>OU342736.1:325786126-327222915 GCA_910589765.1 Avena atlantica
CTACTGTCGTTTAGACTCTGACCCCAGACATACAACGTGAAACACCTAGAAGCAGCACTCCTTGGCTCCATGCGCAATATCAGAGCATGTGTAAATCAGTAGACATCCAATTCCTTGCAACCGGAAGAGAGCGACGGCGCGCGAAACTCACGTATGACTCAAGGGGCCTATATATGGATAATGAGGGGTCAACAACAATTTTAGGATCCTAAAATTGCGAAAGCCAGGACTCGAACTCGAGACCTTAGGCTCTGATACCATGTCAAGCTTCATGCACTAACCAACGCAACCAAAAGTCCGAACTGATGGAAAGGGCTAGTGCAATCCACTTATACACTTCAACACTGTGAAAGGCGACCATGAATTAATTAAGTAGGGCAAAAAGAACCGCCTTTGTTATAATCCTTCGATCTGATAAGGAGGTCACATATTTATCTAAATTTATATATATCTATATATACTGAAACATGATTTCCTTTTTAGAATAGAGAGAGTACTACATACAATTTGTTAGGGCTTCACACTCTTTCAATTATATTTTTTTGGTGACGGGACTTTTATCATGAAGGCCATCCGTCGTAGAAGACATTTTAACCACGAAAAACAGTCCTTCAACCACGAAAATAGTTTGGTGCAAAAACCAACTTTTCTTATAGTGTTTGCTACTTAAATAAAATTATCCTTTAAAACAATACTACATAAAATTAATTTATAACTTAGAAAAGTTGGCATTTTGGGATATGAAATTTTTTGTAATTTAGATTTTATTGTTGAGTACAATATTTTTCATTGCAAAATTCCACCGATCCATTAATAATCTTCAACCTCTGTACAGAGGATTTCAAAAGTAATGAAAATTACAAATAGGTCAATGGACCACCTAGTGACGACTATATAAAATAGCACGAGCCGAAGTCGCACGACCGTCCTCGCACCTCGTTTACCGAAGCCGGACATATCTTGTCGTAGTAGAGCTTGTTGTAATAGACGGACGGAGTCGTCATGTTTAGACTCCGAAAGACCAACACACCAGAGAAGCAACCACCGTCAAATATAAAAATCGTAGATCAAAAGGGAATGACTTCAAACCACGCCCAAAAATATGAAAAATTACCAGATCTGAAAAGATCCTTTGGACACACAACTTCACATGCTTTCCGTCGGTGCTAGGCGCACCAAAAAAAGCGTAGATAGAGTAGGAAGAACCTTATTCTGACTTCAGAACATAGCCGCCGCCTCAACATCCTGAAGAAGACACTGAAAACAGTATAAACAAAAAACATGAAGCTTCCCGCCCCCGTGCATTGTAAGCTACGACATCAAGGAAGTATTAGGATTGACCTTGGTTGTTTTCTAGGTCCCGTAAAGTCACCTGAAGAGAAGACACATGGAGAGAGGTCGTGTTCCTCCACACCTCCAAGGCACCAAGGCCACCGGAGGTAGAGCGGACTGGCGACATCGCCGGCGAGAGGGATGAAACACTAGATGGATTTTACAATGGCCGCTACCTTTCACTTTTCCTCCACAAGTACAATATACTTTATTGGTAAGGTTATCTTAAAATTGATACCAATTGATCATATTCTTCTGAAGGAAATAGACACAAACAGTTTAGAAATAACCCGAGTATTTAAGTAATTAGAATGTGCCTCCTTGTGTTTTCAAACATATTTATCCTGGAGCTAATGTTTCTTTTCATTCTTTACTTAGATCTTTTGAGAATTTTAGTGTGCAATCAAGTGGAGTTTAGGGTTTAGGAATTTTAGCATATGCCTTGTTCCTACTTCTAGTGAAATTTTGGTTATGTGATCAATAAATCACACACGTTCTCTTGAAATAAAAGGTTGATTGGACTATGTAGTTGCATGTTTCTAGTATTATTACTACTATTTACATGTTTCTAATGTTACTATTGGAGAGATTTTACGGTACCCTGGTACTCCAGGTGGAAGGATGGGAGTACCAGCAAAATCTAACCCTTCGTTTTTTAAGGGTATATTAGACTTTTCTCCTGTAAATAGAAAGGGATCCTTGTCCGGCATACGACGCCGGCTCGTTCAGATTGAACAGACCCTGCCGCCCCTCCCCAGATCTAATACTAGTAGTAGCTATGATTGGAAATTTTGGATCCGAATTAATTGTAAACGTTGGTCGCTGATGCAGCGTGTGTGGAACAATCAGCAAACTATTGGGTAACCGTCATGATCGCCAACTGTGGCGTGCTGGTTCTGAGCATCAGTGCCATGGAAGAGGGAATTGTTCTCGATTAGTCTAAAAACATGCACCAACATGAACCTGATCGGATATTCCCAGCCCAGCGTTCATTTCAAATCTCAGAAATTGTTTTATGCTATGACGCATGCAGTACGGTCTCTTCTTGGCCTGGAGATGGCTGGCCAGCCGTGACGGTGCCGGACACCACCGTGCCTCATGCGGCTCCCCAATTCGTTCTCGTGATCATCTTTAGGCTGAACACTTCCGCTGCTGGACTCGCCGGCGAGGCCTCGCCGGTAGCCGGCAGTCCAAGCAACCCCCGTCGCCATCTTAATTTATGAATATGAATTAGATTAAATAACTATTTCTCAATTTCAATCAGAAGTGACACGATAATTGTCCTCTTGAGTCTTAGTTACAAATTTACCCCTAAACTGATGGTACTCCATGTGTTTTGGAATTGGTACTCCCCTAAACTTCCGGTGAAGTACCTGAGTGAGACTGGTCGTTGGATTGGAACAAATGGATGGCTTGTATTTATTTTGGGGCATGAAGAAGCCAAGAAGTACCATGTGAAAGGAGTTATTTAAGCACCAATGCCATGAATAACCGAAGACTACATCTCTGGTGTTGAGCCTATATCATTCCGGAGAAGCCCGGCATGGCTGACTTAGAGGTCGTCCCAGATTGAGGTAAGAGCACATTAGCTGGCTGGAAAATCAAATAGTAGTAGTACTTCGTGTAGGAGTAGGAGGCGCCAGGAAAATCATAGTCTCCAGCCTGTCATGATATGCTAACCGCTAGTGTTGGAGGTGCTGCTCCATCTGTGCTCCTTGGACTCACTGAAGAATGCTCTGGAAACGGAGCCAAGGCATTCTTCGTTTCCTTGAGCCTTTGACCAGCCTTCGGGTGGATCACACCATATTTGTGAAGAAAATGTTCAAACGTACCCATGTACCAACCACTTCTTTGGTTGATGGACCAGTAAATACGAAAGCTGAGTCAACTAGCACGGTAGTGAGAGGTAGATCACCATAGCCGCCAAGGGGAGTATATGAAAGTTAATATACATCTTAAACTCACCGTTGTGAGAGGTAGATCACCAACAATGGTCTAACCTGGTTTTGCGGCATTCACCATCCACCACCGAAGTATAAATTGGCAACAAAACAGTTTGACATCAGACACGACAATCTAAACGTATTCAACTGCATGTGAATACGTGAAAGACTGACATAACACACCAGAGCTTATGCCAAAGAATATCTCTGTTTTAGGAGACTTGGTGGCACATGCAACAGAGGTAGCCTGCAAATGATTTGGGCATGTGCATTTGAGGCAAGTCAACGAATAAAATGACGATTAAATGGAAGGATTGCACAAAACATGGAAAAACATCAGTAGGGGAATTTGGCGGAAAAAATTAGGGGGAATAATTTGGCGGAAAAAATTTAGAGGAAAGAAAAAGGGCGGGAAGAAATTGGAGGGAACTCATCACTGTGAATAAAAAGGACGAAAAGACTTTGGCAACAACAATCTTTATCACGACTTAAACTTAAGATACATTGTGCCCAAAATTAAGATAAATCTCTACACTAAAACTGAAATTAAGATGCATTGGGACACATGCGCTGAAATTAAAATACATCACGACACAATAACTGAAATGAAGATACATCACTTCTGGGACATACATCTAATGGTCTTGAGTCCAGCGAGGATATTTACCGGTCTTGTCCCCACGTTCTTTTGCTGCCTGCGCCTCAGCAGCCATTTTCCTTAATCTCTGACTTTCGGCCGCACAGGTCTCCTTTGGCACCTCTTTCATGCACCTCTCTTTCTCCCTCCCCTCATGTTCAGCTAACGGTTTCGAGCTTGTTCCATTCTTAATTCTTTCAGTTCTCTCTCGTGATCCTTCTTCTCCTGCACGACAATCCTTTTGGCACGTTCCTCGGCAAAAAGGCTATCCCATGCATGACGGTTCCTATCCACAATCTCATGTACGGCCCAAGCTGGCTCCTCGGCAAGAAGGCGGAGTAGACTACGACCAAGTAAATAGCATGAATAAAAGAAAAAAAATGACGTAAAATAGGCATATTCATCATGCTTTTAGAACATACCGAAGGCCTCTCGTACTACGAACTAGCTTAATGGGACGGGTTTTGGTCATGGTTGGCACACATAAAAAACTTCATGCCCATATTATCAGAAAATTCCTCGCTCTCCTTCACCTTGGCAAGATGGCCACACCAACACCTCTCCGCTCTCACCCCCGATGGCAACCTTGCATCTTTCATCTTCCTAGGCCTGTAGTCAGGGTATGAACAAGGCACACTCATGTGGTGGAATAGAGGGGAGAGAGAAATAGGAGGAACAGGTGAATGAAAATATATGGGCGCCAAGATTTTTATAGAAATACTTGGAAGGATTGGCGGGAGAAAATGGAGGAAACTGGTGGCGGGAGAAATAGGCGGGAGAAAATGGCGGACACCGGTGGTAGAAGAGATTGGCAAGAGAGAAGAGGGCAGGAAGATTGGCCGAACTGTTTTAGATTGCAACGCAATTAGATAACCCTAAACACACACGTAAGATCCTATTTGCATGATCAATGCAAGCGGCAGCGAGAGATCAACAGTGTATTTGCGCACCATGTGCTGACATGCCTAATTCGGCACAAGCTGTGCCGATAGGCCCTAGCCAGCCCGCGCTGCCCGACAGGTGCTCTGCCACGTTGAAGCCAGCAACCGACTAGCATGTTGGCTGCCACCGTGCCGACAGCCTCTTTTCGACTCCGGTCGGGCTGACGCCGCACTAGTTCCATAAATTGCCAATTTTTATATTATTTTTGCAATTGAATAAAATTATTTAAAAAATAGCGAGAAATCTCCATCAGTCATGCCCGTGGCGTTCTAGCATGGCCATATTCAGCGGCTGATCATGTGCACATGGAGGAGCCATCTGATCCTTGATGGCTGTATAACCCTTACATGTATCAAACCTTTGTGATCCTTGAGCTGTTCTGAATCTGGTTTTGAATAAAGTAATAAAAGGCTGCATCAGCCGATGCAGAGGCTGGGTAACCCCCATTTTAAAAAAGTAAGGGAAGCAGCAAGCTGCTGGTGCTAAAAGGCGGCCCAACAAGGTGATCTTCATATACGATTGGTTATCCGGCATTGGATATGGATCTTGATGGATCAGCCTAGACAAATCTAAATACAATAATTTGGATCGGAGAAAGTAGAATAATTACTAATAAATGATAAAAAACCATGTTGCCCTTAATAAGTTTGTTCAGGGGTTGTACTGGAGTAAACCTCACGCTTGTTCTCGGTTGACTGAGGTTTAGACACACCCTTACAAATTCAACCATTTTTCTAGGCCGTAGATGCGGATTTGTACCCCTAAACTTGGTTATTCATAGTATTTTGGTTGCGTGCTTCTTCAAATGCTAAGGAACAAAAGCATAATCATAGTATATGTTGTCAGTATGCTTCTGTCAGTTGCATCGCAATATAGCAGCTAGGTATTTTATTCATCAATACTCTTTATTTTATAAAGACTGTCTTTTATATCAAGTACTATAAGGGTTATAATAGTTTTGAACTATTGTTTGCGTAGAAGTTGGCAACAACTGACTAATAATCACATACTCCCTACATCTCGTTTAAAATGTCGCAGATTTGTCTAGATTCACATGTATCTATGCAGTAAAATGCGTCTAAATACGTGTGTATCTACACAAATCTGCAACAAGTAGTTCAGGACAGTGGGAGTAGAAAGGATGACAGAAATGATAGTATAGAGAAGTATGAATATGCTTTAGGGATTTCCCCAGGTGTAGACTTATAGCCCTCAACAAACCGATGATTTTGAAATTTGAACACATAAGCAAGAGAAGTATGTAATGATAGTAGGAGAGTACTGCTGCCTCAGTGTCATGTAAGAGATATGCAAATGTTAAGGAGCTATATATAATGCAAGTTTGTGCAGTCATAGAAACATGTAATGAGGGAAATGAATACTATTGTGCTTGTGGTCGTTAGAGCAAGCTCCAGTCCACACATTGTCTTTTTATTGTAACGAACTTACAAAAGTATTCTAAGAGAGTGAAGAAAAGAAGCTCCACAAGCCCGCGTTTCTGCTCTGTTTTTTTCTAAAATTTAGCCCTTGCAATACATGACTGCATTTTCCATATGATGCATACTGGGTTTAGGAGGCATAGGGATAGCATGAGCGAGTGCAAACAACTCAACGAGTTCTTGGATCACCGATGGTGCAGGAGGCATGTCACTCTCACGCTCTGAAGTGTTCAGCCACACCACTGTGTCTCGTCGACCATGTAGTGTGCTCTCGTGCGAGCAGACTGACAGTCTCTACCGGGTTGGCCCAAGTCGTCGAACATTTCTACAAGCGCGATCTTACTCTTAGGAGAAAAATCCAAAAAACCACCACATTTCAGTGAGAAATACGTAGAACCATCGATATGCCGCGTAATTGCAAAAATCCACCGGCTTTAAGGAGATTCGTTTCAATGTGCACTGATTGTGAAATTAGGGCCAGTTAACACGATTTCTAACCAATTGGGCCCGATGTCAGAGATGACGTGGTGAGGGAAGACATACGACTTGGTCAGCCGTTGCCCAACCGTTAACTAAGTGGGTCCCACCGTTGCACACCCGTCCTCACTCTTCTTCCTCCTCACTCTCTGCCTCACTCTCTCTCTCCCGAGCTCTATCGCCACAACTCTGGAACGCCGCCGCCGCCTGGGGATCTGCCGCCATGTATCGTGTGAGCCGTGGTCGAGGAAAGTGATGCCCAGCTGGGGCGACGGATCGAACTCGAGGAACTCCATTCTCGGGTTAAGGTCGCCTTCCTCTGTTTCTAGGGTTTCAGATCTGATATTTGTGAGATTTGGGGATTTCGTTCGATTTCTTGTCCATGTGCTTAGATTTAAAGACTTCCGTTGACTACTCGGACCTAACCCCTATGGACTACGCGCTGGACACCACTTTGGACCCGTCGTTCACCGGCATAACAGTAGGATGTGGCACTGTTTGCAGCGTCCACAAGCTAGAGCCGTGCCAATGTGGAGCTTGTTCCTATGTATTGTTGGAATTATGCCCTAGAGGCAATAATAAAGATGTTATTATTATAATTCTTGTTCATGATAAAGTTTATATTCCATTCTAGAATTGTATTAAGCGGAAACTTTGATACTTGTGTGGTTTATGAACAACACTGTGTCCCTAGTACGCCTCTATGTACTAGCTCATTGATTAATGATGGTTAAGATTTCCTAACCATAGACATAAGTTGTCAATTAATAATGAGATCATGTCATTGGGAGAATGATATGATAGACAGACCCAAATCAAGCAGAGCAATTAGATTGTGTCATTGTGTTCATCTTTGTAAAGCTTTTTCTTATGTCAATTATTGTATTCCTTAGACCATGAGATAATGCAACTCCCTTGTATCGGAAGAAAGCTTTGAGGTCATCAAACGTCATCCTATGAGAGCGTGATCATAAAGGTGTCTCTCAGGTGATCGGAAAGTACTTGTTGGGTTGTATGTATCGAGATGGGATTTGTCCCTCCCAAGTCGGAGAAATATACTTCGGGCCCACTCGGTAATCGATATCAACACCGCTTGCAAGCAAGTGGTTAAGGAGTTAATCACAAAGTGATATCGGATTACAGAACGAGTAAAGTACTTGCTGTGAACGAGATTGAACTAGGTATGCCGATACCGACGATCGAATCTCGGGCAAGTAAAATATCGCGCGACGAAGGGAATATATATATGGGATTAATTGAATCCTGGCATCGTGGTTCATCCGATATGATCATCGATGAATATGTGGGAGTCAATATGGGTTTCCAGACCCCGCTGTTGATTATTGATAGAAGATCATGTCTGCATATTCTCGAACCCGTAGGGTCACACACTTAACGTGTCTCGACGCTAGGATAGAATGGATAATTGGTTTATGAGTTTTTGTTTGGAATCTCGGATGAGATCCCGGACATCACGAGAGGTTCCGGAATGGTCCGGAGAATAAGATTCATATAAGGGAAAGCAGTTTTTGGATTTCGGAATTGTTTCGGAATGTTCGGTATTGTACCAGAAGGTTCTAAAAGCTTCCAGAGTGGGACCAACGTGGCCCCACTTGTCAGGAGGGGGCGTGAGCGTACGAGGGAGTGCCATGGCCGCATTGGGACAGGGGCACAAGGCCCCATAGGCCCAGCCGGCCAAGCCCTAGGGGAAACCCTAGGGAGAGCTTCTAGAAGGGGGGAACTTGCCCCCCAATCCACCCCATGTGTCGTGTTGTAGATCCAATCTATCTCTCCACCCGACTTGCTGGACCGAGGAAGGAGGAGACGTCGAGGTGTCGTACGTTTGCATCTCTCGGTGGCGTCTCCACTTGCGGCGTTGGATCGGATCGGATCGCGAGGAGGAGAAGGCTAGTACGACTACATCAACCACGTTCCGTTGAACGTTCCGCTGTGCGATTTCTTTAAGGGTATGAAGATCTCATCTATCCCCCCTCGTTGTTTGCATCTCCTAGATTAGATCTTGGCTTCCCCGTTCACATCCGTAGAAAATTTTGATTTACTATGTTGCGAAACCCTTCAGTGGTATCAGAGCTAGATCTATGCGTAGATGTGTTTCACGAGTAGAACGCAACATGATTGTTGCGGGAGTTGATGTTTTCTGTTGCAAGCCTCTTGTTGTGTACTTCTTATGACGCGGGATAGTGAGATCGAAGCGGTCCAGGCCAACTTTACGCGACCTCGTTCGCGAGACCGGCTCCGCACTTGACGTGTGGATTGTTCCACACATGCGGCTGGTGGATGCCAGTTTCTCTCACTATAGTTGTCATAGGATTTACACCGGATGTTGGCAACCATAATATCACCGTTGTGGCTTTCCGTAGGTAATAATCGTTCTTAGCTTGTTACTCCCATATGCCACGTAAAACATGCAACAACAAAGTAGAGGCGTCTAACTTGTTTTTGCAGGGAGTGTTTCTGTGATATGGTATGGCCCAAGATGTGATGTGTATGTTGTATGCAATGATCATATTTTGTAATATTTCACGACTTTCATGTCGATGAGTACACAACCAGCAGGAGCCATATGGTTGTCTTTATAATTGTGTATGACCTGTGTGTCAACTTATACGCCATGTAATAGCTTTAGTTTATCGCTAAGTAGTTAGCAATAGTTGTAGTTGCTATTCGTGGTGGAGGCAATCATGGTGGAGTGATGGAGATCATGCTGGCACGCACAAGATGGAGATCATTGCGCGGAGATTGGCTATACCATGTCACATAAAATTATATGCATGTGATGTTTATCCTTTTATGTATCTTATTATGCTTAAATCGCGACGGTAGCATTATAAGATGATTCCTCACTTAAAGATCAAGATAAAACTGTGTTCTCCCCATGTATGCACCGTTGCGAAAGTTCGTCGTGTTCAAGCATCACGTGATGATCGGGTGCTATAAACTCTAGTTCACATACAACGGGTGCAAGCCAGTTTTGCACACGCGGAAATACTTGGGTTTGACTTGACGAGCCTAGCATGTACATACATGGCCTCGGAACACACGAACCGAAAGGTTAAGCATGAGTCATATGAATGATATGATCGACACTTTGTTGTCCACCATTGAAACCACATCTCTTCTCGTGAAGATCGGATTAGGTGTGGTGAATTTGGATCATGTTCACTAAACAACTTGAGGGATGTTGAATTTAGTGGGAGTTCATCTAGTAATTTGATTAAGTTGAACTAGTTATCATGAACATAGTCTAAATTGTACTTGCAAATTTTGTAGATCAAATGGCTAAGTCCAACTTCAACTTCAACGTTTTTGCTGAGAAAGAAAAGCTTAAGAACAATGGGTCTAACTTCACCAACTGGTTTCGCAATCTGAGAATCATTCTCGCTGGCAGACAAAAGGACTATGTCCTTGAGAAAGCGCTAGGTGACGCCCCTGCTGTAGATGCGCCGGCTGATGAAAAAGTTGTTTATGAGTCGCGCAAAGATGATTATGGTGTGATTAAGAGAACCATGTTGTTTGCTATGAAATCGGACCTTCAAAATCATTTTGAGGAGTTCGCCGGGCCCTTTGAGATTCTTGAGGAACTGAAAACCATGTTTCAGACTCAGGCCCGTTCTGAGAGATATGAGATCTCTGAGAAATTCTTTAACTGCAAGATGGAGGACGGGAGTTCCGTTAGTGAGCACGCCATTAAGATGTCGGGCTACACTCAACGCCTTGAGCAACTGGACTGCAAGATTCCAGAGGATCTCAAGATTGACAGAGTTCTGCAATCACTCCCTCCTAGCTACAAAGGTTTTGTAGTTACTCATAATCAGATTGGTTCCACTGATACGATCACTGAGCTCTTCGCTAAGCTGAAAGCTGTGGAGGTGGACATCAAGAAAGATAATCATGTGTTGATGGTCAACAAGCCCCCCAGCTTTAAGAAAGGTAAGGGTGCAAAGAAGTCCTTCAATAAAGGCAGCGGCAAGCGCGTTGCCCCTGCTGAGAAGAAGCTCAAGTATGGACCTAAGCCGGACACTGAGTGCTTCTATTGCAAGGACAAGGGTCACTGGAAGCGCAACTGTCCGAAGTACTTAGCGGACAAGAAGGCTGGCACCATCAAAGGTATATTTGATATACATGTTATTGATGTTTACCTTACTAGCGCTCGTTGTAGTGCCTGGGTATTTGATAGTGGTTCAGTTGCTAATATTTGTAACTCGAAACAGGAGCTACGGAATAGACGGCGGCTAGCGAGGGATGAGGTGATGATGCGCGTTGACAACGGATCAAGAGTTGATGTGATGGCCGTCACGCTCTCCTTAGTTTTACCTTCGGGATTAGTTTTAAACCTTAATAAATGTTATTATGTGCCTGTGTTGAGCATGAACATCATATCTGGATCGTGTTTATTGCAAGACGGTTATTAATTTAAATTGGAGAATAATGGTTGTTCTATTTATATGAGTAACATCTTTTATGGTCATGCACCTGCTATGAATGGTTTATTTCTTCTGAATCTCGAAAGCAATGAAACACACATCCATAACATTGAGGCTAAGAGATGCAAGGTAGATAGTGATAATACGACTTATTTGTGGCACTGCCGTCTAGGTCATATTGGTGTAAAACGCATGAAGAAACTCCATTCTGATAGACTTTTGGAGTCTCTTGATTTTGAATCATTTGACACGTGCGAGCCATGCCTCATGGGCAAGATGATCAAAACCCTGTTCTCCGGAATTATGGAGCGAGCAACGGACTTGTTGGAAATCATACATAACGATGTATGCGGACCAATGAGTGTTTCGACGCGCGGTGGTTATCGCTATTTTCTCACTTTTAATGATGACTTAAGTAGATATGGGTATATCTATTTAATGAAATATATATCTGAAATATTTGAAAAGTTCAAAGAATTTCAGAACGAAGTGGAAAACCATCGTAACAGGAAAATTAAATTTCTACGATCTGATCGTGGAGGTGAGTATTTGAGTTATGATTTTCTCATGCATCTTAAAGCAAGCGGAATCGTTTTGCAACTCACGCCACCCGGAACACCACAGCGCAATAGTGTGTCTGAACACCGGAATCGAACTCTATTAGATATGGTGCGATCAATGATGTCTCTTACAGATTTGCCGTTATCATTTTGGGGTTATGCATTAGAATCCGCTGCATTCACTTTAAATAGGGCACCATCTAAATCCGTTGAGACGACACCGTATGAACTGTGGTTTGGTGCTAAACCTAAGTTGTCGTTTCTTAAAGTTTGGGGATGCGAAGCTTATGTCAAGAAGTTGATGCCGGACAAGCTCGAACCCAAAGCGGAGAAATGCGTCTTCATAGGATACCCTAAGGAAACTATTGGGTATACCTTCTACCACAAATCCGAAGGCAAAGTGTTTGTCACAAAGAACGGATCCTTTCTTGAGAAGGAGTTTCTCTCGAAAGAAGTGAGTGGGAGGAAAGTAGAGCTAGACGAGGTTATTGAACCTTCTCTTGAGTTGGAGAGTAGCGCAGCACCTGAAATTGTTCTAGTGTCGTCTGCACCAACAATAGAGGAAGCTAATGACAAGGATCATGAAGCTTCGGACGATGCTACTACTGAATGTCGCAGGTCGACAAGGTCACGTGCCCCTCCTGAGTGGTATGGCAACCCTGTCTTAACTGTCTTGTTAGTAGACAACAGTGAACCTGCGAACTATGAGGAAGCAATGATGAGCCCACACTCTGAGAAATGGCTAGAGGCCATGAAATCCGAATTAGGATCCATGAGCGAAAACCAAGTATGGACTTTGGTGGACCCTCCTAGCGACCGAAAGGCCGTTGAGTGCAAATAGATTTTTAAGAAGAAAACGAACGCGGATGGTAATGTTACTGTCTATAAAGCACGGCTTGTCGCGAAAGATTTTCGACCAGTTCAAGGTGTTGACTATGATGAGACTTTCTCTCCCGTAGCAATGTTTAAGTCCATTCGGATTTTATTAGCAATTGCTGTGTTTCATGATTATGAAATATGGCAGATGGATGTCAAGACTGCATTCCTCAATGGCAACATTGATGAAGAGTTGTATATGATGCAACCCGAAGGTTTTGTCGATCCTAAGGATGCTGATAAGGTGTGCAAACTTCAGCATTCCATTTATGAACTGAAGCAAGCATCTCGGAGTTGGAACCTTCGTTTTGATCAAGTGATCAAGAGCTTTAGATTTGTTCCAAATTGCTACAAAGCTTGTATCTACAAGAAAGTGAGTGGGAGCTCATTGACATTTTTGGAACTATATGTGGATGACATATTGATTATTGGAAATGACATTGACATGCTTAATGATGTGAAGAGTTATTTAAACAAATGTTTTTCAATGAAAGACCTAGGGGAAGCTGCTTATATATTGGGCATCAAAATCTATAGAGATAGACAAAGACGCCTAATAGCTTTAAGCCAAAGTACATACCTAGACAAAGTTCTGAAAAGGTTCAGAATGGATGAGGCAAAGAAAGGTTCAGTGCCTATGTTATCAGGTAAGATATTAAGCAAGGCTCAGTGTCCAGCTATGGTAAACGATAGAGAAGCTATGAGCAAAGTGCCTTATGCCTCGGCCATAGGTTCTATCATGTATGCCATGCTATGTACTAGACCGGATGTGTCCAATGCTCTTAGTTTGACGAGCAGATACCAAAGTGATCCAGGAGTGGAACACGGGACAGCCGTGAAGAACATCCTAAAGTACTTAAATAGGACTAAAGAAATGTTCTTAGTCTATGGAGGTGATGAACAACTCGCTGTAAAAGGATACGTCGACGCTAGCTTCGACACCGACAAGGATGATTCTAAATCTCAGACAGGATACGTTTATATTTTGAATGGAGGAGCTGTGAGCTGGAGAAGCTGCAAGCAAAGCGTGATCGCGGGATCTACAGTAGAAGTGAAATACATGGCTGCTGCAGAAACATCAAGTGAAGGAGTTTGGATCAGGAACTTCATCACTGAGCTTGGTGTAAGTTCCAAGTGCCTTGGACCCACTGGATATATTGTGTGATAACACTGGCGCCATAGCACTGGCTAAGGAACCAAGATATCATCCAAAGACCAAGCACATCAACCGCAAGTTTCATATAATTCGAGATTATATAACAGATGGAGATCTGAAGATTAGCAAAGTACATACGGATCTGAATGTCGCAGATCCGTTAACTAAACCTCTTCCACGAGCAAAACATGATCAGAACCTTAGTGCCATGGGTGTTAGATTGTTGCCAGATGTAAACTAGATTATTGACTCTAGTGCAAGTGGGAGACTGTTGGAATTATGCCCTAGAGGCAATAATAAAGATGTTATTATTATAATTCTTGTTCATGATAAAGTTTATATTCCATGTTATAATTGTATTAAGCGGAAACTTTGATACTTGTGTGGTTTATGAACAACACCGTGTCCCTAGTACGCCTCTATGGACTAGCTCATTGATTAATGATGGTTAAGGTTTCCTAACCATATACATGAGTTGTCGATTAATAATGAGATCATGTCATTGGGAGAATGATATGATGGACAGACCAAAATCAAGTAGAGCAATTAGATCGAGTCATTGTGTTAATCTTTGCGAAGCTTTTTCTTATGTCAAATATTGTATTCCTTAGACCATGAGATAATGCAACTCCCTTGTATCGGAAGAAAGCTTTAAGGTCATCAAACGTCATCCTATGAGAGGGTGATCATAAAGGTGTCTCTCAGGTGATCGGAAAGTACTTGTTGGGTTGTATGTATCGAGATGGGATTTGTCCCTCCCAAGTCGGAGAGATATACTTCGGGCCCACTCGGTAATCGATATCAACACCGCTTGCAAGCAAGTGGTTAAGGAGTTAATCACAAAGTGATATCGGATTATGGAATGAGTAAAGTACTTGCTGTGAACGAGATTGAACTAGGTATGCCGATACCAACGATCGAATCTCAGGCAAGTAAAATATCGCACGACGTGTTGGAGATATGCCCAAGAGGCAATAATAAAGTGGTTATTATCATATCTTCACACTTATGATAAATGTTTACATACCATGCTATAATTGTATTAACCGGAAACATTAATACTTGTGTGATTTGTAAACTAAAATAAGAGTCCCTAGTAAAGCCTCTTGTTAAACTAGCTTGTTGGTTAATATATGATCATGGTTTCCTGATCATGAACATAGAGATGTTATTACCAACAGGGTCATATCATTAGGAGAATGATGTGATGGACATACTCCTATAGATAAGCATAGCATAAAGATCAAGTCATTTTAAATAGTTCAATTGTTATATGCTTTCTGATACATAGTAACCTAATTCCTTCGACCATGAGATCATGCATATCACCTTTACCGGATGGATGCATTGATGTCATCAAACACCACACCGTAACTGGGTGGCTATAAAGGTGGCTGTGAGTGTTCGGAAAGTATTGGTTGAGACACATGGATCAAGAGTGGGATTTGTCCATCCATATGACGGATAGATATACTCTGGGCCCTTTCGGTGGAATGTCATCCAATTAGCTTGCAAGCATGTGACTGGCTCACAAGGGATCACATACCACGGGAACGAGAAAAGAGTACTTATCGGTAACGAGGTTGAACTAGGTATGCAGAGATACCGACGATCATAACCTCGGATAAGTAAACTATCGTGAGACAAAGGGAAATTGGTATCGTATGTAAGTGGTTCATTCGATCGCAAAGTAATCGTAGAAATATGTGGGAGCCATATGAATTTCCAGATTCCTCTATTGGTTATTGTTCGGAGAAGTGTCTCGATCATGTTCGCATAATTCACGAACCGTAGGGAGACACACTTAAGGATTCGACGTTGTTTGAGTAGTTATGGTATTATGAGAAAGAGACCGAATGTTGTTCGGAGTCTCGGATGGGATCTGGGATATCACGAGGTGATCCGGAATGGTCCGAAGAATAAGATTCATATAAGTAAAGTCCCGTTTCGGAGTTCGGAAATGTTTCCGGTGTTTTCATCGGGAATGTTCTAGAAGGTTCCGGAATGTCCGGCACTCCGGGGGGGAAGGGGTACATGAATGTGTCATTACATATTGGAATGATTGCATCATGTACTAAGTGTTATCGCTGTTCCAAATAAAGGATTAAATTGAATCCTAAAACTGAAAAGTCAAATGGCCAGTTTGAAAGTCAAACGGCTAAAACAGGAAACTGTGGGAAACAAGCAAGAGGAGGTTGAAACCGACTTGGGGGAGGAGTCCCTCCTCTCCAAGCCGGCGCGCCACCCAAGGCCGACTTGGGGAGGGACTCCCTCCCCTTGGCCGCCCCTCCCACCTATAAAAGGAGGGGCAGGGCCTCCTCCTCTAGACACAAGTTCCTATCCTCTAATCTAAACCCTAGCCAAAGCCTCCGGTTTAGAGCCGTTTTGGTTTAGAGCTTCTAATTGCCCTAGCCTTCGGTTTAGAGCCTTCTAATTGGTGTGTCTAAACCCTAGACCACTAAATCTCTCTCTCATACTCCACCATACTCGCTCCGGCTTAAGGCGAAGCCCTGCGGGATCTCCCCTCTACTTCCGGTACCACGCCGTTGTACTGCCGGAATCACGAGGAGAGTGCTACAACCTCCGCTGCCTGCTGGAACAAGGGAGAGGAAGGTCTTCGTCGAGTACCGAACGTGTGACCGACTGCGGGAGCGCTGCCGGAACGTGGCGCCGGAAGGATCGTCTACGCGATCTTGAGATCGGAAAGAGTACGACTACATCACCCACGAGAATCTGCTCTCGTTAACCGCTTTGGAATCTTCGAGGGTAAGTTATTCCATCGACTCGTTGCTACAATCTAGTAGATAGATCTTGGCTTGTTTGTTTGTATGCGATAGAAAATTTTTGTTTTCCATGCTACGAACCCCTACACGACGAAGGGAATATATATATGGGATTAATTGAATCCTGGCATCATGGTTCATCCGATATGATCATCTATGAATATGTGGGAGTCAATATGGGTTTCCAGACCCCGCTGTTGATTATTGATAGAAGATCATGTCTGCATATTCTCGAACCCGTAGGGTCACACACTTAACGTGGCTCGACGCTAGGATATAATGTATAATTGGTTTATGAGTTTTTGTTCGGAGTCTCGGATGAGATCCAGGACATCACGAGAGGTTCCGAAATGGTCCAAAGAATATGATTCATATAAGGGAAAGAAGTTTTTGGATTTCGGAATTGTTTCGGAATGTTCGGTATTGTACCGGAAGGTTCTAGAAGCTTCCGGAGTGGGACAAACGTGGCCCCACTTGTTGGGAGGGGGCATGGGCCTACGAGGGAGTGCCCTGGCCGCATTGGGCCAGGGGCACAAGGCCCCATAGGTCCAGCCGGCCAAGCCCTAGGGGAAACCCTAGGGAGAGCTTCTAGAAGGGGGGAAACTTGCCCCCCACTCCACCCCATGTGGCTGCCGGCCCTAGGGTTTGGAGAAGGGGCAAGGGCAGCCGGCCAGCCCTCTATATAAAGAGGACAGGGGCGCACCCTCCCCCCACACCTCCTCCAACCCTAGCTGCCTACCTGCTGCCCTCCTCTCTCTCTCTCTCTCTACCGACTGCCGGTAGGCGAAGCCCTGCCGCAGAAACTCTCCACCTTTGCACCACGTCGTCGTGTTGTAGATCCAATCTATCTCTCCACCCCACTTGCTGGACCGAGGAAGGAGGATACCTCGAGGTGCCGTACGTGTGCATCTCTCGGAGGCGTCGCCACTTGTGGCGTTGGATCATATCGGATCGCGAGGAGGAGAAGGCTAGTACGACTACATCAACCACGTTCCGTTGAACGTTCCGCTGTGCGATTTCTTCAAGGGTATGAAGATCTCATCTATCCCCCCTCGTTGTTTGCATCTCCTAGATTAGATCTTGGCTTCCCCGTTCGCATCCGTAGAAAATTTTGATTTACTATGCTGCGAAACCCTTCATGTATCCCCCACAAAAAAGAATCCGGTTTTGCTTAATAACCTCTACTTACTTATAAAGGACACACAAATAATGGATCATCGACTTCCTCGCTCGGTCCACTGATATGCAAGCGACTACTCTAGTAGTTGGATTTTGGCGGATTTGGAAAGCAAGGAATGAAGATCTGTAACACCCTCAGAATCGGCCCTATGCAAGTTTCAGCGCTTCCCGCCAAACCCGCATAGAAACGATTCAAAGGTGCCCACCAGGCACTTGCGTGCGGGTGGAAAACGAAGTAATATCATTACACAATAGTCCTCGATGGAACCCACAAAACATATATATACGACAGCGACTCAAAGAGTCAAGAATACAGATATACAATACAAAGATCCAAATCACCTTTAAAACGATATAGCGTCCGAGTACGGACAAGATGCAAATTGAGCTAAGAGCCCTGAAGAATAACCAATGGCGTCCATAACCCTGCCCAGGCCAAGCCGGAAGGGTAACCCTGCTAACGACGTCGATCTCAAAACCTACTTAAACAAAAGGGGTGCCGACAAAGGGCAAAGGAAAAAGAGAGAGCGGTCAGTACTGAGGCCAGTACACGGCGAGGCTAGAATTCGGCGGTCCTCGCCTACATAGGTATGGTGGACTGAAGCGGCAGCGCAGCATGCACTAAACAACCTATAGAGACTCGATATAACTGTCGGCTATCAGAGAGGGATAAGAAAGACCTATTTGGAACCAACCTGATGCTACCACCAAACATACCCATCCTGGTATTTCCCCCTCGAGACCAAACGAGGAAGTCAACCAAGGAACTCACACAGTTGGCAGTTTTATTTATTCAGTTATCGTTGCAGCAATTACTAGTCAGGTATAGATAGTCATCCTGATAGAATAAGCAGTGGGCACTTTTAGTTAACCATTCCGTTGTAGTTGCAACACTTACTAGTCAGATACAATTAGCATGAGATATCCCCAAACCCAGCAGTTGTTGGTACTTTTATTTAGCCATTCCGTTGCAGTGAAGCTGATTACTAGTCATATCGGATACAAGTCAAATTATAGCAGTAAACTTTAGTTATAGTTGTCTATGATCGAGAACTGTGCTCCAAGTCGTCCATAATCGCGGACACGGCTTTTCGAAAAGATTAAACCCTGCAGGGGTGCACCAAAGTATCCACACGCACTTCGACCCTTTTTGCCAGATCAGTTAACATACACCCATCGGTATGTCGGCGGGGCCTAAGTCATGACGTTTCCCAGACCCAAAGCAAGTACATGGGGGCCACCCCACTAAGCTACCCGCAACGAAGTTGGCCGGCTCCGGAACGGACCCAGGGTTTGCGTCAGTGGCTGTAAACGACTGGGAACTCGAAAATGTGACTGGGCTTGTCGATACCGCAAAAACACTCCGCTTACCTAAACAATACAGGTGCAGTACTTCGCACAATTTTAAATAAAGCAGTAAAGCATGGCATAAGTACAGAATAGTAATAAAGCTCCAAACTACTTGTGGACCCCGGTACAATACTTTGAAATCAGGTACTAATCGATGGGGGTGCCCATACACCCCACCTGTGGTTAGCGCGCTCGATCTCAGAACAGGTGTTAAGAACTCGGGGTCCTATGGGACACTAGTGGGCGGTTAACAACCAAATAACATCTATTGCCCACCTGTGCCTCTGCATTTACCTACTTTCAATTTTAGTTATTAAACAATAATTAAAGTCATGATCATCTCCAACATAAGCATATGGCCGTCTTCCAACAGCGGTGGTACTGGACGACACGCAACAGCACTTGAGCAAGCGACTACGACGTGCAAGTCCAACTATCTACCAAACAACAGGTAATAGGATGTGTCCAAGGCAATATAAGGCTGCAAGGGATATCACGGGTACGAAAACTAGAGCAACGCAACACAGATAGCAATAGATCAACAGGGGGAATAAATACTATAAAAGTAAGATAGGTAGAAAGGGGGAGGTGCTCGCCTGAAAAACATTGCTGAAGGTTCATCCAAAGGTCGGGGCGAAGCTCACATCAACTCAACGGCCTTATCCGCGAAGAAGCAAAATACTAGAATAAACACCGGGTGCACTATTTAATACTATGGCAAAAGATCGGGCATGATGCATGTATGATGTATGGCATGGCAAATATGCGGTGCAATTAGGCAATATTAAGCGGAACCGGGGTCCCGGCATTTAATTAATAGGTTCGAGTTATTTATCTACCCCGCAAATTAAGTGTTGGATTAACAAGACCAAACATGGCTTCGGTTCGCTATGCCAATTTAAATGAAGTCCGGAATAAGACAAAGATATCCCGCATATAGACTCCATATTTAATTTAGGTGAATCATCTAGATACCCCCAAACACCCACAATATGTATGCAACATGTTCATTTAATATGCAACAAGATCAATATCATATATTATAAAAATATGAGGGGTCTCGGATGGGGGTCACACATCGAATGGCGATCTTGGGATTCCGAGGGTTCGGGGGGATCGGTCTTCGGGGTCGGGGGTCTCGGCGTCCGTGACGAAGATCATGGCGTCCGTGTAGAAGACCTTGGGGTTCGGCTCCGATTGCCGATGTCGGGCTCGATGGCGAACTTGAGTCTCGGAGGGGTCAGGCTATGAATTCCGTGAAGGAGATCTTGGGGCTCGACGGCCTTGTCGGGGTAGAGCTTGTGATAGACATTCGTTGGTTGTTCATGTGACACCGCAATCTTCACACTCTTGCCACCGCAACTTCTCCATAATGTTTTCACCAAATCCGAAGTGGTCAACATGGAGAAGCACCAACAGAGGCAGCACTTGTCCAAGAAGGGAAATCGAGGCGCACGTAGTGAAGCGTCCAAGGTCCAACAACAACAGAACAAACTTAGAGCCTCTGGTTCAGTTATTTTCTACGAGGTGTTCCTTTTAGACAAAAACACGAACAACTGAGGCTCACGTGCGGGAGGCGCATGCGGCGTCTTGCATCGGCCGGAAACCGAGCTGCGGCAGGGAAAGGAGACGGTGTGCGCGCGTCGACGACAGGCACAGGGGTGGCGTCGAGGACGTCGGCCGGACTCGCACGGGGCCGGGCGCGGAAAGCGAGGCGAAGCGGGGGGCGCTGACGATGGGCGGACGCAGAGGCGAGGATGCGTCTGCGGGCGGAGCAGAGAGGCAGGGCACTGCAGAGGAGGGCAACGGGGTCCAGCGAGGATGGAGCACAAGGCGGCGATGGCGGCCAGCGAGGGGGGGCGTCGTGGCTTGTCCTGGCGGCGGGGATGGGGCCTCGATGCGGGGCGGACTGGGTCTTGCGCGTGTCGACAGAGAGAAGAGCAGGTCGGGGTGGGTCTGCTAGGTGGGGCTAGGAGGAGGCCGAGGAGGCTAGCGACGGAGATGCAGCCGGGGCCGAGGAAGGAGGAGACGGGGCGGCGAGCGCGGGCGGCCGGAGAATCGCCGGAGGGAGGAGTGGGATCCGTCGGGGAAGCGGGAGGAGGCATATGCTCAGGGGACCTGTCGAGGCAGTGGCCGGCGAGGGAGGCGTCGGGGAGCGTCGGTGGTGGGTGGGATCGGAGGAAGAGGCAGAGGACGGGCGAGGCCGGCGCAGCGAAGGACGGTGGCGAAGGAGGGTCGACGACGGCGGAAACCTCGCGGGCCAGAGGAGGGCGGCCGGCGGCGAGGAGGGAAACGGAGGCGAGCGAGCGGGGCGGGCGAGAGGAGGGAGGAGAGAGGAAGGGTGAGGGGAGCCCGACGAGGGCCTGCAGGGCGGCGGCTGCAGGAGCTCTACGAGGGGAGGCGCGAGGTGGGTGGTTAGTATCGGGTCGGGACGCGTCGTGCGAGGCCGGGGGTGGGGCCAGGGGCGAGGCTGTGTGGGTCGCGTGGGAGTGGGGGGGTCAGCAGGTGGTGGGGCCAGGAACGGGTCAACACCCAGGGTGGGGTCGGGCGGCCAGGGGGAGTGGGGACTGTGGCCAGGTGGCCAGCAGGTGGGGTGGTTCTCAGGTGGCAGGGAGTTGGGGCAGGTGGCGGGCTATGAGTGGATGGGGTGGAGGAAGTGGTGAGGTGGCGCGAGGTGATAGGGTGGGGTGAGGTGGAGGGGTGGAGGAAGGGGCTGGGTAGACTAGAATTAGGTAGGAAAAGGTTTTAGGTAGACCGGTTTTTGTACTGGGGTGGCCGACTGGGTCGGATCGGCCCGGTACGGCTGCCCCTAAAAATAAAATAAATATTTTAATATTTAGAATGGGGCTTTTGAAAACCGTTGGTAGACAAAGCAAAATATTCCGGAGACCCGGGTTTTGTGTTTGAATAAAGACGGGGCGTTTAGAAGACAAAAATAGATTTTTCGAAGATAGTTTTATGCAAACAAATGCAAGACGACATGACGATGCTCAAATGCAATTTGGCATGATGACATGAGCATGTGGTCATGATGATGCAATGCACAAAAACAACGTGATTTTCTAGTAGTGGTTTTTGCGGGGCGCCACAATTCGACACCACTAACAATGGATCTCGCCCTCGAGATCCGCCTCATGGTACCGGGAAGAAGGGCGGCGATCTGAATCTTCGCGCATCGTGTAGATCCTGGCGACACCACTAACAAGAGGTCGTTGCTCATGCTCGTCGAGACAACACTCCGGAGAAACAAGGGGCGAAGGCAGAGGTATCAACAAATAAAGCCACCTCTAGCTTCGATAGAAAGAGAGAACCGATGCATTCTCATCCACTTCGATGTACACAAGCGAATAGAGTGAGTAGTCGGCATGGGAGCCAATCCATCATGCACCCAAACTATTACTCTGCACAATCAGTAGAAAAGCGTGCAACCATTCTCGGAATCAGACTGAAGATCTCGACAATCGAGGTTCAGGAACAAAGGAGTGATGCAGACTCTGAATCGGATATGGCGTAGATGATGTCGTCGCGTCAGAAAGCACCGGAAGGCACAAGAAGGAACAAAGAGAAGTCCACCAGACGAAGGATTCCTCGGATAGCATGAAGACCAGATGTAGCAACACCGTTACCAAAGGAGGAAGCGAAACCCTGAAGGTACGATGGAACCCAACCACGAGAAATCCTGGACTCGAAGAGAGAGAAGAGAGCGGATTCAAAACACGCAGAGGTGAGAGGAGAGCAGAAGAGGGGTAAGGAGTAAAATCAGACCTAATCAGAACTATCCAACCGATTTTTCAAAAATAGTTTTGACACTCTACTTCGGCCGTTAGCTAGGTTATCCTACAGGCTGGACTTGTGGGGTATCGCAACTACTGAGCTCTGATACCACTCTGTAACTTCCTCAGAATCGGCCCTATGCAAGTTTCAGCGCTTCCCGCCAAACCCGCATAGAAACGATTCAAAGGTGCCCACCAGGCACTTGCGTGCGGGTGGAAAACGAAGTAATATCATTACACAATAGTCCTCGATGGAACCCACAAAACATATATATACGACAGCGACTCAAAGAGTCAAGAATACAGATATACAATACAAAGATCCAAATCACCTTTAAAACGTTATAGCGTCCGAGTACGGACAAGATGCAAATTGAGATAAGAGCCCTGAAGAATAACCAATGGCGTCCATAACCCTGCCTAGGCCAAGCCGGAAGGGTAACCCTGCTAACGAAGTCGATCTCAAAACCTGCTTAAACAAAAGGGGTGCCGACAAAGGGCAAAGGAAAAAGAGAGAGCGGTCAGTACTGAGGCCAGTACACGGCGAGGCAAGAATTCGGTGGTCCTCGCCTACATAGGTATGGTGGACTGAAGCGGCAGCGCAGCATGCACTAAACAACCTATAGAGACTCGATATAACTGTCGGCTATCAGAGAGGGATAAGAAAGACCTATTCGGAACCAACCTGATGCTACCACCAAACATACCCATCCTGGTATTTCCCCCTCGAGACCAAACGAGGAAGTCAACCAAGGAACTCACACAGTTGGCAGTTTTATTTATTCAGTTATCGTTGCAGCAATTACTAGTCAGGTATAGATAGTCATCCTGATAGAATAAGCAGTGGGCACTTTTAGTTAACCATTCTGTTGTAGTTGCAACACTTACTAGTCAGATACAATTAGCATGAGATATCCCCAAACCCAGCAGTTGTTGGTACTTTTATTTAGCCATTCCGTTGCAGTGAAGCTGATTACTAGTCATATCGGATACAAGTCAAATTATAGCAGTAAAATTTAGTTATAGTTGTCTATGATCGAGAACTGTGCTCCAAGTCGTCCATAACCGCGGACACGGCTTTTTGAAAAGATTAAACCCTGCAGGGGTGCACCAAAGTATCCACACGCACTTCGACCCTTTTTGCCAGATCAGTTAACATACACCCATCGGTATGTCGGCGGGGCCTAAGTCATGACGTTTCCCAGACCCAAATCAAGTACATGGGGGCCACCCCACTAAGCTACCCGCAACGAAGGTGGCCGGCTCCGGAACGGACCCAGGGTTTGCGTCAGTGGATGTAAACGACTGGGAACCCGAAAATGTGACTGGGCTTGTCGATACCGCGAAAACACTCCGCTTACCTAAACAGTACAGGTGCAGTACTTCACACAATTTTAAATAAAGCAGTAAAGCATGGCATAAGTACAGAATAGTAATAAAGCTCCAAACTACTTGTGGACCCCGGTACAATACTTTGAAATCAGGTACTAATCGATGGGGGTGCCCATACACCCCACCTGTGGTTAGCGCGCTCGATCTCGGAACAGGTGTCAAGAACTCGCGGTCCTATGGGACACTAGTGGGCGGTTAACAACCAAATAACATCTATTGCCCACCTGTGCCTCTGCATTTACCTACTTTCAATCTTAGTTATTAAACAATAATTAAAGCCATGATCATCTCCAACATAAGCATATGGCTGTCTTCCAACAGCGGTGGTACTGGACGACACGCAACAGCACTTGAGCAAGCGACTACGACGCGCAAGTCCAACTATCTACCAAACAACAGGTAATAGGATGTGTCCAAGGCAATATAAGGCTGCAAGGGATATCACGGGTACGAAAACTAGAGCAACGCAACACAGATAGCAATAGATCAACAGGGGGAATAAATACCATAAAAGTAAGATAGGTAGAAAGGGGGAGGTGCTCGCCTGAAAAACATTGCTGAAGGTTCATCCAAAGGTCGGGGCGAAGCTCACATCAACTCAACGGCCTTATCCGCGAAGAAGCAAAACACTAGAATAAACACCGGGTGCACTATTTAATACTATGGCAAAAGATCGGGCATGATGCATGTATGATGTATGGCATGGCAAATATGCGGTGCAATTAGGCAATATTAAGCGGAACCGGGGTCCCGGCATTTAATTAATAGGTTCGAGTTATTTATCTACCCTGCAAATTAAGTGTTGGATTAACAAGACCAAACATGGCTTCGGTTCGCTATGCCAATTTAAATGAAGTCCGGAATAAGACAAAGATATCCCGCATATAGACTCCATATTTAATTTAGGTGAATCATCTAGATACCCCCAAACACCCACAATATGTATGCAACATGTTCATTTAATATGCAACAAGATCAATATCATATATTATAAAAATATGAGGGGTCTCGGATGGGGGTCACACATCGAATGGCGATCTTGGGATTCCGAGTGTTCGGGGGGATCGGTCTTCGGGGTCGGGGGGTCTCGGCGTCCGTGACGAAGATCATGGCGTCTGTGTAGAAGACCTTGGGGTTTCGGCTCCGATTGCCGATGTCGGGCTCGATGGCGAACTTGAGTCTCGGAGGGGTCAGGCTATGAATTCCGTGAAGGAGATCTTGGGGCTCGACGGCCTTGTCGGGGTAGAGCTTGTGATAGACATTCGTTGGTTGTTCATGTGACACCGCAATCTTCACACTCTTGCCACCGCAACTTCTCCATAATGTTTTCACCAAATCCGAAGTGGTCAACATGGAGAAGCACCAACAGAGGCAGCACTTGTCCAAGAAGGGAAATCGAGGCGCACGTAGTGAAGCGTCCAAGGTCCAACAACAATAGAACAAACTTAGAGCCTCTGGTTCAGTTATTTTCTGTGAGGTGTTCCTTTTAGACAAAAACACGAACAGCTGAGGATCACGTGCGGGAGGCGCATGCGGCGGCTTGCATCGGCCGGAAACCGAGCTGCGGCAGGGAAAGGAGACGGTGTGCGCGCGTCGACGACGGGCACAGGGGTGGCGTCGAGGACGTCGGCCAGACTCGCACGGGGCCGGGCGCGGAAAGCGAGGCGAAGCGGGGGGCGCTGACAATGGGTGGACGCAGAGGCGAGGATGCGTCTGCGGGCGGAGCAGAGAGGCAGGGCACTGCAGAGGAGGGCGATGGGGTCCAGCGAGGATGGAGCACAAGGCGGCGATGGCGGCCAGCGAGGGGGAGGGGGCGTCGTGGCTCGTCCTGGCGGCGGGGATGGGGCCTCGATGCGGGACGGACCGGGTCGGGCGCGTGTCGACAGAGAGAAGAGCAGGTTGGGGTGGGTCTGCTAGGTGGGGCTAGGAGGAGGCCGAGGAGGCTGGCGACGGAGATGCGGCCGGGGCCGAGGAAGGAGGAGACGGGACGGCGAGCGCGGGGGGCCGGAGAATCGCCGGAGGGAGGAGGTGGGATCCGTCAGGGAAGCGGGAGGAGGCAACTGCTCAGGGGAGCTGTCGAGGCAGTGTCCGGCGAGGGAAGCGTCGGGGAGCGTCGGTGGTGGGTGGGATCGGAGGAAGAGGCTGAGGACGGGCGAGGCCGGCGCGGCGAAGGACGGTGGCGAAGGAGGGTCGACGACGGCGGAAACCTCGCGGGCCAGAGGAGGGCGGCCGGCGGCGAGGAGGGAAACGGAGGCGAGGGAGCGGGGCGGGCGAGAGGAGGGAGGAGAGAGGAAGGGTGAGGGGAGCCCGACGAGGGCCTGCAGGGCGGCGGCTGCAGGAGCTCTGCGAGGGGAGGCGCAAGGTGGGTGGTTAGCATCGGGTCGGGACGCGTCGTGCGAGGCCGGGGGTGGGGCCAGGGGCGAGGCTGTGTGGGTCGCGTGGGAGTGGGGGGGTCAGCAGGTGGTGGGGCCAGGAACGGGTCAACACCCAGGGTGGGGTCGGGCGGCCAGGGGGAGTGGGGACTGTGGCCAGGTGGCCAGCAGGTGGGGTGGTTCTCAGGTGGCAGGGAGTTGGGGCAGGTGGCGGGCTATGAGTGGATGGGGTGGAGGAAGTGGTGAGGTGGCGCGCGGTGATAGGGTGGGGTGAGGTGGAGGGGTGGAGGAAGGGGCTGGGTAGACTAGAATTAGGTAGGAAAAGGTTTTAGGTAGACCGGTTTTTGTACTGGGGTGGCCGACTGGGTCGGATCGGCCCGGTACGGCTGCCCCTAAAAATAAAATAAATATTTTAATATTTAAAATGGGGCTTTTGAAAACCGTTTGTAGACAAAGCAAATTATTCCGGAGACCCGGGTTTTGTGTTTGAATAAAGACGGGGCGTTCAGAAGACAAAAATAGATTTTTCGAAGATAGTTTTATGCAAACAAATGCAAGACGACATGACGATGCTCAAATGCAATGTGACATGATGACATGAGCATGTGGTCATGATGATGCAATGCACAAAAACAACGCGATTTTCTAGTAGTGGTTTTTGCGGGGCGCCACAAGATCACACATAGGGTGTAAACCCAAATCCGACTCGCACGTGTGGGAAAATCGTTGCCTATGTGGAGCTGATCAAAGTAAATCTGCTCAAGCATAAGATATGCCAAATGCGTGTATCTGAAGCTTCGCATCTGAAGTGGACGCCACCACCGCCGAACTCTGTTCTTGTTAACTCTGATGCAGCGATCTTCATGGAATCCAGAGGTACAGGCGTTGGAGTTGTCATTCGTAGTCACCTAGAGGCTTGCATTTTTGCTTGTCGTCGGTTCTTTGCAAGGACACCTGAACCAGAGTATGCAGAAGCTATGGGACTTCGTCGAGCTGTCATGCTTGCTCGTGATGAAGGGGTAGCTAATGCTATTTCCGCAACGGGCTGTCTTTCGTTGATCCAACGCCTCGACTCCATAATCAGGGACCGGTCATCAGTGGGAATCCTGGTTGATGATATCAAGTTCTTGGCCAAAGATTTTATTTCTACCTTGTTCATTCATACGAAGCAGGAGCTGAATGAAGCAGCACATATGTTAGCTAAATCTTGTTCTTCTCTGAACATTAGTGAGGTTTTCTATTCTGGATTTTATAAGGGGGACATTTTTTATTGATGTTATTTGATCAATAAAGTGTTGTATTGGCTAAATGTAACCATACACGGACAGACTAGAACCACACGATCAAGCCCACTTAAGATAATTTAACGCTTCGGCTTTGCCTAATCAGATTTCCATGTGCACTTAGCAATTTAGAACGTTGGATGAAAATTCATCTCACATATGAGATACAAAACTCGGCACACAGACTCACTTCCTATTTACGCTCGACACCCCCTTATTCCATCCCCAGATCGAAGAACAAAACTCAAACGATTCTGCTAAATCTCTCCACAAATCTTATCTTAGCATCCATGAATGCACCGCCGGACGAGGATGAACACGATCACCCCAGCAATGGCAGACACGTGCGCAGCCATCGACGGTCTGCTACGATGCATCGGGAGAACGGAGCGGAGCACACCTGCCCCTCGTGGAACCTGCAAGGTGGTCTCCCTGGGCGAGAGCAGGTTGTTAAGGCTGACGAGGTTTCGACTCGTCAATGCCTATTGTTATGGACTTGGGTTTTGGAGAAAATAGGGATGCTGGAGATTGCGAAACGGTTAGCAAACAAGCAACAAAGGGACATGATGTTTATCCAGGTTCAGGACCCTGGAGGAAAACCCCTACTCCTGCTTGTCTGCTCTTGATTACGTCGGAACTGAAGGGTAACAGGGGGTGCGCAGATGCAATCTGGCGTGAGGTGTGTATGAGGTGAGTTGATTGTCCTCCTCGCCGTGCCCTCCTAGCCTTTATATAGATAGGCATGTCCCGGGCGTAGGTCGAGTTGGTTACAGATTAGGGTTTGCCCCTTTGAAATTTTATCTACTCTAGTCTTATTCTCCAAGGATCCGAAGGTGTCATGGGCTTGGGCCACCCGAAACTTCCATAGGCCGCGTATCTTGTCGTGGGTCTTCCTTGGGCTGGACTAGGTATGCCAATGTTGTGTACCCGTGGGGTATAACCATGTCAGAGGCGGCTCAACGCTTGAGCGCACCCCTCGTGGTGGCGCCACTTGAGGCCCAATGTTGCCTCCTCAAATTCCACTATCCGACATCGCCACAGCCAACTGCAGAAACCTAGTACCACCGGTTCGTCTTTCTGCATTGCACTTTGGTTCTGGTCATAGGTTTATTGCAATGATACATCTTGTTGGCGACGATGACTGTCCTAGCCTAATTAAACCAAATTCTATGAATGGGCACCCCCCGACACTAGTGAGGATGACTTTCCTAGCTACACAGAAGAGGCGCCGAGAAGAGGCGCCCACCTAGACGACTTGGTTCGATGTGCTACTCTAACGAGTTTGGCATTCATGTCTAGTCCGGTGTGGTCTAATAGAATGTTGCTAGCAACTATGTACCTGTTTATGAACTGCCGCCCCGACGTTATGTTCAGTGCACTTCCTTTTTTTTGCGTCCATTCGAAAGTAAGGTAAGAAACGGAAAGAGTCCGCCTGGTTGTTTGAGCGGTGCATGGCCAGTGTTAGTAACAATGCCTCTGTGGATCAGGTCATCAAGTGGATCCATGTGTTCGATATGCCCTGGTGATGCGTGAATGGGTGAAGCTCTACCGAACATTAAAGTGGAGTTGTAATCTATTATACACTAAAAACAATATAAGGATGTTTTTCGAGGCACTATTTTTGTCCACATAGGCTAAATTATCTTACCCATTAATCATGTTGTGGGACTAGATTATAACGGCTGAGATTTACTTTGCAAAATGTTACGCTGATAGTAAATTGGACGTGTTTGGATGCAACTAAATTTGCTGTTGAAAGGGGCTACCACAACATGCACATTGAATCCGATGCACAGGAGGTAGTGAGTCTTTGGAATGACCCTAGAGATGGCAGGTCAGAAATCGCCAGTATTTGTCGAGAAGTGAAGGATCTTGGGGATGCATCTTTTACTAGCTTTCAGATCTCGTATGTTAGTAACCAGACAAATCAAGCAGCCCATAGTATAGCTAGTAAAGTTTCTAGTGTGAGAAGGAAGTGTCTGTGGTTGAACTATATACCACAGTGCTTAGTTACTATTCTTGAGAATGATTGTAATAGCCATGAGTAATGAGTAAAGCTTCCTTGATTCGCAAAATTAAAAAATTGATGTAGGTGGTCACGTAGTCACGTTCCGATTCCTAAAAAAGGTGTCCATTTTCGATAGGAATAGGAATGATGTGACTATACAAAGTGTAACTTATCCTTAATACGACCTAGGTAAAAAGATGGGCTTAATAGGACCCATCCTAAGAGAATATGGGCTTATTCCAGTCCACAATATGATAACGGGAGTAGCTTTCATCCATGTATAGACCATTGTGAAACCTCCAGTCCACCACATGCACGCGCACACGCCCTTACAATAATAGTATGTGTCTAGGGTCAACTCTAGACTCACATGCATAATAATATACATTATTAGCAGAAAAAGAAGGCTTTCTAACAAAAGTATGCATAAATTAAGTTTTTCATGTCAGTTCAATAGGTTTTAGTACATTATTTTTTGAAAATCTGACATTACATAAAAAAATGCAATTACATTATGGAAAATAATGGGCGGATGTTGGGACTATAGTTTCATTATAGGAATAGGCCACCACTGTCTGATATATAGGTGAAAGAAGACAAATACAAGTAATGCCAAGGGGAGAGAGAATATTAGTCGTTCTAGACGAAAGTATGTTGATAACTACATCACACTGATTGCAAAACATACATATAAGAAATATATGGGGTAATTTTCGAGACATCACATAGATCCACATATCATTTAAAATATTTAGACGATTATATATGCAATTAATGGCTATGATTTTACAAAAAAATTATAGTCATGTTACACATTTGGCATGCAAAAATTAGTTAACACATTGGACACGTAATGACCACGAAGGGCATTCCAAGGACTGTTTCCGAAAGTAAAGAAAGGTAGAGTCTGGGTTTAGTAAGGACGTGTATTTAATTAGATAGTTAGATTACCATTACATTACAGGTTTGACGTGTAACATCACAAAGAGATGTTCAATTAATGAATCGTGTGTACCAAGGAGTGTTTCCAAAAGAAACAAAGATAATGCAAAAGTATACCGTTTATTTGGAAACAACAAGTATAATTTTTACAAAACCCTACGTTCCAAAAAGCAAGGCGTGTAAATTTATTCAAAGTTAAATCACATAAATATTTGACCGATTTTATAGAAAACTATCGGTCGATCGGAGAGAGTATTATTAAAATTTTATCATATAATGATAAGTTAAAAAATGGAGGGAGTTTATTTACGCTTTGCAAGAGCAGCTGCACAACTATGAGCTTACATATTCATGGTGATGAGTTGCCCATAGATTTTAACCATAAGACTTAAGACTACATGGCACTGCAACCATATGTTTTTCATTTATATATTTCCAATTGTGTAAGTATAATTTTGTCCTAGAGAAATATGGTTTCTATTCAAAGTCGGCAGAACATTTCCTCTTCATTATCCGGAACACAAATTTGCAACCTTTCCTTTTAAGAAATTCCAAAACAATGTAGATTTTTTTAGTGTCCTCTACAGTACGTGTTTCATTTAATGTAGGACTAGAAATCTTAGGAACCCTGTTTATAGATTGCTCAAGTTTAAAATAAAAGTTTCTTCGAGAGTAACCTTTTGAACAAAAAATATCTATGAGTCTTGGATTACTATTATCCTCTTTGATTTCATAAAATATTCACAAGTTTTTCACTTCCAATGGGTCTCTAATATTTAAAATTTTGACCATATGTTGTAAGATAAATGACCCATTAGCTGAAAATATGTCTTCCATGACGATGCAATCATGCTAACACAACAAATGCATTTAGGCGAGAGAGGGGAAAATGGATTCAAGTGTGGATCGTAGCACATAGAGAGTAGATGGGAAAGAAATAAATATTGCCACAACTTGGAAAATATTGAGCGTTTGATAAAACATGCAATCTATGGTTTTAACCTTGAAAATCAATATGCATTGTTGCCTCTGTTTCATTTTATTATGTGTATATTTTTATAAAAGGTGAGAAAGGCACTATTTTCATTTAAATTTAGTGATGAAAAATGCTGTGATTACATGTTGATTAGAGGGGTATTACCACCGATAATTTAATGATCCTTATTCTTTTTTAGGGATAGAAGCAACACATTCTAGGATACAAAAGAAATAGACCTCATAGTTTGGAACCTAGAAAATTAATACACCTAAGAAATGAATGAATGTGGTATATGATAAAAACATACAAATTAAAACAATCATTATAATTATGTTGACATTACTCCTTCAATATTTCATTCTTTGAAGCATATTCATAACCAAAGTACTCCTAATAGTCAAAGTTTTGTCTTGGATATTTCCTACGCTTTATGGCTATCTTCCGGAAGAGAAGAATAATGTCAGGTAGTCTAGAACCTTTAAGTAAGTGATAATAGAAATATTGGCACAAAATGAATAATTTTTATACTATTTAGTTGGTCTATAGCACTTAATAAGGGTATATTATTCATTATGATGTTTATTTCATTATTCTAAATGTTGTATAAACATCCGCTGTCATTGGTCAGGTGAACCTATGGTTATTAATTAGATAAAATAGACAGATTTGTGTAACATTTTACTTAATGTCAATGACATGCAGGATAACCTCTCATAATTAGACAAGATCTGACAAAAGTATGAGAGATTGTTGATATAAGGTCCATAGTATTGTCTAGTACTTATTTTTGAACAAATTTAAAATATATTCATTAATGATATATTGTATTTATCACAACATTTTGGTGGCTTTAGAATCCTACAACAACAAAAAATTATAAAAAACTCAGTCACTTCGGTAGTATAAGAAGATGCCCTCGCAAATATGCTAGTTGTGTAGGGTTCGCAGCATAGAAAACAAAAATTTTCCTACGATGTGAACTATATACCAAGATCCATCTACTAGATACAAACAACGGGCGGATGTATATCCGTAGAGAACATACCCTTGAAGACCGACAAAGCTTAACGAGTTCAACTCGTGGTTGATGTAGACGATCTCTTGCCGATCTCAAGATCGAGAGGAAGTCCTAGCGCCGCAAATCAGCAGCGCATCCGTGCTCGCACACACGTTCGAGGCACCGAGCAACCTCCGCCTCCTCGCTCCAGCGATGCAGCGGAAGCACAACTCTTTCTTGCCGAATAGCCACCGGGAACATGTATCTTGCTAGTCCGAGACCATGGGGGATAAATTCTAGAGGGGGAGAGAGATCCTTCACGAGGAGGTGTGGTGTGAGAGGAGGAGAGGGGGGCCTTTTATAGGGGAGAGGGGGGGCACCCAAGGGGCATGGCGCCCAGCCATGGGGCTGCCCCACCTCTTCCACATTCATGTGGGTGGAGCTCCCACTCAAAATGAAAAGCCTCCACTCCCATTAAAAAGCCTCCACTCAAAAATCCACTCACATGCATTAAATTTCCACCAAATTTAATGCAAGCTCTCATTTAAATAAAACTCTTTTATTTATTTATTCAGAATTTTGTTAATTACTTTAATTAACAAACATTCACATAAAACCCCTTGCTAGTATTCCATTTCACATGCAGAACCAGTTTCAGCAATTTCAACCGAAACAGTTTCGGTGTCTAGTGAAATAAATTCCTGCGCTTTCCTTTTCTTTTCGGCATGAAACTTTTGCTCCAATTGGATGTCGGTGTCTCTTAAGTGTGTCACCCTACGGTTCGTGAATAATGCGGACATGATCGAGACCCCTCTCGGATCAATAATCAGAAGCGGGATCTGGAGACCCATACTGACTCCCACACATTCAACGATGACTTTCTTGTGATCGTCGGAACCTTTTACGCTAGTATCTTAATCCCTTTGTTTCACGATATATTACATGTCCGAGATTCGATCATCGGTATCTCCATACCTAGTTTGATCTCGTTACCGACATGCACTCTTTTCTCGTTCCCGTGATATAACATTCTAGTGATCAAATCACTTGCTTGCAAGCTAATCAATGTGATATCACCGAGAGGGCCCAGAGTATATCTATCCGTCATCGGGATGAACAAATTCCACTCTTGATCCATGAGCCTCAACATAACACTTTATTAGTTCTGAATCCATCTTTATAATCACCCTGTTACGGTGTGACGTTTGATGTTATCAAGAAACTCTTCCGGTGTTAGTGATTGACATGATCTCATGGTCTAAGGATTAGGATCACTTCGTAAGTTGTTATAGCAATATAAACTCAATGACTTTGATCGTAATGCTATACTTCGGATGAGTGTTCATCACATCATTACACTAATGTTGTGATCCCGTTATTAACAACATCCAATGTCCATGATCAGGAAACCTTGATCATCTTGTTAATCAACGAGCTAGTTTATGAGAGAGGCATAACTAGGAACTTTCTGTTTGTTTATTAAACACACATGTATTAACGTTTCCGTATTAATACAATTATAGCATGCAAAATAAACATCTATCATATACTTGGAATACACATAATAAACACCTTATTATTGCCTCTCAGGGCATATTCCCTTCAAGTTGTTTTATAAAATTGTTGTTTGTATTATTTGAAAGATGCTTCTTTCCAGTTCTGAAGAGTACAATGGTCTCCTAACATCTCAATTTCATAAACAATTTTTTCAAGTTCATTGTTCTTGTGCCATCTCATAGATGTATATTATCAGTTAGGTATTGCTGCAAATATCATGAACTCATGGATCATGTATATTTATCATGGTTTTTGGTATATGACACCAAGTGTTCCATATATGGTCCTAACCCTGCTTTAATCACTAATTTCATTGTGGGGTTTACTAGGCAAAGGAAATATGCATCGTTCATGCGGTAATGTTAGAATGGGGCAATTTTGTCACTATTTTATTTATTGAGTTTACATATTTTGAAAATGACACCCTCTCAACCGCTAATATAAACTCATCAAAGTTTGAGGTATTTCTCAGGCACACAAGGAATGCTCATCACCTGTTTGATCGATTTCATTGCGGTGTTTGCTACGCAAAGAAAATATTCATTGGTCATGCAGTACTGGTAGAATGATGAAATTTTGTCACTATTTTATTTATTGACTTTACATATTTTGAAAATGACACCCTCTCAGCCGCCAATATAAACTCATCAAAGTTTGAGGTATTTATCACGCACACTAGATATGCTCATCACATGTTTGATCGATTTCTCATGAGAAACACATTTATTTTACAATTCTCACAAAGTTATGTCGTTTAAAAAGTACTCCACTTGTGCAAGATATCTTAAAATAAACCTTATATATATCCAGATTAAGGCTTCTATGCTAACTTTATGAATCGCATGCAGATTGGTCCTAGGGTTCCTTCGGTGCAAAGACGGAGATCTTCTTGCTTCCTGCGCTTGATGATATGGTCTGGAGCGGCGAGTTCCGGAAGACTCCGCCGGCGAACTACCATGGGCGACTATGCCTATAGACTACTGGATCAGATTGAATTCGGTCAGGAGTACCCATGTTTTTCTGGCCGTTTGGTTTCAGCGGGAGCATTGCGAAGATTTGGTATCTGTTACCATCATATGTCAGGTCTACGACGATCCATGGTGAAGTCAGATGCGGAGAATGTCAGGAAAGCTGGAACATCAGTGAAACGATGGTGATTTGAGTCTTTATGGCCTCTAGGAACTGGATGCATGATGTGTGACACACATCAGCGACTGTTTGTGGGGCAACAACACAAGAGGAGTTCACAGTCCTACCTTGCAGGGTGAAAATTCAATGTTTGCCTTTAATTGGTTGTGCCTGGAAATGGTCTTGTTGAAGGCATTATTTTGCGAGTGAGGACTTTTTCCAAGGTAAAAACCTATGATCTTTGATCGGGTGACGACTGCACGTGTAGATGTTTTCTTCTTGAAGGCGTCGCCATTGAAGTGGTTGGACTTCTGGTGTTGTTCGGGTGGTGTTATTGTCGTTGCTTCAAGGAATTGTTCTGTATAGAAGGACTTCTCTTTTTTTTTACAATTTCTTCTTGTTTCTAGGCTATGTGCATCCGTAGGGCTAGGGCATACGTTGTTGCAGAGGCTAGCTATAATTGGTATCCCTTGATATTAATATATACTCTTTTACAAAAATGTTAAAACGAGCTACCGAGAGGCGATGCTCGGAGTCAACTCAAAATTTAGTTAGCAAAATCGGATCTACGGACCAACTGTAATATCGAGTGTTGTACCCTATTTGCACGCAAAACTTCATATGTGTTCACCTTAAATGTTGCGCTTACTTACTAATCCTCTTTTGATATTCAATACATAACACTGCATAACTTTCAGATTCGACGATTGTATCCTCTGTTGCATACAACAAAGCGATACTTTACGGTCCATGTCCATTAATCTGCCTAACATGCATTAATTTTCTTACATAAATTTCTTTTGCATCTATCACTTCTTCCTTTATATATCTCATTACTGTGCCTAAGAGAATCTCCAAGAGCCTTCCTATAATGGATTGCTAAAAAATGAGTATATCAATATGAGAGAGGAGGTATAGCAATCCTCAACTGATTTTGCTTTGGTAGCATTTCTAAACTGGATTGCTATAGTTGCCCAACACACACAATGACATGTGAGGATAAGGCACATGGCTAGCCACACAACAAATCCCACACACACCGGACCCACATGTCAATGTGACTAAAAATTGAAGGGGGGCACAACAAACCAGATTGCTATAATTTTGGGGTTGGTATCTTGACTTTGTGTATATACCAAGTGGAGAGGCCAATATACTAAGCTTCCTAAAAAAATTTGTAGGGAAGCCACTTATACAAAAGCTGTTGGAGCTGTTTTTTAGACAAGGATTGCTATAATAGCAATTGGAAGCAAATATAGAAAGGCTCTTGGAGATGCTCTAACGCATAACACAACAAATGAAGGTATAATTGAAATAGTGGCCAGCTCTAGGCTACAATGCTACTCATAGTCTTACTTTTCATCTTCATCTGAGATCTGGTTAGACATTCATATGTCACACGCCAGGTACTTTTTTGTAAACACGAAACACTTATGGGTGATTCGGATTGGGAAGCTTCGGAAACACGGAGGGAATTCAGATAAGCCAAGACTGTCCATACTCAAGGAGATAATGTGTGCCTTCTTGGTTATATTTTGCAACAACTGCGGACCACCTAAGTTGGCAACAATCCGTATCTTCGAGATCTCTATATTATGTCTCCAATCACTGGGTTTCATGTACATGCTTTTTTCCGAAAATTAAGATTGCAGTTACCTTAAATAAATTAAATATATTAATATTATATGCCTGATAGGTTGGCTATCTATCTCTCCTGTTGAAAACAAGACGCTCCGTAGCTACTTTGGTTTGCTTTCTACCGGTGCCTAGGAAATTGTAACTTGGTAAAAAAATTAACGAATTGTGGAAACAAGTGTTCATGTGTTAGTGAGCAGATAGTTATTGCAGACTATGTCCAAAAATTTAACACTATATATGTTCATGTTCATGTATAAAATTCAGTAGCCTATAATAGTGAAGGAAGACCAGATCATTACAAATTATTGTTAACTCAAATTACACATATCTCAAACTTATTACAATAAGCAAGAGAGTCTTAGCCTATGTGACTATGTACGGTGACCAAGAATATATGATTTTGTGTTTGTTTCATCTGTAAACCAACTGAAAGTCCAAATCTCAAATATCCTTTGTATTTATGGCCAACCAAGCTACCACAAGAAGGTGAAATATCAAAAGGGCCATCGTCCCAACTTTTATTAGATAGAGAAAAGGGAGAAAAAACGCATCATAACCGCCGCTCCCATGCAACAAGCACCCACCAGCGGCCTCCACTATTCCTCTTCCGAGCACCCGCCTCCCCCTAGCCGCCACCGAGGGCGTCACCGGGCAAAGACCCGTGTGGTGCGGCGGCAGATATCCTAGGCTTTCATCGGGATCGCAGTGGTGGCGTTCGCTCTGGCCCTTCTCCGGCATTGATGTGGGGTAGCGGTGGCCAGGATGGCTTGGCTACAAACTTATTTCTAGGTTTGAGATGATTTGGAAAAGCATAAGCAAGTTCAATAAAGTGAGGGATGATTGTGATCACATTCCGTGCTTCGACTATAGTTGAAACTTTCACGGGAATGCGAGAGCGTAGAGTTACCAAATCTTAGTGATGTAATTTTCTAGTTATGTTATATTTCATCTTGTAAGACACTTTTATTGTTTGAAATGTATGCATTTGAAATATATGTATTGAACTTCAGTGTTGAGGATCGATTCAATATTTTATATTGTTCTTGGACAAATTTCTATTATACATGGGCTAGTGGAAAAAAAATTGGGGTGTGTCCACCCTCTAATTCTTCATATGCCACCGACTTTGAGCACAAATATGTAAAGTAGTATGTTAGATTTGTCATAAGTTATACTAGTATTTTTTTAGCAAGAACGTGTAAGAAGTCAGCTCTAAGAGACATTATAGAGACAATGTCAATGTCCAAATAATGTTCAACTATTTGTGAACATAATCTAACACATCATTTATTTGATCTTGCTATTTGAGTTAAGGCAAGATAACCCATTAAGTCACAAGTTGCCCTGATGGTGAATTTAAGCTAAACTGTATAATATACCCGGTCCCGTATTCCGGATAGACTGACATCGAGTAAATGGCGATGAAAGCATGAAAGTGACTAGTTGCTGAATCACCAAGGCTATTTATGTATCAGAATTTCCTTGTATTGCTACTTTCTATTGACAAGATCTCAGAGTCTTACTGTGGAATCCTATGATCCTTTTTTTCGAAATGGAGGCCTCGCCCCGGCCTCTGCATCAAAATGATGCATACGGCCCAACAACACCACATGATCCTATGATCCTATCTATGGTATCCTATATATGATCCTATATGGTCACATACCTCAGCATTTCCCAACAACTCCACATCTGTGGGATTGAGAGAGATCAGGAGTTCATCATGAACGGGTGGTGAAGGTATCCGAGCCTGCTATGTGCATATACATTCAATGCGGCAAATTATTCTTACTAGGATAGAGTATGATGCCATTACCATCATCCGTCACCCTGTCTGTAAGGGCATCTCCAAAACAGGGTTTGCTTCATAGTCTCGTTTTGCCTAGGCTTTCAGCTGGAGTGCCCACACCAGAGATTTAATTTCCCGCCCGACTGATATCTCTTCCAATGAGCTGCACAATTCCCTGTTCCGCCGTTCCTTCCGCATTCCGCTTCCTAGTGAAACTAAGGTTAACGTGATCTGTGCGATGGAGGAGCCTGGTAAATATCAGTCCTCTCAGTTCTGAAAGGAAGAAGAAGAATGCTAGTCCACTATCATACGCCGACTCTCTCGAGACAATCTCCTCTCCACGTGCTCTCCCTGGGCGGGCTTATAGCTCATATGCGACGTCTTTACATGGAATTGAAAGGAAAGCGACATCGTTGAAAAGAATAGCTCGCATGCGACGGTTGTGAGGCAGCTAATATCCCAGGGCCACACGGGCCTTAAAATGGTCGTAAGGACACATTTAACTTTGTTCCAAGTAAGGACACATTTAACTTTGTTCCAAGATTAGGGTTAAGCCAAACCGGTTGGTTGGGACAGCCAGTCAAGCCAGTCAAACCAACCGCTTCCGACCGAGAGCGCGCGTCACACTGACTGTAGCTTCCCCGACGACGGCGGCGGACCTCACCCATCGTTCTCGGCGCCGACGGCGGCACGGCAATTAATTTAGGCGGCGGCGCTTTCGTTTGACGGCTAAGGTGGTGAGTCCCATTTGAAATCTAATTCCTCTCCCATTCTTCTCAATTCGAGATCTGAGCGTGCCCATTGATGCTAGATTGTGGAGGCGAGGGTGTGCTGAACGGGGCGAGGGGGAACGATATGGAGCATGGAGAGGGGACTTCTAATCGGTATATCCCGTATCTCTGCACGTAATTTCTCTAAGGTTGAGCTTTTTGTTCGCTTCCACTAGCTCACAGTGCCCGCCAAAAACAGGGGAGACGATGTTGCGCGCCAAACCTTCGAATTTCGCATCAATTTCTTTCCCTCTAGAGCAGTTTTAGTTGATGGTAGCACGCAGATCATTGAGAGAGACACGGTTGTTAAATGGGAGGTGGAATTAGAACATGTTGATCCCCAAGAGCTAATAAACATGGGAGAGGAGGCGGTGAGGAAAATGGTGGAAAAAATTGGGGATAGTGTGGTTTGGGGGCCAGAGCAAGAAGTTTCTTTGTTACGATTTGATGATTGCAAATGTGACTATGTTAGGGTTGAGACAGGGGAACATATAGTTGATGAAATCGATGAGTGAAACGGTTGGACAAGCAAAACTGTTCTGTTTTTAGCAGAGCTCATTGATCTGAAACCTGATTCGAGGGTTGGATATGTGGCCTCGAAGCTGGCTGCTCAGATGGTCGAGGATGATTGGGCTGCACAAAGGCAAGTAATGCCTATACTTACTGAGTTGGAAGTGTTAACAGTGGAGGATGATGATGCTAATGCACAAGGGGAGGCTGCAGATGGTAATGCACAAAGGATTGTAACTGTTGATTGGAATTCAGTTGAGATACATGACCGGACTGATTTGGTCATTGCACCAATAGATGACATTGAAATGGCAAAGCTTTTTGTCATTCCTATAGATGACAGAGACACGGAGAAGAAGAGGGATGAAGCTGCAAATGATGGTGACAACCATTTAAGAGATGAAGAGGCAGATATAGATCTAGAGTTGTTGGAAAATGCTGCAGTTCATGTAGATGATGCACATGATGATGAGCTAGTAACAGTTTATGACAAAGAGGACCCAGTTATTGAAGTTGGGAGATTGTTTCCAAGCATGGATAAATTCAGGATGTGTTTCAGGACATATGCAGTCAAACGTGAGTTTGCTACCAAGACTATGTGGACTGATAAAAAGAAGTTCTATGCAAAATGCATAGGTTATGATGGTGGTGCCAAGCCTTGCAAGTGGTATATATCTGCTAGACGCCAACCTGATGGAAGGACACTAAGAGTGAATCAAATTCCAAAACCTCATACTTGCATTACAAGTTCTCAAACAGTTAAAAAGATGACATCACAATTATGGGTTGCAGAAAAGATCAAGCCCATTTTAGCCACAACACCAAACAACACTGCAAAGAGACTGAAAATAGACTTGGAAAAGCAGTACCCCATTAAGCTGAATTATACTACAGTGTGGAAGGAAAAACAAAGGGCAATGAAAGAGCTATATGGTGATTGGGCAAATACCTTTCGAATGCTTTATAACTTCAAAGCAGAAGTAGAGAAGAGGTCACCTGGCAGTGTTGTGGAGATAGATACTGAGGTAACAGCTAATGGGAAAGTCTTCTTCTCTAAATTCTTCCTGGCTTTAAAGCCTTGCATCGATGGCTTCAAAGCAGGATGCCGTCCATATTTGAGTATAGACTCATCTTTCTTGACTAGAAAGTGGAATGGTCAACTAGCAGCATGCAATGCTTTAGATGGACACAATTGGATGTTCCTTGTAGCTATTGGCATGTTTCAGTCTGAGACAGAGGCATCATGTACATGGTTCATGATGCAGTTGAAAAGATGCATAGGGCCAGTCTCTCCATTGGCAGTGCACACAGATGCATGTAAAGGTTTAGAAAATGCAGTGAAGATTGCTTTCCCTCATGCTGAGCAGAGGGAGTGCTTCGGCCATATGTGGATGAATTTGATCAAAAAATTCAGAGGAGATGATTTTGGACGCATGTGGCCAACAGCAAGATCTTACACCAGGCAGACACATTCATATCACCTTGAGAAGATTAAGGCGGCATGCTCTGAGGAGGATAGGGTCAAGTTTTGTACATGGTTGGAAACCTACCATTCTCTTTTATGGTACAGGTCTGGTTTTAACACTGCCATCAAACGTGATCATATGAACAATAATTTGGCAGAAAGTTTCAACAACAAAGTGAAGGAGTTAAAAGACTTGCCTGTCCATGACATGGTTAACCAGATCAGGATCATGATCATGAGGTTGTGGGAATTGAGAAGAAGGCTTGGTGATTTTCTTTAAGGAGATAAGCTTCCTGATGTTGTGCAGCAGGTGGTCAACAGGAGCAGAAACCTTGCACATTTGCGTGTTGAGAAATCCTCATTGTGGGGTGCTGAAGTCAGAGATACAAAGACTGGCAGGAGGCATGTTGTTGACACTCAATTGCATGAATGCACATGCCTTGAGTGGCAACACACTGGGAAGCCTTGTGAGCATGCCATACTTTTCTTGGCCTCCAAACACAAGCTAAATATGCACCCATATTTGCATGAGTATTATTCTGTAGCAAAATTCAAGGCTGCATATGGAACACCAATTCCAGCACTTACAGATCAGTCTCAGTGGCCTAAAGTGGACATTCAGTTCTCCTTGTGTCCTCCTTTGATGAAAAGAAAGGCTGGCAGGCCCAAGCAGAGTAGATTCAAGGCTTGGTTTGAGAAAGGTGGGAGCAGCAAGAAGGGAAAGAAAGATGAAAAGAAAGATGCCAAGCCAAAAAGGGCCCAAAAATGTAACAAGAATAGATGGAAACTCTATGAAGAACTTGGACACCGAGCTGGCTCTACCAAGTGCAGATACACTGCTGAAAAGCCAAAGTATGTTCATCCAAAATCTATCCCATTTCTTGTTGATGATTTTTCTCCCCCAGCTAACTTGCTTGTTTTCAGGAGGAAGCGTGGAGAAAAAGGCTCACCTCTTGTTATTGACGAATGCTGGCCAGTGAAAAGGGCAAGAATCAATGGCCAAAGAAAGAAGAGAACTAACCAGATCATGTTTGGTGCTGCTGAGGTGCAATCTGAACTTGTTTTGGAGGATGATGTGCAAACTGTTGAGGCTTTAGGGCACACCGTTTCTGATTTGGAAGCTCTGGTGCAAAATGAGCCTGTTGTTGAGGATCTAGTGCAAAATGAGCCTGTTGTTTAGGCTCTGGTGCAAAATGAGCCTGTTGTTGAGGCTCTGGTGCAAACTGACCATGTTGTTGAGGCTCTGATGCAAAGTGACCATGCTGATGAGGCTCTGGATCATGATCATGAGGTTGTTGAGGAGGTGCAGGAGGTGAAGGAGACTCTTGGATGTGCTGTGGGGAGGCCAGATGGTAATGGTAAGAAAAAGAAGAGCATAAACCTGTTGTGTGGTGTGAAACTTGTGAAGGAGAAGAAAACGAGGGGTAAGAAGAGCCAAAAGAAATAGACATTTGTTATTGTAAACATTTGTTATTGTTGTAAACATTTGTTATTATTGTAAACATTTGACACTTGTTGTTGTAATAATTTGGCACTTGTTGTTGTAAACATTTGTTATTATAATAATTTGTCACTTGTTGATAATTTGGACAAAATTCAAATATGATGGTAAATTTGAATTTCAACAAATGTAGCTATGTCACTTTTCTATGTTTGTATGAGCTTCCAACGTTTTTCTCATATGTACAATACAACTCATCCTCACCCTGATCCCTTTTGTGAAGTACAACTCACCCTCACCCAAAATGGGGTAGAAATGGGCTCCAAAGCTAGGGTAAACCACCCTATTTCTAAGCAAGTTTTTTTCGACCATTTCTAAAACCAAGTTTGATATTTTTCCTCAGAACTATGTCACATAATATGACACCATGCAAAGGTTTTGTATTTTTTTGATTTTTTTTGAATTAGTTATGCACATTTGAATGTCTGGTCAAACTTGAAGGGTTTTCATAAATATTCTTAGCTAGGGGATGAGGCTCACAAAACTAACATTGGATCTCTGATGAAATAGCATGTTGTGAACCTAAAAATGATTTTTACAAAAAATCATCAGCATGAAATCATGTACCTGTAGTTCATATCTTACCCACTTCCAGCCGATTCGGCAGGATTTGTCTTTTTCACCAGGGATGGAATAAAAGGTTTGAGATACTCAAGTTGGGAAATTGTATATTCTAGGTGGTCTAGTATTTTTGAAAAATAGGATGTTACCATTTTGAAACTTCAATTTGGTGGTTGCTTCACAAATCCCCTCCTCTTTCGGCACTCAGAAAATAGAAAATGATTTTCTGTGCGTCGAAAAGGAAAACTTTGTGCTACAACATTGTTAGTCATCCCATTATATACATGCATGCCAAATATGGGCACATTATCACAAACTATGCCTTGATTCTAGCCATATCATTGGTCATTTGACCCGAAAGCCAGAAAACCTCGAAGGAGATAGCTCATTTTGTGAAGGTTTTTTTTGAAATATGATCAATAGACCAAGTTTCATATTTTTCCTCACAACTATGTCACATAACATGACACCATGCGAAGGTTTTGTATTTTTTTGTTTTTTTTGAATTAGTTATGCATATTTGAATGTCTGGTCAAACTTGTGAAACCCCGTTGACTGCATCCTAAACCCCGCTAACCCTAAGGCCGAATGAGGAACGTAGATCTAACCCTAGCGCGACACTGTGGCCGTCCGATCGTGTCTTCTAGAAGGATTCCTCGGGTGGCTCTGGGCGATCCGTGGAAGGGCTTGTTCTGCAACCTGATTGGTTGGCGTCTCTTAGAAGGATTTCGTGGCTAGCTCTTGGCGATCCGTGGGATGAATGATTCTGAAATCTGATTAGCTTCATCGTTTTTACGTGCAACAGCGTGGCATGCGAGCGTGGCACACTCCATTGACCATTGGACCGAGCGTGGCATGCGAGGGCGCTGGGCGGGGCGGGCTGCACCATGCATGCAGCTGCCCCTAGCGTCGCAGTCTAGCTATTTTACGTGCAACAACGCTGCAGCGTATTTACTCCCTCTGTCGCATTAAATAAGTGTACGTGTAACAACTTTCTTCAGTCAAACTTACTCCCCTCAGGTTCATTGTAATAAATGAGACTTTGCATGATACCACATCTATGTTATTTTGCACTATGGAGTAGTAACTTAGACTAGTAACATATGTATGATACCACATCACCTACGTATAAGGTGAACCTTTGCTATAAGATGGGACCCACACAGCTTATGGAAATGGCTACAACGTATAAATGTCAAGTTCACCATAAGCTGGGACCCACATGTCTGTTAAAAGTACACACAAGCAAGAGAGAGAGGAGAGAGTAAAATAATTGTTTATTGCTTGTGGACAACCCATAAGCTTGTAGGTCACCCTTAAGGAAAATCTTCTAAAGTAAACCTCCACTATGTATATGAATAGCCTTATGGACTACTTTTTGGCTTGCGGATAGCCTTATGGACCACATAGTGGATGCCCAAGTGCATTGGAAAGGTAGAAGTACACTTTTTATGGACAAATTTTGAAGCCAAACGTACACTTATTTCTGGACAGAGGGAGTATGCATGTCACTATGACCAGCCTAAGAAAAAATATCAAAATCTAAAATATGTAATAAATATAACGTACAGCGTTGGCACACTCCATTGACCGTTGGACCGAGTGTGGCATGCGAGGGCGCTGGGCGGGGCGGACTGCACCATGCATGCAGCAGCTGCCCCTAGCGTCGCAGTCTAGCTATTTTGCGTGCAACAGCGCCGCCCCATTAAATAAGTGTACGTCGAACAACTTTCTTCAGTCAAACTTACTCCCATCTGGTTCATGCGCCATACAAAAAGTCAATATTACTCCCACCGATTTTTCTTGCGTGTGTAAAAACGAACGAGTTTGTTGCATGCGGTGTGTAAAAACGAACGAGTACCTTGGTACTAGATTCCTGTATTTATTACCGAAGTAAATCAAGGCCAAATTATATTGTCCCTTTTATTTTTCACTGCCAATGAACAACTACCTTGGACGTTTTTTTCTCTCTTTCGCATTAATGCATGCATGCATGCATGCAGGGCGGGGGCGGCGGTGCAGGGGTTACAGTACGTCGCATCCTAGCTATTTTTCTCTCTCTTTCGCATTGATCACGCCCGCTTCCCACACGCAACGCAGCGCACGCGTCTCGTCTCGGCGTCCGCGCCAACACGACGCTGGATTCCCACGCCGTCCTTCACGCTCCGTCCTCAATAAATAGGCAAAACGCCTTCGCCTCCTCATCTCATCTTGCCCCTCATCTTCAACCTCGAGCCCGTCCCTTTGCCTCCTCCCAGCCCCCAAACACTCCGGCGACCATGGCGACCTCCCCCTTCCGCTTCCCTTCCGACACCGAAGTAAGCGACGAGGACAACCACCCGGACCACAAGCAGTGGTGGGAGCAGGAGGCGCCCACGCGCCCCAAGCGTGGCAAGAAGAAGAATTCCCTGCCCTGCCCCTGGGGGAGCAGGGCCCCATCGTCACCAACCCAGTCCCCAACCTCCCCGGCGGCGGTGACCTCCCCTCCGAAGCCTACTGGGCTAAGGTGGCGAAGGAGGAGGCAAATCAGGAGGCTGCTATCGCCAGGTGGGAGGAGACGCAGGCCCAGCGCGCCTTGAAGAAAAGGCGCAGACGGCAGGAGGAGGAGCAACGGGAGGCCAATGGCCGGGCCTTCCGGGAAGAGCAGCGGAAGCGGGACCAGCGGGAGAGGCTGGCGGCGTGGAATGCCGCGAAGGCGGCTGCACCGGCACCGCCTCCACCGCCGATGGAGTAGGGTAGCTAGGGTTAGGGTTTAGGGGCTAGCCCAGGGTTTAGGCGGGGCGCCTATTCCCTTCTATATTATTGTACTTTTTTATTTTTATTGTAATGTTATCGATCCCCCCTATCTAATATAAGTAATGTTATCCCAATATTATCTATCCCCTTGTTTTATTGTAATCTGTGTTTTATTGTATTGTCATTTGTCAAAACACCCAAAACAACAAGTGTATAAAACAAAAGACACAAAAACAAGTTCATATAATACTCGTGCAATATTTATATATTTACAAGTGTATAAAACAAAAGACACAAAGACAAGTTCATACAACACATGGTTCATTTTCAAATAAGTCATTTACATATTTACATAAGTTAAAGGAGCGCCCAAGTTATGTTAGTTAAATGGATGTCCTTAGACTTCATTTATATATTTACTTTCACAAAAAAAAGATTGCGACCTGAGCACGAGTATCTGCAGATCCACACGTACATATTTAGATTGTAACGTGAGTACCATTTTTTGCCCAATCAACATATAGTTACTATTGGGCCTGAATACGTCCATTTTGGCCTGGCTAAGTTATATTGGCCTGGCCTTTTTCAATCCTCGTCAATTGTTTTTTTTTACTTTTCAACCCCTCCCCCTCCCCTGCACACGGACGCCCCTGCACACTGATAAAAGGAACACTGACGAAACTGACGAAAGTGAAGGAACACTGATTTCAAAAACAGAGCAGCTCAAAATTAGCCCGAATTTGTGTTGCATTTTATTCAAGCCAAAGACATAGACCATTACATCCATTACAAAGCATCACTCGAACACTGACTGCGCTGTCTAATGACTAACGATGAGGAGATAAACTAATCCGAGAGAAATTACACAAAAATAAAAAAAACCGGCCATCAGATTGTCCTGCTTCTTCAATTCGATGATTTGCCTTAGCTGCTTGTTCATCTTCTTCAGCTCGGCCTTCACTTCCGCATCCACCGTAGTACCAGCGGAAATGGGGTTGCCACATCCCAATTGCTCCACCACGGACGGGTTTTCGAGCTCCCGGGATGCTACCTCCACCCCAATTCGCTCGATGTACTCATCAAGCCACTCAAAATGCCCACATTTTGGCAGTTCCTGAAATCGCAGAGATGAACCCTAAATCCCAAATTCGATGAAATGCATGAAATTTCGAAAGAAAAGCGAGAAATTGGCGCTCGGAACACTCAGATCTCACCTTTCCCGGCTCGGGCTTGCTCTCACACTTCACAAATTCCCGGCCAATGTTGTCGTTCTTGTCGGTGGATGTGACAAGCCGCTTCAGGGGCGCGGTACGGGGGCAATCGGGACACCTCCTCATCGGCACCGCACCATACCGAGGCCATGAGCGGTGGGAGGAAGCAGAGCTCGACATCACTCGCCGGCGTTGCCGCACTTGCTCGCCGGAGAAGAAAACGGAAGGGGATGAGATGCTGGAACGGTGGCGGGAGTGCTCGGGTGCGGGGACGGATCGGGGCCAACGGCTCTCTTCGACCACAGGGTGGGTCCCACGATATGAGGTGGACATCAGGTGAGTTCCACCGTGACGTGGAGAGGCTGTGGGTCCTACTGTGCTCAGCTGATTCGAATTCGTTGACGGTCTCGTGGGGTTAAGTAGAAGTGTCGCACGGGAGCTATTTGCCGCTTCAGAAGTGTCGCATGCGAGCTATTGTTTGCAACGATATCGCTTTCCTTCCAATTCCACGTAAAGACGTCACATAGGAGCTATAAGCCCCCCTGGGGCACAATGCATAAAATTATTTCAGGTTTATTTGTGTCAGTTCATAAAACGTCCTACCAAGAGGCATTGTCTGGAGCTAGCTCAAAATTTAGTTAGCAGAATCGGGTCTACAGGCCGACTCTAATATTCAGTTATGTACCATATTTGCATGCAAAACTTCTTATATGTTCATCTTAAACTTTGCACTTATTGATGAATCCTTTTTTGATATTCGACACATAGCACTGTACAACCTTCAGATTTGACGTCTATATCCTCTGCGTTGCAAATTATAAAGCATAAAACAAAGCGATAATGTAGAGATCATGTCCACTAATCTTCCTAGTACATTAAGTTTCCTACATACATTTCTTGTGCACCTATCACTTCTTTCTTTATATATCTGATACCATATTGAATTGATAGGACAGTCAGTTCACCTAAAAGTCCGAATTATTGGAGAAGGGCTGGTATATTATATATATTTCAACAATTACTGTGCCAAACGCATATCACACCAAATGAAGGTAAGTTGAAGCGGTAGCTAGCTCTAGTCTATAACGCTATTCCATAGTCTTATTTTCATCTCAGATCTGACTGGACATTCATATGTACACGCGCTAGGTACTTTCCTATAAACACAAATTGATTCGGGATGGGAGGCTTCAGAAATGCGGAGAGAATTCGGATAAGCCAATACTGTTCGTACTCACGGAGGATATGTGCGCCTTCTTGGTAACATTTTGGAACAATTGTGGACCAATGAAGTTGGCAATAATTGTTAACTTTGAGATCTCTGTATTATGTCTCTAGTGACTGGGTTATGCTTTTTTTCTTTTGTAAAATTCAAGTTTGCAGTTATCCTAAATAAATAAACATATTATATGCCTGATAGGAGTCTATCTATCTCTCTCTTGCTCAACACAAGACGCTCCGTAGCTAGCTTGGTTTGCTTTCTACCATTGCGTAGGAAACTGTAAGTTGGACAAAAATAATAAGACATAATATTTTTAAATCAGATGTGCTCTCTTTTGGCACATAATAAGACATAATTAACTTCATATGCTAGCGAGCAGATAATAATTGTTTTCTCTATCCAATATTTCAACACTATGTACGTCCAGTAATAAAGGATGACCAGGTTTGTTAGAGAAATAAATCAAATTTCACATTTCTCAAGATTACTTACAATAAGCAAGATAGTACGTATGTGTTCGTTTCATTTAACAACCAACTGAAAGTCTAATAAATCTCAAATATACTTCGTACTTGCTCTGCGCCGAATAGAGAGCCATTAGCTCGTTTCCATATTAATACTTGTTGTATGTTTATGCTTGAAATTAACATAGATCTCGAATATATGCTTATGGTCGCCCGCTTTAATATTAATACTTGATGTACACACGTTGCCTTTTTATTCTGATGATAATGGTCCACATACTCATGTCTCTTGTCGTCGTTATCTAAAATTGCACCCATACAACACATTTCTTCTTGCGTGTATTCATGTTGAGGTTTGGGAGCTATCTGCAAAGCATAATCCAGTGCAATACCTGAAAAAATGATTGACATAAAAAAGTAGTCGGATAATTTGTATACAGATATAGGTTTAATTTGCTGATTTAAAATATTGTCATATGCAGACATTGTAGGTTCCAAGCTACTCCCTGTGCTCTAAAATAAAATAATTGACTCAATCTTTTCTAGATTCGTATTTATATAAACAATAAAACATGTCTAAAAAATAATATATATTTGTTTGATTTCTGTTCTATATGGTAACCATCGCATGTGTATATTTACGGATTTTGAACAGAAGTAATACTAAGTGTCAGTGACGAACTGATGTTATTAAACATTTTATACAAGTAGTTAGTGTTGTTCTAAGTGATTGTTCTATTATGTAACAATTTTTCTTCAGAATTATAAAACCAACTTCACTAATGAATCACACGGCCGGTCTATATGAGTGTGGGCCAATGATTTGCATGGAAGGTGTGGGTGAACCTTTACGCCGAGAGACCTTGTCTCCTGTTCCCTCCCATATTTGTCAGTACATCTTAAAATCTGTACATAATGGACTGCAGTGCGTATACATGAGAGAAAACCGATTCAATGGAATGGCTCAGACGTTTTAACATGCTTTATGATGCTGCATCCTAGTAGTTAGCACTTCCAGAACTACTGTCTTTCATACTTTCAACCCACAAGTACTGATACACACCCGTGAAATTGTAGAAGAGCATGTGCGGATCAGTAATGAGCCTTATATGTTGTGGCGTAACTGCCAAGAAGCAACTAAGAAGGCAATATATAGAATTATATATAGATACTGCATTGGTTTTACTTCCTTCGTTTCAAGGCTTAATGCGTCCTCGTTTTGCGTGTTTTTTCTTTGACTAAGAATTACTCTAAATACGTAAAGAGTTTTGGTATAAAACTAGTATCACTGGAAAGTATTTTTCAATACGAATCCAACGATACTAATTATGTATAATATAATCAAAATTTTGTTGCTCAATTCTTCTGGTCAAACTTTGCTTTGAAAAGCGTGCGCGTCTTAAACCTTGAAACGGAGGTAGTACTTGTTAGGCCTTCGCACATTGTTATTCAGAGGAACTAAATACTTTGTTGGACAACCAAGGAAGCTAGAAAAGAAACCCATGTATCTTGTGGTCCTTTTGTAAACCTCTTTCCACATCACGCATTCACGCATGCTAGGATTAAGAGGCATTGGGAATGCACAAGCAGCTTCAAAAATCAGTACCGCAGAGAAACTGCGGTGGATTTGTATTCCCTGGTAGGGGTGAACCATGAGGAGGCAAAACCAAATTGCAATGCTATTCTGCATGCCATCATAGCGGGAGCATCCAAGGAGGATGCATCTCCCAATAATCTTGGAAAAGGTAGTGCAATGTTCTCATGGCAAGATTAGACATAGTTGTGTATCGGGAGAGCAAGGATGCATCTCCCGCGCGCGTAATCTTGTTAACAATTTTTTTTGCTTTGCGTTCTAGACGACGCTACAAAGTTTCTCACTACATCTACTCTGCTAATCAGATGTTAGAATGGCATTTTGTCCAGATTAATCCTTTATTTTCTATTCCATGCATAGAACTAGCAACGTGGTCGCGAGGAAAAAAAAAGCAGCGAAGAGAGTGGATCGCCCTGTCTGGGGCCGCGGCGGTACATGAATCTTGGTCCGAGCTCGCCATTGAGGAAGACACTGGAGGAGGACACTACAGGACGCGCGCACTACGCCGAGGGCAAAAAGCCATCGGCGTAGGCTAAAATGCCCTCGGCGTATGCTACTGTCCTCGGCGTAGCCTCCTCGGCAAAGGGCTCCCTCGGCGGAGCACATAGCGACCGTCGTCGTATCAAAATGCCGTCGGCGTATGCTACGCCGAGGGCAATGCCGTCGGCATAGCTTGTCGACAGGTTGCAAAAATATTTTTTAAAAAAAAAAAATAAATTTTTTATTTTATTTTTTTTCTCAATTTTTGAATCTTTGAATTGTTTGACTTGTTAATCTCTCACTTTGAACATTTTTAACACTAATTGCACTTAATATTTAATTAACTTGCAGTCTTGGTCGAACTTTCCGGAAGGTCATCCATCATAATACTACTCCAGCTCTAGCACGCTTAACTTTCTCGTTCCTTCAGAATCCGTTTCCGCAAAGTAATTCATACATTGTTGTCAATACTATGATATCAATCCTGTTAACCCTTATATCAATATGTCACATGTTTGTATTTTTTGAAATTACAAACAATTATTTAAGTAAACATTAATGAATAAGTAAAAATATTATTGAATTCAAATAAAAATATAATGATTTTACTTTTTGTATTTTTCTATTTAATATGGAATAATTAATATCTTTAAATCTGTAAATCGGAATTTAACAAACAATATGTCTAAATTGATCGGAAAAATGAGAGGAATCCAAATATGATATCCATATCAACTAATCACAAACCCTCCGTTTTTGAATTATCTATTTGGTGGTTGCTTTAGAAAATTCCCTTTTTGCGCTCGGATAATAAAAAATGGCTTTTTGGTGCGATGAAAAGGAAAACTTGCATTAAATCTTTGATAAAATAGCATATTGTGAACCTAAAAATGATTTTTGGAAAAAAACATGAGCATCGGATCATGTACATGTAGTTCATATCTGACCCACTTCCTGCCGATTCGGTAGGAATTTGTCTTTCTCACCAAAGGTGGACGGAAAGGTTTCGGATTTCCCTGTTGGTACATTGTCCATATAAGGTGGTATAGTATTTTTGTAAAATGTGGTGGTACCATTTTGAATTAGCCATTTGGTGGTTGCTTCACAAAATCGTCCGTTTTTTGCGCTCAGAAAATAGGAAATGGCTTTTTGGTACGACGAAAAGGAAAACTTCCTCCTGCAATATTATTCTTCATCCTATGATGCATGTGTATGCATAATATGGGCACATTATCACAAACTATGCCTTGATTCTAGCCATGACATTGGTCATTTGACCCGAAAGCCAAGAAACCTCCAATGAGATAGGTCATTTTGTGAAGGTTTTTTGAGACATAATCAATATATCAAGTTTGATATTTTTACTTATAACTATGTCACATAATATGACACCACGCGAAGGTTTCACATTGTTTCGATCGTTTTTGAATTTTTTATGCCCGTCTTAAACTATCGTCAAACTTTGTCAAACGACGGACATGAAGATTCTTAGCTCGGGGCCGAGCCTCACTAAACTTGCATTGGATCTTTGATAAAATAGCATATTGTGAACCTAAAAATGATTTTTGGAAAAAAACATGAGCATCGGATCATGTACCTGTAGTTCATATCTGACCCACTTCCTGCCGATTCGGTAGGAATTTGTCTTTTTCACCAAAGGTGGACGGAAAGGTTTCGGATTTCCCTGTTGGTACATTGTCCATATAAGGTGGTATAGTATTTTTGTAAAATGTGGTGGTACCATTTTGAATTAGCCATTTGGTGGTTGCTTCACAAAATCGTCCGTTTTTTGCGCTCGGAAAATGGGAAATGGCTTTTTGGTACGACGAAAAGGAAAACTTCCTCCTGCAATATTATTCTTCATCCTATGATGCATGTGTATGCATAATATGGGCACATTATCACAAACTATGCCTTGATTCTAGCCATGACATTGGTCATTTGACCCGAAAGCCAAGAAACCTCGAATGAGATAGGTCATTTTGTGAAGGTTTTTTTGAGACATAATCAATATATCAAGTTTGATATTTTTACTTATAACTATGTCACATAATATGACACCACGCGAAGGTTTCACATTGTTTCGATCGTTTTTGAATTTTTTATGCCCGTCTTAAACTATCGTCAAACTTTGTCAAACGGCGGGCATGAAGATTATTAGCTCGGGGCCGAGCCTCACTAAACTTGCATTGGATCTTTGATAAAATAGCATATTGTGAACCTAAAAATGATTTTTGGAAAAAAACATGAGCATCGGATCATGTACCTGTAGTTCATATCTGACCCACTTCCTGCCGATTCGGTAGGAATTTGTCTTTTTCACCAAAGGTGGACGGAAAGGTTTCGGATTTCCCTGTTGGTACATTGTCCATATAAGGTGGTATAGTATTTTTGTAAAATGTGGTGGTACCATTTTGAATTAGCCATTTGGTGGTTGCTTCACAAAATCGTCCGTTTTTTGCGCTCGGAAAATGGGAAATGGCTTTTTGGTACGACGAAAAGGAAAACTTCCTCCTGCAATATTATTCTTCATCCTATGATGCATGTGTATGCATAATATGGGCATATTATCATAAACTATGCCTTGATTCTAGCCATGACATTGGTCATTTGACCCGAAAGCCAAGAAACCTCGAATGAGATAGGTCATTTTGTGAAGGTTTTTTGAGACATAATCAATATATCAAGTTTGATATTTTTACTTATAACTATGTCACATAATATGACACCACGCGAAGGTTTCACATTGTTTCGATCGTTTTTGAATTTTTTATGCCCGTCTTAAACTATCGTCAAACTTTGTCAAACGGCGGGCATGAAGATTCTTAGCTCGGGGCCGAGCCTCACTAAACTTGCATTGGATCTTTGATAAAATAGCATATTGTGAACCTAAAAATTATTTTTATAAAAAAACATGAGCATCGGATCATGTACCTGTAGTTCATATCTGACCCACTTCCTGCCGATTCGGCAGGAATTTGTCTTTTTCACCAAAGGTGGACGGAAAGGTTTCGGATTTCCCTGTTGGTACATTGTCCATATAAGGTGGTATAGTATTTTTGTAAAATGTGGTGGTACCATTTTGAATTAGCCATTTGGTGGTTGCTTCACAAAATCGTCCGTTTTTTGCGCTCGGAAAATGGGAAATGGCTTTTTGGTACGACGAAAAGGAAAACTTCCTCCTATAATATTATTCTTCATCCTATGATGCATGTGTATGCATAATATGGGCACAGTATCACAAACTATGCCTTGATTCTAGCCATAACATTGGTCATTTGACCCGAAAGCCAAGAAACCTCGAATGAGATAGGTCATTTTGTGAAGGTTTTTTTGAGACATAATCAATATATCAAGTTTGATATTTTTACTTATAACTATGTCACATAATATGACACCACGCGAAGGTTTCACATTGTTTCGATCGTTTTTGAATTTTTTATGCCCGTCTTAAACTATCGTCAAACTTTGTCAAACGGCGGGCATGAAGATTCTTAGCTCGGGGCCGAGCCTCACTAAACTTGCATTGGATCTTTGATAAAATAGCATATTGTGAACCTAAAAATTATTTTTATAAAAAAACATGAGCATCGGATCATGTACCTGTAGTTCATATCTGACCCACTTCCTGCCGATTCGGCAGGAATTTGTCTTTTTCACCAAAGGTGGACGGAAAGGTTTCGGATTTCCCTGTTGGTACATTGTCCATATAAGGTGGTATAGTATTTTTGTAAAATGTGGTGGTACCATTTTGAATTAGCCATTTGGTGGTTGCTTCACAAAATCGTCCGTTTTTTGCGCTCGGAAAATGGGAAATGGCTTTTTGGCACGACGAAAAGGAAAACTTCCTCCTATAATATTATTCTTCATCCTATGATGCATGTGTATGCATAATATGGGCACAGTATCACAAACTATGCCTTGATTCTAGCCATAACATTGGTCATTTGACCCGAAAGCCAAGAAACCTCGAATGAGATAGGTCATTTTGTGAAGATTTTTTTGAGACATAATCAATATATCAAGTTTGATATTTTTACTTATAACTATGTCACATAATATGACACCACGCGAAGGTTTCACATTGTTTCGATCGTTTTTGAATTTTTTATGCCCGTCTTAAACTATCGTCAAACTTTGTCAAACGGCGGGCATGAAGATTCTTAGCTCGGGGCCGAGCCTCACTAAACTTGCATTGGATCTTTGATAAAATAGCATATTGTGAACCTAAAAATGATTTTTGGAAAAAAACATGAGCATCGGATCATGTACCTGTAGTTCATATCTGACCCACTTCCTGCCGATTCGGTAGGAATTTGTCTTTTTCACCAAAGGTGGACGGAAAGGTTTCGGATTTCCCTGTTGGTACATTGTCCATATAAGGTGGTATAGTATTTTTGTAAAATGTGGTGGTACCATTTTGAATTAGCCATTTGGTGGTTGCTTCACAAAATCGTCCGTTTTTTGCGCTCGGAAAATGGGAAATGGCTTTTTGGTACGACGAAAAGGAAAACTTCCTCCTGCAATATTATTCTTCATCCTATGATGCATGTGTATGCATAATATGGGCACATTATCACAAACTATGCCTTGATTCTAGCCATGACATTGGTCATTTGACCCGAAAGCCAAGAAACCTCGAATGAGATAGGTCATTTTGTGAAGGTTTTTTTGAGACATAATCAATATATCAAGTTTGATATTTTTACTTATAACTATGTCACATAATATGACACCACGCGAAGGTTTCACATTGTTTCGATCGTTTTTGAATTTTTTATGCCCGTCTTAAACTATCGTCAAACTTTGTCAAACGGCGGGCATGAAGATTCTTAGCTCGGGGCCGAGCCTCACTAAACTTGCATTGGATCTTTGATAAAATAGCATATTGTGAACCTAAAAATGATTTTTGGAAAAAAACATGAGCATCGGATCATGTACCTGTAGTTCATATCTGACCCACTTCCTGCCGATTCGGTAGGAATTTGTCTTTTTCACCAAAGGTGGACGGAAAGGTTTCGGATTTCCCTGTTGGTACATTGTCCATATAAGGTGGTATAGTATTTTTGTAAAATGTGGTGGTACCATTTTGAATTAGCCATTTGGTGGTTGCTTCACAAAATCGTCCGTTTTTTGCGCTCGGAAAATGGGAAATGGCTTTTTGGTACGACGAAAAGGAAAACTTCCTCCTGCAATATTATTCTTCATCCTATGATGCATGTGTATGCATAATATGGGCATATTATCATAAACTATGCCTTGATTCTAGCCATGACATTGGTCATTTGACCCGAAAGCCAAGAAACCTCGAATGAGATAGGTCATTTTGTGAAGGTTTTTTGAGACATAATCAATATATCAAGTTTGATATTTTTACTTATAACTATGTCACATAATATGACACCACGCGAAGGTTTCACATTGTTTCGATCGTTTTTGAATTTTTTATGCCCGTCTTAAACTATCGTCAAACTTTGTCAAACGGCGGGCATGAAGATTCTTAGCTCGGGGCCGAGCCTCACTAAACTTGCATTGGATCTTTGATAAAATAGCATATTGTGAACCTAAAAATTATTTTTATAAAAAAACATGAGCATCGGATCATGTACCTGTAGTTCATATCTGACCCACTTCCTGCCGATTCGGCAGGAATTTGTCTTTTTCACCAAAGGTGGACGGAAAGGTTTCGGATTTCCCTGTTGGTACATTGTCCATATAAGGTGGTATAGTATTTTTGTAAAATGTGGTGGTACCATTTTGAATTAGCCATTTGGTGGTTGCTTCACAAAATCGTCCGTTTTTTGCGCTCGGAAAATGGGAAATGGCTTTTTGGTACGACGAAAAGGAAAACTTCCTCCTATAATATTATTCTTCATCCTATGATGCATGTGTATGCATAATATGGGCACAGTATCACAAACTATGCCTTGATTCTAGCCATAACATTGGTCATTTGACCCGAAAGCCAAGAAACCTCGAATGAGATAGGTCATTTTGTGAAGGTTTTTTTGAGACATAATCAATATATCAAGTTTGATATTTTTACTTATAACTATGTCACATAATATGACACCACGCGAAGGTTTCACATTGTTTCGATCGTTTTTGAATTTTTTATGCCCGTCTTAAACTATCGTCAAACTTTGTCAAACGGCGGGCATGAAGATTCTTAGCTCGGGGCCGAGCCTCACTAAACTTGCATTGGATCTTTGATAAAATAGCATATTGTGAACCTAAAAATGATTTTTGGAAAAAAACATGAGCATCGGATCATGTACCTGTAGTTCATATCTGACCCACTTCCTGCCGATTCGGTAGGAATTTGTCTTTTTCACCAAAGGTGGACGGAAAGGTTTCGGATTTCCCTGTTGGTACATTGTCCATATAAGGTGGTATAGTATTTTTGTAAAATGTGGTGGTACCATTTTGAATTAGCCATTTGGTGGTTGCTTCACAAAATCGTCCGTTTTTTGCGCTCGGAAAATGGGAAATGGCTTTTTGGTACGACGAAAAGGAAAACTTCCTCCTGCAATATTATTCTTCATCCTATGATGCATGTGTATGCATAATATGGGCACATTATCACAAACTATGCCTTGATTCTAGCCATGACATTGGTCATTTGACCCGAAAGCCAAGAAACCTCGAATGAGATAGGTCATTTTGTGAAGGTTTTTTGAGACATAATCAATATATCAAGTTTGATATTTTTACTTATAACTATGTCACATAATATGACACCACGCGAAGGTTTCACATTGTTTCGATCGTTTTTGAATTTTTTATGCCCGTCTTAAACTATCGTCAAACTTTGTCAAACGGCGGGCATGAATATTCTTAGCTCGGGGCCGAGCCTCACTAAACTTGCATTGGATCTTTGATAAAATAGCATATTGTGAACCTAAAAATTATTTTTATAAAAAAACATGAGCATCGGATCATGTACCTGTAGTTCATATCTGACCCACTTCCTGCCGATTCGGCAGGAATTTGTCTTTTTCACCAAAGGTGGACGGAAAGGTTTCGGATTTCCCTGTTGGTACATTGTCCATATAAGGTGGTATAGTATTTTTGTAAAATGTGGTGGTACCATTTTGAATTAGCCATTTGGTGGTTGCTTCACAAAATCGTCCGTTTTTTGCGCTCGGAAAATGGGAAATGGCTTTTTGGTACGACGAAAAGGAAAACTTCCTCCTATAATATTATTCTTCATCCTATGATGCATGTGTATGCATAATATGGGCACAGTATCACAAACTATGCCTTGATTCTAGCCATAACATTGGTCATTTGACCCGAAAGCCAAGAAACCTCGAATGAGATAGGTCATTTTGTGAAGGTTTTTTTGAGACATAATCAATATATCAAGTTTGATATTTTTACTTATAACTATGTCACATAATATGACACCACGCGAAGGTTTCACATTGTTTCGATCGTTTTTGAATTTTTTATGCCCGTCTTAAACTATCGTCAAACTTTGTCAAACGGCGGGCATGAAGATTCTTAGCTCGGGGCCGAGCCTCACTAAACTTGCATTGGATCTTTGATAAAATAGCATATTGTGAACCTAAAAATGATTTTTGGAAAAAAACATGAGCATCGGATCATGTACCTGTAGTTCATATCTGACCCACTTCCTGCCGATTCGGTAGGAATTTGTCTTTTTCACCAAAGGTGGACGGAAAGGTTTCGGATTTCCCTGTTGGTACATTGTCCATATAAGGTGGTATAGTATTTTTGTAAAATGTGGTGGTACCATTTTGAATTAGCCATTTGGTGGTTGCTTCACAAAATCGTCCGTTTTTTGCGCTCGGAAAATGGGAAATGGCTTTTTGGTACGACGAAAAGGAAAACTTCCTCCTGCAATATTATTCTTCATCCTATGATGCATGTGTATGCATAATATGGGCACATTATCACAAACTATGCCTTGATTCTAGCCATGACATTGGTCATTTGACCCGAAAGCCAAGAAACCTCGAATGAGATAGGTCATTTTGTGAAGGTTTTTTGAGACATAATCAATATATCAAGTTTGATATTTTTACTTATAACTATGTCACATAATATGACACCACGCGAAGGTTTCACATTGTTTCGATCGTTTTTGAATTTTTTATGCCCGTCTTAAACTATCGTCAAACTTTGTCAAACGGCGGGCATGAAGATTCTTAGCTCGGGGCCGAGCCTCACTAAACTTGCATTGGATCTTTGATAAAATAGCATATTGTGAACCTAAAAATTATTTTTATAAAAAAACATGAGCATCGGATCATGTACCTGTAGTTCATATCTGACCCACTTCCTGCCGATTCGGCAGGAATTTGTCTTTTTCACCAAAGGTGGACGGAAAGGTTTCGGATTTCCCTGTTGGTACATTGTCCATATAAGGTGGTATAGTATTTTTGTAAAATATGGTGGTACCATTTTGAATTAGTCATTTGGTGGTTGCTTCACAAAATCGTCCGTTTTTTGCGCTCGGAAAATGGGAAATGGCTTTTTGGTACGACGAAAAGGAAAACTTCCTCCTATAATATTATTCTTCATCCTATGATGCATGTGTATGCATAATATGGGCACAGTATCACAAACTATGCCTTGATTCTAGCCATAACATTGGTCATTTGACCCGAAAGCCAAGAAACCTCGAATGAGATAGGTCATTTTGTGAAGGTTTTTTTGAGACATAATCAATATATCAAGTTTGATATTTTTACTTATAACTATGTCACATAATATGACACCACGCGAAGGTTTCACATTGTTTCGATCATTTTTGAATTTTTTATGCCCGTCTTAAACTATCGTCAAACTTTTTCAAACGGCGGGCATGAAGATTCTTAGCTAGGGGCCGAGCCTCACTAAACTTGCATTGGATCTTTGATAAAATAGCATATTGTGAACCTAAAAATTATTTTTATAGTAAAAAATGAGCATCGGATCATGTACCTGTAGTTCATATCTGACCCACTTCCTGCCGATTCGGCAGAAATTTGTCTTTTTCACCAAAGGTGGACGGAAAGGTTTCGGATTTCCCTGTTGGTACATTGTCCATATAAGGTGGTATAGTATTTTTGTAAAATGTGGTGGTACCATTTTGAATTAGCCATTTGGTGGTTGCTTCACAAAATCGTCCGTTTTTTGCGCTCGGAAAATAGGAAATGGCTTTTTGGTATGACGAAAAGGAAAACTTCCTCCTGCAATATTATTCTTCATCCTATGATGCATGTGTATGCATAATATGGGCACATTATCACAAACTATGCCTTGATTCTAGCCATGACATTGGTCATTTGACCCGAAAGCCAAGAAACCTCCAATGAGATAGGTCATTTTGTGAAGGTTTTTTTGAGACATAATCAATATATCAAGTTTGATATTTTTACTTATAACTATGTCACATAATATGACACCACGCGAAGGTTTCACATTGTTTCGATCGTTTTTGAATTTTTTATGCCCGTCTTAAACTATCGTCAAACTTTGTCAAACGGCGGACATGAAGATTCTTAGCTCGGGGCCGAGCCTCACTAAACTTGCATTGGATCTTTGATAAAATAGCATATTGTGAACCTAAAAATTATTTTTATAAAAAAACATGAGCATCGGATCATGTACCTGTAGTTCATATCTGACCCACTTCCTACCGATTCGGCAGGAATTTGTCTTTTTCACCAAAGGTGGACGGAAAGGTTTCGGAATTCCCTGTTGGTACATTGTCCATATAAGGTGGTATAGTATTTTTGTAAAATGTGGTGGTACCATTTTGAATTAGCCATTTGGTGGTTGCTTCACAAAATCGTCCGTTTTTTGCGCTCGGAAAATGGGAAATGGCTTTTTGGTACGACAAAAAGGAAAACTTCCTCCTATAATATTATTCTTCATCCTATGATGCATGTGTATGCATAATATGGGCACAGTATCACAAACTATGCCTTGATTCTAGCCATAACATTGGTCATTTGACCCGAAAGCCAAGAAACCTCGAATGAGATAGGTCATTTTGTGAAGGTTTTTTTGAGACATAATCAATATACCAAGTTTGATATTTTTACTTATAACTATGTCACATAATATGACACCACGCGAAGGTTTCGCATTGTTTCGATCGTTTTTGAATTTTTATGCCCGTTTTAAACTATATATAATGTTTTATGTTTTACTTTATTTTTATTTACAAATGTGTAATATTTGAGTGTAGATAGATAGGTCTTATTTTTCTGCAAATTTTGATATATTATTTGTATTTTTCCGAATTAGAATGATTTAGTTATGATTTTCATATGGTTTTTCGAGCCATATGATTTTACTCATGCTTGTGAACTATTTTTGTATGTATCCTTGTTTTACTTGTAGGTTTTACATCACAGACACCTTCAAGGCTGAGTAGAGCTTCATCTTGTATGACCGTTCTCCTATGCTAACTAGTTCTCAAGCTTATTTCCTTGCATATTTGGTTATATGGTTGTGAACTTTAATCGACGACCATGCTCAATCACGTGTATGGAGATCTATGTACTTGTGTGTCATGCACTTGATGCATTTGGGTGATGGGTAATTGTGTTTGTGACTCTATGTGCCTTTATTTTTTGGTTTTTATTTTTAGCATTCAAGCAACTTCCTAGTCTAGATATTAATTTCCATAATAGTAATTTTTTGTTTTGGTGAGGCTCAAGACGAGACCCACATGTACGTTGAACTTTTAGGCTGCGGGCAAGGCCAGTTTCTAGTCAATTATTTGGGGATCCTGATTCATTAGCAGAGATTCACAAATGCTGAGTGGGAAAACATCGAGGAGAGACTACAAAAAATACTAAGAAGTTGGAAATAAAAATTGGTATCTTTTGGCGGAAGATTGGTGCTCATAAATTCTGTACTAAGTAGTATGGTACTTTATATGATATCTTTCTTCTAGCTTCCTAAAGGAGATTTGCATAGATTAGATTATTTACGATTTAGATTCTTTTGGCAAGGAGATAGGGAGAAAAATAAATACAGACTGGCCAAATGGAGTGTGGCTTACCGTGCCAAAGATCAAGGTGAAATTGGAATTCATGACCTTGAGGTCAAGAATACCGCTCTACTAGGTAAATGGATATTCAAATTGCTCACAGATGATGGGGTATGGCAAACCCTCCAAAAGAGGAAATATGTTGGCTTAAAGGAGTTGTCTCAAGTGCTATGTAAGCCAGGAGACTCGGACTTTTGGGCTGGGATGATGGTGACGAATAAATATTTCTTCCACTTTGGCACTTCCTCTATTCAGGATGGCTCGAATGTTCGTTTCTGAGAGGATAAGTGGCTTGGTCATGCTATACTCCAGGAACAATATCCAGATCTATATAGCATTGTTCGTCACAAAGGGGATATCATTGCCACAGTGTTGAAGCTTCCCCTCTGAATGTGATGTTTAGCAGACCCGTTGGGACCTAGACTTGCATCGTTGAACGCTTTGCTAGAATGTTTAGCCATGGTACAACTGTTAGATGGTTCTGATAAGTTTCGTTGGAACTTACATGAGAGTGATAAATTCTCTATAGATTTTCTATATAGAGCATTAGTACATCCTTTTGTGTCGGTCAATAAAAACAAAAAACAATCTGGAAGATGAAGGTATACCACTCAAGACGAAAATATTTGCAGGATACCTGCGTCAAGAAGTAATTCTCACAAAAGATATTGTTAAAACGAATTGGCATGGAAGTAAGAAACATGCTTTTATCATCATTATGATACAATTAAACATTCATTCTTCCAATGCAAATTTGCTCGTTCTATATTGTCAGTCATCCAAATAGCTTCTGGACTGTCTCCTCCTCATAGTGTTGCCAACATTTTTAGCAATTAGTTACATGGTATTGATTACAAGTTCAAAATTCTTGTTAGGGTGGAAGCGTTTGCCGTTATATGATCAGGACTTTATAGAAGTGACAAGGTTTTGAATGATAAATTGTCTTTTCTTATGCAGGTTATATATCCACGGATTGCTACACTCCGTTTATTGGTGTCTCTACATCCTATGGATCTTCGCGACCTGTTTACGTAGATTTCTACATGCTTGGAGGATACAACTAGTGGTATTTTTTCTTAACATGGATGACAACGTCATCTTAGAATTGGGTCTCCATCTCGTTAGGCAATATGTGTTATTCAATCTCTTCATATTTTTTTTTTGCCTTTTTTACTTTTTCTGGTTTGTGATCACATGTTTCTCGATTGTGTGCAGCCTAGTTATGCAGAGATAGGGTGTAATACGTAAACTTTTTAAGTAATAAAGTGTCCAATATAAAAAAAGCCCAATACCATGTAATTTTCGATAAAAATGAAATACCTAGGAGTGATTGGTATTGTGAGGCCCAGAGAGAGAAAAGGAGGTCGGACAAGCTCAGACAATTTTGTCTTATTGCAAGGACGCCATCCCTTAAGGTTCGAAGTGTCTTCAGAACCAAGTTCCGTCCGACGACATAATAGCAATGGAAGGTAGAGGTAGCGTGAGTAGTCTCATGATTTTCGTGTTTGCTTTACTGTGGTGATTTCATACGTCTATATGGCCAAAGTCTGTGTACATCCATCGCGAAAATAAAAAGTCTCTCGGATACAAATGTAATCTCCTTCAATTTCTCCATAAAAAGCTAAGAAAGTTGTTGAAGCAAGTGTTTACGATTTTTTCTTCAAAATGGTGAAGTACCACGGGTATTTATCAAAGTGATACATACGGACTTAATTTTATTTATTCAGCAAAGACAAGGAAACCGTACAACAACGAAATCACCAAACAAGATGACAACGCATCACAAACTAATTAGCCACAGTGAACATCTGCTCACCGGTAAAAACTATAGAGCGTGACTCATGCGCACGCTATGGAATTCGGCTCTACCGTCTTCCGACTAACCTTCTCCAGGGTGCAGATCATACTATTTTATTTTATAATTTTCGTTCAAATATATAGTTCACTCAGGAGCATGTGCTCCGAGGAGCCAAAACTCCATGCCTGACCTTGTCTCTCATTCTGTCCCATATATATTGTCAGTTCATCCTAAAAATCTGACCACAACCGACTAGAGGAAATTGCACATAACACCACTTGTTGAGGAGGTTGTGCACAAAACCACAACTAGGCCGTTTTTGCACAAAACACCATATTTTGCCAATTATTGCACAAAACACAAGACTCACCGTTAACAGTGATGATAGCCAATTAGTTAACATGGGCCCACGGTCAGGGGCTAGTGATGTCCAGTATGGAAGCTCGGGCGTGTTTACTAGTGTCTTCCCCGTCGTCATTGCTGGTCGCCGGATCACCGCACACTGAAGGAAGGTTACTTATTCTGCCGTTCAGCGGATGCTGCAGAGGTGTATTTAGATGCATTTGCGACGGCGTAGTCGGAAGCTGTTCGCGGCGCATTGGAGACTCCTTGTTACTTTGTTCTTTCATGAATTGCAACTTTTTCTCATATACAGGAATTGCAACTTTGGAATAGACTGGACTAGTTAAGCGAGGGAGCTCAGACATAGAGACATTATTTCCTACTAATTTATTCCACTTGATCTAGGCAGGGAGCTCAAACATAGAATGAACCTGAAAGGGTAAATTCTGCACAAGCCACGCTGGCCCTCCATCTGCCTTCCGGACAGTGGGCTCATCTTGACTAATTGACTGTCAACACCATTAATAGTGTGTTTGTTAGCTATCAGCATCATTAACAGTGAGTTTCATGTTTTGTGCAACAATTACGGCAAAAGATGGTGTTTTTGTGCAAAAAAGGAAATGTGGTTGTGTATCTGTGCAACATCTGCCCCAAGTGGTGTTATGTGCAATTCCCTCTATCGACTGCAATATTAATGCATATACAAGATAGAAAAACAATTGAATTGTGACATATGATGGACAATTCAGACGTTGCTTTTGGATAGTGCGGCCAAATTAGCTCTCGCAGAACTACCGTTTTTGATATTTTCAACACAATATACCCGGGAAGCATCATCGTAGCAACAGTGCAAGACCAACCCCTCCATTCAGTATAAGTTGTATCGTAACTGCCGAGCAGCAAATAAGTAGGGCAACAAATACTGTTTTTTCTTAGTACATGTTAGGGCTTCAAATGTTGTCGTTTTATTTTGAGGAACCGAATATGATCTCCTAGACAACCAAGGAAACTAGAAAAAAAAGGCCATGTCTCGTGTGGTCCTTTGGTAAAACTCCTTCCACATAAGAAAATGGTCACATCGTGTCATCATGCTTTTTGAGACAATAGATCTCGGAATTGCTATTCTGATAAGCTTGGACTTAAGTTAGCAGCCAAGTTTTACAACTTCAGATCTGGGCTTTCACATCTTAGTTTCTTTAGCCCAGTGGCACATGATCACAACACGGCAGCGGTGTTGGTTTCTTGTTTCTCAAAAAGAATTCACAACATTTCATCACGTCGCAACTCACTAACAACATCGATCATTCGTTTTCTCTTCTACAACCCCCCTCCCCCTAAACTCAGCCAAACTCAAACATCAATACAGTTAACTCGATACCTTAGTTGATTGAGAATAGCAGCTCTCTTAGTGGGGGATGAGTGTTGACTCGAGTCGAGAATATAATGGAGCAGCCTCCATTATATTTGCTGCTTCACTGGAGGTAAATGTGCTTATCCAGCCTTCTCTTCCCCGACCTTCAGTGCCAGTCAAGCGGCCAGTTTTCTTGCCATCTATAACCATTTGGAAATGCCCTCCTACGACTGAATGGATTTGTGTTCAATGGAGAAAATATCGGGCAGAACATCTAGGGGCATAAACCCCGATGATATTCTTGTACATTGCTAGAACTAATACAAGGTTCACGTCGATCAGCCGTTGGCGAACTCCAATGCAAAATTTGAATCGAAAGAGCCATCAGCTGATATTCGGAATAATGGTTTATAGCAAAACTCCCACCAACCAAAGACGCCCATATTGGCCCACGCGTGAAGTAAAAAGGGCCTAGCGTGTGGGCCCAGTGGTCGTTCGCGCTAGACTAAGAAAGATGAGGCTTCACATAGGGTAGCGAAACCTCATAATCCTCATGTGTTTTCGTCATCATCGTCCTCTGGTGTCTGCGCTAGGGTTGTCATTATGGCTGGCCGAGATGTTCGCTTCCCACCGAGACGCGCGCGGTGGACCAAAGTGAGGCAACCTCCTTGCCCATAAGGCTACACATTTCATCTGATCTGACCTGAGCATACATCCATATGTGCCCACGCCCGACGTCACATACTTTTCTGCAAACAAGACACACCTAGGGGTTGATTAGGAATGTTAGGCTTCAGAAACAGAAACGGAGGTCGTACCTGCACCAGTTGTTTCGTCTAATTAGAAAGGCGCGATCCATGTGGGTCGAACAAAACAGTAATGTCTTGAGGTGCAAGTTTCGATCAAAGGCAGAAACAGCGGGAGTGATCAAGAACTTCCGAACGGAATTGATGTAGAGGTACATTAGCGCGAGCAGTCTCGTGTTTTTGTCGTCTCCTTGGCTGTGTGATTTCATGCGCCTCTGTGTACCAAAGTTTCTCTGTCCAAAGCCGATCTCCTTATAAAAATAAAAGCTAAGAAGTTGTTGAAGCAAGGGTTTGTGAATCAGAGAGTGCATAATAATTTCTGAACTATTAATCCAACACTATGTTCGTGCATTTAATTCAATAGCCTGATAACGAAGGAACACCGGCCGGCCTGTTACAAAATTATAAGTAGAAATTCACGGTCAAAAAGTTATTTACAATAAGCAAGATACTCTCGTACCTCTGCAATTATGTAGCTCTAACCAAAAATTTATGTTTCTCTCTCTAACAACCAACTTAAAGTCCAAATCTTAGATAAACATCCTATCTGCATGAAGTTTCTTGGCACCATGTAGACCGTCATCGATTGTTACATTAGATAACTCAATTCCAAAAATTTATATCAAGTAGAACCAAATCCCACAAATTCTAAATTTTGGATAGGACACGTGAGTGTTAAAGAACAGTTCATCAGCAGAGGATCCTTTTAGGTGGTGACTAGTATGGGTACTTGTTTTTTGGATGATACATGGCTTGGGTTCATGCATCTTTACAGTCAATATTCGTCGTTATATAACATTTCACAACAAAAGGTTGTTTCTCTAGAAGATGTTATGTGTCTGATAGGTTCCACTATATATCTCTTTTGGACGAGCTTTAATAGCAGACAGGAGCACGGGCAATTGGGAAAACTTATTCCAACATTTTAGATGGATAGCCATTTTTCTATGGAACCTGAGTACTTCTCTTGAAATTTGAATAGACTATGATTGGTTAAATCCATGAACTTTGACCTTATGATGGTCACCACTAGGTTCCTTCAAAAATATATTTGGAAATTAAAATATCCATTGAAAATAAAGATGTATATCCGAGATAGGAAAGTTTACTTAAGAAAAGATAACCTTGGAAAGCTGAATTTAGAATCGATGCAAAAATGATTTATTGTGACGAAGAGGAAAAAATTCAACATCTTTTAATTCTTGTCTATTTGCTTGGCTTGTGTGGCAAATAATACACTTGACTTTTAATCTAACCTCCCAACTAATATTACGAATATGTTAATTAATTAGTTAAATGGAATTCCTAAAAAAGCAAAGGCTCAAATATTGAGTGGGGATTTGAACTTTGGTTTGTGCTATTCGGAATTGTCGAATGATATTTTTAAGATGACTGGAGCTAATAGTTTTTGTAGGTTATCTGCAAAACTGTTCGTTGGATCTATCTTTGGTCCAATAAACTACCGGTGTTCGGATGGAGATGGCCATTCAAGATATATTGAACTGTGTGTCTAGCGGCATACTAAGAGAATGCATAATATATGCGTTCGTTATTGTTTATATTCTGCTACATCATTTTTGTATGCATCCTATGTGACCCATGATTTGTAAGATTGAGTATTGGAAACTGAAAGTACATTGTCACAAGCTATTGAAGTGGCACGCTTCACTGGTCCAGGTCCATTAATCTGCTCCATTATTCTTCTGCATACATTTCATGTGCACCTATATGCATGGATCGCTTCTTCCATTATATTTCACACTGATGTGTGCCTGCCGTGTAACACATCAAATGAAAGTATGGTTGAATCGGTGACTAGCTCTAGGCTAGAACGCTAATCTACGGTCACATTTTCATCTGATCTGACCTGAGCGTTCATTCATATGTGCCCATGAGGCCATGACACACGTACGTACTTTTCTGTAAACGCGAAATACCTAGGGCTAGGGGTGATTTGGAATGTGAGGCTTCAGAAACACGGAAGGAGGTCAGATCAGGCGAAAGTGTTGGTCTTTCTTGATCTGAAGTGTGACTTCTTGGTTACATTTTGGGACAATTGTAGACCACCTACGTTCGTAATCTATTATATACTAAAAGCAATATAAAGATGTTTTCGAGGCACGAGGTTGTTCCACATAGACCTAAAAAATATACTATGTTGATCTGCAAATTAACGGTTCAGATTAAAAGATAAGAGATGTTACGTAAAATATTAAATCTACACATATGGATACACGTTAGTTCAAAAGGAAACTAAATTCCAGATATTCCGGAAAGACACCCAATCCCGTATGTGGACTTCCTTCCGGCTGGCCAGAAACAATTTTTTTCTTCTTGTGAGATAAAAGGAAACGAAAATTAAGGATTTAACTAGAGACCATTTCACCTAACGTGATTGTGGTCATTTCTTTCCGATTTTAAGCTGACTAATACGTAGAGTGCGTTCTATTAAAGTGGAAACCGAGTAGCTTCCTAACAAAAAGGTTGTATGCAATTTCATTGATATAGTCGGTACTATCTACTACTGCTAATTTTCTAAAGAGAAAAAACCTTACCTTTGTATTAGACGTGGGGTTAAGTTATGTAGCTAGGATTTAACTACGGACTGCAAACACCAAGAGCCATATGGTCGTTTATTTCTGTTTGACAAGATTTATGCTGATAGAGTATCGTACGTGGTACTACTAATATCTACCATCTATTTTATTAAAGTGGAAACCTAATCGTGTTCCTTAAAAATATGGACGTGATTTTGATTAGAAAAAGAACCACTTAGAATAGCCAAACAAATTATATTTGTCGAGAAATGCAAAATGATAGTGACATGATCCTCATTATCCATTTTGATCAATTATATTATTTCCTTATATTCATAACAGCGTAACATCCGTGCGGAAGCCCCGTCGCATGACATAATACCTAAGTTGCTAGGGTAATTTACATGTTGGGCTTGACACATTACACTTTTTCCTGCGGATTTGCATCTACATTGAAAACTTAGATCGCCATTGTGCCTAATTTGGCACATTTGAGTGATTTCTTCCCTTTATATTGTACATAGGTGTAAGATATGTAAGTATCTCCATCTAAATAAAGACATATATAAGTTGCACTAGAGCCGTAGAATCGTGGTATGGGAAATGCACAAGTTATTCTTTAAATGAAAAATGGTATGCGGGACGCTCTAAAGTAATTAGGCTATATATATATATATATATATATATATATATATATATATATATATATATATATATATATATAACACATATTTAATGAAATTTAAATTTTTGCACCGATCAGCTTTTAAGATGAATATGAAGCTTATTTATTCATGAAATATATACAATAGATCAACTATACTCGAGAGGTTTACCGTGGTACAGACTCGAGGGCTAGATGCAAAGGTATACACTCGGTGGCTAGATAATTAGCATGTGCTTTCCTAAGAGAAAATACGGATAGACCAGGGAAAATTATTATCAGTATCAGTGTATCACGAGCTTCCACGTTTTCCTATGATATCACCAAAGACAAATATTTTTGTCTCAACTTATATTTTTTAATCCCATACAATTTAAAAGGACATGTCATGTAACTATGTTGCCAATTTTTTGTAGTCATATCATACTGCATGAAAATACATGTGAGAAAGTGGTTGGTACGACTATTTTGGACTGGGCAAAGCTGGGCAATGAATCAAGGATAATACACATCTAAAATATTTCCTCAGTTTCAAAGAATTGACATTCTAGAGAAGTTTATCGAAACTTATTCAACTTTAGATAGGCATGCATATATAACATAATGGTCAAACTTACATCTCATAGACAATCCATGTAAAATTCATTAAGTATATTAAGTTTAATGTGCATCAGTGGAACCAAAAGTCCAAAATGAATAAGTAGGTTGGGAAATCCAAATAAACTTCAACACCCACTCTCATGTGTTGCTCGAGAATTCCTGAACATAGATAGAATGAAGGGGAACAAACAAATTCTACGTATCGAGTGCAGATAGTTGATTCCAAGACATCTGCTCGGATATCATATTAACTTCAAAATGGTAATCGATAGAACCAAAAGTTAAAAATGTTGGAGAAGTATGCGTAATCCACACATCATTCAACAAGTTATATTAGAACAAAGGTAGTATGTTGAGTATTTTAAAACAATGGAAGACCATCACATGTTTCATATGGTGGAAGTAAGTGTGGGAGATATTTCACATTTAAAATGAAAACTCTTACTCCATCCGTCCCAAAGCTGAAGGCTTATATTTTTTTAAGTCAAGCTACGAAAGGTTTGGCTAAACTTTTAGAAAACACTATCAAGAACTATTATATTATATATATACCATGTCAATATATGTTTCATGATGTATCAAAGGGTATGTATTTCATATTGTAAATACTAACATATTTTTCTAGAAACTTGGTCAAACTTTGCATAGTTTGACTATTCAAAAAAATATAAGCATTAAGCCTTGGGACGGAGGTAGTATCGTTTAGTTGGCTTTCGAGGATAAAGTATTTTAATTTGATTTGATAAGAAAATTTATTTTCCTATCCATTACAAAGATCATATAGTCATCATATGGTATTTTCTCAAGTAGAACCTAAATACAAAACAATAGAATTTTGTTTTCACATGTAAATGCAGACGATCCCAATCTAAATGATGTTGGAGATATGCCCTAGAGGCAATAATAAATGTAGTTATTATTATATCTTTGTGTTTATGATAAATGTTTACATTCATGCTATAATAGTATTAACAAGGAAACATTGATACTTGTGTGATTTGTAAACTTAATTTGAAGTCCCTAGTATAGCCTCTATACATTACTAGCTTGTTGGTTGATAAATGATTGTGGTTTCCCTATCATGAACATTGAGATGTTATCGACAACAAGATCATATCATTAGGAGAATGATATGGTGGACATACTCCTATAGATAAGCGTAGCATAAAGATCAAGTCATTTCAATAGTTCAATTGCTATATGCTTTCTGATACATAGTGACCTAATTCCTTCGACCATGAGATCATGCATATCACCTTTGCCGGATGGATGCTTTGATGACATCAAACACCACACCGTAACTGGGTGGCTATAAAGGTGTCATTGAGTGTTCGGAAAGTATTGGTTGAGACACATGGATCAAGAGTGGGATTTTTCCATCCATATGACGGATAGATATACTCTGGGCCCTTTCGGTGGAATGTCATCCAATTAGCTTGCAAGCATGTGACTGGCTCACAAGAGATCACATATCACGGGAACGAGAAAAGAGTACTTATCGGTAACGAGGTTGAACTAGGTATGCAGAGATACCGACGATCATAACCTCGGATAAGTAAACTATCGTGAGACAAAGGGAAATTGGTATCGTATGTAAGTGGTTCATTCGATCGCAAAGTAATCGTAGAAATATGTGGGAGCCATATGAATTTCCAGATTCCTCTATTGGTTATTGTTCGGAGAAGTGTCTCGATCATGTCCGCGTAATTCACGAACCGTAGGGACACACACTTAAGGATTCGACGTTGTTTGAGTAGTTATGGTATTATAAGAAAGAGACCGAATGTTGTTCGGAGTCTCGGATGGGATTCGGGATATCACGAGGAGATCCGGAATGGTCCGGAGAATAATATTCATATAAGGAAAGTCCCGTTTCGGAGTTCGGAAATGATTCCGGTGTTTTCATCGGGAATGTTCTATAAGGTTCCGAAATGTCCGGCACTCCGGAGGGGAAGGGGTACATGAATGTGTCATTGCCAGTTGGAATGATTGCATCATGTACTAAGTGTCTTCGCTGTCCAAAATAAAGGGTTTATTCAAATCCTAAATTGAAAAGTCAAACGACTAGTTTGAAAGTCAAACGGCAAGTTTTGGAAAGAGGAGGAGGAGGTTGAAACCGAGTTGGGGAGGGAGTCCCTCCTCCCCAAGCCGGCGCACCACCCAAGCCGAGTTGGGGAGGGACTCCACTCCCTCCCCTTGGCCGCCGGCCCCTCCACCTATATAAGGAGGGGCAGGGCTCCCTCCTAGCACACACAAGTACCTCTCCTCAAACTCTAGCTTGGCGCCTACCACCATAGCCGCCGCCGCCCCCTAGGGTTTTGCCCTAGACGCCGACTTGGGGCACCCCAAACCCTAGCCGCCGGCTCTAGCACCTCCTCCTTGGTGTGTCTAAACCCTAGATCGCCGAGGAGCTCTCTCATACTCCACCATACTCGCTCCGGCTTAAGGTGAAGCCCTGCGAGATCTCCCCTCTACTTCCGGTACCACGCCGTTGTGCTGCCGGAATCACGAGGAGAGTGCTACTACCTCCGCTGCCTGCTGGAACAAGGGAGAGGAAGGTCTTCGTCGAGCACCGAACGTGTGACCGACTGCGGGAGCACTGCCGGAACGCAGCGCCGGAAGGATCGTCTACGCGATCTTGAGATCGGGAAGAGTACGACTACATCACCCACTAGAATCCGCTCTCGTTAAACACTTTGGAATCTTCGAGGGTAAGTTATTCCATCGACTCGTTGCTACAATCTAGTAGATAGATCTTGGCTTGTTTGTTTGTATGCGATAGAAATTTTTTGTTTTCCAAGCTACGAAACCCTACAGTGGTATCAGAGCCGTGTCTATATGTAGATCTGTTGCACAAGTAGAACACAATGGTCATTGTGGGCGTTGATGCTTTTATTGTCGATTGCTTCTTGTGTACTTTGCATCTTGCGGTATGTTGGGATGAAGCGGCCCGGGCTAACCTTACATGACATCGTTCATGAGACTTGCTCCACGCTCGACATGCAACTTGTATTGCATAAATGGCTTTGCGGGTGCCTGTTTCTCCTAGCATAGTTAAGATCCAATTTACAACGGGTGATTAACAATACTAGTATCAATGTTGTGGTTCATGTTCGTAAGTTAGAACGACACTTATAGAAAGCCCCAAGCCACGTAAAACATGCAAAGAAAGTAGAGGCGTCTAACTTTGTTTTGCAGGGGTGTGCAGTGATGTGATATGGCCATGATTGTGATTATGTATGCAATGTTCCTTATTGTAAGTTGGCAACCGGCAGGAGCCATATGGTTGTCTTTAATTTATGTTAAGACCCGCGTGTCTATTCAAAGTAGTTGTAATAGTTGAAGCCGGTGGACGACAACCATGGAGAAGCGTCATTGACCTTGATGCAATGCCGGTGATGATGGAGATCATGTTCGTGCTTGAAGATGGAGATCGAAAGCACAAAGAAGAAAGGCCATATCATATCACATATTATGAATTGCATGTGATGTTAATCCTTTATGCATCTTGTATTGCTTAGTAGACGACGTTAGCATTATAAGATGATCCCTCATGCACATGAATTTCAAGTCATAAAGTGTTCACCCTTAGTTAGCACCGTTGCTAAAGCTTGTTGTTTCGAAGCACCACGTGATGATGGGTGTGTTAGATTCTGCAAGTGTATACAACGTGAGAAAGCCAGATTTGCTCATGCGGAAACTAAGGTTTGATCTTGACGAGCCTAGCATGTACAGACATGGTCTCGGAACACGGATCACCGAAAGGTAAAGCATGAATCATATAGTAGATATGATGAACATGACGATTGTTCGCCATTGATACTATATCAACTCTCGTGATGATCGGTGTTGATGTGGTGGATTTGGTTCGTGTGATCACTAAAACAATGTGAGGGATATTGTTTTGAGTGGGGGTTCACCTAGATTAACTTTATTATTAATTTGAACTCAATTTGTCATAAACTTAGTCTAAACTATTGCAAATATGTTGTAGATCAATGGCAGCCCCTACCATCAATTTTAATGCGTTCCTAGAGAAAGAAAAGTTGAAAAACAATGGAAGCAACTTCGTGGATTGGTTCCGCAATTTGAGGATTGTCCTCACAGCTGGTAATTTGACCTATGTGCTGGATGCACCGCTGGGTGACCCACCTGCAGCTGATGCTTCCGATGAAGTAAATAATGTTTACCTCGCTCGGAAGAATCAGTACTCCATAGTTCAGTGTGCTATCTTGTATGGTTTGGAATCGGAGCTTCAGAAAAGGTTTGAGAATTCAGACCCATATGATATTGTCGAGGATCTCAAATTGATCTTTAAGACTCATGCAGCAATTGAAAGTTATGAGGCTTCTGAAAAGTTCTTTAACTGCAAGATGGAAGAGGGCAGCTCCGTCAGTGAGCATGTGCTTAAGATGTCTGGGCACGCAAACAAACTTCAAAGCTTGGGTATAGTGATTCCTAATGCTTTGGGGATTTACCGTATCCTCCAATCACTACCACCAAGTTACAAGAACTTTGTGATGAACTACAACATGCAGAACATGAACAAGACGTTGCCAGAACTCTTTGCCATGTTGAAATCTGCAGAAGTGGAGATCAAGAAAGAGCACCAAGTGTTGTTGGTTAATAAGACCACCAAATTCAAGAAAGGCAAGTCTAAGCAGAAGGGACACTTCAAGAAGGGTGGTAAGAAAGTTACCACGCCGACGAAGATGACCAAGGCTGGACATAAGCCTGATACTGAGTGCTTTTACTGCAAGGGAGAAGGTCACTGGAAGCGGAATTGCCCAAAGTACTTGGCGGATTTGAAGAACGGCAACATCAAGAAGAAAGGTATATCTGATATACATGTTATTGATGTGTATCTCACTAGTACTCGTAGTAGTGCCTGGGTATTTGATACTGGTTCGGTTGCTCATATTTGTAACTCGAAACAGGTGCTGCAGAATAAACAGAAGCTAGCGAAGAACGAGGTGACGATGCGCGTGGGAAATGGATCAAAGGTTGATGTGATCGCGGTCGGCACGCTACCCCTTCATCTACCATCGGGATTAGTTTTATACTTAAATAATTGTTATTTGGTGCCTGCGTTGAGCATGAACATTATATCGAGATCTTGTTTATTGCGAGACGGTTACTTGTTTAAGTCCGAGAATAATGGTTGTTCGATTTATATGAGTAATATGTTTTATGCACATGCACCTTTGATAGATGGTCTATTCTTATTGAATCTCGATAGTAGAAATACACATATCAACAACATTGAGGCTAAACGTTTGAAATCAAGCGATAATTCGACCTATATGTGGCACTGTCGTCTTGGTCACATTAGAGTGAAACGTATGAAGAAACTCCATTCCGATGGACTTCTTGAATCACTTGATTTTGAATCACTTGAAAGATGCGAAGCATGTCTGATGGGAAAAATGACTAAGACTCCATTTTCTGGTATGATGGAGCGAGGTACAGACTTATTGGAAATCATACATACTGATGTATGTGGTCCAATGAGTGTAGCATCGCGCGGTGGTTATCGTTATGTTCTTACCTTCACGGATGACTTGAGTAGATATGGGTATATCAATTTCATGAAACATAAGTCCGAAACTTTCGAGAAGTTTAAGGAGTTTCAAAGTGAGGTAGAGAATCAACGTAACAAGAAGATTAAATTTCTACGTTCTGATCGTGGAGGTGAATATCTAAGTTACGAGTTTGGTGAGCATTTGAAGAAATGCGGAATACTTTCACAATTGACACCGCCGGGAACACCACAGCGTAATGGTGTGTCCGAACGTCGTAATCGAACTCTCTTAGATAAGGTTCGTTCTATGATGTCACTTACATATTTACCGCTATCATTTTGGGGTTATGTATTAGAAACAGGCGCATTCACTTTAAATAGGGCACCATCTAAATCCGTTGAAACGACACCATATGAATTATGGTTTGGGAAGAAACCTAAATTGTCGTTCCTTAAAGTTTGGGGATGCGAAGCCTATGTAAAGAAGTTACAGCCGGACAAGCTTGAACCCAAAGCGGAAAAATGCGTCTTCATAGGATACCCGAAGGAAACTATTGGGTATACCTTCTATCATAGATCCGAAGGCAAAATCTTCGTTGCCAAGAATGGATCCTTTCTAGAGAAGGAATTTCTCTCGAAAGAAGTGACTGGAAGGAAAGTAGAACTCGACGAGGTTGTCGAACCTTCTCTCGAAATTGCGAGTAGCGCAGCATCGGAAGAAGTTCCTGTGGTGCCTGCACCAATTAGAGAGGAAGCTAATGATGATGATCATGAAACTTCGGTTGAAGTTGCTACAGAGCCTCGGAGGTCAACGAGAACTCGTACCACTCCAGATTGGTATGATCCCGTTATGAGTGTCATGTTGGTGGACAACACCGATGACCCTGAGACATATGAGGAAGCGATGATGAGCCCAGATTCCAATAAATGGCAAGAAGCCATGAAATCCGAGATTGGATCCATGTACGAAAACCAAGTATGGACTTTGGTGGACTTACCGGATGGCCGGAAGGCTGTCGAGAACAAATGGATTTTCAAGAAGAAAACAGATGCTGATGGTAATGTTACTGTCTATAAAGCTCGACTTGTCGCAAAAGGGTTTCGAAAAATTCAAGGAGTTGACTACGATGAGACTTTCTCACCAGTAGCGAAACTAAAATCTGTGAGGATTATGTTAGCAATCGCTGCATATTATGATTATGAGATATGGCAGATGGATGTCAAAACAGCATTCCTCAATGGAGACATTGATGAAGAGTTGTATATGATGCAACCCAAAGGTTTTGTCGATCCTAAAGATGCTAACAAGGTATGCAAACTTCAACGCTCCATCTATGGATTGAAGCAAGCATCCCGAAGTTGGAATCAACGTTTTGATAAGGTAATCAAAAGTTTTGGTTTTATACAAACTTATGGAGAAGCTTGTATTTACAAGAAAGTGAGTGGGAGCTCTGTAGCATTCTTAATACTATATGTGGATGACATATTGTTGATTGGGAATGATGTAGACCTTCTTAAAAGTGTCAAGGAATATTTGAATAATAGTTTTTCAATGAAGGATCTTGGCGAAGCAGCTTACATATTAGGCATAAAGATTTACAGAGATAGATCAAAACGTCTAATATCATTGTCACAGAGTACATATTTGGACAAAGTTCTAAAGAGGTTTGGAATGGAAGATAGCAAGAAAGGGTTCTTGCCCATGTTGCCCAATACGACCTTGAGTAAAACTCAAAGTCCGACATCGGCAGAAGATAGAGAAAGGATGAGTAAGACTCCCTATGCCTCAGCCATAGGATCTCTAATGTATGCCATGCTATGTACTAGACCCGACATTGCATATGTTGTTAGTTTGACTAGCAGATATCAAAGTGATCCGGGAGTGGATCATTGGACAACGGTCAAGAACATCCTTAAGTACTTGAGAAGAACTAAGGATAAGGTTATTTCTTGTGGAGGTGATGAACAGCTCGTTGTTAATGGTTACACCGATGCTAGTTGGAACACCGATCCGGATGATTCTAAATCACAATCTGGATACGTATTTATTTTGAATGGTGCAGCAGTTAGCTGGAGGAGTGCAAAGCAAAGCGTTGTGGCGAGATCTTCAACTAAATCGGAATACATGGCTGCTTCGGAGGCTTCACAAGAAGCGATATGGATGAAAGAGTTCATTACAGAGCTGGGTGTGGTTCCTAGTGCGCTGGACCCAATGTCTATCTACTGTGATAACATGGGCGCCATAGCCAATGCGCAAGAACCAAGGTCACACAAGAAGCTGAAGCACATCAAGCTACGTTTTCACGCTATTCGAGAACATATCCAAGATGGGGATATAAAGATTTGCAAAGTACACACAGATCTGAATGTGGCGGATCCGTTGACTAAACCTCTCCCGAGGGCAAAACATGACCAACACCAAACTGCCATGGGTGTTCGGTATATTACCATGTAATCTAGATTAGATGACTCTAGTGCAACTGGGAGAATGTTGGAGATATGCCCTAGAGGCAATAATAAATGTAGTTATTATTATATCTTTGTGTTTATGATAAATGTTTACATTCATGCTATAATAGTATTAACAAGGAAACATTGATACTTGTGTGATTTGTAAACTTAATTTGAAGTCCCTAGTATAGCCTCTATACATCACTAGCTTGTTGGTTGATAAATGATTGTGGTTTCCCTATCATGAACATTGAGATGTTATTGACAACAAGATCATATCGTTAGGAGAATGATATGGTGGACATACTCCTATAGATAAGCGTAGCATAAAGATCAAGTCATTTCAATAGTTCAATTACTATATGCTTTCTGATACATAGTGACCTAATTCCTTCGACCATGAGATCATGCATATCACCTTTGCCGGATGGATGCTTTGATGACATCAAACACCACACCGTAATTGGGTGGCTATAAAGGTGGCATTGAGTGTTAGGAAAGTATTGGTTGAGACACATGGATCAAGAGTGGGATTTGTCCATCCATATGACGGATAGATATACTCTGGGCCCTCTCGGTGGAATGTCATCCAATTAGCTTGCAAGCATGTGACTGGCTCACAAGGGATCACATATCACGGGAACGAGAAAAGAGTACTTATCGATAACGAGGTTGAACTAGGTATGCAGAGATACCGACGATCATAACCTCGGATAAGTAAACTATCATGAGACAAAGGGAAATTGGTATCGTATGTAAGTGGTTCATTCGATCGCAAAGTAATCGTAGAAATATGTGGGAGCCATATGAATTTCCAGATTCCTCTATTGGTTATTGTTCGGAGAAGTGTCTCGATCATGTCCGCGTAATTCACGAACCGTAGGGAGACACACTTAAGGATTCGACGTTGTTTGAGTAGTTATGGTATTATGAGAAAGAGACCGAATGTTGTTCGGAGTCTCGGATGGGATCCGGGATATCACGAGGAGATCCGGAATGGTCCGGAGAATAAGATTCATATAAGGAAAGTCCCGTTTCGGAGTTCGGAAATGATTCTGGTGTTTTCATCGGGAATGTTCTAGAAGGTTCCGGAATGTCCGGCACTCCGGAGGGGAAGGGGTACATGAATGTGTCATTGCAAGTTGGAATGATTGCATCATGTACTAAGTGTCTTCGCTGTCCAAAATAAAGGGTTTATTCAAATCCTAAATTGAAAAGTCAAACGGCTAGTTTGAAAGTCAAACGGCAAGTTTTGGAAAGAGGAGGAGGAGGTTGAAACCGAGTTGGGGAGGGAGTCCCTCCTCCCCAAGCCAGCGCACCACACAAGCCGAGTTGGGGAGGGACTCCACTCCCTCCCCTTGGCCGCCGGCCCCTCCACCTATATAAGGAGGGGCAGGGCTCCCTCCTAGCACACACAAGTACCTCTCCTCAAACCCTAGCTTGGCGCCTACCACCATAGCCGCCGCCGCCCCCTAGGGTTTTGCCCTAGCCGCCGACTTGGGGCACCCCAAACCCTAGCCGCCGGCTCTAGCACCTCCTCCTTGGTGTGTCTAAACCCTAGATCGCCGAGGAGCTCTCTCATACTCCACCATACTCGCTCTGGCTTAAGGCGAAGCCCTGCGAGATCTCCCCTCTACTTCCGGTACCACGCCGTTGTGCTGCCGAAATCGCGAGGAGAGTGCTACAACCTCCGCTGCCTGCTGGAACCAGGGAGAGGAAGGTCTTCATCGAGTACCGAACGTGTGACCGACTGCGGGAGCGCTGCCGGAACGCAGCGCCGGAAGGATCGTCTACGCGATCTTGAGATCGGGAAGAGTACGACTACATCACCCACAAGAATCCGCTCTCGTTATGTTGGAGATATGCCCTAGAGGCAATAATAAATGTAGTTATTATTATATCTTTGTGTTTATGATAAATGTTTACATTCATGCTATAATAGTATTAACAAGGAAACATTGATACTTGTGTGATTTGTAAACTTAATTTGAAGTCCCTAGTATAGCCTCTATACATCACTAGCTTGTTGGTTGATAAATGATTGTGGTTTCCCTTTCAACGAACATTGAGATGTTATCAACAACAAGATCATATCGTTAGGAGAATGATATGGTGGACATACTCCTATAGATAAGCGTAGCATAAAGATCAAGTCATTTAAATAGTTCAATTGCTATATGCTTTCTGATACATAGTAACCTAATTCCTTCGACCATGAGATCATGCATATCACCTTTACCGGATGAATGCTTTGATGACATCAAACACCACACCGTAACTGGGTGGCTATAAAGGTGGCATTGAGTGTTCGGAAAGTATTGGTTGAGACACATGGATCAAGAGTGGGATTTGTCCATCCATATGACGGATAGATATACTCCGGGCCCTCTCGGTGGAATGTCATCCAATTAGCTTGCAAGCATGTGACTGGATCACAAGGAATCACATATCACGGGAACGAGAAAAGAGTACTTATCGGTAACGAGGTTGAACTAGGTATGCAGAGATACCGACGATCATAACCTCGGATAAGTAAACTATCGTGAGACAAAGGGAAATTGGTATCGTATGTAAGTGGTTCATTCGATCGCAAAGTAATCGTAGAAATATGTGGGAGCCATATGAATTTCCAGATTCCTCTATTGGTTATTGTTCGGAGAAGTGTCTCGATCATGTCCGCATAATTCACGAACCGTAGGGAGACACACTTAAGGATTCGACGGTGTTTGAGTAGTTATGGTAGTATGATAAAGAGACCGAATGTTGTTCGGAGTCTCGGATGGGATCCGAGATATCACGAGGTGATCCAGAATGGTCCGGAGAATAAGTTTCATATAAGGAAACTCCCGTTTAGGAGTTCGGGAATGATTCCGGTGTTTTCATCGGGAATGTTCTAGAAGGTTCCGGAATGTCCGGCACTCCGGAGGGGAAGGGGTACATGAGTGTGTCATTGCAAGTTGGAATGATTGCATCATGTACTAAGTGTATTCGCTGTCCAAAATAAAGGGTTTATTCAAATCCTAAATTGAAAAGTCAAACGGCTAGTTTGAAAGTCAAACGACAAGTTTTGGAAAGTGGAAAAGAGGAGGGAGTGTGAAACCGAGTTGGGGAGGGAGTCCTCCTCCCCAAGCCGGCGCACCACCCAAGACGAGTTGGTGAGGGACTCCCCTCCCTTCCCTTGGCCGCCGGCCCCTCCACCTATATAAGGAGGGGCAGGGCTCCCTCCTCTAGACACACAAGTCCCTCACCTCAAACCCTAGAAGTTGTAGCCCTCCATAGCCGCCGCCACCACCTAGGGTTTTGCCCTAGCCGCCGACTTGGGGTCCCCGGAACCCTAGCCGCCGGCTCTAGCCCCTCCTCCTTGGTGTGTCTAAACCCTAAATCACCGAGGAGCTCTCTCATACTCCACCATACTCGCTCCGGCTTAAGGCGAAGCCCTGCGGGATCTCACCTCTACTTCCGGTACCACGCCGTTGTGCTGCCGGAATCTCGAGAAGAGTGCTACAACCTCCGCTGCCTGCTGGAACAAGGGAGAGGAAGGTCTTCGTCGAGTACCGAACGTGTGACCGACTGCGGGAGCGCTGCCGGAACGCAGCGCCGGAAGAATCGTCTACGCGATCTTGAGATCGGGAAGAGTACGACTACATCACCCACGAGAATCCGCTCTCGTTAAAAACTTTGGAATCTTCGAGGGTAAGTTATTCCATCGACTCGTTGCTGCAATCTAGTAGATAGATCTTGGCTTGTTTGTTTGTAGGCGATAGAAATTTTTTGTTTTCCATGCTACGAATCCCTACACGTTAAACACTTTGGAATCTTCGAGGGTAAGTTATTCCATCGACTCGTTGCTACAATCTAGTAGATAGATCTTGGCTTGTTTGTTTGTATGCGATAGAAAATTTTTGTTTTCCATGCTACGAAACCCTACAAATGATAGATCCCACAAACATCACAAAGGATTACACATATGGTGCTTTCAAAAATGGAATTATCATAATGCCTAAAAATTGAAGATGGTTAAAAATGGTGGATCAAAATGTGTTACTTTATTTAGCACTATAGTTACAACAATCATAGAATATTATTACGTCCTATCAAATAATGTGAATATTCATAAAATTGCAAATTAGCTACTCAGTCATTTTCAACATGCTAAAGATTGTGCCCTCGCAATGCTAGTAATCCTTAACTTCAAGATTTCTGTGGCATGGCTGGAATCCGTGGGTTGAATGTACATCCTAGATCTCTTTCAGCAAAACCTAGTTTGTTGTTATCTTAAATCAAACATACTATACATGTCTTATAGGTTGGCTATCTATCTGTCTTGCTGAAAACAAGATGCCCGGTAGCGAGTTTTGTTTGCTTTCTACCAGAGCGTAGGAAATTATAACTGCTTGGTCAAAATAAGAAAACCGAATTAAGTCGTGGAAAGAAACAATGGTTCATGGGTTAGCGAACATCATTGTAATTCACGACTCTTGCCATTAATTCAACACAACGTTTAGTAGCCTAGTAATAAAGGAATACCAGATCATTCCAAAGTTAACTTAAATTTCACATATCTCAAGCTTAATTACAGTAAGAAAGATAGTCTTTACCTCTGTGGCTATGTATGGTAACCAGGAATATACGTTTATGTGTTTTTTTTCATCAAACAACCATCTGAAAGTCGAAATCTCAAATATGCTACCACAACCAGGTGAAATCGTCTGCCGATGACCAGACCAATACTCTCTGGGCTGCCTCCCATGGTGGCTCGTTTATTAATACTTGATGTATACACGTTGCCTTCTTGTTTTGATGACCTCATCCTAATGCTCTAATACAGTGAAGAAACCATGGCCCATACTCCTTATCTTAAATTGCACCCAAATAACAAATTTCTACTTGCGTGCATTAATTTTGAGGTTGGTAGCTATCTGCAAAGCACAAGCCAGTGCAACACCTGAAAAACATTATTGACATAAAAAAGTAGTCGGATCATTTGTATACGGATGTAGGTTTAATGAACATTTGTGGATTTAAATATTGTCATATGTGACAATTGTAGGTTCCAAGGTAGATCTTTTTTTTCGATAAGAGTTCAAGGAAAATAAACCTGAACTTATTGCAGAAGAATTTCTGTGATATTATTACTTTTTTTAGAAAGTTTATGTTGTGTCCTTAGTTACCGATTTTAGACAATTTATATTTAAAAATACTTGACCATTATATTATGATTTTTTTCTACAAAAAATTCATCTATATTTATAAAAAGAAAATCTGGTTCTGGTACTTTCACTTCTCCTAAAACAGCTGTGGTAAAGATTAACAGAGACTAACATAATAAGTTGCCGCAATTGGCTAGGTAATATGTTTTGCTATTAATTGGTTGACCATGATACAAGAGTAGTTTTACTGAATTTTAATAAAAACTCTAGTGAGTTACGTTTGATATGGTAGACCATCGCATGTGTAAATATACGAATTAATTGTGAAAAGCGGTAACACTTGGTTGCCAGTGAAATGTATATTATTAAATATATTTTAGATGTAGATAGTGATGTCCGAGGGTATGTTCAAACATTTTTTCTTCAGATTTATAGATCAAATTGCAAGCATGAATCACACTGCCTGTCTATCTGAGTGTGGGCCGATGATTTGCATGCATGGAAGGTTGCTAAAAACTTGTGCAGAGTACCCCTGAAGCAAGGCTGAAGGACAAGGATCGAGAGACCTTGTGTTCGTTTCTCTCCCGTATTTTTCAGTACATCTTGAAATCTTTACATAATCGACTGCAGTTCATATATATGAGAGAAAAACAAAGCAATGTTGACATACAAAGGATGACTCGGCCGTCCTAACATCCCAATTAGCAATTTCACTTCCAGAACTATTGTCTTTGGTACACTGAACCCACACACACTGATTTTTGTGCGTCTTAATTAGTTGTGTCTGATAATGATCTTAATTGGCATGCACCCCTATGAAAACGTAGAAGTCTTAGCCAAATCATGTGCAGATCAGCAATGAGCATTGTATGCTGTGTTTTTTTTTTGAACGATGCAAGAGTCTTTGATGTATTAATATAAAAGAGGGAAAACCACCAGAGTGTATGAAGTCTTACAGATGAGATACAAAGCCTGTTAGAGACAAAACTGAAACCAAAACAAGTAGGAGCCCTGGTAAAAACGACTACACGGGGAAAATGAGCAGAAACTGAAAATTAAACGTTTGTTAGCAACAGGCGACCTGTACTAGCTAGCGACCACTGCTTCGCCTCTGCCTTTATCTGTTCTATTAGATCGTTGATTGGCATATAAGAATTCTCGAACACCTTGGCATTTCTCTCCAACCAAATTGACCACCAGGAGGTAAATATCACGATTGAATTGAAACGTGCACCATCAGCTCTGTCCAGGTTGGCCCTGCTGAGTCGCCACCATTCCCGGAGCGGTCGGTTCAAATTTGGGACGACGGTGCATGTTTTCCCAGTTGAGAATGGTGCTCCAAATGACGTTGGTGATTGCACATCCAGTGAACAGATGGTGAGAATTTTCTTCAACGTCATTGCAAAGCATATTTTTTCTTATGCGGTAGGCCACGCTTTGCTACCGGCCCTATCGGTAGTCCATATTCTTCCTCAGATAAATAGCCAAGCTGCAATTTTGCACCAGAGAGGAGCCCACGTGCTCCACATCCATATCGTCTTTCAAGTATCACAAACATTTAACAATCTTGGTCTGGAAATGTGCCATATACGCTGATTAAGTGGAGAACACCCCCTTGGCATCCCACAACCAGGTCCACATATCCTTCTCTTCAGGATTGATCTGTATGGCATTTGTTCCTTCCCATATATGAATGGCTTACAAGAAAGCGTTAATTGTGATCGGTTCCCTCTGTTTTGGAGTGCATGCGTGATCGTTCTACTAGCCTTGATAATGAGGGTGATGAGGTGAAAAGTACCAGGGGCAATCTCTTCAATTGTTTTCCCATTCACCCATTTATCTGTCCAAAGGAAACAAGGCTATCCATTGGAAACCACCACACTGGTAGCATCGGTAAAGATCTGCCTGACTTTATCATCAGTGGGATATATAAGCAAAGATATCACCACGATTTTTCTTCATCTGCACGTAGGTTCCAGCCCCAACGCAAGAATTAAAAACAAATATTATGGTTCCCCAAACATACATCACAATAGCCAGGGTGAGTTTTAAAATATATTGTCTAACCATTTCCATCAGTTCGGACTGTTAGTTGTGTTGGCTAGTGCATCCAATTCAATAGGTTCCTTCCATAGGAACGCTCTCCTGATGTTATCAATCTCTTTAAACGCCCAAGGCCGTAGATCTAGAGATAAAAAATGAAAGATAGAGATTGTACTCAAAAAAGATTCAACTAGAATGAGTCTTCCACCTTGCGTCAACATGTGAATCTTCCAAGAAGCAAGCTGATTTCTGATATTTTTTTTTGACCTGAACAATGAAATCTTCTTTTCTGGCTTTTTAGGTGGAAAGGGAGTCCAAGGTAGATAATCCGCAGTTTAATAATCTGGCAATTTAGGGTGTTGCTAATGTCCTGCAATATTTCATCGTCACACCACCAAAAGAGAGACCGGGCTCTTGTTCATGTTGCATGCTGTGTTGTAACTGCCGAGCGGCAAATGTGTAGGAAAATATATACTACTAGATGGATAGGCGAGCTTCGCCTCGCCGCCTACATCTGTTTTGACACCGTGTGATACATGTGGTAGACTTGCATGTGTTTCTCACTCCAGCACGGTAATCTCTCGACAGAAACCAATTTTTGACAATTCTTGATGCAATTATTATGAACCATATATCTAATACATACATCTAATAGCCTTATACCCATTTTACACCGAGGTTATAAGTGATACACTGATAAAAAAAATAACAATGAACCAAGGAACAAGTGGGATCCATAATTAGAATACTGCATCAGTAGAATTTTGTTGGCTCCATGTCAAGTGTGTGTGCCTTCAAATACCCTATTAGCACCACTCGGTAAGAAGAAAAAAACAATTATCCGACCTACCAACATCCAAGGTTCAGCGCCAAATTCACATGGCACTGAATTTATTTAGTGTAAACGGCTACATAATACCTATAGTTTTAAAATTCTGGGTCGGTACCAAACAAACATATCAAAGCATTATGCATATAGAAATACTCCAATTTACTTAGTGAATCACAAACACGTTTTGTCTAGTGATCTTTCTCAGAAACTCAGGTCATAGAGACTAAAGATGGGAGCCTTCTGAACTTCTAGATATTTGACCTTAGCTTTTACATCTTACTAATCATCAGCTGAAAACTTATTGCTTCACCTGTCCATTCCTTGAGCACACCGTTTCATGTAAATCTATTACTCAAGATAATAATAAGACATATGGCAGTAACAATAATAATAAGACATATGGTAGTAACAAAATAATGCACGGGACTGCATGGGGCTACTTTGGGCATGCATTCAAAAATAATAATTGTGCAAAGGTACTGCATTGGTCCATGGGTGTCAGAGTTAAAGAAAAAAACTAATTGTATATGGTGCATGCTTTCAAACATGTCATCTAAAAAATGACTACAATATTTTACAATAAAAGGACACATGTAGAAATTTGAAAACAACTGTCTTTTAGTTTCATACTACAATTGATTACTAAATTTCATCGACCACTTATGAAATCATTATTAAAACTGCCCGCTATCAGACATGTTTGAAATGGTGTGTACTTATAACTGAAATGTTGAACAACAAAAAGATATAGAAAAATATTTGAGTATATTACATCTAAGTTCTATTTTGCACGGGTGACTGAACTACTCAGACACACTTAATTTCATGGCGATCCTAAAAACCAAAGAGATATTCATTGAATTAGCTTTCAGATCATAGAAACCAAGTTCACGGGATTGTGAATTAAAAAATTAACACTAACGGTTTCAAATCATGCATTTACTCTCTGTATGAAGTGATAATTTGTGGCAAAAAAATATAAACAGGAGGAAAGAATGTAGAAGTTACACGAATGTCTTACATGAGCCGTCGAAAACCCGCCACCGCACAGACCCAGCACAAGAAACCCAACAACATCGCCATGAAACCCGCTGCCGCACAGACACAACACAAGAAACCCAACCCGGCCGTCTCGGTCAAAGCAGCGAAGAGACCCAGGGAAAAGGATAGTAAGTTATCCATTGCCATGACTCTAGGTGCTTAGAAATTCATCACGCCATGGTCACACACATCTAATTAAATAGCGCTGGTCTTGCTAGATTGTTCAGGTAACTTCTGTTATGATGATTTCAGACTGACAAATGCTTTAGTAGAGAAAACATGCATCTTCAGCTTGTATCTAAATCTCATATAACATGGCATCAATACAGAAGATGAGCATTATATTGGTTATTGAGTGTCCATATTGTTACTCGTTGTTTAGTACTTAGAGAGAGAGATCAGTGGTCTGGACAAAAACTTATTGCAGACTGCACTGACAGTAGTTCATGAATGGTGGCAATAGCCAAGGTAGCCACTGCACATGAATTATTTTTATAAGAATGATAAACAACGGGACATGTAATCCAGGAAGGAGTAGACCTCACACCAAGCTTCGATTATGGAGGGATAGAACTACTCCCAAATAAAAGGGATAATGTGTGGTCAAATTAGCAGAAACATGTCCTGAATGTAGCAACATGTTCTCAACCACAGGTTTGTGAGAGATGAACAATTTTAGCTAAACAATGGAGTATTTTAGATCAATCCTCTATACTAAATCAGAGTATAGAAAATAATTGGATGTGAATAAAGACAACATGGAGTCTCTAGAGTTACATTACTTGCCAAAATCCTGCGTGCCGACCATGGCATAAGCCAACCCTGTGGTGGCTGCGCCGGCCCTCTGGCTTGTCGCCTGGGACGTGTGGCGTTGCTGCTTCTCACCCCCCTATCTGGCATGTCCGACGAACACGACAGGTCGCGTAATGGTAATCTCCGTCCTATACACAAGACAGAGAGAGAAAGAGAGGACTCACCATGGGGATAGCGGTGTAGACTCCTCCCATGGAGGCACCACCTCGGGAAGGAGAGGTCCTCCACCGCGCCGCCGGCCTCCTTGGAAAGGAGATGAGGCGCTGACGGCTTTAGGCGGCGGCGAGAATGGGGACAGTAGAGGACGGGGCACGCCATGGCGGTCCGTGGTGCCAACAGGTGGCCCTTCAGCTTGGTTAGGAGATCCTAGATGCCGGCGTGGAAGGGCTCCTCGTGCTTCCATCGCCCTCACCGCCGCCGCCTCTACACCGGTGCTTGTCATCAAGAACCAGCAGACGAACTGCTGGTCGCGATGGCAAATCGCAATTAGGGGAGTAGTGGCGGAGGAAATCGAGAGAACATGGCGGTCCGGGAATTCTTGAGAAGGGGCTCGCGAGTTATTAGAAGGGCATGTGGAAGACATGCAAACTTGCTGTAGACTCGTGACTCACCACGATAAAAATAAAACCAAGACCCCAAGGACCCAACGCTCTGCAAGTGTCCTGAACGCTCGCCGTGAACACCACGCTTAAACTTTTACAAGGTGGCTGACAGAACGGGCCCTAAACAAGCGGTCCACATATCATACAGATAAAAAAGACAGCAGGCCAAATTCCCATCCCAACAGCTGTCCAATCCACACGACCAAACAAACCCAACACGGGGCAGAGAGAAAGGATACACACTTGCTAAGAAAGGACACGGAGAGAAAGGACACACACTGCTTGCCCGTCCTTTATCACCCACAAAAAACACATCCAAGTGGTTGACAAACGGGCCCTAAAGAAAAGGTCCACGTGTCAGTGAGGAAAGAAACACAACACGCGCACACGCTGCTGCTCAAAACGCTGAGACTCCGTCCTTTATCTCACGCTTAAGTCAGAGAATAATATTAGTTATACTTGTTAGGCCTTGACACACTGTCGTTTGATTCGGAGGAACAGAACATAATTTCTTGGAAAACCAAGGAAGCTAGAAAATAAGCCCATGTATCTTGTGATCCTTCGGTAACAATACAATGGATTAAGAGGATTAAGATTTAAGAGGCGTTGGGAATGGATGCACCCCTCATTCAACGATTAAGATTCAAGAGGCGTTGGGAATGCACAAGCAGTTTCAGAGAGGACTGACGCAGAGAAACGTCCCATCTGAAAGCCATTGTTGCCCTACTACTGGGGTGGATATGTGTCCCTGGTAGGGGTGAACAATGAGGAGGCAGCCCCAAATTGCAAACCTGTTCTGCATGCCATCTTAGTGGCAACATCGAAGGAGGCTGTTGTTTCGACATCTCGAAAGTCGCAACTCGCCCAATAACCAGGTAAGAAATTTTTTGCTTGGGGTTCTAGACGATGCTTACAAACTTTGTCATTACATCTGTTCTTCTAAAGAGAAGGTACTGTAGCATTTTGTCCAGATTATTCTCTAATTTGCTATTCCATGCATAGAACTAGCAAACGACCTTTATGTTCATATTAAACTTCTGGATCCAATTTTGCTATCTGACATAACACTTTAGAGCCATTAGATTTAGCATTTGTATAAATTCCATTGCAACTTTGAAAGCATGTAACGAAGGCACACTATACACCGCGCTTCTCCCACCACGGTTAAATTTGGCATAGGGAGTAGTACGTTCTATGTGCATGTATAGTGGAGTGGTTCCAGGGCCGATCCATACTTATTTGAGGCCCATGTGCAAATGACAGCAATGTGCCCTTATTTACAGACAAACTATGAAAACACTTCATATTTTAAAAACTAAGTTATATTGAATGCCCGACACTTGAGTATTTACTATGTCCATTTGCGGAGAACTTCCGGTCTTACGCTAGTCATAGTGGGAGTAACTAAGGTGGTAACATGCATTCACATGCAATGCCAACTAGGCATTTTGATGATGTCGTATGTCACTAAATGATGAAAGAGAGGCTTGGAGTAACTAGCTATGTTACTATAACATCAACACTCCAAGACAAGATGAGTCTACAAGTTAATAAACAAGGTCTTGCATGTTATTAGACACAAGTTACTATCCACTATGAAGGTGGTATTAGACTAGTGTTATGTGCATGACACTAACTCAAGTTACTCCCCACTATGACCAGCCTTAAGAAACTTGTATATTGCTCCTTTCGATATTCTACCAATGTATCTACTTGTTATATACTTATATTTTCTTCCTTTTTTTCACTAAGAGATAAATGATTCCTGAAGACATATTACCAAACAAACAATAGGAACAGAAGCACCTCGCTTGATTCATGTGCGAACTAAACAAACCATCCCCTCTCTTTTGAGAAGTCAGCACTCTTTCAGTATATGAGATCCAATCTAGAACACACCCCGTCGCTATTTAACAGTTGGATGAGGACCAATCTAGAACACACCCTGTCGCTATTTAACAGTTGGATGAGGACCGAGGAGCAACGGTAAGGGTGAACATATATAGAGCTCCTACCATCCCCATGGTAATCAAAAGGCTCTTTGATTTGGAAAGAATATAACCTTTGAAAATTACTGGGGAGATGTTTGGGGAACGTCTGAGCTACGCCATTGGGCTCCATTGGCAGGGGAGGGGGCGCAACTTCGAATAACATGACAGCAATGGCACGCCGATCTTGAAATTTGGGGGAGGAAAAAATGAGTCATCAATGGAGCGAACAGAGCATATGCCAAGAAAAGTCTACAGGATGATTTTTTCCCTTTAGGAGCAACCAGCCAACAGCCACGATTGCACGGTGTGCTTATCGTACGCGGTTCATATTAGATTCACTAGGCCTCTTACAGTTTTACGTAGTGGCCTAAAACCAAAACTTACTACTCCCTCCGTTCCAAAATCAAAACAGTTTTATGGGATGAAGGGAGTAGTTTTTTTTGGGGACGCGGAGTTTACAAGTAGCAGTAATATATTATTTCCAAAGCTGCGAGTGCCTGGTGTCACACTTTAAGAAATTACAATGAATATGCCACCGCAACCCCTCCTCCAAAAAAATCTATCGACGTGCTACAACAGTCCCAACAAACATATCTTATCCTAACAAATTTTATAACAACCTTATCTTAATACTACTAAAACCGGGCGTTCAATTGTAGTCGCACCCACAAGCTAAACTGAACCCTCAACAATTGACGCGTAACTCCCATCGTGCCGCCTGGTGATTCCCCTCGTCGTAACCTCCCACACCCACAAATCTCCCTGCAGCCGGTTACCCCGAGACTAGCCGCCAAGATCAGCTTCGTCCTGCTGCAGTACCGGCCGTGGGACGGCGCCGTCGGAGAGTCAACATTGCGGTGTGGATGAGGACGAGGAGATGGACATGGGCGGAGGCGGCGCTGGCGAGGCCCTCGTTGTTTCATTCGTCTCTCGCTCCACTGCGCCATGGCTGCCGGGATCGGGCCCCTCCCCGACCTCCACTGCATGTTTGCCTCCTCATGCCGGCATCGACGCCGCCACAACGACCTCGTTGATCCAGCAAGTCGCCTCCGGTCGCTACCTCTCGCTCTCGCGTATCCGTCTCCGCTGCACAAGGTCGCGTCGGAGGTTGAGGTGGCCTTGATCTGGCGTCGGTGGCCATAGCGGCCTGGAGGCACCGGAGGTCGAAGACGGGTAGCAGTGGAGCACACGCACGGGGCCAGCGACGGTGCCCTGGAAGTCGAAGGAGAGAAGGCGGCTCTGGGTAAGGGGTGATGGGGGAACGACGACACTTGGGAGGGTGAGGTGATCGAGCGGGAGGCGCGCGACGGGGTGAGCTCGCGGGGAAGAGGATCCCGTCGGGGGTTGAAGTGGGGAACCTGGGCAAGCTTCGCGTCCTGACTTCTAGGTTCTCTGCCACCATCCGTGTGGATCCAGAATTCAGTAATTTTCGTTGTTCAAAGCCTTCCCTTGGTTACATGGAAGTGAACATCTGTACATGCCACAATATATTGCATATATATGAATTATGGTTATACCGTATCAGTGCTTTTCCATTTGTAAGCTTTCATGTATAAAATGAACGCCACTTATGTTACCTAATTGAACTATTTACAGGAACGTGTAGAGGCAAAATCAACGATCTACCTTTGACACAAGTTGCAGAGTATAAGGAATCATCGAAAATTGGATCTTTCACTATGTTATCCTGCTCACTTGGTTAAATTCTGATGCAGCTGCATACAGGTAGGGGAATTACTGAGGATTTTGTATTTTCTAATCACTTTCTTTACCAAAAGGTCTTATGTCCCAACACATGCATTGTCAAATAAAAGAGTTAAGCACACCTTTTAGTTTGACACAAGCGACCGCCCATAAAAGATAAAACAGCTTACACAACTTGGTGTTTTAAGTGAGTCAAAACAATCAACAGAGGACTCATCCACGTGTAATAAGAGCAATCCGTATGTTCTGGATCCGTCACCTAATATTCTTTTTATTGGAAATTTTGGCTGCACTTGGTTCAAGCAGTGGCTCTTAATTTTTGTTGCTGGTGTCTTGCGAGTTCATGAACAAAATTTATGGTTGTAATTGATATGCATGGTTTCTGGTTCATTTACTTGGTATAAAAATATCTGATTGTATATTGGTCCTAAGGATTGGAGGTACACTTAGTTTGAGATCGGTTTTCTTAGTACTAGCTTCAGTTCATGGAGGCATGTTGTTTTCTTAACTGTATATTGTCACAGTTTACTGTACTACACCATGTCCGATTCCGCTGATGGAGATTGATCACTAGGTATTAGAACTTTTCCAGTTAATTGCGAAAATGTAGAACTTTGACAGTTTGCTTATATAGGATACACTGAAGTCACCACCGTCTGAGCACATGACCATGAAGAAGGCATCAATGTATGGAATTGGAGCCACCATTGTATTCTATATCTCTGTTGGTTGGACCGAATATGCTGCATTTGGTTCAGATGCTCCCGGCAACATCCCAACAGCCCCGGATTAGGGCCATTATGGCTTGTTGACATTGCTAACATGTGCCTCGTCCTCCACATCATTGGGGCATATCAGGTCAGCACATCTCAGTTAGAAATTCTGAATTTCATTTGGCATGCAATTAAGGAGTGGCATGTGGTCCGTGGAGCATGGCCTATGGGCAGGGAGTGAGTGGATCTACAACGAGGGAGGGTGTTGAGATAATGGTTGGTGGCTCTCGTGAGAGGGCATCGTGGATGCGGCATGATGGTGTGAGCAAATCTGTCGGAAAGCGAGTGTTTTGTTGAGGGAAAGAAAGTGAAGGATGTTATAGCGATGGTCTCTTTTAATATACGTATTTTTCAGCGAAATCATATGTATGCGAGCAACAAGGACCGAACCAAACAGAGGAGAAAATGGGGTAAAATGATGATGTAGTATATCTAAGCTCCGTTGCAAAGCACGGGTATTTAACTAGTAGCAGTAATATAAAAACTACTATCTGTGTTGGCCCCTTGCTCGCCAGGGCCCAGTGCAGACACATTGTTTGCCCCGCCTATGGGCCGGCCCTGAGCGGTTCCTAGAGGCATGCCTGGGGATCGTTTCTTTTACGGTTAGCACAGCTCCGTATAGTATATTGATCACTTCTTTGGATCTGGCCTTTGTTGTAAGTTATCCTTCTTCTCAATAAAGATCTCCCTCTGGACTTCTTTTCGAACGTTGGTAGGCCCCGGACTCTGCGTCACATCACTCGATACACACAACCTTTTATTAATAGTTCATCATCCGAAATTATTACAATCTCATGGTCACTCAAAGTTGATACATAAATAAACTATAAAAAATAAAAGGTATAATAAGCCTAAACATCTCGGCTAGTATGCTACCAATCAGCCCGGTTGAAAATATCCTGACCGACCGTTGCAAACGATTGCATTCAGAAGCCATTTATATCCCACTGGTCCTGCGGGAGTAGAAACGCCCATATCTGCATGTAATGTGCCACCATGTAAAAAATATGCAAAAAAATAAATTTTTTATTTCTGTTAAAAACAATACCATGCATTCTTGCATCTCCAATTAGACTAACATAAGACCGAAACACCAATATAAATTCCAACCTTATAGTATTTGTCAACCCCATTTAGATAATCCCAAAATATATTGGTAATATTTCCTTGAGGCGGTAAAACATAAGTAATACTTTATGAGCCATAAGTAATGTTTACTATGCGCCATAGAGGACTACCAAAACATATGAGAACAACATTTTGTACACCCAATCCATTTTTTTGTTAAATTATCTTTTGTTAGTAAGACTTTTTATTGTTAGGAAACCTCGAAAAAAGAATTATTTTGAGGAGTATTTTCAAGTTCCATAGATATTTTTGAAGGAATGGTGCGTGTCCATTCATAAGGTCTACATACATAGACTTTATAGGAAAAATTTCTGAAGCTGCTAATTTTCACATAAATTTATCTAGCTCATCAGACAATTGTATCATCATTAGACTTTGTCATAACTGTAGCCAATTCGACCACTTGTCACTTGTTAGCGTTCCCAAGCTAATATTCAGTGGGGCTTGTATTAATACATCTGCAATTAAAGCATTCTTCTACCACACAATGCTATACAAGGACGAATACTGACGAGATAAATGAGTCTCACCATCCAACGTCCTCCCAAAACCTTGTAGAGGAACCATCTCCTACTACAAAATACCAATGATAAAGAAATCATAATTAAATCAAATAAGTCCCTTCCAAATGGGAGAGTCGGTAGGTTTCTCCTAGAGTTCGGATAGTTTCTTTTGAGTGAGATACTTGCTATGTCGCAATAATATACCCCTTCCTCATTAAGCAATTAATTGAGAAATTTGCTCAACAAACATTTTTTTTGAGTTCAAGCACCTTAATGTCGAGAATACTTTGATCTTTTGGCCTACAAACTATATTCCATTTTGAAAAGATATACTTTCTTTTATCATTGTCACTTTGCAACAACAAAAAACGAGACCTATAAAAATCAAGTCTCTTCATGACCTCCTTTGGGATCTCTAGATAAGATAACATAAACATCGATAAACTTATCAAAACAGAAATGATAAGGACTAAATGATCACCATATCATAGTAACTTGCCCATCCAGCATCTCAATTTTCCTTCCAATCGGGTGTCCACTGGATTATCTGAATTTATTAATTTCCTATAGTGGATAGGTACCCCAAGGTATCTAAAAGGCAAGGAACCAGACTCAAATCCAAAGATTTATCTATACTAGTGTTAATCTTCTTTTACCTTTCCAAAACAGAAAACCTCTCTTTTGTGGAAACTTATTTTAATACCCGAAAGTTGTTCAAAGATACACAATATAAGATTCATTTTCACAACCTTCTGCAAATCATGATCCATGAAAAATATTATCATTAGCATATTGCAAAATAGAAACCCATATGCCACAAGATGAAGAATTAGGCCTCCGAAATGACCATATTCTTATGCCCGTGCAATAAGGATGTTCAACATATCTACAGCGATGTTAAAAAACAAAGGAGATAAAGGATCGTCCTGCCTTAGACCTTTTCTCATTTGAAATTAGTGTCTGATGTCATCATTGATTTTTATCCCAACACTAGCTCCCTTTACAAACTACTCAATTAACCTGAACCACTCATGTGCAAATTATTTCATGCGCAAGGCTTGCTGCAAAAAAAGGCCATTTAACTTTATCACACGTCTTTTCAAAGTTAATTTTGAATAACACACCATCCATTTTCTTTCGGTGAATCTCATGGATAGTTTCAGGAAGAACGATCATGCCTTCAATTATGTGTCTACTAGGCTTAAATTCGACTGAGTGGCTCTAATTACATTAGGGGCAATACCCATAATGCAATTAATGGCCACCTTAGTAAAGATTTTGAAGCGAATATTCAGTAAACAAATCGATCTATATTGTTGTATTTGTAACACATTCTCCTTTTTGGTTAAAAGACTAATTACACCAAAGTTCAGTTTAAAGAGAGGAAAGTCCCCTTATGTCATTGAACAAATAATGCCATTAGGTCACCTTAAAAAAATTCCCATTTTTTTTGGTAAAACTCTGTAGGAAAACCATACGAAAACATGGAGCTTTGTTGTTATCCATCTAAAATATAGCTTCATGCAGTTTTTTCCAGTAAAGGGAGCAATAAGGATATCAATTTAATCATAGAGAAGACATGGGATATCCGGGGTGATATCCTCATACAACGAAATATTGGTTTATTTCGACGCCCCAAATAACCTTTTGTTATATTATGTAATGTGAACCTTTAGATATTCTTCTCCCATAATTGTTCCTTCCTCTTGTTTAGCTGAATTTTTTATTTTTTGTACGTTTTCCTTTAGCAATTAAGTGAAATTATTTCGTATTGTTTCACCCTCTTGCACATGTTTAGCTTTGGATCTTTGAGCCTATTTAGTTTCCTCATCTATCCTAAGGTTCGTCATACGTTTATTTGCATTCCTTAATGCATCCCGTTCGGACAAGCGTAAGGACTAATCTCCGCTTTCAAATCTAAATCATCAATAATTGCTAGCAACCTTTCCTTCTCTTTTTTGTATTCACCATTAAGGGGTTTGGCACATCCCTTTATAAATTGACACAAATGGCATATCTTATTTTCTAAAGCTTCATAGGAGTACGACCATCATTATTTGCATTCCATTCAGCATCAACCATATCATAAAATCCTTCGCTGTGTAGCCAATATAACTCAAAGAATAAAAACGTCCTATTACTCAAATGAGCCTTTAACTCCAGAATCTATTAGTGGAGGTGTATGGTATGAACTTGCATGAGTCAGAGCCCGCACCATCACTAACGAAATTTTTGTTCCCACTCACCATGGGAATAGTGGTGAGAGAATTGCGCAGGGCGTGCTCACCCGACAACCGGAAAATAGGAGACATGGAGGTCTCAGGTACTTAGGTGTGATGGCTATGGTGCATGTGTAGAGGATAAGATGCTCACCGAGGGCATGCATCGAGGTGAAAAGAAGGCCCGGAGCATGTGGGTTGTGGTGTTGAGGAAGACCTGGTTGCGGTGACCGAGGAAAAGGTGGATCGGCGATGCTTGTTGTGTGGATGCGGTGAGGGACCAAGGAGTGCGGCAGCATGGTGAGGGAGGTGGACTACAGCTACACGGTGAGACATATTTCATAGGAGAAGATTTGGGGATTTTTTTGGGTTATAGATCTAGGGATTCGATGGAGTGGTCGAAGTTTCAGGACACGGGCACTAAGTCTGTATATTTTTTATCTGGCGCATCAAGTATGAATGTTTTTTCTCAAGGCTTGGTTAAGTCTCGACTCGCACTAAACTTTTGCCCACCACTAGACCTACATACGCGGCAGTTTTATCTGCCAGGACAGTCTTGTGTTGGTAGCTTATCTACCGGTGTGAATTCTGATTATTGTCAGAACTTTCTCGTTGGGAAATCTTTATTTTCGCTGGCAGTTAATCGGCCATACCTGATCTTTACTGGCAGTTGATTTTTCCTGGTTGTTAAATTGCCTTCTTAAGTGGATTTTTTGTCAGCTTTTCTTTTGCCCCCAAATTTGGTCAATGGTGTAGTGTATATAATTGAAGGTTATCAAAGTTATTAAGTGAAAATAATATCATTAGATATACTCCTTATGCATTCAAAAGGCATATTAGTGCAAATTTAAACACTAATATGCCTTATGCGTATGAGAAACATTTGATTTTTTTGTCTAATGTATTCACATAAAAATATCAGTCAAGGTTGAATTTTGGAGAATATTGCTAACACCGCACATAGGATGACCGGAAACATTATTGGTATGATGAATCCAAATTTTTTATGGAAACACTTAATGTACATGCTTTCATTTTTATCTGTGATGTTTGTTTCTGCATGTTCAAATGCTCTACAATTCTTAAGGCATATTAGTGCTTAAACTCTATTGTCGTTAGTTTTTCCATAGCCAGCTACAACACCTGCTTCCTTTGCACAATTTTTTAATGTGGAAGAGGTAGTTCTCTACTATGCAGGAAATAATATAGTTTGTTGGAATATTTTTTGCAACTCTTTTAAGCTTACAAGATTGGGCCATGTTACATGTTTTTCCTTTTTTCTGTCCTTTCGGAGGAAATTGATGCAAGACCTTGATATTCCACAATTAAAAATGTTTCTTTAGAATAATCATATTTTTTAATGATTCTTAACTATATCATTTATTTAGAGACAATACATGTTACATGAATATAGGTATATGTAAAGAGAAAATCATGCACTAAGGCAATGGTGCCAAGGAACCGATAGAAGCAATGTGATTCCATTTTCCATAATAATTAATAAGGGAATATTTGATGTTTAAAATAATAATAAGAAAGATGGCATGATAATGGTTTTTGTTTAACTGGTACATATTTTCATTATCGTTAGCTGATGTAACTGCTTTTATATAAATAAAGAAGTGTGCATTGTTTAAAAAAGGTTTAAGCCCGTTCGACAGCATGGGTTGATGACTAGTTGGACTATTGAGAACACAGGTCATGTGTCTTAGGTGTAGTAACTCAAATCCCAATCATTTTGAAAAATCAAAACAAATCATGCCTAGTGGCCAGAAAGATGGCAATGCCACCTTATGCCCCGGCTTAAGCCAGAGACGTGCAACTACCTCTGCTACTCCCGCTGTAGGTAGCTTGGATGACTTCTTCCATGCAAACTAGTCCGGCGAATGATAGCCCAATGAATGGGTCGGAAAAGTGAGTTGATTCCTAGGTACATTCTCAAGCTTGCGAAAAAACCAGCTGACCATGATTATGGGCATGCTGGTCTGTTATAGTGAGGGAAAACATCTCCCTGGCTGTTTTACAGCAGCAACTTGTAAAAAACCTCAACAAATCAATTCGTCTGTGTTGTCCTTGCTATAGCATTTTATGTTCCTAGTGTTATGTGTACCAAAGGTAATTCATGGCCACTTGACACTTGCAATTCCATGCCAAGCTGTCACACAAAGAGATTGCCAAGCGCAACATATTTCTCTGATGCCGCTCATTCCTAGGAATTGAACAAGTCCGATCATGACGTTGCTCCATTTTATGGGTAGGTGGTTTCATGTCCAAGTAGAAATACTTAATTCGTTGGAAATGTCAAATTTTAAACAATAACATGATGGCTGGTAACCAAAGGTATCAATTGAGAGTGTGGTGTTTGGGGAAGTCTTATGGGATCAACGTTGGGTTGCATGCAATTGGCAATGGGAACAATACAGAAGTGGCAAGGGGGAAGTGCATTATATGGATGAACTAAGATCCATAGGTATTTACAGAAATGAGAGAATAAGGGAATGAGGTGGCGATCTAAACATAGTTAGTCTTATTTATTAGGGCATGTATAATGGTTATGTCCTAGTTATCTCTTAGAAATACCACGTAGGATGATTGGTGATGTGGAGGAGAGAGAAACAACGAAAGAGGATTGTCTTCTCTTAGCTAAGAGATTATCTACTAGCAAAAATCTTCCTCACCACATATTTAGAATGTATAATTATTAGAGATAAGACTAAAAAATTACCTATTGCATACCATGTTTATTGTTAGATCTAAAGTAGGTGACAAAATTAAGATAATACGGTCTTATCAACCATCGTACACGCCCTTACTCGGAAGGGCCAAAAAGAGTAAACTAGCATTAATGACTTTTCACATGTATACTACATATGTTTCTATGAAATAAGGCATTTCACAATGAGAGGTTATTAGCATTGTATCCAGCTATTTCCTGATGTGGCAATTTAAGATACAACTCTTGTGTGCAGTCATATGCAAAAAGTTTCTAGCCCAATCATATGCATGCATGACGTCAAAATCATTAGATGCAAGCTTCCTTAGATACAACCCTTCCAAAGGAAATAACCTTGGATTCCTAACTATTGCTTTTATTTGTTGATGTGGCACCATAATCCTTTCAAGTCATATGCTTTTGCCAACTTAGGTCTTTCGAGCCATGTGCTTTTACTCATGCTTGTGAGCTAATTTTTTTTATCCTTGTTTTACTTGTAGGTTTTACATCACAAACACCTTCAAGGCTGAGTAGAAATTGAGCTTGTATGACCTTTCTTGTAACACCACGGATCTGAAAAGACCGTACCTTCTATGTGACATGCCAATCCCTGGATCGGTTCATTGGCTCACAATAGAATAAGATGAATAACATAGCAAAATATCCGTGTATCATAAATAACGAAGATCCAGAGTATCATTATTACAATAAAAGCTTAGCTCAAGGCTAGCTCAATGTTATTCAAGTAGCAATATAAATATAGTAAATCCTCCATTCTTCAAATTGCCCACAAGTGAACAAGTGCCGAATGGAGTACCGTGGCCTAAATCGATTACTCAGAATCGGAATATCCTGCAACATAAAACGTAGCAGCCCCGAAGGGTCAATACATGGAATGTATGGCAAGTAGAGCTATTAAAGGAGACAATAGTGCTAACATCTACATGCTTATTTGGCAAGTGGAGCTGTGGCTAGCTTGCATTTGCAAATACCTTTATCCTACTTTCATAAACAGTTTTTGATTTTCTTTGAAAAGATCCCAATTAAGTTAACCCAACAACATTAAAGCAATTATGAAATTGGAATGAGCGAGAAACATGTCATGGAATCAATATCAAGCAACTCAGACGTCCATAACCGGGGACACGGCTAATCGATTAGATTATACACCCTGCAGGGGTTTGTACACTTTACCCATGTGACTTGGCCAGCCCAGCTCGTACCATCACTCTTTTTTGGGTGATGATAGGGAGAAGTCCAAGAAGAGACCGTTCGGGAAGTAGCTCCCTAATCCCGACGCGCACCGGTCCAACCTACCAAAATTCTACATCTCTGGATACGCGGGTTCGAGTTACCACAACCTACTGAGTCCAACCAACCGCCCATTTCATTATTGGTACATGGTTGTACACGTAAGCTACAAAATAAAGAAGCCAATCGTTTTCTCTTGATACCTGGGTGCCTTTCCGCAATGATACCACCAAAAATTATCAATCCCATCACACCTAGGAGATTCATTGATTAAGTTGTTTTAGTTTTCACAAACCAACACATTTAGAAACAACTTTCAGTGATGTAACCCAGCCCTTGTTCATCATAGCATGGCTAAGCACATCTATCAACGGTGGTTCATCTACAAGGAAAGTCCTACCACATAATAGGACATAGCATAGCGATAGTATTATCCTACATATGCATCTACAAAATACACGACAATGCATAAAAAATAGTAGGACAATATCATGAACAAGGTAGCATCTACTTGCCTTGGTTGTAGCGGTCGGAAGAACAATCCACACACGAGCAAGCGTTGCACTCGTCACAATCTACACGATACAATTGCAATCATAAACAAACCATCCACCATCATATGCAAACAAAGATGGTGCAAGATGCATGCATGACAAGTGGATTGATGCTACAGTAGCATCACATAACCTTATTCAGTATAGCTACTGTATGCATGCATGGAAATTATTTTTAGCGCAAGGAAAACAAGTATGCAATTTATAATGCCCAATAATAGAGCTAGAAACTAAATAATTCACCACTTCTAACATACTGTTTGTAAAATCTTGAAAAAATTCTATTGTGTAGGCAATACTGAATAGGAACAGTACCAATTGGAATTTCTCAAAAAGGAGTCATATAACTCCCTGAGTAATTAAAATACTGCAGTAAGCCTTTGAATAGATTCTGCAAAAATTATTACTGTAAGCCTAACCTTTTAATTCACTTTGAGATTCCCCTTGTTCTACTGATTCCAGGGACATATTATTTGCAATTTTTGGAGTTACATATCTTTTTCTATGAATTAATTACTCTAAAAAGGCCATTAACTCATTTAATTATTCTGGACAAAACCTTGCTGCAAAAGTGTAAAACAAATGTACAGAAAGATTCTACGTGCATTACTGAATCTACACATATTTTATTTGTAATTTTTGGCCCAGTAGATCAAAAGATATGAATTTTTCAAGTTTGGTCAATTTCTGCCAATTAAATCAATTTATAAAATACCCAGTCAGCGTTTGACTGTTGACCGGCCCACGTGGCGGCTGATGTGGCGCTGACTGGCAGTTTGACCAGTCAGCTGCCCGCGCTGACTATTCAATGGACCGATCTGGACCGTTGGATCAAGAATCGACGACAGGGAGGGGTGGCGGCGAGAGCTCACCGGAGGGCGACGACGGAGGGCTCGAGGCGGCGGCGCTGGCGGTCTCCAGCGGCGGTGGGGCGGCGTACGGGGTTGGGGAAGCGGCGGCGGAGCCTCCCGTGGTGGCGGCGTCGGTAGGCGGTCATGGCGGCGACGGCGGTCTCCGACGGCGGCGTCGGTGGCGGGCGACGGCGGCGGCGCGGGCGTGCTCCTGCGGGGAGAGGAGGGGAAAGGCGGTCAGCGGCGGCGGGACGGGGTCGCGGGGGCGCGAGGGGGCGAGGGCGGGCGACGGCGCGCGCGGGCGAGGAGCTCACCTTGCTAATGGCGGCGGCATCGAACTCCAGCGAGAAATCGCCGGAGATTGGGGCGTCTCGGTTGCGATTAGAGGGGGGGTTTGGAAGAGGGGCTCGAGGAGATACATATTGGCAAGAAACCTCGTTGAAATCGGTTTGGAATCGACACGAAAATCCCGCGAGAATCGTGCTGGTAGTTGGAGCTCGAGATGAACTCGGCTGACAGGCGGGTCCCACGTGGCGATGACTGGAGGCGGCCGACGGGCGGGCCCCGCTCGACAGCGGGTCGGCAGCTACTACGCGCTGAGCGGTGCGCGTTGCTGCTGGCTGCCGCTGCGGGCTGGCGTGGCCCAGCAGGCTGGCTGGCTCGCCGTTTTTTTCTTGTTCTTTTTCTTTTAATCTTTTCTGTTTAGTATTTCTATTGTAACTTTTTCATACGAACTCCAAATTGAGTGATTTTCGTCTCTAGATTTTTATAAAAACCAGAGGATCAACATAAGACCAAGTTTGTAATCCCTTTCACTAGTTGAGGTAAGTGGATTTATATAATCCTAGTATATCCTCTTGTAGATGCATTATGGCAATTCAAAATAGGGCTTTGAAATTATTGTTTCGCCAGAATCTTTTCAAACTGAAATTTTGCATGGATGATCATGATGCAATGACATGAATGATATGCAGTACCAAATCTATAATTTGGGACGTGACAAGACTAACCCCCTTAAGATGAATCTCGTCCCCGAGATTCGGCGTGGCTAGCAAATAGGTGTGGGTGGTCTTCTCGGATGTCATCCTCACGCTCCCAAGTGGCTTCCTCTTCGGTGTGGTGGCTCCATTGCACCTTGCAAAACCTGATCGTCTTGGTACGGGTAATCCTCTCCGCTGTCTCCAGAATCTTGACCGGCTTCTCCTCATAGGTCAAGTCATTCTCAAGCTGAACCTCCTCTAGTGGCACAGTGTCTCTCAATGGTGTATCCACCATCTCCGAATGGTACTTCCTCAGCTGGGACACGTGGAACACATTATGGACAGCGGACAGAGCCTCTGGCAACTCCAACTGATAAGCAACCTCTCCTTTGCGTGCTAAGACCCGATATGGTCCAATAAACCGAGGTGCCATCTTAGCCTTGATCCAAATCTCTTGATTCCACGAAGTGGCGACACTCTGAGGTATGCTCTATCACCTATCTCATACACCACTTCCTTGCGCTTAGCGTCAGCGTAGCTCTTCTGTCTTGATTGCGCTACCTTCAGCCTGTCCCTAATCAAGGCGACCTTCTTCTCAGCGTCCTTGATCAAATCAGGCCCAAACAACTGACGTTCTCCTACTCCATCCCATAGCAATGGTGTCTGGCACCGTTTCCCGTACAACACATCGAACGGTGACGTCTTGATGCTGGTTTGATAGCTGTTGTTGTAGGAAAACTCAGCATACGGCAAATTCTCATGCCAACTAGAACCATAAGCCAAAGCGCAAGCCCTCAGCATATCCTCCAAAATCTGGTTTACCCTCTCGGTCTGTCCATCAGTCTGGGGGTGAAACGATGTGCTAAATTCCAATCTAGTCCCCAACGACTCGTGCAGCTGGCGCCAAAAGCGTGAGGTAAATTGGGTGCCTCTATCAGATACAATACTCTTAGGAACTCCATGTAGGCACACAATCCTGTCCATATAAATCTTGGCCAACTTTGCACTCGTATAGGCCGTCTTCTCCGGTATAAAGTGGGCTACCTTGGTCAAATGGTCGACCACTACCCAAATAGAGTCATACCCTGACCTGGTCCTGGGCAATCCTGTGATAAAATCCATTCCCACTCTATCCCACTTCCAATCTGGCACGGGCAATGGCTGTAGCAGTCCTGCTGGCTTCTGGTGTTCCGCCTTCACTCGGCTACATACATCACATAGGGCAATATGCTCAGCGATGTATCCTTTCATGTTATTCCACCAGAATATGTCCTTTAGGTCCATATACATCTTCGTATTGCCCGGATGTATGGAATACGGCGAGTCATGAGCTTCCTGCAGAATCAATTTCCTTATCTCCGGATCGTTGGGAACGCACAAACGATCTCCATACCACAAGGTTCCTTGCTCATCCTCGTGGAATTCTTTCGCTCGATCCTCCTTCATCTTTTCCTTTACTTCATCTATCTCTTTGTCTCCTACTTGAGCCTTCCTGATCCTGTCCTGTAGCGTTGGTTGGACTTCCATTGCTGCCAAGTATCCTTCAGACACTACCTCCAGTCTAAGGTCCTTGAATTGCTTGCACAAATCCTCGGGCAACTCTCCAACAGTCAACCCGTTGGCATAGACCTTCCGGCTCAGAGCATCTGCTACTACATTGGCCTTTCCTGGGTGGTATTGCAGATTCATATCATAATCCTTGATAATTTCCAACCATATCCTTTGCCTCATGTTCAGTTCCTTTTGTGTGAATATGTACTTCAGGCTCTTGTGGTCGGTGTACACATCGCAGTGTTTCCCCATTAAGTAGTGCCTCCATACCTTGAGCGCATGCACAAATGATGCCAATTCCAAGTCATGCGTGGGATAATTCCTCTCATGGTGTTTAAGTTGCCGCGAGGCATATGCCACCACTCTCCCATCTTGCATCAGCACACTCCCAAGTCCCTGTCGAGAAGCATCACAGTACACTTGGAAATCCTCCTGAAGATCTGGTAAACATAGAACAGGTGCGGTCACTAGTCGACGCTTCAGTTCCTGAAAGCTGGCTTCACACGCATCTGTCCATTCAAACTTCCTCTCCTTCTTCAGAAGTTCGGTCATCGGCTTAGCAATCTTGGAGAAGTTTTCGATGAACCTACTGTAATATCCAGAAAGTCCCAAAAAGCTACGAATATCACCCACATTCTTGGGCGCTTCCCACTCAGTCACTGCAGTCACTTTGCTTGGATCAACAGCGACTCCTTCTCCTGACACCACGTGTCCAAGAAATCCAACAGTGTTAAGCCAGAATTCACACTTGCTGAATTTGGCATACAGCTTGTGTTCCCTTAACTTCTCCATAATCAGTCGCAGATGTTTCTCATGCTCGGCATCATCCTTGGAATATATCAGTATGTCATCAATGAACACAACCACGAACTTGTCCAAGTACTCCATGAATACCTTGTTCATCATGGTCATGAAATATGCCGGGGCATTCGTTGGTCCAAAAGACATAACTATATACTCATATAAACCATACCTATTAGTGAAAGCGGTTTTTGGTATGTCCTCCTCCCGGATCTTCAGTTGGAAGTATCCCGATCGCAGATCAATTTTGCTAAACACCTTTGCTCCTTCCAGTTGATCAAACAAATCATTTATGTTTGGCAGGGGGTATTTGTTCTTGATGGTCACTTCATTCAGCGAGCGATAGTCCACCACTAATCTCTTGCTGCTGTCTTTCTTCTCCACGAACAGAATAGGTGCACCCCATGATGACGAACTAGGCTGAATGAACCCCTTGTCCACCTGCTCTTTTAGCTGTTTCTTGAATTCCTTCAGCTCATCCACATCCATCTTATATGGCCTCTTTGCTATAGGTCCTGTCCCCGGCATCAGATCGATGAGAAACTCCACTTCCCTGTCAGGTGGCATCCCTGGCAGCTCTTCCGAGAACACATCGGGGTACTCCTTGATCACAGGAACAGTATCTGTGCTAACCCCCTTAAGAGAATTTAGCTTACACCTTCCCGGTCGCACATCCGACTTGAACCTAATTCTCTTACCATCCGGGGTTTTGAGCGAAACAGCTCGCTGTGCACAATCTATGTGTCCCCCGTGCGTAGACATCCAATCCATACCCAGAATTACATCTAAACCTTGTGATTGCAATACTACCAGATGTGCAATAAAATTGTGTGCTCCAATCCTCATAGTTAAGTCGCTGCATCCCGCGCTAGCTATCAATATCTCCTCCAGGTGAGCTTACTCTAATAGACTCTTTCATAGACACCGTAGGTAACTTATACTTATCCACAAATGCCCTTGATATGAATGAATGCGATGCACCAGTATCGAAAAGTATAAGTGCATGGTGTGTGTTGATTGGAAACTTACCAATCACAAGATCAGGCTCATCTGGGATCTCCTCCACATTCATGTGGTTCACTGTGGCCTTCTGGTTGTTGGTTGGCTGCAGCACCTTCTTATCCGGACAGTTGTCTGCATAATGTCCCTTCTGACCACACTTGAAGCATGTCACCTCACTCAGATCCTTCTTCAAAAAGCTGCGATCACGGTTGCAGTCATGTCCACTGTGTCCTCCAGAATGGTGAGTGTGTCCTCCCTTGTGGCTGTGGTGGTTGCTCCTGTGGCTATCATGGCGATGTCCATCGCCTCCTTGGTGGTGGCGGTCATGGCTCCCATGGTGCTCATGGTCACTCCCTCCATGCTTGGAGTATCCATCATAAGAAGTGCGAGACTTGTGGTGAGAACCAGAGTGGTGATTGCTACTCTTTCTCTTGTGGTTTTCCACCTGCTTGTGCTTCCCTTCTAAGATTCTGGCCTTTTCCATAAGCTCCTGGAAAGTGGGGCAGTAAACCACCAGCAGCTGCACTGAAAGCTCATCACTGAGGCCATCCAGGAACCTCTCCCTCCTTTTGGCATCAGTGTCAACATCCTCAGGTGCATAACGATACATGTTGTTGAACTCCTCAATATACTCAGCCACGGTGTGGTTGGTTTGGCGCAAGTTGTGAAACTCCTTCCTCTTCAGGCTCAGAACTCCTGAAGACACGTGGTTGGTTCTGAAACCTTCCTCAAACATTGCCCAAGTCACGGTGTCCAGCGGGTGGGTGATCTGAAAAGTGTCCCACCAAGAAGCGGATGGTCCCTCCAATAGGTGAGCGGCAAACCTCACCTTCTCAGCATCTATGCACCTAACAGTTACCAGATCCTTGTTGACAGAACGCAACCAGTCGAGAGCAACCGTCGGCTCCATTGCAGTAGAGAACTTAGTTGTCCTTAGCCTCAGAAACCCAGTGAGAGCATCTCCCTGAGGCTGGTTGTTCCCATTGTTGTTGTTGTTGTTGTTGATGTTGTTGTTGTTGTTCTGAGCTTCCATGCACTGGGTCATAACTTGGGTGAGCTGTTCCAGAGCTGCCATGAGCTGCTCCAACTCAGTGGGTTGACGGCGGGGAGGCATATGCGGTTCAACACAGATAAGCTTAGAAAGAATCGACTACGAAAACAGGATTCTACCCATGCATTATGATGAAACAACAACAAAACAATTGCAGACAATCTCAAGCAAGCAACACATCAACAAACAAGTGATCCAGCAACATCCCAGGGGTTATTCTAGCAGTATATATCTACTGAAATAGTTTTTAGAAGAGTTGGCAATGGTCATCTACACAAGAGATCAACAAAGCATTAAAAACAGCAATCTGCCAGAACGGTCCAGCAGTGTTCACCAATTTTTATACCTGACTTAAAATCATCAGGAATTTTTGCTGATTTTTGTGCATACAGTACAGAGAGTTTCGAACCATCCCTATTTTTTTTTCAGATTTTCCCCAGATACCAGTAATATATGAAAAATCGTACAGTACTTCTGTGTCAGTAGAAAACTGCAACAGGAATAATTCAGATATTAACCAAACTTGCCATAACTCTTCCATAAAATTTGCACAAATAATCCTGGGATATTGGAGTACACAAATAAGCAAATAAACACTCTTAAACTAATAGTAACTAAGTTTTACATCGATCGAGACTAATCCTGACGATTTTACCTAACGAGGACTAATTGGTGGACTTCTATCTACTTCTTGAAGAGGTTTCGGTAGGTCCTTGCACTCATGCGTTGGCGCTTATGTCCACGAACCAACCATGGCGGAAGAGTGTACACCTCTTCTGAGTCATCACTTGAAATCTCAAACTCCACCTCTTTTGGATCCTCCTCTTCTTCTTCATTCTCTGCTGCAACTGCAACAGCTTCATCTCCTCCACCATCATCGTCTCCATCATCATCATCCTCGTCCTCATCATCATCATCATTCCCACTGTCATCATCATCATCATTGTTCCCATCATCTCCATTTTCATCATCAGAGGGTGGATTCAGCTCTGCTTGGAGAGCGGCAATCTGGGCTGCCATATCCTCAATAGTTTGATCCCTTTCCTGGACGGTCCCTTGCAACTGTTGTATTGTCTGGTTGTTTTCCTGCATAGTTCCATTAAGCTGAGCTATGGTTGCATCCCTGCCTACCAGGGCATTCTCCAGAACTCCCACGGCTTCATGCAAGGTCTCTATCTCCAGTCCTTGGACCACCATACCATTGCTGGCAAAATATGCAATCGCCTTTACCATCATCACTTTCTCAGCTAGAGCTCCATTCTCCCTTTCCATGTCCTCTATGTGCCTCCGACGGGGCGGCATGTTGTTCCTGTCGCCCGGGGTAACCACAATGTTCCCATCTTCATCACGCCTCCCATAGTCACGGTAGGGTGAGTCTGCTGGCAGTAGGTGTCGGACAAGATGGCACTAGCGAGACAGGGCTTCATGCAGGGCCAAGTTTATTCCAAGTCCCCAGTTGCAGTATGTCTTGGTGTAGATCAGATGCACAGGGTTTGGCAAGGCGGCATCCCTGAAGATGAAAGTGGTGATCTCCCATGCATCCTCACCATATCCATAGATGTACAACCTTCTTCCCTTGAACATGGGCAGTGGCAATCCCAATGACTGCGAGAGCTGTGCTAACTGTCTTGCAAAGGGCCTTGGTGACTCCATGGTTTCATACTCAGTCCTGACTTCTCCCATCTATCAATTAAAAGAGGAAAGTGTGAGAATAGCATATGGTAAGAATTTACGAGAGTGAAAGGCATAAGATGAAAGACAGAGTTAATATAGGCTTTAATAATTCTATGGCTTCCTATTCCAAACCTAGGTCACGATCCTACAGTCGACACACGGGCTCTGATACCATCCTGTAACACCACGGATCTGAAAAGACCGTAGATTCTATGTGACATGCCAATCCCTGGATCGGCTCATTGGCTCACAATAGAATAAGATGAATAACATAGCAAAATATCCGTGTATCATAAATAACGAAGATCCAGAGTATCATTATTACAATAAAAGCTTAGCTCAAGGCTAGCTCAATGTTATTCAAGTAGCAACATAAATATAGTAAATCCTCCATTCTTCAAATTGCCCACAAGTGAACAAGTGCCGAGTGGAGTACCGTGGCCTAAATCGATTACTCAGAATCGGAATATCATGCAACATGAAACGTAGCATCCCCGAAGGGTCAATACATGGAATGTATGGCAAGTAGAGCTATTAAAGGAGAGAATATTGCTAACATCTACATGCTTATTTGGCAAGTGGAGCTATGGCTAGCTTGCATTTGCAAATACCTTTTTCCTACTTTCATAAACAGTTTATGATTTTCTTTGAAAAGATCCCAATTAAGTTAACCCAACAACATTAAAGCAATTATGAAATTGGAATGAGAAAGAAACATGTCATGGAATCAATATCAAGCAACTCAGACGTCCATAACCGGGGACACAGCTAATCGATTAGATTATACACCCTGCAGGGGTTAGTACACTTTACCCATGTGACTTGGCCAGCCCAGCTCGTACCATCACTCTCATTTTGGGTGATGATAGGGAGAAGTCCAAGGAGAGACTGTTCGGGAAGTAGCTCCCCAATCCCGACGCGCACCGGTCCAACCTACCAAAATTCTACATCTCTGGATACGCGGGTTCGAGTTACCACAACCTACTGAGTCCAACCAACCGCCCATTTCATTATTGGCACATGGTTGTACACATAAGCTACAAAATAAAGAAGTCAATCCTTTTCTCTTGATACCTGGGTGCCTTTCCGCAATGATACCACCAAAAATTATCAATCCCATCACACCTAGGAGATTCATTGATTAAGTTGTTTTAGTTTTCACAAACCAACACATTTAGAAACAACTTTCAGTGATGTAACCCAGCCCTCGTTCATCATAGCATGGCTAAGCACATCTACCAACGGTGGTTCATCTACAAGGAAAGCCCTACCACATAATAGGACATAGCATAGCGATAGTATTATCCTACACATGCATCTACAAAATACACGACAATGCATAGAAAATAGTAGGACAATATCATGAACAAGGTAGCATCTACTTGCCTTGGTTGTAGAGGTCGGAAGAACAATCCACACACGAGCAAGCGTTGCACTCGTCACAATCTACACGATACAATTGCAATCATAAACAAACCATCCACCATCATATGCAAACAAAGATGGTGCAAGATGCATGCATGACAAGTGGATTGATGCTACAGTAGCATCACATAACCTTATTCAGTATAGCTACTGTATGCATGCATGGAAATTATTTTTAGCGCAAGGAAAACAAGTATGCAATTTATAATGCCCAATAATAGAGCTAGAAACTAAATAATTCACCACTGCTAACATACTGTTTGTAAAATCTTGAAAAAATTCTACTATATTGGCAATACTGAATAGGAACAGTACCAATTGGAATTTCTCAAAAAGGAGTCATATAACTCCCTAAATAATTAAAATACTGCGGTAAGCCTTTAAATAGATTCTGCAAAAATTATTACTGTAAGCTTAACCTTTTAATTCACTTTGAGATTCCCCTTGTTCTACTGATTCCAGGGACATATTATTTGCAATTTTTGGAGTTACAGATCTTTTTCTACGAATTAATTACTCTAAAAAGGCCATTAAGTCATTTAATTATTCTGGACAAAACCTTGCTGCAAAGTGTAAAACAAATGTACAGAAAGATTCTACGTGAGTTACTGAATCTACATATATTTTATTTGTAATTTTTGGCCCAGTAGATCCAAAGATATGAATTTTTCAAGTTTGGTCAATTTCTGCCAATTACATCAATTTATAAAATACCCAGTCAGCGTTTGACTGTTGACCGGCCCACGTGGCGGTTGACGTGGTGCTGACTGGCAGTTTGACCAGTCAGATTCCCGCGCTGACTATTCAACGGTCCGATTTGGACCGTTGGATCAAGAATCGACGACAGGGAGGGGTGACAGCGAGAGCTCACCGGAGGGCGGCGGCGGCGGGCTCGAGGCGGCGGCAGTGGGGCGGTGTACGGGGTCGGGGAAGCGGCGGCGGAGTCTCCCGTGGTGGCGGCGTCGGTAGGCGGTCACGGCGGTCTCCGGCGGCGGCGTCGGTGGCGGGCGACGGCGGCGGCGCGGGCGTGCTCCTGCGGGGAGAGGAGGGGAAAGGCGGTCAGCGGCGGCGGCGCGGGGTCGCGGGGGTGCGAGGGGGCGAGGGCGGGCGAGGATCGCACCTTGCTAATGGCGGCGGCGGCGTCGAACTCCGGCGAGAAATCGCCGGAGATTGGGACGTCTCGGTTGCGATTAGAGGGGGGGTTTGGAAGATGGGCTCGAGGAGATACATATTGGCAAGAAACCTCGTTGAAATCGGTTCGGAATCGACACGAAAATCCGGCGAGAATCGTGCTGGTAGTTGGAGCTCGAGATGAACTCGGCTGATAGGCGGGTCCCACGTGGCGGTGACCGGAGGCGGCCGACGGGCGGGCCCCACTCGTCAGCGGGTCGGCAGCTGGCGGCGGCAGCTACTACGCGCCGCGCGGCGCGCGCTGCTGCTAGCTGCCGCTGCGGGCTGGCGCGGCCCAGCAGGATAGCTGGCTCGCTGTTTTTTTGTTCTTTTTCTTTTAATCTTTTCTGTTTAGTATTTTTATTGTAACTTTTTCATACGAACTCCAAATTGAGTGATTTTCGTCTCTAGATTTTTATAAAAACCAGAGGATCAACATAAGACCAAGTTTGTAATCCCTTTCACTAGTTGAGGTTAGTGGATTTATATAATCCTAGTATATCCTCTTGTAGGTGCATTATGGCAATTCAAAATAGGGCTTTGAAAATATTGTTTTGCCAGAATCTTTTCAAACTGAAATTTTGCATGGATGATCATGATGCAATGACATCAATGATATGCAGTACCAAATCTAAAATTTGGGATGTGACATTTTCCTATGCTAACTACTGCTCGAGCTTATTGCTTTCTATATTTGGTTATGCGGTTGCAAATTTTGATCGACGAATATGCTCAACAACGTGTACGAAGCACTATGTACTTGTGTGTCGTTCACTTAATGTATTTGGGTGATGGGTAATTGTGAGCATGTGTAGTGTGCTAACCCTTGGACATGATCTAAGAAAATAGCTAGACGTGAGTCTAGCGAAATCTAAATCACTCCACCGTTTAGGCCCCTTATGTGGGTCCCATGTAGCAGTTTTTATCCTTTTCCCTTCAAACTGCTAGTGCTCCGGACAATGAAGAGACCTCAAAGTATTATATCAAATATTTTAATCAACTATACCCTAGGTCTTGTACTAGACAAAAGGGTAAGAATATTTCTCTTAGACCCATCTCCATAGTTTAGAAATAGGTCTAAGGGATGATAAGTTCTCTTGGCCACCCATTTTGTATATGCTGCACATGCTCTATGTCAATTTATTTGTCGGTTTTTACTATCAACATTCAAGCAACTTTGTGGTCTAAAGATTAATTTCCATAAGCGTGAATTATTTTGTTTTGGTGAGGCTCAATAAGAAGACCACCTGTATGCTGAAATTTTAGGCTACATGCAAGGCCAGTTTCCAATCAATCATTTGGGGGATCCCAATTCATTATCGAAGACTCACAAATGCTGAGTGGAAACACGTCGAGGAGAGATTATAGAAAATACTAAGCGGTTGGAAAGGAAAATTGCTACCTTTTGGTGCTCAAAAATTCAGTACTGAGTAATATGGTACTTTAAATAATATCTTTCTTCTAGCTTCCTAAATTAGACTTGCATATATTAGATTATTTATGATCTAGATTATTTTGGCAATGAGATAGTGAGAAAAAAAATAGACCGACCAAATGGAGTGTGGCTTGTTGTGCCAAAGATCAAGGTGGATTTGGTATTCATGACCTTGAGGTCAAGAATACCGCTCTAATAGGTAAATGGATATTCAAGCTGCTTATAGAGGATGGGGTATGTCAAACCCTCCTAAAGAGGAAATATTTTGTCTCAAAGGAGTTGTATCAAGTGCTATGTAAGACAAGAGACTCGCACTTCTAGGTTGGGCTAATAACGACAAAGAAATATTTGTTCTGATTTGGCACTTTTCCTATTCAGGATGGCTTGGAGATTCGTTTCTAGGAGGATAAGTGGCTTGATCATGTTATAATCCAAGAACAATATCCAAATCTATATAGCATTGTTTGTCACAAAGGGGATACCATTGTCATAGTACTAGAATCTTCCCCTCCGAATGTGGTAATAAGGAGAGATCTGTTGGGACCTAGACTTGCATCGTTGAACGCTTTGTTACAACGTTCATCCATAATACAATTGTCAGATGGTTCGGATGAGTTTTAGTGAGACTTACATGAGAGTAGTAAACTCTCTAGATTCTCTATGTAGAGCATTAGTACACCCTATTGTGCCATTCAATAAAAACAAAAAAATCCGGAAGACAAAGGTACCACTCAAAAAGAAAATATTCGCATGACACCTGGGTCGATGAGTGACTCTCACAAAATATATTCTTGTTAAAAGGAAATTGCATGAAAGTAAGAAAAATGTATTTTTTCATCATAATGAGACAATTAAACATTTGTTCATCCAATAAAAAATTTCCTCATTCTATATGGTTAGTCATCCAGTTATCTTATAGAGTGTCTTCTCCTTGTAGTGTTGCCAACAATTTTTGTAATTGGTTACATGGGATTGATTACAAGTTCAAAATTGTTTTTAGGGTGGGAGCGCTTGTCGATATTTGATCGCTTTGGCTATATATAAATGACAAGGTTTTTAGTAATAAATCATCTTGTCTTATGGAGGCTATCCACCGACTGCTATACTCTATTTATGGTCGTCTCTACATACTATGGAGATTTGCGAACTGTTTATGGAGGTCTGTAAATGCTTGGAGGATATAATGATGGGTATTTTCTCCAACATAGATGGTATTGTCATGTTGGGATTGGGCCTCTATCTCCTCAGGCGATACGTGTTATTCGATCTCTTCATGTATTTTCCCCATTTTACCTTTTCAGGCTTGTAACCAAACGGTTCATGGTTGTTTGCATCCTAGTTATATAGAGACTGGGTGTAATACCTAAACCTTTTATGTAATAAAGCGCCCATTATAGTGAATAATGCAGTATCTCTTTAAATGTTATGAGTTTAGGAGGCGGCGGCGACGACTCTGAAGAAACTCATCTAGGGTTCCGTTCCCGTCGTAGGTGACGACGCCGGTCTGCTCCGCCTCCGTTTCCCTTGGGGCCTTGGAGGTGCAACAGACGATGGCCTCTCGCCGGTGGGAGATTTCTATTCGTTGGTTAGACGTTTTTCTGTGTCTTTTTCTGGATGGTGATGCGGTGGCTACATCCTGAAGTCAGAATACGGTCCTCCCCATCCTATCCTCGCTTCGGTGGTGCATCTGGGGCCGATGGAGGGTGCGTGGAGTCATGTGTCCGGAAGATCTCCTAGGATGTGATTCATGCATAATGGATGTCAGAAATGTATCGTTGGATTTTTCTAATAAATTTAGACATATAATTTATATATTTGGAGTCATATAAGTAAATTATATTATATTTATACCATGGTCGATGGACTGAATTGCTTAAGACCAATTTGGCCCAACTCAACTCCACGCACCCTCCATCGGCCCCATATGCACCACCGAAGCGAGGATAGGATGGGGATGACCGTATTCTGATTTTAGGATGTAGCCATCGCATCACCATCCAGAAAAATACACAGAAAAACGTCTAACCAACGAACAGAAATCTCCCACCGGCCAGAGGCCATCGTCTGTTGCACCTCCAAGGCCCCAAGAGAAACGGAGGCGGAGCAGACCGGCGTCGTCACATACCTACAAAACCATATGTTGTAATTTGTAGCACTCAAAAATAATTTATATTTCACTTTGTTCTATCCAAAATATTTTAGTTCTTTAGATTGGGTACGTAAAAAGTTAAAATAATTAACTTAGAAGGATGCTACATTAACATGCATATGCGTATTGTTGCCAACTCGTGCATATGCGCTTTATCAAGTCAAATGCCTAGTAAGAAGATTAACAAAATCCCCAGTAATGCATAAGTAATCAGCCTACTGGTACTAAACTGCTGTCAGCCTTATGCATGTACTAAGACATATAGTAGGAAGAAAAGAATAAAACGGTTCGGTGGCATCTGCTGTATTATGTGCTTTGGTGGGAGGACAAAATCGTCCAGAAAAAAGTTGGTTGACAAGATAGAGGTTGAAAACGTATTTTTGGTGAACGGAAACGTATTTGACTAACCTACCTCAAGAAAAATTAGTAGATGTATAAAATTATTTGAAGTAATATAACTAAAGTTATGATTTTTTAAAGTTTGCATTAATAATAGAAGTATTTTTAATTGTTTGCATACTTTAGTTATCTGAAATAGTGAACCAAGTTTATATTCAAACATTTCTGAGAACTTTTCATATTAATTTTTTTCATTTGAATTCGTATTCGAAAGTTATGAACATTTGAAATAAATATTTTTTTTAATGCGAGGCACGAGGGACCTTTGCATAATTTTGTTACAGAACTCGAAGACCTGCAGGCAAAATAGCAGTCAGTGCATTGACCCGCGTCGCCACGTCGGCCCGATGAGTGGGTCCTACTGTGAGTTTTAGTGTCAATTGGCTCTCAATTCGGTTTTAGTGGGAATTGCAACAAATTTGCAGAATAGTTATCACATTTTGCTATTTTTTCGAATAGTGGTGGTTATCCGAATATTTCGCACATATATGATGGTTTTATGCTAATAACTCTAAAAAAACCAATGCCACGTAATTTGCAGTAAAACATGAAACAGCTAGGGGTGATTGGTATTGTGAGGCTACGGAAAAAGAAAATGAGTTCGGACATGCCCAGACTGTTTTGTCTCATTGGAAGGATGCCATCCATCAGGGTTAAACGGAGCCGTAGGGTCTTCAGAACCAAGTTCCGTCCAACGACAGTAGCAACGGAAGGTAGAGGTAGCGCGAGTAGTCTCATGATTTTCGTGTTTGCTTGACTATGGTGATTTCATACACGTCTATATGTGGCCAAAGTATGTATACATCCATCTCGAAATAAAAAGTCTCTCTATACATAGCCGATCTCCTTCGACTTCTCCATAAAAAGCTAAGAAAGTTGTTGAAGCAAGTGTTTATGCTTTTTTCGTCAAAATGGTGAAGTAACGTAGGTCTTTATATACGGACTTTATTTTATTTATTCAACAACAACGAGAAATATTCTTACAACAAATATACAAATGAACTCATCAAACAAGATGACAACGCACCACCAACTAACTCGGCAATAGAGAGGCCTAGTTTCCCCAGCCATAATGGACATCGGCTCACCGGTCAAAACTATAGAGCGTTCCTCATGCGCACGTTCTGGAAGTCACCTCTACCGTCTTTCGACTACCCTTCATACTATTTTATTTTCTGTTTTTTGTTCAAATTTACCGTTCACTCGGGAGCATGTGCTCTGAGGAGCCAAAACTCCATACCCAACCTTGTCTCCCGTTCTGTCCCATATTTATCAGTACATCCTAAAGATCTGACTACAATCGACTGCAATGCATGTACAAGAGAGAAAGACAATTGAATGGTGACATACGATGGACGATTCAGACGTTGCTTTTGGATGCTGCAATCAAATTAGCTCTCGGAGAACTACCGTCTTTTGATATGTTGAACACATATATATTTTTTGGAAAGGAAGAAAAACACGTATATATATATCCGTGGAACACGTAGCAACAGTGCAAGACCAACCACTCCATTCAGTATGTCATCTAGGAGCATGTGCAAATCAGTAATGAGCCTTATACGTTGTACTGTAACTTCCGAGCAGCAAATAAGTAGGGCAACAAATACTGTTTTTTTTTTGGGAGTGAGCCTAACTCAACTGGTTGGGAGAGTGAATGTACAAACCCGACACCTGAGTTCAAATCCTCATGGAAGCGAATTAATAAGGTCCCTATTTATACTTGAGGACCAGGCTTTCATGGTACTCATGCAATTTATCTTGAGGACCAGGCTTGGTGCTTAACCAAGTTTAAAAATCCTGGTACTCATGCTTAATGGCTGTGTGCATCCCTAGTTGGTGCAGAGACCGGGGAAGTGAAATCCTCCCTCCATTTAAAGGAGAGGGCGAGGGAGGGAAGTCATGCGACGCAGACAAAGACTGACGCTGGCCCCTGGGAATCTCTCACCGGCGTCCACTCTCTCCGCCTCGCCGGCGACTAATGCATCTGGTTCGAGGTTCCAATGTCTTGGTTCCGAATCGGGATTGGATGGCGAGGGTGTGAGGGCGGCGCGGGAGGTTTTGGAATCGTTGGAATATGTGGATGGCGTGCTTGGATGGACGAATGCCGTGGGACGCCGTCAGTTGTCGGATGAGGAGGTGCGGCAGCAGTTCTGGGAAGATATTGGAATCCCGATGCCGGCGTCGCGTTTCTGGGAAAGGTCGCCAGTGGCATCTACGCCGCCTCATTGGTCGTCCTCGCCTAGATGCCCGCCAAGCTTCAGTGGCAAGTCTATATCCAGATCCCGATCGTTGTCACCTCCTGTGGTGGCTGTCCCCTCGAAGATCAAACCCTGGAGGGGCCCCCTACCTAGGCGGCGATCGTCGGCTCCGCCGGTTCTGGGCCAGTTCGTTGAGGCGACGAGTATGGCGCGTTTTCCGGATCGGAATCCGTGATTCTCGCGGACTGCTGCTGGGGGAAGGCGAGGATGACCGAGACGTGGTGCAGACGGGCCAGTCTGTTGCGCGTGTGGACCAGACCGAGTCGGATCATACGTCCGAGGACCTGTCCAGGTCGGTCTGCTCCTGGTCGGGTCTGGCTAGACGTCTAAGAGGCTTGTGGACCTGGGGATCGGCACATCGCGTTTCAGCGTTGCCAAACCTAAAATCCTCTGCTCAGCCCCCGGGTCTGCGGGCTTTGCTGGGGTCGCAGTCTCCGTCGAGTCCACGCTCACCGCTGCTGCTTCCGTCTCCGTCGAGCTCTTCTCCTTCAGCGGTGGTTCCTGGACGTACGTTCGCTGCAGCAGTCTCTTTGCCGACGATGGCTGGTCAGTTCCAGGAGGGAAACCCTAGGCCTATGGCGGGTCAGCCTTCATAGCGGGCGGGGACGCCGGTGCAGACGCCTCTGGGTCAACCTCCCCAAACTGCAAACGCTCAGATGATGCCTGCGCCGATTGGTACTCAGCCGAGGGCTACCCAACCTTCTGCTCCGAGTTCTTCCGCTGGGGGAATGCCGCAGCCGCCACCGTTTGTTGGGTTTCCCCCGGGTGTCGTCTTCAGACCTCCACCGACGTATTATGCAGCCGCACAAGGGAGCCAGCCGCAGCCGCTTCAACCTCCCTACAGGGGACCGATACTGCAGTTTGGTAATAGTCAAGGGCCGGTGCCTGGTGGACATGTGCAAGCAATGTATCAGCCAAACTCCTTTGCTGCAGGGGCTGTTTCATCGGGGTGCCGATACCGAAGATGATGAAGAAGAAGAAGTCGGTGCAGGGTGTGGCGCAACCTCAGTTTGCGCCTGGAGCCAATTTGCAGCAGCCTATGAGTTTTCAGCAATCTGCAATGGCTGGACAACAACAATTTGGGTATCCGCTTGGTACAACCGCTTTGGCTTCACCATCTTTCCCACCTACTGGTCAGTTTCAAGGTAATTTGAATGGTAATCAGATGCATTTTAATTCTGCTGTGGCTGATGCACCTGCTGCTGTAGGGGTTCGTAGCATGGAAAACAAAAAAATTCTACCGCATACAAACAAACAAGCCAAGATCTATCTACTAGATTGTAGCAACGAGTCGATAGAATAACTCACCCTCGAAGATTCCAAAGTGTTTAACGAGAGCGGATTCTCGTGGGTGATGTAGTCGTACTCTTCCCGATCTCAAGATCGCGTAGACGATCCTTCCGGCGCTGCGTTCCGGCAGCGCTTCCGCAGTCGGTCACACGTTCGGTACTCGACGAAGACCTTCCTCTCCCTTGTTCCAGCAGGCAGCGAAGGTTGTAGCACTCTCCTCGTGATTCCGGCAGCACGACGGCGTGGTACCAGAAGTAGAGGGGAGATCTCGCAGGGCTTCGCCTTAAGCCGGAGCGAGTATGGTGGACTATGAGAGAGCCTCGGTGATCTAGGGTTTAGACACACCAAAGAGAGGGAGCAAGGCCGGCGGCTAGGGCAAGAGGGGAGCCCCAACTCGGCGACTTGGCAAACCCTAGGAGGCGGCGGCGACAATGGTGGAGGCCGGCGGCTAGGGTTTAGGTTTAGAGGGGCTAGGTGTGTGTCTTGGAGGGGCAGCCCTGCCCCTCCTTATATAGGTGGAGGGGGCGCGCCAAGGGAAGGGGAGTCCCTCCCCAACTCGGCTTCCAAGGCCGGCGGTGGAGGGAGAGGGACTTCCTCCCCAAGTAGGTTTCCTACTCTCCCTCCACCAAACAAAATAGCCGTTTGAATTTTCAAATTGGCGTTTGACTTTTCAAACTATGATTTGATTTAACCCTTTATTTTGTTCAGCGATGACACCTAGTACATGATGCAACCATTCCAACTTGTTATGACACATTCATGTACCCTTCATCTTCGGAGTGCCGGACATTCCGGAACCTTCTAGAACATTCCCGATGAAAACACCGGAACCATTCTCCAACCCCGAAACAGGACTTTCCTTATATGAATCTTATTCTTCTGACCATTCCGGATCTCCTCGTGATATCCCGGATCCCATCCGAGACTCCGAACAACATTCGGTCTCTTACTCATCATTCCATAACTACTCAACAACGTCGAATCCTTAAGTGTGTCTCCCTACGGTTCGTGAATTATGCGGACATGATCGAGACACTTCTCCGAACAATAACTAATAGAGGAATATGGAAATTCATATGGCTCCCACATATTTCTATGATTACTTTATGATCGAATGAACCTCTTACATACGATACCAATTTCCCTTTGTCTCATGATAGTTTACTTATCCGAGGTTCTGATCGTCGGTATCTCTGCATACCTAGTTCAACCTCGTTACTGATAAGTACTCTTTTCTCGTTCCCGTGATATGTGATCCCTTGTGAACCAGTCACATGCTTGCAAGCCAATTGGATGACATTCCACCGAGAGGGCCCAGAGTATATCTATCCGTCATATGGATGGACAAATCCCACTCTTGATCCATGTGTCTCAACCAATACTTTTCGAACACTCAATGCCACCTTTATAGCCACCCAGTTACGGTGTGGTGTTTGATGTCATCAAAGAATCCTTCCGGTGATGGTGATATGCATGATCTCATGGTCGAAGGAATTAGGTTACTATGTATCAGAAAGCATATAGCAATTGAACTATTAAAATGACTTGATCTTTATGCTACGCTTATCTATAGGAGTATGTCCATCATATCATTCTCCTAAAGATATGATCTTGTTTGTTAATAACATCTCAATGTTCATGATAGGGAAACCACAATCATTTATTAACCAACAAACTAGTATTATGAAGAGGCTTTACTAGGGACTTCAAATTAAGTTTACAAATCACACAAGTATTAATGTTTCCTTGTTAATACTATTATAGCATGAATGTAAACATTTATCATAAACACAAAGATATAATAATAACTATATTTATTATTGCCTCTAGGGCATATCTCCAACAGCTGCTGCGGAGGCGATGCCTGTAACAAAGAAAAATAAGAAGCCAGTGAGGTGTTGGAAGTGCGCTGTGGATACTCATGCATCTAAGGATAGCAAAGTTGCACATTATTGTTATATTTGCGATGTCAAGTCTCATCCAACCTTGAGATGTCCTGTGTTGAAACAGCCGAGGCCTAATGCTTTTATGACTGGGATTGGACATGACAAGACGTTGTTTGCTCAGATTCCTGACAGTGTGGTCCGTAGAAATTTGGAGACTACTCAGACACCTATTGCTTTGATAAAAGTTACTGGAGATGCAGTTTCAGCTGATGTGGTACAACAACAGATTGCCAGAAGGTGTTCGGTACAATCTCAGTGGAAGTGGGAAGCTTTATCTTATGGGGATAATGATTACTTGGTAAGCTTTCCTTCGTTTGAGGTGCTAGACAGAGTGGATGGTAGCCAGTTCTCGATGCCTATGGGTAGGACTCAACTTGCCGTTTCAGTCTACAAGACTCAGGAAGTTCCGCATAAGATAATCCTTGAACAAGTTTGGGTGCATGTTGAGGGAGTTCTGCATTCTCTACTGACTTTTCTGGGGCTTTGGGCTGTTGGCTCTCTTATGGGTACTACCTTGGATGTTGATCTTCTGAGCCTTCGGCGACGGGGTGTCTTCCGTATCCGTGTTTCTATGTGTGATATTTCTGTTTTCCAGAAGAAGAAGGATGCTTTAGGTTTCTTCCTTTTGTCTGATGTTGTGGTTGACCTGAAAGGATATGAGCTACGCTTCAGATTAGAACTAGCTGATTATGTTCCTGAACCCGATTTCTCATCGCTATTGTGGAGGAAGAGTAAGGATGATTCTGAGGATGATGGATCTAGAAAGAATGGGGATGATGCTATGGATACTTCTGGACCGGCGGATATCAATTCTGCTCACACTTCGACAGGGCAGTCTGGTGGTCAGAATTTAGAGCAGGGGGCACCACCATCATCTTATACTCACCAGGCTCCGGGTTCGATTTATGCGGTGACTCCCTTTAATGCTTCACCTACTACTCCGCGGGGCAAAGAACTCCTAGACGCTCTTCCGTCGGATTCTCCACTTCGCGGGAAGGCTTGTAGATCTCCCAGGGTTTCTCCTTCGCAGTTATCGGCTGCACTTCAGGCGGCGAGCAGGTCGGCTGGGAGGTCTTCACCCCAGGGGGGATCGCTGAGTGCTGGTTCATCGCTGGCTTGGTGGGCTGCAGGAGTGCGGATGGCCTAGGAGGGGCTGTCATCTGCTGATGCCCAGGGCGGGCGGCTTGCTGCTACTGTACCCGGCGGCCCAGTCGCAGCTCCCAGGTGGGGGAGTGCGTGGCGGGTAAGGCCATGGTGGGCCTACCCTCTGCCGAGGCTACAGTGGTCCAGGCAGGGCTGCTGTTCGACGCGGATTAGGCCCAGGAAGGGCTGGATGCTGGCCTTCGAACCGCGACCCAGGAGGGGCTGCGAGAGGGCGCAATTTTGGCCCAGGAGGGGAGACCATCTGGGGGAGATCTGGCCCAGGCGGGGCTGGATACTACCGTGGAGGTGGCTACGCCGATTCAGGTGACACCGGCGCGGCGTAGTTCGCGCCATGGGGTCGATGCCCTTGGGGCAACGGCCTCTGATGAGGACTCGATGATCAAGGCAATGCTCAGGAAGGCAGAAATAAATCTTGATTCAATTGGTATGAAGTCTTCGAAATCATTTCTTTGTTTTTCTACAATTGTAATGTCTAAAAAACTAGCAAACATTGGTGTTAGTCTGGGTTATTCTGACAAACAGGTTAATTTATGTAGTAATGTACTTAGGCATATGGAGGTTGACCGTTTGACGGTTACTCCTAAAGCCTCTTTTATTCTCGAATCTTTATCAGCCGAGGAGGAGGAGTTGCATGCCACAATAGATGGTCAACTTCTCTCTCACTTAGTTGGTGAAGTATCGGAGGTTGGCTTTGATGAGACGGAGCTGGGTTCATTGTTTGAACTAAAAGCTTCTGGTCGAAAATCAAAGAGCCAAAGGTCTAAGAAAAGGACCCGTGTATCCAAAAGCATGATTGTTTCTCAATGAATGGAATGTTTTCAAATAGCAGAGGTCTTCGGGACTTGGCTAAACATCTATTCTTTGCCGATTGTGTAAGAGAACATAACTTGGATTTCTTGGGTATTTCTGAAACCGGTCGACGTGATTTCTCACAAGCTCTGCTTAATCGCCTTTCTGGTGGAGTGGACTTTACGTGGGTATCACGTCCTCCACGTGGTAGATCCGGGGGATCCTGTTAGGCGTCAGAGATGAGACTATGGAAGTCTTGGCCAGTTCGGTTAGAGATTTTTTTTATTAAACTTCGTATCCGTAACAAAGCTGACGATTTCACATGGTCTCTAGTCGCTGTCTACGGGGCTGCTCAGGATATTTATAAGGCTGAATTTCAGCGTGAGTTGGTAAATCTAGCTAAGGATAACCCTTACCCTATTCTTATAGGAGGGGACTTTAACTTGCTAAGATTCCCTCATGAGAAAAGTCGGGGCAGATTTGATGAACATTGGCCTTTATTATTCAATGTTGTCATAGATAGCCTGGATTTAAGAGAGGTTAATATGATTGGGAGACAGTTCACTTGGACTAATAGTCTCCAGAGCCGACTTACGAGAAATTAGATAGAGTACTTATGGATACAATGTGGGAGGACAAGTTCCCGTTGATAACCGTTCGAGCTCTAGAGCGTATTGAGGCTTTATCGGACCATGCTCCACTACTCTTATCTGTTGGAACACCATCACAAAGATCCAAACATAGCTTCAAGTTTGAACTTGGCTGGATTGAAAGAGATGGTTTTTTTGATTTAGTGAAAGACGTGTGGGAAAAAACGATGGCTGGTCAAACGCCTATACAGCGATGGAATAATAAAATGCGAGCTCTTCGTAAATTCCTTCGTGGTTGGGCGAGACATACTGCCGGTATCCTGAAAAAGGAAAAAGTACGTCTATTAGCTATTATTGATGATTTGGAGGCTTCTGCGAAAATAAGGCTTTTAACTGCATCTGAGATTGAGCTTAAGAAGCAATCGAATGCAGAAATTGCCAGAATCCTTCGCGAGGAAGAACTTAAGTGGTACCAACGCTCTAAAGCAAAATTCATCCTTGAAGAAGATATGAATACAAGATACTTCCATGCTATTGTCAATGGCAAGCATAAGAAGAAACTTATTCAGTCTTTGGTACAGGATGAAGGTATGATTGAGGGACAGGAGCAGCTCAAATCTTACATTACAAAGTATTACAAATCTTTGTTTGGGACACCTCCAGAAAACTCTATATCATTAGAGGAATCCCGAACAGAGGATATTCCACAGGTTTCCGTTGACGAAAACAAGTTTCTAACTGCCCCGTATACAAAGGAAGAGGTTAAGAAAGCTGTTTTTCAAATGGAACACAATAAAGCACCAGGACCGGATGGCTTTCCAGCTGAATTTTATCAGAAATTTTGGGAAGTTATTAAGGAGGATTTGATGCACTTGTTTCATGTTTTGCATGAAGGTCAGCTTGACATTTTCAGACTGAACTTTGGCAACATTATTTTACTTCCTAAAGTTATTAATGCAGAGCGAATCCAACAATATCGCCCAATCTGCCTACTTAATGTAAGTTTTAAAATATTTACAAAGGTGGCAACGATTAGGCTAAATTCAATTGCTGATAAGGTAGTACGCCCTTCTCAAACGGCTTTTATGCAAGGAAGAAACATCTTGGATGGTGTAGTAATCATGCATGAGACAATCCATAAACTACACTCCAAGAAATTGAATGGAGTAGTGTTCAAGATTGATTTTGAGAAGGCGTATGATAAAGTTAATTGGTGTTTCGTTCAGCAAACACTCCGTATGAAAGGTTTTTCTCAAGAGTGGCGCAATCTCATTCAGTCTTTTGTTTCTAGGGGTAGTGTTGCTATAAATGTCAATGATGACATAGGCAAATACTTCCGAACAAACAAAGGACTAAGACAAGGGGATCCACTTTCGCCTATATTATTTAATATAGTGGCGGATATGTTGGCTATCCTTATTGAGAGAGCGAAGGATGATGGCCAAATTGAGGGACTAGTTCCACATCTGGTAGATGGTGGACTATCAATCCTTCAATATGCAGACGATACAATACTTTTTATGGAACATGATCTTGAGAAGGCTAAGAATCTGAAGTTAATTCTTTCGGCTTTTGAGCAACTATCAGGATTGAAAATCAACTTCCATAAAAGTGACTTGTATTGCTTTGGCGAAGCTAAAAATGAGGCACATTTATATGCCGAATTATTTGGTTGTGGCCATGGACTCTTTCCTATTAACTATCTGGGTATAACGATACATTATCGGCGTCTCACGATAGCTGAATGGAAAGGGGTTGAGGAAATACTACAAAAATGTCTTAATCCCTTGGTGGAATACTTGTAATTATTAATTCAGTACTGACTAATATGGTACTGTATATGATTTCATTCTTTTAAATACCGAAAGGGGTCTTGAAGAAAGTGGATTATTTCTGCTCAAGATTCTTTTGGCAAGGGGATGAGGTAAAAAGAAATATCGACTGGCCAAATGGAACGTGGTTTGCCGACCAAAGGAATATGGTGGACTTGGCATACATGATTTGCAAGTCAAGAACACTGCACTCCTGGGTAAATGGCTATTCAAACTTCTCTCAGGAGAAGGAGTCTGGCAAACCATTTTGTGGAGGAAGTATATTGGATCCAAAGCTTTGTCGCAAGTGGTCTGGAAGCCAGGTGACTCACACTTTTGGGCTGGACTGACGGCATCCAAAAAACATTTTCTACGCTTTGGTTCTTTTAATATCAAGGATGGATCACAGATTAGGTTCTGGGAAGATAGATGGCTCGGCCAAATACCCCTTAGAGAACAATATCCTGCTCTATATTCGATAGTTAGGCATAAGGGGGATACACTTTCCAGGGTAATGGAACTTAATCCTCCTAATGTCTCTTTCCGCAGAAGTCTTATAGGTCCTAGACTACTATCATGGAACAAACTGTCTACGGTACAGTTGTCGGAAGGGGTGGACGAGTTTAATTGGAAGTTATTGCATAATGGTAAATTTTCTGTTGACTTGTTTTATAGAGCTTTGATCCAACCTAATATTCCAGTTGATGATAATAGTAGAATTTGGAAAATGAAAGTACCCCTGAAAACGAAAGTATTTGCTTGGTACCTTAGAAAAGGGGTTATTATCACAAAAGATAATCTTGTTAAGAGGAATTGGCAAGGAAGCAAACAATGTGTCTTCTGTAATCATGATGAGACAATTAGAAACTTATTCTTCCAGTGTAAATTTGCTCGTACTATATGGTCAATCACCCAAGTGGCCTATGGTTTATCTCCCCCTTCATCGGTTACTAATGTTTTTGGCAATTGGTTAAATAGGATTGATGATAAATACGGGACTGTTTTTCGGGTGGGAGCCCTTGCCATCATTTGGTCGCTATGGCTATGTAGGAATGACAAGATTTTTAATAATATTATGTCTTCTACATTGCAGGTTATCTTCCGAGCCACGACAATCCTTCGTTCATGGACAATTCTGCAACGTATGGAGTTCCGAGACCTATTTGCGGAAGGGTGTAGGCGTTTGGAGGCTGCGGCGCGGGAGATTTTTTCTAGATATGGATGGCAGCGTGACCTAAGATTAGATATATCATAGTCACAGACCACTGTGTTATCTTTAGGTTTGTTCTTTTTTAGATTACTTCTGGTTATAACTTGTGAGGATTTTCGGCTGTGTGCATCCTAGATATGCAGAGACCGGGTGTAAACATTGCTTTGAGTAATAAAACGCCCATTTCAAAAAAAAGAATACTGTTTTTTCATAGTACTTGTTAGGGCTTCACATGTTGTCGTTTTATTTTGAGGAACTGAATATGATCTCTTAGAAAACCAAGGAAAGCTAGAAAACAAAACCATGTTTCATGTGGTCCTTTGGTAAAACCCCTTCCACACAAGAAAATGGTCGCATAGTGTCATCATGCTAGGATTAAGAGGTTTTGGGAAAGCACAAGCTTGTTGAGACAATGGTATCTCGGAATTGCTATTCAAATAAGCTTGGACCTAAGTTAGCAGCCAAGTTTTACCACTTCACATCTTAGTTTCTTTAGCCTAGTGCCACAGGATCACAAGACGACAGCGGCGCTGGTTGGTGGCTTCTCAAAAAGAATTCACAACATTTAGTCACGTCGCAACTCACTAACATCATCAATCATTTATTTATATAACCGAGTCTAAATTTAACAGTATGATCAATCATTTCTATAAAAAAGGAGGCAGTCCCGGTCAGCAATGCTACCATTGTCGGAACCTTCCATCCACATATGTGAGATTATGAGAGCGGCTATTCTCAATCAACAAAGGTAACCATCGCAGGAGAGAAGGATAGCGAGGATGAGTGGCGACTCGACGGGACTCTAGGGGAGATCACCTAGCTAGCCAACGCCATCACCGGGGGCTACACCGGAGTTCTGCGTCCTTTCTGGGTCCGGTCAATCAGCCGGTTTTCTCACCGTCTATATTCAACTGAAAGTTTCAATGCCCGTGGTTGAATGGATTCATGTTCAGAGGAGACAAAGAAAATTCGAACCATGCAGCAGAACTGCATGTGATAATTAAGAAATAGGAAGGCCGAAAGAAAGATCAGAAGTTTAGCGATTACAAACTTAAAAAGAATGCTCGCATGACCAAAATATTTTTGGAGAAAACTTCTTATGGGTAACTAAAACTAAAAATAATCAAGTCTAAAACTACCTTACGCCCTTCTAAGTGTCCATAAGTACAAATTGACCACCGCTAGCAGTAGCCCACTATTTAGCTTCCTCTTTGATTTCTCCAATAAGCTATTGTATGGGCTTGATTTTTTTTCTTTCAAAAACACGACCATTTCTCTCCCTCCAGATCGACCATGTTGTCAACATAATCAGTGTATTCAGATTCTTCTTTCTCTCCTTATGAACGTTATTGATTGCTAGTTTCCACCAAGGTCGTAGCATTTGATCTGTAGTTGGAGTGACCTGAGCATTGTTGAAGGGTAAAGGGAGAGAGAGATTGCGGAATATGATGGTTGTATTATTGAGTCTCTCGGGCGAGTATATAGAAGCGTCCAGGGACCGACTTGGAGTACAAGACAAGTAACCTACTTGGAGTACAAGACAAGTAACCTAGTCTATCCCTAACAGATACGTATACTCTAACATCCCTCCGCAGTCGTAGCGGTAGCATCGTGAACAACTGGAACGTCGCGAACGATCAGACTGGAGAGCCGAAGTAGACCAGTACGCTGACATCCCCCCACAGTGGTAGCGGAAACATCGTGGACTATGTCACGTCGCAGAATCTTGGACCGTAGAGGATGCTGGTGAGGAGCTCAGGCGAGGTGGTAGCCCTTGTGCCGGTGTCGAGTGAGCCGAGAGCGGTGGGTGCTGCAACCTTGGTCGAGGTAGCTGCGCGAGGGGTCGTCGTGGTCGATATCGTGGTCGGGGTTGCCGGTGTCGAGGTAGCCGCATATTAAGCCATGTGCGCATAGTGCAGCCAGTAGAAGGACGGAGACGCGTCAGGGTAGTCGTTGGAGAGAGCGATGCCGAAGCCGATGCAGTCCGAGCCATGAGAACGAGGTACGGCCATGGCTTTGCCAAAACCAGGTGCACGTCGGGGACGAAGGCATACTCTGGTTGTGCCAAAAACGAGTATGCAAAGACGAAGTCGGTATGACGCAGTCCAGGCAGACGTAGAGGAGGTAGTCGATGCCGATGAAGACCTTGTCGAAGCCGATGAAAACGAGGCGCTACAACCGGGCTTGCCAAACTCGGGAACACGTCGGGGATGAAGGCATGCACCGGTGTTGCCAGTACCGGGCATGCGAAGAATGAGACCAGTAGAAACAACTTCACGCCATGTCGGAGAGGAGACTAGCAGAGGAGGACTCTACGACGGTTGCGTTGCGTGTAGGGGTTCGTAGCATGGAAAACAAAAATTTTCTATCGCATACAAACAAACAAGCCAAGATCTATCTACTAGATTGTAGCAACGAGTCGATGGTATAACTTACCCTCGAAGATTCCAAAGCGTTTAACGAGAGCAGATTCTCGTGGGTGATGTAGTCGTACTCTTTCCGATCTCAAGATCGCGTAGACGATCCTTCCGGCGCCACGTTCCGGCAGCGCTCCCGCAGTCGGTCACACGTTCGGTACTCGACGAAGACCTTCCTCTCCCTTGTTCCAGCAGGCAGCGGAGGTTGTAGCACTCTCCTCGTGATTCCGGCAGCACAACGGCGTGGTACCGGAAGTAGAGGGGAAATCCCGCAGGGCTTCGCCTTAAGCCGGTGCGAGTATGGTGGAGCTTATGAGAGAGGCTATTAGTGGTCTAGTAATTAGACACACCAATTAGAAGGCTCTAAACCAATTAGAAGGCTCTAAACCGTTGGCTAAAGCAATTAGAAGCTCTAATCCAAAACGGCTCTAAACCGGAGATCTAGAGGTGAAAGTTGTGTGTCTAGGAGGGGAGCCCTGCCCCTCCTTATATAGGTGGGAGGGGGCTGGCGCGCCATGGGGAGGAGACCCTCCCCAACTCGGCTTGGTGGCCGCCGGTTGGAGGAGGTCTCCCTCCCCAACTCGGTTTGGAGCTCCTCCTCTTTCCCACCTTCCAATTTTGGCCGTTTGACTTTTCAAACTTGCCGTTTGACTTTTCAAACTAGGATTTGATTTAATCCCTTATTTGGAACAGCGATAACACTAAGTACATGATGCAATCATTCCAACATGTAATGACACATTCATGTACCCCTTCCCCCCCCCCCCCCCCCGGAGTGCCGGACAATCCGGAACCTTCTAGAACATTCCCGATGAAAACACCGGAATCATTCCCGAACTCCGAAATGGGACTTTCCTTATATGAATCTTATTCTCCGGACCATTCCGGATCACCTCGTGATATCCCGGATCCCATCCGAGACTCCGAACAACATTCGGTCTCTTTCTCATAATACCATAACTACTCAAACAACGTCGAATCCTTAAGTGTGTCTCCCTACGGTTCGTGAATTATGCGGACATGATCGAGACACTTCTCCGAACAATAACCAATAGAGGAATCTGGAAATTCATATGGCTCCCACATATTTCTACGATTACTTTGCGATCGAATGAACCACTTACATACGATACCAATTTCCCTTTGTCTCACGATATGTTACTTATCCGAGGTTATGATCGTCGGTATCTCTGTATACCTAGTTCAACCTCGTTACTGACAAGTACTCTTTTCTCGTTCCCGTGATATGTGATCCCTTGTGACCAAGTCACATGCTTGCAAGCTAATTGGATGACATTCCACCGAGAGGGCCCAGAGTATATCTATCCGTCATGTGGATGGACAAATCCCACTCTTGATCCATGTGTCTCAACCAATACTTTCCGAACACTCAATGCCACTTTTATAACCACCCAGTTACGGTGTGGTGTTTGATGTCATCAAAGCATCCATCCGGTAAAGGTGATATGCATGATCTCATGGTCGAAGGAATTAGGTTACTATGTATCAGAAAGCATATAGCAATTGAACTAATGAAATGACTTGATCTTTATGCTACGCTTATCTATAGGAGTATGTCCACCATATCATTCTCCTAACGATATGATCTTGTTGTTGATAACATCTCAATGTTCATGATAGGGAAACCACAATCATCTATCAACCAACAAGCTAGTGAAGTATAGAGGCTATACTAGGGACTTCTAATTAAGTTTACAAATCACACAAGTATCAATGTTTCCTTGTTAATACTATTATAGCATGAATGTAAACATTTATCATAAACACAAAGATATAATAATAACCACATTTATTATTGCCTCTAGGACATATCTCCAACAGTCTCCCACTTGCACTAGAGTCATCTAATCTAGATTACATGGTAATATACCGAACACCCATGGCAGTTTGGTGTTGTTCATGTTTTGCCCTCGGGAGAGGTTTAGTCAACGGATCCGCCACATTCAGATCTGTGTGTACTTTGCAAATCTTTATATCCCCATCCTGGATATGTTCTCGAATAGCGTGAAAACGCAGCTTGATATGCTTCAGCTTCTTGTGTGACCTTGGTTCTTGCGCATTGGCTATGGCGCCCATGTTATCACAGTAGATAGACATTGGGTCCAGCGCACTAGGAACCACACCCAGCTCTGTAATGAACTCTTTCATCCATATCGCTTCTTGTGAAGCCTCCGAAGCAGCCATGTATTCCGATTCAGTTGAAGATCTCGCCACAACGCTTTGCTTTGCACTCCTCCAGCTAACTGCTGCACCATTCAAAATAAATACGTATCCGGATTGCGATTTAGAATCATCCGGATCAGTGTTCCAACTAGCATCGGTGTAACCATTAACAACGAGCTGTTCATCACCTCCATAAGAAAGAACCATATCCTTAGTTCTTCTCAAGTACTTAAGGATGTTTTTGACCGCTGTCCAATGATCCACTCCTGGATCACTTTGATATCTGCTAGTTAAACTAACAGCATATGCAATGTCGGGTCTAGTACATAGCATGGCATACATTAGAGATCCTATGGCTGAGGCATAGGGAGTCTTACTCATCCTTTCTCTATCTTCTTCCGATGTCGGACTTTGAGTTTTACTCAAGGTCGTATTGGGCAACATGGGCAAGAACCCTTTCTTGCTTTCTTCCATTCCAAATCTCTTTAGAACTTTGTCCAAATATGTACTCTGTGACAATGATATTTGGCGTTTCGATCTATCTCTATAAATCTTTATGCCTAATATGTAAGCTGCTTCACCAAGATCCTTCATTGAAAAACTATTATTCAAATATTCCTTGACACTATTAAGAAGGTCTACATCATTCCCAATCAATAATATGTCATCCACATATAGTATTAAGAATGCTATAGAGCTCCCACTCACTTTCTTGTAAATACAAGCTTCTCCATAAGTTTGTATAAAACCAAAACTTTTGATTACCTTATCAAAACGTTGATTCCAACTTCGGGATGCTTGCTTCAATCCATAGATGGACCGTTTGAAGTTTGCATACCTTGTTAGCATCTTTAGGATCGACAAAACCTTTGGGTTGCATCATATACAACTCTTCATCAATGTCTCCATTGAGGAATGCTGTTTTGACATCCATCTGCCATATCTCATAATCATAATATGCAGCGATTGCTAACATAATCCTCACAGACTTTAGCTTCGCTACCGGTGAGAAAGTCTCATCGTAGTCAACTCCTTGAATTTGTCGAAACCCTTTTGCGACAAGTCGAGCTTTATAGACAGTAACATTACCATCAGCATCTGTTTTCTTCTTGAAAATCCATTTGTTCTCGACAGCCTTTCGGCCATCCGGTAAGTCCACCAAAGTCCATACTTGGTTTTCGTACATGGATCCAATCTCGGATTTCATGGCTTCTTGCCATTTATTGGAATCTGGGCTCATCATCGCTTCCTCATATGTCTCGGGGTCATCGGTGTTGTCCACCACCATGACATTCATAACGGAATCATACCAATCTGGAGTGGTACGAGTTCTCGTTGACCTCCGAGGCTCTGTAGCAACTTCAACCGAAGTTTCATGATCACCATCATTAGCTTCCTCTCTTATTGGTGCAGGCACCACAGGAACTTCTTCCGGTGCTGCGCTACTCGCAATATCGAGAGAAGGTTCGACAACCTCGTCAAGTTCTACTTTCCTTCCAGTCAATTCTTTCGAGAGAAATTCCTTCTCTAGAAAGGATCCATTCTTGGCAACGAAGATTTTGCCTTCGGATCTATGATAGAAGGTATACCCAATAGTTTCCTTCGGGTATCCTATGAAGACGCATTTTTCCGCTTTGGGTTCAAGCTTGTCCGGCTGTAACTTCTTTACATAGGCTTCGCATCCCCAAACTTTAAGGAACGACAATTTAGGTTTCTTCCCAAACCATAATTCATACGGTGTCGTTTCAACGGATTTAGATGGTGCCCTATTTAAAGTGAATGCGGCTGTTTCTAATGCATAACCCCAAAATGATAGCGGTAAATCTGTAAGTGACATCATAGAACGAACCATATCTAAGAGAGTTCGATTACGATGTTCGGACACACCATTACGCTGTGGTGTTCCCGGCGGTGTCAATTGTGAAAGTATTCCGCATTTCTTCAAATGCTCGCCAAACTCGTAACTTAGATATTCACCTCCACGATCAGAACGTAGAAATTTAATCTTCTTGTTACGTTGATTCTCTACCTCACTTTGAAACTCCTTAAACTTCTCGAAAGTTTCGGACTTATGTTTCATGAAATAGATATACCCATATCTACTCAAGTCATCCGTGAAGGTAAGAACATAACGATAACCACTGCGTGATGCTACACTCATTGGACCACACACATCGGTATGTATGATTTCCAATAAGTCTGTAGCTCGCTCCATCATACCAGAAAATGGAGTCTTAGTCATTTTTCCCATCAGACATGCTTCGCATCTTTCAAGTGATTCAAAATCAAGTGATTCAAGAAGTCCATCGGAATGGAGTTTCTTCATACGTTTCACTCCGATGTGACCAAGACGACAGTGCCACATATAGGTCGAATTATCGCTTGATTTCAATCGTTTAGCCTCAATGTTGTTGATATGTGTATTTCCACTATCGAGATTCAATAAGAATAGACCATCTATCAAAGGTGCATGTGCATAAAACATATTACTCATATAAATAGAACAACCATTATTCTCGGATTTAAACAAGTAACCGTCTCGCAATAAACAAGATCCCGATATAATGTTCATGCTCAACGCAGGCACCAAATAACAATTATTTAAGTATAAAACTAATCCCGATGGTAGATGAAGGGGTAGCGTGCCGACCGCGATCATATCAACCTTTGATCCGTTTCCCACGCGCATCGTCACCTCGTTCTTCGCTAGCTTCCGTTTATTCTGCAGCACCTGTTTCGAGTTACAAATATGAGCAACCGAACCAGTATCAAATACCCAGGCACTACTACGAGTACTAGTGAGATACACATCAATAACATGTATATCAGATATACCTTTCTTCTTGATGTTGCCGTTCTTCAAATCCGCCAAGTACTTTGGGCAATTCCGCTTCCAGTGACCTTCTCCCTTGCAGTAAAAGCATTCAGTATCAGGCTTAGGTCCAGCCCTGGTCTTCTTCGTCGGCGTGGCAGCTTTCTTACCACCCTTCTTGAAGTGTCCCTTTTGCTTAGACTTGCCTTTCTTGAATTTGGTGGTCTTATTGACCAACAACACTTGGTGCTCTTTCTTGATCTCCACTTCTGCAGATTTCAACATGGCAAAGAGTTCTGGCAACGTCTTGTTCATGTTCTGCATGTTGTAGTTCATCACAAAGTTCTTGTAACTTGGTGGTAGTGATTGGAGGACACGGTAAATCCCCAAAGCATTAGGAATCACTATACCCAAGCTTTGAAGTTTGTTTGCGTGCCCTGACATCTTAAGCACATGCTCACTGACGGAGCTGCCTTCTTCCATCTTGCAGTTAAAGAACTTTTCAGAAGCTTCATAGCTTTCAATCGCCGCATGAGTCTCAAAAATCAATTTGAGATCCTCGACAATATCATATGGGTCTGAATCCTCAAACCTTTTCTGAAGCTCCGATTCCAAACCATACAAGATAGCACATTGAACTATGGAGTACTGATTCTTCTGAGCGAGGTAAACATTCTTTACTTCATCGGGAGCATCAGCTGCAGGTGGGTCACCCAGCGGTGCATCCAGCACATAGGTCAAATTACCAGCTGTGAGGACAATCCTCAAATTGCGGAACCAATCCGCGAAGTTGCTTCCATTGTTTTTCAACTTTTCTTTCTCTAGGAACGCATTAAAATTGATGGTAGGGACTGCCATTGATCTACAACATATTTGCAATAGTTTAGACTAAGTTTATGACAAATTGAGTTCAAATTAATTAATGTAATTAAACTAGGTGAACTCCCACTCAAAACAATATCCCTCACATTGTTTTAGTGATCACACGAACCAAATCCACTACATCAACACCGATCATCACGAGAGTTGATATAGTTTCAATGGCGAACAATCGTCATGTTCATCATATCTACTATATGATTCATGCTTTACCTTTCGGTGATCCGTGTTCCGAGACCATGTCTGTACATGCTAGGCTCGTCAAGATCAAACCTTAGTTTCCGCATGAGCAAATCTGGCTTGCTCACGTTGTATACACTTGCGGAATCTAACACACCCGATCATCACGTGGTGCTTCGAAACAACAAGCTTTAGCAACGGTGCTGACTAAGGGTGAACACTTTATGATTTGAAATTCATGTGCATGAGGGATCATCTTATAATGCTACCGTCGTCTACTAAGCAATACAAGATGCATAAAGGATTAACATCACATGCAATTCAATATATATGTGATATGATATGGCCTTTCTTCTTTGTGCTTTGATCTCCATCTTCAAGCACGAACATGATCTCCATCATCACCGGCATTGCATCAAGGTCAATGACGCCTCTCCATGGTTGTCGTCCACCGGCTTCAACTATTACAACTACTTTGAATAGACACGCGGGTCTTAACATAAATTAAAGACAACCATATGGCTCCTGCCGGTTGCCGACTTACAATAAGGAACATTGCATACATCAAATATAATCACAATCATGGCCATATCACATCACTGCACACCCCTGCAAAACAAAGTTAGACGCCTCTACTTTCTTTGCATATTTTACGTGGTTTGGGGCTTTCAATAAGTGTCGTTCTAACTTACGAACATGAACCACAACGTTGACACAAGTATTGTTAATCACCCGTTGTGTATTGGATCTTTACTATGCTAGGAGAAACAGGCACCCGCAAAGCCACTTATGCAATACAAGTTGCATGTCAAGCGTGGAGCAAGTCTCATGAACGATGTCATGTAAGGTTAGCCCGGGCCGCTTCATCCCAACATACCGCAAGATGCAAAGTACACAAGAAGCAATCGACAATAAAAGCATCAACGCCCACAATGACCATTGTGTTCTACTCGTGCAACAGATCTACATATAGACACGGCTCTGATACCACTGTAGGGGTTCGTAGCATGGAAAACAAAAATTTTCTATCGCATACAAACAAACAAGCCAAGATCTATCTACTAGATTGTAGCAACGAGTCGATGGTATAACTTACCCTCGAAGATTCCAAAGCGTTTAACGAGAGCAGATTCTCGTGGGTGATGTAGTCGTACTCTTTCCGATCTCAAGATCGCGTAGACGATCCTTCCGGCGCCACGTTCCGGCAGCGCTCCCGCAGTCGGTCACACGTTCGGTACTCGACGAAGACCTTCCTCTCCCTTGTTCCAGCAAGCAGCGGAGGTTGTAGCACTCTCCTCGTGATTCCGGCAGCACAACGGCGTGGTACCGGAAGTAGAGGGGAAATCCCGCAGGGCTTCGCCTTAAGCCGGTGCGAGTATGGTGGAGCTTATGAGAGAGGCTATTAGTGGTCTAGTAATTAGACACACCAATTAGAAGGCTCTAAACCAATTAGAAGGCTCTAAACCGTTGGCTAAAGCAATTAGAAGCTCTAATCCAAAACGGCTCTAAACCGGAGATCTAGAGGTGAAAGTTGTGTGTCTAGGAGGGGAGCCCTGCCCCTCCTTATATAGGTGGGAGGGGGCTGGCGCGCCATGGGGAGGAGACCCTCCCCAACTCGGCTTGGTGGCCGCCGGTTGGAGGAGGTCTCCCTCCCCAACTCGGTTTGGAGCTCCTCCTCTTTCCCACCTTCCAATTTTGGCCGTTTGACTTTTCAAACTTGCCGTTTGACTTTTCAAACTAGGATTTGATTTAATCCCTTATTTGGAACAGCGATAACACTAAGTACATGATGCAATCATTCCAACATGTAATGACACATCCATGTACCCCTTCCCCCCCCCCCGGAGTGCCGGACAATCCGGAACCTTCTAGAACATTCCCGATGAAAACACCGGAATCATTCCCGAACTCCGAAATGGGACTTTCCTTATATGAATCTTATTCTCCGGACCATTCCGGATCACCTCGTGATATCCCGGATCCCATCCGAGACTCCGAACAACATTCGGTCTCTTTCTCATAATACCATAACTACTCAAACAACGTCGAATCCTTAAGTGTGTCTCCCTACGGTTCGTGAATTATGCGGACATGATCGAGACACTTCTCCGAACAATAACCAATAGAGGAATCTGGAAATTCATATGGCTCCCACATATTTCTACGATTACTTTGCGATCGAATGAACCACTTACATACGATACCAATTTCCCTTTGTCTCACGATATGTTACTTATCCGAGGTTATGATCGTCGGTATCTCTGCATACCTAGTTCAACCTCGTTACTGACAAGTACTCTTTTCTCGTTCCCGTGATATGTGATCCCTTGTGACCAAGTCACATGCTTGCAAGCTAATTGGATGACATTCCACCGAGAGGGCCCAGAGTATATCTATCCGTCATGTGGATGGACAAATCCCACTCTTGATCCATGTGTCTCAACCAATACTTTCCGAACACTCAATGCCACTTTTATAACCACCCAGTTACGGTGTGGTGTTTGATGTCATCAAAGCATCCATCCGGTAAAGGTGATATGCATGATCTCATGGTCGAAGGAATTAGGTTACTATGTATCAGAAAGCATATAGCAATTGAACTAATGAAATGACTTGATCTTTATGCTACGCTTATCTATAGGAGTATGTCCACCATATCATTCTCCTAACGATATGATCTTGTTGTTGATAACATCTCAATGTTCATGATAGGGAAACCACAATCATCTATCAACCAACAAGCTAGTGAAGTATAGAGGCTATACTAGGGACTTCTAATTAAGTTTACAAATCACACAAGTATCAATGTTTCCTTGTTAATACTATTATAGCATGAATGTAAACATTTATCATAAACACAAAGATATAATAATAACCACATTTATTATTGCCTCTAGGGCATATCTCCAACATTGCGCAGATCGGCGAAGTGCCGATGCAGGCCACGGTTGTCAGAGTAGACGAGTAGGTGTGATCGAGGATGATGGCGACGAAGTCGTGCTGGACGAAGACGAAGAAGGCGGCAAACCAGCGACGACCAAGAGTGGTCATACTGGATGCCTAGACGGAGGGGTAGTCGGTGGGACTTACGACGGCCAGGAGTGGCCATGCAGGCTACCTGTGGAGATGCGGTGGCGGTGCTCGAAGTAGGCGAGGAAGAACCTGTCGACGTGACGAAGACCATGCGCGGATGGCGGCGACCCGCGCCGAGGGAGGTGGCGCGGTGGAAGCGTGCGACATCCTTGCGGGGTGACGGCGATGACTGCGTGCAACGACGCTACTGCCCGATGGGGCGGCGTAGCTGCAGGGCGCGAGTCGGTGCAGCGGCGTGAGAACCACCAGCGACGGACACGCCTGAGAAGGCGCATTGGTAGCCGGCGGCGGGGACCAAAGGCGGCGACGCTACAGCCCGAGGGGGCGATGCAGCGGCAGCCCTATGCTCGATCGGTGGTAGGCGCGTGTTCAGGGACGTACTCAGCGGAGACAAGCGCCAGATCGGTTGATCAGACCGACGGCGGCGCTGCACGCTCCAAGTCCATGATGACGGCAGATTGGAATCCACGTCGTCGTTGTCGGTGCAATCCCGGGCGATGACGGCGAAGACAATCTGAGGGGGGGTCGGCCGCGGCTGCCTCCCGAGGAAGCCGCAGCAGCCGGCCGCGGTGCGCAGCAGCCTGTCAGAGGCCGCGACAGCCTACCGAGGAAGGCACAGCGGCGGAGGTGACAGGCGCACGAGCGCGGTGTAGATCGTCGATGCAGATGGTCAGAGTATAGGCGCGGCGATGACGACGGCGATGGGCGACTCAATCCGATCTAAGTTCGGTAAACCAAAAAAGAAAACCGATCAAGAGATCGGAAAAAAAAACTTACAGGACAGCCGATCACGGATCGGCGAACGAACCCTGCATACTGGCCACGCAGCCCCCGGCGGAGATCATGGAGATTGACCTCTCAGAGGCGGCGCGGTGCGGAAGCGGAGGCGGCGGCTAGGTCAAGAACCGTGCCGCTCTGATACATGACGGCCGTAGAACCTAGACGAGGTTCATGGCAGTCAGTCTCTAGCAAACTCCAACACAAATTTTGAATCAAGCGAGCGCTCTTAGTGGCATTCATAATATTCGGTATACTGGTTTAGCTGCGCATAATACCCACCAAGTAGGTTTGCCTCGCTGGTTGTTTCTTGTTGTTGCAACTTCCTTGTCCAGAAGTATACGCTGGTGGTCTTGCCGAAGGTGTTAGAAGGTAGGTTGTTAAGTGGGATCTCATCTAGATCTCATTTTTAGTTTATTTTAAATTTTGTAGTACAATTTTTTGTCAAAATTTTACACTAGGAATCTTAAAATAAACTAAAGGTGGGACTTTGGTGGGATTCCACTTGTCACTGTATGGGACGAGGCGATAGAAATATCACAGGGAGGGGATCACGGGTATTTCAATCTCATCACTACCAGAAAAAGAACTCACGCTTCGAATTTGGGTCTAGCTCGAATATGAACTTTGCAAATAACAATAGAGGATGGCAGGAGAAACATAATTTCAACAATCGGTGTTTTCGTGGAGACTCGGGTTCTTTCGATAACGGTTACTATATGATGGTGCATGGTGATTAATGTTTACTTTTGAAATGGGGAGCGCTGCCCCGGCCTCTGCATCAATAGATGCACACAGCCCTTTTATTGCATCGTTCAAACGATTTTAAAATTTTACAATCATGTATCAGAGAGGGTTGAGACAAGTATCAATCATTGAAAAATAAATAGTACAACAAAACTATTCATTTTGCAATCAACTAGTATGCCGCCACCCAGTAGCCTGGAAATAGAAATCCGGAGCAACTGTAAGCAAGAGTGTAAGCAAGAGGTTGCAACCAGCATCCATAGGCTCCTGCTGATCCTCCGTGAGCAAGTATGCCAATTGTTGAATCTAGTGCGTTGCCATCCGAATAACCTGCAAAAAATTAGTATCTTTCTGTTTGTTAAAAAATATTATTCCTAGACATCCATATGGACCAACATAAAGCTGAAACGCCAATTCATATTCTAGCTTTAACGCCTTTTGTCAACCCCATTAAGCCAATTCCCAATCATATTGGTGATATTAGACGGTAGGATAATATTGTACGCAAAGAAAATCATGCGCCAAATGATACATGCAAAAGGACACGACAAAAACAAGTGTTCAACCGATTCCATCGAACCACGGAAACAATATTTTTGGCATCCCATCCATTGTCTTTTTTCAAGGTTATCTTTTGTCAAGAGAACTCTATTCTTTAGGAACCACATAATTTTTTTATTTTCAGGGGTATCTTTAACTTCCAAAGATACTTATGTAAAAACCTGGTATGACCATTCATTTCGTCCTTGCATGGTGATCAAGGAGACAAGGATACAACCACGATTTTGGGGATCATAGCGAGTACATAAACCTCCGTCTCTTTAGGCCGTAATTCTATGGAAATTGAACCAACAGCCTACAGAGAGAAGGGTATATGGACCAAAAGTTTCGTCCAACAAGGGAGCGATTATGACTGAGCCTCGGGCTGGCATCGGAGTTAGAAGGACTGTCAGCACCAAAGTTGCACATGCACAACCTGCATCCGAGCTGAATGCAAAATATCAAGCTACTCCGATGGAGTCGGCAGTAGATGCTATGGCCCATGATGCACTTCTTAAATGTGCAGCTAAAGCAGAATGACTCTTGTGTTTTCGATGCAAATTAAAGGGCCACATGGCCACTGAATGCATTCATGTTTTGTGCATATACCGTGATTAGGCAATAGATAAGGCGAAATTGTGTCCCCTGCTTTCCATGCCTAAGCTGCCGATTAATGTGTATGGTTTGTGTCGCACTGAACTTCTGTTCTATGAGGTACTAGGGTCGAATCATATAAAATTCAAGCATGTCAGTGGCAAACTGGGAAGGATAATAGTAAAAAATGACAGTCTTTCAACTCAAGAGGTGATCAAAGAGGTTGCATGGATCCCATAGGGGCACTAATGGAATCTATAACCTGTTGGTGATGATTCTTTACGTGCCATTTTTCCAACAAAATTTGACCTCACAAGGCTAAGGAAGATTGTCCCTCTTGAAAATACTGCTCTGAATTTAAAATTTCAAGAGTGGTCTTCGGCAGCCATCGACAAATACCAACTAGATGAGGCATGGGTTCTTGTCTCGGGTTTTCCATATAAGCTCAGATATAACTACCTGGCGCTTTTTGCGTGTGACCATTGATTGATAAAGCTAAAGAAATAGACATGATCTATACGAGGGAGCATGGCGTCGTCCTCAGGATGTACGTTAAAGTAACAATTTTGAAATTTATTTGAAGTGTTATGCCATGGCAGAAACTTTGGTGCCTTACGCTTCCGCGGTTAGAGTTGTCTGCTGCAACGTCATCTCTCACTGTTGTCGTGCTAGGTCAAGCAGAGCGTTGCGATGAGAAGACCTTCATTCAGAAGGTTCTTGTCTTTTACTAGATGTGAAGGGCTTTGTTGTCCTGCCACCTAAGGGTGGATCTCAGATGACTTCAGGGGCAGTTCCAGTTCGTCACGCACAATGTCTTCTACACGGGAATCCTCTCAGACATGCAAAACAATTTTGGGCTTCGGCTCATGATATTCTACATTTGAAGATACCAAGGTTGCACCCTGAAACTAGGGAAACAGATCTCTTGTGCGACCCAATGTTCAGTCAGGGTGAGAGAGAAAGATTGATATCCATTAATCACCAATTTGGGATTCCAGAAACAAATGGGTCCATGATGAATCTGGTTATGATCCGAGTATGACAATGAAGAGTATTGCTGAGACTATGGGATATCTCGAGAATAAAGGGGATCGGAAGGTTGCTATCTAGCTGCCTCCATGTAGATGGCAATGTCCAGATGTGGGTGTTGTCAAGCTGAATTCAGATGGTGCAGTTCGGGAAAAACAAAGCTTAGCTGGGGGAGGTGGAGTTGCTAGAGATGGGATGGTTTTAGAGCTGCTTGGTGCCGGGTATACAAAAATATTACCGATCCGTTATGTGTGGAAGCATTGGCGTTTCAGGATGCTGTCTTATTTGCTAATCAACAAGGGTACGGCCGGACGGAAATGCAAATCTGGCGTGCACGCCAAGTCCCATGCACGTCGGAGCTGTTTATTTGTGCTGAGATTAGTATCACCCACTCTCTTTCCTACTGTGTGCTTTTTATTGATGTCTATTTTATTATCTTGATATGACAGGTTGCATGCAAGAATCTTTCTACTCAACTAAAACTATTTGCTTTCTAGTGTTTAATTTTAAAAGTCAATATGTTTCAAAATAAATGTTAGATTAAAAATCTGTTTGGACAGGTGTATTTATTTTGACAATATCTTTTAAACAAGCTCAAAATAGGTTATTTTTAACAAAATTCAAAATGTGAATTCTAAAACACAATGAAATACAATAATAAATTTTAAAACCTAATGAAATCTAATGAAACAACATAAAAATATGTGTCTCCCGATTGCTGTCACTATTATTTTAATGCATGACTATTTGTTACATTTAGATTCTAAACTCGAAATTCAGTATTGTTTTTCTTATTTTTCATTTAGATATTTAATTTTTTTATCTCAAAAAATTTGTCAAATATTTTCTAAATTAAACAGATTGTTTCAACAATAAAACATCACCATGTTTCATATAGTTTATGATTGTTTTATCATGTTTTTAAAGTTGATTTTTAAATATTGTCAAAATATATTTAATATTAGTCTTATTTTGAAGCTCTCTTCAATAGAAACTCAAATATGCAAAAAAATAATAATTGGAATTATGGTTCAAATTCTACAAGTGTTTTAAACTATAGAACTAAAAATAGTAGGAAATAATACTCTAACACATCTTTCCATAAAGCCGCAGGAGAGAGAAGGTGGGCCAGTGCATGCTATATCGCTTGCACGCCAGAATCGCCGTTTTATATGGCTGGATCATCTGTGAGATGGATTGCCAAGGGCTGGTGAAGCTGTGGAAAGAAAGACACAGTCAGGGCTCGTTTTTTGGGCTTTATTTTTAGTGAGATTGAGGAGCTTTTAGGTTTGTTTGAGGCCTTTGATTTTTGCTTTGCTGGTAGATCTGCCAATACTGTTGCTTACCAATGTTCAAAATTTGCATGTGACAATGTTTTAGACACAGTTTGGCTTGTAGATTACCCGGCTTTTCTTAGTCACAGTCTTCGGGCTGATTGTACAAACAATGTTATGATTTAATAAAGTTCTGTGTTCCCTTAAAAAAAGCTAGGAATAGTTGGGTCGAGTGTGGGAGTACTTTGTGTAGACATCCAGCTCTGGCAACATGATAGTCACAACCCACAAAAAGGCCGAACTCTGCCCATCGGTTTGCATAGCATAGTCCACTACCAACTTCTCTATCATTGCCTTCCCAACGTTTGCCAAAGCAAGCAATGCCGACACGGACATATCCAGTGGGGAGCAATGCATACATGTAAAACTTTGTTTGGCAATATTTAAGGTTGGGCGTGTGCTCTTCCCATTGTACTTGTTGCTACTGAAGCTGGAGATATAGCATAGATAATTCCATGTTTTGATGCCCTAGATATTCTATACCCAAGCCCGATTCCTCCCAATCCTATTCATGTTCAAGAAAGCCTGAAACATGAAGGATATATAAGATACATGTACCATTACAAAGCACACGTTCAAGATCTAGTCACTAGCAACTATGCACCGTCTTGTTTTCATGGGCATAGAATGAGTCCATCATGGTAAAAGAGACAATGTGTGCTGCAACAACGATAAGCAAGTTAGGATTGATTGCCCTCCGTACATGCTGCTCTTCCTTTATGCTCATAGTAATATGGCTCACTAAATTTGGCACGTGCTCTTACAACGTATCCAGCAGAACAAGCAAAACGATTCTCTCCCTGTAGGAAAAGTCAATAGTCTACCTTTGTTATATTTTAGCAATATCATGTGACTATCGATTCACGGACGATCCGCCCTCCCGCCTGGTTCGCTCTCGCCCCCCGCCCCCCACCCCGACCCCCAACCTTCTCCCTCTCCCCTGCTGCCGCCGCTGGTTTGGACCGCCGGGCCTCTCCCGCGCGGGGCTGGCGGCAGCGGGGTGGTCTTCTACCCCGCGCTCGCAGTGGGAGGGCAGGGCCTCCTGCCAAGGACAGACCTCCTCGATGGACGACGGCATGGTGCGGCGGCCAAAGAACCCGCGGCCAGGTGGCTTGCACGGCGGTGGCATAGTCGTTGGCTGCTGGGAGGCAGGGCGGCCGGTGCGATGCTGGTGACCAAGCCCAAATTTGGACCCTTGGGGCCTGATCTAGGCCTAGGCGGGCCACACCCAGCACGCTGTTGTCTCCTCCTATGGTGTGAAGACACAGGCTGGTGGATTGGCGATGCCCCTGCTGCAGTGCGGCGACAGGACTTCACGGGCCCTCTCGGGCTTAGCTAGGCCGGTAAGGGCCTGGTTGCTGCTGTATCCGGTCGGATCCTCTGGTAGTTTAAGCTATTCCCTTCCCCGTGCCACTGTACAGCTAAACCTCGTCAGTGTCTCTGCTTATCGGCCGTACCGGCCTCACTTCGTGGACCATGGTGAGGCGATAGCGATGACTGCAACATCATGGCAGCGTGTGTTCATGGGTGGCAAGTTGGGCAGAGTGATTCAGAGTGTCTCGGATTCTTGTTTGAGCGGTCGGGAGAAATCCTTGCCATTTTGGCACCAAAGCGATGATGCTTGTAGGTGTCTCCATCCTTCCTGAAGGGCGTCAGGTGTACCTCTCCACCATCCCCGTAGCCTACCAGGGGAAACCCTAGAACGAGTCACGATGGTCCCCTTGGTTCGGTTCGGGTAGTAGTGTCGTGGTATCGCTTCCCTTCTTGAAGGTGTTGCTTGATACGCATGCTTCAGAGAGATAGGAGCGTGATGGAACTTCTCCGGTGGACACAACGGTGGCGAGTCATCTCCTTTTTCGTTGAAACACCGGTGTCGGAATTGTTTTTTCTTTTATTTTTCTTTCCTGTTTTTTTGGGCTGGTTTTGTGTTGTTGAGCTCCGCATTGGTAACCCAGTTTTATCGGTCGGTTGCTAATATAGCGGGGCGCAAGCCTATTTTGAGAGAATATCGTGTGACTCCTATTTGAACTACAATTTCTTTTAGCTATCTTCATAATAAAGATAATTTGAACAACTATATTTTTCAAGGGTTTTCCTTACGCTTCTGCCTTTAATTGATTCCCGTTTTTTGGTCTCAGCTTAGCCCTTGTTCTGCCAAGACATGTCACGGCTACAAACCCTTCGCTATTTACGTTAAGTCAAAGGACTTTGACTATGTTTGAGAGAAACTTGGGCTTATCCTGTCCCTTCTTATAGTGGGTATGCTGAGAAAAGTTTTTGTGTATTCGGGACATCCTCTTCTCTCATTTTTCCCTTGGCACACCCACTTAGCTCAGCTCGCAATCTACTAGTATGTCTATCTTTTAATTGAGCTCCCCAAGCCCAATTTCCCCTTCCCTGGCTTTCTTCTTCATCTTCGAATGTTGAGCTCCGTCACCTCGGAACCAGTTGTGGTGGGCCTAGGATTTTACCTTATGGTATGCCGCACCAAAACTATGGTGTGCATTTGCAAAATCCATATTTTCTAATCTGTTATGCTCTTGAGTGTGCTTTCTATCCACAATTTCAACACGATAGGATTTGAAGATACGGCTTTTCTGGTCTTCCCTAGTATTTTGATCAACTCTCTCGGCTTGATGCTAATATGCGAAAGATTTAGAATATTTGTGATTTCCCAATGTATCAAAATCATATCGGACTTTTTGATTTAGTTTTTTTAGGGAAGACTTTTTGATTTAGTTGGAAACACGTTGTGTAATCGCAATAGGAACTCTACCTTGTGACGATATTCTCCCTTCAAAGCATGCATACATATACATGTTGCGAGTTAGTGTACTAACTTTTGGGCTAATAGCAGGCTAACTAATAGCTACGTAAATAATCATCCCAACTACTCAAGCGGTCTATGGGAACATATACAGGCAATAGCCCATAACAAGGTTCGCTCCAACACCTGCACTTACACGGGTGTTTATAGGTCGTGGTGGATTAACCGATCAGTTGTTTGAAACAGATCGAATGCAAGAAAGCCCCACATCCTGGGTATGTCATGGCCCACCTGGCATACCCATAGGTCCCACTGCCGTGCAGCCACAGTTCAATCTAGCTCCCGCATGGCTTCCATGTCCACTGCATCATCATCTATGGATATCCCCTAACCCCTCCCTATATGAGTCACCACCCCGGTCCATGGAAGCCTCCTTGACAAGCATTCCTCTGGCAGGCCATCATGCTTGTGGAGATAATGCTATATGCTAATGGTTTGACGCGGTATAATGTTAACATGTGTAAATATATGTGTTGTTAACCAAAGCAGTAATACTTGAGTGTTGTGGAACTAATTATTATTAAACACTCCTTCTGCGGTGTACCCCTCCTCCCAAACTTACGAAATTGAAAACATAAGGACGGTCAGGATTAACCGATACCCCTTCATGCCCTCCGGACAGAATGTCTATCGGCAAATCCTATCTATCCTTTTGTTTTTAGTTCTGAATCGAAGAGGTATCAGAAATCCTAGTTGTCCTTATGTTTTCAGTTTCGTAAGTTTGGAAGGAGGGATACACCATATTAAACTTTTTTCAGAATGTATAGAGTGATGTCCGACATGAATTTCATGAGTATTAACATTTTTCTATAGATTAGGGGTACAGTCTGGACATGAATCACACAGCTAGCCGTGTCTGTGGTTCCGCATTGATGATTTGCATTGAAGAGTACTCTTGAAGCAATGTATATACATGAGAGAAAAGAAAATCAATGGTCACATATTAAGGATTGCCCGGAGATCCTACACTTCTTTACGGGATGCGGCAGCCCAATTAGCTTAGCTCCCATGGAACTACTGTCATTTATAATTTGACCCCACACATACATTCATGAAACACCTAGCAGCACCGTTCCTTCCGAAATGTGAGAAAATGGCATGTGCAGATCAGTATCCAACCGGTGCTTGCGCATTGTGAGATAAGAGCATGTGCAATCAATTACAAGCCTTACATGCTATGTTGTAAATGCTGAGCAGGAAATAAGGCAATGAGTTTGCACTTGTTAGGGTTCCACATTTCATCGTTTATTGTGATGAACTGGATATAATTTCTTAGACAACCAAGGAAACTCGAAAAGAAGCACATGTCTATTGTTGTATTCTTTTTTGTATGTTTCCACATAAGATGATGGTTGCATCTTGCACTCATGTTAGGACTAAGAGACGTTGGGAAATCACGAACGACCTAGTTGCATTGTTGTTGGAGCTGATTCTAATCTCATTGTTAGGATGGGATAGATGTAGCTCCTTCTGGTGAATCTGAGACAATGGTTGATGTTAGCTGGTGGCTCAACCTTGGCATAGAAATACCATACTTATTACTATGGTATCGGGAAAAACGAGGACAGAGATGTAGTAATAGGATCACAATGCAAAGGGTAATTATGGACTTGCAAATTGCAATCAGATTGTCACTGGTGCTCATTGCCGGCTGTTGTGTAGGAGGCTCTCAAGTCTGGATGCTCAATCTTGAAGACATTTCTCTAGTCTTCCAATTTCTTATAATAATAACCTGGAAAATTATGGGCGTCCCGTCGTATAATGAGAGAGCACTCTTGTGTATATAAATTGAATCCTAATAAGTGTAGAACTATTAGATTGGTAGAACAGGTTTGTTGTCAATCTTTAAGTGATATCCTAGCAAGCTTGAACCTCAATTGACCGCCAAGTTTTAACACTTCATGTCTTTGGCAAGCCTTGTGACATGGGATTACGACGACAGGATTGATCGGTCACTTCTCAAAAGGAAACTGAACATTCTTTTACACATCCAACTCACTACCACAACATCGGTCCTCACTATCGAACCACTACTAGCTATAGACTGACTATATAAGATGCAGTACAATATGACTCATCCAGGAAATTATCTCATCACATGCCAGCGTCATGGATCAGATTGGGTTTAAAGATAGTATAAGGACATCTACAATGCAAGGTGCTTAGAAAAAGATAGTAAATGGTTGTATAAGATATTGATAGAAGAAGGGGTCTGGCAAGAGTTGCTACACACAAAATATCTGGTCAATAAAACTCTAGCACAGGTAGAAGCCAATCTGACTGATTCACCATTTTGGAAAGGACTAATGGGGTGAAACATGAGTTCTTCACCCGTGGTGTTTTCAAGATGGGTAATGGGAGAAACATCCATTTCTGGGAGGATATATGGCTAGGGTATGTACCTCTCTCTCAACAATATCCATCCCTTTACAACATAGTGCATAGAAAGCATGTCCTTGTTCATGACGCCTTGTCCTAAAACCCTTTAAACATTGGTTTTAGGAGGAATTTAATGGGGGATAAATGGGTCGCATGGCTGCACCTATGTGAAAGGTTAATGGAAATAACTTTGACGGATGAACGGGATAGGTTTTTATGGAATTTAACTGAGGATGGGATCTTTTCAGTTAAATCTATGTATAAAGATCTTATGAACGAGCATCCTCGTTTCCCCAAGTGAAACTTGTGGAAGATAAAAATACCACTAAAAATTAAATTATTCATGTGGTTTCTCAGTAACAAAGTTTTGTTAACAAAATATAACCTGGCAAAGAGAAATTGGGATGAGTGCAAGAAATGTTGTTTTTGTGATGAAGTTGAAACGGTTGAACATTTATTTCTAGCTTGCTCCTTTGCAAAAATAATTTGTCTCATGATTTTTTGCACTTACAACCTACCTCCTCCAACTAATATAACCAATATGTTTGGTAATTGGTTAAATATAATTGATAAGGTGATTAAGGGAAGAATCTGAATTGGTATTTCGGCCGTCTGTTGGACCATTTGGAAGCGTAGAAATAACTGTATTTTTAACAAAACAGGAGTTCCTTCTTTCTTGCAGGTAATTCATATGGAGGCATACTAGATTCAGCTATGGGTTTTCCTACTCCTAGAGCATCAGCGCTCTCACATGGTCTCTGGTTGCAACCGTCTTGTGGCGGTTACTTCGGACTTCTTCAGCCAAGCTTTGTGGTGTCATTCTGGCAGATTGACAAATGTCTAGTTGTTGTTCTTGTTCTCTTGTGAGATTTTTGCCGTTTTTCAGATGGTTGGTGTATGGATCAACCCTATATGATCCCTAAATTGTATTGCCACGGTGATACTTTTTCAACCTTAATAAAGGCTGTTTGCATCCGAGGATGCAGAGGCCGGGGCGCCGCTCCCCTTTTCAAAAAAAAAGATCATAAAAATAAATAATTTCTTTTTAAGTAATGATGCTTATTTCTAAAAGAGAGGTGGCTAGCTAAGCATCTGCCTTGTATGAATAAGCATCGATGTTTTGATGCCGTCTTGGAAGCCACCCGGTCCGATCCCCTGAGGAGGCTGTGATGCATATGTGGACATGATGCTTGATGCGGTACAAACCAAAATGTAGTCTTATATGCACCCTTGTGAACATGTGTCTGCTCACCCATCGCATGGTGGAAAACTCAGCGCAGGTAACAAGATAATACTATCTAGGTATGGTGAAAAGGAGAGTGAAGATGTAAATGTGAGTTAGGATCAGAACCAGAGGGTAACTAGGTGCTTATTGTCGTAGACGCTCAAACTTAGAGAGGTTTCTAGTCTTTTGATTTCTTATAATAATAGCACCTGCAGCGTGGAAAGCTAAGGCTAGGAGAGAATCGTGGGGGCGGGGAGAAGAGAAAAACGGGGAGACAGACAAGCAGTACAGGCGTACTTTTGTAGCCGTATGGGAAAGAAAGTTTACAGGTGCATGTTGTTTGTGTCAAATAGCCCAGAAGGGATTTTTAGAATCTCGTAGTTTGTTGGATATATATGTTCGATAAGAATCTACCTAGAAGAGCTACTTCATGATTTGTGTTGGAGTCTCTCCACTCGAGCTCGAGAGAACCTACCCAGATGAGCTACTTCATGACGGACCTGTAATTTGTGTTGGAGTCTCTCCACTTGAGCTCGAGAGAACCTACCTGGAAGAGCTGCTTCATGCATATACAGATCAACACGAGATCCTCTGAACGACGAGATATGATTGGAAGCTACCTACCTGGGAGACCGGGAGAGCTGCTTCGTGCACACACAGATCAGCACGAGAAACTCGGAACGACAGGATATGATTCGCAGCTCATCGGCATACTATCACCAAACAAAGATTTGCGCGGATAAAGTATTGTATCTCATATTCCTGGTGCATCCTATTTCAAGATATTTTTCCATTCGCTGACACAACAACCATGCCACATTGTCATTTCACCCACTCTTCTTCTCCTAAAGAAAGGAGAAAAAGATGTTGGGCAAGCTATGCACACTGCCTACGTTTACACTACTAGGTCGATGTAAACTTCCTACCTGGAGAAGCCAAGATATTTATGAACTAGGAGTATATATAGACCACGTGATTGCGTGGAGGCATGAGCAATTTGTGATGGCCGACAGTGCCTTAAATTTGTTAGGCCGCAAAGAATCACGTGTATATGACAGTGGCGAGGCTCTCGGTAGAGCGAGGCATGGCGCCCGCCCTACCTTGGCTCGCGACGGAAAAGTTTTTACCCGTAAGCAGCATACGTATCGGTGATCGATTGACTCGAAAATTAAGGGAAGGAAAATAATTAGCGTACGTATTGATCAGGCACTGGTATCGGTCGATTGGCCTCGGTCCTGTTTCCATGTTGGGCCACCGGCCGTGTATTGTCGGCTTCTTGGGCCTACTGCCGAGTGCCGAACGAGACCAGAGAAGCGACGCCACGACGGGAAAAACTTGCTGAAACAGAACCAGGCCACGTAGGGCAAGAGGCAGCGGGCAAAGACTCTCTTATCACTGATTTTGATCATCGTCTCAATGAGATATCGTCTGAGGTTTCTTAAAACTTCTCAACGTCCATAAGCTTATCAAGAGGATTTCTCTGATTATGAGCTTGAAAATATAAAAATACCCTTGAGATATTCATTATTCATATCAAAGGAACTGAAAATTTCAGAGTTTGTTTATATATTGCGCCTAGCTAAAATATGAATAAACTTGAGAGGCACATCATATTTTCTACTCCCTTGGACCCAAATTAGTTGACTTAAGTTTGTCGAGATACGGACGAATCCAATACTAAATTATTCTAGATACAACCAAATTTAGATAAATGTAAGTCAATTAATTTGGGTCGGAGAGAGTATTGTTTATGCCTCATTGAGTTGGTATTATTTTTACAGGTGGTGATGGCAAGAGTGGGAATGGCATTTTCAGCTATGATGATCATCAAAACCGAGTTGCACAAGAAGATATCTATGGTAGGTTTAATAATTTGATGGTATGCTACATCGAGAGAGATAGAGAGGGATATTACAAGCCTCGATCTCAAGATTTTGGTAAAATTAAGACATATTTTTAAAGGAAGGTTTTACTAATGTATTTAAATAAGTCGCTATTACCATTATACTAAGCAATTATGTTTAAGCTTGTATGAAGTATTAATATGTCTAGAAATCTTGATTTTTTTGCATCAATCTCTCTTTATGCTTTATATTTTGCCCGACCTTGAATTTTTTTGGTCCTTCGCCACTGTGTATATGTTTGGCGTTTCTATCAGATTCCTTGTTAGCTCTGATGTTGATTTACACACGCCATAAATAACTAGATATGGATGGAGACATACTAATATCAATGTCCCTCTACCTCATTTATAATTACGTGACTGCACTAGGTATACAAAGAACACACACACATTATAATATTTTTATTACAAGGAAAACAATGTGTGAAAGATTTAGGACAATTACAGAGTCAAATTCTAGTCAGGATTAGGATGCGTCGAGAACTTGAGGTATACACCAGCAATGCTTTGAGCATCGAGCATTTCCATCCTAACATAAGTAGCCAACAAAGTCATAGTTTTTTTCCTTTTTGGAAGGTATGGCTGAAATTTCTCGATATGCGCCTGACTATTGATGAAATTGCCACGCCATAGCTACCAAAGTTATCACGTCAAACTCGTTGCAAGAAAGATTGGATACTTAGTGTTAGTAACTAGTAGTCCACAAGCACAGAAAGTTTTCCATGTCCAACTTGAATATTTGTTTCCTTTTTTGAATCTATCCAACTGGGATCTAGATTGAAAGCTTTGTTTCCCTCAACTCAAGCATCTATAGCTCCTCGACATCTACGCCTTGGAGGTGGCCATTCAACGCCTGCTCGCCGGCTGTGCTAAGATCGAGGTCCTTGTGCTTCAGGGGATCCATGGGTTTACCAGCCTCTGCATCGTCATTCCGAATCTCCACGACATTGTTGTGGCTGACATGTTCGCAATAATTTGATTGCGGAATCTCAAGAGTTTGTCATTCAGGATGCGCCTTGCCTGTGAGATTGGTCTTAAATGGTCCAGTTTATCCACGATCAGTCAGGGTCGTCGGCCCACCAACATTCACGGGGTTCACATGCATGCCTGAGCTTAGCTGCGAAGTTCGTGTTGGAGCCATAACCAGCCATGTAAATTATTAATCATTTATATTTTGAACCTCACGTTTTTATTGATATGTGTACCTATGTTCTCTAGAGCACAGCTTGACACTGTCTCCGTGCAAATGAAAATCTTATCGTTTAGTTCATTTGCACGTGTTCTGAGTTCACTTTTTGGATTTTTTTGGAGTCAAGGGATAGGATATTCATCCAACCAGTCCTTGTGCGATTTGAGCTAAGATCATGTGCAAGCAATAATAAGGTTTACATTCAATGCTCGAAATGCCGAGCAGGAAATAAGGCAATGAGTTTGCACTTGTTAGGGCTTCATATTTTGTCATTTGTTGTGAGGAACATGATATAATTTTTTAGACAACCAAGGAAACTCGAAAAGAAGCACATGTCTACTGTCGCCTTTTTTCACTATCCACACAACCTTGATGCCTGCATCTTGCAATCATGATAGGACTAAGCTACGTTGGGAAAACACAAAGGACGTAGTTGCATTGTTGCTGGAGCTAATATTGATGCAATTGTTAGGATGGGACAAAGGCAGCTCCTTCTTGTGAATCTAAGACGGTGGTTGATGTTAGCTGACGGCACACTCATGGTGTAGAAGTTATATACTTGCTCTGGTATCGTGAAAAGTGAGGATGAAAATATAAATGGGAGTTAGGATCACAATGCAAATAAAGGATCACAATACAAATATATGAGCCCCTGAAATAATGGACAGAGCACACGTATGTACAGATATTTAATCCTAATAAGTGTAGAACTATGAGAATATTGGTATGACATGTTTGTTTTCAATCTATAAGTGCTATACTAGCAAGCCTTGTAACACAGGATGACTGCGTTGATCAGTGGCTTATCAAAAATAATCCAAAACATTTCTTAATGCAGCCAACTCAATAGCACTACATAAGACACTAGTATAGAACCGCTACTAATTGCATGCTGACTATTAGAGGAGGCACAATATGACTAGTCCTGGAAATTATCTATCACATCCACCGCCGTAGATCAGGTTGGGTTTAGGTACACTAAGGTCATCTACAATGCAAGGTGCTTAGAAAGATGTTTATAAATAAGTAACTTCTTTTCAAGTAAAGATGCGTATTTCCATATATAGGAGAAATGTGACTAAGGCATAATTTTTTCCTTGCAAGCCCCTTATACATAATTTTAATTTTTTGTATCTCTCAAGAATAAAGATAAACGGATGGATGGAAATTTTTAGAGGGTTTCCTAAGGTCATGGACTAGAGTTTGTGTTTCTGTGAATGGTCAAGCTATGGCTTACCTTCTGTTTTCTATTCCCACCGAACAGGATCACAACCGTTGATATAAAAGCAGCTCCTCCTTCAGCGAGGATAAATATTGTGACAGCACATAAGTCATGAATCATGCTTTCAATGGTGAGATTTTTTTATGTTGATTGGTCGATATTTAATGCCTCAAGTAAGCATAGAACAAAACATGGAGGTTAAGCATCCTATGCTATATATTTATCTCCGTTGCATATGCTAAGTGAAGGGATCCTGGCTTCTATATTACCCATGAGTTAAGTTTATATTTCACTTAGTTTAATGATTGTATTCACATATTTTGTATTGATCATAGGTCTTTCGATAAGATTCGTAATTAAATGTTTCTATCAACTTGATTTAGGTGTTCTCAATATAGTTTCCAACCACTACATGTTGCATGTATTTGACTTAGAGTTTATCAGTTGTCATCATTTGGGAATGATTTACTACTACAACCATCCATATTAGTACAGTGGTTGAGTGATAAATTAGTGGTGCTATTGACAATAATATCCGGAATCACAGGTGTAGAGGTAAGATTTCTTTATTTGGAACTCTGATATGTATCTACGAACAATATTGTGATACCTTTTCATCCTCTTTTTTAGGAAAATCAATTGGACAATCTTAGCGGTGGTTGTCGAACCATATGTTTCATACCCGCTCCTTCCTTTCAAATTAATTGACTTGGGTATGTACACACTAAAAACAACTTTATATAGGTATACATGTATCTACACACTAAAATGTGTCTAGATACATGGGTATTTAGACAAAGCTGGTTCAATTAATTTGGAACGAGAAGGGAATGCTAGATAATCTCAACTAATAAAAGAAGGCACCCTCGCATTAGCGAGGGCAACTCTACTAGTTGATTGATAAAGCTAAAGAAATAGACACATGATCTATATGAGGACGCATGGCGTTCTCCTTAGAATTAACGTTAAAGTAAAAAAATGGAATTTATTCGAAGCGTCATTGCCGCGGCAGAAACTAGGGTGCCTTACGTTGCCGGGTAGAACTGTCTGCCGCAATTCCTCTCTAACTGCTGTCTTGCTAGGTCATGTAAAGCGTTCCGATGAGAAGACCTTCAATGAAAGGTTCCTGCCTTTTACTGGCTGCAGAAGGCTTTGCTATCATGCCACCTAAGGGTAGTTCGCAGACGATTTCATTGGCCAGTTCACCACGCACAATGGCAATGTCTCCTACACATGAATCCTCTCCGTTACGCCATCTTCTTCTAGCCCACCCTGGATACTCAAGCGAGGAAGAGTTGAGTCAAGTGTGGGAGCACTTGGTCTAGCCATCTAACTCTAGCCACATGATAATCACAACCCAGAAGAAGGCCCACCGGTTTGCATAGCGTAGTCCACTACCCACTTCTCTATCATTGCCTTCTCCTACGTTTGCAAAAGCAAGCAATGTCGACCGACATATCCGGTAGGGAGCAATGCATACATGTACAACTTTGTTCGGCAATATTTAAGGTTGGGCGTGTTCTCTTCCCCTTGTACTCATTGCTACAGAAGTGGGACATATAGCATAGATAATTCCTTGTTTTGATGCCCTAGATATTCTATATCCAAGCCCGATTCCTCCCAATCCTACTCATATTCAAGAATGCCTGAAACGTGAAGGATATATAGGATACATGTACCATTACCAAGCACGTTCAAGATCTAGTTATTAGCAACGGATGGAAATGTTGGTATATATAGAGACCTTGGTGACTGGACAACTATGCATCGTCTTGTTTTCATTGGCATAGAATGAGTCCATGATAAAAAGAGACAATGTGTGCTGCAACAACGATAAGCATGTGAGGCTTTATTGCCCTCGCTACACGCTGCTCTTTCTTTTTTCTCATAGTAATATGCCTCACTAAAATTTGCACATGCTCTTAAAATGTATCCAGCAAAACAAGCAAAAGGATTCTCTCCCTATAGGAAAATTCAACAGTCTACCCTTGTTATATTTTAGTAATATATCATGTGACTATCGATTACGCCTGGTTCTCTCTCCCCCCCCCCTCCCGTGACCCCGGCCCCCAACCTTCTCCTCCGACCTTCCTCCTCCGACCTCTCCCCTGCCGCTGCCGCTGGTTTGGATAGCCGGGCCTCTCCCACATGCGGGGCTGGCAGCGGCAGGGCGGTCTTCTACCCTGCGCGCATAGTGGGAGGGCAGGGCCTCCTGCCACGGAGCTCCTCGGCGGATGACGGCCTGGTGTGGCGGCATGAGAACCCGCGGTCGGGTGGCTTGCACGGCGACGGCGTAGCCGTTGGCTGCTGGGAGGCAGGGAGGCTGGTGCGTGGCCAGCGACCAAGCCCAGATCTGGACCCTTGGGCCTGATATGGGCCTAGGGGCCACGCCTGACACGCTGTTGTCTCCTCCTGTGGTGTGAAGGCAGAGGCTGGTAGAGTGGCGGTGCCCTACTGCAGTGCGGCGACGGGACTTCACAGGCCCTCTCGGGCTTAGCCAGGCTTGTAAGGGCCTGGTTTGTCCTGCTTTTGTATCCGGTCAGATCCTTTGGCAGTGGAGGCTATTCTCTTCCCTGTGCCGTGCTGTACAGCTAAACCTCGTTGGTGTCTCTGCTTATCGGCCCTATCGGCCTCGCTTCATGGACCATGGTGAGGCGATGGCGATGACTGCAACATCGTGATCGCATGTGGTCATGGGTGGCAAGTTGGGCGGAGTGATTCAGAGTATCCGGGGGTCTTGTTTGAGGGCTCGGGATAAATCCTTGCCGTTCTGGCACCAACGCGGTGACGCTTGCGGGTGTTGACATCCTTCCTGAAGGGCGTCGGGTGTACCTCTCTACCATCCCCCGTAGCGTACCAGGGGAAACCCTAGAACACGTCACATGTGTCCCCTTGGTTTGGTTCGGGTAGTAGCATTGTCGTTATCGCTTCCCTTCTTGAAGGTGATGCTTGGTACGCATGCTTCAGAGAGTTAGGAGCGTGATGGAACTTCTCCCGTAGACGCAACGGTGGCGATTCATCTCCTTTTTCGTTGAAACACCGGTGTCAGCATTGTTTTTCTTTTATTTTTCTTTCTTGTTTTTTGGGCTGGTTTTGTGTTGTTGGCCCTCGCATTGGCAACCCATTTTTATCAGTCGGTTGCTAATATAGCGGGGCGCAAGCCTATTTCGAGAGAATATCGTGTGACTCCTATTTTAACTACAATTTCTTTTAGCTGTCTTCATAATAAAGATAATTCGAACAACTATATTTTTCAAGGGTTTTCCTTACGCCTCTTGCCTTTAATTGTGTCCCACTTTTTGGCCTCAGCTTAGCCCTTGTTCCTCCAAGACATGTCACAGGTACAAACCCTTCTTATAGTGGGTATGCTTTGACTATGTTTGAGATAAAGTTGGGCTTGTCATGTCCCTTCTTATAGTGGGTATGCTGAGAAAAGGTTTTGTGTATTCAGGACATCCTCTTCTCTCATTTTTTCCCTTGGCACACCCACTTAGCTCAGCTCGCAATCTACTAGTCTATCTTTTAATCAAGCTCCCCAAGCCCAATTTCCCCTTCCCTAGCTTTCTTCTTCACCTTCCAATGTTGAGCTCCGTCACCTAGGAACCAGTAGTGGCAGGCCTAGGATTTTACCTTATGGTATGCCGCACCAAAACTATGATGTGCATTTGCAACATCCATATTTTATGACCTGTTATGCTCTTGAGTGTGCTTTCTGTCCACAATTTCAACACGATAGGATGTGAAGATACGACTTTTCTGGTCTTCCCTATAATTTGGGAAAGATTTAGAATATTTGGGATTTCCCAATGTATCAGAATCATATCGGATTTTTTGATTTAGTTTTTTAGGGAAGACTTTTTGATTTAGTTGGAAACATGTTGTGTAATCGCAATAGGAATTCTCCCTTCAAAGCATGCATACATATACATGTTACGAGTTAGTGTACTAAATTTTGGGATAATAGCAGGCTAACTAATAGCTATGTAAATAATCATCCCAACTACTCAAGCGGTCTATGGGAACATCTACAGGCAATAGCCCATAACAAGGTTCGCTCCAACACCTGCACTTACACGTGTGTTTATGGGTCATGATGGATTAACCGATCAATTGTTTGAAACAAATCTAATGCAAGGAAGCCCCACATCATGGGTATGTCATGGCCCACCTGGCATACCCATAGGTCCGCCACTGCCGTGCAGCCACGGTTCGATCTAGCTCCTGCATGGCTGCCATGTCCACTGGCTCATCATCTATAGATATCCCCTAACCCCTCCCTATGTGAGTCATCACCCTGGTCCATGGAAGCCTCCTTGACAAGCATTCCTCTGGCAGGCCATCATGCTTGTGGAGATAATGCTCTATGCTAATGATTTGACGCGGTACAATGTTAACATGTGTAAATATATATGTGTTGTTAACCAAAGAAGTAATACTTGAGTGTTGTGGAACTAATTATTATTAAACACTTCTTCTGTGGTGTACCCATCCTCCCAAACTTATGAAATTGAAAACATAAGGACGGTTAGGATTAACCGATACCCCTTCATGCCCTCGGGACAGGATGTGTATCGGCAAATCCTATCTTTCCTTTTGTTTTCAGTTCTGAATCGAAGAGGTATCGGAAATCCTAGTTCTCCTTGTGTTTTCAGTTTCGTAAGTTTGGAAGGAGAGATACACCATATTAAACTTTTTCAGAATGTATAGAGTGATGTCCGACATGAATTTCATGAGTAGTAACATTTTTCTATAGATTAGGGGTACAGTCTGGACATGAATCACACAGCTAGCCTTGTTTGTGGCTCTGCGTTGATGATTTGCATTGAAGAGTACTCTTGAAGCAATGTATATACATGAGAGAAAAGAAAATCAATGGTCACATATTAAGGATTTCCCGGAGATCCTACACTTCTTTATAGGATGCGGCAGCCCAATTAGCTTAGCTCCCATGGAACTACTGTCATTTATAATTTGACCCCACACATATATTCATGAAACACCTAGCAGCACCGTTCCTTCCGAAATGTGAGAAAATGGCATGTGCAGATCAGTATCCAACCGGTGCTTGCGCATTGTGAGATAAGAGCATGTGCAATCAATTACAAGCCTTACATGCTATGTTGTAAATGCTGAGCAGGAAATAAGGCAATGAGTTTGCACTTGTTAGGGTTCCACATTTCATTGTTTATTGTGATGAACTAGATATAATTTCTTAGACAACCAAGGAAACTCGAAAAGAAGCACATGTCTATTGTTGTAGTCTTTTTTGTCTGTTTCCACATAAGATGATGGTTGCATCTTGCACTCATGTTAGGACTAAGAGACGTTGGGAAATCACGAACGACCTAGTTGCATTGTTGTTGGAGCTGATGCGAATCTCATTGTTAGGATGGGATAGATGTAGCTCCTTCTGGTGAATCTGAGACAATGGTTGATGGTAGCTGGTGGCTCAACCTTGGCATAGAAATACCATACTTATTGCTCTGGTATCGGGAAAAACGAGGACGGAAATGTAGTAATAGGATGACAATGCAAAGGGTAATGAGTGACATGCAAATTGCAATCAGATTGTCACTGGTGCTCATTGCCAGCTGTTGTGTAGGAGGCTCTCAAGTCTGAACGCTCAATCTTGAAGACATTTCTCTAGTCTTCCAATTTCTTATAATAATAACCTGAAAAATTATGGGCATCCCATCGTATAATGAGAGAGCACTCTTGTGTACATAAATTGAATCCTAATAAGTGTAGAACTATTAGATTGGTAGAACAGGTTTGTTGTCAATCTTTAAGTGATATCCTAGCAAGCTTGAACCTCAATTGACCGCCAAGTTTTAGCACTTCATGTCTTTGGCAAGCCTTGTGACATGGGATTATGACGACATGATTGATTGGTCGCTTCTCAAAAGGAAACTGAACATTCTTTTACACAGCCAACTCACTAGCACAACATCGGTCATCACGATCGAACCACTACTAGCTATAGACTGACTATATAAGATGTAGTACAATATGACTCATCCAGGAAATTATCTATCACATGCCAGCGTCACGGATCAGATTGGGTTTAAAGATATTATAAGGACATATATAATGCAAGGTGCTTAGAAAAATATAGTAAATGGTTGTATAAGCTATTGACAGAAGAAGGGGTCTGGAAAGAGTTGCTACACAAAAAATATCTGGTCAATAAAACTCTAGAACAGGTAGAAGCCAATCCGACTGATTCACCATTTTGGAAAGGACTAATGGGGTGAAAGATGAGTTCTTCGCCCATGGTGATTTCAAAATGGGTGATGGGAGAAACATCCATTTCTGGGAGGATATATGGCTAGGGTATGTACCTCTCTCTCAACAATATCCATCCCTTTACAAACATAGTGCATAGAAAGCATGTCCTTGTTCATGACTTCTTATCCTAAAACCCTTTAAACATTGGTTTTAGGAGGAATTTAACGGGGGATAAATGGGTCGCATGGCTGCACCTATGTGAAAGGTTAATGGAAATAACTTTGACGGATGAACATGATAGGTTTTTATGGAATTTAACTGAGGATGAGATCTTTTCAGTTAAGTCTATGTATAAAGATCTTATAAATAAGCATCCTTGTTTCCCTAAGAGATACTTGTGGAAGATAAAAATACCACTAAAAATTAAATTATTCATGTGGTTTCTCAGTAACAAAGTTTTGTTAACAAAATATAACCTGGCAAAGAGAAATTGGGATGAGTGCAAGGAATGTTGTTTTTGTGATGAAGTTGAAACGGTTGAACATTTATTTCTAGCTTGCGCCTTTGCAAAAATAATTTGGCTCATGATTTTTTGCAGTTACAACCTACCTCCTCCAACTAATATAACCAATATGTTTGATAATTGGTGAAATATAATTGATAAGGTGATTAAGGGAAGAATCCGAATTGGCATTTCGGCCGTCTGTTGGACCATTTGGAAGTGTAGAAATAACCGTATTTTTAACAAAACAATAGTTCCTTCTTTCTTGCAGGTAATTCATATGGCGGCATACTAGATTCAGCTCTGGGTTTTCCTACTCCCAGAGCATCAGCGCTCTCACATGGTCGCTGGTTGAAACCGTCTTGTTGCGGTTACTTCGGACTTCTTCAGCCAGGCTTTGTGGCGTCATTCTAGTAGATTGACAAATGTCTAGCTGTTGTTCTTGTTCTCTTGTGACATTTTTGTTGTGTTTCATATGGTTGGTACATGTATCAACCCTATATGATCCCTAAATTGTATTGCCACGATGATACTTTTTCAACCTTAATAAAGGTTGTTTGCATCCGAGGATGCAGAGGCCGGGGCGCCGCTCCCCTTTTCAAAAGAAAAGATGTTCATAAAAATAAATAATTTCTTTTTAAGTAATGATGCTTATTTCTAAAAGAGAGGTGGCTAGCTAAGCATCTGCCTTGTATGAATAAGCATCGATGTTTTGATGCCGTCTTGGAAGCCACCCGGTCCGATCCTCTGAGGAGGCTGTGAGGCATGTGTGGACATGATGCTCTATGATGATGCTTTGATGCGGTACAAACCAAAATGTAGTCTTATATACACTCTTGTGAACACGTGTTTGCTCACCCATCGCATGGCGGAAAACTCAGCGGGTAACAAGATAATACTAGCTCGGTATGGTGAAAAGGAGAGTGAAGATGTAAATAATGTGAGTTAGGACTTAGGATCGGAACCAGAGGGTAACTAGGTGCTTGCCATTGGATGTTCATTGGTGCTCGTTGTCGTAGACGCGCAAACTTAGAGAGTTTTCTAGTCTTTTGATTTCTGGTAATAATAATAATAGCAACTGCGGCATGGAAAGCTATAGGGCTAGGAGAAAATCGTGGAGGCGGGGAGGAGAGAAAAACAGGGAGACGGACAAGTAGTACACGCGTACTTTTGTAGCCGTATGGAAAATAAAGTTTACATGTGCATGTTGTTTGTGTCAAATAGCCCAGCAGGGAATTTTAGAATCTCGTAGTTTGTTGGATATATATGTTCGATAAGAACCTACCTGAAAGAGCTACTTCATGATTTGTGTTTACAGGTGCAGAGAATAAAGTTTACAGGTGCATGTTGTTTATCTCTCCACTCGAGCTCGAGAGAACCTACCTGGAAGAGCTGCTTCGTGCCTATACAGATCAACACGAGAACCTCGGAACGACAAGACTGGCAGCTACCTACCTGGGACTGGGAGAGCTGCTTCGTGCACACACAGATCAGCACAAGAAACTCGGAATGACAGGATATGATCGGCAGCTCATCGGCATACTATCACCAAACAAAGCTATGGATTGCTGACTTACTGTATCTCATATTCCTGGTGCATCCTATTTCAAGATGTTTTTCCATCCGCTGACACAACAACCGTGCCAAATCCTCATTTCACCCACTCTTCCTATCCTAAAAAAAGCATAAAAAGACGTTGGGCAAGCTTTGCACACTGCCTACGTTTACACTACTAGGTCGATGAAAACCTCCTATTTGGAGAAGCCGAGATATTTATGAACTAGGAGTATATATAGAGAACATGATTGCGAGGAGGCATGAGCAATTTGTGATGGCAGACAGTGCCTTAAATTTGTTAGACTGTTTGGCGTTTCTATCAGATTCCTTGTTAGCTCTGATCTTGATTTACACACGTCATAAATAACTAGATATGGGTGGAGACATACCGATATCAATGTCTCTCTACCTCATCTATAATTACTTGACTTCACTAGCTATACAAAGAACACACACACATTATAATATTTTTATTACAAGGAAAACAATGTGTGAAAGATTTAGGACAATTACAGAGTCGAATTGCAGTCAGGATTAGGATGCATCGAGAACTTGAGATACACACCAACAATGCTTTGAGCATCGAGCATTTCCAACCTAACAAAAGTAGCCAACTAAGTCATACTTTTTTTCCTTTTTCGCAAGATATGACTAAAATTATTTCTCTATGTGCACCTGACTATTGATGAAATTGCCATGGCATAGGCACCAAAGTTATCAGGTGGAACTTGTTGAAAGAAAGATTGGATACTTAGTGTTAGTGACTAGTAGTCCAAAAGCATGGAAAAGTTTTTCCATGTCCAATTGGGATTTTTTTCTTTTGCAAATCTGTCCAACTGGTATCTAGATTGAAACTTTCGTTCAGATAAATATAATGGCGAAAAGAATTGCAAATCGGACACACCGTTTATTCTACAAAGCATTTAAATTCACAAAATTTGCTTATAATACCATGATGTCATTATGTTAACTTTGCTTGTGCAAACCTAGCAATTATTTAATTTTCTCGCGTGTGCACCTAATTCTGATTTTGCATACAACGTATAACAAGACAACAACATTTGAGTGTTATTTTAAGTACATTTTTGACAGATTCGGGATTGTTTTAGGTTTTCAATGGTCTAGGCGTATCAGCGCTGATGATTGTTTTAGGTTTTCAAAAGCATCTTACATTTTTAAACCAAGGTATTATTCAAGAGTAGTCCTGAAGCAATGCATATTATGATGTTGCAACCCAGTTATTAGCTCCCGTGAATCTACTGACATTAATTTGTACTTTGACCTCACACATACATTCGTGAAACAAGTAGCAGCATCGTTCCTTCCGAAATGTGAGCAAATGGCCACCCCATTAAGCACCTAAAGCACTCGCAAAACCCAACGAGGCATCACTACAAAGCATTCGCAAGATTTACATATGATTTCAGGGAGGCACCCCACTAAGCACCCCACAACTAAGTTGGCCGGATCCGAGACGGATCTAGAGGTTTGTGTCAATGGTTATAAATGACTGGGAACCCGAAGTGTGACTGGGCTTGTCGATACCGTGAAAACATTCCACTTTTTCAAAACAGTACAGTAGTAAGCGCTCCTCGAGCAACAATAGTAAATAAAGCAGTAAAGCATGGCATAAGTACATGATACTAATAACGCCCCAAACTAGTTTGTGGCCCCAAGAAATTAAATGCGACTCAAGCTAAGACTAAGGGTATTCATGGTCCTACATACGGATAGTGCGATAGTCAAGGAACATGTATCCTACGGGACACACGTGAGCATAAAGAACCAAATAGTAGATATTGCCCACTGGTGTCTCTTTCTTTAGTTATTCCATTACTACTCAATTCAGTTGTTTAGGTACCTCATTATTCAGACACTCACAAACCTTACACATGCAATTCTACGACTCGAATGGCTCAAACAACTTCTATAGTAATAGCTCATAGGATGGAGTGAACAAGTTTTGGTGGGGTTTGAAAGTAAAGGTTATGCAATACTTTGGATTTAATTTAATTCGGATTGCGACATATGATGCATGAATAAGATAGATGCAATAGGTGCTATATGTAGTTCAATCATGGGGAATTTCTGGCCTGGCAGTTCAGTTGTAGAATAGGAAGGATCCGGGTAATACTCCTGTGGCTCCTGATATTCTCCTTGCTTGTCGTCTATTCGGATAAAACCAAACACCCAAAGGGCCGAAATAAATACCTTGCACAATTACATAAAGCATATACAACAAGCAAACAAGGTATGACATGATGGAATGATGCACAATTTACATGGTATAACATAGCATGTCATGTATGAGGTGTGGGGTAAAATAATAAAGCATCTTTGTATGATGCATGCTTTAATTCATATGATGGAATGAATAGTTAGAACATGCTCATAGCGCTGATCAATTTAGACATATTATTTGTCAAATTCAGAGTTATAGAATTAAAGTTATGCAATTATTAAGAATATGGAATTCAAAAAATTTAAATTGCTCAAATGATATTTTAAATATCATATTCATAATCCTCATGTTTTTCTAATCAAGAATCATATATCATTTGTATTCGAGATATTATAAAAAAGTTGAGATTTAGTAATTATTAAAACATTTACTAATACTCATAAATCATTTATTATTTTCCAATATTTGAAAAAGTAAACAGAGGATATATTCATGTTTGGAATTCAAAAAAATTGTAATGTTTTGATTTTTGTCAAATTCGAATTTATATGAATATTTTACTTTAGTTGACATTTGACTTAGGTTTGAATGAATTTGAAAAGTTCAAGGGCTCAGTTTAGATGAAAGGGCCAGCACATGGTTTTTAAAGTGCCCAGTGGACCACGGGTTGGTTTCTTGAAAAGGCAGGGGGCTCGGGAACATTTGCCACACGCGTAGGGGCTAAATCAAATTAACAAATAGAACATAGGGACCGTGTTGCAAATATGCGAGATCTGGATTTGGGAGGGTTTTCTCACCATGGTGATAGCCCGTGAGACTGACAGGCGGGCCATGCTGACAAGTCTGAAGAGGTGGCCGATGAGCTGGATCCATGGTGGATGTCTAAATTCACCAGAGTTGGGCGTTGACCGCAGCGGGACGATGGTGCTCTGCAGCACTGGAGGCACGCGTGGCTCGGAGGAGAACAGCAGAAGGGAGCTCGCGTCACGCGATACCAGAAACGGGCGGCGCCCCTTGTCTTGGTCGTCGGAAGCTCGCCAGAAACATGGTGTTGTGGTGGAGATTTGTGGGTCGACGCGAGTGGGCGATTCAGAGTGAGGGGAAGATGATGACGAGGCTCCAGAGAAGCGCGAGCTCACCTAGAAGCTCGGGGAGGGTTCGGAGAGGTCGAAGGAGAAGCAATGGCACCAGAATTCAGCGATGAAGGGCAGCGGCTGTCGAAGAAGAACTCAATCGGTTCATCGATTGAAGGCGCGCGGAGGAAAACTAGGGATGCAGGGAGGTCCACAGGACCGAGGCGCATGTTATGGTACCTCCTAGCTCGGACAGGGCATCGTATAGCGGTGGCGCCATGCACATCTGTGAGGTGGAGGAGCTCGGAAGAAAGAGGAGGAATGGAAGGAAGGAGGTGGACAATGAGGCTAGGGTTTCTCGAGGGAAAGGAGATAAGGGTGCGACGCACGCGCTCGGTGTGACCTGCTAACGAGGATAACCTGGACGGTGGTAGCGACGGCCACCTGCCGCGCTTCACAAAGAGGAAGGATAGGAGAGGAAGACGACCAACAGTGACAGAGTCGGTGGCGAAGGGGTATCATGCCAGGTGGGCCGACCCAGAGGAAAGGAGAGGGAGAGGTTGCTACATGGGCTGCTGGGGTGGTTTGTTGGGCTACGGCCATGGTGGTCCAGGTAAGTTTTTTATTTGTTGTTTCTTTCTCTTTTTCGGTTTTTATTTCAAAAACATTTTTAAACAATGTTTGAACTTGTTTGAGGTAATTTATTTTGAATCAGGGAGATAGAATTAGAGCAGAGATGGATAGATAAGGAGTTTAGTTTTATTCCCCTTATTTTTGTTTTTGGTTTGTTTAAAGCAAGCCAAATGTAAGATCCCAAAAGAAACAACAAGAGGGCAAAATCCAATAAGAATATAGATGAGTGAATGTATATGATCTATCTATGCCTCAAGTGGTTTTGATCACTTGTTTGAATTTATCCTTGCAATATTCTCACGAAACCAAAAGAGAGAAAAATAGAAGGAAGATGGTGAAAAGATGGCAAGCTTGCATGGATAATAAATGCCCAGTACTAGTTGTGAAAACAACCATAATACATCATGTTCACTTGTTTAGACATGCTCCAAAGGTGAATAAGGACTTTACAAAAATATTATGGAAGCTTGCTTTCCACATGGCATAGATGAACGAGAGCATGCATGAGAACAGAATGGCCAAGCTAGTGTGTGTGTCCCTCTAGATATACATATAGCTACAATTATATTCAGACATGATCATATTTCCAAATACCACCATATCGAATACAAAGAAGTTATCCTACCCTCATGGCATGCAAAGGTGGCCATGAGGCTCCACATAGTTGTTATTGTAAAAACAATAAGAGAATAACTATGGAATCATGTAGATTTAGAATTGGATCCATTCCAACATACATGAGCTAGAGGTAAGAATCAATATAAAGACAAAGGCTCACATATAGTTGGATGGTGGTATTATAAGGTGATGACAAAGAAAGGTGGTGGAGATGGTAAGAGATATGCCCACAACTCAACTTGGGCATGAAGCACTTTATCAAGAAGAAAATACAATATATCAAGAGGCAAATACAGGTGATACAATATATAATGCATATGGGATAAGAACCAAATAGAGGAGTTTCATATGATGCTCAAATTCAAGGTGGCATGGTGACATGAGCATGATATAATGATGATGCAAAAAATGACATGTATGAAGTAGCAATATAGAATAGGCAAGTAGCATTGCAATTGTTAGATAATTGGGATGCTACAATTCTCCCCCACTAAACAAGAATCTCGCCCCGAGATTCCCAGGAAAATAAAAAGACCAAGGAGATGTGAGTGTTTGGAATGAAGGTGATCCTCAGGTTCTCAAGTTGATTTTTCAACGGAATGGTGCGACCAATACACCTTGCAAACTTGCTAGAATTGTTGCGAGTCTTGCGTTTTTCTTCTTGAAACAAAAACTTGAAGAGCCTCAAAAGAAGGGAGATTCTTACTAACAAGATGAAGGATGATACACATTGATAGGATTAGAGATCGGGACTTCTCGTGAAGATGATTCTTTCTCTTCCCGGATGAAAAGAACAATCTTGGAGAAATTATCAACCACTATGAAAATAGCATTGTTTCTTCCCTTTGGTTTAAGAAATGATGTCCAAAAAAATTCCTTCAAACAATAGAGTTACTTGATATCAACGACAAATTTGGATTGATTACCTCTCGGATTAGATTCTTCTTGCGCCGATAAGGACCAAGGATCATGCAATGGCGGTGTGTAGATTTATCTCCTCGAGAAAGAGTGACACGAGTTTATGTGGAATCATGAGAAAGAAGTTGAAGATCTGGAGTTATTGGAGAGATGCTTATTGCTTCCCTTAACCATGAGGTTATTGCAATATATTTGTGATTAATGGCATCGACGGTAATTGGCTTTACCAAGAGAAGAATTTCTAGAAATAAGTTAGATATATCTTCCATCCATCTTGTTTGACGGTGTCGAGCTCCGGTAGAATGAAGAGAAAGGAGAAGATTTTGCATTTGCTATCACCAGATCCTTGAAGATTTGCTCCATGTTGAGATAACGAGACCACCAACAAGAGATTCTTGATTACATTCTTGAGAGAACACTCCGGAAAAACAAGGAAAGAAGTAAAAGTATCGAGGGATAAAGGCAACTTCTAACTTCTATGGAATACATAGAGATCACAATAATACACCAATTAAAAGTACAAAAGCAAATGATAAGAGTAGTGGTATGGTAGCTACTCCATCCCGCACCCAAAGAATTACTTCGTACATGAATAAGAAAATCATGCAACCTAACTCCCAAAAACAGACTTAAGATCTTTGCAAGAACTCATGAAACTCTAACGATTTGTCGAATCCAAAGTAGATAAGGATGATGATGTTGTTGTCGTGTCAGAAGTCACAAGCCATCATAAATATATGAATGAAGATCATAGATAAAAATAAAATATTCAATAAACAGATTAAGGATAGCACCCAAAACATGAATAGAAGATTTGTAAAAGATCTGGAAAATCTTCATGGCATCCTTTAGATTGATGATGTAAGATCAAGAAAAAGGGTTTCAAAAGTTTTCTTGGTGAGTCAGAGACCAAAAGAATTTGAGCAAGATTTAGCCGTCTTGAGGAAATCTTCAGAAGAACGACGATGATATCTTTCCAAACAAGGAAAAACTCTGGAGTTGGTTAAAAACTGAAGATGGGTGAAGATTAACAATTGATTTTGATGCTTTCCGGATTGTAGTAATGTCTTTAGCAGAAGGACGTGGTCGATATAGTTGACTTTAAAAAGTCGGGATTTACACTTTGAGAACTTTACACAGATGCGGTGTTCTCAAAGATTGATAGGATGAAAATAAGATGTTCTTCATGTTCTTCAGTTGATATAGAATAGACGAGAATATTGTCAGGATATTCCACCACGAAAGATCAACATAAGAGCAAGGATTGGTGTTTAGAAAGATGCATTGAAAGAATAGATTATCTGACCCTTCGGATAATAAAAGAGATACTGCCTTGTTCACCTTGATGATAGAATCACCGATTGAAAAAAGGAACCATTTTGGATAAGAACCTTTGATAACTCATACATTTAAGCAAAGCTATCGGAGATGAAAGGATGAAATTCTCTACCGTATCAAATAAAACCTTGAATATATGGAGTTCAAAAATATGTGAGACATGATAACGAGCTGATAGACCACGATAGTGCCTTAAGAAACCTCCGGATTGCCAAAGATACGTGAATATGATATGGATATGATCACGGTATAATTCAAAATCACAAGATGATAACCACATTCATCTGGAGGATTAGATTGATAGAATTGACTATATCCCACTCATGATAAATGTCATATAGTTATACCGAGAACCAAAATACAATCACAAGCATCGGATTTACACCTGTTATGTATTTATCCCAAAATATTTGAAGATGAAGTAACAACTCCAGATTGAAGAACGAGTAACAAAAGATCGAGTGTTAACAATGACATGTCGATAAAAGGAGGTGAAAAGTTTATCACACACGACTGAAAAGGAGTGTGGAAACACAAATGTTACAAAGAAATTTTTTCTGCATTTTTCGGCATTGAAATACCAATAGATGCAAAAAAACACTTAATGGATAGAGATTAGCAACTCCACATCACGTGAAGTCATGCAGGAAGAATGAACACCCTTAACAAGATCGCGCTGGTTTAGAAAGAGTCAAATATATTGCGTCGGTTTACACATAAGCATGTTGGTATGGAATATACCAACATTTGATAACCAAAGGAAGATTGCAAAGCAAGGTTGGATGCAATAGATAGATAAAGAATTAACACATCCTATGGTACTATGGAAACCCTAAACACGTGAATCCTAATTTAAATTTTTAGAAGAGGATTGATAAACATTATACTTCCTAACCAGAAAAGGGTGGGTGGGTGGGTAAGAAGAAAATTGGAAGCAATCGTACTCTCACGTTTAGTTTTTCCCTAATACTAGCAAAATGCCCGCGTGTTGCAGCGAAATAAGTTAGTCTTTGTTGTATCGGTGGTATGTTTTTTTCTAAATCAGTCACACCTCGCAGCATAAACAACTTTTTTTTATCTTACTCGGTGACATTCGCTCCTTGATTAATTGATTGTTCCAATTCTCAAACATGATATTTCCTTTCTTCAAACCCCTCTTCCTCTGCGTGCTTCCCTTTCATCTTCTCGTGAAGTGCCCGTCTCTGCCGGCTCTAGCCGACACCGTCCCGTTTAATTAGCTCATGCATTTAGTTTATTATCAACTGACACAATCTCTCACAATCAGTCCCGTTCATTAGGCAATCCATAGCTTTCTTTAAATCAGCCCACAATCCCTTCGCTTAGTTACTGCTTAGAGAATCCAATTTAATGAAATTCTGATAAGAGAAAATTTGTTCGGAAGCTAACACGCACCGCATGCTAGGGTTTGTATTTAAAAAAAACAAGCATGCAATGTAAATATTATCTGCTTGATTTTGATTCTACCTAGGCAACCTTACATCCATGCATGCAGCGTCAAGCATCATCCAAAGAAAATATAGATGGGATTAAATGGCGATCGATGTAGCTGCAGGAATCTGGTGTAATCACGGTACCCAATATGACTCCTTCCGAATTTGAAGAAAAAACCCTACCGGATCCATTCTTTCCTGCTACATCTGGGAGCAATCCGAAACATGCTGTCAGGTAATGGTGTGGCAGAGCTAGGCATAGCTAGTCAGGGGATTAGCCGAGTGCGGAGTACAAGACATGCAAAGCGTTGAGAACACGGGCATGATATAGAAACCTTGTTCTCAACTACGCGAGTCGATGCCGTGACCGAGAAAAATTGCACGAGTCGGCTTAGGTAGATACAACTTGTTTTTTTAACTTATCGGTGGTGTTGGTGGTATTATGTGGTTTTGTGGGAGGGTAAATTTGTCTAAAAAAGTGTTGGACCGGAAGAAACACTTCGTCCTTTATTATTATATATATATATAGGTATAGGTATAGATACATAACTACCAAAAATATTTTCTACACTAACAACGATCATCTTGGCTGAGACCCTAAAGGGCAAAATGGCTCGGATACCAGTTGTAATACCTGAGACACTACGCTCTAAGCATCAAGCCAAGAATGAACCCAAAGTGCATAAGGTGTCCTAACGAGGAGGCCCAAGGGTCACCCACGTGTAGGTCCTGTCTAAGCGGAATAGGGCACGGTACCGGCCAACCACCCTATCCACTTTGCAAGAACATCATGACAAGTGCGAGAGGCATAGTCTATAGGTATGCGAACAGACATACACAAGTGTGTATGTCCACGACATACAAAAGTACATCAGAGATAGACCATCTAAAAGAATAGAAATATTAAACATCATATGGCAAGATCCAAATATCCTAGATAGAGATAATAGTTTAGGATACATCCTCATACATCACACATTAGAGTATCTAGTGGAAGCAGAAAGAAAGATCCGAGTACGGATAAGAATAAATATGGCATAAGATGCCCTGAAATAAGCACATCCCACCCAAAGATCTCACGGATCTCCATGCCTCGGAATCTCTACACCTGATGGTCGTTGCCACCATCATCGGTCTCCTTGACCCAGTAACCTTCCCACGGATATACCTGTCCATCTGAACAACCAGAGGGTGATGCAATTACAGCGAAAATAAAGCCTAACAGTTCTATAGAGACATGCTACAACATGTGCCTAACCAATTATAGACGGACATTCGTTAATTAAACAACAGTTAGTTACCCAACATATTTGTATCAATATCAATAAACATCTCTTGCCCTCCTTCTCAATCCCCGAACGAGAAGGGTAAGAACACCCCATATGTAGGAAATTTTATTAGTCATTCAATGAAGGTTGCACTTTTCTAGACAAGTTTTAGTCAAATTAAAAGCGGTACTTTAGTTATACTTGTCTATGATCGAGAAACTATGCTCCAATTCGTCCATAACTGCGAACATGGGCTTGTAGAAAGATTTACCCTGCAGGGGTGCACAAATAGCAACACACGCACGATCAATCTCGGAAAAACCAAATGAAAACCCAACGAGGCATCACGACAAAGCATTCGCAAGATTCATAGATTATTTCAGGGGGGGCACCCCACTAAGCACCCCGCAACAAAGTTGGACGGCTTCGAGACGGACCTAGAGGTTTATGTTAATAGCTGTAAACGACTAGAAACCCAAAAGTGTGACTGGGCTTGTCGATACCACGGAAACATTCCACATTTCCAAAACAGTACAGTAGTTAGCTCTCCTCGAGCAACAATAGTAAATAAAGAAGTAAAGCATGGCATTTGTACCGAATAGTAATAACGTCCCAAACTAGTTTGTGGCCCCAAGAAATTAAATGTGAATCAAGCTAATACTAAGGGTATTCATGGTCCCACATGCGGATAGTGCGATAGTCAAGGAACATGTATCAAGTACTCAGGGTCCTATGGGGCACAGGTGAGCATAAAGAACCAAATAGAAGATATTGCCCACCGGTGCCTCTTTCTTTAATTATCCCATTACTACTCAATTCAGTTGTTTAGATACCTCATTATTCAAAGACTCTCACAAACCCTACACATGCAATTCTACGACTCGCATGGCTCAAATAACTACTATAGTAATGGCTCATATGATGGAGGGAACAAGCTTCGGTGGGGTTTAAAAGTAAAGGTCATGCAATATGGATTCAATTTAATTCGGATCACGACATATCATGCAAGAATAATATAGATGTAATAGGTGATATATATAGTGCAAGCATGGAGAATTGCTTGTCTGGCAGTTCAGTTGTAGAATAGGAAGGTGATGGTGCTGGTTAGCACTTCGTTGGGAGCCCCAAGAGGAAGGTGTGAAGCAGCACAGCTTCAGTTTTCCCTCAGTAAGAAACCAAGGTTATCGAACCAGTAGGAGGAAGTAAACGTCCCACAGGTGTTGCAAGCAACACGGAGACCTACACAACACAAACTCAAGACTTTGCCCCAACTAGACAGTGAGGTTGTCAAGCTCATCGGTTTGCTGTAACAAAGGATTAAACGTATGTTGTGGAAGGTAATGGTGGTTTGCAACAGGTAAACAATTAACGGTGGAAGATGTATCAATGGTAAAGATTGGACCGGGGTCCATAGTTCACTAGAGGTGCTCTCCTTAGATAATAACATGGCATGAAGTGTAAACAAATTACAGCAGGGAAATTAAAAGGAACTGAGCAAGGCATAACAATGCAATACTAGTCAGAAAGATCCTATGAGATTCGATTGGGCAATACAACAAGATACATAGACCTCCATCCAACTTCATCTATGACTAGAAGTCCAGCTTCAGGTTATCATCTGAACCCCCTCCAGTATTAAGTTGCAAGCAACAGACAACTGCTTTAAGCAAAGTGTGTAAGGTAAACAGTCCACATGTTCCATGAACAAGAGACCGTTGTTTTCTCCCTAGTAGCAACATCACATCTACAACCGAAGATATTTCGGTCACTTCCCTTGGAAACTAGAGGCATCAACCCACTATCGAGCATAAATAACCCCTCTTGGAGTCACTAGCAACTACTTGGCCAAGATAGCTACTAACAACAGAGAGCATGCAAGATCACAAACAACAAATACATGATAGAATCATAAAGACAAAACCATTAATCAAACCAACATAATAATCACAATATCCATCGGATCCCCGCAAACACAACATGCATGATTACAAATATATTAGATCTTGATCATGAACGGAGCTCACAATATCTATACATGAAAGCACAAAGGAGGAGATACAACCATCTAGCTACTACATGGACCCATAGTCCAAGGTGGAACTACTCACGCATCATACCGGAGAGAAGGCCTCCAGGATGATCTCCCCTCTGGCAGGGTGCCGGGAAGAACTTCAGATCCCCCTGATCTAGGGATGACGGTGGCGGCGCTACAGAAGGTTTCATGGAATATTGATCGGGTCCTTAGGGTTTCTGCGTTGGGGGCTTCTTATAGGCGAAGAGGCGAGGCTGGGAGGCGGCTAGGGGCCCCACACCCTACCCAGGCGCGGGGCAGGGCCCACCCGCACCTAGGGGGTTTGTCCGCCCTGGCTTGTGTCTTCGTCTCGTCTTCTGGAGTCTTATTCCCCACGGAAAGTTACTGACTTTGGCTTTGGTCCCGTCCAATTTCGAGAATATTGATTTTCTGCCTTTCTGGAACCAAAAATAGAAGAAAACAGGCAACTGGCACTGTGGCAACTTGTTAATAGGTTAGTTCCAGAATATATATAAAAACACCTCAAATTGTAGAGAAAGCAAAGCAAAGTAGATACTAAACAAGCATGGAGCATCAAAAATAAAAGATACATTTCTGACATATCAGAAGGATCCATGTAATACTCATGTGGCTCCTGATATTTTCCTTTCTTGTCGTCTATCCGGATAAAAACCAAACACACAAGGGGCCAAAATAAATATATTGCACAATCATATAAATCATATGCAACAATCAAACAAGGTATGTTATGATGGAATGATGCACAATTTGCATGGTATAACATAGCATGGCATGGATGAGGTGTGGGGTTGATGACCTACAAGTATAGGGGGTGTATCGTAGTACTTTCGATAAATAGGACTGTCGATCCCAACGAGGAGCATAAGGTGTTTACTAGTGGTATGGAGAAGAAAATCTCTATAAATACTTAGCAAACGGATTTTTAGGGGTTTTCTAATAAAGCAAGGAAATAAAGTTCAAATAAATAAAGACAGCAAATAATTGCAGCAGTGGCCCAATCCTTTATTAGCAAAGGACAAGCCGGTGGAAATACTAATGAGGACCAAACGTTCTCGAGGACACATGGGAATATTGTCAAGTCCTTTTGTTTCATATAGCTGATTAATCTTCTTTGGTTTTATAGGTGTTGTGTGGGTGAACATGTGCTAATGTATCGACCTTACTTGGAATAATACATACTTGTGATTAAACCACTTGCAAGCATCCGCAACTACAAGAAAGCAATTAAGATAAAAACCTAACCACAACTTTAAACACTGAGATCCTACACTCCCTTGTGCAATGGCTTCCTAATGGGGGTTCTGGTTTCTGTCACTCCGGCAACCCCACAATTAGTAGCCAAATACACAATGCATTCCCCTAGGCCCATAAATGGTGAAGTATCATGTAGTCTACGTTCACATGACACCACTAGAAGAATAGCACCACAACTTAAATATTAAACCATTGAATAATACCCCAACACAAATCCACTACTAACAACATGACTTCTCCCATGTCCTCAAGAACTAAACGAACTACTCACGAGACATCATATGGATCAAGATCAGAGATGATATGATGATGGATAAAAATCTGAACATAAACAATAATTCAATGGTTCACTCACAAGCATCAACTACAATAGTAATTAACATCGGGAAAGTTTCCCCTAAGAACTATGCAAGATTCAACACAATTGTTACAGCGGGATGGAGTGGTGATGATGGTGCTGGTGGATATGATGGTGTGGATGGTGATGATGATGATCCCGATGAAGTCTAGCTTGATGATGGTGTTGATGGCAACGATCTCCCCTCTCCGGGAAGGAATTTCCCCGGCAGAAATCTGTCTGCCGGAGAGCTCTTTCTCTCTCGGTGTTTTCCGTCCTGCAGAGGTGGAGGAATCTTTCTATGGTCGCTCCCTCGACTTTAGGGTTTCGAGGAGAAGATATAGGCGAGAGGGTGGAGCCAGAGGTGGGCCAGGGTGGCCACACCCCTGTAGGCGCGGCCACTAGGGGTGTGGCCCCCGTGTGGCCCAACTCCGCCTCCCCTTCTGGCATTCTTCGTCTTCTAGAAAAATATAATTTTCCGTAGTTTTTCTAGTATTTTTCTGATCTTCACGATATTGCATAAAAACTCTGCTTTTTTCCATCAGAATCCTGACTCCGACAGTTCATCCTCCAAGAATCATCCAACATGCTGATACGTCCAAAACGTATCTACTTTCTCGAACACTAACTTATGTGATTTGGATACAATTAACACGGACTGACGTTGTTTTCAGCAGAATTACCTTGGTGTCTTATTTTTGTGCAGAAAATCAACTATCAGGAAAAATCCCGGAAAAAATGCCAAAAGTTATATTTCACCAGAAGACCCACGGAGCCAGAAGATGAGCCGGAGAAGGGGCCTGGGGGGCCCATACCCCTACCAGGAACAGGTGGGCCCTGCCCCGTGCCTAGGGGGGTTGCAGCCACCCTAGGCACCCCCTCGGCCTCCCTCTGCGCCTATAAGTTGCCATTCGACCTAAATACCGAGGGGAGTTCTATAGTTTTCTAGAAAGAGTTCCGCTCCGCTGCCGCCACCAGAAACCAAGATTCAGAGCCAGAAACTCCGTTCTGGCACCCTGTCGGGACTGAGAATTTGGAGAGGATCATCGCCATCGTCATCACCAATGCTTCTCCATCAACCACCGATGTTTCCCTCATCCATGAGTGAGTAATCCCCCGCTATAGGCTTGAGGATGGTAGGGATTGGATGAGTTCTATCATGTAATCGAATAAGATCTGTTAGGGCATAGTGCCTAGTATCTCTATTAGTGCTATTTGACTTTGTTGCAACTTGTTGTGCTTAATTCTTGTCACTAGTGCCCGAGTGCCATGATCTCAGATCTTAACTTATTATTGAATCATTATGATAGTATTGTTTGTGATCTTATCTGCAAGTTGTGTACACATATCATTGTCCAGATCCAAAGGCCCGAAAGTGACAATAATTGGGACAGCTGGAGGGGATGGATATGGTGTGAGGTTCACATGTGTTCATGGAGTGTTAATGCTTTGCTCTGGTGCTCTATTAAAGAGAGAACCTTAATTGCCAGTAGTTCCCTAGAGGCCCCGCTGCCACGGGCTGGCTGGACAGAAGAAGTTGTGCAAGTTCTCATTGCGAGCACGTATGACTATATTTGGAGCACATTCCTAGGATTGTTTAGTACTTGGATGCTTGTTATTATTTATCTGCAATGCCCTAGATCTTGAAGTTACATGTTTAGACTCGTCCATGCAACGCCTGTCCATCCATCCCTATGCCTACCGCACTAGAATCCCACTGTTACCGTTACTACTACTATTGCTCATGTTTTGCTGTTGCTATTGCTTTGTTGTTACTACTACAAACTGTTGCTACTGATAAACTTCTGTGAGCAAGAACTATTTCCAGGTGCAGCTGAACTAACAACTCATTCGTTAAGGCTTGCAAGTATTCTTTGGCTCCCCTTGTGTCGAATCAATAAATTGGGTAATACTACCCGCGAAGACTGTTGCGATCCCCTATACTTGTGGGTCATCAAGACTATTTTCTGGCACTGTTGCCAGAGCATAGCTTTATTTTGTAAGTTCACTTGGATCTATTATTCTTCACTACTACTCTGTTCATCATGGGTAAGTCTCGTGATGGAAAGTTACCTATTTTACCATCCACTACAAGAAGAGGTACAGTCCTAAACACCTCTGTTGCTCTTGATTCACCGTCTGTTATAAGTAAGCTTGTCACACCACCACCACATACTCATGCTACACACACTGCTACTACTGCTGAATTTGAAACTGCTTTTGATGCTCATGATGTTACTTCTACTGTGATTGATGTGAGTGGTTCACTAGGTCCTTTCCTAGATGCTACTATGGCTAGTCTAGGAAATCCCGAAACTCCTAGTGAAGACACTGTTACACCTATTAGCTCACCTGATTCTGGAGAAAGTTATGATATTAATGATGGTTACATTGAGTTCACTGATGAATTTGTTGAAGAGTGCCGAAACACACATGGTATTAGTGTTATTAAGAGTCTCCTTGCTAGACGCACCATTATGCCTAAACTGTCCTCTGATCCTAAGTTTGCCACCTCTCCCATAGATATTAAAGATAAAGATTATGATTTCTCTCTTGATTTATCCTATTTGGACATTGTTGAGAAAGAACCTTTTTGTGGGACTGAAAATGAGAGTGATGTGGCTCATATGAATGAGCTTTCTACTATGAGTGCTTTGTTCTCTGATGATTTTAAGATGCGCAAGTACTTTGTTTCTAAGATCTTCCCTTTTTACTAAAAGGAGAAGCTAGGGGTTGGTTTAATAGATTACCTCCTGGTTCCATTGATAGCCCTGATTGCTTGATTGCTTCTTTCTTCCAGAAATATTTTACTCCCAATGCTAGACATGCTGCTTTGCAGAGACTTCTTGATTTTAAATAGGGAGAATAAGAGAAATTGCCTGAGTCATGGACAAGGTTCTATGCCTTGATTCATGCACATCCTGGATGTCCATTACCTAAGAATGAGCTTCTTGATATTTCTTATAATGGACTAACTAATGATTCTAGGACATACCTAGATAGCTTTACTGATTGTGTTTTCAGGAAAAGAACTCCTATAGATGCTGAAGAATTAATGGCTAAGATAAGCAAGAATTATGATGATTGGACCTAAACTGAGCTAAATACATCTGAGCCTATTACTTCTGAACCAGTTGTGCCTGAACTAGTTCCAACACCAACACCAAAGAAGAGGTGAGTTATTGCATTAAATGATGAAGTGATGAAGGAAGCTAAGAAATGTCCAAGAGAGAAAGGTATTAGAGCTGAAGATGTGAATAATCTACCTCCTATAGAAGAATTATGTAAGCCAATTCCCCACTCATCTACTATTGAGGTACACTCTCTCCACTTTACTGAAGGTGATATTCCTTATGGTAAGCCTCCTGATCAATGCTCATAGGAACTTGACATATTTATTGTTAAACAAGGTAATTTTAATAAACAAGTTCAGAATCATTTATTTGAAAACTCTAGAGCTATCCATGAGTTGAAAGATATTGTGGAAAGAACTTCTAATGATATTAAAATGCTTTGTAAACACTTCCAAATGGTTCAAACCCAACTTGATCAACTTGCTAAGGTACAAAAGGATATGATATTTAATGCCTCAGGAAATAAACATGCTTATGGAATTAGAACTAGGAGTGGTATAGATACTCAAGATACCTTATATCCTGAAGGACACCCTAAAAGAATTGAGCAAGACTCTCAGCAAGGTGAGAGTAGTGGTAGTCCTCGTAAGAGAAATAAAAAGAAACATAAGATAGTTGAGGAATCACTTGAACCTGTTGTAGATCCTAATAGTATATCTGTCTCTGATGGTGCAACTAAGAGTGGTAATAATAATGATGCTCCTGATAAGGAGGAAGTTGAGGAAGAACCTGAGAAGCACACTAAGAACACTAGGTACACTAAGGAAGATTTTATTGCTAAGAAACATGGTAGTGAGAGAGAACCTTGGGTGCAGAAACCTATGCCTTTTCCAAGTAAGAAACACGAGTCAAAGGAGGAAGAACACTACAAGAAGTTTTGTGAGTGGATGAAACCTTTATTTTTGAAAATTCCTTTGACTGGTGCTATTAAATTGCCTCCTTACTCAAAGTATATGAAGGATATTGTCTCTAATAAAAGGAAGATTCCTAATGAGGAGATTTCTACTTTTCCTGCTAATTACTCCTTCAATGGTAAGGTTCTAAAGAAACTTGGTGATCCAGGTATACCAACTATTCCTTGCTCTATTAAGAACAATTATGTTAGAACTGCTTTATGTGATTTGGGAGCTGGAGTTAGTGTTATGCCTTTTCCTCTCTATAAGAGACTCCAGCTAAAAAAGTTGATACCAACTAATATATCTTTGCAAATGGCTGATAAGTCAAATACTATTCCTGTTGGTATATGTGAGGATGTTCCTGTTCAAGTGGCTCATAATTGCTTGGTTTTGACTGATTTTGTTGTGCTTGAAATGCCTGAAGATGATAATATGTCTATTATTCTTGGGAGACCTTTTCTTAATACTACAGGTGCTGTTATTAATTGTAATCAAGGAAAAGTAACATTCAATATTGATAACAAAGAGCATACTGTTTATTTCCCCAAGAAGGTTGTTAGAAGCTATTGCCTGAATTCCATTGAAATGTTGAGAGCATCAAGGTTGGAGAAATATATTGTCCCATTTCACAAGAAAATTTTGAAACTATTATGATTGGGACCATTGCTATCAAGTATGAGGTAACATAATCATCTTGTGGATTACAAAGTTTTGTTTCATATAAGATTTTTTTGATAACAAGACTTGATCAACCTTGTTAACAAAAGGATTTTAATGAGCAAAATAATGTTTTCACTATGGTTATACTTGCTTTCTTTTAATTTTCTCCTTCCTAGTCTTTGCCTTTATTTTGCTATCTTTGGTTTTGCTACTTGTTTGCTTGTTAGTTTGCCTTAGAGCTTCTGTAGTTTGGCTTTTGGTTTGCTTTTGCTTCTTCTAAAAAACTGTTTCTGCGAGAAAATCAATTTTCATACCCTGAAAATTGGCCAAAAATAAAAATCCCAGAAAATTCAAAATAATTTTTTCCTCGAAAAAGGGGCAGAGAGGCACCTGAAGTCCCAGGGGGCCACCGCAGGCCACCACATCCATGGTAGGGGTGGCCTACCAGGTGGCGGCGCCTGGGGGTCTGGCCCACCTGGGCCCCTCCAGGCTGCCTTCTCAAAGCCATATTCTTTCTCTCTCTTGAAAAACACTGGAAAACTTTCTCAAGCTCGAGTTCTTGTTGTTCTTGCTCGCGATTTTCGATCTCCTTGCTCAGCCCATCTTTGCTGCTGATTTTTGGAGAGATTGTTCCTTGGTATGTGCCTCCTCCACTTGTCCAATTAGATTTGTGATTGGTAGATTGTATCTTGAGTATTTTGCTGCTATAGGTGACAGGTTGTTTGTGCTTGCATGCTTGTTCTATGCTTATAAACTTTATTTTGATGCATGTGTAGCCCTCTAGCAAGTTCCTATAGTAGTTTCTCATCATTTTTCAACTTGGAAATCACTTGGTTTGATGTTTGTTTAAAAATTTCAGCAAGGAAGATGAGTACCTATCCATTGAACCAATATGACTTGATGGTGTCTGAGCCAATGAAAGTTCATCGTGAGGAGTCATTTTTTGCTTCCATATATCCATGCCATGAATTTATGAGAACCGCGGGAATCTTCCAGGATTTCCAATCTTTGATTGCCAATGCAGGATTGTAACACTTTGTTGAAGGTGAACCATTTCAATTTGTTAAGCTAACCATGGCTTTTGTGCAGGACTTACGGTTCACTTGGTCTACATCTAGTCCCATGGTCCATTACAAAATATATAATATACCTGTCGACCTGCCTTTTGCTGATTTCTGTGTAGCAATTAGAGTACCTCAGTGGGGATCTTGTGAGAAGATCAAGGAAAGGCCCAAGTCACTTGTGGATTTATATGCTGAGATTTTCCAAGGCTTCGACTTCTCAAAGGAAAGTGGTAAAATTCGGAACATTCAGTTCCCAACTGTTAGATATTTCTCCTATTTCATTACCAAGTGTGTTCTTGCTAGAAAGATTTCTAGAAAGTTGTCTTCTTTTGATCTAGCTTTTATCACAGCTGCTCTGAATAGGAATAGATCTTATAGCCTGGGTGCTTTGATAGCTCACCGTCTTACCACCAGCCGCGAGAAGGGCGGAATTTGTGGAGGTCTCATTGCTTCTAGGTTACTAGCTTTCCATGGTTTAGAGCCTCACTATTATGATTTTCAGTTCCCCATAGAGAGGCTTGATCTTGAATCCATGATTCAGCATGGTTTTGTGTCCCAGGGGCTAGTGTGAGAAGTTTACCGTATGAGTTATCTTTTGTCCAGCAAGGTCGGAGAAAGGGTAGGACTGAGAAAATAGTTTATTTGCCTGCACCTGCTTTGTTTAACTTTGATAACAGGCAAGGATGGTCGCTTTGGAGGAGGAGGTTGACACATATGTGGCAGAGATCTCCCGGCAAGAGGAGAATGTTGAAGTGGATGCCGAAAACAATTTGGTTCAGCCCTCCAACTTGGGAGAGTTCTCATACTAGCAGCCCTCATTTGATTGGGGCGCGTCTTCTTCTTCATCGCAAGCACCTGACAATGATCATTCCTATGATGACCCACCAGCATGGAGTTACTACCTACGCTATTGAGCCCCACTTAGGCCAAAATCCTAAGCTTGGGGGGAGGTATACCGACATCACACTCACCTATATATCATGTTCGGTCGGTTCTTTGTATATCCATTGTTTCGCTTTCTTTTTGGTTCTTGTTGCTTGTTTCTCAAAAACACAAAGATACCAAAAATATTTTTTTTGTTTCTCTTGCTTTGTTTCTTTTCTTTGGTTTTCCTTAAAATAAAAATCCAAAAATATTTTGCTTTGCTTGGTTTGTTTTTGCTTTTCTTGTTTTTGCTTTGTTGGCTTCTTTAAAAAATCAAAAACACCAAAAATATTTATTGTTCTTGTTTGGTTTTGTGAGTTCTTTGCAGGGTTCAGCCGTCCTCAGTGGATTTTGGTTTTCATGTTATTATTCAAGTCACACAAGTAAAGGGCAATAATGAAGATTAAGACAACTTGAGGAGTGGTAATAGGCTGGTAACGAACTCTATTTGTTTTGTTTTTGTACATATACTCATCATTGTGAGCATGCTTAGTCTGTTCATGGTAAGGAGTGTGTTACTGATGTATTCTTAGTAGTTCTTGCTTTTCTATGATTAGCTCTAGCTTTCTAATAGTTTGTAGCATGTCATATGAATGTTTGCTTGCATTGTTTTATTCATATTTTTGTATGAAATTGTGGTATCCTCCTCTGACTATTCATGTGAATCGACTTGGCACATGCTCACGCATGCATATGACTAATCAATAGTCAGTAAGCCTCGATGATTTATTTTGCCTCAGAGTTCTTGTATCACTTTCATGTCATAATTAGTCATGTTTTGTTGCAAGCATGATTATGACAGTTATTGCTCTCTCATTTGTCGCTCCCTTTCTTTTGCTAGCCTTCACTTGCATTGAGTATGAGCTCTACCTGTGTTTCCAACTCCCCAAAACCAATATTGCCAGTTGTGTCCACCATACCTACCTATTAGCATCGTTTGCTATTTCAGTGCATATTCAATATGCCTTGTTTTCTTTCAAATAAAATGTTTGTCTGTTTTGAGAAAGTTAGTTAGTAAAGCTCTCACGAACTTGATGCCACACTTTATTCCTTGTGCTTAATAATCCTGAACCATTGTGACTTGTCCATGAAAGTTATATGCTGGGAGTCAGCAGAACCGTACTGCCACGAGGAACGCTTTCAACACTTGTTGGATAATCCTATCCAGTTGATACTTTGATCTTTTGTTTACGAATGTCGACGATGTGAAGTAAAAGGGGAGCTTGTGAGTTCATGGAGTCTATACATTGTGTTAGAGAAACGCCTGGGATGCTAGCCTAAGCCATGCCTAATCATGGTAGAAACTTGCAGCATCACCGTAATGAGCATCTATGAAGCATCCTCAATAAAAATCTATGCATATGGTAAATAAAAAGATTGCTGAGATGCTCATTGTCTGCTTGCCTTGTCATTTTGGTTATGGGAAAGCTCCTGTACCATGTGCAAGGGGTACCCCGTTGGCGGTTCTCTATGATATGCATGTATTTGCAATGACAAGAACTTACAGGTAACCAAAGTTGAGTAGCATGCGGAGCGGCCCTCGTACTCAAGGGACTTGGGATTTTCAGCCTATGGTCTGTCAAGCATATGATTCAGAGTGGACCTCACTTTCACCTTAACCACATGAAGATGCCTATGATAGGGGCAATGAGAGCTCGAAGCTAATGAGTACCTTCCTTTCATCATTAGGAAGCCTTTCAAACTTCCCAAAACCATTTTCACAACCTTGTTGAGTCACCACTTATTCTATGAGCACCTTCTTGGGAGCATAGTTGTCATTCTTGTGTTTGTTCCAAAACTTGGTTAATTATGTCATGACTTTGATGCTTGTATCTTTGATATTTTTACCTCTAGTCTTCACTTGAACTTCAGAGGTGCCTTGGCATTTATATTGCGCTCTACAAACAAAGGCAAGCGAGACACCACTCTATCATACCTTACTATGAGCATTGCAATGTTGCTTATGTTTATGTTCCATGCTACTTATTATTATTGAGTTGGTTTCTCTTCGTAGCTTGTAATGATTATTGAGTAGACTTAGTTGCATACTTCTTATTATGAATGGTTTAAGCATCTACTCCTGTGCTGAGAATATATACATCATATGAAGCAAATGTGTTCGTGGAAGTTCTTTTATCGCACTTAGTTTTCAACTGAATTGCTTGAGGACAAGCAATAAGCTAAGCTTGGGGGAGTTGATACGTCCAAAACGTATCTACTTTGCTGAACACTTTTTCCATTGCTTCTCCTCTAAACTTATGTGATTTGGATACAACTAACACGGACTAACGCTGTTTTCAGCAGAATTACCTTGGTGTCTTGTTTTTGTGCAGAAAATCAACTATTAGGAAAAATCCCGAAAAATATGCCAAAAATTATATTTCACCAGAAGACCCACGGAGCCAGAAGATGAGCCAGAGAAGGGGCCTAGGGGGCCCACACCCCTGCCAGGCACGGGTGGGCCCTGCCCCGCGCCTAGGGGGTGTAGCCACCCTAGGCACCCCCTCGGCCTCCCTCTGCGCCTATAAGTTGCCATTCGACCTAAAAACCGAGGGGAGTTCTATAGTTTTCCAGAAAGAGTTCCGCTCCACCGCCGCCACCAGAAACGAAGATTCGGATCCAGAAACTCCGTTCTGGCACCCTGTTGGGACGGGGAATTTGGAGAGGATCATCACCATCGTCATCACCAACGCATCTCCATCAACCACCGATGTTTCCCTCATCCATGAGTGAGTAATCCCATGTTGTAGGCTTGGGTATGGTAGGGATTGGATGAGTTCTATCATATAATCGAATAAGATCTGTTAGGGCATAGTGCCTAATATCTCTATTAGTGCTATTTGACTTTGTTGCAACTTGTTGTGCTTAATGCTTGTCACTAGGGCTCGAGTGCCATGATCTCAGATCTTAACTTATTATTGAATCATTATGATAGTATTGTTTGTGATCTTATCTGCAAGTTGTGTACACATATCATTGTCCAGATCTAAAGGCCCCAAAGTGACAATAATTGGGACAACCGGAGGGGATGGCTGTGGTGTGAGGCTCACATGTATTCATGGAGTGTTAATGCTTTGCTCCGGTGCTCGATTAAAAGGAGCACCTTAATTGCCAGTAGTTCCCTAGAGGCCCCGCTGCCACGGGCTGTCTGGACAGAAGATGTTGTGCAAGTTCTCATTGCGATCACGTATGACTATATTTGGAGCACATGCCTAGGATTGTTTAGTACTTGGATGCTTGTTATTATTTATCTGCAATGCCCTAGATCTTGAAGTTACATGTTTATACTCGTTGCATGCAACGCCCGTCCATCCATCCCTATGCCTACCACACTCGAATCCCACTGTTACCGTTACTGTTACTATTGCTCTTGTTCTGCTATTGCTGTTGCTTTGCTGTTACTACTACAAACTGTTGCTACTGATAAACTTCTGTGAGCAAGAACTATTTCCAGGTGCAGCTGAACTGACAACTCAGTTGTTAAGGCTTGCAAGTATTATTTGGCTCCCCTTGTGTCGAATCAATAAATTGGGTAATACTACCCGCGAAGACTGCTGCGATCCCCTACACTTATGGGTCATCACATGCAAAAACAGATGAAAATACATAAGTAACACCTCTTAATATGAAATATATCAATGAATATAGGCAAATTATGATATGGAATGGTGATGCAAATTTAACGTATCAACTCCCCCAAGCTTAGACCTCGCTTGTGCCCAAGAGAAAACTGAGCTCAGTAAACATGTCCATAGGTTTATGGAGTGAAGTGTCGATAAAAATAATACAAACAAGAAGCATCACACTTACCAATACACAACTCATAGTAGAAAGCAACTCACCATTATATAAATTAGCTTGCAACAAGTATGGGAGTCACAATAAAGATGCATAAAGATAAATCATAATTGGGACTAGCAAACTTTGTTCTTGGTCAGAGAACAGCTGACAAATAGTTTTCAAGCAAAGCTTTTGTAAAGAAGTTTATAACAGGAATACTCTTTTCTCAAACATAAAAGGTTTTTCACAATGATGTCTTTCAAATTAATACTCATTTAGATAAGAGTCTTGTGCAAACAAGGAAGATAAAGAACATGATTGAATAAATCATCATATGAATGCTTGAAACACAAAAACTCAAATGCTTGCTGGAGATAGAGATGTTGGAGATATGCCCTAGAGGCAATAATAAATATGGTTATTATTATATCTTTGTGTTTATGATAAATGTTTACATTCATGCTATAATAGTATTAACAAGGAAACATTAATACTTGTGTGATTTGTAAACTTAAATTGAAGTCCCTAGTAAAGCCTCTATACATCACTATCTTGTTGGTTAATGAATGATTGTGGTTTCCCTTTCATGAACATTGAGATGTTATTAACAACAAGATCATATCGTTAGGAGAATTATATGGTGGACATACTCCTATAGATAAGCGTAGCATAAAGATCAAGTCATTTAAATAGTTCAATTGCTATATGCTTTCTGATACATAGTAACCTAATTCCTTCGACCATGAGATCATGCATATCACCTTTACGGGATGGATGCTTTGATGACATCAAACGCCACACCGTAACAGGGTGGCTATAAAGGTGGCATTGAGTGTTCGGAAAGTATTGGTTGAGACACATGGATCAAGAGTGGGATTTGTCCATCCATATGACGGATAGATATACTCTGGGCCCTCTCGGTGAAATGTCATCCAATTAGCTTGCAAGCATGTGACTAGCTCACAAGGGATCACATATAACGGGAACGAGAAAAGAGTACTTATCGTTAACGAGGTTGAACTAGGTATGCAGAGATACCGACGATCATAACCTCGGATAAGTAAACTATCGTGAGACAAAGGGAAATTGGTATCGTATGTAAGTAGTTCATTCGATCGCAAAGTAATCGTAGAAATATGTGGGAGCCATATGAATTTCTAGATTCCTCTATTGGTTATTGTTCGGAGAGGTGTCTCGATCATGTCCGCATAATTCACGAACCGTAGGGAGACACACTTAAGGATTCGACGTTATTTGAGTAGTTATGGAATGATGAGAAAGAGACCGAATGTTGTTCGGAGTCTCAAATGGGATCCGGGATATCACGAGGAGATCCGGAATGGTCTGGAGAATAAGATTCATATAAGGAAAGTCCCGTTTCGGAGTTGGGGAATGATTTCGGTGTTTTCATAGGGAATGTTCTAGAAGGTTTCGGAATGTTCGGCACTCCGGAGGGGAAGGGTACATGAATGTGTTATATCAAGTTGGTATGATTGCATTATGTACTCGGTGTCATCGCTGAACAAAATAGAGGGATTAATCAAATCCTAGTTTGAAAAGTCAAACGCCTAGTTTGAAAGTCAAACGGCTAGTTTTGGGAAGTGGAGAGGGAGGTGGAAACCGACTTGGGGGAGAAGTTCCTCCTCCCACCGCCGGCGCACCACCAAGCCGAGTTGGGGAGGGACTCCCCTCCCCTTGTCCGGCCCCCTCCACCTATATAAGGAGGGGCAAGGCTCCCCTCCTAGACACACAAGTTCCTACCTCTAAACCCTAAGTACCAAGCCGCCGCCTCCATAGCCGCCACCGGCCCTAGGGCAAACCGCCGCCGCCTAGCTAAATCCTAGCCGCCGGCATGCCCCTCCTCGGCGTGTCTAAACCCTAGATCGTCGAGGGACTCTCTCATACTCCACCATACTCGCTCCGGCTTAAGGCGAAGCCCTGCGAGATCTCCCCTCTACTTCCGGTACCACGTCGTTGTGCTGCCGGAATCGTGAAGAGAGTGCTACAACCTCCGCTGCCTGCTGGAACAAGGGAGAGGAAGGTCTTCGTCGAGTACCGAACGTGTGACCGACTGCGGGAGCGCTGCCGGAACGCAGCGCCGGAAGGATCGTCTACGCGATCTTGAGATCGGGAAGAGTACGACTACATCACCCACGAGAATCCGCTCTCGTTAAACACTTTGGAATCTTCGAGGGTGAGTTATTCCATCGACTCGTTGCTACAATATAGTAGATAGATCTTGGCTTGTTTGTTCGTATGCGATAGAAATTTTTTGTTTTCCTTGCTACGAATCCCTACAGTGGTATCAGAGCCGTGTCTATATGTAGATCTGTTGCACGAGTAGAACACAATGGTCATTGTGGGCGTTGATGCTTTTATTGTCGATTGCTTCTTGTGTACTTTGCATCTTGCGGGATGTTGGGATGAAGTGGCCCGGGCTAACCTTACATGACATCGTTCATGAGACTTGCTCCACGCTTGACATGCAACTTGTATTGCATAAGTGGCTTTGCGGGTGCCTGTTTCTCCTAGCATAGTTAAGATCCAATTTACAACGGGTGATTAACAATACTAGTATCAATGTTGTGGTTCATGTTCGTAAGTTAGAACGACACTTATTGAAAGCCCCAAACCACGTAAAACATGCAAAGAAAGTAGAAGCGTCTAACTTTGTTTTGCAGGGGTGTGCTGTGATGTGATATGGCCATGATTGTGATTATATTTGATGTATGCAATGTTCCTTATTGTAAGTTGGCAACCGGCAGGAGCCATATGGTTGTCATTAATTTATGTTAAGACCCGCGTGTCTATTCAAAGTAGTTGTAATAGTTGAAGCCGGTGGACGACAACCATGGAGAAGCGTCATTGACCTTGATGCAATGCCGGTGATGATGGAGATCATGTTCGTGCTAGAAGATGGAGATCGGAAGCACAAAAGAAGAAAGGCCATATCATATCACATATTATGAATTGCATGTGATGTTAATCCTTTATGCATCTTGTATTGCTTAGTAGACGACGGTAGCATTATAAGATGATCCCTCATGCACTAGAATTTCAAGTCATAAAGTGTTCACCCTTAGTTAGCACCGTTGCTAAAGCTTGTTGTTTCGAAGCACCAAGTGATGATCGGGTGTGTTAGATTCCGCAAGTGTATACAACGTGAGCAAGCTAGATTTGCTCATGCGGAAACTAAGGTTTGATCTTGAAGAGCCTAGCATGTACAGACATGGTCTCGGAACACGGATCACCGAAAGGTAAAGCATGAATCATATAGTAGATATGATGAACATGTCGATTGTTCGCCATTGAAACTATATCAACTCTCATGATGATCAGTGTTGATATGGTGGATTTGGTTCGTGTGATCACTAAACCAATGTGAGGGATATTGTTTTGAGTGGGAGTTCACCTAGATTAATTTTATTATTAATTAGAACTCAATTTGTCATAAACTTAGTCTAAACTATTGCAAATATGTTGTAGATCAATGGCAGCCCCTACCATCAATTTTAATGCGTTCCTAGAGAAAGAAAAGTTGAAAAACAATGGAAGCAACTTCGCGGATTGGTTCTGAAATTTGAGGATTGTCCTCACAGCTGGTAATTTGACCTATGTGCTGGATGCACTGCTGGGTGACCCACCTGCAGCTGATGCTGCCGATGAAGTAAAGAATGTTTACCTCACTCGGAAGACTCAGTACTCCACAGTTCAGTGTGCTATCTTGTATGGTTTAGAATCGGAGCTTCAGAAAAGGTTTGAGAATTCAGACCCATATGATATTGTCGAGGATCTCAAATTGATCTTTGAGACTCATGCGGCAATTGAAAGCTATGAGGCTTCTGAAAAGTTCTTTAACTGCAAGATGGAAGAGGGCAACTCCGTCAGTGAGCATGTGCTTAAGATGTCTGGGCACGCAAACAAACTTCAAAGCTTGGGTATAGTGATTCCTAATGCTTTGGGGATTTACCGCGTCCTCCAATCACTACCACCAAGTTACAAGAACTTTGTGATGAACTACAACATGCAAAACATGAACAAGACGTTGCCAGAACTCTTTGCCATGTTGAAATCTGCAGAAGTGGAGATCAAGAAAGAGCACCAAGCGTTGTTGCTCAATAAGACCACCAAATTCAAGAAAGGCAAGTCTAAGCAGAAGGGACACTTCAAGAAGGGTGGTAAGAAAGTTACCACGCCAACGAAGAATACCAATGCTGGACCTAAGCCTGATACTGAGTGTTTTTACTGCAAGGGAGAAGGTCACTGGAAGCGGAATTGCCCAAAGTACTTGGCAGATTTGAAGAACGGCAACATCAAGAAGAAAGGTATATCTGATATACATGTTATTGATGTGTATCTCACTAGTACTCGTAGTAGTGCCTGGGTATTTGATACTGGTTCGGTTGCTCATATTTGTAACTCAAAACAGGTGTTGCAGAATAAACGAAAGCTAGCGAAGAACGAGGTGACGATGCGCGTGGGAAATAGATCAAAGGTTGATGTGATCGCGGTCGGCACGCTACCCCTTCATCTACCATCGAGATTAGTTTTATACTTAAATAATTGTTATTTGGTGCCTGCGTTAAGCATGAACATTATATCGGGATCTTGTTTATTGCGAGACGGTTACTTGTTTAAGTCCGAGAATAATGGTTGTTTGATTTATATGAGTAATATGTTTTATGCACATGCACCTTTGATAGATGGTCTATTCTTGTTGAATCTCGATAGTGGAAATACACATATTAATAACATTGAGGCTAAACGTTTGAAATCGAGGGATAACTCGACCTATATGTGGCACTGTCGTCTTGGTCACATTGGAGTGAAGCGTATGAAGAAACTCCATTCCGATGGACTTCTTGAATCACTTGATTTGGAATCACTTGAAAGATGCGAAGCATGTCTGATGGGTAAAATGACTAAGACTCCATTTTCTGGTATGATGGATCGAGCTACGGACTTATTGGAAATCATACATACCGATGTGTGTGGTCCAATGAGTGTAGCATCGCGCAGTGGTTATCGTTATGTTCTTACCTTCACGGATGACTTGAGTAGATATGGGTATATCTATTTCATGAAACATAAGTCCAAAACTTTCGAGAAGTTTAAGGAATTTCAAAGTGAGGTAGAGAATCAACGTAACAAGAAGATTAAATTTCTACGTTCTGATCGTGGAGGTGAATATCTAAGTTACGAGTTTGGCGAGCATTTGAAGAAATGCGGAATACTTTCACAATTGACACCGCCGGGAACACCACAGCGTAATGGTGTGTCCGAACGTCGTAATCGAACTCTCTTAGATATGGTTCGTTCTATGATGTCACTTACAGATTTACCGCTATCATTTTGGGGTTATGCATTAGAAACAGCCGCATTCACTTTAAATAGGGCACCATCTAAATCCGTTGAAACGACACCGTATGAATTATGGTTTGGGAAGAAACCTAGATTGTCGTTCCTTAAAGTTTGGGGTTGCGAAGCCTATGTAAAGAAGTTACAGCCGGACAAGCTTGAACCCAAAGCGGAAAAATGCGTCTTCATAGGATACCCGAAGGAAACTATTGGGTATACCTTCTATCATAGATCCGAAGGCAAAATCTTCGTTGCCAAGAATGGATCCTTTCTAGAGAAGGAATTTCTCTCGAAAGAAGTGACTGGAAGGAAAGTAGAACTCGACGAGGTTGTCAAACCTTCTCTCGAAATTGCGAGTAGCGCAGCACCGGAAGAAGTTCCTGGGGTGCCTGCACTAGTTAGAGAGGAAGCTAATGATGATGATCATGAAACTTCGGTTGAAGTTGCTACAGAGCCTCGCAGGTCAACGAGAAATCGTACCACTCCAGATTGGTATGATCCCGTTATGAGTGTCATGTTGGTGGACAACACCGATGACCCTGAGACATATGAGGAAGCAATGATGAGCCCAGATTCCAATAAATGGCAAGAAGCCATGAAATCCGAGATTGGATCCATGTACGAAAACCAAGTATGAACTTTGGTGGACTTACCAGATGGCCGGAAGGCTGTCGAGAACAAATGGATTTTCAAGAAGAAAACAAATGCTGATGGTAATGTTACTGTCTATAAAGCTCGACTTGTCGCAAAGGGGTTTCGACAAATTCAAGGAGTTGACTACGATGAGACTTTCTCACCAGTAGCGAAGCTAAAGTCTGTGAGGATTATGTTAGCAATCGCTGCATATTATGATTATGAGATATGGTAGATGGATGTTAAAACAGCATTCCTCAATGGAGACATTGATGAAGAGTTGTATATGATGCAACCCAAAGGTTTTGTCGATCCTAAAGATGCTAACAAGGTATGCAAACTTCAACGGTCCATTTATGGATTGAAGCAAGCATCCCGAAGTTGGAATCAACGTTTTGATAAGGTGATCAAAAGTTTTGGTTTTATACAAACTTATGGAGAAGCTTGTATTTACAAGAAAGTGAGTGGGAGCTCTGTAGCATTCTTAATACTATATGTAGATGACATATTGTTGATTGGGAATGATGTAGACCTTCTTAATAGTGTCAAGGAATATTTGAATAATAGTTTTTCAATGAAATATCTTGGCGAAGCAGCTTACATATTAGGCATAAAGATTTATAGAGATAGATCAAGACGCCAAATATCATTGTCACAAAGTACATATTTGGACAAAGTTCTAAAGAGGTTTGGAATGGAAGATAGCAAGAAAGGGTTCTTGCCCATGTTGCCCAATATGACCTTGAGTAAAACTCAAAGTCCGACATCGGCAGAAGATAGAGAAAGGATGAGTAAGACTCCCTATGCCTCAGCCATAGGATCTCTAATGTATGCCATGCTATGTACTAGACCCGACATTGCATATGCTGTTAGTTTAACTAGCAGATATCAAAGTGATCCAGGAGTGGATCATTGGACAGCGGTCAAAAACATCCTTAAGTACTTGAGAAGAACTAAGGATATGGTTCTTTCTTATGGAGGTGATGAACAGCTTGTTGTTAATGGTTACACCGATGCCAGTTGGAACACCGATCCGGATGATTCTAAATCACAATCTGGATATGTATTTATTTTGAATGGTGCAACAGTTAGCTGGAGGAGTGCAAAGCAAAGCGTTGTGGCGAGATCTTCAACTGAATCGGAATACATGGCTGCTTCGGAGGCTTCACAAGAAGCGATATGGATGAAAGAGTTCATTACAGAGCTGGGTGTGGTTCCAAGTGCGCTGGACCCAATGTCTATCTACTGTGATAACATGGGCGCCATAGCCAATGTGCAAGAACCAAGGTCACACAAGAAGCTGAAGCATATCAAGCTACGTTTTCACGCTATTCGAGAACATATCCACGATGGGGATATAAAGATTTGCAAAGTACACACGGATCTGAATGTGGCGGATCCGTTGACTAAACCTCTCCCGAGGGCAAAACATGACCAGCACCAAACTGCCATGGGTGTTCGGTATATTACCATGTAATCTAGATTAGATGACTCTAGTGCAAGTGGGAGACTGTTGGAGATATGCCCTAGAGGCAATAATAAATATGGTTATTATTATATCTTTGTGTTTATGATAAATGTTTACATTCATGCTATAATAGTATTAACAAGGAAACATTAATACTTGTGTGATTTGTAAACTTAAATTGAAGTCCCTAGTAAAGCCTCTATACATCACTAGCTTGTTGGTTAATGAATGATTGTGGTTTCCCTGACAAGAACATTGAGATGTTATTAACAACAAGATCATATCGTTAGGAGAATGATATGGTGGACATACTCCTATAGATAAGCGTAGCATAAAGATCAAGTCATTTTAATAGTTCAATTGCTATATGCTTTCTGATACATAGTAACCTAATTCCTTCGACCATGAGATCATGCATATCACCTTTACCGGATGGATGCTTTGATGACATCAAACACCACACCGTAACATGGTGGCTATAAAGGTGGCATTGAGTGTTCGGAAAGTATTGGTTGAGACACATAGATCAAGAGTGGGATTTGTCCATCCATATGACGGATAGATATACTCTGGGCCCTCTCGGTGAAATGTCATCCAATTAGCTTGCAAGCATGTGACTAGCTCACAAGGGATCACATATCACGGGAACGAGAAAAGAGTACTTATCAGTAACGAGGTTGAACTAGGTATGCAGAGATACCGACGATCATAACCTCGGATAAGTACACTATCGTGAGACAAAGGGAAATTGGTATCGTATGTAAGTGGTTCATTCGATCGCAAAGTAATCGTAGAAATATGTGGGAGCCATATGAATTTCCAGATTCCTCTATTGGTTATTCTTCGGAGAGGTGTCTCGATCATGTCCGCATAATTCACGAACCGTAGGGAGACACACTTAAGGATTCGACGTTGTTTGAGTAGTTATGGAATGATGAGAAAGAGACCGAATGTTGTTCGGAGTCTCAAATGGGATCCGGGATATCACGAGGAGATCCGGAATGGTCCGGAGAATAAGATTCATATAAGGAAAGTCCCGTTTCGGAGTTGGGGAATGATTCCGGTGTTTTCATAGGGAATGTTCTAGAAGGTTCCGGAATGTCCGGCACTCCGGAGGGGAAGGGTACATGAATGTGTTATATCAAGTTGGTATGATTGCATTATGTACTCGGTGTCATCGCTGAACAAAATAGAGGGATTAATCAAATCCTAGTTTGAAAAGTCAAACGCCTAGTTTGAAAGTCAAACGCCTAGTTTGAAAGTCAAACGCCTAGTTTGAAAGTCAAACGGCTAGTTTTGGGAAGTGGAGAGGGAGGTGGAAACCGACTTGGGGGAGGAGTTCCTCCTTCCACCGCCGGCGCACCACCAAGCCGAGTTAGGGAGGGACTCCCCTCCCCTTGGCCGGCCCCCTCCACCTATATAAGGAGGGGCAGGGCTCCCCTCCTAGACACACAAGTTCCTACCTCTAAACCCTAAGTACCAAGCCGCCGCCGCCTCCATAGCCGCCGCCGGCCCTAGGGCAAACCACCGCCGCCGCCTAGCTAAACCCTAGCCGCCGTCTTGCCCCTCCTCGGCGTGTCTAAACCCTAGATCGTCGAGGGACTCTCTCATACTCCACCATACTCGCTCCGGCTTAAGGCGAAGCCCTGCGAGATCTCCCCTCTACTTCCGGTACCACGCCGTTGTGCTGCCGGAATCATGAGGAGAGTGCTACAACCTCCGCTGCCAGCTGGAACAAGGGAGAGGAAGGTCTTCGTCGAGTACCGAACGTGTGACCGACTGCGGGAGCGCTGCCGGAACGCAGCGCCGAAAGGATCGTCTACGCGATCTTGAGATCGGGAAGAGTACGACTACATCACCCACGAGAATCCGCTCTCGTTAAACACTTTGGAATCTTCGAGGGTGAGTTATTCCATCCACTCGTTGCTAAAATCTAGTAGATAGATCTTGGCTTGTTTGTTTGTATGCGGTAGAAATTTTTTGTTTTCCATGCTACGAACCCCTACAGTTAATACCTTAAATACCGTGGTTAGGTTCTAGGTATGTTTGCCATTGTCGGCTAAGTTCATACAAGATCTTGGAGCTATCCCATATCAAAATGACAATGCAAGAGAACGGTGAGCATCTCAGCAATCTTTTTATTTGCTATTTGCATAGGTTTTTATTGAGGATGCTTCACATATTGCTCACTATGGTTATGCTGCAAGTTTCCACCATGATTAGGCATGGCTTAGGCTAGCGGCCTAGGCGTTTCTCTAACACACATACATAACTCCATGGACTTACAAGCTCCCCTTTTATTTCACACCAACGACATCCACAAACAAAAGAGCATGATATCAACTATGTACAATGTACAGGTGCAATGTTGAAATCGTTCCCCGTGACAGCACAGTTCTGCTAATCCCAACATATAGGTGCAAGCATATACAACTTCAATGACACAATGGTTCAAGTTTATTAGGGGCAAGAAAATAAGGTGTGCCATCAAGTTCGTGAGACCTTTACTAACTAGTTTTCACATAACAAAATAATTTTTAATTTGAAAGATAGATGAAGATTGAGAATTTACTTGGAATGGCAATAATTCTAATAGGTAGATATGGTGGACACAAATGGCATAGGTTTTGGTTTAAAGGATTGGATGCATGAGAAGTGTTCCCTCAGCACAAGTTTTTGGCTAGCAAGTATGGGTAGCAAGCAAAAGAGTTGAAGGAAACAAGCAAACATACAAGTAATAAAGTCAGAACATGCAATCTTCCTTGAAGACACAAAAGATCTTAAATAAAGAATACTAAGCTTATGAGCCAATCAAGAAAGAAAATAAATGATATAAAATACCTGTAAGCTTTTCTCTTTTCCTTAAAAACCTCAAAAAGTGTTGCTACTGACCAGAGCTTGGTTTGCCAAAACCAATTTAGATCTACTTGATGCTCCCAAAGTGATACAAATACTGAATAACAAGATCCATCATATAATAGATATTGCAAACTAAAATAAGAAGTGCAAAAAGTAAAAGATGAAGCTTCTCAATATTCCATAAAGGCACTCACACCAAGGGATACATGGATAACCAACTAAAGGAGAGAGATACTTCCACAATGCAAACCAATCTAAAAGATAACTTCTCTACCCAAGATATGAATCTACTAAAAAGGTAAAAAGATAAAAGATAATGATGCGATACCGTGGCACTCCCGCAAGCTTGGAACAAGCCATGGGGATGCCAAACCTGATGACGAATTACTCCTTTGGTGATGGTGTTCCCTTGTTTAGGGTGAGAAAATCCTCCAGCATCTTACGAAGCCTGTTTTTCTCCTCTTGAAGTATATCCACCTTCATCCTCAGAGAACGGTACTTATCACAAAACTCATTAGTGGTTCGAAGGGCTTCCACTGCCTCAGGGCAGGATCTGAAGTCTGGAACGGAGGTCATAATCCCCTACATATTATGAGAAAAAGCACGTCCAGTGTTAATTGCCCCTACAAAAGTAGGTTTTCTTGCCCTTGATCCTATGGCAGCTTGTCCCTTCATGCCTGCTGACATGTCCTTTACTTTCTCCTTGATGCTGACATCCATGTCTTCATGCCTAGCAGCGATCCTTTTTTCTTCCACGGGCTTCTTGTCCTTGTCGTTGGCGGAAACCATGCCGCGTCTAAACTTGAGAGTATTTCCTGACAGAAATAGACCAAAACAAAAACACGATGAGAACATGATATACGAACCTCGGGGGATCCGGGGGTTATATATTACGAAGTTATATGACATAAGGAAGGTACTGTGCGAAAACGGGGCGGAGACGGACTCCAGGGGGCTCACGCCCCTGGTGGCGTGGCCAGCTGGGTCCCGCACCACTGGTGGGTGTGGCCCACCTGGGCTCCGTTTCCTCCTCTGTTTCATCTAGTAACCTTCCATATGTAATAAAAACATCAAAAATATAAAGAAAAAGGTTTTTTGCGAACCTTCTATTTTCACCGCTTTTACCTATTCAAAGACGGACTGGCAGATTCCTTCTCTCCATCTCCTGAAAATTCCTTTCATGCAAAGCCTCACACAAACTTCATTGGCAACATTAGTGTATGCAAAAACAATAAACCTTTAGGTTCAAACTTCAACTAAAATCCATCAAAACAAAAGCTATTGTAGCAAAAAAAATTCAAAATCCCAAAAGAATTTGGAAGGGAATCAATATAAGAGGCAAATGCAAATGATGGAAGAAATATGTCAAAACAGACTAGCAGGTAAAGATTGATTTTTTTTCGAAAAACTTATGTTGCTCAAATCAAAAAGTGCAAAACTAATGAAAGTTGGATAACAACTTGGAGAACAAGCATAGAAAATTACAGCTCCATCTGTTGTACTGAGCTCCTTCACAATTTTTATAATGCAGCACAAAAATCTGTCCCAGGACAACCACTTTTCACAACTCCTCTACTTCTCAAAAGTAGTTGATCTTGACACAAAAAGAAAAACAAAAAGTATAAGGAGAGGTTATTACAAGTAATAACTTCCAAGACTCAATAAAACTATTGGGTTATCTCCCAAGAAGTACTTTTCTTTAATTCCTTTAAGTTAGGCTTGATAATTTCAAAGATGCTCACATAGGAGATAGGGATTTGAAGTGAAAAAGAGCATCAAGAAGCAAATATCCAACACATTTGAGTTTAGCCCACTTCCTATGCAAGGGGGTATCATGAGAAAACAAATGATTGAAACAAAAGTCCAATAGCATAGGGAGACAAAACAAGTGCAACTTCAAAGCTTTCAACATAAAGCGGGGAAACTTAAATTGTTGAGATGCATAAAACCATGTTTCTCTCTCTCATAATAACTTTCAGTAGCACTCTGAATAAAGTTGACAATATAACTATCATAAGAAACAACTTTATCATTAGAATGTGCATACTTACAATCATCAAAAAGAGGTCTAAGGTCATAAACTAGATCAATAGAAGCAAGTTGTTCCACCCTGAAATCCTCATTAGGCAAACTATTTTCATAAGGAGCTTTAGCAAATTTGGAAAATTTAAACTCATAAGAATCTCCATCAAACTTAGTTAAAACTTTCTCCTTCTTACAATCTATAATAGCCCCACAAGTATTCAATAAAGGTTTACCAAAGATGATAGGACAAGTTTTACTAGCTGCTGAACCAAGCACTAGAAAATTAGCAGGATACTTAATCTTACCGCAAAGTACTTCCACATCTCTTACAATGTCAATTGGACAGACTGTATCTCTATTAGCAAGGTGAATAACCACATCAATGTCCTCAAGTTCACAAGGACCAATTTCATTCATAATTTCCCTGTAAAGCTCATATGGAATAGCACTAGAACTAGCACCAATATCACATAAACCATAATAGCAATGGTCACCAATTCTCACAGAAAGCACATGGACACTAGTTTTTCTAGCTTTTCTAGGATGATACAATATTAGAAGCGTCTTCACAAAAGATAATGTGCTCATCCTCTATATTTTTAGTGACAAGATCTTTCACAATGGCTACTACAGGTTCAATGTTTATTTGCTCATCAGGTTCCATAGTTTCCTTTGTACTTTTGCTAACCACACTAATTATCATGGAATGCTCCTTTACCTTAGCTGGGAAAGGGATTTTCTCAATATAAGGTTCAGGCAAAATATGAGCAATAGTACAAACTTCAGTGCTTCTAACAGGAACATGATTAACAACATCTTTATAAGGTGCATGGTACTTATTCCACTTCTTTTTAGGAATTTCTATATAAGAGGCTAAATCCTTAAAACAATTGGCAATACTTTGAGAATCAAGACCATACTCAGTACTAATATCATGGAAGTTATTATTTCCCATAAAAGATTTAGTACATTCATAATCATAATTTATACCTGACTTTCTTCCTTTTTCATTCTTCCAAGCTTTAGTGTTCTCTTGAATAGTCTTGATGACCCGCAAGTATAGGGGTGTATCGTAGTACTTTCAATAAATAGGAGTGTCGATCCCAACGAGGAGCAGAAGGTGTTGACTAGTGGTATGGAGCAGGAAATCTCTGTAAATACTTAGCAAACATATTTTTAGGGGTTTTATGATAAAGAAAGGAAATAAAGTGCAAGTAAATAAAGACTACAGTGGCCTAATCCTTTCTTAGCAAAGGACAAGCCGGTGGAAATACTAATGAGGACCAAACGTTCTCGAGGACACATGGGAATACTGTCAAGTCCTTTCGTTTCATATAGCTGATTAATCTTCTTTGGTTTTATAGGTGTTGTGTGGGTGAACCTGTGCTAATGTATCGACCTTACTTGGACTAATACATACTTGTGATTAAACCACGTGCAGACATCCGCAACTACAAGAAAGCAATTAAGATAAAAACCTAACCACAACCTTAAATTCTGAGATCCTACACTCCCTTGTGCAATGGTTTCCTAACGGGTGTTCTGGTTTCTGTCACTCCGGCAACCCCACAATTAGTAGCCAAATACACAACGCATTCCCCTAGGCCCATAAATGGTGAAGTATCATGTAGTCTACGTTCACATGACACCACTAGAAGAATAGCACCACAACTTAAATATTAAACCATTGAATAATACCTCAACACAAATCCACTACTAACAACATGACTTCTCCCATGTCCTCAAGAACTAAATGAACTACTCACGAGACATCATATGGATCAAGATCAAAGATGATATGATGATGGATAACAATCTGAACATAAACAATAATTCAATGGTTCCACTCACAAGCATCAACTACAATAGTAATTAACATCGGGAAAGTTTCCCCTAAGAACTATGCAAGATTCAACACAATTGTTACAGCGGGATGGAGTGGTGATGATGGTGCTGGTGGATATGATGGTGTGAATGGTGATGATGATGATCCCGATGAAGTCTAGCTTGATGATGGTGTTGATGGCAACGATCTCCCCTCTCCGGGAAGGAATTTCCCCGGCAGAAATCTGTCTGTCGGAGAGCTCTTTCTCTCTCGGTGTTTTCCGCCCTACAGAGGTGGAGGAATCTTTCTGTGGTCGCTCCCTCGACTTTAGGGTTTCGAGGAGAAGATATAGGCGAGAGGGTGGAGCCAGAGGTGGGCCAGGGTGGCCCATGCCTGGGGGATGTGGGCCCCCTGTGGCCCAACTCCGACTCCCCTTCTAGCATTCTTCATCTTCTAGAAAAATATAATTTTCCATATTTTTTCTGTAATTTTCTAATCTTCACGAAATTGCATCAAAACACCGCTTTTTCAATCAGAATCCTTACTCCGGCAGTTCATCCTCCAAGAATCATCTAACATGCAAAAACAGATGATAAGACAAAAGTAACACCTCTTAATATGAAATATATCAATGAATAGAGGCAAATTATAATATAGAATGGTGATGCAAATTGGACGTATCAGAGGTACACGAATAAAGCATCTTGTTAAGTTTTTAGTCATGTTTTGCTTGTATAAACCTTGATGGACATTTAATATTTATATGATGCATGCTACAATGCAGATCACAGAATGCTTAGTTAGAACGGGCTTGTATCAATTTAGACATATCATTTATCAAATTCAGAGTTATAGAATTAAAGTTATGCAATTAGTAAGAATATGGAAATTGGAAAATTTAAATTGCTCAAATGATATTTTAAATAGCATATTCATAATCCTCGTGTTTTTTGATCAAGAATCATATATCATTTGTATTGTTTCAAGATATTATAAAAAAGTTGAGATTTAATAATTATTAAAACATTTACTAATACTCATAAATCATTTATTATTTTCCAATATTTGAAAAAGTAAATAGAGGACAGATTCATGTTTGGAATTCAAAAACAAACTAGTTTCATGTTTTTATTTTTATCAAATTCGAATGTATTTGAAATTTTTGACTTTAGTTGACATTTGACTTAGGTTTGACTAAATTTGAGAAGTCCAGGGGCTCAGTTTAGATGAACGGGTTGGTTTCTAGAAAAGGCAGGGGGCTCGGGAAGATTTACCACGCGCGCAGGGGCTAACGCATAATTAACAAACAGAACACAGGGACCGCATTGCAAATATGCGATATCTGGATCTGGGAGGGTTTTCTCATCGTGGTGATGTCTAGCACATGAGGCTGACAGGCGAGCCACGCTGACAAGTCTGAAGAGGTGGCCACTGAGCTGGATCCACGCTGGACGTCTGACTTCGCCGAAGTTTGGCGTTGACCGCGGCGGGACTATGGTGCTCTACAGCGCTGGAGGCACGCACACCTCAAAGGAGAACAACAGAAGGGAGTGACATCACGCGGTACCAGAATTGGGCGGCACCCCCTCGTCTTGGTCATCGGAAGATCGTTAGAAACATGGTGTTACGGTGGCGCTTTGTGGGTCAGAGACGAGTGGGTGATCTAGAGAGAGGGGAAGACGATGATGAGGCTCCGGAGAAGCGAAATCTCACCTATAATATCGGGGAGGGTTCGGAGAGGTCGGAGAAGCAGCAACGGGGCCGGAATTTGGCGATGAAGGGTGGCGGCTGTCAGAGAGGAACTCGATCTATTCATCTATTAAAGGTGCACGGAGGAAAATCGAGGATGCAGGGAGGTCCCCATGGCCGAGGCGCATACTTTGGTACCTCCTAGCTCGGACGGGGCATCGTATATCGACGGTGCCATGCGCGTCTGCGAGGTGGCAGCGCTCAGAAGAAAGAGGAGAAAGGGAAGGAAGGAGGTGGACGATGCGACTAGGATTTCTTGAGGGGAAGGAGATAAGGGCGCGGCGCACGCGCTCATCATGACCTGCTGACAAGGATAATGGGGACGGTGGTATCTACGGCCACCTGTCGCGCTTCACAAGGAGGAAGGACAAGAGAGGAAGACGACCAACAGTGACGCCATTGGTGGCAAAGGGGTATCAGGCTAGGTGGGCCGGCCCATAGGAAATGAGGAGGAGAGGTTGCTAGCTGGGCTGCTGCAGGTGGTTTGTTGTGCTGCTTCTAGGGTGGTCCAGGTAAGTTTTTTATTTGTTGATTCTTTCTCTTTTTCTGTTTTTATTTCAAAAACATTTTTCAACAATGTTTGAACTTGTTTGAGGTAATTTCTTTTGAATCAGGGAGATAGAATTAGGGCAGAGATGGATATATAAGGAGTTTAGTATTATTCTCCTTATTTTTGTTTTTGGTTTGTTTAACGCAAGCCAAATGTAAGATCCCAAAATAAACAATAAGAGGGCAAAATCCAATAAGAATATAGATAAGTGAATGTAGATGATCTATGTATGCCTCAAGTGGTTTTGATCACTTGTTTGAATTTATCCTTGCAAGATTCAGAACCAAAAGAGAGCAAAATAGAAGGAAGATGGTGAAAAGATGGTAAGTTTGCATGGCCCATGCATGGATAATAAATTCCCACTACTAGTTGTGAAAACAACCATAATACATCATGGTCACTTGTTTAGACATGCTCCAAAGGTGAATAAGACATTTACAAAAATATTATGGAAGCTTGCTTTCCACATGGCATAGATGAATGAGAGCATGCACGAGGACAGAATGGCCAAGCTAGTGTGTGTGACCCACTAGATATACATATATCCACAATTATATTCAGACATGACCATTTTTCCAAATACCACCATATGGAATACAAAGAAGTTCTTATACCCTGATGGCGTGCAAAGGAGGCCATGAGGCTCCACATAGTTTTTATTGTGAAAACAATAAGAGAACAACTATGGAAGCATGTAGATTTAGGATTGGATCCATTCCAATATACATGAGCTAGAGGTAAGAATAAATATAAAGACAAAGGCTCACATATAGTTTGATGGTGGGATTATAAGGTGATGACAAAGAAAGGTGGTGGAGATGGTAAGAGATATGCCCACAACTCAACTTGGACATGAAGCACTTTATCAACAAGTAAATACAATATATCAAGAGGCAAATACAACTGATACAATATATGATGCATAGGGGATAATAACCAAATAGAGGGGTTTTATATGATGCTCAAATGCAAGGTGGCATGGTGACATGATCATGATATAATGATGATACAACAAATGACATGTAGGAAGTAGGAATATAAAATAGGCAAGTAGCAATGCAATTATTAGACAATTGGGATGCTATACTATACTATTGGAGTACACAAATCTATCCTTATCTCCTAACAAAGGTTCACACTGTTGTTCCCTACACCCCTCTTGATGATGTACCCTGCACTCAAACTCGTCGGCAAACTTGTGTGCTTCGACGCTGTCATTCTATACGCTTTCCTCAAGCTCTAATGGAGTGGCCAGATACAAGGACCCCAATCTTTACTGTTAGTGAATCTGATGACTTCTTCCTTCACTGCCATTGGATCTGGCCAACCTAACGCGCCACAATATGGCACCGCCTTCTGTATGTTAGGATCCGACGGCCTCGGCTTGCCACGGTCTAGTGGCTGCCTAATATTCCCTCCCTTGACGTTACTATCCCATCCACCTAAACATCCTCCTCTAGTTCTATGTGTTGATATATTGAGACCTTGCGGTCGCCCGCTATTCTGGACCTATATGTTGTATCCATCTACTTACTTCATTCTTCTCTTTGGGGCTACCTCCTTCGTTCTTAATATGCAAGTTTTTCCAAACAAACTTATGATAGTTGTACTCAAGAGAAAACTAAAGGGATCAAACCTCTCTATGTTACCATGTTAACAAATAAAAATGCATCGATATCTGCAAGACTAGAGAGGCTTTGAAAATATATTTCATGATGGATCTTATGAGACTACTTCTGGGATTGCATATTTTTGTACATGTCGCGTAAACTTAGAAATTTTTCTAACTTAGGATAAAGCTAAATGACAATTATTTTTGATGGTTGTTTCTTTAGAGTTTATTTGAAATGGTTATTTTCCTTGCATTAACATCTATTTTCCATGCTTATTTTTCTTCTTTATTATTGTTTCTTTAGTATGTCAGCATTAATTACTCCCTCATTCGGTGGAGCTTTAAGCCCGTATTATCTTTAGAGTGGTCTTGGTACCTATCCAGAGGGAGTAATATTTGGAACTAAGTATTCTCCATCCTAAATTAATCACATATTTTTATAGATACATAAGAATTTATTTTCAATTAATTTGGGACAAAGGGAGTATTTATTGGGTTAATACGGAGTTCAAGAAAAAAGTTTTACTATAAAATTGGTTAATAAAATATGAATTATATGTTGCAAAAATTATACCATTGGATTCATATTTAAAATACATTTTCATGATGGATCTTATGAGACTACTTTTGGGATTGCATATTTTGGTACATTGTTATGTAAACTATTAGAAAATTTCTTACTTAGGATAAAGTTAAATGACAATTATCTCGGACGGTTGTTTCTCTAGCGTTTATTTGAAATGTTTGTTTTTCTCGCATTAGCATTTATTTACTACTAGAGTATTGTTTCTTTAGTATGCCAGCATTAATTATTACTCCCTCATGGGGCGGAGCATTAAGCCCGTATATTAACTTTGGAGTAGCCATACCTATCCGGATGGACTAATCTTTGGTAGTACTAAGTATTCTCTCTATACTAAAATAATTAACGTAGATTTATTTAGATATACATATATCTGCATGTAGCGTGTAGATATACATACGGTGTGGATATACTGAAAGTAGAGTACATACGAATCTACATAAATCCGCGCAAATTAATTTGGATAAAAGAGAGTAATATTAATTGATGGCTAAAGTATAGATCGTGAGTATCGAGAAGATTACTACTACGTATATTTACTTATTTATTATCCGCACTGAGTATAAGATTTAATTGATGGCTAAAATATAATCGTGGGCACTGAGAAGTTTCGTGCCTATATAAAGCTCGGCACCCCATAGCTTCTGGCATCCATCATCGTTGTGCATTGCACATCATCATCTGATATCTGACGGCAATGGGCTCGCCATCTGCTAATCATGTGGCGCTCCTCGCCTTCCTCGTCTGCCTCCTCCCTCACTGCGGCTCGGCGAAGCACACCGGCTATGACGTGGTGTCGGTAGCCGGGTCCGGGAACCGGCTGTCCGCCCGGCTGAAGCTCGTCGGCGGGACGGAGAAATACGGGCCTGATGTCAAGAAGCTCAGCCTAAGTGCAAGGTAAGTCTTCATCTATGCTGGAGTTCAATTTTCTGTAATCTTTCTCAAGGATCCGATAAGTTGGTTGTTGCTCACTGTTTTGATTTTGTCATGACGACGGCGGCAGCCTGGAGACGGACAGCCGGCTCCACGTGCGCATCACCGATGCCGATCATTCACGATGGGAGGTTCCCCAGGTCGTAATCCCGCGGTCGGCGCTGCATGACGTCTTGCTCGACCCGACGGTGACGCCGGACAATGCTGCCGCCTTGCCGAGCAGCCGTACCCTCTCCAGCAAGTCTTCGGACCTCGTCCTCACCATCCACACCTCCCCGTTCCGGTTCACCGTCTCCCGCCGCTCCACCGGCGACGTCCTCTTCGACACTTCGGCCAACCTCGTCTTCAAGGACCGGTAAGTAACTGATAATTTGAATTGTTAACTGTCGTAATTCGTATGTTGCAATGCACTCAATTGATCGCCATGGAATGGAATGCACGAGCAGGTACCTGGAGGTGACGTCGGCGCTTCCGGCCAGCCGGTCGTCCCTGTACGGGCTGGGCGAGCAGACGAAGCAGACGTTCCGGCTCCGGCACAACGACACGTTCACGCTGTGGAACGAGGACCTGGGGAGGTCTGACCAGCTGGACCTCAACCTCTACGGCTCGCACCCCTTCTACATGGACGTGCGCACCCCCGCCGGCGCCGCGCACGGCGTGCTCCTCCTCAACAGCAACGGCATGGACATACACTACGCCGGGGACAGCATCACCTACAAGGCCATCGGCGGCTTGCTCGACTTCTACTTCTTCGCCGGCCCGTCCCCGCTCGCCGTCGTCGACCAGTACACCCAGCTCATCGGACGCCCTGCCCCCATGCCATACTGGTCATTCGGGTACCACCAGTGCAGGTATGGGTACAAGAACGTGGCTGACCTGGAGGGCGTGGTGGCCGGCTACGCGAAGGCCAAGATCCCGCTGGAGGCCATGTGGACGGACATCGACTACATGGACGGCTACCAGGACTTCACCCTGGATCCGGTCAACTACCCGGCCAAGCTGCTCCGGCCCTTCGTCGACAGGCTCCACAGCAACGGCCAGAGGTACGTGGTGATCCTGGACCCGGAGATCAAGCGGAACGCGACCCCCAACGAGGACATCTTCCTCAAGTGGAACGGCACCACCCTGGTGGGCAAGGTGTGGCCGGGCGAGGTCTACTTCCCGGACTTCCTCAACCCGCGCGGCGCCGACTACTGGGGCCAGAAGATCTCCGAGTTCCGCCGGACCATCCCCGTCGACGGGCTCTGGTGCGACATGAACGAGCCGGCCAACTTCCTGCCCATGGAGCCGCTCAACGAGCTCGACCACCCGCCCTACAGCATCAACAGCAACGGCTCGCACCACCACATCAACACCTGGACCGTGCCGGTCTCCTGCGAGCACTACAACGGCGTCACCGAGTACGACGCGCACAACCTCTTCGGCTTCCTCGAGGCCAAGGCCACGCACGCCGGCCTGCTCAAGGACACGGCGCGCCGCCCCTTCGTGCTCAGCCGATCCACCTTCGTCGGATCTGGCCGCTACGCCGCGCACTGGACAGGGGACAACGACGCCAGGTGGGACGAGCTAAGGAACTCCATCAACACCGTCCTCAGTTTCGGCATCTTCGGCATCCCCATGATCGGCTCCGACATCTGCGGCTTCACCGGCAACTCGACCCAGGAGCTCTGCAGCCGCTGGATCCAGCTCGGCGCCTTCTACCCGTTCATGAGGGGCCACTCGGAGAAGAAGACAATCCGGCGAGAGTTCTTCCTGTGGGAGTCCACGACGCGGTCGGCCAGGAAGTCGTTCGCGACGCGGTACAGGCTGCTCCCCTACATGTACACGCTCATGTACGAGGCGCACACCACGGGGGCGCCCATCCTGCGCCCGCTCTTCTTCTCCTACCCGCACGACGCCAACACCTACGGCGTCAACAGGCAGTTCCTGCTCGGCGCCGGCGTGCTCGTCTCGCCGGTGATGGAGCCAGGCGCGAAAACCGTCGACGCTTACTTCCCGGCCGGCCGGTGGTACAGCCTCTACGACTACTCCCTCGCCGTCGCCACACCGAAGGGCAAGCGCGTGACGCTCCCGGCGCTAGCGGACGTGGCGAACGTGCACGTGGCAGGCGGCGTCATCCTGCCGATGCAGCAGGCGGCGCTCACCACGTCGAGCGCGCGCCAGAGTGAGTTCCGCCTCCTCGTGGCGCTCGCGGAGAATGGCACGGCCAGCGGGGAGCTATTCTTGGACGACGGCGAGTCCCCGGAGATGGGCGGGGCGAGAAGCATGTGGACCCTGGTGAGATTCAGCTGCGATAAGTACAGGAAGGGCATCACGATGAGGTCGAATGTGGTGCACAACTCGTACGCGCCGAGCCGGAAGCAGGTCGTCGATAAGGTGGTCTTCATGGGGCTGCAGTCGCCGGCGCAACCAAAGGTGTATGTAAACGGCGTTCAGGTGAAGGCAGCTGGCATCAGGGACGGGAAGAATGGAGCGCTCACCGTCAGTGGCCTGTCGCTGGTCATTGGAGAAAACTTCCAGATCCAGATCGTCATGTCACATTGACATCGTGACCATTCTGTGCATAATATCTTGAATACAAATTGAGAAATTTGAAGATTGATAAGTACTACCGTCTGCCGTTTCTGGGTTGTCCTCGGCTCCCTCAGTGTTTGGTTTCTACAATTCATCCCACTAAGTCACCCAATGACAAATCATATAGATTATTTCACAAGGATCACAAGGCATATAACATAATCAAAGCAAGCCCTATTTTTAATTTTTCAAATGGACCAAAAAACAATAGCCAAATAGACTCTTGCTACTACTTTTTCCTGCCCATTGAATTATTCAATCCATCTACCCAGTTCACCCATTTTCCTAGGTTGATTAGGAGCGTCAAAAGCACACGGAATCATATCCCAGTTCACCCACTTTCATCGGAAGCACAGAACATACATTGTTCATCTCCCTTCAATCCTCTCTTTATTCAAGTAACTAGCATGAGGGCCCTCGCAAATGCGAGGGCATCGCCTATAGTTGATTTCTCTTTTAATATGTCAGAATTGATCAAAAATATAAATGCCTTTGAAAATAACAAATTATAAAGTCATAATTTATATATGGTAAATGTATATCACATGCCTAGAAGACATCTTTGATCGTCTTTAATTTTAGGATATTTCCAAAATACTACATTAATGAGCATATGTAAAGTTTGTGCATGAGATTAGATTGGTATATAAAATTAAATTTTAGACCTCGACCTAGCCGATAGTTTTCATGTGATGATCAAGCCTAATCTTCATATTGTTAAATAATTAAGGTATGACTAATTTTTAGTACCTAGAAATTACAATGTCTTAGTATGCATGATTCATTTGTCTTAAATAATTTTGAGACAACATTGATTGTTTTAGTTATCTTTGGTTCGATATGGTTGCTCATACATATGGTCTGCATATTAGCTTATGTGGGAAAGCTTCTACTTCCTAACTTCATATATACCTTGTACAAAGTCCATGTACTATTTAATTATTCATGTTTAAACACTTTTATTACTTACGGCCACATTGAACTCTGCCCTTGATGATCCATGCATCCATAACATTAGCTCATGTATGTTCTGTGGCATGATTTCACATTGTTAAAACCAATCATATTTATACATATCTTAGATATTTTTGCACGTTGACATTTGTGACATGTATAATCCATTGCTACATCATGTCTCGTAGTGTGGATTCAATATCAAGTTGTTCGACTTATTTCATTTTTATCTCACATTTATGTTTCTATATATCCCGTTCTTATTTTACATGTATTTGACTCCAAATTTACCTATTTTAGACTTTATATACCATGGCATGCGGTACACCTATATATTTTCCCAATTTATTCATATAAGGTTATTACATCTATACAATAAGAGTTGTATTATTTTTAAGAATCATCATGACTATCACATATAGGTTTGCATTATTCATTCTCCTAATAAGAATTGTATCTACCATTGTTTATCGATAGATAGCACAAACTATTATCCAACTTAATGCATGTTGATACATCATTTTAAGATGTAAAACTTGAGAGTGACCCTTTTTTTGTAGAACTAAATCTTCTAGTTAATTATCACTATGCCATGGCACCACAATAGAGCTAGTTTATTTGTTGCAAGAGCTTAAAATCAGAAGATACTCTCTCTGTCGACTATATTTTTTTCAGTTGATAGTAGTGATGAGAGTCTAAATTTTTTTGTTTTACATGACATGGAGCATTGGTGAGTCAGCACTATCAACGGGGTGTTCAAACTTAGTTGTCAGTTTTTCAATCAAGAAAATGTGTTTCTGTAGTAAGAATATGTGTCGACTTTACTCATTTGTATAGAAATTAACCGTCTAATTAAAGGAGGCCCATTAGTCGAGTCGTTCCATGCTTGCTCTAAAAGAACTTGAACAGCAAAGCGAAGCGAAAAAATAAGCATGATTTGCGTTTGTATATATGTCGATGCCTCTACACAAGTTCTTTGTCTAGTACGTGCCTTAGAAGTTGTGTCGAATTTTGAGAAAATACAATGCCTAATATTGCCAGTGTCTACAATGTGGGTACGGCTACTTCAGATAAGGAACTACTCATACGCTAAGCAATGACCATGTTCTCATGTAATGAAGTCATATCTGTTAATTTTTCTACTCTTACACTATGGTGTTACTTTTTCTAATACATTATGGTGATATTGATTCTGCGACCATGCAACGAAAATCTATTGAAGATTGTTGTTCCTGATTGAACATATTTTGATCATAAAACTAAGCAGGTGATTTACGTAAAAAAATATATTTTCTAAATTGACCTAGACTTATCGATCACCCAGAGCTTGAGGAGCCCGTAGATTTCTCCATTCTAGTTTTGTTGTTTGTTGACACCCAATACATTTCTTTGTTTTTCTATGGTCAATATCCGAAAGGAAAATCAGTTCGGCACGTCGTGTCTTTGTCCAATTCGTGTTGTACATATGGAGTTGTCTTACACTTTTTTTTTCAGATTTTGTCCTACCCCTTTTTTTTGGTTGCACGTAACACATATATGTGGAGATAGATCTTTTTTTTCTTTTCTTAACTCGTGGAAACATGTCAATGTTTTTTCTTTTACTTGTATACGTGTGAAAGTGTCCATATATGTTGGTGCGTGTCCGTGTTAGGTTTGTACGTGGCAACTTTTGCGTAACACCCGTAGGCTTAAACTCTCAACCATTAAAATTAGGATGATGTGGATCAACCTGGTGCCTCGAAAAACACCCTTATATTACTTTTAGTATATAATAGATAGATTAATAAAAACTTGATACACGTTAGGAATATCTATTTTTAATTATTGAACCTGATGCAGTTTAGGAGAACCTATCGATTGCGATATGTTCAAGTGTAATCATGATGATCTACTAACTCTGATTTCTTATTGAGTGTGATTTGTTTAAATTAAATTATGAAAAGATCTTGGTTTGTTCCTGTTTACACATAGTTATGACCATTTGTTATTTATGATCTATTAATAAAATAGAGTATGCTGGATTGACCAAGATATTTTTCTTCTCCGAGAACTTCTACGCTCTTTTATCTACCATATTGTACTTTCCTGTCATTTTTATGGTAAAGTAGTTTTCCTTTGTGATATGGATAGTTAAAATTATGATGATGCATTAATAATGATACTTTTAAGGGCTGGTACATCTCAATTTTTTGTATTGTGATTTGATTGTATAATTCATAAATATGACCTTTTATTGATCATATGGAAGATTGAAGCAAGGGACTTTTAGCAATTTTCTATAAAGTTATTATTTCCTTGATTATATGTGCCCATATGGACAAACAATGAATGTACGTTTTCATTTGTTTGTACTATCAATGGAGTTTGTGAGGATTTTATTTTTCTTATGATAGGTCCAAAGTCTATGTTTTCTCTCATAAAAATAGTTTGTGAGCATTTTTCGAAATGGCATCATTCCTGTCCCATAACCACAAAGGTGCCCAGCCACTTCTTTGTCTATGGGAATAACTTCACCTCAAAAATCTTCTATGTAGGCTTTCCCTTTTCATTGAAAAGAACTTATTTCAGTCTTCCATGTTTCGGTTGACGTCAAATAACTATTAAAGACTACATGAAGTGAGGGAAGCAGTGATCAATCTCGAAACTTTAGTTTTCATATGTTTTGTTAGTATGTCTTTTGTAACAATGTGTTCGTGGTTGATATTGTGTTGTCTAGAATAAAGGTGTATTGTCTTTGTTTAATTCTTGGCATTCCTATACAGTCAAATTTTATCATGAAGTTCACGGAGCCGGTGCTACTCATTGCTTTTCTTTCGATTTTTCTCGTCGTAGTTTGGCGACTTGATAATAGAATGGTTGGATAGTCTGTCTTGCAAGTATCATCTCTCTAGGATCAATGTGCGTCTATAAATTTAGATCCTTCTCTCCAAAGTCAATCGAGTTTTCTGAACCTTAAAGGTTAATTAAACTTTTACAATTTTAAAGTGTACATGTATTTCATGTTAGACATATATATATATGTATGTATAAATCAATCTATTCTTAGAGCCTCTCGAATATTTTTTTCTTGCATAATCTGTGAATGGAACTCCTACATACTTTGTCCTTGCACACATGCACCTTTATGTATGTACCAATCAGTTTTGGATTATATTTTTGATCAATTTGCTCTTGAGTTAACTTCCTATGCATTACACCGGGTCAACGTGCTAAGCTAGCTGATCGATCTTGTTTTGCAGCGAGGTTGTAACCAAGCTACGTACCCAGCTAGCTAATCCACGTAATAATCTAGCTGATCAGTTTTGGGATGATCGATTACCAAGCTAGCTCTACCTAGCTAGATGGAATCCATCCCTATGGCAGTCTTTGCCTTTTGGTATGTAGCCCGTCCCGATGGATACGACCAGCACCTCTCTCTGAGTTTTTTCTTCTATTTTGGCACGACTTCACGAATTACGTAACATGTAACATGGCCGGTCTGCCACGTTTAAGATGTTATCGTAATGTACAACTCTAATTAAATCCTAACCATACATTTTAGATCTAACGGTTTATACTAATTTAGGTGATGTGGATTAACGCGGTGCCTCGAAAAACACCCTTATATTGCTTTTAGTATATAATAGATCCTTAGTCAATGTTTTACCACACGATCAGGCACCACAAAAGACCTTGATTTTTGCAGGTATTTTAAGTACCTAGATTGGAGGCCTAATGTATCAAAACTTAGATACGGAAGCACGAGATTCCCTACTTGCGGATATAGAAACATTGAAGCCATTCCATAGTACATGCCGATTGAAGGATGTAGACCTTTTGTTGACGATGAGGTTGAGGAGAAGAGTTCAGCCATGACCTATAGAGCTCGGGTTGGATAGATAAAGGGAAAGGAAGAAGCGACTGGAGTGAAGGAAACTATAGGTAGGAAGAGAAGGAACAAAGACAAGAAACTATGTTCTAGTCTATAGTCGGCCAATAAGGTCGGTAGTTAAGGAGGGCACCTGAAAATAAAAAATATCATTCCAATGGAACGAAGTTATACTTCATCAAGGAAGTTCTTACTTTCATCTTAATGAACCAGACATGGATAAAGATAAAGGCATTCTACAACTACAAAATCCAAATGGAAGCAAGCCCTCCCTTGCTTGGTAGAAGAAGTTGCCAGCTAAGGAATTCGAATTAGCACCTCGAAAGACTATAGAGCATTATAGAGACTCTTCACAATAAACCTTTTTCCCCAATTTCCAACCTACCATGTCATCACCTCCCCTCAAAACCACTCCATGAATGATGTCAAGCATTTTTTACCAATCCACAACCAACTCACCCCACAAACATCTCCTAACCACCAAGCACCATCCAAAGGATTGCACCACCCTTTAAACTCTTATATTCTTATTAAAGGATAGGGCATACAACCTTGGGAATAATGTAGCCATAGACTTCTTTTTTATATGCCAAACATCCTCCTAGAAACTGGTTTTATTCCCATAAATCACAAATCTATCACAAAAATGTAGAAGATATCTTTCATCTTCATCATTCCAGCCCATAATTGTGATACCCTAGGGTTTTCACCATCTTGAGACAGAGTTTCCTTTGGAAGATATTTTTTCTTCAAAAACTTCTTGCCAAGCCCTATCATCATTCTCTAATTTCCATAACCACTTGCACAACAAGGTAATGTTCATCAAATCAAAATTAAGGACACCCAAGCCTCCTATATATTTATGAGAGCAAACATTGTCCCAATTTACAAGATGATATTTCCTAGCAGCATGTTCCTCCTTCCATAAAAAATATATTCCTAAAAATAGAGCGTCTCTTTTTAACTCCTACAGTTACCCTATAGGAGGAAAGCATGAACATTTGATTGGTAAAAAGGCAAGAGTTTAAAATAATAGCGATGGACCCTATATCCAGAAGTTTTCCTTGCCAACATCCCCATCTTTTTTTCCAATTTATCATCAGCGGGTCTCCAATGAATATTGAGTAACTTTTTCTTATCAATGGACACACCTAAATATTTTAGAGGTAGAACCCCAGATTGACAAGTAAAACTCTCCTAATAGATATGTTCTTGTTCTTTATAATTACTCACAAAAAATATTTTGCTTTTCAAAAAGTTAATTTATAAACTTGACATTTGTTTGAACAAACATGGAAATAATTAAAGATTTCTAGAATTTTTGAAACCTTCATTCAACAGGTAATATGGTGCCATCTGCAAATTGGAGAACGGAAATTCCATTATCATGTAGATGAGGTACCATACCAGTAATCAAACCATTCGATTGAGCATTTTTAACCTTCACACTTAAAGAATTCACAACTGCATTAAAAATGATGCGTGAGAGAGGATCTCCCTGCCTCACCCCTCTATAAGTAGGGAAAAAAGCACCCACCTGATCATTAACCTTACCATTAGTTTTGATACTAAAATCAGGTCATTCCAATGATGAGAAAAACCTTTTTAACATTATAGTATAAAAGAAAGCCCAGTTAATGTTGACATAGGCTTTCTCAAAGTCCACTTTGAAGAGAACCCCAAACATCTTATTTTTACTTCATGTAACACTTCATGCAATATATTAACACCTTCCAAAAATGAATCTATTTTTCAATAATTTCTTCTGCCACATGAGCCAATCTATTATTCAAACCTTTAGTAAGCACCTTTAAGCTAGTGTTCATTTGTCAGATAGGTATATATTGTTGGATAAGCACAACATCCTCACATTTTGGGATGAGAGTTATTGTACCAAAGTTCAGTCTTCCAATGTCTAACTTCCTAGACACAAATTTATCAAAAAGTTTCTTGAAAGGTATCTTAACATCATTCCAAAAGAACTGACAGAATTTCCTAGGGAATCCATCAAGGCCAAGGCTTTTATTATGTGCTAAGGCAAAGGATATGATTTTTATTTCTTCAAAAGAAAAAAGCTTTAATTGTACTATCATTATCTTCCTGACTAACGATGTTAGGGAAGTCAAAATCAATCCCTACACAAGGTCTCTCAAAATGTCCAAAGAGTCGTTTATTAACATTAGTGGCATGAGCCAACAAATTTTCACCCCCCCCCCTCCACCATAGAGTCTCCATGATGAAACTGGACTATTTTTTTTTCCTTTTACGACCACTGGCCTTATTCATAAAGTATCTGTAGGGGTTCGTAGCATGGAAAACAAAAAAATTCTATCGCATACAAACAAACAAGCCAAGATCTATCTACTAGATTGTAGCAACGAGTCGATGGAATAACTTACCCTCGAAGATTCCAAAGTGTTTAACGAGAGCGGATTCTCGTGGGTGATGTAGTCGTACTCTTTCCGATCTCAAGATCGCGTAGACGATCCTTCCGGCGCTGCGTTCCGGCAGTGCTCCCGCAGTCGGTCACACGTTCGGTACTCGACGAAGACCTTCCTCTCCCTTGTTCCAGCAGGCAGCGGAGGTTGTAGCACTCTCCTCGCGATTCCAGCAGCACAACGGCGTGGTACCGGAAGTAGAGGGGAGATCCCGCAGGGCTTCGCCTTAAGCCGGAGCGAGTATGGTGGAGTATGAGAGAGTACTATTAGTGGTCTAGGGATTAGACACACCAATTAGAAGGCTCTAAACCGAAGGCTAGGGCAATTAGAAGCTCTAAACCAAAACGGCTCTAAACCGGAGATTAGAGGATAGGAACTTGTGTGTCTAGAGGAGGAGGCCCTGCCCCTCCTTTTATAGGTGGGAGGGGGCTGGCGCGCCAGGGGAGGGAGGGGAGTCCCTCCCCAACTCGGCCTGGTGGAGGCGCCGCCGGTTGGAGGAGGGATTCCCTCCCCAACTCGGTTTTGGCCTCCTCTTGCTTGTTTCCCACAGTTTCTTGTTTTAGCCGTTTGACTTTCAAACTGGACATTTGACTTTTCTGTTTTAGGATTCAATTTAATCCTTTATTTGGGACAGCAAGAACACTTAGTACATGATGCAATCATTCCAATATGTAATGACACATTCATGTACCCCTTCCCCCCCAGAGTGCCGGACAATCCGGAACCTTCTAGAACATTCCCGATGAAAACACCGGAACCATTCCCGAACTCCGAAACGGGACTTTCCTTATATGAATCTTATTCTCCGGACCATTTCGGATCACCTCGTGATATCCCGGATCCCATCCGAGACTCCGAACAACATTCGGTCTCTTTCTCATAATACCATAACTACTCAAAACAACGTCGAATCCTTAAGTGTGTCTCCCTACGGTTCGTGAATTATGCGGACATGATCGAGACACTTCTCCGAACAATAACCAATAGAGGAATCTGGAAATTCATATGGCTCCCACATATTTCTACGATTACTTTGCGATCGAATGAACCACTTACATACGATACCAATTTCCCTTTGTCTCACGATAGTTTACTTATCCGAGGTTATGATCGTCGGTATCTCTGCATACCTAGTTCAACCTCGTTACCGATAAGTACTCTTTTCTCGTTCCCGTGATATGTGATCCCTTGTGAGACAGTCACATGCTTGCAAGCTAATTGGATGACATTCCACCGAGAGGGCCCAGAGTATATCTATCCGTCATATGGATGGACAAATCCCACTCTTGATCCATGTGTCTCAACCAATACTTTCCGAACACTCAATGCCACCTTTATAACCACCCAGTTACGGTGTGGTGTTTGATGTCATCAAAGCATCCATCCGGTAAAGGTGATATGCATGATCTCATGGTCGAAGGAATTAGGTTACTATGTATCAGAAAGCATATAGCAATTGAACTATTGAAATGACTTGATCTTTATGCTACGCTTATCTATAGGAGTATGTCCACCATATCATTCTCCTAACGATATGATCTTGTTGTTGATAACATCTCAATGTTCATGATAGGGAAACCACAATCATTAATCAACCAACAAGCTAGTGAAGTATAGAGGCTATACTAGGGACTTCAAATTAAGTTTACAAATCACACAAGTATCAATGTTTCCTTGTTAATACTATTATAGCATGAATGTAAACATTTATCATAAACACAAAGATATAATAATAACTACATTTATTATTGCCTCTAGGGCATATCTCCAACAGTCTCCCACTTGCACTAGAGTCATCTAATCTAGATTACATGGTAATATACCGAACACCCATGGCAGTTTGGTGCTGGTCATGTTTTACCCTCGGGAGAGGTTTAGTCAACGGATCCGCCACATTCAGATCTGTGTGTACTTTGCAAATCTTTATATCCCCATCCTGGATATGTTCTCGAATAGCGTGAAAACGTAGCTTGATGTGCTTCAGCTTCTTGTGTGACCTTGGTTCTTGCGCATTGGCTATGGCGCCCATGTTATCACAGTAGATAGACATTGGGTCCAGCGCACTAGGAACCACACCCAGCTATGAGCTGAACTCTTTCATCCATATCGCTTCTTGTGAAGCCTCCGAAGCAGCCATGTATTCCGATTCAGTTGAAGATCTCGCCACAACGCTTTGCTTTGCACTCCTCCAGCTAACTGCTGCACCATTCAAAATAAATATGTATCCGGATTGTGATTTAGAATCATCCGGATCGGTGTTCCAACTAGCATCGGTGTAACCATTAACAACGAGTTGTTCATCACCTCCATAAGAAAGAACCATATCCTTAGTTCTTCTCAAGTACTTAAGGATGTTTTTGACCGCTGTCCAATGATCCACTCCTGGATCACTTTGATATCTGCTAGTTAAACTAACAGCATATGCAATGTCGGGTCTAGTACATAGCATGGCATACATTAGAGATCCTATGGCTGAGGCATAGGGAGTCTTACTCACCCTTTCTCTATCTTCTGCCGATGTCGGACTTTGAGTTTTACTCAAGGTCGTATTGGGCAACATGGGCAAGAACCCTTTCTTGCTTTCTTCCATTCCAAACCTCTTTAGAACTTTGTCCAAATATGTACTCTGTGACAATGATATTTGGCGTTTCGATCTATCTCTATAAATCTTTATGCCTAATATGTAAGCTGCTTCGCCAAGATCCTTCATTGAAAAACTATTATTCAAATATTCCTTGACACTATTAAGAAGGTCTACATCATTCCCAATCAACAATATGTCATCCACATATAGTATTAAGAATGCTACAGAGCTCCCACTCACTTTCTTGTAAATACAAGCTTCTCCATAAGTTTGTATAAAACCAAAACTTTTGATCACCTTATCAAAACGTTGATTCCAACTTCGGGATGCTTGCTTCAATCCATAGATGGACCATTGAAGTTTGCATACCTTGTTAGCATCTTTAGGATCGACAAAACCTTTGGGTTGCATCATATACAACTCTTCATCAATTTCTCCATTGAGGAATGCTGTTTTGACATCCATCTGCCATATCTCATAATCATAATATGCAGCGATTGCTAACATAATCCTCACAGACTTTAGCTTCTCTACTGGTGAGAAAGTCTCATCGTAGTCAACTCCTTGAATTTGTCGAAACCCTTTTGCGACAAGTCGAGCTTTATAGACAGTAACATTACCATCAGCATCTGTTTTCTTCTTGAAAATCCATTTGTTCTCGAGAGCCTTCCGGCCATCCGGTAAGTCCACCAAAGTCCATACTTGGTTTTCGTACATGGATCCAATCTCGGATTTCATGGCTTCTTGCCATTTATTGGAATCTGGGCTCATCATCGCTTCCTCATATGTCTCGGGGTCATCGGTGTTGTCCACCAACATGACATTCATAACGGAATCATACCAATCTGGAGTGGTACGAGTTCTCGTTGACCTCCGAGACTCTGTAGCAACTTCAACCGAAGTTTCATGATCACCATCACTAGCTTCCTCTCTTATTGGTGCAGGCACCACAGGAACTTCTTCCGGTGCTGCGCTACTCGCAATTTCGAGAGAAGGTTCGACAACCTCGTCGATTTCTACTTTCCTTCCAGTCACTTCTTTCGAGAGAAATTCCTTCTCTAGAAAGGATCCATTCTTGGCAACGAAGATTTTGCCTTCGGATCTATGATAGAAGGTATACCCAATAGTTTCCTTCGGGTATCCTATGAAGACGCATTTTTCCGCTTTGGGTTCAAGCTTGTCCGGCTGTAACTTCTTTACATAGGCTTCGCATCCCCAAACTTTAAGGAACGACAATTTAGGTTTCTTCCCAAACCATAATTCATACGGTGTCGTTTCAACGGATGTAGATGGTGCCCTATTTAAAGTGAATGCGACTGTTTCTAATGCATAACCCCAAAATGATAGCGGTAAATCTGTAAGTGACATCATAGAACGAACCATATCTAAGAGAGTTCGATTACGACGTTCGGACACACCATTACGCTGTGGTGTTCCCGGCGGTGTCAATTGTGAAAGTATTCCGCATTTCTTCAAATGCTCGACAAACTCGTAACTTAGATATTCACCTCCACGATCAGAACGTAGAAATTTAATCTTCTTGTTATGTTGATTCTCTACCTCACTTTGAAACTCCTTAAACTTCTCAAAAGTTTCGGACTTATGTTTCATGAAATAGATATACCCATATCTACTCAAGTCATCCGTGAAGGTAAGAACATAACGATAACCACCGCGCGATGCTACACTCATTGGACCACACACATCGGTATGTATGATTTCCAATAAGTCCGTAGCTCGCTCCATCATACCAGAAAATGGAGTCTTAGTCATTTTTCCCATCAGACATGCTTCGCATCTTTCAAGTGATTCAAGAAGTCCATCGGAATGGAGTTTCTTCATAAGTTTCACTCCAATGTGACCAATACGACAGTGCCACATATAGGTCGAATTATCGCTTGATTTCAAACGTTTAGCCTCAATGTTGTTGATATGTGTATTTCCACTATCGAGATTCAATAAGAATAGACCATCTATCAAAGGTGCATGTGCATAAAACATATTACTCATATAAATCGAACAACCATTATTCTCGGAATTAAACAAGTAACCATCTCGCAATAAACAAGATCCCGATATAATGTTCATGCTCAACGCGGGCACCAAATAACAATTATTTAAGTATAAAACTAATCCCGATGGTAGATGAAGGGGTAGCGTGCCGACCGCGATCACATCAACCTTTGATCCATTTCCCACGCGCATCGTCACCTCGTCCTTCGCTAGGTTCCGTTTATTCTGCAGCACCTATTTCGAGTTACAAATATGAGCAACCGAACCAGTATCAAATACCCAGGCACTACTACGAGTACTAGTGAGATACACATCAATAACATGTATATCAGATATACCTTTCTTCTTGATGTTGCCGTTCTTCAAATCCGCCAAGTACTTTGGGCAATTCCGCTTCCAGTGACCTTCTCCCTTGCAATAAAAGCACTCAGTATCAGGCTTAGGTCCAGCCTTGGTCTTCTTCGTCGGCATGGTAACTTTCTTACCACCCTTCTTGAAGTGTCCCTTTTGCTTAGACTTGCCTTTCTTGAATTTGGTGGTCTTATTGACCAACAACACTTGGTGCTCTTTCTTGATCTCCACTTCTGCAGATTTCAACATGGCAAAGAGTTCTGGCAACGTCTTATTCATGTTCTGCATGTTGTAGTTCATCACAAAGTTCTTGTAACTTGGTGGTAGTGATTGGAGGACACGATAAATCCCCAAAGCATTAGGAATCACTATACCCAAGCTTTGAAGTTTGTTTGCGTGCCCAGACATCTTAAGCACATGCTCACTGACGGAGCTGCCCTCTTCCATCTTGCAGTTAAAGAACTTTTCAGAAGCCTCATAGCTTTCAATTGCCGCATGAGTCTCAAAAATCAATTTGAGATCCTCGACAATATCATATGGGTCTGAATCCTCAAACCTTTTCTGAAGCTCCGATTCCAAACCATACAAGATAGCACACTGAACTATGGAGTACTGATTCTTCCGAGCGAGGTAAACATTCTTTACTTCATCGGGAGAATCATCTGCAGGTGGGTCACCCAGCGGTGCATCCAACACATAGGTCAAATTACCAGCTGTGAGGACAATCCTCAAATTGCGGAACCAATCCGCGAAGTTGTTTCCATTGTTTTTCAACTTTTCTTTCTCTAGGAACGCATTAAAATTGATGGTAGGGGCTGCCATTGATCTACAACATATTTGCAATAGTTTAGACTAAGTTTATGACAAATTGAGTTCAAATTAATAAGTTAATCTAGGCGAACTCCCACTCAAAACAACATCCCTCACATTGTTTTAGTGATCACACGAACCAAATCCACTACATCAACACCGATCATCACGAGAGTTGATATAGTTTTAATGGCGAACAATCGACATGTTCATCATATCTACTATATGATTCATGCTTTACCTTTCGGTGATCCGTGTTCCGAGACCATGTATGTACATGCTAGGCCCGTCAAGATCAAACCTTAGTTTCCGCATGAGCAAATCTGGCTTGCTCACGTTGTATACACTTGCAGAATCTAACACACCCGATCATCACGTGGTGCTTCGAAACAACAAGCTTTAGCAACGGTGCTAACTAAGGGTGAACACTTTATGACTTGAAATTCATGTGCATGAGGGATCATCTTATAATGCTACCGTCGTCTACTAAGGAATACAAGATGCATAAAGGATTAACATCACATGCAATTCATAATATGTGATATGATATGGCCTTTCTTCTTTGTGCTTCCGATCTCCATCTTCTTGCACGAACATGATCTCCATCATCACCGGCATTGCATTAAGGTCAATGACGCCTCTCCATGGTTGTCGTCCACCGTCTTCAACTATTACAACTACTTTGAATAGACACGCGGGTCTTAACATAAATTAAAGACAACCATATGGCTCCTGCCGGTTGCCGACTTATAATAAGGAACATTGCATACATCAAATATAATCACAATCATGGCCATATCACATCACTGCACACCCCTGCAAAACAAAGTTAGACGCCTCTACTTTCTTTGCATGTTTTACGTGGTTTGGGGCTTTCAATAAGTGTCGTTCTAACTTACGAACAAGAACCACAACATTGATACTAGTATTGTTAATCACCCGTTGTAAATTGGATCTTAACTATGCTAGGAGAAACAGGCACCCGCAAAGCCACTTATGCAATACAAGTTGCATGTCAAGCGTGGAGCAAGTCTCATGAACGATGTCATGTAAGGTTAGCCCGGTCCGCTTCATCCCAACATACCGCAAGATGCAAAGTACACAAGAAGCAATCGACAATAAAAGCATCAACGCCCACAATGACCATTGTGTTCTACGCGTGCAACAGATCTACATATAGACACGGCTCTGATACCACTGTAGGGGTTCGTAGCATGGAAAACAAAAAATTTCTATCGCATACAAACAAACAATCCAAGATCTATCTACTAGATTGTAGCAACGAGTCGATTAAATAACTTACCCTCGAAGATTCCAAAGTGTTTAACGAGAGCGGATTCTCGTGGGTGATGTAGTCGTACTCTTTCCGATCTCAAGATCGCGTAGACGATCCTTCCGGCGCTGCGTTCCGGCAGTGCTCCCGCAGTCGGTCACACGTTCGGTACTCGACGAAGACCTTCCTCTCCCTTGTTCCAGCAGGCAGCGGAGGTTGTAGCACTCTCCTCGCGATTCCGGCAGCACAACGGCGTGGTACCGGAAGTAGAGGGGAGATCCCGCAGGGCTTCGCCTTAAGCCGGAGCGAGTATGGTGGAGTATGAGAGAGTACTATTAGTGGTCTAGGGATTAGACACACCAATTAGAAGGCTCTAAACCGAAGGCTAGGGCAATTAGAATCTCTAAACCAAAACGGCTCTAAACCGGAGATTAGAGGATAGGAACTTGTGTGTCTAGAGGAGGAGGCCCTGCCCCTCCTTTTATAGGTGGGAGGGGGCTGGCGCGCCAGGGGAGGGAGGGGAGTCCCTCCCCAACTCGGCCTGGTGGAGGCGCCGCCGGTTGGAGGAGGGATTCCCTCCCCAACTCGGTTTTGGCCTCCTCTTGCTTATTTCCCACAGTTTCTTGTTTTAGCCGTTTGACTTTCAAACTGGACATTTGACTTTTCTGTTTTAGGATTCAATTTAATCCTTTATTTGGGACAGCAAGAACACTTAGTACATGATGCAATCATTCCAATATGTAATGACACATTCATGTACCCCTCCCCCCCCCCCCCCGGAGTGCCGGACAATCCGGAACCTTCTAGAACATTCCCGATGAAAACATCGGAATCATTCCCGAACTCCGAAACGGGACTTTCCTTATATGAATCTTATTATCCGGACCATTCCGGATCACCTCGTGATATCCCGGATCCCATCCGAGACTCCGAACAACATTCGGTCTCTTTCTCATAATACCATAACTACTCAAAACAACGTCGAATCCTTAAGTGTGTCTCCCTACGGTTCGTGAATTATGCGGACATGATCGAGACACTTCTCCGAACAATTACCAATAGAGGAATCTGGAAATTCATATGGCTCCCACATATTTCTACGATTACTTTGCGATCGAATGAACCACTTACATACGATACCAATTTCCCTTTGTCTCACGATAGTTTACTTATCCGAGGTTATGATCGTCGATATCTCTGCATACCTAGTTCAACCTCGTTACCGATAAGTACTCTTTTCTCGTTCCCGTGATATGTGATCCCTTGTGAGCCAGTCACATGCTTGCAAGCTAATTGGATGACATTCCACCGAGAGGGCCCAGAGTATATCTATCCATCATATGGATGGACAAATCCCACTCTTGATCCATGTGTCTCAACCAATACTTTCCGAACACTCAATGCCACCTTTATAACCACCCAGTTACGGTGTGGTGTTTGATGTCATCAAAGCATCCATCCGGTAAAGGTGATATGCATTATCTCATGGTCGAAGGAATTAGGTTACTATGTATCAGAAAGCATATAGCAATTGAACTATTGAAATGACTTGATCTTTATGCTACGCTTATCTATAGGAGTATGTCCACCATATCATTCTCCTAACGATATGATCTTTTTGTTGATAACATCTCAATGTTCATGATAGGGAAACCACAATCATTAATCAACCAACAAGCTAGTGAAGTATAGAGGCTATACTAGGGACTTCAAATTAAGTTTACAAATCACACAAGTATCAATGTTTCCTTGTTAATACTATTATAGCATGAATGTAAACATTTATCATAAACACAAAGATATAATAATAACTATATTTATTATTGCCTCTAGGGCATATCTCCAACAGTATCCAGTACAAGTCTAACCTAATTTTAAGTCAACACGTTTTGCTCTTTGAAAACGCCTAATATTATCTTCCATAATGAAATCATTTAACTTTTTCTTGGCCTTAAAGTACAAATCCCTATCCGCAGCATTGAGACCACTAGACCACTGGTCTCATCAATTTTATCAAGGTTTCCAAAGTTTTAGACAATCTTATTTTGTCTTTGCTATACTCGGCATCAATATTTATAGTCCACCCCATCAGCTTTTTCCTAGTTTCAAATAACCTCCAAACCCATTCATCAATGGTATTTCTGTTTCTAGCTGGGAGATCTCAAATAGATTTAATGACATCATGAATATCATCTCTCAACAACCAACAAAATTCAAATTTATAATTCTAAGTTTTACCAACCTTACATCCAGTGTCCAAGAAGAAGGCAGTATGATCATACGTCTCCCTAGTCAAGGAAGTCACATGCACTAGGGTAGTGGTCAATCTAATCCATAATGACATGCAATCTATCTAGTTTTGCATATGTGGGCACATCATGGTCATTGCACCAAGTAAACTCCATGTTACTTAAATGTAAATCCAGTAGGTTATTATTTTAAGTAATAATTAAAAATAACATTCCATCGGGAATCCCTCCCACAGTATTATTTTCACTAGCATTCCTAATTTTACTCTAATAAGCTTCCACTACCAGCTTCCACTCAATATTCTAGAGACAGTCAATTAAGAGATGGGGTGCCCTAAAAATCCATCTTGATCCCTTAAAAAGAGACAATTCTATCTTGATATGAAATTACTTGTTCTTCCTTTGTTGAGGGAAATAGGTCTGTCACTTACTACTACCTCTGATCTAAATTTACTGTTGCACATTCACTAAACATAAATTGCGTAAACCTGTGATGATTAATTTCAATAGGAGGGAGTAAGATATTGGAAATGTGGTGCATATAAGAATGCCAAATAAACTTAATTGGGCCTAGAAATAAAACATGGATCATTTGTTGTTTATGTTGATAAAACCATGAAAACCTTGATTTTGTTTGTTTTCTTCAAAATCAAGATACTGAGTAACATAGTAATTTTTAAAAAATCAGTTAATGTGACGAAGTATTTGGTTCATCACTCTTCTTTTCAATCTCTCTTATCTTCAATAAGATGAGTTTGAGAAGATTCTCCCCTTAGAGTACTTGTCTACTTTGTGTAACTTGAAAATAAACTATTTTTCTATAAACATTTCAATGTACGTAATTACAGTGTACATGTACTTGTGCAAACATCAGAAGTTTTAACTTTAAAATGTAGATTTCGATTACTGAAGAGAGGGTATTCAGATGAATTTGGTTGTTTGTACATTCTTACAATGCATGTGTTGTTTGATTCTTATCAGCAAGAAATGGTTCCAATCTAAAACTCTAAAACAACACCGCAAATTGGATGAACATAATGACATTGGTAGAGCTAGCCCGTCATGTTTGCCTTTGTTGATGACCAATTCAGGGAACAATGTCTTGGGAGAAGACTTGAGGATACTAGCATATGCATAGTCTATCATTAAACCGATGTCCTAGTGGTGACATGTCTTGTTTGATGGTAGAGAGCATGTGGAACTTGAAGAGTGTTACAATTATGTGATGTAAAGGATGATCAGAATTTAAGGAAGGCAATAAATCCTGGTTGTTAGGGCTTTCCATCCTATATTTTTATTGTCATGAACTTGCCAATAATGCCACAGAAATGCACAGTTGATTGGTAACCAAGGTCCTATGTTATTAGACTATGCATGCATTGCTAGCTCCAAGATCTTGTATGAACTTAGCCGACAATGGCAAACATACCTAGAACCTAGCCACGATAGTTAAGGTATTAACAAGTGTAGGATTGAGAGGAAACGGGAGTGAATGTAAAACTTGTCACCCACCACGTCGCATGCATGCCAAAGCGAGCTTCACACCCTTGTGGCTACTGCTGAGACTGTCATTGTTTCATGGAATATGTTCTTGGACAATGTGAGTCACATAAGGAAATATGGAGCTAGGGAGTCACGATGTCATCGCGTATGGTAATCGAAAAGGTTGTTTTGTGGCGCTCCGATCGTTTGCTCCACCAAAACGGTTCATAAAGGGCACTGATTTGATGGCAGCCGACACACTAGGCAAGGGAGGTCGCCTGTGGCACCAAAGGGGTTCGAAAGTGGAGTGCTCGTCGTGAGTGACATTGTGCTGGTCACCGTAGAATAGTTCAAGGATAAATTTGACTTGTTCTATTAATATTTGTTGTACTAGGTTGTTCCTCATGTTCTTCATCGAAATCATCTTCTTTGGAGTCGAATAAAATAGTGTCACTTTGTGACATATGTCAACAGGATAAGAGTCATCAATTGCCTTTTTCTCTTTCAAATCATGTAACAAGTGATTCCTCTTGAGCTTATTTATTCAGATGTGTGAGGTCCTGTATAAACTTCAGTCAATGGTCATAATTACTATGTTAGTTTTGTGGATGCTTATAGTCGTTTTACGTGGTTGTATTTGATCAAGCGTAAAGGTGATGTTTTAGAGTTTTTTGGTCCAGTTTCAACCTTATGTAGAATGCCTCCATAAACACAAGATTTTGTTTGTTCAATCTAATTGGGGGGTTTTTGTTGTTGAGTATATTAAGTTGAACTCATTCTTGATCAAGCGTAAAATTCATTTTGTGTAGTTGTACTTGATCAAGAGTAAAATCGATATTTTTGAGGTCTTTGTTCAGTTTCGAGCTGATGTAGAACGCCTCCTCAAACACAAAATTTTGTTTGTTCAATCTGATGGGAGGTGAGTATATTAAGTTGAACTTGGTTTTCCAAAAGCATGGGTTGCTTACCATGTATCAGGCCCTCATACTCACCAATAGAATGGTACTACTAAACATAAACATCACCACATAGTTGAAACAGTTGTTACCCTGCTCGCTCATGCGTCTATTCGTTTTCTCTATAGGAGTGATGCTTTCATTTTAGACAGTTTCCTCATCAATCACATGCCAATTTGTGTCATTAATATGTAGACTTATCTTGAGTGTTTGTTAGGAGAGACCCCTGACTGCACTTTTTTCAAAGTTTTTGGGTGTGAATGTTGGACTAACCTTTGTTCACACAACAATCATAAACTTGAGTATCATTTGAAAAAGTGTGTCTTCCTCATGTATAGCCAGCTCCACAAAGGTTACAAGTGTCTTCATGTTCCTAGTGCTGAGGCAGAGTAGCAGGCGGTGGAAAATGTTAATGTTGAGGTTATTTCGGTTGAAGCATGGTTGAAGGAGCTTGGTATTCGATATAATTCTTCGTTTATCTCGTGGTGTGATAATATTGGAGCTACTTACGTTTTGTCGAATCGTGTGTTTCATGCACGCATAAAGTATATCGTGATTGATTTTCACTTTGTTAAGAAATAATGGCTTACAAACTGCTTCAAGTTCGGTTCTTTTTTTAAAGGACCAACTTGCTGATATCTTTACAAAAGTTTTATCACTTATGTTTATTGAAAGAGTGCAAATATAATATCAATATGTTTTTCATATTTGAGATTGACGAGGACTGAATTCGTACATGTCACGGTAATATAATAGCCCTTGTTGTAAATTGTACAACTCTCTGATATATATAAAAATATAAGACCCGCACGCCACGCCTGCGGTGCGTTCTGTGTTGCCCCAAATCTATCTTCTTTGTCTGTTCGCTGATTTTAGTGTCAAAATTCAGCATGGTACAACAGTCCAAGTATATATATAACCTAAAAGGCAAGCAAAGATAGTCAAGTGACGTGAAGTAGTTGTGCGAAGCTAACGGTCTGGCAGTTCTCCTGCCCTGTCAGATAGTCTGCAACAGACCATGTAAGAGAGAGACTCTCCCAGGAGGCGGCGGCAAACCGATCTAGGGTTTCTTCGCTCCACCGGCGATGCCACCGGTATGTCCCGTCTCCGGCGGCCTTAGGGCCTTGAAGGCGTGTCGGACCACGGCCACTCGTCGAAAGGTCTTAGTGTTTTTTTAGACTATTTTCAATGTCTTTTTCAGGATATTGAGGCGGCGGCTATATCCTGAAGTCAGAATAAGATACTCCCCATCCTATCCTCGCTCCGGTAGTGTGTCTAGCATCGACGGAGGACGCGTAGAGTCGTGTGTCCGGCGGATCCCATAGGATCTGGTCGTTTTTCGTTGGTGTGTTTCGAGGTCAGTCTCTTCCGATATACGTTGGCATCTTCGGCGATGGTTGCTGCTCATTGCGCTGGCCTTTTGGGCCTTAGCACGACGACTTCCCGTCTGTCTACTATAACAAGCTCTACTACGACAAGCTTTGCCCGGCTCCGGTGATAGAGGGGCGAGGACGACGGCGCGTCTTCGACTCGTGCCAGTGTTTGTAGTTGTCGCTAGGTGGTCCATTGACCTATTTGTATTTTTTATTACTTTTAAGACTCTTTGTACTGTTGTTAATAATTATTAATAGATCGGTGGGATTTCACAAAAGAAAATAGTCTGCAGCACGCCATGCCCCACCAACAGGGCCGGACCTGGGCCTGTGCAGCCAGTGCGGCTGCACAGGGCCCCCAAATCCTAAGGGCCCCAACCCATGTATGTATGTACTATGGTAGTAGCAGCTACAAATTAGTCACGCTGGTCATTTTCTCATAATAAAAACGAAGTTTGGGTAAAAAAGCCCATCACCGGGATAGCGGCTGAAGCCTTTGGCCCGTGTACGTGCTATCAATGACTGAGCCATCCAATGACGAGCCATCAACGATGTGACGACAATGCTGCCTTCCTCGTATTCTCCTCTCGTCTTCACGTTTTCCAATCTTCGGACTCCATTGCACAACTAAAACACTAGCGCTGCCGGCCGACAGATCCCATGGTGCCTCGATTTAATTTGCATTTGTTGAATCTTTCTTTCAAAATCTCTATTCCGATCGGTTTGACAGAACCACAGGCGGTGAAGACAACACCAATCCTACTTGCTCACCCATTTGAACAAGAAAAAGATTGATGTATGCCCTTATTGCTGGACTTGTTTCATGCCCGTGGCTGAAATAAACCATCAACTAGTACAAAATCCAGGTGCTTTTGTTTGAGTTTCATGCAATAATTTCGTTCTAGTTTGTGTTCCGTCATCTAGAGAATATAAGAATATATGTTTGGGAATGAAGGAAAAAAAGCAAGCCAGCACTAGCATATATAGTTATCGACAAGAAAAATCTAAGGACAATTAGAAGGTCGTCTACTAGTACTTCTCTGAAATTGCTTCGGTAGTTGTTTGAAAATGTTACTCATTTGTCCTTTGCTTTTTATTGCCCTCATCCACACTAAAGTGGATTAGATGAAGTTGATTTAAATTAGAATCCTTTAAATTACCACTACACTTGTTTTTCATTCATACAAGGGGCCCAATTTTTTTTGTTGCACAGGGCCCTTGGCGTGTCAGGACCGGCCCTGCCCACCAATAGAAGACCAGCACGTAGAAGGCAATGCCGGAGCTGAAAGACCGGCATGCATGGTCTCGGACACATCTAATTTTGCAGGCGGGTGGGTTGTCTCAGGGTGGTTGGTGTAAGGTCGCCTAGCTAGGTTGTCTCGTCATGAGAAGAAACAGCGACAAAATGAAATGCTAAGCTGTCAGCGAATCCAAAGTAAGAAGATGTTTTTCCCGATCAGGCCACTGTCGCGGTAGCTCTTTCATAAGAGAGAGTTAAATATCAAATCTCTCAGCTACTGTAACATCGCATGCTCATCATCGAAATCAAATATTGTACTATCTAAATTTTATGCAGTACGGCCCTCAACAATACAGCACAAATGCTTCAAGTTCTATACCTCAACACCCGACCAACAGTAATATCGGATCCAACATCCATGAACAGAAAATCTGCAGACAGGCTAAGCACAAAAGATCCATATTTTAATCGATTAAATGCACTTGCGCAAGGAGACTAGCCAAGAAGGCTCACGGACTCGTGGGCCTCGTGGCACTGCCTGCCGGAGCACCAGATCCTTGTCATGTCAGCCAATTCTATGGTTCTTGCATGATCTCCTTCCACCAAATCATCCCACCGCAGCGTGATTCACTCGCAGGCCGCTAGGGCCCATGCCGAGTTTTGCTTGTAGTTTCCTGCTTACCCACTGCAACTACCCTTGTGCAGTTGCAAATCGAGAGATTGGTATGACACTTGGGCTGTCGGTGGAGCCGCACTAGAGGGTGCTGCAAGAACTGGCCGTTGGCCGCCTCCTCTACACCGTAGTTGGGCGGCTCGGCGCATGGAGATGAAGGGCTGAGTGCGATGCATGCGGAGCCGACAGGCTGCGGAGAAGGCTGGATGTGTTGGATTATTAGGCATAATTTCCACGATTAATTCCAGAATATAAATCATGACAAAACCAGCTACTAGCTCATGTAACTCGAACATACTAGATGTACTAAACAATAGGATGATCGGAAACAAACAGCAGCTTAACATGTACTCGCAGAACATGATGAACAACCAAACATGATCACGTAGCGCGTACCGTTCGGTTGTAGTAGTAGAAACTTTGGGGAAGAGTGATCGCAGCAGATGGCGACGAAGACGGAGGTAGGCAGCACCGCCTGACTTGGATGGAAGACGACCCGTGATGAAGAACTCGAGCAGTCGCGCAGAGCGCTTCCCAAAAACCTTATTCGCCCTCTCCCGTACAGGATCATAAGGGCGAGTGGTTCCAGAGACCTGCTCTCCCGTCCGCCGGTGCACGCCGGCAAGCGGGATGGAGTAGACTACGGTGACGACGCAAGTAGAGAGGATGGCAAAACCCTAGATTGGTTTTCGGTGGTGTTGTGGCGGTAGCCGAACGTGGGCCGAGTCCACGTTACGCACGTTCGGGTCGGTTACCCGAATAAGCTAACCGTTTGACACGTCTGTCAATTTTCCTGAGCAGCAAAATAAAGCTCGGCTCGATTCCCGCAACCCGCGGCGCGCGCGTCGTGACGAGGCGAGCGGCGGCGGCGTCGTCGGAGGAGGAGCGCGCGTGTGTATCTCTCTTATTCCCACTCACTTACAAAGTGGTGCAACACTCCACCTTATAAGGTGGTGCAACTCTCCTCCAACTTTCCATGTGGGACTAAACTTTAGCTCCCACTCCACTCCCATGTGAGTTGCCACAAACATGGGCCCAAACACATATGGGCTACCACAAATTTGTGCTTTGAGATTTAGGGAATATCTGAAATACTCATGGGCCTAAATGGATTAGCCCCATTATTTCTAACAGGATGTCTAGACGGTAGGGGCAGCCGAGGAGGAAAAGGCCGGACCGGACGGCGCTGGGTGGAGCATGTACAATGGTAAGTCATGTTTTTTTACTTAGGTTTCTATATCATCCAGAGAAGACAATATATACAAGTTGTACAATGCATTATCTCTTACTACTATCTCTGATAATTAATGAGAATTTACTATTTTTACTAAGAAATCGGTTTGTTATAGAAAAACATGGGGTGCAATGGAGAAAATAGCATTCTCTAATTTTTAAGAGATCATCCCCTAGCAAAGGAAAGACAACCTTCTTTTTCTTATTTCTCTCTCGTCCAACTAAAAAAAAAAACAACATGGAAACCAGAGGAGAGAGATGACATCACCACATTGTATATGACCTTAGGGATTGGGTTGGATGCTCGGAAGAGAAGGTCCCGGGATTTAACCGAACCGTTCAGTTCCACTCAGCGGTAGCGCTATAGTTTCTCCGAACTTGCAGGGGCAAAACAGCCAAAAAAAATCAGATGACAAGAAATATTTTTATTATTATTAGGTATAGATATATAGTTAGGTACATAATTAAACATTTTTAGGTAGGTAATTAAGCTGAAAATAAACGTTGTTTCTTTGTCAAACTCTAAAATGTTTTATATTCTCATAATTAAAAAAAGGGAGGGAGGAAACCCAATTTTAACTAGGAACATTTGGTCTTTTGTCCATTTCATACAATCGCATGTGTTGATCAATCTTTATTGCTTATCAGCGAGACAATAGTTTCACTCTAGAACTCCGAACCTACAACGTAATATTGGATGGACACAATGACATCGGCTGAGTCAAATAAATGACAAATTCAGGACTCAATGTCCTGAGCAAAACTTGATACCAACATATGTATGCTCGGGACTTAAATCGATGTCCTGGTGATGAGAGGCCGTGTTTTGTTTGATAGTAGCAGAGATCATATGCAAACATGAATGAGTGCCATAATGATTTGAAGTAATGGATGATCAGCATGTAAGGAAGGCAATGAATCCGAGTGATATGGTTGTTAGGGTCTTGCATCGTGTCCTTTTATTGTCGTGAACTCATAATATGTCATTGGTGGCAAGGAGATGCATAGTTGGTGAGTCACAAAGGTCGTATATGTATAGGAGATTGTAGATGCATAGGTAGCTGCCAGATCTGGTGCAAACTTTTTCAGTAATCGTAAACATGCCTAGAACCTATCGATAGTTCGTAGGTATCACTAAACAAGTGTAGGATTGAGAGGAATCGGGAGCGGATGGAAAACCCCGTCATCTCTAGGTGGCATGCTCGCCAAAGCGAGTTCTGCCCCCTCGTGGCGATTGATGAGAATGGCACAACGAGCTGGTTTCTATTCTTGGACAACGGTGAGTCACCGTGGATGCATGGGGTGAGAAGAAAGTGGAGGCTGGTGAGATTCATGTGGAATTTGTGTAGCAGGGGAGGCATAATGATCAGGTCACGTGTGGTGCATGACTCATCAGCAAGATTATCTTTATGGGGCTTCACTCACCGGCGCCGCGAAAGGGGTTCGGTTCACCTTCTTTATGTTGGAAACAATGTTGAGTTGAAGGCGTACGCTCGCCATGACTGAACTGTTTCTGGTCCGAGGGGACAAGTTTAAGATAAAGGTCACCATGCCCCGTTAACATTGAGATCATTTGTGCATATTATCTAAATAAAATTAAGAAATTGCAAGATCATCTTTTGCTGCTGGTTCCAACGGTTGCCCTTGTCCGTTGCGCCAGCAGCTTACGCATTTCAGAGAAGCAAACCATTCTTTCACTTATTATGTTTTTTAAATCACATAATAACCTTGAGGCCACGACTGAGTTAGTGGACGTACTACAGGAACGCGTCACTATGCCGACGGCCAGGCATAGGCCAAATTGCTGTCGGCATAGCCCCGTTGACATAGCACAGCGTCGGTTTAGACTAATTAGCCGTCGGCGTAGTAAAGTTGTCAGCGTAGATGGCTAAGCCTCGACATAGCTTAGATGGAGCAATTAGGCGCTGAGTTAGTGCCATCACGGAGTAAATACGCATAAATGAAGCACCTCCCTATGACGGTCAATTACGAGATTTTGTGCCCCAATAATCCATCTTGATCTGAAATTGGTCTTTATCCTACGACATTTTTGAACGTGCATGAGCATAAAAGAACTCCCAAATAGACAAATTAGGCCCTGAGATAAAACATTGGTTAATTTTTGTTTTCTTTCGACAAAATGGTGAAGGCCTTTCTCAAAACAGACTTTCGCCCCGCTATATAATATAGCAACCGACAAAGTACAACTTCCAGATAACAACTGGAGCAAACAACACAAGATAGCCCCAAAAGATAAAAACAAGAGAAAAAGAAAGAAATTAATGCCGACAGCGATGGATCGAAAAAGGCAAAGATGAACCGCAACCGCCGTGCCCTCTAGAAAAGTTTCACCATGCTATATGCCATCGAACTACCATGTACCAACCAACACCACCAAAAAGGAACGCGGCTACGACGACGCTGCCAGGACTAGGCCTACGGATTCTCCCGATACACGTAGGGGGTGGGAAAGGGGTACGTCCGATGCCCTTCAAGAAGGAAGGGCAACGCCCGCAAGTGTCACCACATCGGTGCCGCCAGACCAACAAGGATTTCTTCCGACCCCCAAAGAACCACAGCCCCTAATAGTCCTCAATACTCCAACAAACTTGTCATCCACCAACATGCGCCACCACAGACTTGAGTTCATCATCGTTGTCTCACCATGATAAAAACAGTGCGATGCCGGCCAGACCGAGACGGGACAATTGTAGATAATGGGAGGTAGGACGATAGCATACGGGAGGAACAACCTCCACCGCCAAAGACGGTAGCCGACCAGACACAACTACAAGAACATACCAAGCCATTGGAGCCGAAGGGCGGCAGCATAACAGCCACTTGGAGGACGTCCTCCACCGGCATTGGTAGGTGCCGACCGTACACGACAGCTGAAACACACCGGGCCTAGCAAACATGGCTGGTACCCAAAGGGGCCCGTAAAGTCCTCGCCGCCACGCTGCTGCACTGAGGCTACCACCGCCTCCACCCTCTTGGTCGGTGTCATCGGCCTGGCCGAACCCAGAAGAGCCCGTAAAGTTCCCGCCAGCACGCTGCAGTAGGTGCGCCATCGACACGACCAACCCCGTCACAAGCCTCGCACAGTCCAAATGGAGATAGTAAACAGGCCATAACCGACCTACCCTGACCTAGATCGTGCCCAAAAGGGCCCAGATCTTTCCTTGTAGGGTGCCACTGGCCAAGGCCAGAGCAGGTTACCCGTGCAGCCAAGAAGCTACGCCGTTGCCCTGCTGCTGCCATCCAGGCTTCGCCGGTGCGCCGCTGGCCTAGGAGCTCCACCGCAGGACGAGCCCTCCCTGGCCGGGTCTCTTGTGACGGGAAGAAGACGGGGCCGCCACCAACGGCAGCACGCGGGCAACGCCCGGCAGCGGCCGCCGGCGGCGGCGACAGGAGGAGGAGAGTAGGGAGTGGGAGCGCTGGAGCGGCATCGGGGTTGGCCGCCCTGGTCGCCTCGCGACGGGAGGCGACGCGGGGTGTTAGCTTAATCTTGATTTAATTATCTGCATAAGTTATTTAGTTTTTGCATGTAGTAGTCAGTAGAGCTCCAGCCGAGCGTGCGCGGTGAGATGCCAGGCTCCGTGCGATGCGGGTGCGCGGCGAGATGCCCATTTGCTGTGAGATGTAGCAGACCGTGAGAAGCGGCAGGAGCTGAAGGTCTGGAGCTGATCCATTGAGATGGTTATGGACGACCGAGTGAATCGGTCCACCTAGTTAGCTGCATGTGTGTCAGATAGCTTTATGAGTGCATGGATAGTTAGTCGTGTGTTAGTGGATACATGCACGAGTTAGGGCGAATGTGGTGCCGTAGCTGTGCGTGTGCGTTAGTACTTAAAGCCATGTAATCATGTTTACTTTGGATCAAGAGATTAAGAAGAAAAGGTGAGGGCTGTGTGAAACAGCCAGAGCCACAAAAATCCTTGTCTCTCTACCTTTTGTGCGAGAACGTGAGTAGCAGAGAGAGAGGAAGCAGAGAGCTGAGCGACTCAGCTCTGTCACGGGGGGCACGAGGTTTTTTTTTCAATGGTGAAGACCTTGATTTGCTTCTTTCCTGTAAATTAGATTAGATCAAGTGGAGCTGTATTCGGTTCAGATCTCTGCGTTTCGATCTCTTCTATGCTCAATTAGATGAGGTGGAGCAGCGGCTCCTCACCGTATTATCATAAGTGAAAAGTAGTAGACTTATTATAGACCCAAATAGTTTCTTTACATAACTGTCAAATAAATATTTTTTTGATAAAAAGTTACATGTACGTAATTAAGGTGTGTATATATACTTTTGAAAAAAATACATTTTTTGACACTTTAAGTGTGTTCTTCGATTGTTTTAGAAAAGGGTGGCAAGTCACCCAAGTTTAACTAGCATGTGTCGATCAATTCTTCTTAGCAAGGCAATGGTTCCACTCTAGAACTCGCCACCTACACAACAATGTTCGACGGACACGATGATATCGGGAGACCTGGCTCGTCTTGCTTTTCTTGGTTGCTCTAAATCCTAAACAGGACGAGCAATTCAGGGCACGATCCCTGATGAAAGACTTCATGCTGGAAGTCTCTATGGTCCGCTATTAAATCCATGTCCTCGTGACAAGTCTTGTTTGACAGCAGAGAGCATATGCAAACATGAAGATCGTCATAATGATGTGATGTAAAGGATTTGCAGCATGTATATAAGGATGGCAACGAATCCTCCTAGTGGTGTGGTTGTTAGGGCCGTGCATCTTGTCTTTTTATTGTGACTAACAATCGTTCTATTCCAATGATAGCAAGGATGCATGCGTAGTGGTAACATTTTACAAGCATTGCTAGTGAGAAGATCTGATGCGAACTTACTCGGCTACACATGCCTAGATCATATCCACGACAGTTAGGGTATTACTCAACAAGTGTAGGATTGAGAGGAATCGGGAGTAGATGCAAAACCATGTGAAGAGCACGAATTAGCATAGCTTCACATCCCAGTTTGCTGCATCCCTGTGAGCCGAAGGCACATCCCGGTCTTAAAGCTAAATTACTCCAAGAATCCCCAAAATTTCGATTTAAAGTCTGTCCATCGATTGGCTCCTGCCTTCATATCCTTGATGTATGTCTTCACCGGGATTGTTTGAGCTGGATTATCCTTGTCAATTAGCTAGTTGCTTTTTTTCGTAAACGCCTTGATGAGCTAACTAGTAAGTTGGTCTTACCTGCATAAACTACATATTCTGGTTCCTGTGGGCTTTATAAACGATATCCGGTTTTAAAGTTTCTCTTCTTAAAAGTGCTACTCCCTCCGTTAACTAATGTAAGACATTCTAGCGTTTTTTCTAAAACACATGTATGTAGACGTGTTTTAGTGTTTAAGTTCACTTATTTTAAAGTATATCTAGTCCACTTTAAAATATCTAAATGGTCTTATATTAGTGAACAGAGGGAGTAAGACTTCTCACTCCTGTACATACATACCCCTGTCTCACAACTCAGTTCCTCATCCACGGAATACTTTATTTTCAGGGAAAGACAACACAAAAAACAGGGACGAATTCAAAACATGTAAAAATGCTAAAAATGTGTAAATAATAGTAGTAGTTTATTTTCGAAAAGGGGATGCCCCGGGCTCTATCAAAAATATTACAGAAATAGAAGATCAAGTTTATTCTATTACATAAATGGCTAGGATTTGAGAGACTTAGTTTACAGAAGCGCAAGCAAGAGTTGTTCTCGGCAAAATGAAGTCCATCAGCAGTTAACGACTCGCATTGTATACCTCATAATTTTTTTATTATGGGGTATAGACTAGATCTGTAAAGTACGTAACAAATGTCAAAAATTCTTAAGTAGCAGGAAGTAGGATATCTCTAAGATCAGACTATCTTCCAGATTCCTAAAGCTTTTGAAGATGCATGATAACCTGCAGACTATTTTTTTACCACATGATAACCTGTGAACTATCTGTAGGGCAAAGATATAAGTACACTAAGATACAAATAACAGGAAACGAATACAACAGAAAAATTGAGAAAATGGAACAGTTTTGTTAATATTGTCACAAGGGATTACTTGTCTAAATTGACACCCTTAACAAGAAATAGGGTCCTTTAGTTGCTCAAATCATTACTTACAGCCTTACTATTCCAAAGCATGGTTCAAAATTTTAAAAAATTCCATCTATTCTGTCGAATAATCAACTTTGTAGGATCCAATACTCAAGAATTGGAAACATTGTAAAACTGAGAAGAAAACGGCTTGATTCTAGTAGAACTCTGAAGTCTCAACCAACGCCGCAGTAGAGCTGAATACAACAACATCGACCACCTATTTGTCTGGAGGCACCGCTTCTTGCCATAGTGGCTTTGAACCATTAATAAGATGAGCATTTTAGTGCACGCGTGTGAGGGAAGACCTGGTGCCCCCAGCTCTTCAGATCTCTGCTGAAGTGTATTAACTGACAGCTCAGAACATGTGTGAATGTGTGAATGTGTCATAACGCTATGATGTAGAGGACAAGCAACATGTAAGGAGAGCATGATCCTGGCCTTCTTATGGTTGTTAGGGAACATATTGTTGTTTTTATTGTGATGAACCCATCATGTGATTCACTAAGGTCCTCTATATAACAAATGACGCATGCAAGGGTAGTCACAAGATCTCGTGCAAACTTACTCTGTAACTAAAACCATGCCTAGAACTTGTCCAGGATGGCTAAGGCATTCCTCAACATGTATAGGACTGAGAGGAATCGGGTGTGGATGTAGAACATGTTAATGTCAAGACAGAAATTATCTAATCTCTCCGTTCTAAAATAAGTCACTTGGATTTGTTTAAATACGTACATATCTGCACACAAAAAAGTGTTTAGGTGTATACAAATTTAGAGAAAACAAAGTCACTTATTTTGGGATGGTGGGAGTACGATATGTCACCACTTAGCGATGTTTTGGTGCTGTCTGATGCTGCCGTGCATAAAGCTTTATCATGTGGACATCCCCCAAAATTCCGTGAACGGTGTTGCAGATGTAGACATATAGGTCTCCCTCCTCTACCACAACTCCGTTCGTCCCTCTGTCAAAGTATTTTCAGATATTCTTACATGTTCACCTTGGTAGGAAAATATTGTATCCCAAAGTAGTAGTATTGTGTTTTTCACTTCCAGGAAACCTATTTCAGAAAAAAAAACATTGGGTTTCTCTTGAAGAGAAATTTTGGTCATAGACAATAATTGTTTTTGGCAGGGTAACAACAAATACCGTGAGTAAATATTCGCTACAGATCATGAACAAATTGCATGGCATCTTCGGTAAAATTTTGTTTGCAAGGGACAAAATAGACAATATCATATACATCACTCCATCAGCAGTTTTATGTCTACATCGGAACTTTTCCAACAAGATGGTCTAGAACATTACCATTACCAGCAAGATACCAATATGGGATATGGCTTGGGCACAGGCCACCGATATTTCCTTGCAAAAATACCCTTTGGTGTCCATGTCCAGGATAATGGGACAGGCCAATGCACTTTTGGACCGAAGAATAAACACTCTCTTTAAAACTTTTACAATATTACTCCTAGGAAGATATGGGGTTGCTCCACTTTCATCATAAAAGTTTATGCCATCGAAACTCCCATCCTCAATACGAATAAGGGGGCCTCCAATCCCAACCTTGTTGATTTTACAAGTGGACAGCTTGGGGTCTATGCAATCAAATTGTGAACCCCGGTTCTTGTTTCTTCTATACTTCAGGTTACCCGCTGAGGCCATCAATAACCCCTCACGTTCCTCGGTGGGACGACCAATAGCTACTACCACCTTAATTAGATTTAGATGACTTTGAGTCTTTGAAAATATCTTGGGCATAAACAGTAGATAGATCATGTATGAGACTGACGACGGCAATGTTGTAATCTTGATGGTACATGTCCAATCTCCCTCCCACGCATTGTTCTCGCGAGAGGAACACCTCAATCCGCAATGTCAGGTCAATCTCGCTATCAGCGTCACCAGTTCTAAACAAACTGGCCGATGTAAGGACAGACATGCAGTCCTGACCAGTGATAAGCATGCCTGTGCAAGCAAAACACCTGACGTCCCCCTTGAACGAAGAAACTAAGACAACACTCGATCTGGGATATATTCTGGACAACATCTTTTCCAAGCTTCTCCCAGATAGGCTTCTTACAAGCATTGTGATAGACATTGTAAGGAAAACCTTCACAAGCACGAGGTTCACCAAACATATCTTCAAGGAGTTAAATCCACCGTTAGTCATTGAACTTGCTTAGCAAAATTAATATTATCATTATACAATGGAAATACAAGTTTACGGTCACTGAAGACGCATCGGAGCATCACTCGCGATTACCACGGGCGCCAGTGGCGGAGCCAGCCGGGACATAGAGCCCAGGCAAAGTACTAATCTCTCCGGCCGGCGGCCATTTGCCAAGGAAAATCTTGATTAGTTCATCACTAGTTTCAATGAAGAATCGCTGGAGGGAGCCTGGGCAGCTGCCCGGGCATGCCGGGCCCTAGCTCCGCCATTGATGGGCGCCGTAGAGATGTATTTGATGACGTGGCAATTTGAGGACCCAGTGTCAGATAACTTAATAAATAAGATAAAAAATAACCACTTATACAAGGGCCTTTTTGCAAAACGGTCATCCCTTTCCTGGGTCATGTCTCTCCACCTCAGGACATGGTTCTCTCCCAAAAACATCCAGCACCACCGCCTCCGATGGAACACGCCGGCGTGTGGCCTCACCTACCACGCAGGCGAGTCGTCCCCCACCTCCCCACGCCGGCCCCATCTGCTCATTCCCCACCCCGACCTATCCCCGAACCTGAAAGAAACCCGGTGCACCCCAAGACGATCTCCAGCACCCCGCGGCGAGCTCGGCCATGGAAGAAAGGCGCCAGGACACGACCGCCGATGACGATGGAGCATGCCAGCGAGCGCTCCCATGCCGCTGTGCGCTCCCCCACCTACCCACGCCGTCGCACTCCCCCCATCTCCACGCCGTTGTGCACTCCCCCACCTACCCACGTTGTTGCGCACCCCCATCTCCACGCCACCGCGAGCTCTCATCCTCCTTGTCTCTCTGTTGCATGCGCCCCGCGGCGTTTCCTCCAAGGTCGTGGCGGACTAGGGCGCGGCTTCGATCTGACGAGCACCTGGTGTGACCCGGACCTCAAAAATCCAGCTCCGACCCGGACCTCAAAAATCCATCGCCGACCATGTCCTCTCCTTTTATGGGCTTCTGGCCATACTTGTGCCACGTCGGCGGCTACTGACCCTTCCGTTGATCCTGGCCCGCTCGCCGCACTCGGAAATCAGCACCTACACCACCCTCTTCTCCACAGATCTCTGGTTGCAACCGCAAGAAATACAGACTCAGGCGTCGGCGGGCAGCTGGTCCTCGACGGAGTCCCCCTGGGCGATTCCGTGTCGGTGCTGCAGTAATCTTCCTCGGCCAACATTGATTCCTAGGCCTGTGACGCCCAGCAGTATCCACGCCCCCGGCGTATACGTAAGAAGTGGACGGAGCAATCTATCTGTATCTAGATGTGACATGTGGATTTAGGGACGTTTTTGCAAATGAAACACAGCAAGAGACTGACAATGGGGCTAACTTGGAGGAGTCCCGAAGAAGAAGACCAAAAAAGACCCCTTCGTGCTCCTCTCGCACCCCCCCCCCCCCCCCCCCCCCCCGAGGGCGACGGGAGCACCCCCACCCTCCCCGGCGCCCAGCCCCCTCCCCACCTCCTCCCCTCTGCCGCCGCTGGCGCGGGCCGCCAGGCAAAGTCCCTGCGGAGCCGGCGGACCTGACCTTCCCCGCTCGCGAGGCGAGGAGATCGGGGCTCTCTCGGCCTGGCGGCGGTGCACCATGGCGGCGCTGGAGCTCGGGCGGCGGGGGTTGGTCCTGGCGGAGCAGAGTGGCGCGGCGGCACCCCTTCTCTCTCGGCGACGGGACGGCTCAGGCGCGGCCTCCTCTCTCTCTCGGCGACGGGGCAGCTCAGGCACGGGCTCAAGGCGTGGGCTCTTGGCCCGAGTTCTGGCGGAGGCCACGGCGTTGGGCTGGCGTAGCGAAGGCAGGGCTGCTCGGAGTGCAGGGGACCGACGGCGGCGGCGGATTGGTTGCAGCAGCACGGCGGCGGAGCGGAGGGGGCCTGATCTGGGCATGTTCCGGCCCTATCTGCTGCTGCTGCTGTGTCCGGACGGCTCTCACGGTGAGTCATGGAGGGAAGTTCCCCTCCCCCAAGCCGCCCGTGCCTCGATGCCTTCACGCCCGTGAGCCCTACCCGGTCTTCTCGTTGGCGATGCGATGTGGCGCTGGTCGGAGCTTTGGTTAGAGCTCGAGGATGCCGGGGTGGCGGCCCCGGAAGGTGGACTGCATGGGCGTCTCTTCGGCGAACGTCGTGGCAGTGGTGGTGGTTTCTCCCATTGGTCATGTGGATGGCGACGAGAGGGCGATGGGAGGCTTAGGTGTTGGCGGCGCTTCGGCTTCGGCAATCCCAGAGCGTGTCGGCAGCCTATCTTGGGGACAACGAGTGTGGCAGACGTCGGGGAGCGTTCGAAGGTTTTTCCGGGCGAAAGATCTGTTCCTTGGCACCATCGGCGGTGATGCCTGCAGGTATCGTTACCTTCTTGGGGGCGCCGATGCGGCTACCTTCCGCGCGACAGGGCTCCGGGTGAAAACCCTTGACCTTTGGTCTCGGCGACGGCGGCGCGGTGTGTCGTGACCCTCTTGGGGGCGTCGCTGTGGAGTCCCGGGTCTCCCCGGTATCGGCTCCTTATCCTTGGTGGCAAGTTTAGGCTACCGCGTTTTTCTTGTTTATTTTGATCTGCATTGTAAATGGGGTCTCCCCTCCACCTTGTATCTGTTCGGCCGACGTGGCTTTATTTATAAAGCGGGGCGAAAGCCTAGTTCGAGAGACTGACAATGGGTCCTCAAATTGCCATGTCATCAAATACATCTTTACAGCGCCCGTGGTGACCACGAGTGATGCTCCGATGCGTCTTCAGTGACCGTAAACTTGTATTTCCATTGTATAATGATAGTATTGATTTTGCTAAGCAAGTTCAGTGACTAACGATGGATTTATTAACTCTATCTTCAAGTGTACCAACTAATCTCCTTGCAAAACAAAAGTGTACCAACTAATCTCCCATTGAGCTCAAACACCAGTGGTGGTGGTAGGGGATAGCCCAGGGATTTTAGCATCGGTGATATTACCATAAATCCTACAGGGACAACGCTATGCAAACCTTGAGGCAAGGAATATCCACGAAAGTGGGTCGTTTCAGTCACCGCTTCAGCGAAATGCTGCAACCGTTCGTTGAGAAACTTTGTAGGTAGGAATTTTGCAGGAGCTCCAACCGCAGGCACTTGTACCATCACCCCGGTAAATACTCCTTCCCCAGAGTTTCTTGGAATTGCCGACTCCTCCTGGCTTCGTTCTTCCCCCACTGCTGCTCTCTCCTCCCTACTGGTCAGTTTATCTATGGTCGCGCAAGTTGTCCTGGCTGGTTGCGGACTGGCCGCGGAAGGAACATCGGCGCTGGATGGGAAGACGGCTGACCATGCAAGGTTTTGCCTGGGCTGTCTCTCCGCTGGCTTTATTAAGCACCGTTTTTTTTACGAAGTATCGAGCCCATCAGATAGGCATGGTTCGTAGTGCCATTTGTCCTGATTGGGGCTCCACGGTGACAACTATGTTTGTAAATATGCACTAGTATTTTATATAATTTTTGTTGCATCATTATTAGTTTTTGGATGGTTTCATTCCCAACGTGGATTAGTATGTGTATGTTTTTTACCAACTTATACCACCGATGTTTGTGTCCTGGTCAAGTTTAATTATGTCCTAAGCATGCATAAAATTTAGCACCGTCAGTATAAATTATGTTGGCACATTAATCCAGAAAACTAAGAGGCCAAACGCCAGCGTGTCGTGCAGGTGGAGAAGGTCCCTATAGGGGCTCTCGAATGAATACACATCATATAGGATTTTGATCTCGGAGGCTATGGTGGCCCATGCTTCACCAATCAGCAGACTCGTCCCCTTGTTATTTTTCTTCTTGTTTGTGCTGGTGATGGAAGATGCCCTCTAGTGGAAACACCAGGCACTCGATTAGGGCAGGCAAATCACCACACGAGTGATTCTCCATGCCAGGCAAGCATCATTTCCTCTAGGTCACAAAGATAACGACACCCTTCCAGAGAAGCTATAGGAGGCACGAAATTCCCGGAACGCCAACCAAACTTCATCACCAGGAGATACGATGAGTGTAGTGGCAGCAGGAGTCGCATACCCTATTTTTTCTTGATGTCTACAATTCCCATATCTCCAATCTTTTGAATATTTATCATGTTACCAGCATGGTGACACATAACAACCCTGAGAATGGTACTTGGTTTTGTAAATTTCCAAGTTGACACCATTATTGATTAACCCACAAAATAGCAACAATCCCTCAATATTCCCTACATATTATTTTTTATGCTTGATAACAGTATGCTTAGAATGCCACACTATTTCCACCTCTCTTGAAAGTATGCAACCTTTTGCCACCCTGACTATATGTAATGAGTATGAGGCTTATTGGCGGATCTATGGGTGGGGAAAAGTTCAACTATATATGGGGTTGTACTTATACATGTTGGTAGACGAGCTGAAATAACTTGAGGGTGGCGAGAACATTATCACGTGTTTATTTTCCATCCATAATATATTTGGAGATCTCCTCTTAATGTAATGATTAGTTGATTTTGTGTTATCCTTAGAGTTGTGGCTTGTGCTTCTACGGTTCAATTCAAAAGTCATGATGCACAAGGAAAAAAATCAGTCACATGAATCACACGAAGATGTTGTACTTCTAGCAATTGCTTTTTTCTAAATAAAATCCTCATTATCAGCATTTGTCGTTGATCACATATTTTTCAAAACATGGAGGCCGCCCTTTGCATCGATTGATACATGTGGCCATGTTACATTAGTAAAGTTTGTTCAAAAAAGAGTACAACTCATGGGTCACATAGTATCGATACAAAGATCAACCATTTAGAAAAAGATGACAAGATGAACCGCAGTTGCCTCAACATGATATCATGTTATCATGTCGTTAGCCGCACTGGTTATATAAATTCCGTGCAGACTTTTGCGAACAGATGCAACCCGTATTCAGTGCATTGCAAGATTCGGTTGGCTAGAGAAATGACCACCTATATATCTATGTGTGACCAAAGAGATAACCAACAAAAAGTAGGAAGCTCTTGATTGGTTATAAACAAAATCTTTGCATAAATTCCATATAATCTAAAGTAAAGCACAAACTCGATTTGAAATTTATCTTTCTTAGCAACTCCATTCAACAAATGTTATTTATCAACAAAAGTGTACCAACTAATCTCCCATTGAGCTCAAACACCAGTGGTGGTGGTAGGGAATAGCCTACGGATTTTAGCATCGGTGATATTACCATAAATCCTGCGGGGAGGCAAGGAATATCCACGAAAGTGGGTTGTTTCAGTCTCCGCTTCAGCGAAACGCTGCAACCGTTCGTTGAGTAACTTTGTAGGCAGGAATTTTGCAGGAGCTCCAACCGCAGGCACTTGTACCACAAAAACTCTTTTCTACCGGCGCCGGTATGTACCGGCGTCGCATTCACCGCACACGTATTTTAGATTCGTGTTGCCGTTTATTTGCTTTCCGTCATATCCACGGCCTTCCTTTTTCTTGCAGCCATAAATAACCTGGGCCTACAAGAAAGTCTGGGTCTACGAGCCACTCCGCGTTTGAATCGAGGAAGCATGCATGCACAGCGGCCAATCCAATCAAATCAAATCGATGAAACAAACAAGGTACTGCAAGCACACGGCGATGAGCGATACGTTGTGATCATTTTGATCCCTTTTTTCTTTCCTTTGAGATTTGGTCCGCTCCTTCCTTTTGACGACCATCCAACAGAAAAAAAGGCTACAGTGGTAGCGAGTACATATCGGTTGGGTGTTTTTCCTTTTTTTTCTCTACATCTCCTAACTTATTTCCTCCCCGCCTAAAAAATTAAAATATCAACTAGGCACGTACTACTACGTGTCTACCTGCCTCGTCGCCACTCCCTTCCTTCTAGCTTTTTCTCTGAGTCAAACAATTTAACATTTTAACCTAGGTGCACGTGGCTCCATCAAGCTTGGCGGACCGGTTTCGCATGGCCCAAGGAGTTGGGAGGGTGGTGCACGCCAGCCACCTCAATACCGTCTCTCTCTACTCATTTTCTCACCTACTCCATGGCACCTCGCTCGGGGCGCACCCTGGTGACCTCCTCGAACTCCTGCCTTGATTCCCCGGTCTCGCCTGCGTCGCGCCGGCCACCGGTCTTGTTCGTGCTGTCACATATGTGTGACCGCTTCAAGCCGTCCTGCCTTTTACCGTGCGCTCGAGTCGTCGATGCATCGCCTTTACATTCTAGCATCACATGTCTTTCCAATCTTGTTTACAAAAAATTGAACCACCAAAAGATGTTTCAAACAACCGAAACCACATCAGCACATTTCAAATAATTCGAACCATAAAAAGATGTTTCAAACAAAACGAAACCTCACAAGCATGTTTCAGAACAATTGAAACCACAACCCAAGAACAAACAAAATCACAGAACCATGTTTCAATAAATTGAACCCGCATAAGCTTATTTGAAACAACTGAAATCACAATAAGATGTTTGAAACAACCTCACATGCATGTTTCAAAACAATTAAACCACACACAAATGAAACCACAAAACCATGTTTCAATAAATTGAACCCGCACAAGCTTATTTGGAACAACTGAAATCACAATAAGATGTTTGAAACAACCTCACATGCATGTTTCAAAACAATTAAACCACACGCAAATAAAATCACAAAACCATGTTTCAATAAATTGAACCCGCACAAGCTTATTTGAAACAACTGAAATCACAATAAGATGTTTGAACCAACCTCACATGCATGTTTCAAAACAATTAAACCGCACACAAATGAAACCACAAAATCATGTTTCAATAATTTGAAACCACAAAATCATGTTTGAAATAATTGAAACCACCAAACATGATTAAATCAATCGAAACCTCACAAACACGATTCAAAACAATTGAAACCACACACAAATGAAACCATAAAACCATGGTTCAATAAATTGAAACCACAAAAGTGTGTTTGAAATAATAGAAACCACAAAAACATGTCTGGAGCAATTGAAACCACCACCCAAGAACAAATAAAACCACAGAATCATATTGCATTACATTGAAACCGTGAAACCATGTTTCAAAACAATTAAACAACAATAACATGATTAAAACAATTGAAACCACAACCGAACAACAAATGAAACCACAAAACCATGTTCCAACATATTAAAACCACACAAACATGTTTGAAACAATTAAAATCACCAAAAGATGTTTCAAATGACCTAAAACACACCATCATGTTTCGAACAATTCCAACCAAAAAAGTTGTTTCAAACAAAGCAAAACCTCACAAGCATGTTTCAGAACAATTGAAACCACCACCACCCAAGAACAAATGAAACCACAGAACCATGTTTCAATAAATTAAATCTGCACAAACATTCTAGAAACAATTGAAACCAGAAGAAGGTGTTTGAAACAACCGAACCACCACACAAGGTTTTATGAACATTCTTGGGAACCAAAGGAACCTTTTTGAAACAACTGCCTGCCAAGTTCTTACCAATATTTTAATCATTTACAACCACCTGCCAAGTTCTTACCAATATTTTGAAACCAAATTGAATCTTTTCTGAAACCATTCAAACCATATCGAATTATGCTGAAACTTATTCTAACAAAGTGAAACCCCCACAATCTTTTTTCAAAACAATTGAAACCACTAACAAATGGAACCACAAACCCATGTTTTATTAAAATGAAACCACACAAGCATGTTTGAAACTATTGAAACCACCAAAACTTTTTTGAATTAATAGAAACCACCACCACCTTTTTGAAACTATTGAAACCACAAATAACATAATTTTAATATTTCAAAACCACATCGCATCTATTTATCATTTTTGAAACCACTATAACCATATCACACCTTCATGAAACATATATGAATCAATCGGCACCTCACATGCATGTTTCAAAACAATTGAAACCATGCACAAATGAGACCACAAAATTATGTTTCAATAATTTGAAACCACAAAATCATGTTTGAATAATTGAAACCGCAAAAACATGGTTGAAACAATCGAAACCTCACAAACACGATTTAAAACAATTGAAACCACACACAAATGAAACCATAAAACCATGTTTCAATTGAAACCACAAAAGCGTGTTTAACATAATCAAAACCTCAAAAACATGTCTGAAGCAATTGAAACCATCACCCAAGAACAAATGAAACCACAAAACCATGTTTCATTACATTCAAACCATGAAACCCTATTTCAAAACAATTTAAACATCAATAACATGATGGAAACAATTGAAACCACCACCGAACAATAAATAAAACTATAGAACCATGTTTCAATAGATTGAAACCACACAAGGATGTTTGAAACAATTCAAACCACCAAAAATGTTTCAAAAACCTGAATCACACCAGCACATTTCGAACAATTCAAACCACAAAAAGATGTTTCAAACAACGTGAAACCTCACAAATATGTTTCAGAACAATTGAAACTACCACCCAAGAACAAATGAAACCACAAAACCATGTTTCAATAAATTGAACCCACACAAGCATCTTTGAAACAATTGAAACCATAAGAAGATGTTTGAAACAACTGAAACTACCACACAAGGTTTTATGAACATTCTTGGGACCCCAAGGAATCTTTTTAAAACAATTAAAACAATAAATTTTATCTTCTAATCATTTGAAACCACTTGCCAAGTTGTTACCAGTATTTCAAAACCAAATTGAACATTTTTCGAAACCATATCAAACTATGCTGAAACCTATTCTAACAAAGCGAAACCCCACAAGATTTTTTCAAAACAATTGGAATACAAACAAATGAAACCACGGACCCATGTTTCATTAAATTGAAACCACGCAAGCATGTTTGAAACTATTCAAACCACCAAATTCAGTTTGAATTAATTGAAACCACCAACGCCTTTTTCAAACAATTGAAACCACAGATAACATCTTTTAATAATTTTAAACCACACCACAATTATTTATCAATTTTTTGAAACTGAATTAAACTTCATTGAAATTACTATAACCATATCGTACCATGTTGAAACAAATATGAATCAACCCGCACCTCAAATGCATGTTTCAAAGCAATTGGAATCACGCAAAAATGAAACCAGAAAATCATGTTTCCATAATTTGAAACCACAAAATCATGTTTAAAATAATTGAAACCACAATAACATGTATGAACTATTTGAAACCATCAACCAAGGACAAATAAAACCATAGAAGCATGTTTAAAACAATTCAAACCACAAAAAGATGTTTTGAAACAATTGAAACCACCACCCAACAACAATGAAACAACAAAATCATGTTTCAACAAATTGAAACCACACCCAAGAACAAATTAAATCACAGAACCATATTTCAATAACTTAAAACCATATACAAATGAAACCATAAAATCATGTTTCAATAAATTGAAACCATAGAAACATGTTTAAAATAATTGAAACCAAAAACATACATGAAATAGTTGAAACCACAACCCAAGAATAAATAAAAACACATAACCATGTTTAATAGATTTAAATGGAAAAAAACAACCCGTTTCCTCCTAATGTCAATTTGCACTATAAGTTTATAATTTAATTTATTTAAGGTGAACACTCGTACCTCCTTTTATCATTTCTAATTTAATTTATTCTATTAGACAACTTTCTTTTCCATTCACATAGATCTAAAGATCGGAACAACATCTTACAAAACTGGACCTCACACTTATCGCACGGAAAGAAAACCATGTTGCACCACACCGTGGATCTGCGGGACACATCACCATGTGTTACTGCCCTATGCACGCACACGTACATAAAACTAAAAAACGATACAGGTCCTCGTTCAAGTATTTTGATCGAATCAAGTTTTATTGAATATATTTGAAACACGCTGAATTAGTGTCGTTTCACACAAAAAATACAGTTTCAAAATTTTAGTTTCACTTGTTTCAAAAATTAGTATAGTTTCAAAAAGTCAACGACACCCGTGAAACAAAACCAAAATGGCATGAAGACATCACAACAAAATTTCATTCGCGTTTCAAATTTTAAGTCACTTTTCATATTTTCCATTCATATTTACTAATTTAATTATTTTATAATTATAGTCGCATTTCATAGCCTTTCAATTAGTTTGAACTTTTTCACCGTGTGAACTATTGTTCTATCATTAAAAGGAAAATAAAAATCACTACCTCTATTTCATTGAACAAGACGTACTCCCTCCAAGTCAAATTAGTTTAATCAGATTTATCTAGATTCAAACATATCTAGACTTATTTTACTGCTACATACATCTGAATCTAGACAAAACCAATTCAACTAATTTGAATCAGAGGGAGTAAATAAAACTATGCCAAAACTATGCGGAGGGAAATTAAAAGGCTAGAAGGAAATTAGTTTACTCAGATTTGTCTAGATTCAAATATATCTAAACTTATTTTACTGCTACATACATCTGAATCTAAACAAAACCAATTCAACTAATTTGAATTAGAGGGAGTAAATAAAACTATACCAAAACTATGCGGAGGAAAATTAAAAGGCTAGGAGCATTATACTTGCATGTGGGTGTGAGGTCGATGATAAAGCTGGCAACTCACGGAACCGGACAAAGAGTAAACCTACATTCCTAGGCCCGCATCTCAAACAATGGATGGGTGGCAGATGCCACGCCGACATGTGCCGGCGTCGGTAGATTCACTGGGTTCACTTGTACCATCACCTCAGCGAAGTGTCCGTTGCCACCTTGATAAAACAATATAACCAGCCCACCGAATCCCGCCTCTGTGATAGCACAGTTGCAAGACACGATGACGTCGTCAGTGAAATCAAGATGAGAGCATTGTGTGCTTGTCAATGGACCACCATGGGTACATGCAAGTGCAAATATATTAGGTTTATCTGCATCTTGTTGCAGATACACAAGGTCATGCATACTCACAGTGTAGACCGATGATATGGTGAAGGGCGTGATGATAGCAATATCATCATCGTAGTCCCAAGAAACCAGTGATGGTTATATTATCGTAGACAGTGGCGGAGACAGGGGGATTTTGTTAATACACTCCTTGTTTTCTAACCTAAAACACCTCAAATTTTCTGAAATTCTAGATTTATTAAGCACGAGCTTTTTTACGAAGTATGGAGCCACTAGTGGAAACGCGGGCTTTTGTTGATCCCGAAAATGGGCTTTAACACCGGTTCTTCTACGAACCGGTGTTAAAGGGGGGGCCGTACCAGCGTGGCCTCTGCGGCATTAAAGGAGCCCCCCCTTTAACACCGGTTCGTGCCACGAACCGGTGTTAAAGGTCTTTCCACCAGTGGCCCGCGCACCCCCCCCCCTTTAACACCGGTTCGTGGCACGAACCGGTGTTAAAGGGGGGGGCTATATAAGACACCACCCCAGCCCACACACACCCCACTCTTCCATTCTTTCACATTTTGGAGCCTAGCAAGAGGGTGTGAAGAGTGCTAGTTTGTGTTTTTTTCATATGCACTAGAGGTGTTCGGTGAAATGCCCGAGAGCTCAAAATAAGCTTTCTTGTTGCTCTTTCCGTCTCGGTCGAGGTCGGCAACTATAGTTTCATGTGTCATTGATGTACTATATATATATAAATGGTCATCTCCCTATTATTTTTTGATATATACTACATATTAATGCAGATGAATCGGCAATGGATGTACGGTGACCGCCGCACTTCCGAGTACATTACGGGCCTCCAAAATTTCATCGTTGTGGCTAATGCAAACCGTGGTCACAATGGTTTTATGTGCTGTCCGTGTGTTCACTGTCAGAACAAGAAAGACTACTCAAATACCAGAACCATTCACGCCCACCTGCTTCGATCTGGTTTCATGCCCAGCTATAATTGTTGGACCAAGCACGGAGAAAAAGGGGTTGTGATGGAAGCCAACGAAGAAGAAGAGGATGATGAAAACTATCATAATATGTATCCTGAATATGATGATAATGCAACGGAGGTAGATAATGAAGATCAAGAGGGAGCAGATGGGCCCGCTGATGACGATCTTGGTCGGGCCATTACTGATGCAAAGGAAGAATGTGAAACTGAAAAGGAGAAGGAGAAGCTGGAGCAGATGTTAAAGGATCACAAAACATTGTTGTATCCAACTTGCGAAGATGGCCACAAAAAGCTAGGTGCCACACTGGATTTGCTGCAATGGAAGGCAGAGAATGGTGTGACTGACAGCGCATTTTCAAAGTTGTTGGTAAAAATGAAGAATCTTCTTCCAAGAAATAATGAGTTGCCTGACAGTACATACCAAGCAAAGAAGGTTGTCTGCCCTCTAGGATTAGACGTGCAGAAGATACATGCCTGCATTAATGATTGCATCCTCTACCGCGGTGAGAAGTACGAGAATTTGGATGCATGCCCGGTATGCACTGCACTGCGGTATAAGATCAGACGAGACGATCCTGGCGATGTTGAGGGCGAGGCCCCTAGGAAGAAGGTTCCCGCCAAGGTTATGTGGTATGCTCCTATAATACCACGGTTAAAACGTCTCTTCAGAAATAAAGAGCATGCCAAGTTGTTGCGATGGCACATGGAAGACCGTAAGAAAGACGCGATGTTGAGACACCCCGCTGATGGGTCACAGTGGAGAAAAGTCGAGCGAGAGTACCCGGACTTTGCACGTGACGCAAGGAACTTAAGGTTTGGTCTAAGTACAGACGGCATGAATCCTTTTGGTGAGCAGAGCTGCAGTCACAGCACCTGGCCTGTGACCCTATGTATCTATAACCTTCCTCCTTGGTTGTGTATGAAGAGGAAGTTCATTATGATGCCAGTGCTCATCCAAGGCCCGAGGCAACCCGGCAACGACATTGATGTGTACCTAAGGCCATTAGTTGAAGAACTTTTACAGCTGTGGGCCAAACCAGGTGTACGTATGTGGGATGAGCACAAAGGGGAGCCATTTGACCTACGAGCATTGCTTTTCGTAACCATCAATGATTGGCCTGCTCTTAGTAACATTTCAGGGAAGACAAACAAGGGATACAATGCATGCACACACTGTTTAGATGATACTGAAAGTGTATATTTGGATAAATGTAAGAAGGTTGTGTACCTAGGGTATCGCCGATTTCTTCCGAACCTGCATCCAGTAAGAAAGAAAGGCAAGCATTTCAAACGTCTGGCAGAACCCCGGAGGAAGCCTGTCCTCCGTACCGGTGAGGAGGTATTTGGTATGGTCAAGGACCTAGAAGTAATCTTTGGAAAAGGTCCTGGCAGTCTATCTGTTCCGAATGACGATGCCGGACACGCGCCCATGTGGAAGAAGCAATCTATATTTTGGGACCTACCCTATTGGAAAGTCTTAGAGGTCCGCTCTTCAATCGACGTGATGCACGTGACGAAGAATGTTTGCGTGAACCTGCTAGGCTTTCTAGGAGTGTATGGGAAGACAAAAGATACACCGGAAGCACGACAGGACCAGCAACGTCTGAAGGCCCCTGAAGAGCCTATGCATCCTGAGAACGAGAAGGGTAAACGATGCCACTTAACTCCTGCCAGCTACGCTCTTACCAAAGCAGAGAAGGAAATCTTTTTTGAATGTCTGAGCAGTATCAAGGTCCCGTCTGGCTTCTCGTCGAATATAAAGGGAATAATAAATATGGCAGAGAAAAAATTCCAAAACCTGAAGTCTCATGACTGCCACGTGATTATGACACAATTGCTTCCGATTGCATTGAGGGGGCTTCTACCTGAAAATGTTCGAGTACCCATTGTGAAGCTATGTGCATTCCTCAATGCAATATCTCAGAAGGTAATCGATCCAGAAAGCCTACCAGGGTTACAAACAGATGTGGCCCAATGTCTTGTCAGCTTTGAGTTGGTGTTCCCACCATCCTTCTTCAATATTATGACGCATCTCCTGGTTCACCTAGTAGAAGAGATTGCCATTCTCGGTCCTGTATTTCTACACAATATGTTCCCCTTTGAGAGGTACATGGGAGTCTTAAAGAAATATGTTCATAACCGTGCTAGGCCAGAAGGAAGCATCTCCAAGGGCTATGTAACAGAGGAGGTCATTGAGTTCTGTGTTGATTTTATTCCTGACCTTAAGGCGATTGGTGTTCCAGAATCACGACATGAGGGGAGACTGCGTGGAAAAGGCACCCTAGGATGTAAAGCAATGATATGTAGGGACGGGCATTCTCTCAATCAAGCACACTACACGGTTTTACAAAGATCTATCTTGGTTGCCCCGTATATCAATGAACACAAGAATTTAATACGCCTCAAACACCCGGGGCAGTCTGATGAATGGATTATAAGTGAACACATGGCGAGTTTTGGCGGCTGGCTGCAAAGACTTCTCACGAATAACACCACTGTTGGGGATCAGCTGTACTTGTTGGCCAGGACACCGTCTTCGACTGTATGTACTTTCCAAGGGTACGAGATAAATGGGAATACATTTTACACGATAGGCCAAGATAAAAAGAGCACCAACCAAAACAGTGGTGTCCGCTTCGATGCAGCAGAAGACAATGGGCAAAAGACCACGTATTATGGGTTCATAGAGGAGATATGGGAACTTGACTATGGACCTAATTTTAAGGTCCCCTTGTTTCGATGCAAATGGGTCAAGCTAACAGGAGGAGGGGTTGAGGTAGACAAGAAGTACGGAATGACAACGGTGGATCTCAACAATCTTATGAAGAACTTAGACGAACCATTCGTCGTAGCCAATGATGTGGCTCAGGTTTTCTATGTGAAGGACATGTCCTCCAGACCAAAAAAAAGAAAAAATATGCAAACGAATACATCATATGATGAGCCAAAGCGTCACATAGTTCTTTCAGGGAAAAGAAACATCGTGGGAATCGAGGACAAGACAGACATGTCAGAAGATTATAATAATTTTGATGAAATTCCGCCCTTCACAGTGAAAACTGACCCAAGCATTCCGTTAAGTAAAGAAGATGCTCCATGGTTACGACTGAAGCGATCATAAGGAAGGGCATATGCCAAGAAGTTCATGCTCATATTATGTAACTCTAGTTCATGTTTTTAATATTAATACATGTCTTGTGGATGGACCGGGAGTATGAGAAGAAGTTGTCCCGATTCGTCGTACTTACCATTAAGATCTGATCTCCAAACGCGCGCGGTCACATATTAGGGAGTGCCTCTATGACCAGTTTCTTGGAGATGCCGGAGGACTAGGCTCCGTCGGCATCTCCCTGAAACTGGCCGTAGTGGTGTCCCTGCTCTCGAAAACCATCTTGCAGCTTTGTAACTTGTCTAACTAGATCAATACACTAACTAATTTCACATATTAGGGAGTGCCTCTATGACCAGTTTCTCGGAGATGCCGGAGGACTGGGCTCCGTCGGCATCTCCCTGAAACTGGCCGTAGTGGTGTCCCTGCTCTCGAAAACCATCTTGCAGCTTTGTAACTTGTCTAACTAGATCAATACACTAACTAATTTCACATATTAGGGAGTGCCTCTATGACCAGTTTCTCGGAGATGCCGGAGGACTGGGCTCCGTCGGCATCTCCCTGAAACTGGCCGTAGTGGTGTCCCTGCCTCAAACTGGCTGGAGGACTGGACTCACAAGGATGCCTATTTATAGTACAAGCAGCTCGACATAGTGTTGACACTTACAAAATAATGTCGACACTCACCCCTATTATTAGTCCCGGTTGGTGTCTCCAACCGGGACTAAAGGTTCATCTTTAGTCCCGGTTGGTGACACCATCCGGGACAAGGTACACGCCGCACGACATAATGTCGACATGCACTCACCTCTATTATTAGTGCTGACTCGTGTTTTGTCCCGGTTGGTGTCTCCAACCGGGACTAAAGGTTCATCTTTAGTCCCGGTTGGTGTCTCCAACCGGGACTAAAGGTTCATCCCGCCATTTTTTCCCGCCATTTTTCTTCCCGCAATTTTTCTTCCCGCCAGTTCTTCCCGCCATTTTTCTTCCCGCCATTTTTCTTCCCGCCAGTTATTCCCTCCAGTTCTTCCCGCTAGTTCACTATATATATATGTAGGGGGTTGGCCTCCATTGTCATTGCACATCTCTAGACTCTTTCCCATGGCTTCCACCGTAGCACTAACCCCCAGGGAGGCGGAGGCGCTTTGCGCCTCGAACTACCCCTGCCCGCCGGGCTACTGTGTCCCCGTCGGCTGGATGCTGAGCGTCGGAGGCGTGCCGGTTCCTCCTGTCCCTCTAGGTGTGGCGCGCCGGATGGCCATCACGAACCACTACTACTTCGAGCTCACGCCGGAGCAGCGGAGGAATCCCAGATGGCATCCCGACTATTTCCCTACTTGGGAAGCCTTCTTCGTGGATCGGCATGAGAGGGCGCTCGCCAGGCACGAGGAGGACGGCCCACCTCCTCCTAACTTCAACGAGGCCAGCCGTCGGCTATGGTGGCGCGGTCGGACTCTCCAGAGCGTCATGGCCTATGACACTGCCGCCGACTCTAACCCCCGTCTGCGCTATCCTCAAGTCCAGCCCACGCGCTACCCTCAAGTCCAGCCCACGCGTACTCTCCAGAGGTTCAATTACGGTGACCCCGACGACGACAGCGATGACGGCGGCGGCGAGTACGACGACTACAGTGGCGAGTATTACAGGTGTAGGCAGGAGCATGACTAAATCACTCCAACATTCCGAAACAAGTTCGGCCGATTGTTACTTAATCTGGCCATGTATCTTAATTTTCAGTTCTTTTATATATCTTAATTTTCAGTTCTTTTATGTATCTTAATTTTCAGTTCCAGTTCGGATTTATGTAACTGTCTCAAAATGAATTAAAAAAGCCCCTTTAATGCATGAAATAAGTGTTTATTTATTTTAAAAAATTTCATGTAAAGTAAATATAAAAATGATTTACATGAATGGATAGATATTATTTTTCTGAAAATTATGATATATTATTCATATTTTTCTGAGTTGAAATGAAAAAGATATGAATTTTCTAAATTCATATCATATTTTTGAATTAAAAAAGCCCCTTTAATGCATGAAATAAGTGTTTTAATTATTTTAAAAAAATTCATGTAAAGTAAATATAAAATGATTTACATGAATGGATAGATATTATTTTTCTGAAAATTATGATATATTATTCATATTTTTCTGAGTTGAAATGAAAAAGATATGAATTTTCTAAATTCATATCATATTTTTTGAATTAAAAAAGCCCCTTTAATGCATGAAATAAGTGTTTTAATTATTTTAAAAAATTTCATGTAAAGTAAATATAAAATGATTTACATGAATGGATAGATATTATTTTTCTGAAAATTATGATATATTATTCATATTTTTCTGAGTTGAAATGAAAAAGATATGAATTTTCTAAATTCATATCATATTTTTTGAATTAAAAAAGCCCCTTTAATGCATGAAATAAATGCCCCCCCTTTAACACCGGTTCGTGGCTGGAACCGGTGTTAAAGGTGGGGGGCATTTATTTCGTTTCCCGCGCGCACACCCTCCCCCCTTTAACACCGGTTCGTGGCTGGAACCGGTGTTAAAGGGGGGGTGTAGTAATAAATACGCGCGAAAACGAAAATCCCCCCCCCTTTAACACCGGTTCCAGCCACGAACCGGTGTTAAAGGGGAGGGTAATAAATGCGCGCGGGAAACGCCCCCCCCTTTAACACCGGTTCCAGCCACGAACCGGTGTTAAAGGGGGGGGGGGTGTATTTATTTCACCTTCTTCCTCCCCTTCCTTTCTTCCCCCACTGAGCCAGATCAATCGATAGAAGCGCCGCCCCCCGACCCGCCGTCTCGCCGCCGCCGCTTCAGAGCCCGACCCGCCGTCTCGCTGCCCCCGACCCGCCGTCTCGCCGCCGCCGCCGCTCGGAGCTCGAGGTTCGCCGCCCCCGACCCTCTCTTCCCCGCATCCTGCCCCTCCTTCGTTCGGCGCCTGCTCCGGCCGCGCCCGGCCGGCCCTCCCCCGGCTGCGACGCGACGAATTTGTCCAGCGCCCTCCAGTCCGTGGTGGCCGCATTGTCGACACGCGCGGTCTTGCCTGGCCGCCGCCTGCGGCCAGCGTCCACGGCGTCTTCTTCCTCCTCGGGGTCCACAGCGTCCACAGCGTCCACGGCGTCTTCTTCGGCCGAGGACTTCTTCCGCGGGAGCGGCGCGGACGGGCTCTCGAGCTGCGGCAGCTCAACGAAGTGGTTCGCGAGGTGTACCGCAGGAGGCCATCTGTGCTGCCGCGTTAGGGTTGGCGAACGCCGCACCGCCGCCCATGGCGTTGCCCTCGTGGTAGGAGTAGTTGGCGTCCCACCTTTCCACCATGCCCCGGTTCGGATACGCCGTTTAGAAGTTTCCTAGATACTCATTTTTACAGGTGTGGCCATGTGAAACAGATAGCCTTTTGCAAGTTTCATTTGAAATGTTTGCAAATTTCATCTTCAAAATATAAGCATCTTCAAAAGATGGGCGAGATGAACGTAGTGACATCGACTCCGACGATCTAGGCCTTAATCCTTGCACATGTGAATTATAGCAAAGATATTATAATAGGCCACACCTAAACCCTAACTGACCACCTCGCTCTCTTCCCCGTGCAGGAGCGTCTCGCCGCCGCCGCTTCGGAGCTCATAGGCCACGCCTAAACGCCGACGCCGCCCGCCGCCCGACAAGCCCGCCGCTAGCACCGCCGCCCGACGAGACCGCCGCATCCGTCCGACGAGCACCGCCGCCCGACGAGACCAACGTCACCCCACCGGTTTGCGCCACGTGTCTGCCTCGCCGTCGCCCTCGCCCACACCACCCTCGTCGTCGCCCTCGCCGTCGCCATCCCGCGGGATATAAGTAAGGGCATGTTTGATTCAAAGGATTTGTATAGGAAATTTGTAGGAATAAATCCTATAGGAAATTTTCCTATGGTGGTTGTTTGATTTGTAGGATTGATTCCTATAGGAAACTTTCCTAGGAAATCCTTTGCACTAGATTGCATAGGAAATCCGACGCGTTCCAGGCTATGTATATTGTATTGTATGTTTGTGCCACGCCGACGACCACCGCCACCATTATGCCGTCGACCCTGACCTCCTCTGTCCTCGCTGAGCCTACACACGCGTCGAGGGTGTGTCGCCCATTTTAGGTAGACCATCACGTCGTGCTATGTTAATCAACTTTGATGACAAGTTAATTAGTAGAAGTAAATGTACCCTCTCATATGAATCTGGGGTTTCTCCGAATTAGGGTTTGAAATGACCAAGCATGTATTAGGGTTACATTTCAATACTTTTATCCTGTCATATCATCGTCCTTGCTTGAGCATTTCAATAGATGTATTACTGATATTTGTGTGATAATATTATTGTTTTAGAAACTATGGATCCACTTAGTAGAAACCTTGAAGAAGAAGAAATAATGGAGAACATTATTGATGAGGACACCTCACAATATCTGAACTTGGAGGGACATGACGACGATAGCTCAAGTACTAGTCATGGAGAAGATGAAGACTCCGGTGAACGCAATTTAATGGTTACAAAGTCCGGCGAGGTATATGCATTGATTAAGCCTCAGCTGACTTCCACCAACAATCTTCTTCTACATGTATTAATTAACGCTTCTTTCTTCTTTTAGCCCTCTGGATCGACCAGCCAGCAACCATCTTCTTCTACGAAAAAGAGCAAGCGAGGCGCGAGCCAGCGGTTGAAAGATCGTGCAAAGTTCACGATCGAAGCAGTCCGTGTTGATGGCAGGCCGATGGAGCCCAAGAAGGCCGCAGACAAATTTATACGTCAGGCTGGTGTTCTTGTTAGGGACCAAATCCCAATCATAATTGAAAATTGGAATAAGCCAAAGAAGGGCGACGGTACCTTTGTCGATGACAGATCCAAAGAAACGCTTTGGAATTCGTTGTTGGTAAATTTCACCCTTCCGCCAGAGGAGGATGAAAACAACCCGGTTATAAAGAAAAAGGTCAAAGAGTGGATTCTAAAGAAGATGGCTGAGGCTTTCCGCAACTGGAAGACAAAATTGAACAAATTTGTCAAAGCTGGCGAGACTCCAAATTTCGAAGACGCATATTATGCGAAGATAAGACCTCACTGGCCCGAATTTGAGACATATAAAAAAAGTGCTATAGCTAAAAAGAGGTCACAAACCAATACGCTTAATGCCCTGAAGAAGGAATACCACCAGAGGACGGGGTCAGGTGGCTACATATCTTAGAGGCCTAAGTGGGAGGAAGCTGAGAGGGCCCTGCGCGAGAGAGGGATCACACCCCAGACAGATGGGTGGGACCTACGTGCAAAGACTTGGTTCTACGGAATCGGGGCAAGGTTGGACCCAGAAACAGGATTGTGTATCTTCCCAACCATCCTTGCCAAACCCGTCACTGAACTCATCACGGCATACGAGGAAACATCCGCTAGGATCTTCCATCCCGACAGAGAGAATGACCAGCTCACACGCGCCATCGGTAAAAAAGAACACCCTGGACATGCACGAGGCACAGGGGGTATGACGTGGAAGGATGGGTTTGCCGACTGGAGCGACTCTTACAGATGGCGCGGCAGAAAAGAAAAAGAGCGTACAGATCGGATGACACAGATAGAACATGCACTTGCGGCGCTGCAGACGCAAGTGAATGCACAACAGAGCCATCAAGCTACCGGCCCATCTCAGCGGCATGAAGAGCCTGCATTGGAAGCTGCCCGCGGCCCAGACTCTGCGCGGAAAAGCAGTGTGGCTTCCACGGAGAACGTGCAGCCAACGCTTGAAATGACGGGTCCTCGATACCCCGTTGATGAGATCACGGAGAGCGAACACGTTGAGCTGCATGTGAGATTAATGGGCTTATCCATTAAGGTGGCTGTCGGCTATGCCTTACCTCCTGTAGCTGGTGGAACTTACCACTGCCGACCGATTCCAGATGGCTATGCTATTGTCGGGGTGGATGAGGTTGTGAAGGAATATGAGGAAGCACAGCTTGACCATGCTACAGGTGAAGGGGAAACTCAACTCAAATTTGCAGTGAAAACAACCATTCTTTGGAAGAAGGAACACATTGTGCTTCCAAATTGGAGGTCACTGGCACCCCCGCCGTCTCCGCAGCGTCAGCAGTCTGAGCCGCTTCAGCCATCTCCTGCGCGGCAGCCATCTCCGGCCCGTCAGCCATCTCCTGCGCGGCAGCCATCTCCGGCCCGTCAGCCATCTCCTGCGCGGCAGCCATCTCCGGCCCGTCAGCCATCTCCTGCGCGGCAGCCATCTCCGGCCCGTCAGCCATCTCCGGTGCTTCAGCCATCTCCTCAGCGTAAGCGGAAGAGCACTGCCACGAGGAGCATCAGTAGCACTGCCACAAAGAAATCCGCAGGAAACCGTACGCCAAAGAGTTCAAAAAACTACGTCCCGCAGCCTTCCGCCAAGCCATTGCCGGTTTTACCGTGGAATCGCAGCGACGAGGAGACCAATAGGATCTCGGGAGAACAGGTCAAGAAATTCTTTGCACCTAGACGGGCCGAGCCAAAGGAGAAAATAGATCCGGCGGTGGTGGAGAAGTTTTACAAAAATCTTTTGAAACCTGAAACCCCACTTGTGCCGGACTACGAGCGCCAGATTTTGAAGGCGGATGCAAGGCGCCGTAGGGAGACTGAAAGTAGCAGTCGTGAGGCACCCCAGAAAACAGTTCCCATGCTCGGAGAGCAGGAAAACCAATCATGCGCCCCGCTCCAAATGTTTGACAAACGGGACGCTCCTCCCGTAGATGATTACGAGGCAGAGCTACAAAGAAAGGCCAATGAGATGGGGATGACTTACATTGCATACTTGAACGTCATGGGAGACAACTTGCCCAAATGCGATGTCAACCCCATACAGCCATGGAAGTATGGGGAGAATCTCGTCAAGAAAGAGGAGCTCAAGAATCTACCAACAAAGATGCGAAAATTGCACAAGTGGTACCTTCATTTCTGCAAGACGAGAAAAGAAGAATGGATCACGGCGCATATAAGAGATCAGATTTTCTTGTGCGGAGACGACGCGATCGACTTCAACATTCAAGACTTGCATTTTCTATTCAATCAGAAGGAACTCGACAAATCTGCCATCAGCCTTTATTGTGTGTAAGTACTATTTCTGTAATTTTTATCTCAACTCATTCACTTCATTAATTGCATGTATATATATATGCTCACCATATATGTATATACTATTATGCAGGAAAAAGGTTATGGAATGCATGAAAGGAGGCCCTTTTGACATTGGGTTCGTTGACCCAAATAGAGTTCATGAACAAGTGGTAAGAGACAAACCCGGGCAAACAGAAGATTACTTGCTAAAGTCTTTACTGAGACAACAAACCAAAAGGGAAATACTATTGCCTTACAACTTCTCGTGAGTACTGTTACCCTCTCTCTTGTACACATTCTGTTTCGGCTTACTCGATGTTAAGTGTAACTGATGATGAGTTATGCGTGCGTAGGTTCCACTTTATTCTGCTAGTCATTCAACCCGACTCAGGAAAAGTCCTTGTCATGGACTCGTTACGAAAAGAAAAAGAGCTATGGGCAGACTTTAGAGAGATGCTCCAGAGGTAATTTCAATCATATTATCGCACTAGATCGGCAACTTTCGTGACAATAAGTAATTAATTACTCCTTTATCCATTTTCTTTGTCGGACAGGGTTTGGAAAATGTTCACGGGCAGGGCCGTGGGTGAATGGTCAGAAGAACTAAAATTTGTAGACCAAAATGTAAGTAATACTAGCTAGCTTCCAATTCCATTATATCATGCTTTATTGATTATTATTTTGATTGAACTCTCTATTCTCGTAAAGTGCGCGCATCAAGGACACGGCAATAACTTATGTGGGTACTATGTTTGCGAATTCATTCGCAACACGATATGTGCGACAGGCCAAGCCGCACTAGAACAACTTAGAGTAAGTAAACAAAGTCCACAACATTATTTTATTACCATCAATTGTGTTGAGTTTTATTCTTATATATATATTGACGGCCCATTCTTCATATATATTCAGATCGAACGGATGCGGGACCAACTCCTACCATTTGAACGCATACGAGCCATTCAAGAGGAATTGGCGGGGTTCATACTTGATGAGGTCGTCACGCCTGGCGGAGAACTCTTTAGATATCCACCAAAATGAACGATGACGATGTATGTGCCGATGACGATGTATGTGCCGATGATGATGTTTGTGTATAATAATAGTTGCTTAATTATTCATGTACTCGTATGTACCGATGACGATTCTATAAGTATACCGCTCCCGATCGATTTCCCCTCGCTCTCCCCCCCCCCCTCCGGCAGAAATACGCCCAGAACGGGGCAGAGGCAGAAGTCTGCCGCGGCAGAGATTTAGGCCGTTTTCCTGCCGCGGCAGGAAAACGGCCTAAATCTCTGCCGCGGCAGAAGAACCTTTAACACCGGTTCCAGATACGAACCGGTGTTAAAGGGGGGGGGGCCTGAGGCCTGCGGCAGCCCCACGTGCGCCACCCTTTAACACCGGTTCGTATAGGAACCGGTGTTAAAGGGGCCCCCCCTCTAACACCGAACCCTCAACAGCGGTTGGGGAACCGCTGTTAGAGGGTCCTCCAAACCGGTGTTAGAGGGGTACGTGTGCACTAGTGAGCCCATCAGATAGGCATGGGTCGTGGTGCCATTTGTCCTGATTGTGGCTCCACGGTGACAACTATGTTTGTAAATATGCACTAGTATTACATATATTTATACAAAGCTAGTATTTTTATTTTATATAACTAGCAAGGTAGCCCTCGCAATTGCGAGGGCATCATCTTTGATATGTTGAAAGTAATTGAAAATTTTATATATTATATGTGAAAGAAAATAATATTTTTCTATAGACATTCCAAATGCTATGCTAAGTAGAACACCTCATATGTGAGAGAAATGATTAATAATCTCTAATTATACATATTAGAAATGGAATTCCATATAGAAAAAGCACCATGCAAATCTATATTTATACGAATTAAAAACCCACAACCTGCAATTATGATAGTCTATCTCTTTGTGCAAACTATCCACGTCGTATGCTTATTTATACATTTGATTTCACTTATCTACAACTTTAATTAATCCTCACATAGAATCAATCAAGTGTACTTCTAAACATTGTGACCTTCATTTGGTAAAATACACAACATTCCACATTTGTTAAATTTAGACTACTGTGACAGTTGAATTATGCTTCCTTCCTTTAATTTAAAAAACAAAATTGCTAACAAAATATACATATAAAAATTCCAAACAAAATTTTGCTGCAGGATACCATACATGTTATTAATACGAGATATACATATATAAAAAAGTCTAAACATATTCTATACTTTTTATACAATGTTAGAGTAGTATGTGAGGTTAGCATTCATGTTGTCGGTCAATTTGTAGTGGATGTATGCATAGCAACAAAATGAATAACTTCTGGTTAATAATTATGGCCCACCCAAGTAATGGTGAGATGATTTGAGGCAACTTTTTAATTCGAATGGAAAAACAAAAAATTACAAAGTAAAAAAGAACATAATTTATCATCATTAAAATGTTGGACAACTACAAAAATATTTCTCATTTTACTCTATGCATATCTTCTTCGGTTTCTTTAATCTAAGATATACAAGATTCTTTATCGGTTTTTAGACATGAACTATTGCACGACCACAATTTCATCATAGTTTCTTCCATGTATATATACTTCTTAAAAAATTAATCAAATAATTATAAAATATTTGTAACCAAAATATAATGATACTCGTGTATTTTGGATTATTTGATCATATATTTTATTTCATCAACGAAGTTGGGAAAATCTGGCTGCAAGCTTTCTAGATCGCCATTTATTTTCTACTTCCTGCCAAGTTTGTTATATGATCTCGCTCACATATTTTTTTTGTATCAGTTAGCGTATATGAAAATCTACAAGACATTAGTTTGGTATTGATATTGATACTGTTTGGTACTGATATTTCTAACATTGATAGTCGCCCTCTCTTGTGTAAGCAATACCTAGTAACAACCATTGATCCTCCACCTCCATGAACAATCTGTTGGAGATATGCCCTAGAGGAAATAATAAATGTAGTTATTATTATATCTTTGTGTTTATGATAAATTTTTACATTCATGCTATAACAGTATTAACAAGGAAACATTAATACTTGTATGATTTGTAAACTAAATTAGAGTCCCTAGTAAAGCCTCTTTTTAATACTAGCTTGTTGGTTAATAAATGATTGTGGTTTCCCAATCATGAACATTGAGATGTTATTAACAACAAGATCATATCATTAGGAGAATGATATGATGGACATACTCCTATAGATAAGCGTAGCATAAAGATCAAGTCATTTTAATAGTTCAATTGCTATATGCTTTCTGATACATAGTAACCTAAATCCTTCAACTATGAGATCATGCTTATCACCATCACCGAAAGGATGCTTTGATGACATCAAACACCACACCGTAATTGGGTGGCTATAAAGGTGGCATTGAGTGTTCGGAAAGTATGGGTTGAGACATGGATCAAGAGTGGGATTTGTCCATCCATATGACGGATAGATATACTCTGGGCCCTCTCGGTGGAATGTCATCCAATTGGCTTGCAAGCATGTGACTGGCTCACAAGGGATCACATATCACGGGAACAAGAAAAGAGTACTTATCAGTAACGAGGTTGAACTAGGTATGCAGAGATACCGACGATCAAAACCTCGGATAAGTAAACTATCGTGAGACAAAGGGAAATTGGTATCGTATGTAAGTGGTTCATTCGATAGCAAAGTAATCGTAGAAATATGTGGGAGACATATGAATTTCCAGATTCCTCTATTGGTTATTGTTCGGAGAAGTGTCTCGATAATATCCGCATAATTCACGAACAGTAGGGAGACACACTTAAGGATTCGATGTTGTTGAGTAGTTATGGAATGATGAGTAAGAGGCGAATGTTGTTCGGAGTCTCGGATGGGATCCAGGATATCACGAGGAGATCCAGAATGGTCCGGAGAATAAGATTCATATAAGGAAAGTCCTGTTTCGGGGTTGGTGAATGGTTCCAGTGTTTTCATCGGGAATGTTCTAGAAGGTTCCGGAAGGTCCGGCACTTCGGAGGGGAAGGGTACATGAATGTGTCATAACAAGTTGTAATGGTTGCATCATGTACTAGGTGTCATCGCTGAGCAAAATAAAGGGATAAATCAAATCCTAGTTTGAAAAGTCAAACGGCAAGTTTGCTTGGTGGAGGGAGAGTAGGAAACCTACTTGGGGAGGAGTTCCTCTCCCTCCACCCGCCGGCCTTGGAAGCCAAGTTGGGAAGGGACTCCCCTCCCCTTGGCCGTCGCCCTCCACCTATATAAGGAGGGGCAGGGCTGCCTTCTCCAAGACTACACCTTGCACCCTCCAAACCCTAGCCCCAAGCCGCCGGCGCCACCACCTCCTGCTGCTGCCGCCGCTGCCGAGGGAACCACCAACTCGCCGAGTTGGGGTGAAACCCTAACCCTAGACGCCGGCTAGGCTCCTCCCTTGGTGCCTCTAAACCCTAGATCGCCAAGGCCTCTCTCATAGTCCACCATACTTGCTCCGTCTTAAGGCGAAGACCTGCGAGATCTCCCCTCTACTTCCGGTACCACGCCGTCATGCTGCCGGAATCGCGAGGAGAGTGCTACAACCTCCGTTGCCTGCTGGAACAAGGGAGAGGAAGGTCTTCATCGAGTACCGAACGTGTGACCGACTGCGGGAGCGCTGCCGGAACGCAGCACCGGAAGGATCGTCTACACGATCTTGAGATCGGCAAGAGTACGACTACATCACCCATGAGAATCCGCTCTCGTTAAACACTTTGGAATCTTCGAAGGTGAGTTATTCCATCAACTCATTTCTACAATGTAGTAGATAGATCTTGTCTTGTTTGTTTGTATGCGGTAGAATTTTTTTGTTTTCCATGCTACGAACCCCTACAGTGGTTTCAGATCCGTGTTTATATGTAGATCTGTTGCACGAGTAGAACACAATGGTCATTGTGGGCGGTGGTGCTTTTATTATCAATTTATTCTTGTCTACTTTGCATCTTGCGGTATGATGGGATGAAGCGGCCCGGGCTAACCTTACATGACATCGTTCATGAGACTTGCTCCACGCTCAACATGCAACTTGTATTGCATAAGTGGCTTTGCGGGTGGATGTCTCTCCCACTATAGTATAGATCCAAATTACAACAGGCACTTGATAGTTCAAACATCAACGTTGTGGTTCTTGTTCGTAAGTTAGATCGACACTTATTGAAAGCCCCAAACCACGTAAAATATGCAAAGAAATTAGAGGCGTCTAACTTTGTTTTGCAGGGGTGTGTTGTGATGTGATATGGCCATGATTGTGATTTTTATTTGATGTATGCAATGTTCCTTATTGTAAGTTGGCAACCGGCAGGGGCCATATGGTTGTCTTTAATTTCTGTTAAGACTCGCGTGTCTATTCAAAGTAGTTGTAATAGTAGAAGCCGGTGGACGACAACCATGGAGCAGCGTCATTGACCCTGATGCAATGTCGATGATGATGGAGATCATGTTCGTGCTTGAAGATGGAGATCGGAAGCAGAAAGAAGAAAGGCCATATCATATCATATCACATATTATGAATTGCATGTGATGTTAATCCTTTATGCATCTTGTATTGCTTAGTTAACGACGGTAGCATTATAAGATGATCCCTCATGAACATAAATTTCAAGTTCTAAAGTGTTCATCCTTAGTAAGCACCGTTGCTAAAGCTTGTTGTTTCGAAGCACCACGTGATGATCGGGTGTGTTAGATTCTGCAAGTGTATACAACGTGAGCAAGCCAGATTTTCTCATGCGGAAGCTAAGGTTTGATCTTGACGAGCCTAGCATGTACAGACATGGTCTCGGAACACGGATCACTGAAAGGTAAAGCTTGAATCATATAGTAGATATGATGAACATGTCGATTGTTCGCCATTGAAGCTACATCAACTCTCGTGATGATCGGTTTTGATGTGGTGGATTTGGTTCATGTGATCACTAAAACAATGTGAGGGATATTGTTTTGAGTGAGAGTTCACCTAGATTAATTTAACTATTAATTAGAACTCAATTTGTCATAAATTTAGTCTAAACTATTGCAAATATGTTGTAGATCAATGGCGGCCCCTACCATCAATTTTAATGCGTTCCTAGAGAAATAAAAGTTGAAAAACAATGGAAGCAACTTCGCGGATTGGTTCCGCAATTTGAGGATTGTCCTCAATGCTGGTAATTTGACCTATGTGCTGGATGCACCGCTGGGTGACCCGCCTGCAGCTGATGTTGGAGATATGCCCAAGAGCCAATAATAAAGTGGTTATTATCATATCTTCATACTTATGATAAATGTTTACATACCATGCTATAATTGTATTAACAGGAAACATTAATACTTGTGTGATTTGTAAACATAAAAGAGTCCCTAGTAAAGCCTCTTGTTAAACTAGCTTGTTAGTTAATATATGATCATGGTTTCCTGATCATGAACATAGAGATGTTATTAACAACATGGTCATATCATTAGGAGAATGATGTGATGGACATACTCCTATAGTTAAGCGTAGCATAAAGATCAAGTCATTTAATATAGTTCATTTGCTATAAGCTTTCTGATACATAGTAACCTAATTCCTTCGACCATGAGATCATGTTAATCACCATCACCGAAAGGATGCTTTGATGACATCAAACACCACACCGTAACTGGGTGGCTATAAAGATGGCATTGAGTGTTTGGAAAGTATGGGTTGAGGCACATGGATCAAGAGTGAGATTTGTCCATCCATATGACGGATAGATATACTCTGGGCCCTCTCGGTGGAATGTCATCCAATTAGCTTGAAAGCATGTGACTGGCTCACAAGGGATCAGATATCACGGGAACGATAAAAGAGTACTTATCGGTAACGAGGTTGAACTAGGTATGCAGAGATACCGACGATCATAACCTCGGATAAGTAAACTATCGTGAGACAAAGGGAAATTGGTATCATATGCAAGTGGTTCATTCGATCGCAAAGTAATCGTAGAAATATGTGGGAGCCATATGAAGTGTCTCGATCATGTCCGCATAATTCACGAACCGTAGGGATTCACACTTAAGGATTCGATGTTGTTGAGTAGTTATGGAATGATGAGTAAGAGACCAAATGTTGTTCGGAGTCTCGGATGGGATCCGGGATATCACGAGGAGATCCGGAATGGTCCGGAGAATAAGATTCATATAAGGAAAGTCCTGTTTCGGGGTTGGAGAATGGTTCCGGTGTTTTCATCGGGAATGTTCTAGAAGGTTCCGGAATGTCCGGCACTCCGAAGGGAAGGGTACATGAATGTGTCATAACAAGTTGGAATGATTGCATCATGTACTAGGTGTCATCGCTGAACAAAATAAAGGGTTTAAGCAAATCCTAGTTTGAAAAGTCAAACGCCAATTTGAAAGTCAAACGGCTATTTTGTGAAGTGGAGGGAGAGAAGGAAACCTGGGAAGAGAAGGTTTCCCTTCTCTCCTCCAAACCGCCGGCCAGCAAGGGAGTTGGGAGAGGACTCGGCTAGCCCTAGCCGCCCCTCCCACCTATAAAAGAAAGGGAGGGGGCGCCCCCTCTCCCTACACCTTGTCCCTTAGCCGGCGCCCCTCTAAACCCTAGGCCAGCCGCAGCCCCCCTTCTAGATACGGCTACCCTAGAGCTCCTCTAAACCGCCGTCTAGATAATCCCTAGCTGCTGGTTCCTCTAAACCCCTTGGTGCCTCTAAACCCTAGACCACCAAGGCCTCTCTCATAGTCCACCATACTCGCTCCGACTTAAGGCGAAGCCCGGCGAGATCTCCCCTCTACTTCCGGTACCACGCCGTCGTGCTGCTGGAATCGAGAGGAGAGTGCTACAACCTCCGCTGCCTGCTGGAACAAGGGAGAGGAAGGTCTTCATCGAGTACCGAACGTGTGACCGACTGCGGAAGCGCTGCCGGAACGCAGCGCCGGAAGGATCGTCTACGCGATCTTGAGATCGGAAGTGTGCGACTACATCATCCACGAGAATCTGCTCTCGTTAACCGCTTTGGATCTTCGAGGGTTAGTATTCTATTGACTCGTTGCTACAATCTAGTAGATAGATCTTGGCTTGATCATAGATTAGATCTTGATTGTGTGTTCATGCGGTAGAATTTTTTTGTTTTCCATGCTACGAACCCCTACAGTGGTATCAGAGCCGTGTCTATATGTAGATCTGTTGCACGAGTAGAACACAATGGTCATTGTGGGCGTTGATGCTTTTGTTGTCGATTGCTTCTTGTGTACTTTGCATCTTGCGGGATGGTGGGATGAAGCGGCCCGGGCTAACCTTACATGACATCGTTCATGAGACTTGCTCCACGCTTGACATGCAACTTGTATTGCATAAGTGGCTTTGCGGGTGCCTGTTTCTCCCAACATAGTTAAGATTCAATTTACAACGGGTGATTGACAATACTAGTATCAATGTTGTGGTTCTTGTTCGTAAGTTAGAACGACACTTATTGAAAGCCCCAAACCACGTAAAACATGCAAAGAAAATTAGAGGTGTCTAACTTTGTTTTGCAGGGGTGTGCTGTGATGTGATATGGCCATGATTGTGATTATATATGATGTATGCAATGTTCCTTATTGTAAGTTGGCAACCGGCAGGAGCCATATGGTTGTCTTTAAATTCTGTTAAGACCCACGTGTCTATTCAAAGTAGTTGTAATAGTTGATGCTGGTGGAAGACAACCATGAAGCAGCGTCATTGACCTTGACGCCACACCGATGATGATGGAGATCATGTTCGTGCTTGAAGATGGAGATCGGAAGCACAAGAAGATAGGCCATATCATATCACATATTATGAATTGCATGTGATGTTAATCCTTTTATGCATCTTGTATTGCTTAGTTCACGACGGTAGCATTATAAGATGATCCCTCAAGCACACAATTTCAAGTTTTAAAGTGTTCATCCTTAGTAAGCACCGTTGCTAAAGCTCGTTGTTTCGAAGCACCACGTGATGATCGGGTGTGTTAGATTCTGCGAGTGTATACAACATGAGCAAGCCAGATTTGCTCATGCGGAAGCTAAGGTTTAATCTTGACGAGCCTAGCATTTACAGACATGGTCTCGGAACACGGACCACCGAAAGGTAAAGCATAAGTCATATAGTAGATATGATGAACATGATGATTGTTCGCCATTGAAGCTACATCAACTCTCGTGATGATCGGTTTTGATGTGGTGGATTGTGTTCGTGTGATCACTAAAACAATGTGAGGGATATTGTTTTGAGTGGGAGTTCAATGGAAATATGATTAAAAGTTGAACACTATTTATCATAAATTAAATAAAAGTGAATTTGCATAATTGTTGTAGTCATTGGCATCAGTTTACCACCTTGCGCTTAGTTTTAATTGAGATGATAGAACTATAGAATTCTGGTTAGTTACTTTACGAACTGGTATCGTATTGTTTTGAAGTGTTAATCTAAAGTTTAAAAGTCCTATTGCAAACTTTCAGTAAGTTCCGGTTACTCCATGAAGTTTAATAATTGGTATTAAAACAAGAGTGACAATTCCAAGAGTTAGTGTATGAGTATCATGTTTGTCTCCATGATTCTTGATATTCAAAGGATTGTCTTAATATCAAGGTTATCTATGATTTGAAAGAGTTGTTTCAGAAACCATGATGTGTGGAAGATATTGTGATATCTGAAACGAAGTTTTGGTTGCAACATGATAGAGTATAATATGGCAAAATTCATGTTCTCATATTTGATGAGAATTTGCAAAAGGGTTGGAGACACTAGTTGTCCTAATCCACCAAAAGGTTTTGGAGAGCAACATTATACTCGCGATTCATCTTTATAAGCTAAAAGTAGCTTGATCATGAATAATTCCATGATAAGGGTGAATATTTGATGAAGGTAAAATATTTACCACACCAAGAAATTACTAAAGAATGGAATTTGAAAGCACACCAAACATTTGATGATGGTGATCTACTTCAAAGTGCAAGTCCAAATACATTGGTATTTAATTATACACGCTTTGGACTATGTGTCATATGTATGACTCCACTATTGATGTTGATAGATTCTTTCAAACAGAAAATAAATACTGAAAGAGAATCTCATAAATATATGGCAGAAAAGAAAAGACTAGAATTGTTCAGTTTAAGTATATAGATGATATACATGTTATGGCTATATTCTTTGCTTATTAAACAATGTGGTTCTTAAGTATTTGATACTGAATTTGTTGGTGTGAATCGTCATACGAAACAACACAATTCATGAATTACAATGGCCTAAGTAACTAGCAAAAGAATATGTGATGATGTTCATCGAGAACAAATAAAGGGTTATTGTGTTGCTCGTTAAACATCAAAGCTTGCCTTCAAGATTTGTTTTATCAGGTATTATGAGAACAAAAGGGTTGTTCAAATAATTGCCGTAATCCATAAAAGATGGATGATTCACAAATATCGTTGGAGAAATCACATCCATAAAACTAGTGCTAAAAATGTCGAAAGACAAATTGATTGAAAGATCGCTTAGGAAGTGACATCGCCGTTTAAATTATATTGGAAAGAAAACATAAAGAAACTCCATGTGGATGGAATTTTGGAGTCTTTTGATTTTTGATCACATGACGCTTGTGAAACTTTCCTAGAGATAATTAAAAATTCGTTCATAGGCCAGAAAGGAACGAATGACTAGCTTATTGGAACTTGTACATATTGTTGTACGAAGTCCATTATGTGTAGTCAAGAGCGATGGATTTCAACTTCATATGCTTTCTCCGAAAATTTGAGTGAATATATGAATATTTACTTAATAAGGATGAAGTATGAAACATTTGAAAAGTTCAAAGACTTTCAAGATGAAGTGCAAAATCATTGTAACAAGAATATAAATAGTTTATAATAAGATCATGAAGGAAGATATTTGAGTTACAAGTTTAGCATAATACCTAAGATTTAAGGAATCCTTCCGTGGATTTGAATTTTTTCCGAAACACCATAAGAGTATGGAGCGTTCGAGATATGTAATTAAACCTTGTTTGACATGGTAAGATCGAAGGTGAAATTCATAAAACTGCCATTATATTTTAAAGATTAAAAGCTTTAGAGACTACCGTTTTTCCACTGAAAAGAGCTCCATCATAATCCGTTGAAATGACACCATATAAAGTTATGGTTTGGGATAAAACCCAAGTTGTCCTTTCTTAAACATTGGTATGCTATGCATAAGAAAGATTCTTGCAACCAAAGTCGGATAAACCTGTCTTTGTATGTTATTTCGAATAACTGTTAAGTAATCCTCCATAACATCGGAGACAAAAGTGTTTGTCACTTAGAACGTCAAGTTTCTTTGAGAAGGAATTTTTCATGAAAAGATAAGTGGGAGGACAATAGAACTTTGATAAAGTTAAAAGAACCTTAGCTATATGTGCAAAGTTGCGCAGCGCCGAAAAGTGTTCCGGAGGCAGCAACAATGCTCATGGCTCACGTGCCTCAAAGGTTGTGGTTACGAAGGTCAAAGTTTCTATTGAACCAAGTAGGTCGAGTAAGCAATCAAATACCAAGATTTGAGGGTTGAATCATTATTTTAGAATAATGAACGTACTACATGCAAAGAAGCGATGATGGGCCCTGACTCCGTAAAATGGCTTGAAGCCATAAAATCCGTGATAGTTCCATACACGAGAAATCAAGTTTTGAACTTGAAGGACCCTCGAGAAAGGTGTAAGACCTTACAGTTGTGTTTGGATCTATAAAGAAATAGACATGGATGTTTCGCATCTATGAAATGGTCAACATGTTGGGAAAGAGTTCACAACAATGTTCAATGGTTGACTATGACAAGATTTGATCTTTCATAGCGATATTTAGTCTAGACGGATTAATGTAGCAACCACGACATATAATTTTGTTATGTGTTGGATAAACAAAACAAGTTCTTCTAATAGAAGGGTTACCTAGGACGTGCGCATGACACGGTCCAAAGGGTTTTGTTAATTCAAAGGATGCTAAATGCATATGCAAAATTCAATGGATGAAGTAAGCATTGCGGAGTTGGAATCTTCACTATGATGAAACTGTTAAAGGAGTTTAAATTCATCGGAGACGATGAAGATTCTTGCATTTGCAAGAAATTAAGTGGGAGCGCTAAGACATGTTTCTAATACATTATGTGGAAGACATATTGTTGATTGGAAATGATGTATCTTTTATTAACACATATTAAGAATTTTATCCCGATGAAAGATTTAGGCAAAACCCAAATATTTGGCATCAATACACGCTAATATGGTTGTGCCGAAAGTACATAGATGATGTATTGAATGAGTTCAATATAGAAACTACAAGAAAGGTTCTTGTCGCACAGAAAGGATTGAATGAGTTCAAATATTGATGATATATTCAAAGTGTATTGACACTGGGTAAGTGAAACAAAGATTCAAGTATAGATTGATACTTGATCACAAAAGGTAATTATATCAATCATACGGTGATATGTACAAATCCAGATATGTCCTATACTCTAAATGTTATGAGCATATACCAGAATGATTCATAAGATGATCATTGGACAATAGTGAGGATATTCTTATGATCTTTTGGAAGAACTAAAGAGTATATTATTTGTAGAAGTGACAAATAGATGGTTAGTTCATTGTAAAAGTACTACATTGATACTAGTTTTGTCACAAAGTACAAATTAAGTTTATCTCAACCTAAACTAAGGGTGGCACAATATAATGGAAAGTAAGTTCCATAATGGATTTGGATGAGTTCCAAAGTTAAGACATTGTGACAGATACTATAACAAAAGGGCTAAGTATATAACTGCTATTATAGCAGCTAAAGAGGGCATTTGTGTCAATTAGTTTGTTATCAAACTGGGTGTAGTTCACAGTGGGATAAAACTATGAAGATATATTGTACGAGAATGTTATCAACATGTTTTAACCCCAAAGAACTAAAGGTCACACCAAAGGACCAAATTTGTATGAAGCCATCTCATTAAAGAATGAGTAATGCGTAGAGACGCAAAGACATGCAATTGCACACGGACCTGGAAGTGTAAGATCCGGAGATCAGTTGACCACTAGCAATCGTGTACATACAACATCGGAAAGCCATAGGTGTTGAATACACAAAGGTTTGAAACTAGATTATTGACTCTAGTGCAAGTGGGAGACTGTTGGAGATATGCCCAAGAGGCAATAATAAACTGGTTATTATCATATCTTCATACTTTTGATACATGTTTACATACCATGCTATAATTGTATTAACAGGAAACATTAATACTTGTGTGATTTGTAAACATAAAAGAGTCCCTAGTAAATCCTCTTGTTAAACTAGCTTGTTGGTTAATATATGATCATGGTTTACTGATCATGAACATAGAGATGTTATTAACAACAGGGGCATATCATTAGGAGAATGATGTGATGGACATACTCCTATAGTTAAGCATAGCATAAAGATCAAGTCATTTAATATAGTTCATTTGCTATAAGCTTTCTGATACATAGTAACCTAATTCCTTCGACCATGAGATCATGTTAATCACCATCACCGGAAGGATGCTTTGATGACATCAAACACCACACCGTAACTGGGTGGCTATAAATATGGCATTGAGTGTTTGGAAAGTATGGGTTGAGGCACATGGATCAAGAATGGGATTTGTCCATCCATATGACGGATAGATATACTCTGGGCCCTCTCGGTGGAATGTCATCCAATTAGCTTGCAAGCATGTGACTGGCTCACAAGGGATCACATATCACGGGAACGAGAAAAGATTACTTATCGGTAACAAGGTTGAACTAGGTATGCAGAGATACCGACGATCATAACCTCGGATAAGTAAACTATCGTGAGACAAAGGGAAATTTGTATCGTATGTAAGTGGTTCATTCGATCGCAAAGTAATCATAGAAATATGTGGGAGCCATATGAATTTCCAGATTCCTCTATTGGTTATTGATCGGAGAAGTGTCTCGATCATGTCCGCATAATTCACGAACCGTAGGGAGACACACTTAAGGATTCGATGTTGTTGAGTAGTTATGGAATGATGAGTAAGATATTGAATGTTGTTCGGAGTCTCGGATGGGATCCGGGATATCACGAGGAGATCCGGAATGGTCCGGAGAATAAGATTCATATAAGGAAAGTCCTTTTTCGGGGTTGGAGAATGGTTCCGGTGTTTTCATCGGGAATGTTCTAGAAGGTTCCGGAATGTCCGGCACTCCGAAGGGGAAGGGTACATGAATGTGTCATAAAAAGTTGGAATGATTGCATCATGTACTAGCTGTCATCGCTGAACAAAATAAAGGGTTTAAACAAATCCTAGTTTGAAAAGTCAAACGCCAATTTGAAAAGTCAAACGGCTATTTTGTGAAGTGGAGGGAGAGAAGGAAACCTGGGAAGAGAAGGTTTCCCTTCTGTCCTCCAAACCGCCGGCCAGCAAGGGAGTTGGGGGAGGACTCGTCTAGCCCTAGCCGCCCCTCCCACCTATAAAAGAAAGGGAGGGGGCGCCCCCTCTCCCTACACCTTGTCCCTTAGCCGGCGCCCCTCTAAACCCTAGGCCAGCCGCCGCCCCCCTTCTAGATACGGCTGCCCTAGAGCTCCTCTAAACCGCCGTCTAGATAATCCCTAGATGTTGGTTGCTCTAAACCCCTTGGTGCCTCTAAACCCTAGACCACCAAGGCCTCTCTCATAGTCCACCATACTCGCTCCGACTTAAGGCGAAGCCCTGCGAGATCTCCCCTCTACTTCTGGTACCACGCCGTCATGCTGCCGGAATCGCGAGGAGAGTGCTACAACCTCCGCTGCCTGCTGGAACAAGGGAGAGGAAGGTCTTCATCGAGTAACGAACGTGTGACCGACTGCGGAAGCGCTGCCGGAACGCAGCGCCGGAAGGATCGTCTACGCGATCTTGAGATCGGAAGTGTATGACTATATCATCCACGAGAATCTGCTCTCGTTAACCGCTTTGGATCTTCGAGGGTTAGTACTCTATTGACTCGTTGCTACAATCTAGTAGATAGATCTTGGCTTGATCATAGATTAGATCTTGATTGTGTGTTCATGCGGTAGAAATTTTTTGTTTTCCATGCTACAAACCCCTACAGCTGATGCTACCGATGAAGTAAAGAATGTTTACCTCGCTCGGAAGAATCAGTACTCCATAGTTCAGTGTGCTATATTGTATGGTTTGGAGTCGGAGCTTCAGAAAAGGATTGAGAATTCAGACCCACATGATATTGTCCGTGAACTCAAACTGATATTTGAGACTCACGCGGCAGTTGAGAGCTATGAGGCTTCTGAAAAGTTCTTTAACTGCAAGATGGAAGAGGGCATCTCCGTCAGTGAGCATGTGCTTAAGATGTCTGGGCACGCAAACAAACTCCAAAGCTTGGGTATAGTGATTCCTAATGCTTTGGGGATATACCGTGTCCTCCAATCACTACCACCAAGTTACAAGAACTTTGTGATGAACTACAATATGCAAAGCATGAACAAGCAGTTGCCAGAACTCTCCTCCATGTTAAAATCTGCAGAAGTGGAGATCAAGAAAGAGCACCTAGTGTTGATGGTCAATAAGACCACCAAATTCAAGAAAGGCAAGTCTAAGCAAAAGGGACACTTCAAGAAGGGTGGTAAGAAAGTTACCGCACCGACGAAGAAGACCAAGGCTGGACCTAAGCCTGATACTGAGTGCTTTTACTGCAAGGGAGAAGGTCACTGGAAGCGGAATTGCCCAAAGTACTTGGCGGATTTGAAGAACGGCAACATCAAGAAGAAAGGTATATCCGATATACATGTTATTGATGTGTATCTCACTAGTACTCTTTGTAGTGCCTGGGTATTTGATACTGGTTCGGTTGCTCATATTTGTAACTCGAAACAGGTGCTGCAGAATAAACGGAAGCTAGCGAAGAACGAGGTGACGATGCGCGTAGGAAATGGATCAAAGGTTGATGTGATCGCGGTCGGTACGCTACCTCTTCATCTACCATCGGGATTAGTTTTATACTTAAATAATTGTTATTTGGTGCCTGCGTTAAGCATGAAAATTATATCAGGATCTTGTTTATTGCGAGACGGTTACTTGTTTAAATCCGAGAATAATGGTTGTTCGATTTATATGAGTAAAATGTTTTATGCACATGCACCTTTGATAGATGGTCTATTCTTATTGAATCTCGATAGTGGAAATACACATATTAATAACATTGAAGCTAAACGTTTGAAATCGAGCGATAACTCGACTTATATGTGGCACTATCGTCTTGGTCACATTGGAGTGAAGCGTATGTAGAAACTCCATTCCGATGGACTTCTTGAATCACTTGATTTCGAATCACTTGAAAGATGCGAAGCATGTCTGATGGGTAAAATGACTAAGACTCCATTTTCTGGTATGATGGAGCGAGCTACAAACTTATTGGAAATCATACATACCGATGTGTGTGGTCCAATGAGTGTAGCATCGCGCGGTGGTTATCGTTATGTTCTTACCTTCACGGATGACTTGAGTAGATATGGGTATATCTATTTCATGAAACATAAGTCCAAAACTTTCGAGAAGTTTAAGGAATTTCAAAGTGAGGTGGAGAATCAACGTAACAAGAAGATTAAATTTATACATTCTGATCGTGGAGGTGAATATCTAAGTTACGAATTTGGCGAGCATTTGAAGAAATGCGGAATACTTTCACAATTGACACCACCGGGAACACCACAGCGTAATGGTGTGTCCGAACGTCGTTATCGAACTCTCTTAGATATGGTTCGTTCTATGATGTCACTTACAGATTTACCGCTATCATTTTGGGGTTATGCATTAGAAACAACCGCATTCACTTTAAATAGGGCACCATCTAAATCCATTGAAACGACACCGTATGAATTATGGTTTGGGAAGAAACCTAAATTGTCGTTCCTTAAAGTTTGGGGTTGCGAAGCCTATGTAAAGAAGTTACAGCCGGACAAGCTTGAACCCAAAGCGGAAAAATGCGTCTTCATAGGATACCCAAAGGAAAGTATTGGGTATACCTTCTATCATAGATCCGAAGGTAAAATCTTCGTTGCCAAGAATGGATCCTTTCTAGAAAAGGAATTTCTCTCGAAAGAAGTGACTGGAAGGAAAGTATAACTCGACGAGGTTGTCGAACCTTCTCTCGAACTTGCGAGTAGCGCAGCACCGGAAGAAGTTCCTGTGGTGCCTACACCAATAAGAGAGGAAGCTAATGATGATGATCATGAAACTTCGGTTGTAGTTGCTACAGAACCTCGCAGGTTAACGAGAACTCGTACCACTCCTGATTGGTATGATCCCGTTATGAGTGTCATGTTGGTGGACAACACCGATGACCTTGTATGAGGAAGCGATGATGAGCCCAGATTCTAATAAATGGCAAGAAGCCATGAAATCCGAGATTGGATCCATGTATGAAAACCAAGTATGGACTTTTGTGGACTTACCGGATGGCCGGAAGGCTGTCGAGAACAATGGATTTTCAAAAAGAAAACAGATGCTGATGGTAATGTTACTGTCTATAAAGCTCGACTTGTCGCAAAAGGGTTTCGACAAATTCAAGGAGTTGACTACGATGAGACTTTCTCACCAGTAGCAAAGCTAAAATCTGTGAGGATTTTGTTAGCAATCGCTGCATATTACGATTATGAGATATGGAAGATGGATGTCAAAACAGCGTCCCTCAATGGATACATTGATGAAGAGTTGTATATGATGCAACCCGAAGGTTTTGTCGATCCTAAAGATGCTAACAAGGTATGCAAGCTTCAACGGTCCATATATGGATTGAAGTAAACATCCCGAAGTTGGAATCAACGTTTTGATAAGGTAATCAAAAGTTTTGGTTTTATACAAACTTATGGAGAAGCTTGTATTTACAAGAAAGTGAGTGGGAGCTTTGTAGCATTCTTAATACTATATGTAGATGACATATTGTTGATTGGGAATGATGTAGACCTTCTTAATAGTGTCAAGGAATATTTGAATAATAGTTTTTCAATGAAAGATCTTGGCGAAGTAGCTTACATATTAGGCATAAAGATTTACAGAGATAGATAGAGACGCCTAATATCATTGTCACAAAGTACATATTTGGACAAAGTTCTAAAGAGGTTTGGAATGGAAGATAGAAAGAAAGGATTCTTGCCCATGTTGCCCAATACGACCTTGAGTAAAACTCCAAGTCCAGCAACGGCAGAAGATAGAGAAAGGATGAGTAAGACTCCCTATGTCTCAGCCATAGGATCTCTAATGTATGCCATGCTATGTACTAGACCCGACATTGCATATGCTGTTAGTTTGACTAGCAGATATCAAAGTGATCTAGGAGTGGATCATTGGACAGCGGTCAAAAACATCCTTAAGTACTTGAGAAGAACTAAGGATATGGTTCTTTCTTATGGAGGTGATGAACAGCTCATTGTTAATGGTTACACCGATGCTAGTTGGAACACCGATCCGGATGATTCTAAATCTCAATCTGGATACGTATTTACTTTGAATGGTGCAGCAGTTAGCTGGAGGAGTGCAAAGCAAAGCGTTGTGGCGAGATCTTCAACTGAATCGGAATACATAGCTGCTTCGGAGGCTTCACAAGAAGCGATATGGATGAAGGAGTTCATTACAAAGCTCGGTGTGGTTCCAAGTGCGCTGGACCCAATGTCTATCTACTGTGATAACATGGGCACCATAGCCAATGCGCAAGAACCAAGGTCACACAAGAAGCTGAAGCACATCAAGCTACGTTTTCACGCTATTCGAGAACATGTCCAAGATGGTGACATAAATATTTGCAAAGAACACACAGATCTGAATGTGGCGGATCCATTGACTAAATCTCTCCCGAGGGCAAAACATGACCAACACCAAACTGCCATGGGTGTTCGATATATTACCATGTAATCTAGATTAGTTGACTCTAGTGCAAGTGGAAGACTGTTGGAGATATGCCCTAGAGGCAATAATAAATGTAGTTATTATTATATCTTTGTGTTTATGATAAATGTTTACATTCATGCTATAACAGTATTAACAAGGAAACATTAATACTTGTGTGATTTGTAAACTAAATTAGAGTCCCTAGTAAAGCCTCTTTTTAATACTAGCTTGTTGGTTAATAAATGATTGTGGTTTCCCTATCATGAACATTGAGATGTTATTAACAACAAGATCATATCTTTGAGAATGATATGATGGACATATTCATGTAGATAAGCGTAGCATAAAGATCAAGTCATTTTAATAGTTCAATTGCTATATGCTTTCTGATACATAGTAACCTAATTCCTTCAACCATGAGATCATGCTTATCACCATCACCGGAAGGATGCTTTGATGACATCAAACACCACATCGTAACTAGGTGGCTATAAAGGTGGCATTGAGTGTTCGGAAAGTATGGGTTGAGACACATGGATCAAGAGTGGGATTTGTCCATCCATATGACGGATAGATATACTCTGGGCCCTCTCGGTGGAATGTCATCCAATTGGCTTGCAAGCATGTGACTGGCTCACAAGGGATCACATATCACGGGAACGAGAAAAGAGTACTTATCAGTAACGAGGTTGAACTAGGTATGCAGAGATACCGACGATCAAAACCTCAGATAAGTAAACTATCGTGAGACAAAGGGAAATTGGTATCGTTTGTAAGTGGTTCATTCGATCGCAAAGTAATCGTAGAAATATGTGGGAGCCATATGAATTTCCAGATTCCTCTATTGGTTATTGTTCGGAGAAGTGTCTCGATCATGTCCGCATAATTCACGAACCGTAGGGAGACACACTTAAGGATTCGATGTTGTTGAGTAGTTATGGAATGATGAGTAAGAGACCGAATGTTGTTCGGAGTCTCGGATGGGATCTGGGATATCACGAGGAGATCCGGAATGGTCCGGAGAATAAGATTCATATAAGGAAAGTCCTGTTTCGGGGTTGGAGAATGGTTCTAGTGTTTTGATCGGGAATGTTCTAGAAGGTTCCGGAAGGTCCGGCACTCCGGAGGGGAAGGGTAAATGAATGAGTCATAACAAGTTGGAATGGTTGCACCATGTACTAGGTGTCATCGCTGAGCAAAATAAAGGGATAAATCAAATCCTAGTTTGAAAAGTCAAACGGAAAGTTTGCTTGGTGGAGGGAGAGTAGAAAACCTACTTGGGGAGGAGTTCCTCTTCCTCGACCCGCCGGCCTTGGAAGCCGAGTTGGGGAGGGACTCCCCTCCCCTTGGCCGGCGCCCTCCACCTATATAAGGAGGGGCAGGGCTGCCCCTCCAAGACTACACCTTGCACCCTCCAAACCCTAGCCCCAAGCCGCCGGCGCCACCACCTCCTGCTGCTGCCGCCGCCTAGGGCACCACCAACTCGCCGAGTTGGGGTGAAACCCTAACCCTAGCCGCCAGCTAGGCTCCTCCCTTGGTGCCTCTAAACCCTAGATCGCCAAGGCCTCTCTCATAGTCCACCATACTCTCTCCGGCTTAAGGCGAAGCCCTGCGAGATCTCCCCTCTACTTCCGGTACCACGCCGTCGTGCTGCCGGAATCGCGAGGAGAGTGCTACAACCTCCGATGCTTGCTGGAACAAGGGAGAGAAAGGTCTTCATCGAGTACCGAACGTGTGACCGACTGCGGGAGCGCTGCCGGAACGCAACGCCGGAAGGATCGTCTACACGATCTTGAGATCGGCAAGGGTACGACTACATCACCCACGAGAATCCGCTCTCGTTAAACACTTTGGAATCTTCGAGGGTGAGTTATTCCATCGACTCGTTGCTACAATCTAGTAGATAGATCTTGGCTTGTTTGTTTGTATGCGGTAGAAAATTTTTGTTTTCCATGCTACAAACCCCTACACAATCTGCATTGGATCTCTCTCTTTCATTTGACACTAATAACATTATGGGTGACCACGCCACTAAGCATTCGACCAACTAAAACTCCAATCAATTTTACATACCGACACTAACTTGTAATGTCACAATGAGTATCTTTTAGATAAAGTACCACATAAAATGTATATTCTTATTTATCAATGTTTGTAATGATTAGTTAAGGCGAGGCAGAGTTCAAATAAAGACAATATAATAATGGACACTGAACTTTACCTTATTGTATCCAACATAGCAATAAAACCCTCAATTCAATGTAAGTAAACTCAAACCGGATTTCTTAGCTTTTTGAGGAAGCGAAGCACAAAGGATAAATTATGCCAGATAAATCATTTCATGAATCAAATCAAAAGGGCATCATTTTCGTCCAAAATATATCCTTTCGTTCTCTGCACAACATCTAATGTATCCTACCTAAGGACAATAGGCTATATTTTAATGGCTTATTCTTTTCTCTCGACAATTAAATTCATAAAAACTTATTAGGAAAAACATCATATGAAATAAGGAGACCCAACATACTCTATAAACATTAAGCATCAAAGTGTCGCTACAGACTATTGGTAGTGCGCCCCTATCCTTTATATTGAAACCAAACATTCTACAAAATCATTGCAGATCGAACCAACAATGTTTCGCTCTCCACAAATAAAAAAATTCGGGCAGACATCATCGCCTTTCCTGCCATGGAAAATATAATCATTTGGTTTCAAAATAGCATACGGATATATAGGGTCTTTCTTTACTGATTTTCAGCCCCACGGATATTATCAAACAACTAATAAGCACACAACACCCCATAACCAATTTATGCACATATGATTTATGGCTTGGTCCTATAGATGAGCTTCTGTGCTGACCACCAGCCTAACACCGGATGAGCACCCTACGGACATACCTATTGTTGCTTATATTTTGTCTATTGGCCATATGTTTTGTGACTTTGTCATATCTCATGCTTGGATCGTGCAATGATTGCTTTTGGCCTCCTAGGATAAAATAAAAAGAAAACCCATCAGTAGCGCGGAGAGTTAGGCCGCTAAGGCTGTAACGAAGCTGACTTAGGCTCGGGAATCAGGATGCAAGGACTGTGTATTTGCAGATTACTGATGAAGAAGAAGATGACAATTTCAACATATCGAGAAAATAATTATGGTTTGCTTCGTACCATCAAGCGCGGATTGGTCTAGCCGAATGGAATCAAACAATTATGACTGCCAAGTGTTGTACTAAGTGACTCGGTTTTGTTTAGATTTCATGCATCTACAATAAAATGCGTCTAAATACAAACAAATCCAGATAATCCGAATCACTTATTTTTGGACGGAGAGATTAATATTCGACTTGAACTCTATCTATATACTCCCTCGTCTTGAAATACATGTCGCAAATTTATCAAAATTTGGATAAATCTATATACTTAATAGTGTTAGATTTATCAATTTTTTGACAAATCTGAGACATCTATTTTAAGACTCAGGAAGTATATAAGATCATGCAAATATAGTATGTACGATCTCTAGTGAAATAGTATTCCAAATCATGTACGCCGTAAGATATACCCACATGTCCAGATCAATTATTAAAATCAAATAATTTTGATATGTGTCTATTCTGAATAACTCGATAAAGGAGATGCGCACTTGAAGCTTGGCTATGTTTAATTCTTTTATTTCCATATCTAGGGATGTAAATAAAGAAAAATATAGAATAGATTATTAAAGGGATGTGTGATAAACCGTAAAAATGAAGACGTAACTTATCTCTCGACAGGCTAACGTGTTCGAGTTTCTTAGAGCTGGTTAAATTGTGCACGTGCGAGGGAGGGTCCTAGTAGTTTTTTTCTTCAACCATTTATGGAGATGGACCAGAGATCGTGTTGGGAACAGAAATTTTCTTTTGGACTGAACGTGTGTATATGTAAACATAATTATGTTACGTTTATTTGGTTAAATCTTAACCGTATATTTCAGATCTAACTGTTGTAAATAATATTGATATTGTGGATCAACCTAACGTTTCGAAAAACAACCTTATATTGCTTTTAGTATATAATAGAAGATTTTTGTTGCATTATTATTAGTTTTTGGATGGTTTCATTCCAAACGTGGATTAGTATGTGTATGTTTTTACCAAGTTATACCACCGATGTTTGCGTCATGGTCAAGTTCAATTATGTCCTACGCGTGCATAAAATTTAGCACCCTCGGTATAGATTATGTTGGCACATTAATTCAGGAAGATAGGACGCCAAATGCTAGCGAGTCGCCTAGGTGGAGAAGGACCATGTAAGGGATCTCGGGTGCGTACACACAAGATAGGATCTTGATCTCGGATGCTATGGTGGCCCATGCTTCACCAATCACCAAATTCACCCTCTTGTTATTTTTGTTCTTGTTTGTGCTGGTGATGGAAGATGCCCCTCTAGTGGAAGCACCAGGCACTCGATTAGGATAGGTAAATCACCACAAGGGTGATTCTCCATATCATAGTTTCCTCCCGGTCACAAAGAAAACGACACCCTCCCAGAGAAGCTATAGGCCAGACATGAAATTCGGGCGCCAACCAAACTTCATCACCAGGCGATACGATGAGTGTAGTGGCAGCGGGAAAAACGACACGCTATTTTTTCTTGATGTCTACCATTCCCATATCTCCAATCTTTGGGATATGTATCATGTTACCAACATGGTGACACTGAACAGCCCTGAGAATGGTAGTTAGTTTTGTAAATTTCCAAGTTGACACCATTATTGATTAACCCACAAAATAGCAACAATCCCTCAATATTCCCTACATATTATTTTTTATGCTTGATAAAAGTATGCTTAGAATGCCACACTATTTCCACCTCTCTTGAAAGTATGCAACCTTTTGTCACCCTGACTATATGTAATGAGTATGACGCTTATTGGCTGATCTATGGGTGGGGAGAAGTTCAACTATATATGGGGTTGTAGTTATACATGTTGGTAGACAAGCTGAAATAACTTGAGGTTGGTGAGGACGTTATCCCGTGTTTATTTTCCATCCATAATATCATTGGAGATCTCCTCTTAACGTAATGATTAGTTGATTTAGTGTTATCCTTAGAGTTGTGTCTTGTGCTTCTACGGTTCAATTCAAAACTCATGTTACGCAAGGAAAAAATCAGTCACATGAATCACACGAAGATGTTGTACTTCTAGCAATTGCTTTTTTAAGAAAATCCTCATTATCAGCATTTGTCGTTGATCACATATTTTTCAAAACATGGAGCCTGCCCTCTGCATCGATTGATACATTTGGCCATGTTACATTAGTAAAGTTTGTTCAGAACAGAGTACAACTCATGGGTCACATAGTACCCATACAAAGATCAACCATTTAGAAAAAGATGACAAGATGAACCACCGTTGCCTCTGCAGGCTATCATGTTATCATGTTGTCAGCCGCACCAGTTATATAAATTCCATGCAGACTTTTGCAAACAGATGCAACCAGTATCTAGTGCATTGCTGGATTCGGTCGGCTAGAGAAATGACCACCTATAGATCCATGCGTGGCCAAAGAGATAACCTACAAAAAGTAGGAAGCTCTTGATTGGTGATAAACAAAATCTTTGCGTAAATTCCATATAATCTAAAGTAAAGCACAAACTCGATTTGAACTTTATCTTTCGTAGCAACTCCATTCAACAAATGTTTTTTATCTTATTGGTCAATAAATCATGACCAATTGTGGTCATCTCTACAACACGTGGAGAATCGAGACTTTTTATGTAGGTGTCTACACAATTGAAGGATACAACTAAGGATATTTTTATTCCACGTGGAAGATAGTGTATGGATGGCAGCGTGATCTAAGGATTCATCCTCTAATACCATAGGCGTTCTACAAACTCTACATGATCATTGTGGTTTGCCTTCTTTCTTTTTCTTTTCTTTTAGATTGTTGTAGTTGTGTGCATCCTAATTAGGCAGAGGCTGGGTGTAAGCGCCCATGAATTGTATCTACGTGATGCAATCTTATGAATAATAAAATGCCTTACATCAAAAAAATCTGACATGTATTACTTTCGGCGCCAAAGAACTCGGGTGCCTATATGCTAGCTATTTTTTGTTTTTGTTTTTCTGTGTCTTTGTATATTTGAAGAAGTCACCAAGATGGCCATAAAAGTACAAAGCTCAAAACATACTCAAAATTAAAGAAATGTGAAGAATAGAAAAAAAATTGTACAAGACTAAGCATCTGCCAGTCGAGCATGGAGTGGTATGCACCGAAGTGCTTTTGGCAGCAAGCATCCTCAACCGAGCCTCGTCACACTTTGGCTGGTTTTGTTACCAAGCAGCTTTTATGCTTGTCATTGTGTAGTAGTATTGTGTAAAAATTAACTTTGGACAGTTTCCATCCAGAATATTAACTAGTATTGCTATGTGTTACCCATTTTTTAGCTGATTGATATGTGCTAGTACTAAGCTGCATGTAATGCTCGAGTTTCTATCCTGTAGGAAGTAAGGGGCACGATGGCTTGGATTAGGAGGCATGACGGCTGACGCGGCGAGCTGGCTGCCTGGCTTGACGGAGCCGCGCACACAGCTCCTTTCTTCTACCTGTAGCTCACGCAAGAATGACAATGGAGATAGGAGATTTTTGGCCTCGCACTATCTAAACAGCCGAGCTTTTCTCTGTATATTCTGGACACACACCACGGTTACATCGACTAACACAGGTGCACACACGTCACGCTCCTACGCGCACTACGCGGCTAGCCTCCAACGGACTGAGGATCACCCTACTCTAGCTACAAACCGACTAATCAGTTGTAGAAGGTTATCCCGGCAATGGAACAACATGGGGAAGACACGCAGTAATTAATTGATTGCCCATAAAATATGTTAGTCTTAATTTCTATTTTCCTTCATGTTTAGAAGATTGTACATGTGCTGGATGCATCACACTCACTGGGAAATATTAAATCAGGCTACATAACTACTTACATTCATGAACTGGGTAGATTTAGGAATTTCTAACATTTTTTATGTCTTTGTTTATAGCCTGAAAATTATATATTGTTCCTTGCACGGTGGTCGCTTGAGCATGAAGTTGTGGACAGTAAGACTTCATCTTTCTAATGGTTGTACACAAAAAAATTATTCCTTGTATGTGGCTATTTTGATCTGCGTCGGGTTATCCGGTATGTTTTTCAGTTTAGTTTATTCTTACAGTTCTTCTCTTGTTAGTAAGTTACAACCAAAGAAGAACATATGTTCGAGGATTACATTCTTCTGTCAAAGAAGAAGATCTTGTGGATGTGGAAAGTGTTACGACCGGAGCGAATAATCGTCCCCATGTCATTGGATACATGCTATATTGTTCTAATAGGTGGCACCGAAATAACATTTGTTCTTTGGATGTTTTTGTATTGAATTGACCTATTGTAGGAGGCACCAATGTTGAGGAATTGCCTCCTACCTATGATATTAGATGTTTTTTGCGTGCCCTTCTGATTGTATTACATCTATAAAATTTGGTCAAACATTTGTATGCCAACTATTTTCATATGTGAGTATCACTGTTGTCAACAAATTGTATTAAATACTACTTAGCGTTGACCAACAACTCATTTATTAATTTATAATACTAAACACATACACAATTACTAGTCTATAAGAATAACGAAATCCTCACGATGTACAGTCTAGCTCCATCCCTGGCGGCCTGCCACTGGTTAGAACCTACACTAACGGCCTAAATGAATTTGGAAAATTGGGGCACCAAAATTTGTTTGGGCCCTGTGCATCCGCAAGAGTGTCGTGGCAGCGGGAGACGCGGCACGCATTTGTTTCTTGATGTCTACCATTCCCATATCTCCAATCTGCGGGATATGTATCATGTTACCGGCATGTTGACATTGAACAACCTAGAGATTGATGCTTCGGTTTGTAAATTTTCAAGTTGGCACCATTAATCGATTAACCCCTAAAATATCAAGGATCTCACAATATTCAATGAATATTTTTTATGCTTGATTAAACTATGCTTAGAATGCCACACTATTTCCACCTCTCTTGAAAGTATACAACCTTTTACCAGTCCACCTATATTTAATGAGTGTGAGGCTTATTGGTGGAGCTGTGGGTGGGGAAAAGTTGAACTATATATGGGATTGTACTTATACATATTGGTAGATAAGCTAAAATAACTTGAGGATGCACAGAATATTATTTGGTATTTATTTTCCATCCATAATATCTTTGGAGATGTCCTCTTAACGTAATGATTAGATGATTCTGTGTTATCCTTAGATTTGTGGCTTGTGGTTGTGTGGTTCAATTCAAAATTCATGTTGCGCCAAGGAAAAAAATGAATCACATGAAGATGCTGTACTTCTAACAATTGCATTTTTCTAAAGAAAATCATCATTGTCGACGTTCGTCGTCGATCACATATTTTTCAAATGGGGGAGCCCGCCCTCTGCATCGATTGATGCATATGGCCACATTATTTTATTGGTAAAGTTTGTTTAAAAAAGAGTACAGGTCATAAGCCACATAGTATCAATACAAAGATCAACCATTTAGAAAAAGATGACAAGATTAAGCACACAGTTGCCTCAGCATGCTATCTTGTTATCCTGCTGTGAGCCGCACTGGTTATATAAATTTTGTGCGGACGTTTGCAAACAGATGCAACCAATATCTAGAGCATTGATGGGCAGACCAGCCGGCGTTGGGTGGGGATTACGAAAACTTTTTTTTTACAGTTTTGCTTTGAGATGGGTGCGCTGAGATGGGTGCCCTAGTCAGCTTTTTTCCGGTTAACATATGGATGAGTCACTAACTAAAATAGAATTGAAACAAACTTAACTTAAACACTAAAACATTTATGAAACAGTCCATGAATAGTACAAAATGTTTCATAAGTTTTAGTAAGTTTAACAAGTTTCATTTTTGTTTCATGATTTTCTAAAATTTAGTTAGAACATGGGTGACGTCATCGTTCACATGGCACTCCGGTACATACCGTTAACCGTAGAAAATCCTTATTCTTGGGGATAAGGGATTGGGTTGCACGGGAGAGAAGATTGCGTGATTAACAGAACCGTTCAGTTCCACTCAGCGGTTGGCGCTATAGTTTCTCCAAAATGTTTTTAAAAAGTTGACGATAAGAAACAGTTTTGATTATTTTTATAAAAATTATATTAATATTGCGCAGATGTCAATTACACCCGGTCTCTGCACCAACGAGACGTACAAAGAAATCATACATGCACACAACCAATAACAAAATAACCGAGAGATAAAAAAATAAAGACCCTATCGAGTGGTGTACAAACACTCGCAACAAAAGCTGAAAATAAAGTCTAGTGTATCTATTATCATGTATAGATATGTACTTAGGTACTTAGTTAAACGTTTTTAGATACGTAATTAAGCTGAAAATAAACGTTTTTCTACGAAAAACACTCTAAAATGTTGTATTCCAATAATTAAAAAAGGGAGGGAAGGGAACCTAAATTAACTAGGAACATTTTGTTTTTTGTCCATTTCCTACAACGCATGTGCTGATCAATCATTATTCCTTATCAGCAGGACACTAGAACTCCAAACCTATAGCGTAATATTGGATGGACACAATGACATGGGCAGAGCTAACTCTTTTTGGTTGCCTTGGTAGTTCCAAATTCTCAAATAAATGAGAAATTCAAGGCTCAATGCCGTGAGAAAAGACTTGATACCAACATAAGTATGCTGGCACCTTAAATCGATGTCACGGTGGTGATAGTCCTTGGTTGATAGCAGGCAACGACATATAAACTCACCAACTGCATCTTGTTAAAAAGACACGATGTAAAAAGACACGATGCAAGGCTCTAGCTAACAACCATATCATTAAGATTCATTGCCTTCCTTAAATGTTGATCATCCTTTACAACATGCATCGTTAGTTGCCAGATTTTGTGCAAACTTAGTCAGTAATCGTAAAACATGACTAGAACCTTTCGATGGAAGGTAGGTATCACTAAACAAATGTAGGATTTAGAGGAATCAGGAGCGGATGGAAAATCCCAACATCTTGGCATGCTCGCCAAAGCGAGTTCTGCCACCTTGTGGAGATTGATGAGAATGGCACAACGAGCTGGTTTCTATTCTTCGACAATGGTGAGTCGCCATAGATGCATTGGGTCAGAAGCAAGTGATCAGGTCACATGTGCACATGTGGTGCACAACTCATCAGCAAGATTATCTTCACGGAGCTTCACTCACCTTCTTTGTGCTGTAAACGATGTTGAGTTGAAGGCGCACACTTGCAATGACTGAACTATTTCTGGTTGGAGGGGACAAGTTTAAGATCAAGGTCACCATGCCCCATTAATTAACATTGAGATCATTTGTGCATATTATCTGAATAAAATTGAGATGTTGCAAGATCATCTTCTGCTGCTGGTTCTAACGTTGCCCTTGTCCGTTCCGCCAGCAGCTTCATTCTACGCATTTTAGAGAAGCAAATCTGGATAATTTAAGTAACTTCCGATGGTCAATTAAGAGATGAGGTGTCCCGAGAACCCATCTTGATCGGAAATTTTCTTCCCACCTTTCCTTTTCTTTTATTTTCTTTGAGGGGAACCGCTCTTTCACTTATTATGTTTTTTAAATCACATAACCTTGAGGCCACGACTGAGTTAGTGGACGATCAATTAGGCGCTGAGTTTAAATGAAGCACCTCCCTATGGCGGTCAATTACGAGATATTGTGCTCCAAGAATCCATCTTGATCTGAAATTGGTGTTTCCCCTACAACATTTTTGAACGTGCATAAGCATACAAGAACTCCCAAATAGAACAAATTAGGCCCTGAGATAAAACATTGGTCAATTTTCGTTTTCTGCTGACAAAATGGTGAAGACCTTGATTTGCTTCTTTCCTGGAAATTAGATTAGATCAAGTGGAGCTGTATTCGGTTCAGATCTCTGCGTTTCGATCTCCTCTATGCTCAATTAGATGAGGTGGACCAGCGGCTCCTCAAGGTATTATCATAAGTGAAAAGTAGTAGACGTACGTATTATAGACCCACATAGTTGTTTACTTTGTGTATAAATATTTTTTGATGAAAAATTACAGGTATGTAATTAAGGTGTGTATATACTTTTGAAAAAAAGTTTTTTTGAAACTTTAAGTATGTTCTTCTATTGTTTTAGAAAAGGGAGGCAAGTCACACAAGCTTAACTAGCATGTGTTGATCAATTCTTCTTAGCAAGGCAATGGTTCCACTCTAGAACTCGCCATCTACACAACAATGTTCGACGGACACGATGATATTGGGAGACCTGGCTCGTCTTGGTTTTCTCTAAATCCTCAACCGGACCAGAAATTCAAGGCACGATCTCTGACGATTCATGCTGGTGTCTCGATGGTTCACTATTAAATCGATGTCCTCGTTACAAGTATCTTGTTTGATAGCAGAGATCATATGCAAACATGAATATCGTCATAATGATGTGATGTAAAGGATTTGCAGCATATAAGGAGGGAAACGAATCCTCCTAGTGATGTGGTCGTTAGGGCCTTGCATCTTGTCTTCTTATTGTGAAGAACACTCACTATATTCCAATGATAGCAAGGACATGCGTAGTGGTGATCACGGGGTCATGTAAATAGCAGATTTTGCATGCATTGCTAATGAAGATCCTGATCCGAACTTACTCGGGTACACGTGCCTATGTCATATCCACGACAGTTAAGGTATTACTCAACAAGTGTTGGATTGAGAGGAATTGGGAGTAGATATAAAACCCGGTCAAGAGGATAATGTAGATGCTCGGCACGTTCGAGTTTTGCTGCATCCCGGCGAGAAGAAGGGACCTCCTGCTTAAAGCTTCATTACTCTAAGATTCCCCAAAATTGTGATTGAGATTTTTTTTCATTTATAGACTCATGTGCAACTTGTGGACGCAAGTGGTTGCACTGCGATCTGCATCCTTGTCTTTGTTTTTTTTTTTTAAAAGGGCGCATTTATTAAAGATAATGTTTACACCCGGCCTCTGCATAACGAAGATGTACACAGCCACACGGCCGACAGAGCTAAGGTAAAAAGTATACAAAGATTACACAAAGGCACTATGAAAATAAATGACTAGTATCTAAGACAGATCAATCCTCAAATCACATGGCCATCCATGTTGAGAAAAAATATCCCTCGCCGTGTCCTCCAATCACCTACATCCCTCCATAAATAAGTCGCGGAACTCGAAACGTTGGAGAATCTTCCATTAACGGAGGATAGCCGTGGCTCGATAGATAACCTGTAGAGGAGAAGACACAATGTTATTAAAAATCTTGTCATTTCTACATAGCCATAGCGACCATATAATGGCAAGCGCTCCCACCCTAAACAAAGTTATGTACTTATCAACAAATCCATACAATCAATTACCAAAAACATTGGTTACAGAACGTGGCGGAGATAAACCAGAAGCTATTTGGATGAATGACCATATAGAGCGAGCAAATTTACAATGGAAGAATAAATGGCGAATTGTCTCATCTTGATGACAAAAAACACATTGTGTACTTCCATGCCAATTCCTCTTTGCAAGATTATCTTTTGTTAGAATTACCCCTTTCCGTAAATACCAAGCGAATATCTTCGTCTTAAGGGGTATTTTCATATTCCAAATTTTATTATTATCATTAACATCGACCGGGATATCAGGTTGGATCAAGGCTTTGTATAGTGAGTCAACAGAAAATTTACCAATTTCTAGTAATTTCCATTTGAACACATCAACACCGTCCGATAATTGTATTCTGGATAATCGTAATAGTAGATTATTCCAAGATACCAGTCGAGGACCGATGAGACTTCTTCTGAAAGACACATTAGGAGGATAATCTTCCAACACCGTGGAAATTGTATCCCCTTTATGTCTAACAATCGATTATAGAGCCGGATATTGTTCGCGAAGAGTAGATTGGCCAAGCCATCTATCTTCCCAAAACCTAATATGTGATCCATCTTTAATCTCGAAAGCACCAAAACAAAAGAAATGCTTCTTGTGGCCATAAGACCCGCCCAAAAATGTGAATCACCGGGTTTCCAAACCACTTGAGACACAGCCTTGGACCCCACATATTTCCTCCATAACATGGTTTGCCAAACACCATCTTCTGTAAGTAGTTTAAAAGGCCATTTGCCTAGGAGTGCAATGTTTTTGACTTGCATATCATGTATGCCCAGTCCACCAAATTCCTTCGGGCGGCAAACCATATTCCATCTGGCCAGTCGATATTTCTTTTTCTCACTATCCCCTTGCCAAAAAAATCTTGAACGGAAATAATCCACTTTGGTCAAGACCCCTTTTGGCAATTGGAAGAACAAGATCATATACAGTACCATGTTAGTGAGTACTGAATTTATGAGTACTAGTCTTCCACCAAGGGATAACAATTTACCTTTCCAACTATTAAGACGTTTATGTAACCTTTCCTCAACATATTTCCATTCAGCAATTGTAGAAGCCGATAATGAATCGGTATTCCCAAATAATTGATTGGAAACTGGCCCTGACCACAGCCGAAAAGTTCAGCATATAGGTGAGCCTCGTTTTGGGCCTCGCCAAAACAATACAAATCACTCTTATGGAAGTTTATTTTAAGCCCGGATAGCTGCTCGAATGCTGATAATATCAATTTCAGATTCTTAGCCTTCTCCAGATCATGTTCCATAAAAAGAATTGTATCATCGGCGTATTGAAGAATAGAAAGTCCACCATCAATAAGATGTGGAACCACTCCTTCAATTTGACCATCAGCCTTACCTCTCTCAATAAGGATAGCCAACATATCAGCCACTATATTAAATAGTAAAGACGGTAGTGGATCCCCTTGTCTCAGTCCTTTCTTGGTTTGGAAGTATTTGCCAGTATCTTCATTTATTTTAATGGCAACACTACCCCCAGACACAAATGACTGAATAAGAGAGCGCCACTCCTCAGAAAAACCTTTCATGCGGAGAGTTTGCTGGAGGAAAGATCATTTAACTTTGTCATATGCCTTCTCAAAGTCAATCTTGAACAATACACCATTTAATTTTTTTGAGTGTAGTTCATGGATTGTTTCATGCAAAATTACAACACCATCTAGGATATTTCTTCTTTGCATGAACGCGGTTTGAGACGGGCTAACAACATTCTCAGCAACTGAATTTAGTCTAATCGTGACAACCTTCGTAAAAATCTTAAAGCTAACATTAAGTAAGCAGATTGGACGATACTGTTGTATACGTTCTACATTGTTAACCTTAGGCAGTAAAATTATATTTCCAAAGTTAAGTCTAAAGAGATCCAATTGTCTGATTTGTAAAAACCCAAACAAATTCATCAGATCCTCCTTAATAACATCCTAGAATTTTTGGTAAAATTCCGCTGGAAAGCCATCAGGTCCTGGTGCTTTGTTATGTTCCATTTGAAAAACCGCTTTCTTGACCTCTTCCTCGGTATATGAGGCAGTTAGAAAGTTGTTTTCTTCATCAGAAACCTGAGGGATATCTGACGTTTGGGACTCATCCATAGAGAAAGAATTCTCCTCTAGGGCCCCAAACAAGGATTTATAATAAGTAGTGATATATGACTTCAGATGCTCCTGTCCCTCAATCATACCTTCATCCTGAATCAGAGAATGAATAAGTTTTTTCTTATGCTTGCCACTGGCAACAGCATGGAAGTACCTAGTATTCGCATCTCCTTTCAGGATGAATTTTACTTTAGAGCGTTGGTACCACTTGAGTTCCTCCTCACGCAGAAGTCGGGCTATCTCCGCATTCGATTGACTTTTGAGCTCAATTTCCTGTGCAGTTAATGGCCTGACTTCTGCGTTAGCTTCTAAGTCATCAATTATAGATGTAAGGCGTATTTTTTTCGGTTTTTACGTTACCAGCTGTGTGCCTGGCCCAGCCCCGAAGGAATTTGCGTAAAGTACGCATTTTATTATTCCATCGAAGAATAGGCGTTTGGCCACCGACCGGTTTTTCCCAAATATCCTTAACCATCTCATAAAAACCATCACGGGTCATCCAACCGAGTTCAAATTTAAACTCATTCGCAGACTTTCGTGTCGGTAATCCAAAAGATAAAAGTAAAGGAGCATAATCCGACAAAGCCTCGATACGTTCTAGAGCGCGAACAGTTACCATAGGGAAGTTTTGTTCCCAGTCAGCATCCATAAGCACTCTATCTAGTTTTTCGTATGTTGGCTCCGGAAGACTATTAGCCCATGTAAATTGCCTTCCTAACATTGTAACCTCTCTCAAGTCCAGACTGTCTATAACAGCATTGAACAGAAAAGGCCAATGTTCATCGAACCGGCCCCGACTCTTCTCGTGAGGAAATCTGAGCAAATTAAAATCCCCTCCTATAAGAATAGGATATGGATTATCCTTTGCCAAATTCACAAGCTCACGCAAAAAGTCAGCCTTATAAACATCCTGAGCGGCCCCATATACGGCGACTAAAGACCATGTGAAATTGTTAGCCTTGTTACGGATATGGAGTTTTATAAAAAAAACCTCCCACCGAACTAGCTAAAACTTCCATAGTCTCATCTCTGACGCCTAACAGGATCCCCCCAGATCGACCGCGCGGCGGGCGTGATATCCACGTAAAGTCCACTCCACCAGAAAGGCGATTGAGTAGGGCTTGTGAAAAATCCCGCCTACCAGTCTCAGAAATACCCAGAAAATCCAAATTATAATCTCTCACACAATCAGCAAAGAATAAATGTTTAGCCAAGTCCCGAAGACCTCTGCTATTTGAAAACATTCCATTCATTGAGAGACTATAGAAGATTTGGATACACGGGATCTCTTTCGCGACCGCTGGCTCTTTGATTTTCGACCAGAAGCTTTCAACTCATACATAGAGGCAAGCCCGGTCTCATCAAAGTCCACCTCCGATACTTCACCAACTAAGTGAGAAAGGAGTTGACCATCTACTGTGGCATGCAACTCCTCTTCCTCAATTAGTGAAATATCAGAAAAAACACCGACCTTAGGAGTAACCGTTAGACGGTCAACCTCCATGTGTCGCAAAGCATTAGCAGAAAAAGAAACTTCCTGTACAGATCTACCCAAACTAATTCCAACATTGGCTAGCTTAGAAGACATAACAGGAGTAGAAAAAGACAAAAAAGACTTCGGAGAACTCATTATACCTGGTGAATCTAAGTTCCTCTCCGCCTTACGTCGCATGGCCTTGATCATGGATTCCTCATCAGTCGCAGACGCCCCAGAGGCATCGACTCCATGGCGCACGCTCCGCCTGAAGGCTGTGCCACTCACCTGCACATCGACTGGCGAAGAAACCCGTGGTGGAGACCGAGAGAACCCAGACCCCTCCTGGATATGGTCGCCCACATCACCTGCCGGAGTCTCCTGATCCACCAAAGTGGGTGAGACGACCCCAGGCGTCCCCAGGTCCTCCCTGACCAGGGGGACACGATCATCCTCGTCGTCATGGTCGACCAACCCCGTCTGGGTCGGACCAAGCATAACAGCATCCTGAAGCTGGTCACGAACATCGTGGTCAGCCGACCCCTCATGGGTCAGCTTCCGCGAACACACCGAAGGAACCACCTCCACAAGAACAGGAGTGGAAACAGGAATAGATCTTCCCAAAATATGTGTTCTGGACCTCGCTGGCGAAGCTGGGCAAGACCGCCGAGCAGGAATGTAAACCGAGCGAAGAGCCTCCTGTAACTGAGCCTGAGAAACGCGAGGCACCGAAGTAGAACCCTTTCCGCGAAGAGGGGAATCCAAAGGAAGAGCATCCAGAAGTTGACGACCTCGTGGAGTAACCGGATTAGCATTAAAAGGGGTGACCGCAAGCACCCTCTGCACCCCCTGACTAGTAGAAGAAGGCGCAGAAGTCCCCTGCACAGCCGAGGAAGATCCAGAACCCACCCCTTGAGTGGTAGCAGTAGCCTCAGAAGTATCCATAGCATCCTTGTCTTTGTTGTCTTGATGTTTTCTATGTTTTCACCGGGGATGTTTGAGTTGCATCTTCCAGGGACTAGGGTGAGTCAGGTAGTAGCATCCGTGGTAGTTGCTGCTTTGTGGGGCATGTGGAAAAGCAAAAAGTTTCTGATGTTTCCTAAATATAAACAGATATAGAGAGGAAACGATAAACACAAACGAAACTTTTATGGCACCGAAGATAATTGAAACGGGAGTGGGAACGAAATCGTCTTTGGCAGAACAGACATATAAATGGAATTCAATACTACCCCATTCTAATGAATAATGCCTATCAACTTTGTAAAAAGTCAATCCTAAATAAATTTGACTATCAATATCTACGATATAAAATAAATATATTATAAAAATATATTTTATGGTGAATCTATTGATATTGATTTGGTATTGTATTTTTTCATATTTTTTGTCCAAAATATTGGTAAACTTAGAAGTTGTTGACTTTTGACTAAATGTATAAGTATTATTCATTAGAATGGAGTGAGTAGTGGTGATAGGTCATGTACTATAGACCCACAATTTTTTCTTCATGTAAATAATCAAATTTCCTTATGAAATTTAGGAAAAATTGCTACATGCCAAAACACATCGCTGTAACGGCACTTTGTCTTGTAGAGTTACAATTTCGTGGCCCCTTCGCCAAAACACACTACATAGCCAAAAATAAAAAGTTTGACATTTTTCTTGGGATGACACCATCCTATATTCCAATGTTTGGTTTTGAAGTTTTCTTTGCCTCTAAATCAAAATTTGCCTGTAGTTCACATCATCCGGAAGGGATTTCCGTGAGAAATATTGCACCCAGGCCAAGTCACCGCCCATGACCTCGGGCATCATACTGGTCCAGCGCGAGGGCACTGGTGGCTGTGGCTCCTGGACCTGGACTGCTCACGGGGCTGTGCGGCACCTTCTGGCCATGGGCGCAGAATGGCTAAACTTTTTTAAATAATATATTTATTTTTTTCATTTTCATAAATAATACGCAAATTTGGCAATTTTCATTTCTGTCCGTCCGTCGTCCGTTCAACGGACGTCAGAGCTCCTTCGTTGGTTGCGCGGCCGACAAACATGTCGTCTTTTGTTTAAAAGACGACCAAGCGTGTCGGGTGGCAGGGATCTGACTGTCGGCGGTTCAACGGACGACGGAGTTGTCGTCTTTTCTTCAAAAGACGACCGAGCTGTCGGGGTGCCAGGGGTAAGCCGCGTCGGCTGTTGAACGGACGACGCGCCCCGGCTATATTAGCTCGCCCGCCCGTGCCCATCGTCTCCTTGCTCTCATTTCCAGCTCGCCCGTCTACTAGCTCTTCTTCCTCTCTCGCTTGCTCTCATTTTCTCAGCCGTTGCACCGATTTGTAGCCTAGATTTCTATCTAAACTCGTTGCTCTAACACATTAGCAAGCTAGTAGAGTCCCGATCTACTAATGGGATAGCCTGGTGTAGTGATTTGAGGCGTTTTGGTGGAGGGATCTGGTGGTGTTCTTAGCTTCTTGTTGAGCAATGGCCGTGATGGAGGCTGGTGCTGGGACTTGAGGAAGGTGCATGGTGGAGGTGCTGATCCGTTGACCTAAGGCAGCTGCACGGCAGGACTTCGCACGCTTCAAGGGTAAACCCTAATTTCTTGCTTATTGCAGTCATGTGTGTATATTCATAGGTAGCGTTTGATGGGGTCTGTATCTATGTACATGTTTTTGACTATTTTTGGTATTTTTTAGGTCGAAAATCATGTCAAATTATGTAGTGTTTAGGTTCTTGTATGGTCCTGGTTCCGTCAGAATAAACCAGCACGGAGTTGATTTGAGCGAGTTTAGATTTATGGATAAAGTGCTTCAGAATCCTGAAACAGTGCCCGTTACTCAGTCGAAGGATTGGTTATGTGTTCGTTTAGGGCTCCCTCCTACCCATATTGTCGGTGTGCATGCTTTATGGACTAAGTCAAGGCAAACCCCTAATTTTTATTTAAGGCCAATAGAAGCGCAACAGAAATGGGTCAAATTTGTGCAACCTTGCCAGAAAAGAGAAGTTAACCCTAGTCTCTTAGTGTTACCTGTGGTGAAAGAGGCTGGGTATGATCATGACCATAGTAGTCAGACCGGTCATGCTGGAGGTAGTTATGATCATGGCTAGAGTAGTCAGACCGGTCATGCTGGAGGTAGTTATGATCATGGCCAGAGTAGTCAGACCGGTCATGCTGGAGGTAGTTATGATCATAGCCAGAGTAGTAAGGGCCAAGAGGGTGGCGGCGGATATGAATCGGGTCACAGTAGCTATGCACACACCGGGGGTGATGGTTATGTATCAGAGGACGGTGGTGAAGGATTAGGGGAAGACATATTCAATGGCGAAGCGGATGAGGACAAGATATATGATGGTTTGTTGCAACATCAAATGGAAGCCGAAGACTTAGAAGGAAACAGTGATACGGCAGATGATTCTGGAGAGTCTGATCAAGAAGAGATCGGCCAACCTATTCCGGCATCATGGAATAATGACAACACAGCAGCAATGACTGTGAACGATGGGCATGATTCGGCGTGGCATTATCACGCGAACAACATCTCTCTGGGTGCATTATATCCTAGCAAGAGACATCTGCAGGAAGCAATTGTTGAGTGGTCAATCTCCATGCAACGGGTCATGAAAACGAAGGTGTCATCACAACAATATTTGACATTGGTTTGCGAGGAAGCTGGATGTCCTGCAAGGGTGCATGCCCATGTCCCTAGGTATGACACAAACTGGAAGGTCACCGATGTTGTGATGCACACATGCACACTTGAAAGTGTCCTTCAGGACCATCGTAACCTCACGTCAACCCTCCTGGCTAGACTGTTGTACACAGAGATAGTGGAGGGCAACGCCATGGGGGTGAAAGCTATCATTAACAAAGTTTCTGTCTGATTCTGCTATAATATTTCATACGGGAAGGCTTGGAGGACTAAGAAAAGGGCACTGGAGGCATGATTCGTTTCGAGACGGGTATGACTGTGTTGTTAGGATGCTCCAGACACTGCAGGCTAGGAATCCAGGCACCTACGTGGACATCCAACACTTTACATTGCCACATGAACCTAATTTGAGGGTACTTCATCGAGTGTTCTTCTCATTTGCTATATGCATAGAAGCTTTCACTCACTGTCGACCAGTCATCTGTGTGGATGGTACATTTCTCACTGGCAAGTATAGGGGTCAGATATTGACTGCCATAGGCCATCGACCACAATCTCATCCTCATGGTAAGCGTGTCCCTTCCTAATATTATTAGATGCAGTATGCCATTGTTCAGTACTTAATTTCTTGTACACTAGAAGGAGACTCCGTTACATGGGACAGTACTGACGACCGTCATCAGCAGACACAGCACGAGCAGGTAGACTGGTTTAGTCAGTATCAGCCAGGTACTCCACCACCTATCCTCACACAGAATACACAGGATCAAGGTGAAGGGTCAACTGCACCTCGCCGTGATGTGATGCCACCCCACAGATATGGATGGAGTACACCGAGGCCTCCGTCACCTCGTCGTCGACACCAGTGATATCTACTTATGTATCAGTCTTTTACCTATCTATGTATGAGACATCATTCTATTATTTCATGATTTTATTCGACAAACTACTCAACATAACTTACAACATAGTTCAACATAACTTGCGGTACATAAATAAGAGTCCTATCTATCCCTAGCATGATGTCTTTCCCTTTCCCTTCGATGATGCCTCGCCCTTTCCCTTGGACGATCCCTCGCACTTGCTCTTCTTGGCCTGCGATTTCTTCTTCTCCTGCCTCTTGTCCCACTCAGCTCTTGCCTTGCTTCCAACGGGTGGCGGCATGAAGATATCATCCTCATCTTCGCTCTCTTCTATCCAGGCCCTACGTGCCACAACCTGCTCCGTCATGTCAGCTTGACTCTTCTTGGCCTGCTCTTTCTTCTTCTTCTCATGTCTCTTGTCCCACTCAGCTCTTGCCTTGCTTCCAACCGGTGGCGGCATGAAGATATCATCCTCATCTTCGCTATCTTCTATCCAGGACCAAGGTGTATTAGCCACCTCCATCATGCGAGCTTCACTCTTGAAGGTGAGCTTGTCCCACCTTGCCTTGATCCTGAGAAGCTCTGCTCGTACCTGATTTGGGGTCTTCAGTTTCCACCCTCTTCGATGAAGTGACTTACCAAGTATAACGAGAGCATCATGGTTCGATACCAACGTATCCCAGTCGGCTGGTTTATCGCCTATCTCAACAGTTCTGGCTATGAAGAAAAGCCCAATGGACATATCTACAGGCCAGGGAGACGCGTCGGTCATAGTGGAGATGAGTGGAGGAAAATGCGAGAGCAAAAGAAGAGAGGGAAATGAGAGAGTAAGAGGAGGAAGAGATGAAATGGGTTAAAGGATACATCCCGTTGCCCGGATTTATAGAGGCACCGAACCGAATAGGCGGGAAAAAAGGGCGGGAAGTCGTGGCGGGAAAAAGAGGGCGGGAAGTCGTGGCGGGAACAAAGGGCGGGGATTACTGGCGTGAAAAATTTGCGGGGAGTAACGGCGGGAAAAAATGGCGGGGAGTACCGGCGGAAAAAATCGGCGCGAAGGATTGCCGAGGAGCGGACGATTATTTAGCGAAGATTATTTAGCGGCGGGAGCACTGGGGCGTCGGCTGCTCAAAGGACGACAGATCATGTCGTCTCTTCAAGGGACGACCGACCTGTATCGTCTGCTCAAAGGACGAACCCATCTGTCGTCCGCGCAACCAACGAAGGAGCTCTGTCGTCCGTTGAACGGACGACGGACGGACAGAAATGAAAATTGCTAAATTTGCGTATTATTTGTGAAAATGAATAAAAAATGTATTATTTAAAAAAATTAGCCGTAGAATGGGCACGCTCTGGTAACAAGAGTTGGGGCACGCTCGCGGACGAAGTGAAATAGCAATAGGGGCGACAGTGGCAAGGCAGTCAGTGAGATGGAGGACAACACCTAAAGCTAGGGTTCATCATTCTCTGGGAGTGTCGGGCTTCATCCCCTTCATAGTTATGGCATCGATAAGAAAAGTAGCTCGAAGCAAAACTCTGGGAACATTAGTCTAAGGACAAGACTATAGTTTCACGTGTAAAAATTTCAAACTTCCCGTTTTTCTTATGATGCAGTGTGTGTTGCCAATGTGTTTTAGCAAAGAGCAAAGAGACGGTAGAAATATTTTCCTCAAATTTATAGGCACATAATTAAGGTATCTATATATTTTTTTTCGATAAAGAAAATATATTAATATAAAAAAAAACATCAATTGCACACAATATTCGCAAAACCATAATGCCTAGATCAAGTTTATACACGAAAGATGCACACTGCCGAAAAAGAAAAGAAAAAACGAAGACCCTGCCAATGCAAATAGAGACTCACAGCAGCAACTGCACCACTAGTGGGGACGCCAGACTCCGAAAAATATTCTCCAAAAATGATGCATCGTAGAAGAAAACATTACAAAAACACCGTCATCGTCCGACCTAAACAGCATAGTCAGATCATGGGTTTTCACACTAGAGAAGGTACGATCTGCAGACAATGCCTTCAACAAGGAGATAAGTAGGGATCCACCATTAACAGATACAATCAGCGAAGGGTAGACCTAGGGGTTTCACCCCGGACACCGAGAGACGAAACTCCAAGTGCATCGTCAATAAAGAAGCCTGCTAATCAACATCATCATCTGCAAACGCTGCAAGTTGCTAATTAGCAGGCACTCATATGTCTTCTCCTCATCCATCTTGATCCTTCTAAATAATAGAACATCACAGACCTTACTCAGCATGAGCATGGAGGGCCTCTGGCACTTGGCTCGCTTTTGACACTAGAGGGGGCGACAAATACGAGGTTTTTTGTGTGGAGGATTGGGGCCTCTGGAGCCTACGGTAGATTTTCCAGCGTTAGTCCGCGCTGAGCAGCTCATCGGATGGGTGCACACGCGGTGTTCGACAAATCGCGCGCACGGTATGTAGTCACTGCCGCTTCAACAAATCGCCATTTTTTAGATAGGAATTCTTAGTAGATTAAATACTAGTTCGATTATGTGTTTCTAGATGATTTGTTTGTACAATTCATCCGATGAAGAATTTGAGCTCGAATAAGAAGAGAATTTACTCATGCTCTTGGATATGCGCGCGAATAAAAGACCGAAGCATGGTGGTTCTGTTTTTGGTCGATAGAAGTTGTGAAGGGAATGGATCAACGGTCACAAGAAGTTGATGCGAACCTTATTTTTGGAGAATTCAACCTACCCGAGAAGTATTTTTGTCACTGTTTTAGGATGAGCATCAAGTTGTTCATGTTGGAATTATGCCCTAGAGGCAATAATAAAGATGTTATTATTATAATTCTTGTTCATGATAAAGTTGATATTCCATGCTAGAATTGTATTAAGCGGAAACTTTGATACTTGTGTGGTTTATGAACAACACCGTGTCCCTAGTACACCTCTATGGACTAGCTCATTGATTAATGATGGTTAAGGTTTCCTAACCATAGACATGAGTTGTTGATTAATAATAAGATCATGTCATTAGGAGAATGATATGATGGACAGACCCAAATTAAGTAGAGTAATTAGATCGTGTTATCGTGTTCATCTTTGCGAAGCTTTTTCCTATGTCAAGTATTGTGTTCCTTAGACCATGAGATAATACAACTCCCTGGTATCGGAAGAAAGCTTTGAGGTCATCAAACGTCATCCTATGTGAGGGTGATCATAAAGGTGTCTCTCAAGTGATTGGAAAGTACTTATTGGGTTGTATGTATCGAGATGTAATTTTTCCCTCCCGAGTCGGAGAGATATACTTCGGGCCCACTCGGTAATCAATATCAACACCGCTTACAAGCACGTGGTTAAGGATTTAATCACAAAGTGATATCGGATTATGGAACGAGTAAAGTACTTGCTGTGAACGAGATTGAACTAGGTATGCCGATACCAGCGATCGAATCTCGGGCAAGTAAAATATCGCGTGACAAAGGGAATACATATATGTGATTAATTGAATCCTGGCATCGTGGTTCATCCGATGTAATCATCGATGAATATGTGGGAGTTAATATGGGTTTCCAGATCCCGCTGTTGATTATTGATAGAAGATAATGTCTCCATATTCTCGAACCCGTAGGGTCACACACTTAACGTGCATTGACGCTAGGATAGAATGGATGATTGGTTTATGAGTTTTTGTTCGGAGTCTCGGATGAGATCCAGGACATCATGAGAGGTTCTGGAATGGTCTAGAGAATAAGATTCATATAAAGGAAAGCAGTTTTTGGATTTCGGAATCATTTCGGAGTTTATCGGTATTGTACCGGAAGGTTCTAGAAGGTTTCGGAGTGGGATCAACGTGGCCCACTTGTCTGAGGCCTGCGTGGGCCTAAGGGGAAGTGCCCTGGCCACTTTGGGCCATGGGCACAAGGCCCCCAAGGCCCAGCCGGCCAGCCCTAGGGGAAACCCTAGGGGAGCCTTCTAGAAGGAAGGGGGAAGACTTGCCCCCCACTCCACCCTTGGGGCCGCCGCCCTAGCGCTTGGAGGAGGGGCCAAAGGGGCCGGCCAGCCCCCTATATAAGGAGGGCAGGGGCACACCCTTCCCCTCCCCACTCCTCCAACCCTAGCCGTCGTCCTGCTGCCCCTCCACCTCTCTCTCTCTCTCCCGACTGCGCGTAGGCGAATCCCTGCTGTAGAAACTCTCCACCATAAGCACCACGCCGTCGTGCTGCAGATCCAATCTATCTTTCCACCATACTTGCTGGACCAAGGAAGAAGGAGACGTCGCGACACCGTACATGTGCATCTCTCGGAGGCGCCGCCACTTGCGGCGTAGGATCGGATCGGATTGCGAGGAGGAGACGGCGAGTACGACTACATCAACCACGTTCTGTTGAACGTTTCTGCTGTGCGATTTCTTCAAGGGTATGAAGATCTCATCTATCTCTCTCGTTGATTGCATCTCCTAGATTAGATCTTGGCTTTCTTGTTCGCATCCATAGAAATTTTTTGATTTACTATGCTGCGAAACCCTTCAGTTCAAGCACATTGCCAAGGAGGTGACGAATAAGGATCGTTTTTTGAGAAAAGGTGGAATGCCTCCGGAGAACTTGGGAATAGGACTTATTAAAAGGTGACTACCTCCTTATGTATGATGGTCTACGGTATTCTGGTGGATCTAGTCGATGACCACTTGGCAATGGGTGAGAATCTAGCACTCAAGTGTGTGAAGCGTTTTGTGATAGAAATTGTGCAAGTGTTTGGTGCCACATACTTGAGAGCCCCCAATGCACAAGACATGGCTAGACTTTTGCGGCGTAGGATCGGATCGGATCGAGAGGAGGAGACGGCGAGTACGACTACATCAACCACGTTCTGTTGAACGTTTTCGCTGTGTGATTTCTTCAAGGGTATGAAGATCTCATCTATCTCTCTCGTTGATTGCATCTCCTAGATTAGATCTTGGCTTTCTTGTTCGCATCCGTAGAATTTTTTTGATTTACTATGCTGCGAAACCCTTCAGTGGTATCAGAGCTAGATCTATGCGTAGATGTGTTTCACGAGTAGAACACAACATGCTTGTTGCGGGCGTTGATGTTTTCTGTTGCAAGCCTCTTATTGTGTATTTTTTATGGCGCGACATAGTGAGATCGAAACGGTCCAGACCAACTTTACGCGACCTTGTTCGCGAGACCGGCTCCGCACTTGACGTGTGGCTTGTTCCACACATCCGGCTGGTGGATTCCAGTTTCTCTCACTATAGTAGTCATGGGATTTACACCGGATGTTAGCAACCATAATATCACCCTTGTGGCTTTCTGTAGGTAAGAATCGTTCTTAGCTTGTTACTCCCATAAGCCACGTAAAACATGCAACAACAAAGTAGAGACGTCTAACTTGTTTTTGCAAGGAGTGTTTTGTGATATGGTATGGCCCAAGACATGATGTGTATGAATTGAGATGTATGCAATGATTATATTTTGTAATATTCCATGACTTGCATGTCGTTGAGTTCACAACCGGCAGGAGCCATGTGGTTGTCTTTATATTGTGTATGACATGCGTGTCAACTTCTTATACGCCATGTAATAGCTTTACTTTAACGCTAAGTAGTTAGCAATAGTTGTAGTTGCTATTCATGGTGGAGGCAATCATGGTGGAGTGATGGAGATCATGCTGGCGCGCACAAGATGGAGATCATTGCGCGGAGATTGGCTATACCATGTCACATAAAATTATATGCATGTGATGTTTATCCTTTTATGTATCTTATTATGCTTAGATCGCGACGGTAGCATTATAAGATGATTCCTCACTTAAAGATCAAGATAAAAGTGTGTTCTCCCCATGTATGCACTGTTGCGAAAGTTCGTCGTGTTCAAGCACCTCGTGATGATCGGGTGCTATAAACTCTACGTTCACATACAACGGGTGCAAGCCAGTTTTGCACACGCGGAAATACTTGGGTTTGACTTGACGAGCCTAGCATGTACAGACATGGCATCGGAACACACGAACCGAAAGGTTAAACATGAGTCATATGAATGATATGATCGACACTTTGTTGTCCACCATTGAAACCACATCTCTTCTCGTGAAGATCGGATCAGGTGTGGTGAATTTGGATCATGTTCACTAAACAACTTGAGGGATGTTGAATTTAGTAGGAGTTCATCTAGTAATTTGATTAAGTTGAACTAGTTATCATGAAGTCTAAATTGTATTTGCAAATTTTGTAGATCAAATGGCTAAGTCCAACTTCAACTTCAACGTTTTTGCTGAGAAAGAAAAGCTTAAAAACAATGGGTCTAACTTCACCAACTGGTTCTGCAATCTGAGAATCATTCTCGCTGGCGGACAAAAGGACTATGTACTAGAGAAAGCGCTAGGTGACGCCACTGCTAATGATGCGCTGGCTGATGAAAAAGTTGTTTATCAGTCACACAAAGATGATTATGGAGTGATTTAGAGTACCATGTTGTTTGATATGGAACCGGACCTTCAAAATCGTTTTGAGGAGTTCGTCGGGCCCTTTGAGATACTTGAGGAACTGAAAACCATGTTTCAGACTCAGGACCGTTCTGAGAGATATGAGATCTCTGAGAAGTTCTTTAACTGCAAGATGGAGGAAGGGAGTTCCGTTAGTGAGCACGCCATTAAGATGTCGGGCTACACTCGACGTCTTGAGCAACTGGACTGCAAGATTCCAGAAGAGCTCAAGATTGACAGAGTTCTGTAATCACTCCCTCCTAGCTACAAACGTTTTGTAGTTACTCACAATCAAATTGGTTCCACTGATACGATCACTGAGCTCTTCACTAAGCTGAAAGCTGCGGAGGTGGATATCAAGAAAGATAATCATGTGTTGATTTTAAGAAAGATAAGGGTGCAAAGAAATCCTTCAAGAAAGGCTGCGGCAAGCACGTTGCCCCTACTGAGAAGAAGCTCAAGTCTGGACCTAAGCCGGACACTGAGTGCTTCTATTGCAAGGACAAACGTCACTGGAAGCGCAGCTATACAAAGTACTTAGCGGACAAGAAGGCTAGCACCATTAAAGGTATATTTGATATACATGTTATTGATGTTTACCTTACTAGCGCTCGTTGTAGTGCCTGGGTATATGATCCTGGTTCAGTTGCTAACATTTGTAACTCGAAACAGGAGCTACATAATAGACGGCGGCTAGCAAGGGATGAGGTGACGATGCGCGTTGGCAATGGTTCAAAAGTTGATGTGATGGCCGTCGGCACGCTCTCCTTAGTTTTACCTTCGGGATTAGTTTTAAACCTTAATAAGTGTTATTATGTGCCTGCGTTGAGCATGAACATCATATCTGGATCGTGTTTAATGCAAGACGGTTATTCATTTAAATCGGAGAATAATGGTTGTTCTATTTATATGAATAACATATTTTATGGTCATGCACCTGTTGTGAATGGTTTATTTCTCCTGAATCTCGAAAGCAATGAAAAGCACATCCATAACATTGAGGCTAAGAGATGCAAAGTAGATAGTGATAATCCAACTTATTTGTGGCAATGCCGTCTAGGTCATATTGGTGTAAAACGCATGAAGAAACTCCATTCTGCTGGACTTTTGGAGTCTCTTGATTTTGAATCATTTGACACATGCGAGCTGTGCCTCATGGGCAAGATGATCAAAACCCCGTTCTCCGGAATAATGGAGCGAGCAACGGACTTATTGAAAATCATACATACCGATGTATGCGGACCAATGAGTGTTTCGACGCGTGGTTGATATCGCTATTTTCTCACTTTTACTGATGACTTGAGTAGATATGGGTATATCTATTTAATGAAACATAAATCTGAAACGTTTGAAAAGTTTAAAGAATTTCAAAACGAAGTGGAAAACCATCGTAACAGGAAAATTAAATTTCTACGATCTGATCGTGGAGGTGAATATTTGAGTTATGATTTTCTCACGCATCTTAAAGCAAGCGGAATCGTTTCGCAACTCACGCCACCCGGAACACCACAGCACAATGGTGTGTCTGAACGCCGGAATCGAACCCTATTAGATATGGTGCGATCAATGATGTCTCTTACAGATTTTCCGTTATCATTTTGGGGTTATGCATTAAAAACAGCTGCATTCACTTTAAATAGGGCACCATCTAAATCCGTTGAGACGACACCGTATGAACTATGGTTTGGTGCTAAACCTAAGTTGTCGTTTCTTAAAGTTTGGGGTGCGAAGCTTACGTCAAGAAGTTGATGCCGGACAAGCTCGAACCCAAAGCGGAGAAATGCGTCTTCATAGGATACCCTAAGGAAACGATTGGGTATACCTTCTACCACAGATCTGAAGGCAAAGTGTTTGTTACAAAGAACGGATCCTTTCTTGAGAAGGAGTTTCTCTCGAAAGAAGTGAGTGGGAGGAAGGTAGAGCTAGATGAGGTTATTGCACCTTCTCTTGAGTTGGAGAGTAGCGCAGCACCTGAAATTGTTCCAGTGCCGTCTGCACCAACAAGAGAGGAAGCTAATGACGAGGATCATGAAACTTCGAACGATGCTACTACTAAACTTCGCAGGTCGACAAGGTCACGTGCCACTCTTGAATGGTACGGCAACCCTGTCTCAACCGTCTTGTTATTAGACAACAGTGAACCTGTGAACTATGAGGAAGCAATGATGAGCCCATACTCTGAGAAATGGCTAGAGGCCATGAAATCCGAATTGGGATCCATGAGCAAAAACCAAGTATGGACTTTGGTGGACCCTCCTAGCGACCGTAAGGCCGTTGAGTGCAAATGGATTTTCAAGAAGAAAATGGACGCGGATGGTAATGTTACTATCTATAAAGCTCGACTTCTCGCAAAAGGGTTTCGGCAAGTTCAAGGTGTTGACTACGATGATACTTTCTCTCCCGTAGCGATGTGTAAGTCCATTCGGATTTTATTAGCAATTGTTGCATTTCATGATTATGAAATATGGCAGATGGATGTCAAGATTGCGTTCCTCAATGGCAACATTGATGAAGAGTTGTATATGATACAGCCCGAAGGTTTTGTCGATCCTAAGGATGCTAATAAGGTGTACAAACTTCAGCGTTCCATTTATGGACTGAAGCAAGCATCTCGGAGTTGGAACCTTCGTTTTGACCAAGTGATCAAGAGTTTTGGATTTGTTCCAAATTGCTACGAAGCTTGTATCTACAAGAAAGTGAGTGGGAGCTCAGTGACATTTTTAGTACTATATGTGGATGACATATTGATTATTGGAAATGACATTGGTATGCTTAACGATGTGAAGAGTTATTTGAATAAATGTTTTTCAATGAAAGACCTAGGAGAAGCTGCTTATATATTAGGCATCAAAATCTATAGAGATAGACAAAGACGCCTAATAGCTTTAAGCCAAAGTACATATCTAGACAAAGTTCTGAAAAGGTTCAGAATGGATAAAGCAAAGAAAGGTTCATTGCCCATGTTGTCAGGTAAGATATTGAGCAAGGCTCAGTGTCCAGCTACGGTAAATGATAGAGATACTATGAGCAAAGTGACATATGCCTCGGCCATAGGTTGTATCATGTATGCCATGCTATGTACTCGACCGTATGTGTCCAATGCTCTTAGTTTGACGAACAGATACCAAAGTGATCCAGGAGTGGAACACTAGACAGCGGTAAAGAACATCCTAAAGTATTTAAATAGGACTAAAGAAATGTTCTTGGTCTATGGAGGTGATGAGAAGCTCGTTGTAAAAGGTTACATCGACGCTAGTTTCAACACCGACCCGGATGATTCTAAATCTCAGACAGGATACGTTTATATTTTGAATGGTGGAGCTGTGAGCTGGAGAAGATGCAAGCAAAGCGTGATCGCGGGATCTACAACAGAAGCGGAATACATGACTGCTTCAGAAGCGTCAAGTGAAGGAGTTTGGATCAGGAACTTCATTACTGAGCTTGGTGTGGTTCCAAGTGCCTTGGACCCACTGGAAATATTGTGCGACAACACTGGCGCCATAGCACTGACTAAGAAACCAAGATATCATCCAAAGACCAAGCACATCAACCGCCGTTTTCACATAATTCGAGATTATATAGCAGATGGAGATCTGAAGATTAGCAAAATACATACGGATCTGAATGTCGTAGATCCGTTGACTAAACCTCTTCCACGAGCAAAACATGATCAGCACCTTAATGCCATGGGTGTTAGATTGTTGCCAGATGTAAACTAGATTATTGACTCTAGTGCAAGTGGGAGACTGTTGGAATTATGCCCTAGAGGCAATAATAAAGATGTTATTATTATAATTCTTGTTCATGATAAAGTTTATATTCCATGCTAGAATTATATTAAGCGGAAATTTTGATACTTGTGTGGTTTATGAACAACACCGTGTCCCTAGTACGCCTCTATGGACTAGCTCATTGATTAATGATGGTTAAGGTTTCCTAACCATAGACATGAGTTGTCGATTAATAATGAGATCATGTCATTAGGAGAATGATATGATGGACAGAACCAAGTTAAGCAGAGCAATTAGATCGTGTTATCGTGTTCATCTTTGCGAAGCTTTTTCCTATGTCAAGTATTGTATTCCTTAGACCATGAGATAATACAACTCCCTGGTATCGGAAGAAAGCTTTGAGGTCATCAAACGTCATCCTATGTGAGGGTGATCATAAAGGTGTCTCTCAAGTGATCGGAAAGTACTTGTTGGGTTGTATGTATCGATATGGAATTTGTCCCTCCCGAGTCGGAGAGATATACTTCGGTCCCATTCGGTAGTCGATATCAACACTGCTTGCAAGCATGTGGTTAAGGAGTTAATCACAAATTGATATCGGATTACGGAACGAGTAAAGTACTTGCTGTGAACGAGATTGAACTAGGTATGCCGATACCAACGATCGAATCTCGGGCAAGTAAAATATCGCGTGACGAAGGGAATACATATATGGGATTAATTGAATCCTGGCATCATGGTTCATCCAATATGATCATCGATGAATATGTGGGAGTCAATATGGGTTTCCAGATCCCGCTATTGATTATTGATAGAAGATCATGGCTGCATATTCTCGAACCCGTAGGGTCACACACTTAACGTGTATCCACGCTAGGATAGAATGGATGTTTGGTTTATGAGTTTTTGTTCGGAGTCTTAGATGAGATCCAGGAAATCATGAGAGGTTCCGAAATGGTCTGTAGAATAAGATTCATATAAAGGAAAGCAGTTTTTGGATTTCAGAATCGTTTCGGAGTTTATCGGTATTGTACCGTAAGGTTCTAGAAGGTTCGAGAGTGGGACCAACGTGGGCCCACTTTTCGGAGGCCCGCGTGGGCCTAAGGGGAAGTGCCCTGGCCACTTTGGGCTAGGGGCACAAGGCCCCCAAGGCCCAGCCGGGCAGCCCTAGGGGAAACCATAGGGGAGCCTTCTAGAAGGAAGGGGGAAGACTTGCCCCCCACTCCACCCTTGGGGCCGCCGCCCTAGGGCTTGGAGGAGGGGCCAAGGGGGCTGGCCAGCCCCCTATATAAGGAGGGCAGGGGCACACCCTTCCCCTCCCCACTCCTCCAACCCTAGCCGCCGTCCTGTTGCCCCTCCACCTCTCTCTCTATCTCTCTCTCTCTCTCTCTCTCTCTCTCTCTCTCTCTCTCTCTCTCTCTCTCTCTCTCCAGACTGCGCGTAGGCGAAGCCCTGCTGCAGAAACTCTTCACCATAAGCACCACGCCGTCGTGCTGCAGATCCAATCTATCTCTCCACCATACTTGCTGGACCAAGGAAGGAGGAGACGTCGCGGCACCGTACGTGTGCATCTCTCGGAGGTGCCGCCACTTGCGGCGTAGGATCGGATCGGATCGGATCGCGAGGAGGAGACGCCGAGTACGACTACATCAACCACGTTCTGTTGAACGTTTCCGCTGTGCGATTTCTTCAAGGGTATGAAGATCTCATCTATCTCTCTCGTTGATTGCATCTCCTAGATTAGATCTTGGCTTTCTTGTTCGTATCCGTAGAATTTTTTTGATTTACTATGCTGCGAAACCCTTCAGTTCAAGCACATTGCCAAGGAGGTGACGAATAAGGATCGTTTTTTGACAAAAGGTGGAATGCCTCCGGAGAACTTGGGCATAGGACTTATCAAAAGGTGACTACCTCCTTATGTATGATGGTCTACGGTATTCTGGTGGATCTAGTCGATGACCACTTGGCAATGGGTGAGAATCAAGCACTCAAGTGTGTGAAGCGTTTTGTGATAGAAATTGTGCAAGTGTTTGGTACCACATACTTGAGAGCCCCCAATGCACAAGACATGGCTAGACTTTTGGAGATGAACAAGGCTCAGGGATTTCTAGGTATGCTTGGCTCTATTGATTGTATGCATTGGAGTTGGAAGAATTGTCCTACGACATAGCATGTGCAATTACAAGGCCACAAAAGGATTCCACACTATAATCCTTGAAGCCGTGGCCGATTACGAGACTTGGTTTTGGCATGCATTTTTTGGAATGCTCGTTTCTTAAAATGACCTCAATGTTCTTCAACGGTCACCACTTATGACAAGGATTGCAATGGGTGAAAGTCCACCGATGGAGTTTGTAGCAAACAACCACACATACAACTATGACTACTATCTTGCTGACAAAATCTACCCTAGGTAGCAAACATTTGTAAAGTCGGTTCAGGAACCCACAGGTAAGAAAAAACTCTAATTTCACAAAACACAAGCGACGGATAGGAACGATGTGCAAAGAGTATTTGAGATTTTGTCAGCCCAATTTTCTATTGTGAGAGGGCTGGCTATATTTTAGATCAAGAGATCCTTTGGTATATTATGAATGCTTGTGTGGTCATGCATACAATGATCATAGAAGATAAGCATGGCAAAGATTTAGACTACTCCTATTGTGAATTGATGGGGGTTCCGTGCAAGTGAGGAGGGGAGAAGAGAGGGCGACACGTTTCATTGTCTCATATCATTCCATTCATTGCGGTAAGGTGCATGGTGATCTTCAACATAATCTTATAAGCAGTCAGTGTCTTGTATGTTTGTTGTATTGTTGATGAACAATTTATTGTATTGTTTGTTGTATTGATGATGAACAATTTATGTTACTGTTTATTGATAATTTATTTCGTGTCTTTGATCTTGTTGGTTGTATATTTGTGTGGATTTAGTGTTTGTGCTGCCGCCCACGCTGTATTTTACAGCGCCTGGTGAAGCGTTGATCGTTGTGCGCGGCAAAATACATCTTCCGGTGAAGCGGTAGCCAGCAGAATGCTAGACCGGCATACCACGCGCCGTAAGACGCTTTTACAGCGCCAGAATTTCGTGCGGCTGTTGGAGGTGTTCTTAAAAGAAGACACCACACTGACACAGGCAAGGTTAGCAACGCCAGCAACATCGCCTGGACACATCACCGAGATGTCCGCCAGCGCGCTCAGCGGCCAACCAGATGCCTATTCTGGCAAAGGTCGAACATATATAGAAGGAAGAATCTTCTTGAATAGCGAATGTGCGAATGTGTAGCGAGCCATAAATACTGTGAAGCGAGGATAGGGCAATGAATCCTCACGTGCTTATGGTTGTTGGGGCACACATTGTCGTCTCTGCCAATGGAAGCAAGGAGAGATGCATAGTTGATGAGCCACCAACGTCCTCTATATATGTACACCAAAATTTGCATGCGTTGCCGGTAACAAGATGTCATGCAAACTATACTCGGTATATCCCCAACGGCTAAGGCATTGCTCAACATGAGTAGGATTGAGAGGAATCGGGCATGGATATAGAATCTGTAAGGCATCAACACAAGGGATTAACTATGAGATAAGTCCCATTCCTGCCCCCGTCAGTACATACCGAGTAGTTGGGACAAAGCAAGGGTTGGACGAGCAGGGCCCTGGCTAGTATGAAGAACCAGTGGAAAGAAGGCAACGAATACTCAAATTTTCTAAACTAGCAACAGGTGCAATATCTCTAAGGGCTAGCTTCCATATTTCCTCAAGCTGCTGAAGATACACCTAGATAGCTTAATAGCTACCAAAATGTAGTTCACACTAGTCTGATGTTCTTACCTCCCAGCCATTGCATTGATTGCGCACATTGGAAGCTAGTACAAGAAGATTATATTGAGCGCCAAGACGCCGCCCAGTCTTGTTTCTTATTAAATGGAACTGCAATACAGAAAGTTAGCCATGACATAAAATCAGAGATAAACATCAAGTGAGGGCCAGTACTTGGGAGGAATAACCTCTATTCACACTTAACAGTAAGCAACATAAGAAACTCAATGGACGGCGATGAGAGATAAAATATCTCTAAAACTTCTGGGGCGTTGGGTGCTCCCACTTCTATAATGGAACACAATGGAAAGTGAGACATTCATTGCAAACTCAAAAGCTGTATATAAGAGTCCATCACTTTGGCAGTAAATTATTGAAAAGGCAATTCTGAAGCACAGTAGATCCTCTTATTTTCAGTGGATAAATGCCCCTACATATCACAACAAAACAAAAATGTTAAAAATAGTCATCCTGGTAAAATGTAGTAAATCGCCTATCCGGCACCCAGAATAGTCATCCTGGTAAGATATATGATATTTCATATGACACATTCTTAGCAAATAGCACTCACACATTTAAACGACAACTGAGTCAATATATATGAAAACACAATTTCCTTCACATTCTCACGCTGACTGTTTCTGTTTGACACTGGATTATTTGGAAGCAGGCACAACCGCCACAAGTCATTAAACCAAGGACATATTTTCCATTGTACAGAAAAACTATAAGAAGATTTTGACATCACTGAAAGACTGGGTTTCCACAATGTTATAGTCTTGGGTGGGAATATTCCCATCTCTCTTTCCTAGTCATCTAGGAGAAAAAATATTAGCATCGGTTTCTTGTGGTCCGTACTAATTGCATCACATTCTCAAAAAATAGCATCACAAATTCAACAGAAAGGTTATTTTCAGTTTCCAAACAGAATTGTAGAACAAATACTACTGTGACTGACTTTCTTCTGTCTGGCAGATGGGGTGGTTGGGAATGCAAGTACCAAAAATCAAGAAATCACTCAGTAAAGCAAACCTTGGGCTATTTTAGTTAAAAATTAGAAGCAGGAGCCGAGGAAGACTTGCCTATAATAAAATGTCTCGTCTATATCCAGAAACATGTTTTCTAATGTGGGTGCAAAAGATCACATCTCTCTTTCATGTTCATCACCTTACTCCTGTATATATTGCCTTGTTCCTAGAAATCTTAGGTGGATCATGGAGGATGCACTGGCGAGCGCTCCCACAGGGGTTAATTTGGATGCATAATTGTTGAATTGGGGTTATGAGAGATAATATTACGGTTATTACCATCAGAGTGCTCAGCGATGAAATCATGAGAAAACCTTGGTCGAATTGTTATACCTTCAAAATGAAGGTTCTTAGCTGCTGCTTTATGATACAGTAGAACATCTGTGCTATATGTCCAAAAGAGAAAATTTGGTCATAAATATATATTTGCTACAGACCATGAAGAAATTGCACAAGCCTGTTAAATTAAATATGTGTTGGCAAAGGACAAAATAGAAGATATTATATAGAGCAGTCCTTCAGCAGCTTGACGTCTACATGGAAACTTTTCCAACAAGCTGGTCTAAAACATTACCATTGCCAGCAAGATACCAATATGGTTTGGGCACAGGCCACCGGTTTTTCTCTGCAGTATTACCTTTTGTGTCCATGTCCATGATAATGGGACAGGCCAATGCTGTTTTGGACTGAAGATTAAATCCTCTCTTTAAAACTTTTACAATATATATTGCTCCTTGGCAGATATGGGGTTGGTCCACTTTCATCATAAAAATTCATGCCAACGAAACTCCCATCCTCGAGACGAATAAGGGGGCCTCCAATCCCATCCTTCTTGATTTTACAAGTGGAGAGCTTGAGGTCGTGGCTAGGCGGCGAGCTGGACCGAGCTAGCTCGTGTCCAGGTTTAACTACCACCTTAGATTTAGATGACTTTGTGTCTTGAAAATATCTTGTGCACAAACACGTAGATAGGTCATGCATGAGACTGACGATGGAAATGTTGTAATCTTGATGGTACATGTCCAATCTCCCTCCCATGCATGAGCCACTCCCATGCCCAGGCGGCGCGTGGGGAATACGTGTAGAAGCACTCGATTCAGATTTCCGCAAAGGGAGTGGCTACACGCGAGTGCCTGAGGAGATGAGGTCTAGCAGTCTCCTCTATATGTGCTTGTGCAAAAGTACAGAATTTTTAACCTTGAAATGTTGTATTCCCCGCCAAAAAAAAGTTGTATTCCGTTACATTAAAAAAGGGAGGGAAGGAACACAAGCTTAAATAAGACACTTATGGTTCGTTGCTCCACCCCTATCCAAATTCTGGCCTCCTGTAATACAAGCATGGTCAGGATCTCCCCATACCCCTTCATAACGAGGGGTAAGATAGTCAGAAGTGAAAATTTTGTACATACGTAGAGCACTAGACAAGCCTATACACACATATTAGTTTTGTATGATAGCAAAGTATACATATCGGTATACGTATGCATACACGGACGTCACCTAGAACCGAGCCGTCCACCTTTATATAACCGGACTACCCTTTTTTAGAGGACGTGGAGTATACCTACCTCTACGGAGTATATAGACACACGGTTGTACATGGCTTGGACTTCGGCTGGCCAAAGAAAAAAAACTACGGGGGCAAACCTACCCCTTTAAGTTTGGGGGAAAGTTTAGCACTGAAGCATGCCTCTAAGTAAGAATATTTGGTTCTTTGTGCATTCCTTGCAATGCAAGTGCTGATCTATCCTTACGAGCAAGACAATAGTTCCACTCTAGAAATCCTAAACCTACACCTCAATATTGGACGAACACAATATAATATCGGCAGAGTTAGCTCATCCTGCTTTCCTCGATTGTTATAAATCCTCAAATAAATGATCAATTCAGGGCACAATGCCGTGAGGGAAGACTTGATACCAACATACGTATGGTCAGGCATTAAACGATATTTTGATGGTGACAGGCCTTGTTTGACAGCAAAGAGCATGTGAAAACGTGAAGCAGGGTGCCATTGTGATATGATGTAAAGGATGATCGGCATGTGAGGAAGGCAATGAATCCTAGTGATATGGTTGTTAGGGCCTTGCATCTTGTCTTTTTATATTGTCATAAACTCATTCTATGAAATGCATAGTTGGTGATTCACAAAGACGATCTTGTATAAGGAGATTGTAGATGCATTGCTAGCTGCCATATCTCGTGTGAACTTACTCAGTAATCCTAAACATATGATGTTAGCAGGCAGGTATCACTCAACAAGTGTAGGATTGAGAGGAATCGGGAGCGAATGGAGAACCTGAGCACATTCATATGGTATGCACCACAAAGCGAATTCCACCACCTTGTGGCGATCGCTGAGAATGGCACAATGAGATCGTTTCTATTCTTGGACAATGGTCAGTCACCGTAGATGGATTTGGTGAAAAGCAAGTGGAGCCATTAGTATGCAATTCGGGTAGCGGGGGAGACATCACAATGAGGTCACAAGTTGTGCGCAACTCATACGCACCGAGTCGGACGCAAGTCTTATGCAAGATGTTTTTCATGGGCTCCAGTAACTGGCGCCACCTAAGGGGTTCTCTCAGTCTAAGTAAACGATGTTTTGAGCTGAAAGCATCCCGAACCAGGTACCAGAAAATTGGAGAGCTCGTAGTCAACTGACCCGTTGCTGGTCATCAGGGAGAAGTTTGAGATCAAGGTTACCATTTACCATTAACATTGAGATCATTTGTGCACACTATCTGAATAAAATTGAGAAATTGCAAGCTCTGTCTGCTAGTTCTAACGTTGTCCTTGCCCATTTCGCCAGCAGCTTCCACTCATTTCAGCAAAGAAAGTCCGGATAATTTAAGTAACTCCTGACGGTCAATTAAGAGATGAGGTCCCTGAGAACCCATCTTGATCTGAAATCGCTCTTTCTCCCCCTTTTTTACTGGAACTATTCTTCCAGTTATTATCACATTTTTCTATAGATGTCAACCAAGGAAGACGAAGATTCTCACGGTGGTGTTTACAGTTATTTTTTATTTCGCCTCTTAGGATAACGGATGGAGGGCTACTCCATGTTGTACGCCGACTATTTCACTAACAACCCGTTGCACGAAGAGGCTGTGTTTCGGCGCCATTTCAGGATTTGTCGGAGACTCTTCCTCGAGATCATGTATGCCATCCGGAAGTTCGACTCTACTTCGTATGTAAGAAGGACTGCACCGGTATGGTGGGATTTTCCTTACTGCAAAAGCGCACGATGACGATGAGGTTGCTTGCATTCGGAGCTTCGGATAACAGTGCCAATGACTATCTTCGTATAGCCGAGTCCACTGTCATCGATTGTTTATACACACAGTCAATGAAAGAAGAGGATTTTATGTGATGCTTGAAAGCATCGACCAGGAAGAACTGTCTATTTTCTTGGCAGAAAATGTACAAAGGTCACAAAGGAGATTGAAGTGTGACACTTGAGGCAGTTGCTACACATGATCTCTAGATTTGACACTCCTTTGAATAAAATGACAGGATCGAACAACGACATCAATGTCCTTCGGTCTTCTACTGTATTCGCCAAGCTTGTTGTGGGTCATGCTCTCCTGGTGGGTTTTGAGATTAACGGGCACCACTACAACAAGGAATACTATCTTGCAGATGGTATCTATCCAAGATGGTAAATATTTGTGAAAACTATCACAAGCTCTATGCTCCCCAGCATTCTAGTTTGCCAAGGAACAAGAAGCTTACAGAAAGGACGTGGAGCGGGCATTTGATGTACTCAAACAGAGATTTGCAGTTGTCCAGTTTTCTACTATGACCTAGCCGAAAGATCAAACGTGGGAAATGATAAACTGTTGTGTGCCCGTGCACAACATAATCATTAAAAACGAGTGAAAGCATCTAATGGATGTGGTCGAGCATGAAAAGCCATACTAGGCCTCTTACAGAGTCTGATCACCATGTGCCGTCATCATGGGCTGTCTTCATCGCCATACATAGTGCCTTCATCGCCATACATAGAAACAACACGCAGCTACAGGGTCTGGCCGAACTATGTTGTGTTCATACATAGAAGCAACACACACAGCTAGAGGGTCTGGCCAAACTATGTTGTGTTTGATTATATGCGGAACCGTGTTGTGTTTCACTTTATACCTAACTATGCTTTGTATTCATTTTTATACCAAACTGTTTGAATTTAAGCCGAATTACGGTTAAATGTCACTAAATTTGCGGAAAACACGCCTGCTCGGAACCCCACCTAGAAACACGAGAGGGAATTCAACCTTGCGGAAAACACGCCTGCTCGGAACCCCACCTAGAAACACGAGAGGGAATTCAACCATTCCCAGGCCAGGATTTCAGCCTAGGAGTGGAGGTGCTCTTATACTCACTCCGGGCCTGTACAACTGTACTACACATACATGGATTTTCACACTTCTCCAATAATCCCTGCTTTTATTTCGAAGGCACGCACATATTCACAGACTGATCACATGGCTTGCAGAAGAGGATCCCTGTCAACCAATTATTGGTCATATAAGATTGACACCCTATGACCCTATCTAAGAAGCTGGCTTTTTATAGGCTTACATCTGAAGCTCGGATGCCAGAATGCTCACCATCTTTCTAATTGTTACCGACCAGACATCTGGAGGAGGTAACTTACTGGATCATCGCATGTGCAGCAAGAGTAGCTCCGGCTTCTCCACCATGGATTTCCACTCGTTGCAGAACCTTGCAACTGTGGCACCGTCAACAACTCGGTGATCTGCTCCAACAGTCACCTGCATGGCATAGAATGGGATGTCCAAGTAAGTGCGAGTGACGTAAGTCAGGGCTAGACAAAGCATGTACAGCAATGATCATACGTTGATTATCGAGGAAGGGTAGACGTTTCCTTCATCATCGAAGCGGGGGAGTTTCTGAATGCGGCCTAGAGCAATGATCGCAACTTCAGGCAGGTTGAGAACCGGTGAGCCAAACTTGCCACCGATGGCGCCTATGTTGCTTAGTGTTATGGTTCCATCAGTGATATCTTTGCTGCTTAGTCTGTTGTTCGATGCCATCTCATGTAATCGTGACAATTCCTTTGTGATCTGGTGTAATCATGTTAACAAATTTCAGCCGGCAAGCACAAAAATAACTTATGTCCAAATGAAGCTGTGATTTGATGGACTACAAGTAATAATATGGTGTCAAAGTGCCACTAGTTTAGTCAATCATCTAAAAGGAAATATTTAGTCTGATAGGTCACCTAACTGCAAATTATTCCAAGGTTTGTCTAGGGTCTGATCAGAATAACAGGATAACATTCATTTTAGAACTCTGAGCAAATTTGTCATGAATTTAGGGAGAATAGAAGTTGCTGCTGACCTCCAGTATATTAAGTGACTGAACTTTTTTGATGGATGGCACCACTAACCCATGTTCCGTAGCCATAGCTACCCCAATGTTGTGGGATCCTTAACAGATAACAAACAAATGTCATGGTACCTTCAGTACAATAGGTGCCTTGCAGAGAAATAATCACATCAACGTCTTTATATGGTGCACTGTGTAAAAAAAATAACCTAAGAAAATACATACAACGAGAACTCGTCTATAAGACACGGTATTTGGAAAACATTCAGCTGAACAGAGGCGCTGCACGAGTCTTTTGTTACTAGTAGGGTTATAGGGAGAACTGCAAGATTTGACAGGTGGAATGTCCTGGTTTGCATGTAGGCACACAAAAAAGACTTTTACATACAGTTGATGTTTAAGTACTAGTTAAAACATGAAATGGGAGAAGGCCAGTCTATCCTCTCCCAGGGATTTCCATGCTACTACCCCCGCGTGACTCTCATTTTCCTGAATGATGGTGACGAGAGAGGAATGCTAACCCAAAGATTCATACCTTTGAAAATAACTTCATTGGTTTCTTCAATGAAAGAACTATTCAACAAAGGGTATTTACTCAGTGCGATAGAAAGAGATTTTATAAGGAATGGAAGGAAAGTGTGCTTGATATACTGATCTTTATTCTCCTTTTGAAACGATTCCTTTAGTTCTACAAGAGCATCACATTTTATTTCCTCCAGATAATGAAAATGTGGTACTTTTGCAGCCAGGGTCATTGATTTCACCATTGTTCTCTGATATCCCCTGGAGAAAGACATCTTCCCATCATATACTGGAGTGGTTCTATATGTAATTAACAATATGAAACAAGACTAAAGAAATAATTTCATACCTGAGCAGAACTGTCTTATCTTCATGTGTTTCCAGCAATGGTTTTCCTCCAACCGGTAACTCAACTTGACCAATGTTCTCTTCCAGAGCTGATAGCGGCTCCTGGCAAAGACCCTTGCTGGCAGTGTAATTCAACACGTCTTCTTTCAGAATTCTACCATCTTTTCCTGTACCTTGAATATCATTTATGTTGAGCCCATAGTGCTTCACTAGATGCCTAACAGCTGGTGTTGAGAGAGATCCACGAGGAGCATTGCTTTCACCTAGAGGACCCGTAGTATCCACTCCAAGTGAAATGTCAGAGGATGAAGCTATACTATCATGAGATACAACTTGGTTGTCGCCCACAATCATCTTAAGTAAAGTTTCACCAACCTAAGAATCATAGATTGACTTCAGAAAATCAAGGAGAATAAGTCCAACAAATTTACGCATACTTAAAAAAGAGAGCATAATAGAGTTTTGCACAATATTCCAGGACATCTATTGAAATAAACAAGGAAAAAAGGTACTCCCTCCGATCCATAATAAGTGTCTCTGATTTAGTACAAAATTGGAGGGAGTAACATTTATGAAAAGGATTCTAAAGCTACCTTTACTATGTCACCAGGGGCAAAGTGAATCTGATGTACTGTTCCCTTGAAACGACTTGTTATTTCAATAGTTGCTTTGTCACTCTGTACTTCACAGAGCTGCTGAAATTCATCCACTTGGTCGCCCTGCAAAATGAGCAAGTAAAAAAAGATCTCCATATTGAGATGAAGACAAAAGACAGAACAAATTGTCGGATTATGCGCATTCTGCAGATTATAGGCAGCACTATCTTAGTGGTTGTTCCTGAATTTGTAATCGCATAGATTTTTTTCTTCCATTAGTTATCTAATTTAGTTACCAAGTTCAGCAGCATAGAGGAGAAGAAGACTTCTAATGCGATGAGAGAGATCCTTCTCAATAAATAGAATAAAATATGAAACGATACTTTGGAGTAATGGTTCATGTGTCTTATGGCAGAACACTTCCCATGTCAATAGCAAATCGGTCAGGAGCTGGAACACGAGTCACGGAACTCAGGTTCCAGCATATTCAGGTATAGGTGTTCGAATGAAGAGAACTTCTTTCTGTTGCCTATATATATATGATCTGACTGTGTAGGCTGTGCTTTCTTATCGACTTGGTTAGTTTTGGTGACGCGCACCTATTATATGTCTAGCTCTAGACTGTTTGGCTAAAGATGAACTGTGTCTGTGATGCACTTTCTTGTGCTACATTAAAAGGCAGGTAACCAAACACGCCCTCTCATAAGAAGAAATTCCACTTGACTTAAGCTATTTCTGTTTGATCTTAGTAATTTAGTTTTGTATGTGCAATGAGTTGCCTACATCTCCGTCTGGTTTGTGCAGGAATCAGCCAAGAAGGCAAGGAGCAAGCTTGGAAGCAGTTCTCAGCTACGCAGCTCAAGAGTGAGAGGTAGACTGTTGGATTTAACCGAAAGATCGATCACATCAATAATATCACACAAAAAAAAAGAATCGCAAAAAAAAAGGAGTTACCTCAGTGACGAACCAGCGCAGCAGCTCGCACTCCGCGATCCCTTCCCCTGTCTGCGCCAGGGGCACCTCGACCAGCTCAGCGACCTCCCCTGCCGGCACCGGCGCAGAAGAGGCATCGCTCGCGAACCACCTGCCCCTCCCGCGCAATGCGCGCTGCCACTGCACGGTCACTCCAGAGTCAACTCAGGAAAAAATCAAGACCACACCGCACGAAATGGGGAGTAGGACGCCGTACACTTAAGTCGGCATCGAGGAGCCGCACGACCGAGGAGGAGGAGGTGGCTGCGGCAGCGAAGCGGAGCTGGGAGAGGGGTAGGAGGAGACGATGTAGCGGCCGCGACGGCGTGGTCGGTCTTCCCAGCAGATGCGGCGGCGGCGGCGCCGGGTTCGTGGGCCGTGGGACGACGGGGGTAGGACGGGGCCGGAGGCGGGAGTTGGAGGCTAGCCGGTTCCAGGCCATGTCGCTGCTTCGTCTCGTCTGCTACTCCTGCATCGGGGTCGGATCGGTAGTGGGGATATGGATGAGGGGGAGGAAGGAAGAAGAGTAGTGCGGGGCACTGCAACTGAGCTTGGCGACGGGATTTCACACTTGCCACCCTCCGCCTCGTCACTGGGCCCACCACGAGCTTTATCTGCTCATCTTTTTTCTGTTCTGGCCTTATCTCTTTTCCGTCTCTCATCTCGCGCAGGAGCCGCCATGAGAGATCGCTCCGCCGCTGCGAGCCATGGCACCCCCGGCCGCTCGGCCAGGGGCCCTAAGCTTGAGTATGAGCGTTGATCGCCGCCTCGTAGTTCTCCACCGCACCCCCTCGTCCTCCACCATGCTCGCCAAACTCGAGCAGGGGACGACCACCGCCTCGCCTGCCGACCTGCGCTGCCGTGATACGAGGACCGGGCGCGGAGTTCCGACCGAGTTGGCCGGTGCTACAAACGCGGCCGGAGGTTGTGTTATACTTGCTACAAGAAGATAACTCACAGCAAAGGAAAATAGATTTACGGGAAATCTATATTCAGACCAATATAGAAATAGAAAACCTGGCGGACAGTGAAACGCGTGCACAGACAAACGAATTAGAGCCAGTTAAGGTCAAATTAAAAATTCAAAAGGTTTTGTAGATTAAACCATTCTTTCGATTTAGGATCCGTTTTCACCGTTAGGCTAGTCGCGACGAGATTTTTAAAACTAGATCCCATATTGATATATTTCGACGAAATTTTTTCAGACCAAAAAGTTAACTATCTCTATCACATAAGTTATCCATATTATAGTACTTAAGTTATCCATCCTGTAGCATATACGTTATCCACCATATAAACGGATTGGGTTGAGAAGCTCTCGCATTTCTTATATGGATAACTTTTATACTTTTATTTGTCCCATACAACCTTGGTTGTCCCGTGTATTTTAGTGTGAGCTACTAGCTAGTTTAATTCAGACATGATAAACTAGGTATTAGGTATAAAAATTTTATCGCATCAACGAGCGATAAAGGTGATGCGATGAACTCTCTGTACCTAACATCATTCGAGGCTTCGTCACCATACGCCGTGATAGCGACGACACGAGATAAAGTTGACCCGCTAGATTAATGGTTACGCGTTACGTGTATTCACTATAACTTATGGTGATATGTGGATGTGGCATAAGACCCATTTTATTATATACTATGCAACCTTAGGTTGAGGTCCTTTAAAGAAAATTATGCTTAATGTTTGACGCGGTAACCTTTTGAGATTAAGTCGTCTGTATGTCGTTCGTGTTGACAGGAGACAAAGTCGAGTCGTTAGAATAATATTTGTATTCTATCCGTGTGTAAATTTTTGTAGTGCTGGATAACTTATATGTTATTGAATGGATAACTTGTATGATGAAGCTGGATAACTCTCGTGTTATCAGTGGATAATTATCGTACAATGTCTTGGATAACTCTTTGCTTATCTTTATGGGTAACTTTGCAATTTTTCGGATAACTTTAGTTCTCTTTATGGTCACTATATTTTTTAAGCCATGGTTATCTCTATTTTAATTAATTACATATGTGATAGACTTACTTTATAATGAACACAGTAGGCTGTTAGGATAGCGAGACTTCTCGCTGTCGACTCGGTGAAAACGAATTCTAAATTGGAGTATACATTTTTGTTTTTGCGTGCATACAAAATCTAACACACAACTCGTTAATAGGGCGAATAACTTATGTGTTACCTGGTGGGTAACCTACATATTATAAACCGGATAACTTACGTGTTACATATGAATAACCTTTTGGTTTGAAAAAAATTTATCAAAACATATCAACGTAGGAACTAGTTTCGAAGATCTCGTCACGACTAGTCTAACGGTAAAAACGGATCCCAAATCGGACGAATAGATTGATCTATAAAACATTTTGAATTTTCAAATTTTGCATTTAATGCACATGACATCGGCGCTTTTGTCATTTTGTATTTAGAGACTAAATAAATTTTAAATATCTGATCACGTCGCACACAATGCTTCAAATTAGGAAGGAAACACACTAATATGCATGCATGGCCTTTTCCGCCAAAAATTGCAACCTATAGGGCGGTTGCCGTGTAGCAGATTTAACGTAAAAAAACTCTTCAATAAAAGGAGAAAAAAACCACGCGCCAGCGAAACTTCACTGTCACAACGCCCGAGATTTTCACAGATGCAACTTATCCCAACCGGTGGCTTATAAGAGGTTTATGTAACGATGGAAACCTAGATCTTCAATAATCTGTACCGTATAGGAGGCTGTTGGCCCCACACCCTCTATAGGCGTCCCTCCCACCCTTTGTTGGGTGTCGCGGCTGATCGCTCTCGTTTCCACCGCTAGCACTCGTGTACCGCTCAATGGATCTGAGGGCTCAAAATTCTGGCATGCGAGGGGTCTAAGGCAGGGCGACCCAATCTCGCAGACCCTCTTCATTGCGATCATGGACGTGATGAACGTGGCGTTCAAACTGGTGGAGGAGAAAGGACTCTTTGCTGATTTCAGATCGTGTGGAATCCGTCACCGCCTTTCTCTCTGTTTGCGGACGATGTGGTGCTCTTCATCAAGCCTGAGGTGCGCGAAGCAACTGCAGCGCTGCAGATCCTGAAAGTCTTTGGCGAGGCCTCTGGGCTCCATTGCAACCTCGACAAGAGCTCCGCCTCGCCGATTCGTTGCAACGGGATCGACCTATCCGCGACCATCGCCGCTCTACAGTGCCCGATGAAGCCATTTCCCGTCCAGTACCTGGGAATGCCGCTTTTGCCCATCTGGCTGTCGAAGAGCGCACTGCAGCCTTTGGTGGACAAAGTTGCGAACCATATACCCTCCTAGAAGGTAGGTCTCCTTCAGCGAAGCGGAAGACTGATTCTCCTGAACTCGACGCTCAACGCGACGCCAATATACCCTATGCTTGTAGGGTTCGCAACATAGAAAACAAAAAATTTCCTATGATGGGAACAACTATGTACCAAGATCTATCTACTAGGTACAAGCAACGGTCGGATATAAATCCGTAGAGAACATACCCTTGAAGACCAACAAAGCTTAATGAGGTTGAACTCGTGGTTGATGTAGACGAACTCTTGCCGATCTCAAGATCGAGCGGAAGTCCTAGCGTCGCAAATCAGCAGCGCATCAGTGCTCGCACACACGTCTGAGGCACCGAGAAACCTCCGCCTCCTTGCTCCAGCGATGCAACGGAAGAAACAACTCTTTCTTGCCGAAAGCCACCGGGAACATGTATCTCGCTAGTCCGAGACCATGGGGAATAAACTAGAGGGGGAGAGAGATCCTTCACGAAGAGGTGTGAGTGGGAGAGAGAGGGAGAGGGGGCTTTATATAGGAGGGAGGGGGCACCCCTAGGGGGTGGCCGACGCATGGGGTCTACCCCCTCCCCTCCTCCATTCATGTGGGTGGAAGCTCCACTCACAAAATGCCCCTTCATTTCTCCACTCAAAAATCCCATTAAATTTCCACCAAATTTAATGCAAACTCTATTTAAATAAAACTCCTTTTATTTATTCAGAATTTTGTCAGTTACCTTAATGACAAACATTCACATATAACCCCTTGCTAGTATTTCATTTCACATGCAAAAACACTTTCTGCAATTTCATCCGAAAACAGTTTTGGTGTCTAGTGAAATAAATTCATGCGCTTTGTCATTCTTTTCAGCATGAAACTATTTGTTCCAAATGGTGTCGGTGTCTCTTAAGTGTGTCACCCTATGGTTCGCGAATAATGCGGACATGATCGAGACCCCTGTCAGATCAATAATCAGAAGTGGGACCTGGAGATCCATACTGACTCCCACACATTCAACGATGACTTTCTTTATGATCGTGAGAACCTTTTATGCTAGTAACTTAATCCCTTTGTCTCGCGATATATTACATGTCCGAGATTCGATCATCGGTATCTCCATACCTAGTTTGACCTCGTTACTGACATGTACTCTTTTCTTGTTTCCGTGATATAACATTCTAGTGATCAAATCACTTGCTTGCAAGCTAATCAATTTTATATGATCGAGAGGGCCCAGAGTATATCTATCCGTCATCGGGATGAACAAATTCCACTCTTGATCCATGGGCCCCAACATAACACTTTAGTAGTACTGAACCCATCTTTGTAATCATCCTATTACAATATGACGTTTGATGTTATCAAGATACTCTTCTAGTGTTAGTGATTGACATGATCTCATGGTCTAAGGATTAGGATTACTTCGTATGATGTTATAGAAATATAAACTCAATGACTTTGATCGTAATGTTATACTTCGGATGAATGTTCATCACACCATTCTAATAATGTTGTGACCTCGTTATTAACAACATCCAATGTCCATGATTAGGAAACCTTGATCATCTTGTGTTGCCTGTCAAAACCCACCGGCGAGCAGCGACGAGCAACACGAAGAGTCGGGAGGCTCCCAGGACTGCTGGTGGGCCCTGGTCCCTCGGGCAACGGCCCGCAAAACTCCGGCACACGTCCTGGCTGGTTCGAGGGCGTGCCACCTGACCTATACCCGGTCAGGAAGGTGATGGGTTGCTTCGAGTGGTTTCCTGCATGGCAAATAAACACACGTAAAATTCAAGCCGCAACCGGCTCCCAGGTTTCCCTGCGAATCGGCTCCTAGAGCCGATTATCCCATGGTTCTGCATTAGATCTACGATAACATGGGGTTTTGCTTCATCAATACAAGTTAAATCGATCTACGACAGTTTAACATTTTCACTACATAATTGGAACGTCCTACACGTAATTGAGCCTAGTAGATACAAAAGATAATAGAAAACTAACCCTAGAGAAGGCCTAAAAACCAACGTAAAGTCAATTCCTGGAACAACTCCTCTCGGATTGGTAAACCACGTCTTACACACTACTGGATCGTTCAACCCGTTTGCAAGGCCTGACCATGTAGATATCAAACTATACCTTGGAGAACAAGGCACAACTATAACAGATCAAATCGACTTAAATAAAGATCAAGCAAGATGCCACCCTTACACCCGGGAAAAGGTGCAAAGGCGGCGAGATAACTGTAGGCAGCATAACTAAACGATCATAGCAAAAAGGTACCGATGCTAGCCTAAACAAATCTATGATAATAGTATTACTCGCCATAAACAAGGCTTCAGTACGAGTAACACCAAATAACGCATAAGTAGATACTGCCTAGATCGCAAGATGCGATCTAGGCAGCATGGCACTTACCTGAGAAAAACCCTAGAAACAAGGGGTGGCGATGCGCCGAGATTGTGTTTGTTGTGAACGTGATTGTCCTCTTCTTCTCGATAACCTTAGGTACATATTTATAGTCCGGAGACTTTCTATCTTTGGAATAACTCTAACAACTCTATCTCTTACCTAAACCGAAACGGAACCTATTACAATATAAGATACACGGGCAATTTAGCCCAAATCAACGCACAAGGCCGATCCAACAACACGTTGCATATACGTATCTTCTAAGCCCATCTTGATTACGGCCCATCTCCTCCTTTGGCCAAAATATGGCGATAACACATGCCCCCCTGGTTTTGGTAATAATAATTCCAAAACCACTCTGTTTTTTCCTTCTCCTCTTTTTTTTCTGTATCGGGTTACGCGTTGCCAGAATGCGTTGCAGAACAGAATCGTCACGCCACCCCCTCATCATGATGCCATGTCTTCTCCACTTCTCCGCAGTGCATGATTTGACAATTTCGGCAGCACATTCTGGGAAACCGCTATAGCATTGAACCACCTCCCACTATTCCCCTTATTTAACTTCATCTGAACAGTTTGTACCCCCATCTTCTTCCATCAGCCAAAAAACCCTCTTCCTCCGCCGAAAAAACCCTCTTCCTCTGCCATGGCCTCCTCTTCTTCATCTGGCCTGTCCTCCCAAGCCTCCAACACAATGAGCGACCGGGAGCCGACGCCAGAGCACCCGCCGACGGCGGCGTACAACGCTCTCGCCCCACAATGGTGGGACGAGAGGGATTGGGATTTCGCCACCTGGTCGGAGGACAACGCGTCCCTGACTGACGGCGAGGAGGGCCTGCAGTTCCTCGTCGACGGGGAACTGGAGGCGAAGAGCAGCGATGACGCCTGGTCCTGGGACGGCGTCGAATCCTCCGACGAGGAGGAGGAGTCGGAGGAGGACACCTCCTCCGATGAGTATCCACCGGTGAAGCGCTTCCGCGCCGGGTCCAGCGAGGACACCGAAGACGACGACAAGGACGAGGAGGCCCCCGCTGGCATCTTCAGCAGCAACAGCGAAGACGACGCGGGCAGCAGCGCTGATGACAGCGAACAAGACGATGGCGAAGACAGCGGCGACGACCTCGGCCTCTAGATTAGGAACTACTAGTAGTAGTAGTAGATTTCCTTTTGTAAGCAATCAGCTCCACTGTAAATAATCGTCTTTTGAATGAACGAAGATTGCTTTTCCAACTCGAAGATTGCTTTTCCGACCCAATTTCTCCGATAGTCAAAATAGGTCGATGCTCCAGAAGCCGATAGTACTGTATCGGCTTTCACCACACTGCGCTCATACAGTCAAACAAGTCAAATCTCAAAGAGCCGATGGTAAAGCATCGGCTTTCAAAAAACGTTGACAAGGTCAATTTTGGTCGCGTATTTAAACAAATCTGAGCGGCCACTTTCCAGTTTCAAACGGTAACCTGCGACCCTCTTCAAAAAGGGGCGACCCAGATCTCCAATTGCCCACCGACCAGATCGAGCTCACAGTCGACAAGAACCCTCGATCCCCGACTGCATAGATCCATCTCCGCCGGCAAACTAGATGGCGGAATCGTCCAACACCAACCCAGAGGTCTCCGGTCTGAAGGTACGCCTACTCCTCGCAGTCTGAACACGATGCTAGAATTGATGGCGAACACCTGAATTAATGCCTTATTCCACCATTAAATTTTCTAGGTTTCAGACATTCTGCTGCCGCATCCTTCTCTCCCAAATTCTCTCTGTCTTGGCCCTCGTACAGAATCTAGTCCTGCCCATCTGATTTCTTGCGAAGCAAACAGAATCCCCTTCGTAAGCCAAGACCTAGATTTAAACTCTTGGGCCGACTGCTTGCGAGCCTGGCCTAATCCTCCTGAACATTGGGTCTCTTGGTTCAGCAGGGTAGCTAGAGCTTACCAATCCCAATGGGAAACCACGGGAATAGCCGATGCCTTGCATTTGTCATTGTCTCCTCTTGAGAAACATGAGAATCTTCTAAAAAACCATCGGCTACTTCTGGTCTGACGCTCTGAACTGCTTCATGTTCGGTCATGGCCCTATGTCACCAACTCTGTTAGACGTGGTGATGATTACTGGTCTAGATGTTACATCACCCAGCCCCTCTGCTTTTAAACTGACCAAAGTCCCCTACAAACTGTCTTCTAAAACAGACTGCACGAACTGGGGTGCCTACCTCCAACGCCATATGAAAACAAAGGGCCCTGTCACAGAGAAAGAACACACAGCCTTTCTCAACTTCTGGCTGGAACATTTCATATTCTATGGCCCTTCCCTGGCTCCAACCAAGAATTACCTCTCCTTAGCCCATGAACTGGCCAAAGGCACTCAACTTGGCATCGGCAAACTGTTCCTTGGAGAGGTCTATCGATATCTCCAGTTGATGTTTGTCAAGCTGTTCTCTGGCATAGCAGTCAAAACAGGTGGTCCTTGGTGGTTCATTCAGCTATGGGCTCAGCTGTATTTTCAAAACCACGTCCCAAACTTCCCCCTTTTGGCGAGTTGCACCTTTCCAGATGTCAAAGGGAAGCAGATCCGATGCACCAGCTATGGCCAAGCTTTGTATCGACTGCCAGGTAGTAAACTGACCCCTCAGGAAGCATCTAAATGGTTCAGCATTTTCTTTCAAGGCCTGGATAATCCTATCTTCTTTCCTTACACGGAAGAATCGGAACATTTCGAAAATCCACTCTCCTTCAGGCTAGACAATTTTGCCGATGACACTAGCACTCGGCAGCTCTTTTCCATCGTGATCCGTCCCTGTTTCCTTCCAGTTGGCATGAGTACATCCAACAGAATAATCAAGCCTGGGTATGAATTCTACCAGCCGGTCGTAGTGGCTCGGCAATTTGGCCTTGGACAAGTACCTCCCCATCTCTTTCTCCACCATCTTACGGAGAGCAGAGCCGACCTGCCTGATCCTCTCACCAGTCAAAGGTGTTACTCCTTCTTTGATGCTCTGACCATCCCTATTCCTAATGACCTGACCTTCGCCTCATCAACTGATGGCTTTGAAGACTGGTGGTCAATGTGGAAGACTCATGCCTTCAGGAGAGCTCTGGGACCGTTGCTAAAGCAGCTCGATGCTGACTATGACATCCCCGTGGAACAGGTACCACTACTTGTAAATTTTCTTGATGCAGCTCACAAATGATTCTTCTACTAACCCACTCTTTCTCTTTGCAGCAACAAGATGGCCCTGAACCTACGCACAGTGATGGCTCCCCCTTCGAGTTCTTTCCGCCAGCTCCTGTGGTTCTCTTCTGCAAAAACTCGCCACCTTTGAAAAAGGTCATGATGCAGAACCAGCCGATCACACCACAATCGGCTTCCAAGAACCAAGCAACTCCTAAATCAGCAGCCCCTCGAGTTCCAACTAAGACAAGAACGATGGTGAGGAAGGTGGCTGCCAGGAAGACCTTGAGGCGCCGGAGCCCTTCTCCAGAAAGCTCGCATGTAGGCTGATCCATGTCTTGGTCGATCCTTCTCATTCTTCCATTCTTGCAGACATGCTCGTGCTTACTGGTTCTCCTTTTTTACAGGCTTCCGTCGAAGACACCTCTAGCGAGGACACTCAGACCAATCGAGGAGGACTAGGCCCCACAGATTCTGAGAGGACCATCACACCGAGCCAGCCAGATTCACCACCATCGGCTTCCAGGAAAAGGTCGGTTCCTGAACCTACTGCCTCCCGAGCACCAGTCGAGGCGGGGCCAGCTGTGGGTCCCAAGAGAGCTCGCAAAGGACTGCAAGCTTCTTCGTCGAGCCAGGAGGTTTCGAAAATCATCACCCTTCATGCCCTTACCACTTACTTCTTTTTATCTGCCGATTCATCATCATTTACATCGGCTAAACACCTTCAATGCAGACGACTGACGTTTCTAGTGGGAAAGCTGGGGCAGTGCCGATGCCTTTAGCCAAGCCGGATTCAGCAATCCCCGAAGGTGCAGATGAAACGGCTACCACTTTGGCCAAGCCCCCAGCAACCACACACAAACCGATCGTCTCCTCATCTGCTGTCCCCTCAATCTTAGGAGAGGTATGTTAGCTTCTTTCGGCTCATCCTTACACGTTGGACGCGTACTGACGCTTTTTTCGGGCTGCCAGAGTTATGATATTTCAGGCTTGCTGACGTTCGACCCTGAATCCATCGAACCAACTCCCTCTGTTGCCGATGATGAACCACGAGCCAGGGCTGTTCCACCTCAATTCCAGCGTCTTAAAACCCTGCTGTCCTCCCCGATCGAAGAGTTGATCGAGGGTTCTGAGGAGGTGAAGAGCGTTCTTGCTGAAATAAAAGACCAACTCCCAGTAGCATTGCAGGTGAAGCTTTGGCCAGTTGTAACTCTGTCTTTCTACGGGTCAAGGGTGAAGTTAGCTCGTGAGAGGATCAGTCTGCGCCGCACCCAACTTCCACTGAAGGCCAATATCGCAGACAGATGTCAGCAGCTCAACGAGAAAAAGGCGTCTCTTGATGCCAAAACTGACACCTCTGTCAGTACCGCCGAGCTCGCATCCTTGAAAAGGGAGCTGGAAGATCTTGAAGAGAAGGTCCGGGCGACTAAACAGCTCATTCGCGACAAGGAAGAATCCATCGCCCGATCCCAAGACGAAGCAGAAAGCCTCAAAGTTCAACTGAAGACCGATCTGGCAGAAATACGTGCCCTGAACAAGCAGCTAGTGACGGGCAAGGACGAAGATGACGAAGCCGAGATCGTCGAGGTGGACCGTGTCCGTGCTGACGCCCTCCACGCCTTCGAGGCATTTCTTCAGTAGCTCGTTTATGTAAACTGGCATCTGCTTGTAACAGTTTGAACCTCTAGAGTCGATGACTGTGCATCGGCTATATATATTTATTTTTATTTGGCCGATTTTGTGTATCGGCCCCCATATCTCACTGTCCATCATCCCACATGCTTGGGAAATATTTCTTGAGATGCTGACCGTTGACAGCCACTGGGAATTTCACGCCATCCAGCTCCTCCAGCATGTACGCGTTCCCCCTTAAGACCTGATCGACCCTGTATGGCCCGTGCCAATTTGGAGACCATTTACCGTATGCTGCATCCTTGGTTCCTAATGGTAATACCGCTTCCCATACGAGATCGCCAACGTGGAACTCCTTTGGTCTCACCTTCTTATTATATGCACGAGCTACCTTGGCCTTGTTTTCTTTGATTTTCTCGAGCGACCATAGCCTAAGCTCAGTCAGATCCTCAACACTGTCACTCATCAGGGCCGCATATTCTTCGGTTGTTAGATCGTTCTGAAAAGTGACACGTCTCGATCCAGCCGTAATTTCCCAGGGCAATACGGCTTCTTGTCCATAGACTAGATGGTATGGCGAGGTTTTTATCGCTCCATGGCATGACATGCGATAATCCCATAAAGCCTCTGACAAAACCTCGTGCCAACGCCTAGGGTGATCATCGACTTTCCTCTTGATCAGCTTGATAAGGCTCTGGTTGGACGCTTCAGCTTGCCCATTTGCTTGAGCATAGTATGGAGATGATCGAATCAGCTTAATCCCTGTGTCCTCACAGAACTTTCTGAACTCGTGAGAAATAAAGACCGAACCTCCATCGGTCGTGATAGTCTGGGGAATCCCGAATCTATGAATGACGTGTTCTTTCACAAAATCGACAACATCCTTCGAGCTCACTGACTTCATAGGGACGGCTTCCACCCATTTAGTGAAATAATCCGTAATGGCCAAAATCCACATGTGGCCTTTGCTTGATGGAGGATTGATCTTGCCAATCATATCCATGCCCCAACCTCGGAATGGCCAAGGTTTGATGATGGGGTTCATTGCTGACGCGGGCACCATCTGAATTTTTCCAAATTTCTGACATGCTTGACACCCTTTGTAGTACTTAAAACAGTCCTCAAGCATGGTGGGCCAATAAAACCCTGATCGCCTGATCAACCATTTCATCTTGTGAGCCGATTGGTGAGTTCCACAGGCGCCTTCGTGTACCTCGTGCAGGAGCCGATTGGCCTCGGCTGTCCCCAGACATTTGAGCAATAACCCCTCCAGAGTCCTGTAAAACATGTCGTCCCCGATAAGCACGTACTTCATGGCCTTGTACCTTATCCGTTTAGGTGCCCCCCGAGCCGAATCTTTCAAGTAATTGAAGATATCGGCTCTCCAGTCGTTCGTCTCCAGGAACTGAACTTGAACATCAGTTCCCTCTGCTACATCCTTGTAGCCTGAAGCCATTTGTGCGAGATCATTTGCCTCTGTATTCTGCGATCGCGGGATCCAGTTAAAGTTTATGTACCGGAACTGTGCCATGAGCTCACGGCATTGCAACCATAATGGGAAGAGAGACTCGCTCTCACACTTGTATTCCTCCGTGAGCTGGGAAATCACCAATTTGGAGTCTCCAAAAATTTCCACTGCCTCTGCCCCAGCTTCTATGAGCAACTCCATTCCCTTGCGTATCGCCTCATACTCAGCGACGTTGTTGGTGCGAGGGGCAGATAACCTGATGGAGAAGGAAAATGTTGCCCCCCGGGGCGACACGAGTAGCATGCCGATGCCGCACCCATCGTCACAAACCGATCCATCGAAAAACATAGCCCACGCTCGTATAGACAGTGCTGCTATATTAGTGTTGATCCTTTCAGCGATAAGGTCGGCCAATGCCTGTCCCTTAACTGCTTTCGCGGGTTGATACCGGATGTCAAACTCTGATAATGCAAACATCCATTTGCCCAGTCGGCCTTTCAACATAGGAGCCGACAACATGTGCTTCATGACATCTGATTTGCATATGATGACAATCTCCGCTGATAGCAAAATGTGGCGCAGCTTGGTGCAGGTGAAAAACAGGCAGAGGCACAACTTGTCGATCTCAGGATACCTTGTCTCTGCATCCAGCATCCTTCTGCTGATGTAAAATACAACTCGCTCCAGCCCATCATAAACTTGCACCACCACGGAGGCGATGGACGTGTCAGCTACTGATAAGTAAATGTAGAATGGCCTATCCGGTTGGGGCGGAACCAATACTGGCGGCTTCGTCAGATATTCTTTGATCTCGTCGAAGGCTCGTTGTTGTTCTGCCCCCCAGCTGAACTCCTCGTCAGATTTAATCTTCACCAGTCCCATGAACGGCTCTATTCTTCCTGACAGATTGGAGATGAATCTTCTAACGAAGTTGATCTTGCCGATGAGAGACTGCAGTTCTTTCTTCGTGGTAGGTGGCTTCATTGTTCGCACTGCCTCCTGACTTTTCAGGCCGATCTCAATTCCGCGTTCATGGACCAAGAACCCCAAGAACTGACCGGCCGTCACCCCAAAGGCACACTTTTTTGGATTCATCCGTAGCCCGAATTTTCTTGTTCGGTCCAGGACGCGTTGCAGATCGTCCAAGTGTCCTTGTACTGAAGCAGACTTGACCACCACGTCATCGATGTAAATTTCCACCAGCTTGCCGATCAGATCATGGAAAATGTAATTCATGGCTCTTTGGTATGTGGCGCCGGCATTCTTCAGCCCAAATGTCATGACTACATATTCAAACAACCCCACCGAACCTGGGACTCTGAACGCAGTCTTATGTATGTCTTCTGGAGCCATAAAAATTTGGTTCTAACCGGCATTGCCATCCATGAAGCTCAAGATCTTATGACCAGCCGCTGCGTTGATTAACGTTTCTGCCACCGGCATCGGATACTCATCCTTTGGAGTAGCTCTATTGAGATCCCGAAAATCTATGGCAACACGCCTGCGGCCATCCTTTTTCTCTACAGGTACGATACTAGAAATCCACTTAGCATACCTGCATGGCCTGATTAACTTGGCTGTCAACATTTTCTCGACCTCTTTCTTGACTTCTTCCAAAATTTCGGCCTTCATCTGTCGTGCTCGCTGCTGGAATGGCCGAAATCCTTTTTTAAGCGGGAGTCGATGCTCAATGATGCTCCTGTCTAATCCAGGCATCTCTGTATAGTCCCAGGCGAAGCAGTCTGGATATTCTTTCAATAGAGCTATCATCGGACCCCGTAGACTCGGATCTAACTTCTTGCTGATAAATGTTGGTCGTGGCTTATCCCCAGGACCGATGTCGATTTCCTCTAGTTCATCAGCGGATGTAAACCCATACCCTAGCTTTCCGTCACCTGTTAAATCGATGCTAAACACAGGGCAAACAGTAGGTGAGTATAACAAAAATAATCTGGGCCGATTGCCTGAATCGGCCCCCTTTTTTATTGCATTAGTCAAGGACGGTTTACACCTTATTTGTGTTTTACAATGGCAGGGAATCTCCCTGCTACGACTACATGATCTGCTTGTCGTAAGATTGCTGCTTTTTGTTTTTTGTGGCCGATCGCAGGGATCGTCCGTACCACGTACGATCGTGGACTTTGCTACTCTGTCAGGCCAGTGGATAAGACCAGCCTCACCCCGTTTTTTGTAGCTTCAATGCGCTCACAGCCGTCTAGACTGATTCCAGAGATCAGCTCTTGGTCTTCTGCTTCCCAGATGTTCATGCCAGCTATGGAGATCTCGATAGAATCATCTGCATGAATGACCTCCACCTCATCTCCATCCCACTGTATTAGGCACTGGTGCATCGTGGATGGAATGCAGCAGTTAGCATGAATCCAATCTCTCCCTAGCAAGACAGCGTAGGTGCTTTTGCTGTCCACGACGAAGAATGACGTAGGGATGGTTTTTCTGCCCATGGTCAGATCCACGTTCAGTACGCCTTGCGTTTCCGAAGTTTGGCCGTTGAAGTCGCTTAACGTGACGTTGGTTTTGATCAGATCTGCAGTGGAGCGTCCCAAACGCCGTAGCATGGAGTATGACATTATATTGACTGCCGCTCCGGTGTCCACCAACAGCTTGCTGACAGGCTGCCCATTGATGTAACCTCGTAGGTACAGGGCTTTCAGATGTTTGTAGCCCTTCTCACGTGGCTTCTCAAAGATAACCGGCCGTGGGCCGCAGTCAAACTGTGCCACTGGTAGCTCGTTGGTTCTTGGTGCGCAGAACTCTGACGGAAGTATGAATACCATGTTTGTGCCAGTCGATGTCTTTGCATCGGCTTTTATCGGTTTGGGGCGCCACTCTTTCCTTTTCGGGCGATCTTCCGTTTTCAAGGTCTGCCGAATCTTAACGGCCAAATCGGGCCGTGCTTTCTTTAAAGCGTGGAGATACTGCGCTTCGGCTTCCTCCAAGTTACGCAGCCGCTGCACTCTACGCTTTTGGGTGTGTCTGAGTCCGTCGGGACACCACCTTGGACGGTGATATCTGTCTTTTTCTTTGTCATCCATTGGCTCCTCGAGATCTTTTGCTCGAGCGGACTCCCTGTATCGGCTCTGAGGTGGGAGAGGCCCTAGACGCTTGAACACTGACACTGGCCCCGTGTCCTCCTTCTGCTGTCCACATTCCGGGCAGTTATCGATTGTAGGCAATCGGCTCATTCCCGCATCCCAGCAATACTTGAAGAAAGGACAACCCCAATGTTTGTCTGCGCCTTCCTTTTATTTTGACGGTCCCCTAGCGAGGTGCTCATATCCTTCATCGTTTCCATCGCGCCGGCGACGTCGGTCATACTGACGCTCATACTTGTTAAGGAGATGCGTGGAATGTGGCTTCTGATATCGCACGCTCCTCACCTGTTCCTCAGTTAAATACCGCCTGTCATCGTAGCTGGGCCGGTCGCGTGGACCAGCCTCCTCTCTTTCTTTGCCCCGAGAGCGACCGCCTTCCTCCTTGTACGTGCCATGGTGGTACACAGGCCCTGCCATGTTGACATCGAACGAGAAATCCAACTGGCGCCTCGTGGAGTGGCTGTGTTCTACCATGTTGACGCCGGGAAACGGGTTGGTGTCTACTTTCATGGCGAATTGCCCCAGGATCAGACGGCCCTGCTCTATCGCCGTTTGGATCTGGCGACGTAGCTCTTTGCAGTCATTGGTGGTGTGGGTGAACGAGTGATGCCACTTGCGGTATGGTCTTCCGTTCATCTCTTGAGCCGTAGGGATTTTGTGGCCTTCGGGTAACTTCAGCTGCTTTTCTTTCAGCAGTAAATCGAATATCTGCTCAGCTTTGCTCACATCGAAGTCGAACCCTTTTGCAGGCCCTTGCTGTTTCACCCATTTGCAGGATACAGGATCTGCCCCCCGAGCCCATTCAGCCACGGCCACCTCCTGGTCTTGCGTAGGATCTTCTTCTTCTGTATCGACCAAGCCTATCGGACGTTTGAACTTGTCTTGGTATAACTCAGGGTGGCGCTGTTCATACATCGTCAGCTTCTGGGCCATGTGCGCCAATGAGTTGTACTCTACTTGGAAAGCCAGATCCTTGATAGGTGCTGAGAGACCCAACACTGCCAGCTCGACTGCTTCTTTTTCAGTTAAACGAGCTGAGTAACATCGGTTCTTGATAGTCCTGAAAAGCGCTGGATGTACTCGGCCACAGTTTCTCCCCGCTTTTGCCGCACCTGTGCCAGGTCTGCAATGCCAGCCTCGGTAGCCTCTGAATGATACTGAATGTGGAACTGCTCTTCCAGTTGCTTCCAGGTCTGGATCGAATCAGGTGGCAGCGAGGTGTACCACCCAAAAGCTGGTCCTGTCAGAGATTGCGCAAAGAACCTTACGCGCAACTGATCTGATGCTGAAATCATGCCTAACTGTGCCAGGTATCGGCTCACGTGCTCGATCGAGCTCGACCCTTCTGACCCGCTAAACCTTGAGAACTCAGGGAGCCGATACTTGGGTGGCAGCGGAATCAGGTCAAACTCGTTGGGGTACGGCTTTGAATAGCCGATTGTCCTTCTCTTCGGCACGAAGCCGAACTGGTCTCTCAAGATGGTACGGATTTGCTCCACTGTTTGGGCTGCAGGGGCTAGATTCTCATGACTCGTTCCAGTGGCATACTTGGCTAGCCACGCCTGTTTGTCGGCGTCCATCCCAGACATCGCTGCTCCAGAAACGCCTACTCCTGAAACCCCTGCTCCAGGAACTCCTGCCGCAGAAATCCCTGCGGTCGCAATCTGGTTGGTGCGTGTCAGGTTATTGCAGTCCGGCACGTAGGTGCACACATATCCATGTGGGATTTCTTTAGGTGGTTCAAACAGGAACTGGCAATCGCCTGGGTCGCCTCCGACCTTGTAGACGACGTACGCCGCTGCCCCTGGTGGCTCCGGAGCTGCAAGTGTGAATGGCAGCTGTGGCCTGGCCTGGAGCGGTCTTTCTCCCTGGTGGGTCCCCAGAGTAGGCCCCGACGGAGAGTACTGATGTTTCATGATCTCCTGAACTACGCGAACTGCAATCCGCTCGAAAGCGTTCACCAGGCTCTCAGAATGGCGGTGAAGAGAATGAGCCACCATGTAGTTGACTTCCTGTCGCAGAGCTCTGGTGCGCTCCTCTGAAGGAACAGACAGATCCACCTCATCAAGAGCACCCTCGGGTGAGAACCCTTTCCACCTGATGCCGTGCTTACGAGTCCTCTCAAAAGAGCCGATGAGATCGGCTTCGAAGAGAGCTTTGATGTCATCATACTTTGCCTTGTGCTCCTCAGGCAAATCGTCGTACGTGACCAGTCTGTTCTCCATCGCAGCGTCGGATGTTGATGTAGACGTTGTTGAAGGTCCCACCGGGCGTGCCAGAATGTGTTGCCTGTCAAAACCCACCGGCGAGCAGCGACGATCAACACGAAGAGCCGGGAGGCTCCCAGGACTGCTGGTGGGCCCTGGTCCCTCGGGCAACGGCCCGCAAAACTCCGGCACACGTCCTGGCTGGTTCGAGGGCGTGCCACCTGACCTATACCCGGTCAGGAAGGTGATGGGTTGCTTCGAGTGGTTTCCTGCATGGCAAATAAACACACGTAAAATTCATGCCGCAACCGGCTCCCAGGTTTCCCTGCGAATCGGCTCCTAGAGCCGATTATCCCATGGTTCTGCATTAGATCTACGATAACATGGGTTTTTGCTTCATCAATACAAGTTAAATCGATCTACGACAGTTTAACGTTTTTACTACATAATTGGAACGTCCTACACGTAATTGAGCCTGGTAGATACAAAAGATAATAGAAAACTAACCCTAGAGAAGGCCTAAAAACCAACGTAAAGTCGATTCCCGGAACAACTCCTCTCGGATTGGTAAACCACGTCTTACACACTACTGGATCGTTCAACCCGTTTGCAAGGCCTGACCATGTAGATATCAAACTAAACCTTGGAGAACAAGGCACAACTATAACAGATCAAATCGACTTAAATAAAGATCAAGCAAGATGCCACCCTTCCACCCGGGAAAAGGTGCAAAGGCGGCGAGATAACTGTAGGCAGCATAACTAAACGATCATAGCAAAAAGGTACCGATGCTAGCCTAAACAAATCTATGATAATAGTATTACTCGCCATCAACAAGGCTTCAGTACGAGTAACACCAAATAACGCATAAGTAGATACTGCCTAGATCGCAAGATGCGATCTAGGCAGCATGGCACTTACCCGAGAAAAACCCTAGAAACAAGGGGTGGCGATGCGCCGAGATTGTGTTTGTTGTGAACGTGATTGTCCTCTTCTTCTCGATAACCTTAGGTACATATTTATAGTCCGGACACTTTCTATCTTTGGAATAACTCTAACAACTCTATCTCTTACCTAAACCGAAACGGAACCTATTACAATATAAGATACACGGGCAATTTAGCCCAAATCAACGCACAAGGCCGATCCAACAACACGTTGCATATACGTATCTTCTAAGCCCATCTTGATTACGGCCCATCTCCTCCTTTGGCCAAAATATGGCGATAACATCTTGTTAGTCAACGAGCTAGTTTATAAGAGAGGCATAACTAGGAACTTTCTGTTTGTTTATTAAACACACATGTATTAACGTTTCCGTATTAATACAATTATAGCATGCAAAATAAACATCTATCATATACTTGAAATATACATAATAACCACTTTATTATTGCCTCTCAGGACATATTCCCTTCACTCTCCCACTTGTACTAGAGACAATTATCTAGCTACATAGTGATAAATCTAACACTCATGGAGTTCTGGTGTTGATCATGTTTTGCTCTAGGGAGAGTTTTAGTCAACGGATCTACTACATTGAGATCCGTATGTACTTTACACATCTTTATATCTCCATCCTTGACATGCTCGCGGATGGAGTGAAACCGGCGCTTAATATGCTTGGAATTATTGTGAGACCTTGGTTCTTTGGCATTGGCTATGGCACCATTGTTGTCACAATAGATCACCATTGGGTCCAACACGCTCGCAACCACACCCAGTTCGGTTATGAATTCCTTCATCCAAACTGCTTCCTGAGCCGCTTCCGAAGCAGCAACATATTCGGCCTCCGTTGTTGATCCCGTCACCACGGGTTGTTTGGAACTCCTCCAACTAACTGATCCACCATTCATGAGAAATACGTATCCGGATTAAGATTTAGAGTCATCCGAATCGGTGTCAAAGCTAGCGTCGACATAACGGTTAGCGACGAGCTCTTCTTCACCTCCGTACACGAGAAACATATCCTTAGTTCTTCGCAAGTACTTAAGGATATTCTTGACCGCTATCCAGTGTTTCGATCCTGGATTAGATTGGTATCTAGTAGTTAAACTAATATCATATGCCACATCCGGTCTTGTACATAACATGGCGTATATTATAGAGCCTATGGCTGAAGCATAGGGGACTTTGTCCATTATCTCTCTTTCTTGCGTCGTAGCCGGACTTTGAGTCCTACTCAATGTCTTGCCTTGCAACATAGGTAAGAACCCTTTCTTAATTCCGTCCATTTTAAATTTCTTTAAAATCTTATCATGGTATGTACTTTGTGATAGACCTATTAGGCGCCTGGATCTATCCCTATAGATCTTTATGCCTAATATGTATGACGCTTCACCTAGGTCCTTCATTGAAAATTTGTTGTTTAGATAACTTTTAATACTGTTTAAAATATTTATATAATTTTTTATCAATAATATGTCATCCACATATAATATCAGAAATTCCACATCGCTCCCACTCACTTTCTTGTAAATACAAGCCTCTCCATAAGTTTGGATAAATACAAACTCTTTGATCACCTCATCAAAGCGGAGATTCCAACTCCGGGATGCTTGCTTCATTCCATAGATGGATCGCTGAATCTTGCACATCTTGTCAGCATCCTTAGGATCGACAAAACCCTTTGGTTGTACCATATACAACTCTTCTTCAATGTTGCCGTTGAGGAACCATTTTTGACATCCATCTGCCATATCTCATAGTCGAAATATGCAGCAATTGCTAACATAATCCTAATTGACTTTAGCATCGCTACGAGAGAGAATGTCTCATCGTAGTCAAATCCTTGAATTTGTCGAAACCCCTTTGCGACAAGTCGACCTTTATAGGCGGTTACATTACCATCAACATCAGTTTTCCTTTTGAAACTCCATTTACTCTCCACGACCTTAAGTCCACCAAGGTCCAAACCTGGTTTTCGTACATGGATTCCATCTCGGATTTCATGGCTTCTAGAATTTTTTTTGGAATCCGGGCTCATCATCGCTTCTTCATATGTCGCAGGGTCATCAATTTCATCGACCATGAAATTCATTACAGGATTTCCGTACAGCTCGGGAGCTGCACGTGTCCTGCTAGACCTGCGAGGTTCGGTAGTATTCTCTTTCGGAGATTCATGATTGTTATCATTAGTTCCCTCTTCATTTGGTGCAGTCAACTCCGAAACGGCTTCCGGTGCTAGGCTACTCGCCATATTATGAAGAGAAGGTTCTACAACCTCTTCGAGTTCTACCTTCTGACTACACACACCTTTCGCGAGAAACTCTTTCTCTAGAAAGGATCCATTCTTGGCAACGAAAACCTTGCCCTCGGATCTGTGATAGAAGGAATACCCAATAGTTTCCTTAGGGTATCCTATGAAGACGCATTTTTCCGCTTTGGTCTCGAGTTTATTTGGTTGAAGTTTCTTCACATAAACATCGCATCCCCATACTTTAAGAAATGACAGCTTAGGTTTGTTTCCAAACCACAATTCATATGGTGTCTTTTCAACGGATTTAGATGGTGCCCGATTTAAAGTGAATGCAACAATTTCTAGTGCATAACCCCAAAATGACAGTGGCAAGTCTGTCAGAGACATCATAGATCGAACAATATCTAGTAAAGTACGATTACGACGTTCTGACACACCATTTCTCTGTGGTGTTCCAGCAAGTGTGAGTTGTGAAGCTATTCCACACTCTTTCATATGTGTGCTAAACTCGTAACTTAGATACTCACCTCCACGGTCCGACCATATAAATTTGATCTTTCTATTATGATGATTTTGCACTTCACTCTGAAACTCCTTAAATTTCTCAAAGGTTTCAGACTTGTGTTTCATTAAGTAGATATAACCGTGTCTACTCGAATCATCCGTGAAAGTAACAAAATAACGATATCCACCTCGCGCTGACACACTCATTGGACCACACACGTCAGAGTGTATGATTTCCAATAAATCTGTCGCCCGTTCCATTGAACTAGAAAACGACGTTCTAGTCATCTTTCCCATAAGGCATGGATCACATGTATCAAATGATTCGAAATCAAGTGATTCTAAAAGTCCATCCGAATGGAGCTTGTTCGTGCGTTTAACGCCAATATGACCTAGACGGCAGTGCCACATATATGCAGATATATCATCATTAATTTTAATCATTTTAGCATCAACATTATGAATATGTGTAACACTATTATCGAGATCCAACAGAAATAAACCATTCATCATCGGTGCATGACCATAAAAGATATCATTTATATAAATCGAACAACCATTGTTTTTAGATTATGAATAACCACTGCGCATCAAACATGATCCGGATAAAATATTCATGCTTAGTGCTGGCACGAGATAACAATTATTTAAGTTTATAAATAATCCTGATGGTAAGTGGAGAGGTAGCATTCCGACGACGATCACATCAACACTTGATTTGTTGCCAACACGCATCTTGACCTCACCCCTTGCTAGCGGTCGCTTGTTCTGCAGCCTTGATTCGAGTTACAAATATTAGCAACTGAACCGATATCGAATACCTAGGTGCTACTGCGAGTACTAGTCAAGTACACATCAATAACATGTATATCGAATATACCTTTATTTTCCTTGCCGGCCTTCTTGTCTGCCAAATACTTTGGGCAGTTGCGCTTCTAGTGGCCAGTCCTCTTGCAATAATAGCACTCGGTATCAGACTTAGGGCCAACTCGGGATTTTTTTCAGGTACGGCAACCGGCTTGCCGCCCTTCTTTCCCTTCTGTTTACCCTTTATGTATTTCTTGAAACAGGTGGTCTTATTGATCATCAACACTTGATGTTCCTTCTGGATCTCCACTTCTGCGGTTTTAAGCATTGACAGAAGCTCGGGGAGAGACTTCTTCATGCCTTGCATGTTATAGTTCATCATGAAGCTCTTATAGATAGGTGGCAGAGATTGGAGAACACGATGTATTCCTAAGTCAATGGGAATCGTTATTCCCAAAGACACAAGCTTGTCGGCGTAATCCGACATCTTGAGTACATGCTCACTTACAGAGCTATTCTCTTCCATCATGCAGCTAAAGAACTTTTCTAAAGCATTATAACTCTCTACAACAGCATGGGTGTCGAAAATCATTTTCAACTCACCGAGTGTATCAAAGGCATTGCCGTTTTGGAAACGCTTTCGAAGTTCTGGCTCTAGCCCGTACAATATGTCGTAATGAACTAAGTTGTGATCCTCCTGACGAGTCTGATAGACGTTCTTTTCCTCGTCAGGGGCATCATCAAGTGGTGGGGGGGCCTAGCGGCTCTTCTAGAACATATTGCTTTTGTGAAGCAGAGAGGAGAAACCTCAAATTCATGGCCTAGTCGGTAAAGTTTCTACCGTTTGTTGCAAGTTTCTCTTTCTCCATAAACACATTAAAATTAAAAGCAGGTGGTGCCATCTATAACAGAATTTGTAAATTTTAGACTAAGTTTATGATAGATTGAGTTCAACTAATACAAATTAAGAATGAACTCCCACTCAAAAACGACATCCCTCGTGCCTTTTTGGTGATTACATGAACCAAATCCACTACTCCAAGTCCGATCATCACGTGAGTCGGTGTAGCTTCAAAGGCGAGCATCCATATGGGCATCATATCTTTCATATGACTCATGCTTAACCTTTCGGTCCGTGTTCCGAGGCCATGTCTGCACATGCTAGGCTCGCCAAGTAAGAACCTTAGTATTCGCGTGTGTAAACTGCCTTACACCCGAAATATGATCGTGGATCCAAGAACACCCAATCATCACGTGATGTCTTGGAGCGGCGAAACATAATCGATGCATACTTAAGGGAGAACACATTTTTATCTTGATATCTAAATGAGGGATTATCTTATTATGCTAATAAAACGCCAAACAAGCAATATAAGATGCAACAAACATCACATGTGAAAAAAATGAAATGATATGGTTCTTGCACTTGATCTCCATCATGTGCATCATGGTATGATCGTCATCATTCCTCTATGTGTAAGTCCAAGGTTTATGGAACTTACACGTTATGTGTGTTGTAAGAGTATCGACTTATACTTTTACTTACAAAATCACCATAACATGGCACTAGCCCAGCAACAATCTAAACTAGACGCTTCTAATTTATCCATTGCAAGTTTTACGTGGCTTAGGGCTTTCGAAGATAAAACCGTTTTTACCTACGAACATGAACCACAACGAGGATAACCAAATTATTGGCAAATCGTTGCAAATTAGATATTGACTATAGTAGGAGAGACAAACACCCGCTAGCCACTTATGCAAAACTAGTTGCGTGTCAAGCGTGGAACATGTCTCATGTGCGAGGACATGTAAAGTTTGTTCGGGCCGCTTCATCCCATTATGCCACCAATATCCAAAGTACAACTAAGAAGCAATAACATGATCATCATCACCCACATATACATATGTGTACTACCCGTGCAAAGCATCTACGCATAGATCAGGCTCTGATACCACTGTAGGGTTCGCAACATAGAAAGCAAAAAAATTCTTACGATGAGAACAACTATGTACCAAGATCTATCAACTAGATACAAGCAACGGGCGGATATACATCCGTAGAGAACATACCCTTGAAGACCGACAAAGCTTAACGAGGTTGAACTCGTGGTTGATGTAGATGAAGTCTTGCCAATCTCAAGATCGAGAGGAAGTCCTAGCGCCGCAAATCAGCGGCGCATCCGTGCTCGCACACATGTCTGAGGCACCGAGCAACCTCCGCCTCCTCGCTCCAGCGATGCAGCGGAAGCAACAACTCTTTCTTTTCGAAAAGCCACCGGGAACATGTATCTCGCTAGTTCGAGACCATGGGAAATAAACTAGAGGGGGAGAGAGATCCTTCACGAGGAGGTGTGCGTGAGAGAGAGGGAGAGGGGGCTTTATATAGGAGGTAGGGGGCACCCCAAGGGTGTGGCCGGCGCATGGGGGCTGCCCCCTCCCCTCCTCCATTCATGTGGGTGGAAGCTCCACTCACAAAAAATGCCCCTTCATTTCTCCACTCAAAAATCCCACTCAAAATTCCCATTAAATTTCCACCAAATTTAATGCAAACTCTCTTTAAATAAAACTCCTTTTATTTACTCAGAATTTTGTCAGTTACCTTAATGAAAAACATTCACATATAACCCCTTGCTAGTATTTCATTTCACATGCAAAAACACTTTCTGCAATTTCACCCGAAAATAGTTTCGGTGTCTAGTGAAATAAATTCTTGTGCTTTGTTATTCTTTTCAGCATGACACTATTTGTTCCAAACAGTGTCGGTGTCTCTTAAGTGTGTCACCCTACGGTTCGCGAATAACACAGACATGATTGAGACACCTCTCAGATCAATAACCAGAAGCGAGACCTGGTGATCCATACTGACTCCCACACATTCAATGATGACTTTCTTTGTGATCGTGAGAACCTTTTACGCTGGTAACTTAATCCCTTTGTCTCGCGATATATTACATATGTCCGAGATTCGATCATCGGTATCTCTATACCTAGTTTGATCTCGTTACTGACATGTACTCTTTTCTCATTCCCGTGATATAACATTCTAGTGATCAAATCACCTTGCTTCCAAGCTAATCAATGTGATATCACCGAGAGGGCCCAGAGTATATCTATCCATCATTGGGATGAACAAATTCCACTCTTGATCCATGGGACTCAAATAACACTTCAGTAGTATTGAACCCATCTTTATAATCACCCTGTTATGGTGTGACGTTTGATGTTATCAAGATACTCTTCTAGTGTTAGTGATTGACATGATCTCATGGCTAAGGATTAGGATTACTTCGTATGATGTTATAGCAATGTGAACTCAATGACTTTGATCATAATGTTATACTTCGGATGAATGTTCATGACACCATTCCAATAATGTTGTGACCTTGTTATTAACAACATCCAATGTCCATGATCAGGAAACCTTGATCATCTTGTTAATCAACGAGCTAGTTTATAAGAGAGGCATAACTAGGAACTTTCTGTTTGTTTATTAAACACACATGTATTAACGTTTCCGTATTAATACAATTATATCATGCAAAATAAACATCTATCATATACTTGTAATATACATAATAACCACTTTATTATTGCCTCTTAGGGCCCTTCAATGCTCTTCTTGGACCTTCTAGCATGGTTGTTCGAGTATTTGGCAAAAATTCAGAGGGGATTCTTTTGGACAGCCAAGTCTTAGCCACGGAGGGGGCACTGTCCTGTGGCATAGACCACTGTGTGCTCTCCCAAGAGGCTTGGAGTCCTGGGCGTCAAGAATCCGCGGCTTATGAACAATGCCTTGAGGGTCCGCTCGCAGTGGATTGATCGTAGCGAGGAGGATAGGCCCTGAAAAGGGATCGACTTCTCCCTAAGCAATGAATCTGTGGATCTCTCCACGGCTGCAACTAAGTGCCAGCTGGGGAACGGCGAGGCATTCGATTCTGGACCGACAACTGGCTGGATGGCTGGAGCATCTACAAGAGGGCTCCCCAGCTGTTTTCGTTCGTCAAGCCTTCGAAGCGGAGCAACTATTTGGCCATGGACCTTGCCAATCACTCGTGGGCGATCTCCTTCGGCAAGACTCCGTCGGTGCCTGCCCTAGTGGAATACCTAGCGCTTTGGGACAGGCTAAGCAGGGTCTTGATCCAATCATCAAAGGCTGATATCCTAACTTGGAAGATGTCTACAGCGGCGCGTACACGGCCAAATCTGCTTTCAACTTACAGTTCCTGGGGAGGAAAGAGATGTCTGGCGCCTGCCAGGTCTGAAATTCGTCTGCGCCTCTTAAAGTGAAGTTGCACGCGTGGACTCTCCTCCACAATACGCTATGGACAACGGATAGGCTGCAGCGGCGCGGTCTTCAGCACCACGATAGCTGTGTTCTATGCTGTCAGGTTACAGAGACGGCAGAGCACCTCTCCTTGTTGTGTTCTTTCGCGCGAGAAGTGTGGTACTCCTGCCTCAGAAGCTTCGGAGTCCACCGCTTCACCCCATCAGAGGAGGATAGTTTGGGCATCTGGTGGCCAACGATGAAGGCAGCAGTGGCATCTCAAAACAGGAGGAAGCTCAATGCTCTGGTTGCACTTATTGTGAGATCCCTATGGCTTGAGCGCAATGCGCGGAAACCCTCCCCCCTGTTATCTGTAGTGGCATTAGGCAAACCTTCGATCTGTGGAGAATGGCAAAGCTAGGCAGAAGTGTAACCTCGCGAGATGTAACCTAGGGTGTGTGTGGTGCCCCGGGGTGAGGATGCTCGACCCCGGATCTCTCTGTAACATTACTCTATTTCTACCTTAATGAAAGAAGACACGCGAGTCTCACGCGTGTTCTTGAAAAAAAGGTTGAGCAATATCCTACTCCATAATGAATCCTGACTATGCTTGGAGTATCCTACAACAGAAAAACATGGGTAGAAATGTTAGAATTGATTTGAAGCAAGGTTTTATTCCGAAGATGTAAGACCTAAATTGGATACATGCTAAAGGATGCAAGAAATCACAGGGTATGAATTATCACCTTTATGGTATCGTAGGAATTATCCAAGATATTTCCCTGAGATGGTGTAAATCAGAAAAGGTTGAATAATCACCTTTATGGTATCATAAGAATTACCCAAAGCTATTTTCCATTGAATTCAGACCGATTTACGTTCGGTATAATCGCGATCAAAAAGCAGACAGCAAAATGATAATACGTTTCTAGTTTATTGTTTCCCTATGTTTTATAATTCAGGAAAAACAATCGACCAACAGAGGATCAATTTCTTGGATACACACAATAATAAAAATCCAAGCTAGGAATCTGAATTATTGTTAGACTGTTTAAAGTTTTGCTATCAATATGCGCTTGCCTATTTAACTACCTACAAGCCTCTTTGAGATCAGATATATATGTATAAGTAGACTAAGTTTGTAGAGACTCAAATTCTGATTCTAAATCTTCTGCGCGGCTTCAGATTGGATGCACATGAATTTTAATTTTCTAGAACAAAGAATCCGTTCTATACATCCACATGTTACCACAACTACAACTCGAAATAAAAGATTTATACTATATTATGTTTGTTGGGGAATGTACAGATATACTTTGAGTTGAATTGGAATGTTGAATCAAAATTATCAATAAGATCAAAAGTACTATTTGGAAAAAGCGAAATTGTAACCGGACAGAGATCGGCAACTGGGACTGAATAATGAAGGAAGCTTGGAGGCGGCAGGATCTGTCATCCCACACGGAGAGAGCAGCTCCACGGTTTTCTCCCGCGGGGAGAACCCGGGGCGTCCCCATTCGAACCCTAGCCAGCCACTGTCGTCGCTCCCCTGCCGGCCGCTGCCGCCGCGCTCGCCGGCGGTGGCGGCCACGCCTAGGATGCCGAAGGTGGCAGGCGATCTGCGCGGCCCCGTCGATCCTCTTCGCGCCAGGGGGGGGGGGGGAGACACCAAGGGGCAGTGCTGATGGATCCAAGCGGCAGCGCTCGCCCGAGTAGCGTTTGCCAGCGGCTTGGAAGGGAGGCGCGGAGGATAAGATGGGGACAATAGTGCAAACTTGGAAGCGGCATGGTGGTTGTCTCAGGCGGCGACGCTACATCTCGGTCTCTCTCGAACCGATCTATGGGTTCAGCCATGGCATCGAAAGGGCTAAAGGCTGACCCGCTCGTGCCGTTTGCCGAAAACCGGCCGGCGGTGTGGGGACTGCTGGATCGGCCTGAATAATGGTGACGGTCCTAGGGTTCCTTATGCGCGAAGACGAAGATCTGTTGGCTTCCTGCCCTCGATTGTCTGGTCTGGAGCGGCGAGTTCTGGAAGGATTCGACGGCAAACTCCCATGGGCGACTATGTCTCGATATTGCTGGATCGGATTGAATTCGATCAGGCGTACCCATGTTTTTCTGGCCGTTTGATTTCACCAGGAGCGTTGCGAATCTCTGGTATATGTTATCATCATGTGTCATGTCTTTGATGATCTATGCTGAAGTCAGATGCGAAGAATGTCAGGAAAGTTGGAACATCAGGGAAGCGATGGTGGTTTAAGTCTTCGTGGCGACGAGTAATTGGTTGTGTGATCTGTATCTCGCAGCAACGAATGTTTGCATGGGTGACAACATTGGAGAATTTCCTAATCTTACATCGCGGGGTGAAAATCCAAGGTCTGGCCTTAATTGGTTGTGCCTGGCAATGCCCTTGTTGAAAACATTGTTTTACGAGTGAGGACTTTCTCCAGGGTAAAATCCTATGATCTTTGATATAGCGATGACGGTGCTTGTGAATTGTTTTCTTCTTAAAGTCGTCGCCATTGGAGTGGTTGGACTACTAGTGTTGTTCTAGTCGTGTTAGTGTTGTTGTTTCGAGAAATCCTTCTCTATAGCGGGACATTTCTTTTTAATATTTTTTTGTGAGTCGTGTGCATTCGTAAGGCCACTAGGACATGCATTGGGTGTAATTGTTATCTCTTGATATTAATATATATACTATTTTTCAAAAACAAAAAATATCATGGTCATTACGATAAAGAGTAGGAATACTGGTAATTTAGTTTGTAATCATAGTCGATGGCAGCGTCGTCGGTGAAGTCCTGGACGATGACGACGTAGACAATCTGAGGGGGTGGCCGCGGAAGCCTCCAAGGAAGGCGTAGCAGCCGTCCTCTATGCGCGACAGCTTGCCGTGAGGCCGCGACAGCCTGCCGAGGCAGGCACGACAACGGAGAGGGCAGGCGCACATGCGCGGTGTAGATCATCAATGCCGATGGTCGAAGTAGAGGTGCGAGTGGACGTCGGTGGTGAGCGACTCAATCTGATTTAAGATCGGTAAAACAAAGAAAAAACCGATCAGGAGATCGGAAAAAGAGACTTACAGGATATCTGATCACGGATCAGCGAATGAACCCTGCGTACGGGTTGTGCAGCCCCTAGAGGAGATCATGGAGATCGACCTCCCCGGGGGCAGCGCGACAGAAGCGTGTTGCTCGGATAGCGCGACGCCATAGGAGGAGGCAATGCAAGGTTGGGGAGAGGCGGCGACGGTGCTAGGGTTTTGGCGGCGGTGGCTCTAGGGTAGGATCAAATTTAGCTCTGATACCATGTAGAACGATAGAGAGGGATGAAGGGAATATGCCCTGAGAGGCAATAATAAAATGTTTATTATGTGTATTCCAAGTATATGATAGATTTCTATTTGGCATGCTATAATTGTATTAATACGGAAACGTTAATACATGTGTGTTTAATAAACAAACAGAAAGTTCCTAGTTATGCCTCTCTCATAAACTAGTTCGTTGATTAACAAGATGATCACGGTTTCCTGATCATAGACATTGGATGTTGTTAATAACGAGATCACAACATTAGTGTAATGGTGTGATGAACATTCATCCGAAGTATAGCATTACGATCAAAGTCATTGAGTTTATATTGCTATAAACAAACTACGAAGTAGTCCTAATCCTTAGACCATGAGATCATGCCAATCACTAACACCGGAAGAGTTTCTTGTTGACATCAAACGTCACTCCGTAACTGGGTGATTATAAAGATGGCTTCAAAGCTACTAAAGTGTTATGTTGAGAATCATGGATCAAGAGTGGAATTTGTTCATCCCGATGACGGATAGATATGCTCTGGGCCCTCTCGATGATATCACATTGGTTAGCTTGCAAGCAAGTGATTTGATCACTAGAATGTTATATCACGGGAACGAGAAAAGAGTGCATGTCAGTAACGAGCTCAAACTAGGTATGGAGATACCGATGATCGAATCTCGGACATGTAAACAAAGGGATTAAGATACAAGCGTAAAAGGTTCCGACGATCACAGGAAAAGTCATCGTTGAATGTGTGGGAGTCAGTATGGATCTCCAAGTCCCGCTACTGATTATTGATCGGAGAAGGGTCTCGATCATGTCCGCATTATTCGCGAACCGTAGGGTGACACACTTAAGGGACACTGGCATCCAGTTGGAGCAAATGTTTCATGCCGAAAGAATAAACAAGCGCAGGAATTTATTTCACTAGATACCGAAACAGGTTTTCGGGTGAAATTGCATATAGTGGTTATGCATGTGAAATAGAATTCTAGCAAGGGGTTATTTGTGAATGTTTGTCATTAAAGTAATTGAAAAAATTCTGAATAAAATAAAAGAGTTTTATTTAATGAGAGTTTGCATTAAATTTGGTGGAAATTTAATGGGAATTTGAGTGGACTTTTGAGTGGAGAAAATTGAAGGGACATTTTGTGAGTGGAGTGTCCACCCACATGAATGAAGGAGGGGAGGGGGCAGCCCCCATGGCCGGCGGCCACCCCCTTGGGTGCCCCCCTCCTCCTATGAAAGGAGCCCCTCCTCTCACTTGTCTCTCACACCTCCTCGTGAAGGATCTCTCTCCCCCTCTAGAATTTACCCCCCATGGTCTCGGACTAGCGAGATACATGTTCCCGGTAGCTATTCGGAAAGAAAGGGTTGTGCTTCTGCTGCATCGCTGGAGCGAGGAAGTGGAGGTTGCCCGGTGTCTTGTACGTGTGTGCGAGCACGGATGCGCTGCTGCTTTGCGGAGCTAGGACTTCCTCTCGATCTTGATATCGGCAAGAGATCGTCTACATCAACCACGAGTTGAACTCGTTAAGCTTTGTCGGTCTTCAAGGGTATATTCTCTACGGATTTACATCCGTCCGTTGTTTGTATCTAGTAGATAGATCTTGGTACATAGTTCCCATCGTAGGAATTTTTTTTCTATGCTGCGAACCCGACAGTGGTATCAGAGCCGGATCTAGGCGTAGATACTTTACACGGGTAGTACACATATGAGTATGTGGGCGATGATGATCATGTTGTTGCTCCTTTGTTGTAATTTTGGATATTGGTGGCATAGTGGGATGAAGCGGCCCAGACAAACTTTACATGTCCTCGCACATGAAACATGTTCCACGCTTGACATGCAACTAGTTTGCATAAGTGGCTAGCGGGTGTCTGTCTCTCCTACTATAGTCAATATCTATTTTGCAACGAATTGTCAACAATTTGGTTATCCTCGTTGTGGTTCATGTTCGTAGGTAAGAACGGTTCTATCTCGAAAGCCCCAAAAGCCACGTAAAACTTGCAATGGATAAATTAGAGTCTAGTTTAGATTGTTGCTGTGCTATTGTTATGATATGGTGATGTTGTAAGTAGAAGTATGAGATGATACTCTTACAACATACATAATGTGTAATCTCCATAGACCTTGGACTTGCACATGTAGGTATGATAGTAATCATACCACGGTGCACATGATAGAGATCATATGCGGGAACCATATCATTTCACTAATAAACATGTGATGTTTGATAGCATCTTATATTGCTTGTTTAGCGCTTTGTTAGCATAATAAGATGATCCCTCATTTAAATATCAAGATAAGAATGTGTTCTTCCTTTAGTATGCACCGATTATGTTTTTCGTCGCTCCAAGACATCACGTGATGATCGGGTGCTCTTGGATCCACGACCATATTTCGGGTGTAAAACAGTTACACACGTGAATACTAAGGTTCTAACTTGCCGAGCCTAGCATGTACAGACATGGCCTCGGAACACGGACCAAAAGGTTAAGCATGAGTCATATAGTTGATATGATGCCCATTTGATGCTCGCCTTTGAAGCTACACCGACTCACGTGATGATCGGACTTGGTGTAGTGGATTTGGTTCATGTAATCACCAAAAAGGCACGAGGGATGTCGTTTTTGAGTGGGAGTTCATTCGTAATATGGATTAGTTGAACTCAATCTATCATACACTTAGTCTAAACTTTAAAAATTCTGTTGTAGATGGCACCACCTGCTTTTAATTTCAATGTGTTCATGGAGAAAGAGAAACTTGCAACGAACGGTATCAACTTTACCGAACGGGCCATGAATTTGAGGATTCTCCTCTCTGCTGCACAAAAGCAATATGTGCTAGAAGCGCCGTTAGGCCCCCCACCTTTAGATGATGCCCCTGACGAGGAGAAGAATGTCTATCAGACTCGTTAGGAGGACCACAACTTAGTTCATTGCGGCATATTGTATGGGCTAGAGCCGGAACTTCGAAAGCGTTTCGAAAATGGCAATGCTTTTGATACAATGGGTGAGTTGAAAATGATTTTAGACACACATGCTGCTGTAGAGAGCTACAACGCTTCAGAAAAGTTCTTTAGCTGCATGATGGAAGAGCACAACTCCGTTAGTGAGCATGTACTCAAGATGTCGGGTTACACCGATAAGCTTGTGTCCTTGGGAATATCGATTCCCATTGACTTAGGCATCCATCGTGTTCTGCAGTCTCTGCCACCTAGATATAAGAGCTTCGTGATGAACTATAATATGCAAGGCATGAAGAAGTCTCTCCCCGAGCTTCTGTCAATGCTTAAAACTGCAGAAGTGGAGATCAAAAAGGAACATCAAGTGTTGATGATCAATAGGAATACTGGTTTCAAGAAAGACAAGAAGGGAAAACGGAAGGGAAGTAAGGGCGGCAAGCCTGTTGCCGTGCCTAAAAAGAAACCCCGAGTTGGACCTAAGTCTGATACCGAGTGCTACTATTGTAAGGGGAATGGCCACTGGAAGCGCAACTGCCCCAAGTATTTGGCAGACAAGAAAGCCGGCAAGGCAAACAAAGGTATATATGATATACATGTTATTGATGTGTACTTTACTAGTGCTCGCAGTAGCACCTGGGTATTTGATACCGGTTCAGTTGCTAATATTTGTAACTCGAATCAGGGGCAGCGGAACAAGCGACCGCTAGCAAGGGGTGAGGTCAAGATGCGTGTCGGCAATGGATCAAGCGTTGATGTGATCGCCGTCGGAACGCTGCCTCTCCACTTACCGTCGGGATTAGTTATAAACTTGAATAAATGTTATCTGGTGCCTGCACTGAGCATGAACATTGTATCTGGATCGTGTTTGATGCGAAGTGGTTATTCATTTAAATCCGAGAACAATGGTTGTTCCATTTATATGAATGAACTCTTTTATGGTCATGCACCGATGATTAATGATTTATTTCTATTAGATCTCGATGATAATGTTACACATATTCATAATGTTGATGCTAATATTTGTAACTCGAATCAGGGGCAGCGGAACAAGCGACCGCTAGCAAGGGGTGAGGTCAAGATGCGTGTCGGCAATGGATCAAGCGTTGATGTGATCGCCGTCGGAATGCTGCCTCTCCACTTACCATCGGGATTAGTTATAAACTTGAATAATTATTATCTGGTGCCTGCACTAAGCATGAACATTGTATATGGATCGTGTTTGATGCGAAGTGGTTACTCATTTAAATCTGAGAACAATGGTTGTTCCATTTATATGAATGAAATCTTTTATGGTCATGCACCGATGATGAATGGTTTATTTCTTTTGGATATCAATAATAATGTTACACATATTCATAATGTTGATGCTAAAAGGATTAAACTAAATGATGATATATCCGCATATATCTGGCACTGCCGTCTAGGTCATATTGGCGTTAAACGCATGAAGAAGATCCATTCGGATGGACTTTTGGAATCACTTGATTATGAATCATTTGATACATGTGAGCCATGCCTTATGGGCAAGATGACTAGAACGCCGTTTTCCGGTTCAATGGAACGGGCGACAAATTTATTGGAAATCATACATTCTGATGTATGTGGTCCAATGAGTGTGTCGGCGCGAGGTGGATATCGTTATTTTGTTACTTTCACGGATGATTTGAGTAGATACGGTTATATCTACTTGATGAAACACAAGTCTGAAACCTTTGAAAAGTTCAAGGAATTTCAGAATGAAGTGGAAAATCATCGTAGTAGAAAGATCAAATTTCTACGGTCCGACCGTGGAGGTGAGTATCTAAGTTACGAGTTTAGCACTCACATGAAAGAGTGTGGAATTGTTTCACAACTCACACCTGCCGGAACACCACAGCGAAATGGTGTGTCGGAACGTCGTAATCATACTTTATTAGATATGGTTCGATCTATGATGTCTCTGACGGACTTGCCGTTGTCATTTTGGGGCTATGCACTAGAAACTGCTGCATTCACTTTAAATCGGGCACCATCTAAATCCGTTGAAAAGACACCGTATGAATTATGGTTTGGAAACAAACCTAAGCTGTCATTTCTTAAAGTTTGGGGATGCGATGTTTATGTGAAGAAACTTCAACCGTATAAACTCGAACCCAAAGCGGAAAAATGCGTCTTCATAGGATACCCTAAGGAAACTGTTGGGTATTCCTTCTATCACAGATCCGAGGGCAAGGTTTTTGTTGCCAAGAATGGATCCTTTCTAGATAAAGAGTTTCTCGTGAAAGGTGTGAGTAGTCGGAAGGTAGAACTCGAAGAGGTTATTGAACCTTCTCTTCAAAGTATGGCGAGTAGCGCAGCGCCGGAAGTTTTTCCGGAGTTGGCTCCACATGTTGAAGAGGGAAGTAATGATAATGATCATGAAACTCCAAAAGAGAGTACTACCGAACCTCGCAGGTCAAGCGGGACGCGTGCAGCTCCAGAGCTATATGGAAATCCTGTCATGAATTTCATGGTTGATGAAAATGATGACCCTGCGACGTATGAAGAAGCGATGATGAGCCCGGATTCCAACAAATGGTTAGAAGCCATGAAATCCGAGATGGAATCCATGTATGAAAATCAAGTTTGGAACTTGGTGGACTTACCTCACGACCGAAAGGCCGTGGAGAACAAATGGATTTTCAAAAGGAAAACTGATGCTGATGGTAATGTAACCGTCTATAAAGCTCGACTTGTCGCAAAGGGGTTTCGACAAATTCAAGGAGTTGACTACGATGAGACATTCTCTCCCGTAGCGATGATAAAGTCAGTTAGGATTATGTTAGCAATTGCTGCATATTTCAATTATGAGATATGGCAGATGGATGTCAAAACCGCGTTTCTCAATGGTAAAATTGAAGAAGAGTTGTATATGATACAACCAAAGGGTTTTGTCGATCCTAAGGATGCTAACAAGGTGTGCAAGCTTCAGCGCTCCATCTATGGATTGAAGCAAGCATCACAAAGTTGGAATCTCCGCTTTGATGAGGTGATCAAAGAGTTTGGATTTGTCCAAACTTATGGAGAAGCTTGTATTTACAAGAAAGTGAGTGGGAGCAATGTGGCATTTCTGATATTATATGTGGATGACATATTATTGATCGGAAATGATATAGATCTTTTAAACGGTGTTAAAAGTTATCTAAACAACAAATTTTCAATGAAGGACCTAGGTGAAGCGTCATACATATTAGGCATAAAGATCTATAGAGATAGATCTAGGCGCCTAATAGGGCTATCGCAAAGTACATACCTTGATAAGATTTTAAAGAAGTTTAAAATGGAAAATGGTAAGAAGGGGTTCTTACCTATGACACAAGGCACGACATTGAGTAAGACTCAAAGTCCGACTTCTGCGGAAGAAAGAGAGATAATGGACAAGGTCCCCTATGCTTCAGCCATAGGCTCTATAATGTACGCCATGCTATGTACAAGACCGGATGTGGCACATGCTATTAGTTTGACTAGTAGGTACCAATCGGATCCAGGTTCAGAACACTGGAAAGCGGTCAAGAATATCCTTAAGTACTTGCGAAGAACTAATGATATGTTTCTTGTATACGGAGGTGAAGAAGAGCTCGTCACTAAGTGTTATGTCGACGCTAGCTTCAACAAGAAACTTCTTCCTGTGGTGGCGGGATCAACAACGGAGGCCGAATATGTTGCTGCTTCAGAAGCGGCTCACGAAGAAGTTTGGATGAAGGAGTTCATATCCGAACTAGGTGTGGTTGCAAACGCGTTGGACCCAATGGTGATCTATTGTGACAACAATGGTGCCATTGCCAATGCCAAAGAGCCAAGGTCTCACAAGCATTCCAAGCATATTAAGCGCCGGTTTCACTCCATCCACGAGCATGTCAAGGATGGAGATATAAAGATTTGTAAAGTACATATGGATCTCAATGTAGCAGATCCGTTGACTAAAACTCTCCCTAGAGAAAAACATGATCTACACCAGAGCTCCATGGGTGTTAGATACATCACAATGTAACTAGATTATTGTCTCTAGTGCAAGTGGGAGACTGAAGGGAATATGCCCTGAGAGGCAATAATAAAATGTTTATTATGTGTATTCCAAGTATATGATAGATGTTTATTTTGCATGCTATAATTGTATTAATACGGAAACGTTAATACATGTGTGATTAATAAACAAACAGAAAGTTCCTAGTTATGCCTCTCTCATAAACTAGTTCGTTGATTAACAAGATGATCACGGTTTCCTGATCATAGACATTGAATGTTGTTAATAAAGAGATCACAACATTAGTGTAATGGTGTGATGAACATTCATCCGAAGTATAGCATTACGATCAAAGTCATTGAGTTTATATTGCTATAAACAAACTACGAAGTAGTCCTAATCCTTAGACCATGAGATCATGCCAATCACTAACACCGGAAGAGTTTCTTGTTGACATCAAACGTCACTCCGTAACTGGGTGATTATAAAGATGGCTTCAAAGCTACTAAAGTGTTATGTTGAGAATCATGGATCAAGAGTGGAATTTGTTCATCCCGATGACGGATAGATATGCTCTGGGCCCTCTCGGTGATATCACATTGGTTAGCTTGCAAGCAAGTGATTTGATCACTAGAATGTTATATCACGGGAACGAGAAAAGAGTGCGTGTCAGTAACGAGATCAAACTAAGTATGGAGATACCGATAATCGAATCTCGGACATGTAATATATCATGAAACAAAGGGATTAATATACAAGCGTAAAAGGTTCTAACGATCACAGGAAAAGTCATCGTTGAATGTGTGGGAGTCAGTATGGATCTCCAGGTCCCGCTACTGATTATTGATCGGAGAAGGGTCTTGATCATGTCCGCATTATTCGCGAACCGTAGGGTGACACACTTAAGGGACACTGGCATCCAGTTGGAGCAAATGTTTCATGCCGAAAGAATAAACAAGCGCAGGAATTTATTTCACTAGATACCGAAACAGGTTTTCGGGTGAAATTGCATAAAGTGGTTATGCATGTGAAATGGAATTCTAGCAAGGGGTTATTTGTGAATGTTTGTCATTAAAGTAATTGACAAAATTATGAATAAAATAAAAGAATTTTATTTAATGAGAGTTTGCATTAAATTTGGTGGAAATTTAATGGGAATTTGAGTGGACTTTTGAGTGGAGAAAATTGAAGGGACATTTTGTGAGTGGAGTGTCCACCCACATGAATGAAGGAGGGGTGGGGGCAGCCCCCATGGCCGGCGGCCACCCCCTTGGGTGCCCCCTCCTCCTATAAAAGGAGCCCCTCCTCTCACTTGTCTCTCACACCTCCTCGTGAAGGATCTCTCTCCCCTCTAGAATTTATCCCCCATGGTCTTGGACTAGCGAGATACATGTTCCCGGTGGCTATTCGGAAAGAAAGGGTTGTGCTTCCGCTGCATCGCTGGAGCGAGGAGGCGGAGGTTGCCCGGTGTCTTGTACGTGTGTGCGAGCACGGATGCGCTGCTGCTTTGCGGCGCTAGGACTTCCTCTTGATCTTGAGATCGGCAAGAGATCGTCTACATCAACCACGAGTTGAACTCGTTCAGCTTTGTCGGTCTTCAAGGGTATGTTCTCTACGGATATACATCCGCCCGTTGTTTGTATCTAGTAGATAGATCTTGGTACATAGTTCCCATCGTAGGAAATTTTTTGTTTTCTATGCTGCGAACCCTACAAGGGATTGGCGGATTATGTTGGATGTATTATTGAGCCTCATGGGCGAGTATATATAGACGTATAGGGGATCATCTTGGAGCACAAGTCAAGTTAGGCTAGAGTCCTAACTATCCTAAAATACCATAATAATCGTGTCCATACAATACTCTAACTTCCCCCCACAGTCATAGCAGTAGTGTCGTGAACAACTGAAACGTCACAGACGGTCAGACTGGAGATAAACCAAAGTAGAATCCAGTAGGCTGCCAATTAAAATACGGAGACATCAAATTGATAATTAAGTAAAAATTATGTGATGCTATGTTTTCCATTGCCTCATGGCACATGGTGTAAAACTCTGTGGACATCTCACTATCCTCTAATATGGGTTCACTACTCATCCACACTTCCCCTTCTTCCATGCCCCTTCCTGTGTGTCAGAAGGCACGTCATCGCTCCAGTCCTCCTATTCTTCCTTGTTAATTATTACTATAGTGGTAGGAATTTCTGTAGGGGTTCGTAGCATGGAAAACAAAAAAATTCTACCGCATGCACACAAACAAGCCAAGATCTATCTACTAGATTGTAGCAACGAGTCGATTAGAGGACTCACCCTCGAAGATTCCAAAGCGGTTAACGAGAGAAGGTTCTCGTGGGTGATGTAGTTGTACACTTGCCGATCTCAAGATCGCATAGACGATCCTTCCGGCGCTGCGTTCCGGTAGCGCTTCCACAGTCGGTCACACGTTCGGTACTCGATGAAGACGTTCCTCTCCCTTGTTCCAACAGGAAGCGGAGGTTGTAGTTCTCCCCTCGCGATTCCGGCAGCACGATGGCGTGGTGTTGGAAGTAGAGGGAAGATCCCGCAGGGCTTCGCCTAAGCCGGTGTGGGTTATGGTGGATCTAGGTTTTCCGGCGATCTAGGTTTAGAAGGCCGGAGAGGAGGAGGTGGAGTCGGCGGCGGCTAGGGCGAGGGCGACGAGCTGGCGGCGGCGCAGCGGCTTGAGCGGCGATGGCAGCAGAGCAAGGTGGGGAGGGCTGGTTGTAGTGCTTTGGGGAAGCCCCGCTCCTCTATTTATGAGAGGGAGGGCACCTTGGGAGAGGGGAGTTTGAATCCTTCCCAAAACCCAAGTTCGAGAGAAGGAGGGACTCTTTCCTTCTTCCACTAGGAAACCATTGTTCTAGTTTGACTTTTCAAACCTCCCTTTTGACTTTCAATTTAGAGCTTTATTTCTCTCTCGCAAATGTCCAACCAAGTGACCTAGGACATGATCCAATCATTCCACTTAACCATGACACATTCATGAACCATTCCCCTTCCGGTCCGGTGAACCTTCTAGACCCTTCTAGAACCTCTCCGATGAAAACATCGAAATCATTCCCGAACTCCGGAATCAGACTTTCATTTTATGAATCTTATTCTCCGGACCATTCAAGATCTCTTCGTGATATCCCGGATCCCATCCGAGACTCCGAACAACATTCGGTCTCCCTACTTACATTCCATATCTACTAAACAACATCGAATCCTTAAGTGTGTCTCCCTACAGTTTGTGAATTATGCGGACATGACCGAGACACTTCTCCGATCAATAACCAATAGAGGAATCTGTAAATTCATATGGCTCCCACATATTTCTACGATTACTTTGCGATCGAATGAACCACTTACATACGATACCAATTTCCCTTTGTCTCGCGATAGTTTACTTATCCGAGGTTTGATCGTCGGTATCTCTGCATACCTAGTTCAACCTCGTTATCAATAAGTACTCTTTTCTCGTTCCCGTGATACGTGATCCCTTGTGAGCCAATCACATGCTTGCAAGCTAATTGGATGAGATTCCACCGAGAGGACCCAGAGTATATCTATCCGTCATATGGATGGACAAATCCCACTCTTGATCCATGTGCCTCAACACATACTTTCCGAACACTCAATGCCACCTTTATAGCCACCTAGTTACGGTGTGGTGTTTGATGTCATCAAAGCATCCATCCGGTGATGGTGATTAGCATGATCTCATGGTCGAAGGAATTAGGTTACTATGTATCAAAAAGCTTATAGCAAACGAACTATTGAAATGACTTGATCTTTATGCTACGCTTATCTATAGGAGTATGTCCATCACATCATTCTCCTAATGATATGATATTGTTGTTAATAACATCTCAATGTTCATGATCAGGAAACCATGATCATATATTAACCAACAAGCTAGTTTAACAAGAGGCTTTACTAGGGACCCTTTTATGTTTACAAATTACACAAGTATTAATGTCTCCGGTTAATATAATTATAGCATGGTATGTAAACATTTATCATAAGCATGAAGATATGATAATAACCTCTTTATTATTGCCTCTTGGGCATATCTCCAATAGTCTCCCACTTGCACTAGAGACAATAATCTAGTTTCAAATCTTTGTGTATTCAACACCTATGGCTTTCCAGTGTTGTATTTACACGATTGCTAGTGGTCAACTGATCTTCGGATCCGACTCTTTCAGGTCCATGTGTAATTGCATGTCTTTGCGTCTCTACGCATCACTCATTCTCTAATGAGTTGGATTTGTATAAATTTGGTCCTTTGGTGAGACCTTTACTTCCTTGGGGTTAAAACATGTTGACAATATTGTCATACAATATATCTTCATAGTATTACCCTGCTGTGAACTACACCTAGTTTGATACCAAACTACTTGACACAAATGCCCTCTTTTGCTGCTATAATAGCAGTCATATACTTAGCCATTTGTTGTAGTATCTGTCGCAATGTCTTAACTTTGGAACTCATCTAAATCCATTATGGAACTTACTTTCCATCATATTGTGCCACCCTTAGTTTAGATTGAGATAAACTTAATTTGTACTTTGTGACATAACTAGTATAAATGTAGTACTTTTACAATGAACTAACCATCTATTTGTCACCTCTACAAAAATAATATATTCTTAGTTCTTCCAAAAGATCATAAGAATATCCTTACTATCGTCCAATGATCATCTTATGAATTATTCTGGTATATGCTCATAACATTTAGAGCGTAGGACATATCTGGATTTGTACATATCACAGTATGATTGATATAAATACTCGTTGTGATTTCATACATCAAGTATCAATCTATACTTGAATCTTTGTTTCATTTACCAAGTGTCAATACATTTGAATTTCGATTCAATCCTTTCTATGCGACAAGAACCTTTCTTGTCATTTCCATATTGAACTCATTCAATATCTCATCTATGTACATTTGGCACAATCATATTAGCGTCTCAATCTATCTATATAGATATTTATGCCAAATATTCGGGTTTTGCCTAAGTCTTTCATCGAGATGAAATTCTTAACATGTGTTAATAAAATATACATCATTTCCAATCAATAATATATCTTCCACATAATGTATTAGAAATATGTCTTAGCGCTCCCACTTAATTTCTTGCAAATGCAAGCATCTTCATTATCTCCGATGAGATTAAACTGTTTTAAAAGTTTCATCATGGTGAAGATCTAACTCTGCGATGCTTATTTCAACCATTGAAGTTTCCATACACTTTTAGCATCCTTTGAATTAACAAAACCCTTTGGACCGTGTTATGCACACGTCCTAGGTAACAATTCTATTAGAAGAACTTGTTTTGTTTATTCAACTACCACATAACAAAATTATATGTAGTGGTTGCTACATTAATCCGTCTAGACTAAACATCGCTATGAAAGATCAAATCTTGTCATATAAAACCTTTGAACATTGTTGTGAAATATTTCCCAACATGTCGACTATTTCATAGATGTGAAACATCCATGTCTATTTCTTTATAAATCCAAACACGATTGTAAGGTTTTACACCTTTCCAGAGGGTCTTTCAAGTTCAAAGCTTGATTTCTCGTGTATGGAACTATCATGGATTTTATGGCTCCAAGCCATTTGACAGAGTCAGGGCCCATCATTGCTTCTTTGCATGTAGTCGGTTCATCATTGTCAAATAATGATTCAACCCTCAAATCTTGGTATTTGATTGTTTATCCGACCTACTTGGTTCAATAGGAACTTAGACTTCCGTGATCACAACCTTTGAGGCACGTGAGCCATGAGCATTGTTGCTGCCTCTGGAACACTTTTTGGCGCTGCGCAACTTTGCCCATATAGCTAAGGTTCTTTTAACCTTATCAAAGTTCTATTGTCCTCCCACTTAACTTTTCACGGAAAATTCCTTTCTCAAAGAAACTTGACGTTCTAAGCGACAAACATTTTTGTCTTTGGTGTTATGAAGGAATACTCAACGATTATTCGAAATAACATACAAAGATATGTTCATCCGATTTTGGTTGCAAATATCTTTCTTATGCATAGCACACCAATGTTTAAGAAAGGACAACTTGGGTTTTATCCCAAATCATAAATTTATATGGTGTCATTTCAACAGATCATGATGGATCTCTTTATAGTGGAAAAGCAGTAGTCTCTAAAACTTTTAATCTTTAAAATATAATTACAGTTTTATGAATTACACCTTTTGATCTTACCATGTCAAACAAGGTTTCATTACATATCTCAAACACTCCATACTCTGATGGTGTTTCGGGAAATGTAAATCCACGGAACGATTCCTCAAATCTAAGGTGTTATGCTAAACTTGTAACTCAAATATCTTCCTTTATGATCCTATCATAAATTCTTTATTTTCTTGTTACATTGATTTTGCACTTCATCTTGAAAGTCTTTGAACTTTTCAAATGTTTCATACTACATCCTTATTAAGTAAATATTCATATATTCACTCAAATTTTCGGAGAAAGCATATGAAGTTGAAATCCATCGCTATTGACTACGCGTAATGGACTTCATACATCAAATATGTACAAATTCCAATAATCTAGTCATTCGTTCCCTTTTGGCCTATGAACGAAGTTTTAATTATCTCTAGGAAAGTTTCACAAGCGTCATTTGATCAAAAATCAAAAGACTCCAAAATTCCATCCACATGGAGTTTCTTCATGTTTTCTTTCCAATATAATTTAAACGGCGATGTCACTTCCTAAGTGATCTTTCAATCAATTGTCTTTCGACATGTTTAGCACTTGTTTTATGGATGTGATTTCTCCAACGAGATTTGTAAATCATCCATATTTTATGGATTACGGCAATTATTTGAACAACCCTTTTGTTCTCATCATACCTGATAAAACAAATATTGAAGGCAAGCTTTGATGTTAACGAGCAATACAACAACCCTTTATTTGTTCTCGATGAACATCATCACATATTATTTTGCTAGTTACTTAGGCCATTGTAGTTCATGAATTGTGTTGTTTCGTATGACGATTCACACCAACAAATTCAATATCCAATACTTAAGAACCACATTGTTTAATAAGCAAAGAATATAGCCATAACATGTATATCCTCTATATACCCAAGCTGAACAATTCTAGTCTTTTCTTTTCTGCCATATATTTCTGAGATTCTCTTTCAGTATTTCCTTTTCTGTTTGAAAGAATCTATCAACATCAATAGTGGAGCCATAGAGATGACACATAGTCCAAAGAATGTATAGTAAAATACCATTGTCTTTGGACTTGCACTTTGAAGTAAATCACCATCATCAAATGTTTGGTGTTCTTTCAAATTCCATTCTTTAGTAACTTTTAGTGTAGTAAACATTTTACCTACATCAAATATTCATCCTTATCATGGACTATTCATGATCAAGCTACTTTAGCTTATCAGGGTGAATTGCGAGTATAATGTTGCTCTCCAAAACCTTTTGGAGGATTAGGACGACCACCGTCTCCAACCTTTAGCAAATTCTCATCAAATATGAGAACATAAACTTTGCCATATTATACTCTATCATGTTGTAAACAAAACATTGTTTCAGATATCGCAATATCTTCCACATATGATGGTTTCTGAAACAATTCTTTCAGCTCCTAGATAACCTTGATATTAAAACAATCTTTTGAATATCAAGAATCATGGAGATAAACATGATACTTATATACTAACACTGGAATTGTTACTCCTGATTTAATACCAATTATTAAACTTCACGGAGTGACCGGAACTTACTAAAAGTTTGCAATAGGACTTTTAAACTTTAGATTAACACTTAAAAACAATACGATACCAGTTCGTAAAGTAACTAACCAGGATTCTATAGTTCTATTATCTCAATTATAACTAAGCGCAAGGTGGTAAACGGATGCCAATGACTACAACAACTATGCAAATTCACTTTGATTTAATTTATGATAAATAGTGTTAAACTTTTAATCATATTTCTATTGAACTCCCACTCAAAACAATATCCCTCACATTGTTTTAGTGATTACATGAACCAAATCCACTATACCATGTCCGATCGTCACGTGACATGATGTAGTTTCAAAGGCGAACAATCAACATGTTCATCATATCTACTATATGACTCATGATTTACCTTTCGGTGATCTATGTTCCGAGAGCATGTATGTACATGCTAGGCTCGTTAAGATCAAACCTTAGCTTCCGCATGAGCAAATCTGGCTTGCTCCCATTGTATACACTCGCAGAATCTAACACACCCGATCGTCACGTGGTGCTTCGAAACAACAAGCTTTGGCAATGGTGCCTACTAAGGATGAACACTTTATTACTTGATATTTTGTGAGAGGAATTATCTTATAATGCTACCGTCGCGATCTAAGCAATACAATATGCATAAAAATGATTAACATCACATGCAATTCAAAATATGTGATATGATATGGCCTTTCTTCTTGTGCTTCTGATCTCCATCTTCAAGCACGAACATGATCTCCATCATCACCAGTATGGCATAAAGTTCAATGGCGCCGCTCCATGGTTGTCGTCCACCAGCATCAACTATTACAAGTACTTTGAGTAATAGACACACATGTCTTAACGAAATTAAAAGACAACCATAAGGCTCCTGCCGGTTGCTGACTTACAATAAGGAACATTGCATACATCATATATAATCACAATCATGGCCATATGACATCACAACACACCCCTACAAAACAAAGTTAGATGCCTCTAATTTATTTGCATGTTTTACGTGGTTTGGGGATTTAAATAAGTGTCATTCTAACTTACGAACAAGAACCACAACGTTGATACTAGTATTGTCAATCACCCGTTGTAAATTGAATCTTAACTATGTTGGGAGAAACAGGCACCCGCAAAGCCACTTATGCAATACGAGTTGCATGTCAAGCGTGGAGCAAGTCTCATGAATGATGTCATGTAAGGTTAGCCCGGGCCGCTTCATCCCACCATCCCGCAATCGACAACAAAAGCATCAACGCCCACAATGACCATTGTGTTCTACTCGTGCAACAGATCTACATATAGACACGACTCTGATACCACTGTAGGGGTTCGTAGCATGGAAAACAAAAAAAATTCTACCGCATGCACACAAACAAGCCAAGATCTATCTACTAGATTGTAGCAACGAGTCGATTAGAGTATCCACTCTCAAAGATTCCAAAGCGGTTAACAAGACCAGATTCTCGTGTGTGATGTAGTCGTACACTTGCCGATCTCAAGATCGCATAGATGATCCTTTTGGCGCTGCATTCCGGCAGCGTTTCCACAGTTGGTCACATGTTCGGTACTTGATGAAGACCTTCCTCTCCCTTGTTCTAGCAGGCAGCAGAGGTTGTAGTTCTCTCCTCGCGATTTCGGTAGCACGACGACGTGGTGTCGGAAGTAGAGGGAAGATCTCACAGGGCTTCACCTAAGCCGGTGCAGGTTATGGTGGATCTAGGGTTTCCGGCGATCTAGGTTTAGAAGGCCGGAGAGGAGGAGGTGGAGTCGGCGGCGGCTAGGGCGACGACGACAAGCCGGCGGCGGCTTGAGCGGCGGTGGTGGCGGAGCAAGGTGGGGAGGGCTGGTTGTAGTGCTTTAGTGAAGCCCCTCCCCTCTATTTATGAGAGGGAGGGCACCTTGGGAGAGGGGAGTTTTAATCCTTCCCCAAACCTGTAAGATCCCTCCTTTATAAAGGAAAAGGATCCCTGTGATTGCAATGCTAGTCCCTGGATCAAATGCTAGCATCCACAGTTTAAGATGAAGTACATAGATACAAAGGTCTTTATTACAGCCATTCCAGAGATAAACATAGTCTTTACAACTCCAAGGCCACATGCCTAGTACAAGAGTTTGAATAAGTAAATAAATAAAAGTCTTCATCTTCATGTGCCACAGGCAAACATGTTGAGTGTAGACTCATGACACCTAATCCTCATCAGAGTAACCTGCAACATCACAAGTTACAGCCACAGTGGGTCAATACATTGGAATAGTATTGGCAAGTGATACCTTAGTATAATTTTAGGTGGACCAGATACTATATGCAATTTGGCTAAGTGTAGCTTGGCTTGCTTTGCTCAAAATAGATTTTGCCTATTAGTTGAAATCACTAAGTTTTTCTTTGTCAAAACTTTCCCAAGGAACCACCAATAGACATTGAGGTCCTTCACCCTTGTTCACCCACAAATTTTTACTTAGAAATTGGGATGAGGAGATTCTTGATAGCTTACATGTCTTTATGCTCAAGTTTGTCCTTTTCCAGGGACATGGCTAAGTACTTAGATTTTTCCATCTGCAGAGGTTATGCACTTTCCCCACCAGACTTGATTTTCACCAAGACAGGACCTTTCAGAAGCCTTCCCGTAGGCCAAATGGACGCGTTCCAACCTATCATCCCACTACCACCATCTGTCCAAATGGCTAAGTTCTAGCAACCTATGTGATCCAGGTAGAGCCCATATTGCCAAGTGGCTGCACTAGAAGCTTCTCAACACTTGGCCTCTAAAATCTCTTTGTTCCTGGGTGGCTTTCCACAAGTGAGATACACAAGGTTCACCAGTCCCCTGGCCTTGTGTAACCACTCAACACAAACCAATCCTTCCATTCCACCCAGGTGTTTCATTCACTTAGTTGTTTTATTAGGCAAAACATAAGTCCAAAGACTTAGAAATATTTTCATCATAGTATGTATATTTCACCAACCCTTGGTTGCTACTAGCTAGGCTAAGCATGGCATAGATAATAACTTAACTTAGAAATTTCCTAGCAATTCTACAACTACTAGGATTTCCCAACATGGCATATAAGGAAAAAAATAACATGCAAGTTTTACAAAATATTTCTAATGCTTGGTAAAAACATAGGAATAATAATATTCATGAAGTACCACTTGCCTTGGTAGTTTGGAGAGTAGTTACACTCTTCACAATCACAATCACTAGCACCAAAATCTACACAAAGAATTATAGCAACAAATTATATACAAAACATATACAACCAAAATTATATGCATGCATGCAAGATGGTATGTGATGATTTTTAAAACTCAACCAAGCAAGTAAACAGTACTGGTTCATTAACAAGTTAAAAACTTGCCAAACAACATTTATTTAAACCTTGAATCATTTTCTAAACATTTCATATACTCAAATTAGCCCTACACAAGTTTCTGCCAAAAAAGCCATTTTAACAGAAGCAAAACATTTAAACACATTGCATATATAGAAAGAGCTTGCTCTCCTGATTCCAACGATATAAAATTTCTCAAATTCTAACGTGGGGATCAAAAGTTATAGCCAAATCAAATTCAAACCACAATCAGATTCAAATCCTGTTTTAAATCTAAACTCCAGCCACGCGGCAGCGTCTGATTGGACGGTACCGCTTCGCACCGGATCACGCTCGGCTACCGTTGGATCTAACTAAACACGCACGGCTCAGATCTAAACTTACCTCTTCGTCACAGATCTAATCTCACACGTTAGATCTAAATCCTACGGCCCTAATCTAACTGACCACAGACGGGCGGCGCTAGCGACGGCTACTGGCGGCGGCGAGCTCTGCCCACGGCGGCACGGCGCTATAGGTGGTCTTAGGGTCGTCGGAGGGGCTTACAAGAACCGTGGCGACGCGCTGATGCTCAACCTGGCAGCGGCTTGGCAAGGGGCGCACAGAGTGGGCTGCTGGAGCTCGTCGAAGTTGCGGGCGGCGTCGGGTTCGAGTGGACGGTGACGTTGGCGACGCTCCTGGTCTCCCTAGCACAAACAAGCAGCACCAGATAATGCACAAGACAGTGGCGAACAACTTCGTGTGAGTCAGAGGTGAAGGGGCGCAAAGGGCTTACGGAATTTGGTCGCCGGAGTCGAGGTTGTCGTCGGGAGCTTGCGGTGTTGAACGAAACCGACGACCTGGGGCGGTAAAGAAGGCACCAGCGGTGTCAGTAGATGCGCAAGAAACTGGCGAGGCTGTCTGCAAGAACCAGAGGGAGAGGGGCGCACAGGGCTCACCGGGATTGGTCGCCGGAGTGAGTTCTGTCTGCGGCGGTGCAGGGGCGATTGTGGGCAGCCTGGGGGCGCTTTATGCTTGAAGTTTGGGGGGAAATGGAGAGGGGGCAGAGGGGGTTTAAGTAGCATGGTCGCGAGCGAGATTTACTCCGACATTCAACGTGAATTGACGCCGTGAATAAATACAGGGAATGGTCGGCGTGATTTTGGGGATTGAGCTGTTTGCGGGGTGGAGACGACGACGTCGTGTGGGCCGCGGCTGTCAGCGAGTGAAACAGAGAGGGAGTGGGTCCTGCCTGTCAGCGAGCTAGTGGGTGCGGGGGCGAGTGAAGAAAAACGGTTCGCGGGGTGGGGTATTGGGCTTAGCTGGGCTAGTTGGGCCAGATTCGGCTGAGTGATATTTTTTTCTCTCTTTAAACTTTTTCTTTTTCTGTTTATTTTTCTGAAATGGTTTTCAACCTTAATTCAAATCTGTTTGATTCCAAAAAATTTCAGGATTTTTGTACAATAAATCTTGTACTCAAATAAGTGTCAAACACATCTGTTCACTCAAACATACTTGGGTCTTTTGAAAATTTAAATAAAACCATGCCTTTATGAGGTGTGATAATAGGCATAGAATTTGTTTTATTTCATATTTTGCTTTGAGACTTTGCTCAAGTTTTTGAAATCACCTGAGTTTGGATTCTAAGTAATACTGATAACACAAGGGCTTGAGTAAACTTACATAAAATAATAAGCATGGAAGCTTCTGTTTTGAAATGATTTGTTTGAAATGAAATTCATATGATCATGGATGCATGGATGATATGCATAAGTTTGAATCATGATTTTAGGGATGTTACAAATCTAACCCCCTTAAGGTGAATCTCGCCCTCGAGATTCGGATTGGCTAGCAAATAGGTGAGGGTGGTCTTTCCGAAGATCATCTTCTCTTTCCCATGTGGCTTCCTCTTCGGAATGATGGTTCCACTGAACCTTGCAAAACTTGATAGTCTTAGTCCTTATGACTCTTTCTGCAGTCTCAAGAATCTTGATAGGCTTCTCCTCATAAGTGAGGTCACTTTCCAATTGAACCTCCTCCAAAGGTATAGTATCCTTCAAAGAAGTTTCTTCCATTTCTGGATGACATTTCTTAAGCTGACTCACATGAAATACATTATGAACAGCTGACAAAGACTCCGGCAATTCAATTTCATAGGCAACTTCTCCTTTACGACTCAGAATCTTGAATGGTCCAACATACCTTGGTGCCAATTTTCCTTTGACTCCAAACCTCTTCACTCCACAAAGTGGTGACACTCTAAGATAAGCTCTATCACCGACTTCATAGGTGACTTCTCTACGCTTAGGATCTGCGTAGCTTTTCTGTCGGGACTGTGCTATCTTCAATCTGTCCTTAACCAACTTGACCTTCTCTTCGGCTTCTTTGATAAGTTCTGGTCCGAACAAACTTCTTTCTCCCACACCATTCCATAACAATGGGGTGGTACACTTTCTTCCGTAGAGAAACTCAAATGGTGCCATCTCAATGCTGGCTTGATAACTGTTGTTATAAGAAAATTCTGCGTAAGGCAGACTTTCATCCCAACTGGCTCCATAGTCTAGGGCACATGCCCTCAACATGTCTTCAACAATCTGATTAGTTCTTTCTGTCTGTCCATCAGTTTGAGGATGAAAAACAGTGCTGAATTCCAACCTCGTTCCCAATGACTCATGTAACTGTCTCCAAAAATGGGAAGTGAATTGAGTTCCCCTATCAGACACAATGCTCTTGGGCACTCCATGTATACATACAATTCTACTCATGTAGATCTTGGCCAACTTAGCACTTGTATAAGCTGTCTTCACGGGTATGAAATGAGCCACTTTAGTTAGGCGATCCACTACTACCCAAATAGAATCATATCCTGATCTGGTCCTTGGTAATCCGGTAATGAAGTCCATACCAATATTGTCCCACTTCCAATCAGGAATAGGTAGTGGTTGAAGCAAACTGGCTGGTTTCTGATGTTCCGCTTTCACTCTACTACACACATCACACAAAGCAATATGTTCGGCGATGTCCTTCTTGAGATTATTCCACCAAAATCTTTCCTTCATGTCCATGTACATTTTGGTGTTACCCGGATGAATGGAATACAGAGAGTTGTGTGCTTCTTGCAAAATCAGTTTCCGAATCTCCGGATCTTGTGGAACACAGATACGTTTCCCATGCCATAACGTACCCTGTTCGTCTTCATGGAACCCTTTGGGTTTTCCTTTGCCGATCTTTTCTTTAATCTCTTCGATTTCTTTATCAATCTTCTGGGCTTCTTTGATCTTATCCAACAAAGTGGGTTGAACATCCAAAGACATGAGATGTCCTTCAGGCACAATATCAAATCTGAGTTTTCTGAATTGGGCACACAAATCATCTGGCAATTCTCCTTTGGTAAGGCCATTCACAAAAACCTTACGACTTAGATCATCTGCTATAACATTTGCTTTACCGGGGTGGTATTGCAAACTTAAGTCATAGTCCTTAATGAGTTCCATCCATCTTCTTTGTCTCATATTAATTTCCTTCTGGTGAAGATATACTTCAAACTCTTGTGATCTATGAACACTTCACAACGCTTTCCCAAAAGATAGTGCCTCCATGTTTTGAGTGCATGGACAACAGAGGCTAACTCTAAATCATGAGTAGGATAGTTCACTTCATGAGTTTTGAGTTGTATCGAGGCATACGCCACAACTTTTCCTTCTTGCATAAGTACTGCACCCAAACCATGATGAGATGCATCACAATTTACTTGGAAATCTTTTTCCAAGTCTGGCAAACACAAGACTGGTGCTGTCACAAGTCTCTTCTTCAATTCTTAAAAGCTGAGTTCACATCCTTCAGACCAAGCAAACTTCTTGTCCTTCTTTAGTACTTCCGTCATGGGCTTAGCTACCTTGGAGAAATTTTCAATGAACCTTCTGTAGCAACCCGCTAAGCCAAGGAAACTATGAACTTCTTTTACTGACTTGGGAGATTCCCATTCCGTTACAGCTGAAACTTTAGCAGGATCAACTACTACACCATCCTTTGTCATAACATGTCCAAGAAATCCAACTTCATTCAACCAGAATTCACACTTGCTGAATTTGGCATAAAGTTTATGCTCTCTTAACTTCTCAAGTATCAAACGCAAATGTCCTTCATGCTCCTCTTTGCTCTTGGAGTAGACTAAAATGTCATCGATGAAAACGACAAAAAACTTATCAAGGAATTCCATGAACACCGTGTTCATCATATTCATGAAGTGTGCTGGAGCATTGGTCAACCCAAATGGCATCACGGTATACTCATACAATCCATACCTTGTGGTGAAAGCTGTCTTAGGTATGTCTTTTTATCTTATTTTGAGTTGAAAATAGCCTGACCGGAGATCAATCTTTGAGAACACACAAGCTCCTTCTAGCTGGTCAAACAAGTCATTGATTCTAGGCAAAGGGTATTTTTTCTTGATAGTTACCTCGTTGAGTGAACGATAATCTATGCATAACCTTTGACTTCTATCTTTCTTCTCCACGAACAAAACTGGGGCTCCCCAAGATGAAGAACTTGGTTGAATAAATCCTTTCTGTAGCTGTTCTCCAAGTTGTTTCTTGAGTTCTTTCAGTTCATCAACTGACATCTTATACGGTCTCTTTGCTATTGGTCCAGACCCTGGTACCAAATCTATAAGAAACTCCACATCTCTATCTGGTGGCATTCCCGGCAATTCTTTCGGAAACACATCCGGATACTCACTCACAATTGGCACATTGTCTATGCTAACCCCCTTAAGAGAATTTAGCATACTCCTTCTTGCTTCAAAGTTGGTCTTGAATCTGATCCTTTTATTTTCCGGAGTTGTGAGTGAGACAGTATGGTTGGCACAATCTATCACTCCCTTGTGCTTAGCCATCCAATCCATTCCCAAAATGACATCCAATCCTTGGGAGTTTAGAATTATCAGGTTAACGGAAAACTTATACTTCCCAAACTCTATAACTAGATCATGACATCCTGAATTCACTATCATTTCTCCACCAGGAGAACTTTCTTTTATAGGACACCCAATAGTTTCTACCGGCAGTTCATTTCTTTCAACAAATGCTCTTGATATGAATGAATGAGATGCACCAGTATCAAAGAGAACAAATGCTGGAACAGAATTGAGTTTGAACTTACCAGCAACAGCATCAGGTTCCTCATAGATTTCCTCCACATTGATGTGGTTCACCTGTCCCTTCTGAAAAGGGTTGGGCTTGTTGGGTCCTTCAACTTCCTTTTCTGGGCATTCATTTGCATAATGCCCCATCTTCTTGCACTTGAAGCATTCAACCTGACTAATGTCCTTCTTGACAGGCTGACTTCCACTTCCACTTCCATTACCAGTGTGGTGACTCTTGTATCCACCCTTGTGGTTCTTGTACTTGTCATTGTCATGACTACGGTGATGCTTGTTGTCATGACGGTTGTGGTTGTGGTGCTTGTTGAATTTCCCATGCTTGTGGGATCCTGAGCTTCCACTGTCATCATAATGGGAACGTTTGTGAGACGATCCCGAGCTGTGCTTGTCCGAGTGCTTTCTCTTCCTGCTCTCAACTTGCTTCATTTTGTTCTCCAAAATAGCAGCCTTATCACAAAGAGACTGGTATGTGGGAACATATGCCACAGCTAACTGCAGGTTCAGCTCATCATTCAAGCCTTCAAGAAAATTTTCCTTTCTCTTAGCATCGGTGTCAACTTCATCCGGTGCATAACGCGCCAGATTGTTGAACTCCTCAATATATTTAGCCACGCTGCGGTGGCGCTGCTTTAGATTATGGAACTCTTTATTTTTCAGACTCATCACTCCAGATGAGATATGAGCAGTACAAAAGCCATCCTCAAAGATAGCCCATGTCACATCTTCTATGGGAGTGGTGATCTGGAAGTTATCCCACCAAGTGGCGGCTGGTCCTTCCAGCAAATGTGCTGCAAATCTGACCTTTTCAGCATTAGTACAGCCCACAGTTACGAAGTCCTTGTTCACAGAGCGTAGCCAATCATTGGCCACCATGGGATCAGTCGTTCCTAAGAACTTTGCTGGCCTCAATTGAAGGGAATATGCCCTGAGAGGCAATAATAAAGTGTTTATTATGTGTATTCCAAGTATATGATAGATGTTTATTTTGCATGCTATAATTGTATTAATACGGAAACGTTAATACATGTGTGTTTAATAAACAAACAGAAAGTTCCTAGTTATCCCTCTCTCATAAACTAGCTCGTTGATTAACAAGATGATCAAGGTTTCCTGATCATGGACATTGGATGTTGTTAATAACGGGATCACAACATTAGTGTAATGGTGTGATGAACATTCATCTGAAGTATAGCATTACGATCAAAGTCATTGAGTTTATATTGTATAACAACTTACGAAGTGATCCTAATCCTTAGACCATGAGATCATGTCAATCACTAACACCGGAAGAGTTTCTTGATAACATCAAACGTCACACCGTAGCAGGGTGATTATAAAGATGGATTCAGAACTAATAAAGTGTTATGTTGAGGCTCATGGATCGTGAGTGGAATTTGTTCATCCCGATGACGGATAGATATACTCTGGGCCCTCTCGGTGATATCACATTGATTAGCTTGCAAGCAAGTGATTTGATCACTAGAATGTTATATCACAGGAACGAGAAAAGAGTGCATGTCGGTAACGAGATCAAACTAGGTATGGAGATACCGATGATCGAATCTCGGACATGTAATATATCGTGAAACAAAGGGATTAAGATACTAGCATAAAAGGTTCCGACGATCACAAGAAAGTCATCGTTGAATGTGTGGGAGTCAGTATGGGTCTCCAGATCCCGCTTCTGATTATTGATCCGAGAGGGGTCTCGATCATGTCCGCATTATTCACGAACCGTAGGGTGACACACTTAAGAGACACCTACATCCAATTGGAGCAAATGTTTCATGCCGAAAGAATGAACAAGCGCAGGAATTTATTTCACTAGATACCGAAACAGGTTTTCGGGTGAAATTGCATAAAGTGGTTATGCATGTGAAATAGAATTCTAGCAAGGGGTTATTTGTGAATGTTTGTCATTAAAGTAATTGACAAAATTCTGAATAAAATAAAAGAGTTTTATTTAATGAGAGTTTGCATTAAATTTGGTGGAAATTTAATGGGAATTTGAGTGGACTTTTGAGTGGAGGAAATTTAAAGGGCATTTTGTGAGTGGAGTGTCCACCCACATGAATGAAGGAGGGGAGGGGGCAGCCCCCATGGCCGGCGGCCACCCCCTTGGGTGCCCCCCTCCTCCTATAAAAGGAGCCCCCCTCCTCACTTGTCTCTCACACCTCCTCGTGAAGGATCTCTCTCCCCCTCTAGAATTTATTCCCCATGGTCTCGGACTAGCGAGATACATGTTCCCGGTGGCTATTCGGCAAGAAAGAGTTGTGCTTCCGCTGCATCGCTGGAGCGAGGAGGCGGAGGTTGCTCGGTGCCTCGAGCGTGTGTGCGAGCACGGATGCGCTGCTGATTTGCGGCGCTAGGACTTCCTCTCGATCTTGAGATCGGCAAGAGATCGTCTACATCAACCACGAGTTGAACTCGTTAAGCTTTGTCGGTCTTCAAGGGTATGTTCTCTACGGATATACATCCGCCCGTTGTTTGTATCTAGTAGATGGATCTTGGTATATAGTTCACATCGTAGGAAAATTTTTGTTTTCTATGCTGCGAACCCTACAGTGGTATCAGAGCCGGATCTATGCGTAGATACTTTACACGGGTAGTACACATATGAGTATGTGGGCGATGATGATCATGTTTTTGCTCCTTTGTTGTAATTTTGGATATTGGTGGCATAGTGGGATGAAGCGGCCCGGACAAACTTTACATGTCCTCGCACATGAGACCTGTTCCACGCTTGACATGCAACTAGTTTGCATAAGTGGCTAGCGGGTGTCTGTCTCTCCTACTATAGTCAATATCTATTTTGCAAGCGAGTTGTCAACAATTTGATTATCCTCGTTGTGGTTCATGTTCGTAGGTAAGAACGGTTCTATCTCGAAAGCCCTAAGCCACGTAAAACTTGCAATGGATAAATTAGAGGCGTCTAGTTTAGATTGTTGCTGGGCTAGTGTTATGATATGGTAGTGTTGTAAGTAGAAGTATGAGTTGATACTCTTACAACACACATAGCGTGTAAAATCCATAGACCTTGGATTTACACATATAGGTATGATAGTGATCATACCACGATGCACATGATAGAGATCATCTGCGGGAACCATATAATTTCACTAATAAACATATGATGTTTGATAGCATCTTATATTGCTTGTTTAGCGCTTTGTTAGCATAATAAGATGATCCCTCATTTAAATATCAAGATATGAATGTGTTCTTCCTTTAGTATGCACCGATTATGTTTTCGTCGCTCCAAGACATCACGTGATGATCGGGTGTTCTTGGATCCACGACCATATTTCGGGTGTAAAACAGTTACACATGCGAATACTAAGGTTCTAACTTGCCGAGCCTAGCATGTACAGACATGGCCTCGGAACACGGACCGAAAGGTTAAGCATGAGTCATATAGTTTATATGATGCCCATTTGATGCTCGCCTTTGAAGCTATACCGAGTCACGTGATGATCGGACTTGGTGTAGTGGATTTGGTTCATGTAATCACCAAAAAGGCACGAGGGATGTCATTTTTGAGTGGGAGTTCATTCGTAATAAAGATTAGTTGAACTCAATCTATCATACACTTAGTCTAAACTTTACAAATTCTGTTGTAGATGGCACCACCTGCTTTTAATTTCAATGTGTTCATGGAGAAAGAGAAACTAGCAATGAACGGTAGCAACTTTACCGAATGGGCCATGAATTTGAGGATTCTCCTCTCTGCTGCACAAAAGCAATATGTGCTAGAAGCGCCGTTAGGCCCCCCACCTTTTGATGATGCCCCTGACGAGGAGAAGAATGTCTATCAGACTCGTCAGGAGGACCACAACTTAGTTCATTGCGGCATATTGTATGGGCTAGAGCCGGAACTTCGAAAGCGTTTCGAAAACGGCAATGCATTTGATACAATGGGTGAGTTGAAAATGATTTTCGACACACATGCTGCTGTAGAGAGCTACAACGCTTCAGAAAAGTTCTTTAGCTGCATGATGGAAGAGCACAACTCCGTTAGTGAGCATGTACTCAAGATGTCGGGTTACGCCGATAAGCTTGTGTCCTTGGGAATATCGATTCCCATTGACTTAGGCATCCATCGTGTTCTGCAGTCTCTGCCACCTAGCTATAAGAGCTTCGTGATGAACTATAATATGCAAGGCATGAAGAAGTCTCTCCCCGAGCTTCTGTCAATGCTTAAAACTGCAGAAGTGGAGATCAAAAAGGAACATCAAGTGTTGATGATCAATAGGAACACTGGTTTCAAGAAAGACAAGAAGGGAAAACGGAAGGGAAGTAAGGGCGGCAAGCCGGTTGCCGCGCCTGAAAAGAAACCCCGAGTTGGACCTAAGTCTGATTCCGAGTGCTACTATTGTAAGGGGACTGGCCATTGGAAGCGCAACTGCCCCAAGTATCTGGCAGACAAGAAGGCCGGCAAGGCAAACAAAGGTATATATGATATACATGTTATTGATGTGTACTTGACTAGTGCTCGCAGTAGCACCTGGGTATTTGATACCGGTTCAGTTGCTAATATTTGTAACTCGAATCAGGGGCTGCGGAACAAGCGACCGCTAGCAAGGGGTGAGGTCAAGATGCGTGTCGGCAATGGATCAAGTGTTGATGTGATCGCCATCGGAACGCTGCCTCTCCACTTACCGTCGGGATTAGTTGTAAACTTGAATAAATGTTATCTGGTGCCTGCACTGAGCATGAACATTGTATCTGGATCGTGTTTGATGCGAAGTGGTTATTCATTTAAATCCGAGAACAATGGTTGTTCCATTTATATGAATGAAATATTTTATGGTCATGCACCGATGATGAATGGTTTATTTCTATTAGATCTCGAAGATAATGTTACACATATTCATAATGTTGATGCTAAAAGGATTAAACTTAATGATGGTATATCCGCATATATGTGGCACTGCCATCTAGGTCATATTAGCGTTAAACGCATGAAGAATCTCCATTCGGATGGACTTTTGGAATCACTTGATTATGAATCATTTGATACATGTGAGCCATGCCTTATGGGCAAGATGACTAGAACGCCGTTTTCCGGTTCAATGGAACGGGCGACAGATTTATTGGAAATCATACATTCTGATGTATGTGGTCCAATGAGTGTGTCGGCGCGAGGTGGATATCGTTATTTTGTTACTTTCACGGATGATTTGAGTAGATACGGTTATATCTACTTGATGAAACACAAGTCTGAAACCTTTGAAAAGTTCAAGGAATTTCAGAATGAAGTGGAAAATCATCGTAATAGAAAGATCAAATTTCTACGGTCCGACCGTGGAGGTGAGTATCTAAGTTACGAGTTTAGCACTCACATGAAAGAGTGTGGAATTGTTTCACAACTCACACCTGCCGGAACACCACAGCGAAATGGTGTGTCGGAACATCATAATCGTACTTTATTAGATACGGTTCGATCTATGATGTCTCTGACGGACTTGCCGTTGTCATTTTGGGGATATGCACTAGAAACTGCTGCATTCACTTTAAATCGGGCACCATCTAAATCCGTTGAAAAGACACCGTATGAATTGTGGTTTGGAAACAAACCTAAGCTGTCATTTCTTAAAGTTTGGGGATGCGATGTTTATGTGAAGAAACTTCAACCGGATAAACTCGAACCCAAAGAGGAAAAATGCGTCTTCATAGGATACCCTAAAGAAACTATTGGGTATTCCTTCTATCACAGATCCGAGGGCAAGGTTTTTGTTGCCAAGAATGGATCCTTTCTAGAGAAAGAGTTTCTCGCGAAAGGTGTGAGTAGTCGGAAGGTAGAACTCGAAGAGGTTGTGGAACCTTCTCTTCAAAGTATGGCGAGTAGCGCAGCGCCGGAAGTTGTTCCGGAGTTGGCTCCACCTGTTGAAGAGGGAACTAATGATAATGATCATGAAACTCCGAAAGAGAGAACTACCGAACCTCGCAGGTCAAACAGGACGCGTGCAGCTCCCGAGCTGTACGGAAATCCTGTCATGAATTTCATGGTTGATGAAAATGATGACCCTGTGACGTATGAAGAAGCGATGATGAGCCCGGATTCCAACAAATGGTTAGAAGCCATGAAATCCGAGATGGAATCCATGTATGAAAATCAAGTTTGGAACTTGGTGGAACTACCTCACGACCGAAAGGCCGTGGAGAACAAATGGATTTTCAAAAAGAAAACTGATGCTGATGGTAATGTGACCGTCTATAAAGCTCAACTTGTCGCAAAGGGGTTTCGACAAATTCAAGGAGTTGACTACGATGAGACTTTTCTCCCGTAGCGATGCTAAAGTCAGTTAGGATTATGTTAGCAATTGCTGCATATTTCGATTATGAGATATGGCAGATGGATGTCAAAACCGCGTTTCTCAATGGGAATATTGAAGAAGAGTTGTATATGATACAACCAAAGGGTTTTGTCGATCCTAAGGATGCTAACAAGGTGTGCAAGCTTCAGCGATCCATCTATGGATTGAAGCAAGCATCACGAAGTTGGAATCTCCGCTTTGATGAGGTGATCAAAGAGTTTGGATTTGTCCAAACTTATGGAGAAGCTTGTATTTACAAGAAAGTGAGTGGGAGCAATGTGGCATTTCTGATATTATATGTGGATGACATATTATTGATCGGAAATGATATAGATCTTTTAAACAGTGTTAAAAGTTATCTAAACAGCAAATTTTCAATGAAGGACCTAGGTGAAGCGTCATACATATTAGGCATAAAGATCTATAGAGATAGATCTAGGCGCCTAATAGGGCTATCGCAAAGTACATACCTTGATAAGATTTTAAAGAAGTTTAAAATGGACGGAAGTAAGAAGGGGTTCTTACCTATGTTGCAAGGCAAGACATTGAGTAAGACTCAAAGTCTGGCTTCGGCGGAAGAAAGAGAGATAATGGACAAAGTCCCCTATGCTTCAGCCATAGGCTCTATAATGTACGCCATGCTATGTACAAGACCGGATGTGGCACATGCTATTAGTTTGACTAGTAGGTACCAATCGGATCCAGGTTCGGAACACTGGATAGCGGTCAAGAATATCCTTAAGTACGTACGAAGAACTAAGGATATGTTTCTTGTATACGGAGGTGAAGAAGAGCTCGTCGCTAAGTGTTATGTTGACGCTAGCTTTGACACCGATCCGGATGACTCTAAGTCTCAATCCGGATACGTATTTCTCATGAATGGCGGAGCGGTTAGTTGGAGGAGCTCAAAACAACCTGTGGTAGCGGGATCAACAACGGAGGCCGAATATGTTGCTGCTTCAGAAGCGGCTCAGGAAGCAGTTTGGATGAAGGAGTTCATATCCGAACTAGGAGTGGTGGCAAACGCATTGGACCCAATGGTGATCTATTGTGACAACAATGGTGCCATTGCCAATGCCAAAGAGCCAAGGTCTCACAAGCATTCCAAGCATATTAAGCGCCGGTTTCACTCCATCCGCGAGCATGTCAAGGATGGAGATATAAAGATTTGTAAAGTACATACGGATCTCAATGTAGCAGATCCGTTGACTAAAACTCTCCCTAGAGCAAAACATGATCAACACCAGACCTCAATGGGTGTTAGATTTATCACTATGTAACTAGATTATTGTCTCTAGTGCAAGTGGGAGACTGAAGGGAATATGCCCTAAGAGGCAATAATAAAGTGTTTATTATGTGTATTCCAAGTATATGATAGATGTTTATTTTGCATGCTATAATTGTATTAATACGGAAACGTTAATACATGTGTGATTAATAAACAAACAGAAAGTTCCTAGTTATGCCTCTCTCATAAACTAGCTCGTTGATTAACAAGATGATCAAGGTTTCCTGATCATGGACATTGGATGTTGTTAATAACGGGATCACAACATTAGTGTAATGGTGTGATGAACATTCATCCGAAGTATAGCATTACGATCAAAGTCATTGAGTTTATATTGCTATAACAACTTATGAAGTGATCCTAATCCTTAGACCATGAGATCATGTCAATCACTAACACCGGAAGAGTTTCTTGATAACATCAAACGTCACACCGTAACAGGGTGATTATAAAGATGGATCAGAACTAATAAAGTGTTATGTTGAGGCTCATGGATCGAGAGTGGAATTTGTTCATCCCGATGACGGATAGATATACTCTGGGCCCTCTCGGTGATATCACATTGATTAGCTTGCAAGCAAGTGATTTGATCACTAGAATGTTATATCACAGGAACGAGAAAAGAGTGCATGTCGGTAACGAGATCAAACTAGGTATGGAGATACCGATGATCGAATCTCGGACATGTAATATATCGTGAAACAAAGGGATTAAGATACTAGCGTAAAAGGTTCCGACGATCACAAGAAAGTCATCGTTGAATGTGTGGGAGTCAGTATGGGTCTCCAGATCCCGCTTCTGATTATTGATCCGAGAGGGGTCTCGATCATGTCCGCATTATTCACGAACCGTAGGGTGACACACTTAAGAGACACCGACATCCAATTGGAGCAAATGTTTCATGCCGAAAGAATGAACAAGCGCAGGAATTTATTTCACTAGATACCGAAACAGGTTTTCGGGTGAAATTGCATAAAGTGGTTATGCATGTGAAATAGAATTCTAGCAAGGGGTTATTTGTGAATATTTGTCATTAAAGTAATTGACAAAATTCTGAATAAAATAAAAGAGTTTTATTTAATGAGAGTTTGCATTAAATTTGGTGGAAATTTAATGGGAATTTGAGTGGACTTTTGAGTGGAGGAAATTTAAAGGGCATTTTGTGAGTGGAGTGTCCACCCACATGAATGAAGGAGGGGAGGGGGCAGCCCCCATGGCCGGCGGCCACCCCCTTGGGTGCCCCCCTCCTCCTATAAAAGGAGCCCCCTCCTCACTTGTCTCTCACACCTCCTCGTGAAGGATCTCTCTCCCCCTCTAGAATTTATTCCCCATGGTCTCGGACTAGCGAGATACATGCTCCCGGTGGCTATTTGGCAAGAAAGAGTTGTGCTTCCGCTGCATCGCTGGAGCGAGGAGGCGGAGGTTGCTCGGTGCCTCGAACGTGTGTGCGAGCACGGATGCGCTGCTGATTTGCGGCGCTAGGACTTCCTCTCGATCTTGAGATCGGCAAGAGATCGTCTACATCAACCACGAGTTGAACTCGTTAAGCTTTGTCGGTCTTCAAGGGTATGTTCTCTACGGATATACATCCGCCCGTTGTTTGTATCTAGTAGATGGATCTTGGTATATAGTTCACATCGTAGGAAAATTTTTGTTTTCTATGCTACGAACCCTACATCAATCTCAAGAACCTGGTAAGCATATCAAAACCCGGTGGGTTGTTTTTGTTGTTATTGTTGTTGTTGTTATTGTTGTTGTTTTGGTTCTGGATGAACGTCGTCATCATCTTCATCAGCTGAGTTTGAGCGGTCATCATTTGCTGCATTTCTGGTGTGATGTTGTTGTTGTTGTTATTGGGGTTGGGGTTTGCATGACGGGGAGGCATCTGTGGTTTGTTCAATAGAGATAAGAATGAGATACACATAGATGCTATCATGCACAATACATCACATAACAAACACAAAGCATGCAACAAAAAGGATAAAGGTTCAACAACAAAATAACAAGTTCGCAAGGTAAAACACACACGAATAACAAGCCATCCACATGTCGGATGGTCAAATAACAAGTTCTCAACGACAAGTATGATAATAAATGATAAATGAGTAGTCAAATCTACTCCTCGGCATCAACCTCCTCCTCGACAAAGGTAAGACCTACGTTCTCCATCACGGTCTTGTATTCCTCGACACTAGTTGTCAAGGTCTCTATCTTGGCTTTGAGAGCCCTCTTCTGGGAACGAAGCCTCTCAATCACCGTCTGCTGATGCTCGAGCTCGAAGTCCTTGGCCTGCAGTTCTTCAGTCATGTCCCGGATCTTCTTGTTCCTATCCTGGACTCGCTTCTCCTGACTCTTGAACTTTCTGTCCTGGCTCTCGAACTTCGCCTCCATCTCCTTGACTATCTCGTCTTTCTCCGCGAAGAGCTTGTCCTTCTCGCGAAGCTGCACCTGGAGTTCGTCATTACTGAGCATGACGTTGGTCCTATCGGAGTCCACGTGCCTAATGAGAGCCTCTAAGTCCTGGAGGTATAGACGAATCGGCTCCGCTGTGTCCCTCGAGTCGTCCTCGAAGTCGATGGGCTCTCCATCCTCATCACGTCTACCAAAGACGTGGAAATGAGTACCTCTAACCTGTCGGGAGTGTCTCCCCAGCAGACGTCCTATTAGATCCTGCATGACTACCTCAAGGCCTCTCTCCTTGTCATCATGCATGAGCTTGAAGATGATGGCCTCCGTGGTAGGCTCTGTCTGGCGTCCGGGCTGGTTGACCTTGAAGCCCCAAAGGTCTTTCCTATCAAACTTGGTGAGGGGAAGCACCATGATGGTAGGAAGAGGGAGATTGAGCAAAGTAGTAAGCTCAACAATACGAGGTCCAAAGCGAGTTCCCTGGAACTCCTTAACAGTGCTGAAGGTAACAGTAGGCATCTATTTATAAGATAGAAAAAGTTAGAACTACACAATTCAAGATAAAATACAAGGCAAAACATCATATATAAATCCTTGGAATTCAAAACACACAAGTCATGACATGGATCCATTAAAACAACCAAGGTTCAACTTATTTTAAAGCAACATTTGGAAAATAAGGTGAATAGTGGTGGTCCAACTAACGAATTAGGCTTACAATCCTATCTCACTAGATCTGTTGGCTAACACGATGTTTCTAGAAGCAATCAGCCTATCTTGCTCACATGACTCCATCACTAAGTCTATAATGTCTCCTCTTAAGGTTTGGTGACTCTATCACCAAGTTCTTTGATGGTCTTCCAAGCTGCATCCCTTGCTGATTCAAAGAATGTAGTGTGCACCACTGAATTGGTGAACATGCAGAATCCTTTTTCCTGGTGGTTGTCTTCCTTGTTTTTATACAAGTGAAGTTGCACCCACCAGTATTCCACTCCTTCATCCATCACAGGAAAACCTTTGTACACAACTGCACCTTGTATCTCTAATGCAACCATGAGGTCCTTGAGAGCCTTGGGGAATTCTGTCTCACACTCCAAAGTCATTGTCATGAGTGGTCCTTTCCTTACGGCTTCGTTGATGGAGTTCATCTACAAATAGAGATGAGGAAGAAGATAAGAAAAGTTTACGAGAAGAATAGACAAGTGTAGAAGTTGCTGAAATTTTTTCCTTAGTGGTTTCCAATCCTAGGGTCATAATCCTACAGGAAACAACCTGGCTCTGATACCATCTGTAAGATCCCTCCTTTATAAAGGAATATGATCCCTATGATTGCAATGCTAGTCCCTGGATCAAATGCTAGCATCCACAGTTTAATATGAAGTACACATATACAAAGGTCTTTATTACAGCCATTCCAGAGATAAACATAGTCTTTACAACTCCAAGGCCACAGGCCTAGTACAAGAGTTTGAATAAGTAAATAAATAAAAGTCTTCATCTTCATGTTCCACAGGCAAACATGTTGAGTGTAGACTCATGACACCTAATCCTCATCAGAGTAACCTGCAACATCACAAGTTACAGCCACAGTGGGTCAATACATTGGAATAGTATTGGCAAGTGATACCTTAGTATAATTTTAGGTGGACTAGATACTATATGCAATTTGGCTAAGTGTAGCTTGGCTTGATTTGCTCAAAATAGATTTTGCCTATTAGTTGAAATCACTAAGTTTTTCTTTGTCAAAACTTTCCCAAGGAACCACCAATAGACATTGAGGTCCTTCACCCTTGTTCACCCACAAATTTTTACTTAGAAATTGGGATGAGGAGATTCTTGATAGCTTCCATGTCTTGATGCTCAAGTTTGTCCTTTTCCAGGGACATGGCTAAGTACTTAGATTTTTCCATCTGCAGAGGTTGTGCACTTTCCCCACCAGACTTGATTTTCACCAAGACAGGACCTTTCCGAAGCCTTCCCTTAGACCAAATGGACGCGTTCCAACCTATCATCCCACTACCACCATCTGTCCAAATGGCTAAGTTCTAGCAACCTATGTGATCCAGGCAGAGCCCATATTGCCAAGTGGCTGCACTAGAAACTTCTCAACACTTGGGCTCTAAAATCTCTTTGTTCCTGGGTGGCTTTCCACAAGTGAGATACACAAGGTTCACCAGTCCCCTAGCCTTGTGTAACCACTCAACACAAACCAATCCTTCCATTCCACCCAGGTGTTTCATTCACTTAGTTGTTTTATTAGGCAAAACATAAGTCCAAAGACTTAGAAATATTTTCATCATAGCATGTACATTTCACCAACCCTTGGTTGCTACTAGCTAGGCTAAGCATGTCATAGATAATAACTTAACTTAGAAATTTCCTAGCAATTCTACAACTACTAGGATTTCCCAACATGGCATATAAGCAAAAAAATAACATGCAAGTTTTACAAAATATTTCTAATGCTTGGTAAAAACATAGGAATAATAATATTCATGAAGTACCACTTGCCTTGGTAGTTTGGAGAGTAGTTACACTCTTCACAATCACAATCACTAGCACCAAAATCTACACAAAGAATTATAGCAACAAATTACATACAAAACATATACAACCAAAATTATATGCATGCATGCAAGATGGTATGTGATGATTTTTAAAACTCAACCAAGCAAGTAAATAGTACTGGTTCATTAACAAGTTAAAAACTTGCCAAAAAACATTTATTTAAACCTTGAATCATTTTCTAAACATTTCATATACTCAAATTAGCCCTACACAAGTTTCTGCCAAAAAAGCCATTTTAACAGAAGCAAAACATTTAAACACATTGCATATATAGAAAGAGCTTGCTCTCCTGATTCCAACGATATAAAATTTGTCAAATTCTAACATGGGGATCAAAAGTTATAGCCAAATCAAATTCAAACCACAATCAGATTCAAATCCTGTTTTAAATCTAAACTCCAGCCACGCGGCAACGTCTGATTGGACGGTACCGCTTTGCACCGGATCACGCTCGGCTACCGTTGGATCTAACTAAACACGCACGGCTCAGATCTAAACTTACCTCTTCGTCACAGATCTAATCTCACACGTTAGATCTAAATCCTACGGCCCTAATCTAACTGACCACAGAAGGGCGGCGCTAGCGACGGCTACTAGCGGCGGCGAGCTCTGCCTACGGCGGCGCGGCGCTACAGGTGGTCCTACGGTCGTCGGAGGGGCTTACCAGAACCGTGGCGACGCACTGATGCTCAACCTGGCGGCAGCTTGGCAAGGGGCGCACGGAGTGGGCTGCTGGAGCTCGTCGAAGTTGCGGGCGGCGTCGGGTTCGAGTGGACGACGACGTTGGCGACGCTCCTGGTCTCCCTAGCACAAACAAGCGACACCAAATAATGTACAAGACAGTGGCGAACAACTTCGTGTGAGTTAGAGGTGAAGGGGCGCAAAGGGCTTACAGAATTTGGTCGCCGGAGTCGAGGTTGTCGTCGGGAGCTTGCGGTGTTGAACAAAACCGACGACCTGGGGCGGTAAAGAAGGCACCAGCGGTGTCAGTAGATGCGCAAAAAAGTGGCGAGGCTGTCTGCAAGAACTAGAGGAAGAGGGGCGCACAGGGCTCACCGGGATTGGTCGCCGGAGTGAGTTCTGTCTGCGGCGGTGCAGGGGCGATTGTGGGCAGCCTAGGGGCGCTTTGTGCTTGAAGTTTGGGGGGAAATGGAGAGGGGTCAGAGGGGGTTTAAGTAGCATGGTCGCGAGCGAGATTTACTCCGGCATTCAACGTGAATTGACGCCGCGAATAAATACAGGGAATGGCCGGCGTGATTTTGGGGATTGAGCTGTTTGCGGGGTGGAGACGACGACGTCGTGTGGGCCGCGGCTGTCAGCGAGTGAAACAGAGAGGGAGTGAGTCCTGCCTGTTAGCGAGCTAGTGGGTGCGGGGGCGAGTGAAGAAAAACGGTTCGCGGGGTGGGGTATTGGGCTTAGCTGGGCTAGTTGGGCCAGATTCGGCTGAGTGATATTTTTTTCTCTCTTTAAACTTTTTCTTCTTTTGTTTGTTTTTCTGAAATGGTTTTCAACCTTAATTCAAATCTGTTTGATTCCAAAACTTTTCAGGATTTTTGTACAATAAATCTTGTACTCAAATAAGTGTCAAACACATCTGTTCACTCAAACATACTTGGGTCTTTTGAAAATTTAAATAAAACCATGCCTTTATGAGGTGTTATAATAGGCATAGAATTTGTTTTATTTCATATTTTGCTTTGAGACTTTGCTCAAGTTTTTGAAAGCACCTGAGTTTGGATTCTAAGTAATACTGATAACACAAGGGCTTGAGTAAACTTACATAAAATAATAAGCATGGAAGCTTCTGTTTTGAAATGATTTGTTTGAAATGAAATTCATATGATCATGGATGCATGGATGATATGCATAAGTTTGAATCATGATTTTAGGGATGTTACAAATCCCAAGTTGGAGAGAAGGAAGGACTCTTTCATTCTTCCACTAGGAAATCATTGTTCTAGTTTGAGTTTTCAAACCTCCCTTTTGACTTTCAATTTAGAGCTTTATTTCTCTCTTGCAAATACCCAACCAAGTGACCTAGGACATGATCCAATCATTCCACTTAACCATGACACATTCATGAACCATTCCCCTTCCGGTCCGGTGAACCTTCTAGACCCTTCTAGAACCTCTCCGATGAAAACATCGAAATCATTCCCGAACTCCGAAATCGGACTTTCATTTTATGAAGCTTATTCTCCGGACCATTCCAGATCTCCTCGTGATATCCCGGATCCCATTCGAGTCTCCGAACAACATTCGGTATCCCTACTTACATTCCATATCTACTAAACAATATCGAATCCTTAAGTGTGTCTCCCTATGGTTCGTGAATTATTCGGACATGACCGAGACACTTCTCCGATCAATAACCAATAGAGTAATATGGAAATTCATATGGCTCCCACATATTTCTACGATTACTTTGTGATCGAATGAACCACTTACATATGATACCAATTTCCCTTTGTCTTGCGATAGTTTACTTATCCGAGGTTTGATTGTCAGTATCTCTGCATACCTATTTCAACCTTGTTACCGATAAGTACTCTTTTCTCGTTCCCGTGATACGTGATACCTTATGAGCCAATTACATGCTTGCAAGGTAATTGGATGACATTCCACCGAGAGGTCCCAGAGTATATCTATCTGTCATATGGATGGACAAATCCCACTCTTGATCCATGTGCCTCAACACATACTTTCCGAACACTTAATGCCACCTTTATAGCCACCCAGTTATGGTGTGGTGTTTGATGTCATCAAAGCATCCATCCGGTGATGGTGATTAGCATGATCTCATGGTCGAAGGAATTAGGTTACTATGTATCAGAAAGCTTATAGCAAACGGACTATTGAAATGACTTGATCTTTATGCTACACTTATCTATAGGAGTATGTCCATCACATCATTCTCCTAATGATATGATCTTGTTGTTAATAACATCTCAATGTTCATTATCAGGAAACCATGATCATATATTAACCAACAAGCTAGTTTAACAAGAGGCTTTACTAGGGACCCTTTTATGTTTACAAATCACACAAGTATTAATGTTTCCGGTTAATACAATTATAGCATGGTATGTAAACATGTATCATAAGCATGAAGATATGATAATAACCTCTTTATTATTGCCTCTTGGGCATATCTCCAACAATTTCTGGGTTGTATGGGATTATAGGATTATTACTTGGGTTTACTGGTTCTACTTCCTACTCTTCGGTTTCCATAAGGTTATAACACTAGTACAAACGGGTTACTTAAAGATGTGAATTGCCCATAGGCCTCAGCCGGTTTCTCATTACAGCTCAAGCGCATAGCTTTTAAGAGCACACCACCTGAGCCGGGTTTTTTGTGACTCCAAGATACATGACCTCAGACTAACATGTATGAGCTGGAGACGACTAATAGTGATGACCGCTTGCAAGAACTCTTTAACCTCAAACGGCTTATACCAGGGACCATCTCCAATAGTTAGACGACCTGAGTTGGATACTAACAAAGACCGTCTCTAGAACTAGTGTGCCTCGAAATGACTTTTTAAAGTGACTGTCTCTAATGTGTAAACCATTTTAAATAGTAGCATGCTAATTCAAACTCGATCAGAGCTGACATGACACATAATCATAATTCAGCAGCCAGATAGACAGATTAACTCAAGAACTTATAGCAGACATTTAAAGGAAGACCATTATATTAACAATTAACATTAGTCTAATATTTGGGGAAATGCATACATATTTAGTCATTACTTTATGATAGTGCATACAATGTGGAGTCAATACATTTAAGATGCATAATTAGTACTCGAGCAGTAATGGGTCGTCCGGTGGAAGTTGCTAAACGAGAATATACACCTCTCCATTATCTATTTCATCAAAGCAAAATAGGACAATGCTATCATGCTTTAAGTTGAAGCTTCTCACAACCTTCTCCCATCCAGTCGTTAAAATTGCATTTGATCCACCAACTCCCATATTTATCGTAACCATCTTTGGATTCTTACTCTTCATTTGCCAAACATGGATATCAATTGGTTCATCAAGGTGATTCTTTAGATATTTTCTTATGAACTCACCTCCAAATGTCTGTGCAAGTACAAAGAGTTGAAAAATTAGCAAGCTTTGATTACTAAAAGTATTTCAATATCACAGGGTAGCTTGTTGATAATGTGTTCAATAATTTATCATCTAACCAGCTTGCACTTCTTTTCCACAATAGATGAATAGGGCAACCTGTAGACGTAGTACTTGATTTTTGGTGAAAATTCGGGTTCACACTAGTCTAAAAGGAAGTCTACATGAACTTCTTTCAGATACATGTTGTTTCTAAAAAGTCACTTTTTATTAAAATCAGTGTTCCCCTTGTGTTGAGACCCTGATGCAACAACACATAAAAATTTCAATGTAGTGGAATATTCATGTGTCTACCGTCTAAACACATACAAGTTTAAAACATATGAATGGAATTTTGTTGTTCTTTGATACCTCTAATCTCAAGCCTCTCATTGGGCTCTTCTGATGATTGGAATTCAAAATTATCAGAGCTAATGGCAACACTATCATCACTATAGAGCACTATTTCAAGATCACTGTAAGTTCTCATCTGTTAAATAGATACAAACATTGAGCATTTTAATACAATCAAATATAATAATGAATTACTGAAAATAGATACATAGTTCTTGTTATTGTACATTAATAAAAAGCATACACAGGCAAAGAATTTGGAATTCATCGAATAAACAAGATGCAAGCAGACTACTGAAGTGACAATTAAATCCATATTGCTAGAAGGGCAACTGAAGGGAATATGCCCAAGAGGCAACAATAAAGTGGTTATTATCGTATTCCTTATTTATGATAAATGTTTATTTTGCATGCTATAATTGTATTAATATGGAAACATTAATACATGTGTGTTTAATAAACAAAAAGGAAGTTCCTAGTTATGCCTCTCTTATAAACTAGCTCGTTGATTAACAAGATGATCCAAGGTTTCCTGATCATGGACATTGGATGTTGTTAATAATGAGGTCACAACATTATTGGAATGATGTGATGAACATTCATCCGAAGTATAGCATTACGATCAAAGTTATTGTGTTTATATTTCTATAACATCATATGAAGTAATCTTAGTCCTTAGACCATGAGATCATGTCAATCACTAACACCGGAAGAGTATCTTGATAACATCAAACGTCACACCGTAACAGGGTGACTATAAAGATGGGTTCAGTGCTACGAAGGTGTTATGTTGAGGGTCATGGATCAAGAGTAAAATTTATCCGTCCCGATGTTGGGGGGGTGACCCCGGGTAGGTCAAAGACGGGGAAAGACAGAGGTACGATCCCCGTATGGTTTCCGAGTTACAGTCTAAGTCGGCCGAATCATGAAGAAGTCGGCCCACATACGGGGGCGAGAGGCCCGTATATGTATATTAAGACATTACCCGGCCGAGATACTGCATGAGTCGGCCGGGTTAGCCTGAGTGATCTTGATGCAGGTAAAGGACAATCCGAGCTATGCAGGGGAGGCCGAATGATATGAGGCTTGCAGGAGAAGGAGAAGCCTGAAGTCAAACCGTAGCCTCAAGCTAGGGAAAATCTAAGCAGTGCCAAGCGCTACGGACAAAGGCGCAGAGCGACAGAGAGGCAGGAGGAGGTCACGGAGGTGACAGTCCAGAAGACCGAGGCGCACATGAGGGGCCCTCTGGAACCTTGCCGTCGTTAGAGGGGCGACAGGGAAAGGGGGGCGCCGAACTACTATATTGGGACAAGCATATTCCTCGAATATGCTTGCCACGTCAGCCCTAAAGGAACCCAGGGCTCTCCTTTATAAGGAGAGGCTTGAACTCAGAGAGGGGGATCGACGAGAGTTAGAGACGTTAGGCTGGTAAAGTTCTTCTCTTCTCCTTGTAAACAGCTCAAGGAGCACTTGTAGCCTAAGGAAGAAGAAATAAAGACCTTTGCCTTAATCTTCTGTGTGTAGAATCAACTACATATTCCCTCCCCAGATCCCTCTAGCACCTATTGGCCCCATACTTTAGCCTACCCATGGCATCTGCCGTGACACCACCACGACAGTTGGCGCCCACCGTGGGGCCAGCAGCGGTGCTAGCTGGAGTTATGATCCAGACGGGAAACTTCATCAATACGGGAGAGCGCGTTGTTTTTGGCTTGGTCTAGAGATTTGGTCTCTGCGACTATGTCAGCGACAATGCAGGGAGCTTCAGGGGGAAAGCTCCCCCGCATAATGGTGTCTTCATCAGCCTAGGCGGGCACAAGGTTTACGTCGGCGTCGACATCACCGGCATTTATCCTCACCAAGTTGTTGTTGCAGGAGAGCCACCTCTTAACGCAGCAAGCCACTCGTCTAGAGCACGTCCTGCAGGCAGCGTCGAGGTGATGGTCGCTGCCGGAGCGCAAGCTGGAGCAGCAGTAGCCGGGTCAAGCAGAGAACCCACCACAGGCGTACAATGCGCACCCAGGCAGACCGCGCCACAACCCACCGAGGAAATCCCGCCAGTGACAAACCCGACCGAGCTGTAGGACACCACCCCAAAGGCACCAAGAGTAAGAGGGCCACCTCTGGAAAGGCCAGAGAACATTCTTCAGGCGACCATAGAAAACTTGACTACACCTGTAGCGCCGATACTTGATCCGGCAAATGCTCAGGCAGAGTTAGAAGAAACCAGGCAAAAGGTGCTGGTAGAGGCCAAGAAAGTATCGGCCTTGCGGGAGTCCCTGAACAGGACCCTGAGAGAATATGCCAAAGCTAATAAGCTTGATATTGCACCCGAGCGGGTGGATGAATTGAGATTAAGGGGGAAAAACCTCATGGATGATATTAACAAAGAGCATGAAGATCGTAGGGCGGAATCAGGTGACTTGGGTTTGCCGAGGTACAGTACCCCGGCAAAAAACCTGAGAGCGGCAAACGTCGCCGCATTGGAATTAGAGGGGTTGACCGGGGAAGCCCGGCAGAAACAGCAAGAAAGAGTGAATGAGCTGGTGGGCATCGCAAACCAGCAAAATGAAGAAATACTCAGAACAAACCCGGCGAGGCCAGGGACCTCGCGGATGGTTCACTCGGCAGGGGCGGCACCTGCCTTATCCGCGGCAGCAGCATCTTCACCCGGAAATAATGCACGAAGAGACAAAGCAGTAACCTCAGGAAAGAGGAACAAGCAAATTGTTCCATATGATCCGACAATGGCTGGAAAGGCAAATGAGAACAGAGGCAATGCAAGCCGAGGTAACAGTGGGGAGAGGAACCACGGCCGTGTGGAAAAAGACGGCGGAAGCCGAGGCAATAGAGATCTCGGCAGAAGAGAACCAGCGAGAGGTAATCATGAAAACGAGACCCCGGTCAAAGTAAGGAGAGAGCTGCCGCTCAACCCGCAACCAAGGCATGAACCTCAGCAGGAAAGAGAAGCGAGGCCAGCTCGCCACAATCAAGTAAATGAAAGGTACAATGATGGTTATTCCGAGATGGAATATGCAATTCATGGTGGAAATAACCACTATGGGATGCAGGACAGAATCCTGTATAGAGATTTGCCATCAAATGATGCAAGAGTGAAGCTGGACCGGCTATACCGGTCCGAGTTGTTGGAAGAACAGGGTCCACCGGGTCCGACATGCTTTGGACCACGGATCACGGGCGAACCACCCGTGCCGAACTTTCAGCTAGCGAGAGGCACAAAAACATACAATGGGAGTACCAAGCCACAAGACTGGTTGATTGACTATGCCACTGCTGTGAAAATAGCGGGTGGGAACTTAAGATGGGAAGTACGGTATGTCCCACAAATGTTGGAAGGACCAGCTAGGGTATGGCTGAATAATCTACCAGCGGGCAGTATCAACTGCTGGTTAGATTTTGAAGAAATGTTCGTCAGCAACTTTACCAGCACATACAAGAGGCCAAACAGGCCGCAACAGTTAGCCATGTGCAAGCAGAGGCCGAATGAAACAGATAGAGAGTTTTTAACTCGATGGTGCAACCTGAGAAACTCATGTGAAGGGGTTATAGAATCGCAAGCAATAGCTTGGTTCGCGTAAGGCTGCCGTTATGGCAGCGTGTTGTGGCAACGTCTGCAAAGAGATATGCCGACCACATTGGCAAAAACTATCAGAATAGCAGACTCCTATGCATTAGGAGACCCAACGCAACCAGAATTAATATCGGCGGATCATCGCGAGCAACATGACCATTATGCAAGAGATTTGGCCGGGTCATCCAGGTGTAGTGATTTCAGAGGAAGAAGAAGAGAGGAAAAGCCGGATTATAGATATAATTCGGCCCAAGTGGCGGCAGTAGCGCAAGATCAGCCGAGTCACGGAGCAACTCAACGGCAAAAGAATGGGCCTCAGCAGTGGACACCAAAGAATGAAGGAAAAAGGCAGTGGACCCCAGAACAAAAGAAGCAGTGGCAGGAGAGGCCGAAGTACACATTCGAATCCATGTTAGATCAGCCGTGCAAATTTCACACATCAAACCCATCCAGGCCAGCCAATCATACGACCCGCCAATGTGCATGGATGAAAAATGCAATGGGAAACCCTGTAGGCATTCAGGCAACGCACCATCAAATACATCAACAGCATCAACCACAATTGACTGGAGCAAATGCACAGCAACTGATGTTACCGCCTCCTCCCCCGAGGTACGATAACTCGGATCGGAGGGATGCAGTACATCAAGTAATGAACCAAGTTCAGGATGGAAGGACAAATCCAGCAAATACTGGACGTAATGATTACAGAGAACATGATCAGTCTTATTGCGTGTTCACAACGGAACAGCAAGACAAGCAGAGTGTGCAGCGCCGGCATATGGAAGTAAATGCAGTTATGCCGGCAGTACCAAGATATGTGCCATGGTCAGATCAGGAGGTAACTTGGAGCATAAAGGATCACCCCAGAATAATGCCGAATCCAGGAGTGTATGCACTCGTGTTGGATCCGACATTTGTTGGACCAAGCATCAATGTGAAATTTTCAAAAGTACTCATTGACAATGGAAGAAGTATCAACATCATGTACAAAGATACCATGCATAAACTCGGAATATCGCAAAACATGCTGCAGTCCACGAGGACCACTTTCCATGGGATAGTGCCGGGACTTTCATGCGAGCCCATCGGTAAAGTCCGAGTGGATGTGTTATTTTGCACGAGAGATAACTGCAGAGCAGAAAACTTAGAATTTGAAGTAGTAGATCTGGAAAGTTGTTATCATGCTCTACTCGGACGGCCTGCGCTGGCCAAATTCATGAGCAGCTGCCATGTAAATTATCTGAAGATGAAACTACCTGGACCACAAGGAGTAATAACAGTTGCAGGGGATTACAAGAAGTCAATGGAGTGTGCTTTAGCCGGGTCAAATTTGGCCGAATCATTGGTTATAGCAAGAGAAAAGAGAAGGATTCAAGAGGTAGCAGCCCTCGCTCAGTCGGCACAGCTGAACATGCCGGCGCTGGCCAACCCACATGGCAGTGTTTCTTTTCAGCCGACTAAAGAAACGAAAAAATTTCAGATCGATGAGCAATTCCCAGAGCGTACTGTTACCATTGGTGCAGGCCTGGACGCTAAATAGGAAAGCGAGCTCACCAACTTCCTCCGTGAGAATCGGGACATATTTGCATGGTCAACTCAGGATCTGCAAGGTGTTCCGAGGGAGTTGGCTGAGCACTCTTTGAACGTGAGGCCAGGAGCAAGGCCGGTGAAGCAACCTCTCCGCCGCTTCGCCGAAGACAGGAGAAAAATAATAGGAGACGAAATAGCTCGGCTCCTCGCGGTCGGGTTCATGATGGAAGTGCTATACCCGGATTGGTTGTCAAATCCGGTGCTAGTAGAAAAGAAGAAAGATGATCCCAATGTAGCCATTGTATGACGAATGTGTATCGATTACACCAACCTGAACAAGGCGTGTCCAAAAGATCCTTTTCCATTGCCAAGAATAGATCAAGTCATTGATTCGACCGCTGGTTGTGAGTTATTGTCATTTGTAGACGCGTATTCTGGTTTCCACCAGATACCGTTAAATCCGGCCGATCAAATAAAGACCGCGTTTATTACCCTATACGGGGCTTATTGTTATCGCACAATGCCATTCGGCCTGCGGAATGCGGGAGCGACATACCAGAGATGCATGCAAAAATGTCTACACGATCAGATAGGAAAAAATGTACAAGTATACGTAGATGATGTGTTCATCAAAACCAAAGAAAGCAAAACATTACTGGAAGATATACGGCAAACTTTTGCGAACCTGAGAAGGTTCCGAATGAAGCTTAATCCAGAAAAATGTACGTTTGGCGTGCCGGCAGGAAAATTACTCGGTTTTCTTGTTTCTAGCCGAGGTATAGAGGCCAACCCAACAAAGATAAAGGCAGTAGAAAGAATGGAGTTGCCAAAATGTTTAAATGATGTACAAAAATTCACGGGGTGTCTAGCCTCGCTTAGTCGGTTTGTATGTCGGCTGGGAGAGAAGGCGCTACCACTCTATCAGCTGATGAAGAAATCAGATAAATTCATTTGGACTCCACAAGCAGACATCGCATTTCATGAATTGAAAAAGATGTTGGTTACAGCACCCATTTTGGCTTCTCCATTATCAAAAGAGCCTATGTTACTCTATGTAGCGGCTACCAACAGAGTAGTGAGTACTGTAGTCGTAGTGGAACGACTTGAAGATGGTAAGTCGGTTTAGAGGCCGGTGTATTATCTGAGTGAGGTGTTATCCACTTCAAAGCAGAATTACCCACATTATCAGAAGATGGCTTATGGGGTATATATGTCGGCGAAAAAGCTTAAACATTACTTCGAAGAGCATCCCATCAAAGTGATCTGTGAGGCACCCATAGCCGACATATTGAGCAACAAAGACGCAAGTGGCCGAATAGCAAAATGGGCAATCAAGTTATCACCATACGCTCCACAATTTGATAGGAGAGATGCAATCAAATCTCAGGCGGACGCCGACTTTTTCATGGACTGCGCCGAGGTGCAGTATGAGCCACCATTACCAGATCCAAATTATTGGACTATGCATTTCGATGGTTCCAAACTAAGGAATGGTTTGGGGGCGGGAATAGTGTTAACCTCGCCTAAAAGAGACCAACTGAAATATGTGTTACAAATACATTTTGCTACGTCCAACAACGTAGCCGAATATGAAGCACTGGTCCATGGATTGAAAGTAGCAAAAGAAATTGGCATACGCCGAATCTTATGCTATGGCGACTCGGATCTAGTAGTACAGCAAGTCTCAGGCAGTTGGGACGCATTAGATGCTAATATGGCTTTATACAGGTTTCACGTGCAAAAGATCAGTGTTTACTTTGAAGGATGTGAATTTCACCACATACCTCGGGCAGAAAATGATGCCGCAGACACATTGTCAAAATTAGGATCAACCCGGCAATCAATTCCTCCGGGTATTGCCCTGGAGCACCTCAGGAAACCATCAATAATCCCATCACCAGAGTCCGAATCTATCTCTATCCCGGTAAATTCCGCAGAAGATAACGCGCCGATGGAAGTAGATCAGCAATATAACTCGGAACCCCCCAAGAGGAGGACAGCCGAGGTAAGCGCAATCATGTCGGCAGAAAACATGGAAATAGAAAGTGGGATCACACCAGAAAAAATCACACCGTTATGGGCACAACCCATATTTTCTTACCTAAAAGACTCGACGTTGCCGAGCAATGAGGTATTAGCTAGACAAACTGTGAGAAGAGCAAAAGCTTATACAATCATAAACAATGAGCTATATAAAAGGAGCGTCACAAACGTGTTGCAGAAGTGTGTGAGTTCGGCAGAAGGTCAGGAGATCCTCCTAGATATACACCAAGGAGAATGTGGGCACCATGCCTCATCTCGTGCCTTGGTAGCCAAAGCATTCAGGCATGGATTTTATTGGCCGACGACATTGAAAGAATCAAAAGAATTAGTTAAGAAATGCAATGGATGTCAGAGATACGCAACCAAAATACACATGCCATCGGCCGAGTTAAAAACAATACCCATCACTTTGCCATTTTCTGTATGGGGTTTAGATATGGTGGGACCATTTAAGCCGGCACAAGGAGGAATGACCCACATGTTGGTTATGGTGGACAAGTTCACAAAATGGATTGAAGTGAAACTAATAAAAAAGTGCGATGGGTCCACAACAGTAAAATTTCTCAAGGATATTATCTTAAGATATGGGTATCCGCACAGTATTATTACAGATAATGGCACAAACTTTGCAGAAGGAGCTTTCGCCAGATTTTGCCGGGAGAAGCACATAAGACTAGATATTGCCTCTGTGGCTCACCCAGCATCCAATGGGCAAGTGGAAAGGTCTAATGGACTGGTGCTATCAGGAATAAAACCGCGACTTGTCGAACCATTGCAAAGGTCGGCAGGATATTGGATTGAGGAACTCCCAGCCGTACTATGGAGCCTCGGGACTACTCCAAATAGATCAACAGGTTATACACCATTCTTCCTGGTATACGGGGCAGAGGCCGTACTTCCAGCCGACATAATATATGACTCGCCAAGAGTTACTCAGTATACAACCTCGGAGATAAACGAGGTAGCTCGGCAAGATGCTGTAGACCTGCTAGAAGAAGCCAGAGAATTGACATTGTCACGATCAGCTATTTATCAGCAGAACCTGCGACGATATCACAGCAAGAAGGTGAATCCAAGAGTATTCAAAGAAGGAGATTTAGTCCTCCGACTGGTGCAACGTACGGCCGGCATGCACAAGTTGTCACCTCCATGGGAGGGACCATTCATTGTGAGCAAAGCGTTGCATAACGATGCCTATTACCTAATCGACGCTCAGTCCCCCGGAGAGAACAAGGCAGACAAAGCTGGCGAAGAAACGAATCGTCCATGGAATGTAGCTTTACTTCGACCATTTTACTCGTAGCATTGTATCTCAAGGTCAAGATCCAATGATGTGTTTGAACCTCGGCACCCAGAGCAGTGACTCGGGGACTGCCATATGTTATCTCAATTTCATGTTATGTGTTTGAACCTCGGCACCCAGAGCAATGACTCGGGGACTGCCATATGTTATCTCAATTTCATGTTATGTATTTGAACCTCGGCACCCAGAGCAGTGACTCGGGGACTGCCATATATTATCTCAATTTCAAGTTATGTATTTGAACCTCGGCGCCCAGAGCAGTGACTCGGGGACTGCCATATGTCATCCCAATTTCATGTTGAGTACCTAAACCTCGGCACCCAGAGCAGTGACTCGGGGAATGCCGTATATTATTTTCATTTCATATTAAATATTTTAACCTCGGCATCCAAAGCAGCGACTCGGGGACTGCTATATGCTGCTTCAGTTTTATGTTGAGCGCACCCGTATTAGTCTTATATTATTTCTGTAATTTGGTTTACATATTGAAGTTCGGCGCGATAAACAATGATTCGGGGATGGCCATATATTGTTCCAAAGAAGTAGTCAACCTCTGTTCAGAACAGATCAATATTATATGATATTCAGAGCTCACGCCTAGATAAACCATGAAAAAACGAAGGCAAGGATAAATCCTAAAAAATCTGGAAATTGTGGGCCACCAAAGCAAGAATTCGGACGAACACCCACTTAACCAAATGGTAGCAACTACAAGCGTATATGTCACAGTAGTACACGGCAAAATAAATTCGAATCATACAGAGAGCGGACGAATGTTTCGCCTACATCATACTCCCGGCATGCCAGGGATAAGAAATAACTTAAGCGTTGTTCGCTGGAGAGGCAGCAACTTGGTCAGGCGCCGAGCACTCCGACGAAGGAGGAACTTCGACCGAGGTTGCCTCGCCTTCCATAGACCCAGGTGCAACTTCAGCGGAAGCCCGAGGCGGCTCAGGAGCGTCAGTTTGTGCAGTGGAATGATCAGTACCTTTGGAGGAGGACCGCGCATCGCCGTCGCTGTCCGAGCTCGAACTGGAGCTGCCAGATGTGGCCGAGTCATCCTCACCCTCCCCTTGCTCAGCCGAATTGTCATCCGAGGCATCCTCAACTGCAACCTCCTCATCCGGGTTTGGAAGAAAACTCGACCCTTCATTCCAGGTATGCACGTCGGCATACTCGACGAGTTGGAAGGCGCGAGCTTGCCGAAGAGCGACGAAAGTGGGGTCTTCAACCCAACGAGAACCAGTGCGCAGATTTCTCAGGATATCAAGAGAGATGTCTTCGTACCATGACATAATAACGGTAAGAGCCATATCAGCGCCAGCTCGCCCGGCTGATTCCCTCCAGAGACTTAGTTGCCTCTCGGATGCCATCAGTCTCTTCACCAGTAATCCAACCTCATCGATATCAGGGGTCCCAGAAGTGTTCGGCCAGAGAACATGATAAGCTCGAATAGCTGCCTTCACCAAATCCCGGCCCATAATCTTCATTGGACCAACCGCAGCACCAACAGCAACCAGAAAATCCTCCATCGAATACTCCGAATCAGCGGTAACAGGGACACCTCGGCGTACACGAGCCGCAAGAACTGCTTTAGAACTCACAGGTTTAGCTTCGGGAAAATGATCTGCGTAAAACACGAACGGGTCATGTGGCAGCAAGGACAAAGAGAAAAAGATAATTCGGCCGTGCCAAGAAGCTTACGATGAATGTAACTCATCATAATCTGGATGTCTTTGGCCCAATCAATCTTGCTCTTCTCAAAGCGAGCGATTTCCTCGCTCATTCCCTGAGTTTTCAGTTCGGCAGCCTCGAGGAGTTCTTTATTCTTCTGCAGCTCCAAAGCTAGCCGATTCTTCTCCTCGGAGAATTCCTGGTCGATATTTTCTAGTTCGGATTTCTGAGAGTGCTGAAGGGTATTCACCTCGGCTCGAAGGCGGGATATTTCATCATCCTTTTCTTGTAACTGTGCCGAGTGAGCAGCGCTTTGTTCTAAAAAATGCAGCATCACGTCAGGGAGGGGCGTGCAATCTTGGTGAGATGCTGCAAAGGTTTGCAACTTGGCTTCACCAGAGCCAAACGAAATAAACAAGCTCAGCATACATGTTAAAGAGGAAAAGGTCTAAGATAAAAGAGAAACTAACCTTCCAAGCTCTTCACTTTCTTCTCAAGACGAATGTTGAGGTTATTAATATTACCTGTTCACCAAAAGAGTGAGCCGGCATCTAGCGGACAAATCAATAAGACCGCTGAGAATAACGAAAAGAAACTATCGACTTACCAGCCTTTTTTACCACAGGAAGGATTTTATCATACTTTTCTTCCAGCTTGCGGTGCGAAAAAAGCAACCTCTGAAATTCGGCAGTTCGCCGGTCATGTGCAACCTGAACAATGGAGCAAAACGATAAATGAATAATCAAAGCTAAATCAGATCCGAGTTAAGCAAAACTTAACTCGGATCTAGGTGGCTAGATATTCAAAGCTAAATCAGATCCGAGTCAATCAAAACTTAACTCGGATCTAGGGGGCTAGATATTCAAAGCTAAATCAGATCCGAGTCAATCAAAACTTAACTCAGATCTAGGTGGCTGGATATTCAAAGCTAAATCAGATCCGAGTCAAGCAAAACTTAACTCGGATCTAGGTGGCTGGATATTCAAAGCTAAATCAGATCCGAGTCAAGCAAAACTTAACTCGGATCTAGGTGGCTGGATATTCAAAGCTAAGTCAGATCCGAGTCAAGCAAAAATTAACTCGGGTCTAGGTGGCTGGATATTCAAAGCTAAATCAGATCCGAGTCAAGCAAAACTTAACTCGGATCTAGGTGGCTGGATATTCAAAGCTAAATCATATCCAAGTCAAGCAAAACTTAACTCGGATCTAGGTGGATGGATATTCAAAGCTAAGTCAGATCCGAGTCAAGCAAAAATTAACTCGGGTCTAGGTGGCTGGATATTCAAAGCTAAATCAGATCCGAGTCAAGCAAAACTTAACTCCGATCTAGGTGGCTAAATATTCAAAGCAAAGTCAGATCCGAGTAAAGCAAAAATTAGCTCGGATCTAGATGGCCGGATATTCGAACCCTAGAAATAAACTTGAGTTAAGTCAAAGATCAGTAAAACTTCCAAGCATATAACAAGTTATTTCCTTGCAAGTTTCGGGGACTAGAGCATATAGTAACATCTGCGGAACTAATCTAAACTCAGAGAAACAGCAATTACCTCATTCATCTTGTTGGTATCAACGATGAACTTGGCAGCTTGGTCGAAACGGCCGCTGATGTCGGAGAGCTGAAAAGGCTGGTTGATGGGATTACCCTCAAACTGGTCAGCAGCATTCCAATTATTGGCGTACTCCACCAGCGCGCCGAGGCTGTTCCCACTAGCTGTCCGAGTTAAGACCTTACCCCGGACATGTTGTGTAACCACTGCGGCCGCAGGGCTCTTATGAAGAGCAAGCTGAGTGCTGGCAGCCGAGGCAACGGAGGCTTTCGTAGGCGCAGTTCCCTTACGCAGCATGTTGGCGATACTCGGCTGAGAAGAGCCGACAAGACCTTTCTGGGAAGAAGAAGTCTTGGTGGCAACAGCTTTGCTCGCCTTAGACGAGGCATCAGCAGGAAGCGATACCTCGGTAGTGGGGGCGGTGTCTTCAGGAGCAGCAGGAGTCACGGTCGCAGAAGGCGCCGAGATAACGACCTCTTCGGCCGGGGCTGGAATGATTGTAGAAACTACTGGGGCAGGTAGAGGCTCAGTAGCAGCGCTGGGGCACACAGAGGGGGCAACGGGTTCGATGGAGATATCAGAGGGCCGATTGGAATCACGGTCAACAAAAGGATTTTCGGTTACGTCGCGACAAGGAGGCGACGGATTCGGAGCTGGAGGAGAGGCAGCGCGAACAGGACTGGAAATCCTGGTATCATCGACGGGCGGAGGATACGGCTGCCGAGTCGGGCGGCTAATCATGCTAGGACCGCCGGTTTTAGCAGAAAGCGGAGCACTGCAAAAATAAGAAAGAAAAAAGAATGTCAGTATAAAAAACAGAAAGAGAGAAACAAGAATTACGAGCAAAAGGAACTTACCCGGCAACCCCAGGCATAATCTTGCGCCTGGGAGGATTCGGAGCGGATTTCTTCATTATTTTCTTGGGGACCGCTTCCGAGGCACTGGCAGGAGCCCCGCGTTTCCCCGAGGTAACAGGGGGTCGAGAAGCAATAGGCTCGGCGTCGTGAACCTGACCGGACGGATTAGCTGGGAAAGTAGAATCCGGAAATGCATAAGAAATAGGAATTGCGGCAACTACCTCAAGAATTTGGACCTCGTCCGAATCACCTTCCTCCTCGCGCGCCGAAGTCTTGCCACGAGCTCGAGCCGGGGCAGGATCCTACTTAGGGACGAACTCCTCGGAGTCCGGCTCACCAGTATCCGGGGTGCTCAGGTCCGCGGGCCACGGAAGCAACAAAACTTCGGCGTCTTCATTTTTCTGCTCTGCAAACCTCTACAAGACAAGGAGAAAGAAAGTTAGCGGAATCCATTACGAAAACAATGGAATAGCAGAGCGTTATTGATTAAGCTTACCTCGGGAAGCGGATGATCGCGGGTGAACGGTTTCAATCCCCAAGTCCAATCCTCAGGCATCTCCGTCTTAAAGATAGCTCAGACGCGCTTGTAGATAAGGTAATTGTCCAGCTCCACGGTCGAGACTCGGTTAGGGTCAAGGGGACCACTCATGTAGCACAGCTTGTGAGTCCGCTTCTGGAATGGGCAAATCCGGCTACTAATAAAAGTAGCCATCAGGTCTTCGCCGCATAACCCGGCGCGGATCAGCTCCTTAAGCCGAATCTCAAAAGCCTCGGCCAAGGCATGACTTTTCCTCAGATTGTAGAGCCAGCTCACCTTAGAAGGCGGACCAATTGAGAAAGCAGGGAGCCGAATCTTGTCCTCTGTCCCTCTGTTCTTGACATAAAAGAAGTATTTGTGCCACTTCTTGCACGACTCTAACCCGGTGACACGAGGAAATACGGATTTCCTCTGAGGTGTAATGGACGCTGCCCCACATTGAGTAAGCGATTTCTCGGAAGGGTGCAGAGATTTGTCAGGGACTACATTGGAACGAATCTGGAAGAACTTCGACCAGACGTGCACTGACGGCCACAGGCCGAAGTATCCCTCCGAAGCGGAGATAAAAGCAGAAAGAGAAGCGATGGCATTCGCAGGAAGATGATGCGGCTGAAGGCCGAAGTAATCAAGAAACTCTCTAGCAAAATCGCTAAGAGGGAGACCAAAGCCACGCGCGAAGTGCGACATCAAAACCACATACTCGCCCTCCCTAACATCCGGAGAGGACTCGTTGCCGGGTAAGCGACAAGTGACCTCGGCAGGAATCCTCCGAGTTCGGATAAGCCACTCAATCTCACGGCGTGTAACAGAAGAACCTTGCCACGAGCCTCGCTCGGGCCCAGAGCCAGCGTCATCATCCTCTACCAGAGCACCACTAAAGGAGCTAGACATGGGCGGTTCGCCGGAGAGATCGACGGAAGAAGAGCTGGCGGCGGAGGGAAGTTTAGAGCTACGAGGCCCCGTCGTGATTTTGCACGGAAGCGGCGGCGGAGGAGTAGAGGAACCGCCGCCCAAATACAAGATCGAAACGGAGAAATCAAAGTTAAAACCTAGGCAATGTGGCCGGAAAGAACTCACCGGCGATGGTGCAGGAGCTGACGAGCGCAGGCGAGGCGGGCGGAACGACACGGCGGAGTCCACGCCGTCGGAAGTACTGATGAGCTCGCGGCGGCGGAGCTGCAAGAAGACGCGGAAGCGAGAGGAGGAAGAAGGGCACAGGCGAGTGAGAAGGGGTAAAGTAAAATCCCAGACGCCGTGCCCCTCTTTATAGTCGAGCCACGAACAAGGTAGTGGGATCGTTGGTGTAGCAGTTGACCGTGTAGATCGTGGGTGCGGCACGAATGCACGACGGTAAGTGGAGCCGCACCAACGGCCACACAGGAACGAAGAAGGTTGCGATCCCCCAGGGAAACGGCACGCGAGGCGTCGCAGCGGCGGCGCAGCAGGTACAGAGTTAACTGTAGCCTGTCAGTAAATACTGTAGAGGAACCAAAAAACTAGAAGAACAAGATGGGAGTGACACGTAGGACAAGGCGTACGAGAGAAGGAACAAGGGTACCTCGGACCAGAAAAAGATAACTCGGAAACAATACTGAAGAATGTGATGAAGCTGATACGACCCGGCCGAAGTTATCGACAGGGCCACACCAGCTTCGGGGACTAATGTTGGGGGGGGTGACCCCGGGTAGGTCAAAGACGGGGAAAGACAGAGGTACGATCCCCGTCTGGTTTCCGAGTTACAGTCTAAGTCGGCCAAATCATGAAGAAGTCGGCCGACATACGGGGGCGAGAGGCCCGTATATGTATATTAAGACATTACCCGGCCGGGATACTGCGTGAGTCGGCCGGGTTAGCCTGAGTGATCTTGAAGCAGGTAAAGGACAATCCGAGCTATGCAGGGGAGGCCGAATGATATGAGGCTTGCAGGAGAAGGAGAAGCCTGAAGTCAAACCCTAGCCTCAAGCTAGGGAGAATCTAAGCAGTGCCAAGCGCTACAGACAAAGGCGCAGAGCGATAGAGAGGCAGGAGGAGGTCACGGAGGTGACAGTCCAGAAGTCCGAGGCGCACAGGAGGGGCCCTCTGGAACCTTGCCGTCGTTAGAGGGGCGAGAGGGAAAGGGGGGGCGCCGAACTACTATATTGGGACAAGCATATTCCTCGAATATGCTTGCCACGTCAGCCCTAAAGGAACCCATGGCTCTCCTTTATAAGGAGAGGCTTGAACTCAGAGAGGGGGATCGACGAGAGTTAGAGCCGTTAGGCTGGTAAAGTTCTTCTCTTCTCCTTGTAAACAGCTCAAGGAGCACTTGTAGCCTAAGGAAGAAGAAATAAAGACCTTTGCGTTAATCTTCTGTGTGTAGAATCAACTACATCTTCCCTCCCCAGATCCCTCTAGCACCTATTGGCCCCATACTTTAGCCTACCCATGGCATCTGCCGTGACACCACCACGACACCCGATGACGGAGAGATATACTCTGGGCCCTCTCAGTGATATCACATTAGTTAGCTTGCATGCAAGTGATTTGATCACTAGAATGTTATATCACGGAAACGATAAAAGAGTACATGTCGGTAACGAGATCAAACTAGGTATGGATATACCGATGATCGAATCTCAGACATGTAATATATCGCGAGATAAAGGGATTAAGATACTAGTGTAAAAGGTTCTCACGATCACAAGAAAGTCATCGTTGAATGTGTGGGAGTTAGTATGGATCTCCAGGTCCCGCTGCTGAATATTGATCTGAGAGGGGTCTCGATCATGTCTACATTATTCGCAAACCATAGGGTGACACACTTAAGGGACATCGACACCATTTGGAGCAAATAATATGCCAGAGAAAGAAAAAGCAAAGCGCAGGAATTTATTTCACTAGACACCGGAACTGTTTCGGTTGAAATTGCTGAAACTGGTTCTGCATATGAAATTGAATACTAGCAAGGGATTTTATGTGAATGTTTGTTAATTAGAGTAATTAAAAAATCTGAATAAATAAATAAAATAGTTTTATTTAAATGAGAGCTTGCATTAAATTTGGTGGAGGCATGTTTATGTGAGTTGAGGCTTTTCATTTTGAGTGGGACCTCCACCCACATGAATGTGGAAGAGGTGGGGGCAGCCACCATGGGCTGGGCGTCGTGCCCCTTGGGGTCTCCCCCCTCTCCCTATAAAAGGCCTCCCTCTCCTCATCTCAAAGCACACCTCCTCGTGAAGGATCTCTCTCCCCTTTAGAATTTCCCCATGGTCTCGGATCTGCGAGATACATGTTCCCGATGGCTTTTTCTGGAAGGATTTGTTTCTTCCGCTGCTTCGCTGGAGCGAGGGCGCGAAGGTTGTTGGGGTACTGGTACGTGTGTGCGATCACGGATGCACCACTGCTTTGCGGTGCTGGACTTGATGGTGCTGGACCGGCTGGACCAGATGGACTTCATCACGATCTTGAGATCGGCAAGCGTTCAACTACATCATCCACGAGTAGAACCTCGTTAACGCTCTTCGGTATTTGAGGGTATGTATTCTATGAATGTATATCCACCCGTTGCTTGTACCTAGTAGATAGATCTTGGTACATAGTTGTTCCCATCATAGGAAATTTTTTGTTTTCTATGTTGTGAACCCTTCAGTGGTATCAGAGCCGGATCTATGCATAGATGCTTTGCACGGGTAGTACACATATGTATATGTGGGAGATGATGATCATTTTATTGCTTCTTAGTTGTACTTTGGATATTGGTGGCATAGTGGGATGAAGCGGCCCGGACAAACTTTACATGTCCTCGAACATGAGACCTATTCCATGCTTGACATGCAACTAGTTTTGCATAAGTGGCTAGCGGGTGTCTGTCTCTCCTATTATAGTCAATATCTAATTTGCAACGAGTTGTCAACAATTTGGTTATCCTTGTTGTGGTTCATGTTCGTAGGTAAGAACGATTCTATCTTCGAAATCCCTAAGCCACGTAAAACTTGCAATGGATAAATTAGAGGCGTCTAGTTTAGATTGTTGCTGGGCTAGTGTCATGATATGGTGATGTTATAAGTATAAGTATAAGTCGATACTCTTACAACACACATAACTTGTAAGTTCCATAGACCTTGGCCTTACACATAGAGATATGATGCCTATCATACCATGATGCACATGATGGAGATCAAGTGCAAGAACCATATTATTCACTTATTGACATGTGATGTTTGTTGCATCTTATATTGCTTGTTTGGCATTTTATTAGCATAATAAGATGATCCCTCTATTAGATATCAAGATAAAAATGTGTTCTCCCTTAAGTATGCACCGATTATGTTTCGTCGCTCCAAGACATCACGTGATGATCGGATGTTTTTGGATTCGCATCATATTTCGTGTATAAGACAGTTACACACACGAATACTAAGGTTCTTACTTGGTGAGCCTAGCATGTACAGACATGGCCTCGGAACATGGAACGAAAGGTTAAGCATGAGTCATATGGAAGATATGATGCCCATTTGATGCTCGCCTTTGAATCTACACCGACTCACGTGATGATCGGACTTGGTGTAGTGGATTTGGTTCATGTAATGACCAAAAAGACACGAGGGATGTCGTTTTTGAGTGGGAGTTCATTTCTAATTTGGATTAGAAGAACTCAATTTATCATAAAGTGAATTTGCATAATTTGTTGTAGTCATTGGTATTCGTTCACCACTTTATGCTTAGTTGTAATTGAGATAATAGAACTATAGAATTCTGGATATTTACTTGACGAACTGGTATCGTATTGTGTTGAGTGTCAATCTAAAGTTTAAATTCCTATTGTAAACTTTTAACAAACTCTGTTTACTCCGTGAAGTTTAATAATTAGTATTAAATCGAGAGTAACAATTTCAGTGTTAGTATCTTAAGTATCATGTTTGCCTCAATGATTCTTGATTGTTTTTAAATACCAAGGTTATCTATGAGCTAAAAGAATTATTTCAGAAACCATCATGTGTGGCAGATATAACGATATCTGAAACAATGTTTTGGTTGCAATATGATAGAGTATGATGTATGTTCTCATATCGGATGAGAATTTGCGAAGGTTGGAGATGCTAGACATCCTAATCATCCAAAAGGGTTTTAGAAAGTGACGTTATACTCACGATTCGCCTTTATAAGCTACATTAGCTTGATCATGAAAGTCGTCATGATAAGGATGGATAGAATATGTATGTAAAGTGTTTACTACACTAAAATATTATTAAAGAATGGATTTTGAAAGAACGCCAATCATTTGATGATTGTGATCTACTTCAAAGTGCAAGTCCAAAGGTATTAGTATTTGAATATACGTGCTTTGGACTATGTGTCATGTATATGGCGCCACTGTTGATGTTGATAGATTCTTTTAAAAAGGAAAAGGAAATGTTGAAAGAGAACCTATAAAATATATTTGGCAGAAAACAAAAGATTGGAAATATCCAATTTAGGTATATAGATGATATACATGTTATGGTTGTATTCTTTGCTTGTTAAACAATGTGGTTCTTGGGTATTGAATACCGAATTGGTTGGTATGAAATTTCATACAGAACAACGCAATTCATGGACCGCAATGGCCTAAGTAACTAGCAAGATAATATGTGATGATGTTCATCGAAAACAAACAATCCATTGTTTGCATTTCTTGTTGACATCAAAGCTTGTCTTCAAGATTTGTTTTTATAATAGTTATTTAAATCAGGTATTATGAGAATAAAGTTTGTTCAAATAATTACCGTATTCCATATAAGATGGATGATTTACAAATCTAGTTGGAGAAATCACATCTATAAAAACTACTGCTACAATGTCGCAAGACAAATGATTGAAAGATCACTTACGAAGTGACATTGCCGTTTAAATTATATTGGAAAAAAAACATGAAGAATCTCCATATTCATGGATTTTTGGAGTCTTTGATTTGATCAAGTGACGCTTGTGAGACTTTCCTCGGGATAATTAAAACTTCGTTCAAAGGCCAAAGAAGAACGAACGACTAAAATATTAGAATTTATACATATCGACGTATGTAGTCCATTATGTATAGTCGTAAGCGATGGATTTCAACTTCATATGCTTTATCCGAAAATTTGAGTGAATGTTCACTTGATGAGAAAGAAGTATGAAATATTTGAAAACGTTCAAAGACTTTCAAGATGAAGTGGAAAATCATTGTAACAAGAAAATAAATGATTTATGATTTTATCATAAGGGATTTATTTGAGTTGCAAGTGTAACAAGAAAATAAATAATTTATGACTTTATCATAAAGGGATTTATTTGAGTTGCAAGTTTAGCAAAACACCTAGATATGATTTGCATCTCCCGAAACACCATAGGACTATGGAGTGTTTGAGATTTGAAATAAAACCTTGTTTGACATGGTTGGATCAAAGGTGTTATTTATAAAACTGCCATTATGTTTTAAAAGATTAGAAGCTTTAGGGACTACCGCTTTTACACTGAAAAGAGCTCCATCTTGATCTGTTGAAATGACACCATGTAAGTTATGGTTTGAGGTAAAACCCAAGTTATCCTTTCTTAAATTTTGGTATGCTAAGCATAAGTAAGATGTTTACAACCAAAGTCGGATGATCATGTATTTGTAGGTTATTTCGAATAACCATTGGGTATTCCTCCATAACACCGAGGACAAAAGGTTTTGTCGCTTGAAACGTGAAGTTTCTTGAAAAAGAATTTTTTCATAGAAAGTTAAGTGGGAGGACAATAAAACTTTGATAATGTTAACGAACCTTAGCTAAATGTGCTAAGTTGTGCAGCGCTGGAAATCGTTCCGAAGGAAACCATAATGCTCATAGCTTATGTGCCTCAAAGGTTGTGGTCACGGAGATCTAAGTTCCTATTGAATCATGTAGGTCAGATAAACAATCAAATCCTGAGATTTCAGAGTAAATCATTATTGTTTAACAATGATGAACCAACTACATGCAAAGAAGCGATGATGGGCCCTGACTCCGTCAAATGGCTTTAAGCCATAAAATCTGTGATAGTTTCATACACGAGAAATCAAGTTTTTTAAACTTGGAAGACCCTCTAGAAAGGTGTAAAAACCTATCGGTCGTATTTGGATCTATAAAGAAACCGACATGGATGTTTCACATCTATGAAATAGACGACATGTCGTAAAGTATTTTACAACAATGTTTAAGGAGTTGACTATGACAAGATTTGATCTTTCATAGCGATATTTAGTCTGGACCGATTAAAGTAGCAACCACTACATATAATTTGGTATATGGTAGATGAATAAAACAAAACAAAGTTCTTCTAATAGAATGGTTACCTAGGACATGCATATGACACGATCCAAAGGGTTTTGTTAAATTAAAAGGATGCTAAAAGGAAATACAAATTTAAATGGTTGAAGTAAGCATCACGGAGTTGGAATCTTCACCGTGATGAAACTGTTAAAGGAGTTTTCATCTGGAAACGATGAAGATGCTTGCATTTGCAAGAAATTAAGTGGGAGCACTGAGACATATTTCTAATACATTATGTGGAGGACATCTTTTTGATTGGAAATGATGTATCGTTTATTGACAAATGTTAAGAATTTTATTTCGATGAAAGACTTAGGCAAAACCCGAATATTTAGCATGAATGTCTACATGGATAGATAATGACGCTAATATGGTCGTGCCAAACGTACATATATGAGATATTGAAGGGGTTCAATATAGAAACGATGACAAAAGGATATTGTCGCATGGAAAAAGAATTGAATGAAGTTTCAAGTGTATCGACACTTGATAAGTGAAACAAGATTCAAATGCTTTGATACTTGATGAGTGAAATCACAAGAATGATTTTATCAATCATACCATGATATGTACACATCCAAATATGTCCTATTCTCTAAGTGTTATGATCATATACCAGAATGAATCATAAAATGATCATTGGACGATAGTAAGGAATTTTTATGATCTTTTGGAAGAACTAAGAATATATTTGTGTAAGAGGTGACAAAAAATTATAAATATTTCACTGTAAAGCGTTACATTGATACTAGTTTTGTCACAACATACAAATTAAGTTTATCTCAATTTAAACTATGGATGACACAATGAAATGGAAAGAAAGTTTCCATGATGGATTTGGATGAATTCCAAAGTTAAGACATTATGACGGATACGACAACAAAAAGGCTAAGTATATGACTGCTATAGTAGTAGCAAAGGAGGGCATTTGTGTCAAATAGTTTGTTATCAAACTAAGGTGTGGTTCGCAACGGGCTAACACTAAAGATATATTGTACGACAATAGTATCGATATGATTTAATCCAAAGGAAATAAAGGTCTCACCAAAAGACCAAATTTATATAATGCCATCTCATTGGAGAATGAGTGATGCATGAAGAAGCAAAGACATGCAAATACACACGGACCTGAAGCGTCAGATCCGTAGATTATGTGTTAACCACTTGCAATTGCGTATATGGAACACCAGAAAGCCATAGGTGTTCAATACTCAAAGTTTTCAAACTGGATTATTGTCTCTAGTGCAAGTGGGAGACTGAAGGGAATATGCCCGAGAGGCAATAATAAAGTGGTTATTATCATATTCCTTATTTATGATAAATGTTTATTTATCATGCTATAATTGTATTAATACAGAAATTTTAATACATGTGTGTTTAATAAACAAAAAGGAAGTTCCTAGTTATGCCTCTCTTATAAACTAGCTCGTTGATTAACAAGATGATCAAAGGTTTCCTAATCATGGACATTGGATGTTGTTAATAACGAGGTCACAACATTATTGGAATGATGTGATGAACATTCATCCGAAGTATAGCATTACGATAAAATTCATTGTGTTTATATTGCTATAACATCATACGAAGTAATCTTAGTCCTTAGACCATAAGATCATGTCAATCACTAACACCAGAAGAGTATCTTGATAACATCATTCGTCACATCGTAACAGGGTGACTATAAAGATGGATTCAGTGCTACGAAGGTGTTATGTTGAGACTCATGGATCAAGAGTGGAAATTTTCCATCCCGATGAGGGAGAGATATACTCTAGGCCCTCTCAGTGATATCACATTAGTTAGCTTGCAAGCAAGTGATTTGATCACTAGAATGTTATATCACGGAAACGAGAAAAGAGTACATGTCGGTAACGAGATCAAACTAGGTATGGAGATACCGATGATCGAATCTCGGACATGTAATATATCGCGAGACAAAGGGATTAAGATACTAGCATAAAAGGTTCTCACAATCACAAGAAAGTCATCATTGAATGTGTGGGAGTCAGTATGGATCTCCAGGTCCCACTGCTGATTATTAATCAGAGAGGGGTCTCGATCATGTCTACATTATTCGCGAACCGTAGGGTGACACACTTAAGGGATACCGACACCATTTGGAGCAAATAATATGCCATAGAAAGAAAAAGGAAAGCGTAGGAATTTATTTCACTAGACACCGGAACTATTTCAGTTGAAATTGCTGAAACTGGTTCTGCATGCGAAATTGAAAACTAGCAAGGGGTTTTATGTGAATGTTTGTTAATTAGAGTAATTATCAAAATTCTGAATAAATAAATAAAAGAGTTTTATTTAAATGAGAGCTTGCATTAAATTTGGTGGAAATTTAATGCATGTCAGTGGATTTTTGAGTGGAGGCATGCTTATGTGAGTGGAGGCTTTTCATTTTGAGTGGGACCTCCACCCACATGAATGTGGAAGAGGTGGGGTCAGCCACCATGGGCTGGGCGCCATGCCCCTTGGGGTCTCCCCCCTCTCCCTATAAAAGGCCTCCCTCTCCTCCTCTCAAATCACACCTCCTCATGAAGGATCTCTCTCCTCCTTTAGAATTTTCCCATGGTCTCGAATCAGTGAGATACATGTTCCCGGTGGCTTTTTCTGGAAGGATTTGTTGCTTCCGCTACTTCACTGGAACGAGGGCGCGGAGGTTGTCGGGGTACCCGGACGTGTGTGCGATCACGGATGCACCACTACTTTGCGGTGCTGGACTTGATGGTGCTGGACCGGCTGGACAAGATGGACTTCATCACGATCTTGAGATCGGCAAGCATTCGACTACATCATCCACAAGTACAACCTCGTTAACGCTATTCAGTCTTTGAGGGTATGTATTCTATGGATGTATATCCACCCGTTGCTTGTATCTAGTAGATAGATCTTAGTACATTGTTGTTCCCATCGTAGGAAATTTTTTGTTTTCTATGCTGCGAACCCTTCAGCAACGAACAATGACGAATCAATAAAGAATTACAGATTTTGATATGTATACAAGGGGAAAAGAGGTGGGACAGATAGAGGTAGGCTGGGGGAGGCTCTCCCGATGTCGCCGTCGTGTCTCTGTATCTCGGAAACCCTGAACCCTAAATTCGACAAGCAAAATGGCAAATTCCATGCCAAAATTCCTAATCGAAGCCCTACATTAGGGTTTTGGGGGTTTGGTTTTCACACATACCTACCTGAACGACGAAGGGGTCCTCGGAGGCTAGAGAGAGATCCGCACCGCAGGGGACCAGAGGCGGTGGGGAGGAGAGGCAAGGGACCGGAGGCGGCGGTGGTGGAGGGCGCCGGCAGGGCGGCGGTGGATAGTGGGGGTCAAGTATTAACCTCAGCGGGCGGGGAACAAAAAATATGGCACGGATCCGAAATATTTGTCCAAATATTTTTAGGATGATTTGAGGACTCTAAAGTCGTGTTTGAACGACCACAGTTATGCCTTGGCTGGCTGCATATACGACAGATTTCCATCATCACAGCTTGGTTCTACACACTAAAAAAAAGATCGAAAAAAGATTCAGAACAAACTGAAAACCCTATTTGTACAATAGACAAAGTGGTAAAAAAGATTTTTTTTATTTGTACAAATCTGGAGAAGCGTCTGAATTTGCGAAACTCAAGCTCTGTATATGAACAAACGCATGCATACCGTTTGACTAAATTCAGAGAAATAAATCAAATAGAAAGAAGAGTAAAGAGGCAGGAGAACCTGTAGGCGGGAGTTTCTCTGTACTCTGCCTCTGAAACTGACCATTGAGTACGTGCACAAATTAAATTGCCCCGAGTGTAGATCTAGGAGGCAACGCAAAATCCTAACCGTTTCCCCTGGCTACTCTTAGAGACGGTTCTTATTACTATCCGTCTGAGATGCACTCGCGGGGGCTATGCATGGCAGAACAACCAATTGGTCCGTAACTGCATGTGTCAGGCAACCAAATAGAGGTGGCTTATAATAGTTACTCTGAGTATTAGAGACTATTGATTTTTCCGTCCGTCTACTGTCATATACTGAGAAGTTTTTTTATTATTCGTCTTCCATGGGGCCATTTTTTGAGTCGGATAGTAAACAACCTCTTCGAATACTAGTAGAGGAGGTTTTTTTATAACAACCGGCTGAGGGTGACAAATAGAGGCATAATTTTTTGGACTTGAGATAAACCGTCTGAGTACACTGTCTCTAAGTAACGAGTTTATACTGGTATAGGTGGTAAACTGTGGTTGGTGAAGTTTTGTTTCACTTTACATCCAATTCTTCAAAGCTAAGAACCTATCATGATCCGTGAAATCTTCTAACATCGTTTCTACTTCAACTATCAAAGTTCTGTGAGTATTAAAGAAATAATTGATCACAGCCCCAAATCGGTCCATATACCGAGCTGTATGTTCTGTATCATTCCTCATGAATGCGACATGATCGATCTTATCCTGATTCTCTTCTTCACCATAGGGTACTACTGTAAAGGCTTTTCTGAACAACTCATTTTTCTTAGACTCGTAATGGCTTCTATTACAGCAATTTGATAAGCAAAATTGCTGCTCCTAGCTTCCCCGTACGGTATTACATTTTACATCCTTACCACTTCAGGCAACAATACGGTGACACGAGACTTTGCAAGTATCTCCCTGTCCATGTAAGCATAAACTTTGAGTGGAACTGATGTCTCAAATCCCAACTCAAATAATAATTAACGCAAACCTTTAGTCCAATCCCCTTGGTAATCAGCTAGACTTGTATCTCGAACTCTTACTTTACATTCCGGCATCAAACTCATCATAATGACTGATAAGAAAATAAAATAAATAAGAACTTATTTGACATTAATAAAGAATTATCGCGCTAATACTCTCACATGAATATTTTCATTTGAATACAAATCATCTTAGTAGAGAACTCTTTACTAACTCGTGTTCTATCTATAGGTTTCTTCCGCTTACTAGGTTCCAACCTAAGGTCAAAGAAATTTCTCTCATACCAGTTGCGGTGACCCAGTACACCATTACATGTTATAGTATAAAAGTCGTTGACATGACACTCACAAAAGTCCCCATCTGTAAATATCACATCCCTTAAAGTGGTACAACAAAATTATTATAGGTCCAACAACTTTCTTTATTAATTCGTACCAAGAGCCAAAAGTTTAAAAAACCTTTGAGGTCCTCCTCGGTCCATTGAGGATTCAAAACACGATAAAAGTTCAAATGCAGGAGCGATAACTTCCTAATCAATGGTAATACTAAGCTTAATATCATTAGAGTTGGCATCTTATTTAAGAAGCTATACTATTGCTAGCTCATCTACCTATGCATTATGGTGTTTTCATATATCTACATAATTTCTTATGTCTACTAGTCTGATACTTCGCTGATTATATCCTTCATGTCGGTCGCTTTGTCTTCTAATAACCTAAGAAATGGTAAGATGATAGATTAAGTAATAGCCGTTGGAAGTATGCCCAAGAGGCAATAATAAACTGGTTATTATCATATCTTCATATTTATTATAAATGTTTACATAACATGCTATAATTGTATTAACCAGAAACATTAATACTTCTAGCATGAACATATGATTATGGTTTCCTGATCATATGTAAAGCCTCTTGTTAAACTAGCTTGTTGGTTAATATATATGATTATGGTTTCCTGATCATGAACATTGAGATGTTATTACCAACAAGGTCATATCATTAGGAGAATGATGTGATGGACATACTCCTATAGTTAAGTGTAGCATAAGATCAAGTCATTTAAATAGTTCATTTGCTATAAGCTTTCAAATACATAGTAACCTAAATCCTTCGACCATGAGATCATGTTAATCACCATAACCGGATGGATGCTTTGATGACATCAAACATCACTTCGTAACTGCGTGGCTATAAAGGTGGCATTGAGTGTTCGGAAATTATGTGTTGAGGCACATGGATCAAGAGTGGGATTTGTCCATCAATATGAAAGGTAGATATACTCTGGGACCTCTCGGTGGAATGCCATCCAATTAGCTTGCAAGCATGTGACTGGCTCACAAGGGATCACATATCACGGGAACGAGAAAAGAGTACTTATCGGTAACGAGGTTGAACTAGGTATGCAGAGAGACGACGATCAAACCTCGGATAAGTAAAGTATCGCGAGACAAAGGGAAATTGGTATCGTATGTGAATGGTTCATTCGATCACGAAGTAATCGTAGAAATATGTGGGAGCCATATGAATTTCCATATTCCTCTATTGGTTGTTGATTGGAGAAGAGTCTCGACCATGTCTGCATAATTCACGAACCGTAGGGAGACACACTTAAGGATTCAATGTTGTTTAGTAGGTATGGAAAGTGAGTACAGAGACTGAATGTAGTTCAGAGTCTCAGATGGGATCCGGAATATCACGAGGAGATCCGGAATGGTCCAGAGAATAAGATTCATATAAGGAAAGTCCAATTTCGGAGTTCAGGAATGGTTCCGGTGTTTTCACCGGAATGTTCTAGAAGGGTCTAGAAGGTTCACCGAACAGGAAGGGGAAGGTTACATGGATGTGTCATGACAAAGTGGAATGATTGCATCATGTATTAGGTCACTTGGTTGGATACTTGGAAGAGAGAAATCAAACTCTAATTTGAAAGTAAAAAAGGCAGTTTGAAAAAGTCAAATCCCAACATGGTTTCCAAGTTAGGGAGAGTTTCTGAGTTAGGGAGGGTTCCCACCTAGGCTAGGAACACCCTTGGATGTGCACCCCAAGGTATCCCCCTTTCCCTAGGCGCCCACTACAAGAAATGTGCTAATTCTTTACCCTCCATATTGGTCATTGAATGGTCACTGTTATCCATTTTATGACCTTCTTGTGACAAAAAACACATGGTCAAAAGATGAGAGTCACTGACGGACTATAAAGACCTTTCCTGTGAATTGGTCATAGTCTATTATGACCAATATAAATGGTTTGGTCATCGGCTATCTTGCATGTCCATATAAGCCAATCCTACATGGCAATGCTTGTAGATCGAATTCAGCCCAATCCAACGAGGTGATCTACATGGGCCAAGCCCAACAATTCTGGCCTTTTATTATACAAATTTAGCATTTACACTATAGTTATATTGTAGGCCAACCCAAAAAATTGGCCCATATATTTTTGTAGGGTCCCAATCTTAGATAAGATAGAGCCCTCTGTGTTTTACAATGCTAGTCCCTGGATCAATAGCTAGCATCCACAGTTTAGATGTAATATCAAGAAACAAAGGTCATAATATAACTTTATAACCAGGAATAACATAATTTTATTACATCAAACATAGCTCATATGGCTATTACATTACATTGCAGCGGAATAACTATGGTCAAGTGGTCCTTCATCTTCAAAGTGCCACAGGCAGATGTTGGTTGTAGACTTTGTAATCCTAAACAATCAATCTTCTCCAAAAACAATCAAACCTGCAACATACAAGTTACAGCCACAAAGGGTCAATACATTTGAATTGTATTGGCAAGTGATACTATGGTAGTATAGTGGAGTCTATCATCTATATGCATTTGGCTAAGTGGAGTTGAGGCTTGCATTGCTCAAAATAGATTTTTCCTTAACATTTGAAAATACTAAGTTTTCTTGCTTTGACAAAATCATTTTTCTCAATCAAAGAATGAAGATCCTTTACAAGGCATCTCTCAATCAAATATTGAAGATTTCAAACAACCCTTGTTCAAACCACAAGATTTTAACTTAGAAATTTGAATGATGAGATTCTTGATTGCTTCCATGTCTTGATGCTCAAATTGTCCTTTACCAGGGACATGGCTAAGTACTTAGATTTTACACTCTGCAGAGGTGGTGCACTTTCCCCACAAGACTTGGTTTCCCAAGACAAGATCTTTCAGAAGCCTTCCCTTCGACCAAAATGGACGCGCTCCAACCTATCAAACACTACCACCCACTGTCCATAAGGCTAAGTTCTTGCAACCTATATGATCATGGCAGAGCCCATATTGCCAAGTGGTTGCACTTGAAGCTTCTCAACATTTGACATCTCAAATCCCTTTGTTCCTGGGTGGCAATCCACAAGTGAGATACACAAGGTTCACCAGTCCCCTGGCCTTGTGTAACCACTCAACCAAACACCACGAAGCCATCCCATTCCACCCAGGTGATTCATTAACTTAGTTGTTTTATTAGACAAAATCACAAGTCCTCAGACTTAGAATATTTTTCCATAGTGTGAATATATATTCCACCCATGTTTTCTATTAGCTAGGCTAAGCTTGGTAGTAGTAGGAATCTCTAACTTAGTAAAATCCTACTAAGGATTCATCTACTAGGATTTCCTATAGTAAGGTCTACACTTAGCAAAATTTCCATGCATGTTTTACTTAGCAAAATCACTAATGCATAGAGAAAGTAATGGGACAAAAAGTATGAAGCATCACTTGCCTTTTTGGTAGGGAATGGTGGTTCACTCCTTGATCTTGCTAGTCTCACACTTCACTACAAGTCAATCAAGCAAACACAAATTCAATTCACATTCCAACCAAAGTCAAACAAACAATTTTTCACACACAAAGTAATGGAATCTAAGTCATGCAATAGCATGCAAAGGTTTGGTTCTATTGCAAGGATGGTATCCACTAGGCTCCTAAACTTTGTAAGTTCCAAATTGGTCATTTACCAAAATGGCAAAGTCATTTGCAAATGGGTTTTATCTCAAAACCATTTTAAAATCCATTCATCATTTTATGTGGTGAAAAATGTTTTTATCAAGGCAAAACTCTTAAGTTGTTCACCAAAGGAGTTGTTAATTTGCAAAACTTGGTGTTGTGGTTCAGTGGGTTTGATCAAACCATTTTCTCAAAGTTTCCTTTTCATAAACATTTTCATAACAAAAACCATTCTTTTTATTTGGCTAGAAAATGACTAAGTCAAGTAATCCAACCTAAATTTTACCAAAATCATTTTTAACACAAAGGGTTGGTTCCTAGGGTCAGTAAGGTCACATCAAACCATTTTGCAAAAGTTTTGACCCCAAAATCAATTTTAAACAATTTTCCTACTCTAAACAAGCAATCAAATATTTCTGCATAATCAACCAATCTAACAAATACTATTTTCTAAACTAAGGGCAGGGTTGGTTAGGTCTTGTTCTCGTGAATCCAACGACATAAAATTTGTAATTTTTGGACGTGTGGATCCAAAGATACAAGGGTTTGAAGTTTGCAAATAAATCTATTTTCAAATTTCTTTTAAACAGATCTAGTGCCACGCGTCAAGTTCTTACTGGACAATACCGGTTCGGTCGGATTGATCTCTCTGGATCGTTGGATCTAAGTAGGATCGCACGGCACTGGTTGCTGGATACCCCTTCGCTCACTTTCTTTCCTAAACGTCAGATCCAAATCTAACGGTCCTAACTAATCTGACTACTAATCGGCGGCGCTCTGGCGGCAGCGCTCTGGCGAGGTGGTCGCCGGTGATACTGGACGCAAGGAAGAGAAGGAGAAGGCTCAACGTGATCGCAGGGTCGTGGGAAAGCTCGACGTGGTTGCGAGGAGGCGAGGGGCGCACTGGGGTGGAACTAATTGCTCGCCGAAGTTCCTGCTGGCGTCGGTTGCGCGTGGTCGTGGTCGAAGTCGACTCTGTGGTTCACCCCGAAGCAAAACGAGGGCACGGTTAGAAGCGTAAGATCAAAGCAGAGCTGTGTGCGTGAACGAGAGGGCGCGGGGCGGTCGGAATCTACCTGTGGGGCTCGCCGGAGTTGAAGACAGACGGCGGTTGCTCACTGTCGACGACGGAGGTGACGCTACGGTGTGAGCTAGGACACGAGAATGATGGCATTAGTTGCGGAAGAAGTCATTTGTCTTAGGCGCGTCATCGAAAATAAGAGGGGCGGTCAGAACATTACCAAGGGAGTCGCCGGAGAAATTGCAGACGGCGGCGTGAGTCGAGCTTGTCCTTGCCGACGCTGTGATGCTCGCGCGGATGAATGGGAGGCACAGTGAGGTGCGCCAGAGGCTGGGGATCATGTGAGCATGGTCGAGGAGGCTCAGGGTAACGTCGGCTGGCCGGAATTGCTGGTGGAGTTCGCCGGAGGAGAGGGCGGTGCAGAGAAGAATTGGGGCGGCCTGGAGGCAGAGGGAAGGCGGTGTCTGGGGGAAATGGAAGAGAAGACGCAGGTGCTTAAATGGGCGTGATCGCTGCGAGGTTTAAGGCACGGAATTACTGCGAATTGATCGCGGGGATTGAAGACAGCAACGGCAGCGAGGAGAGGGCGTGGTCATCGCGGGGTTGAAGACGATGAGCTGGCTGCGTGGGGTCGTCTCGTCAGCGAAAGAGGGGAAGGAGAAGTGGGTCCAGGCTGTCTGTGACTGAGTGGGTTCTTTCCGTGGTAAATAAAAACGGTTCGCTCAGGTGGGGTCGGTTGGTCAGTGGGAAAAGAAACAAGGGGGAGGGTCCACTGGTCAGGGACTTAGCGGGTCAGAATCTGGGTGCAAAACGTTTTCCTTCGGGGAGGGAGTACTGGGCTGTTTCTGGGCCTGTTGGGCTGGGCTGTCCTTTTTCTTATTTTTTCTGTCTGCTTTGTTTTATCCTTTTCTATTTCCTATTTTATGATTTGAACTTCATCCAACTATTCAAGCATTCAAATAATTCAAACAATTCAACAATTGTAATGAGTTTTTGGTTCTGTCTATCAACATAAACCAAATCTCAAAATAAAATAATATTTAAGATCCCTTCATTAATTAAATAAAAGGGTCCTTTATTTATTTAATATGGTTTGATTTATTTAATGAAATCTTCATTTGAAATCCAAACACTTTCAAAACCAAATCAGTAGGTTTTATTTGAAAATAAAGAATATTTGGAAACTTGTTAAAAACAAAATAACATCTTTATTTTAGGATCCATTTAATAAGTAAATAAAATGGACCTTAGTTATTAAATCAAATAGAATTTGTTTTATTAATATCTTTATTTTGAAAACTAAAATTAAAACCAAAAACACTTCAGTAGGTTTTAATTAAGAAAATAAAATACTTGGAAAACTTAGTTAAAATAATTTAATAAGTTTTGATGTTTCAATTAAAATGGTAAAACCTTTTATTTAAATAAATTTTGGATAATAAATTCTTATTAATTTATTTAAATAAACCTTTGCTATTTTTATTCAAAACAAACTGTTTTAATTCCAAAGTTTGGTCAAGGTTTAATTTGGCTTTATAAAATAACCTTTATTTATAAATTCACCTTTTCTTTTGAAAACCAAATCTTTTATTAAAAGGTTCCAAAATAGTATTTCCAAAACATTTTTAATTTCCTTTAATTAAATGTTTAACTCATTAAATTACTTTAGGATTTTATTTAATTCAAATGGGTTTGAGGTTCCATTTAAATTCAAAAAGTTTCTTCTGGCCCTGAAAATCAATAAAGTTTTATTTTATTCATTTATTTTCACATTACAAGATTTGGAAAATCTTGGGATGTGATAGGCTACCACCCTTAAAATAAATCTCGTCCCGAGATTTGGAAAGGCTGGGGTTACAAGCAAGTTCAAAACAACTAGGGTACTACCACCCTTAAAAAATTTCAAACAAAAATTACACATTATCCTTCTTGGGATCCTGGGAAAATTTCTCTAAGCAAACATTTGCATCAAGTCCTTAATTTCCATGCTTGACTCATGGGCCAAGGTTGAGTTTCTCCATAGGCTTGTTCAACTTGTTTTTCATCTTTTCTGGATAGTTGCTCGCATAATGTCCTGGATTCTTGCAGTTGAAACAATGAATGTCCTTGAGTTCTTCACGTAGCTCTTGTGGACAAGTTGCTACATAGTGGCCTAGCTCTCTGCAGTTGTTGCACACTACTTGGCCAATCTCTTTATTCTTCAGATTCTTTGGGCATTCACCAGAATAGTGTCCCATTTCCTTACACTGATGACATTGTACATGGCTTTTGTCTATCTTTTGTTTCTTGGGTTTCTTGGATCCTTTGAATTGGGTTGTCTTGTTTGGAGGTATAAGTGGTCCTTTTCCTTTGCCATCAACATTCTTGGCATACTTGGATCCTTCTTGTTTCCTTTGTTCAACCATGGAGTAGACGGGGCATTGGATAGGGACATGGTCGTTTCCTTCACAAAGGTAACAAGTAGCTTGGGAGGTAGGACATTGTCCAACAGGATGATTCCCTTCACAGTTAGGGCATTGACCTTCATGCTCTTTGGAAGTGTGATCCTTGTCTCCACAAATAATGCAAGCTGGGGCTCCATCTAGAACAACATTCTTGTCATCTTCGTTATCATAAACTCCTTTGGGATAGTTTTCTTCCATGCTGATCATTTGATTAGTCACCTTAAGCATCAGTTGGGATTGTTCCTCCAAAAACCTTTGTAGTGCTGGATCTTTATCACTATTGTTGGCTATGAACTGAGCTGTCAGTTGGTTCAACTGGTGTTGGGTTGCTATGAGCTCTTTCATGCTATCAGCTTGGTTGGTGTTGATGTCATCAACCTTGGAGTCTTTTGGAGTAGTCATCTGTTTGGGTTGAAGGGAGATTAGAATAGGCAAGATATTCTAAGGAATTATTTCTAATCACACACATCACAATTCACACAAGCAATGTACATTCAATCACAAACCAAACTTTTCACTCAAACAACAAAGTTCAAGCACATACTTAGGCAACAAAATATTTTTGTTCACACCTCATAAGTTGGTGGTTTTGTCTTAGCTAAAATATGGTGGTCCATCTATATGGTTCACTTGTGATTTTTCTTTCCTTCATGATTCTTCTTGTATGAGATCATGGTTTCCTTGAGAAAAATCTCTTGGTTGCAATACTTCAAAGTTGTTGATGGCTCCTTCTTATTTTGCATTCCCTCAGTCTCTAAATCCTGAGTAAGATTTCCTTGTCTCACTTGTAGTCCTTAGTGTCATCCAAGTTGGAAGTCTTTGGAGAACATGCTGAAGATGTTGAAGTCATTAGAGTTGAAGAAGTTGAAGTCATTAGAGTTGGAGTAGTCCTTTGCACATGGTGTAGTCTTTGGTCATGGGTAGGTTTTCCATCAAGTTGAAATAGATGAGATGTAGAGTTTAAACCAAAATGGTTGAGGAAAGAGTTTACAAGTGTTTTTGTAAATAAGTTTTTTTTGAATAAACACAACTCCTATTTTTCTAAGGGTTTTTGTCCAATCCTAGGGTTTACAAATCCTACAGGCAACACAATGCTCTGATACCATCTGTAGGGTCCCAATCTTAGATAAGATAGAGCCCTCTGTGTTTTACAATGCTAGTCCCTGGATCAATAGCTAGCATCCACAGTTTAGATGTAATATCAAGAAACAAAGGTCATAATATAACTTTATAACCAGGAATAACATAATTTTATTACATCAAACATAGCTCATATGGCTATTACATTACATTGCAGCGGAATAACTATGGTCAAGTGGTCCTTCATCTTCAAAGTGCCACAGGCAGATGTTGGTTGTAGACTTTGTAATCCTAAACAATCAATCTTCTCCAAAAACAATCAAACCTGCAACATACAAGTTACAGCCACAAAGGGTCAATACATTTGAATTGTATTGGCAAGTGATACTATGGTAGTATAGTGGAGTCTATCATCTATATGCATTTGGCTAAGTGGAGTTGAGGCTTGCATTGCTCAAAATAGATTTTTCCTTAACATTTGAAAATACTAAGTTTTCTTGCTTTGACAAAATCATTTTTCTCAATCAAAGAATGAAGATCCTTTACAAGGCATCTCTCAATCAAAGATTGAAGATTTCAAACAACCCTTGTTCAAACCACAAGATTTTAACTTAGAAATTTGAATGATGAGATTCTTGATTGCTTCCATGTCTTGATGCTAAAATTGTCCTTTACCAGGGACATGGCTAAGTACTTAGATTTTACACTCTGCAGAGGTGGTGCACTTTCCCCACAAGACTTGGTTTCCCAAGACAAGATCTTTCAGAAGCCTTCCCATAGACCAAAATGGACGCGCTCCAACCTATCAAACACTACCACCCACTGTCCATAAGGCTAAGTTCTTGCAACCTATATGATCATGGCAGAGCCCATATTGCCAAGTGGTTGCACTTGAAGCTTCTCAACATTTGACATCTCAAATCCCTTTGTTCCTGGGTGGCAATCCACAAGTGAGATACACAAGGTTCACCAGTCCCCTGGCCTTGTGTAACCACTCAACCAAACACCACCAAGCCATCCCATTCCACCCAGGTGATTCATTAACTTAGTTGTTTTATTAGACAAAATCACAAGTCCTCAGACTTAGAATATTTTTCCATAGTGTGAATATATATTCCACCCATGTTTTCTATTAGCTAGGCTAAGCTTGGTAGTAGTAGGAATCTCTAACTTAGGAAAATCCTACTAAGGATTCATCTACTAGGATTTCCTATAGTAAGGTCTACACTTAGCAAAATTTCCATGCATGTTTTACTTAGCAAAATCACTAATGCATAGAGAAAGTAATGGGACAAAAATTATGAAGCATCACTTGCCTTTTTGGTAGGGAATGGTGGTTCACTCCTTGATCTTGCTAGTCTCACACTTCACTACAAGTCAATCAAGCAAACACAAATTCAATTCACATTCCAACCAAAGTCAAACAAGCAATTTTTCACACACAAAGTAATGGAATCTAAGTCATGCAATAGCATGCAAAGGTTTGGTTCTATTGCAAGGATGGTATCCACTAGGCTCCTAAACTTTGTAAGTTCCAAATTGGTCATTTACCAAAATGGCAAAGTCATTTGCAAATGGGTTTTATCTCAAAACCATTTTAAAATCCATTCATCATTTTATGTGGTGAAAAATATTTTTATCAAGGCAAAACTCTTAAGTTGTTCACCAAAGGAGTTTTTAATTTGCAAAACTTGGTGTTGTGGTTCAGTGGGTTTGATCAAACCATTTTCTCAAAGTTTCCTTTTCATAAACATTTTCATAACAAAAACCATTCTTTTTATTTGGCTAGAAAATGACTAAGTCAAGTAATCCAACCTAAATTTTACCAAAATCATTTTTAACACCAAGGGTTGGTTCCTAGGGTCAGTAAGGTCACATCAAACCATTTTGCAAAAGTTTTGACCCCAAAATCAATTTTAAACAATTTCCTACTCTAAACAAGCAATCAAATGTTTCTGCATAATCAACCAATCTAACAAATACTATTTGCTAAACTAAGGGAAGCGTTGGTTAGGTCTTGTTCTCCTGAATCCAACGACATAAAATTTGTAATTTTTGGACGTGTGGATCCAAAGATACAAGGGTTTGAAGTTTGCAAATAAATCTGTTTTCAAATTTCTTTTAAACAGATCTAGTGCCACGCGTCAAGTTCTTACTGGACAATACCGGTTCGGTCGGATTGATCTCTCTGTATCGTTGGATCTAAGTGGGATCGCACGGCACTGGTTGCTCGATACCCCTTCGCTCACTTTCTTTCCTAAACGTCAGATCCAAATCTAACGGTCCTAACTACTCTGACTATTAATCGGCGGCGCTGGCGGCGACGCTCTGGCGGCAGCGCTCAGGCGAGGTGGTCGCCGGTGATACTGGACGCAAGGAAGAGAAGGAGAAGGCTCACCGTGATCGCAGGGTCGTGGGAAAGCTCGACGTGGTTGCGAGGAGGCGAGGGGCGCACTGGGGTGGAACTAATTGCTCGCCGGAGTTCCTGCTGGCGTCGGTTGCGCGTGGTCGTGGTCGAAGTCGACTCTGTGGTTCACCCCGAAGAAAAACGAGGGCACGGTTAGAAGCGTAAGATCAAAGCAGAGCTGTGTGCGTGAACGAGAGGGCGCGGGGCGGTCGGAATCTACCTGTGGGGCTCGCCGGAGTTGAAGACAGACGGCGGTTGCTCACTGTCGACGACGGAGGTGACGCTACAGTGTGAGCTAGGACACGAGAATGATGGCATTAGTTGCGGAAGAAGTCATTGGTCTTAGGCGCGTCATCGAAAAGAAGAGGGGCGGTCAGAACATTACCAAGGGAGTCGCCGGAGAAATTGCAAACGGCGGCGTGAGTCGAGCTTGTCCTTGCCGATGCTGTGATGCTCGCGTGGATGAATGGGAGGCACAGTGAGGTGCGCCAGAGGCTGGGGATCATGTGAGCATGGTCGAGGAGGCTCAGGGTAACGTCGGCTGGCCGGAATTGCTGGTGGAGTTCGCCGGAGGAGAGGGCAGTGCAGAGAAGAATTGGGGCGGCCTGGAGGCAGAGGGAAGGCGGTGTCTGGGGGAAATGGAAGAGAAGACGCAGGCGCTTAAATGGGCGTGATCGCTGCGAGGTTTAAGGCAAGGAATTACTGCGAATTGATCGCGGGGATTGAAGACAGCAACGGCAGCGAGGAGAGGGCATGATCATCGCGGGGTTGAAGACGATGAGCTGGCTGCGTGGGGTCGTCTCGTCAGCGAAAGAGGGGAAGGAGAAGTGGGTCCAGGCTGTCTGTGACTGAGTGGGTTCTTTCCGTGGTAAAGAAAAACGGTTCGCTCAGGTGGGGTCGGTTGGTCAGTGGGAAAAGAAACAAGGGGAGGGTCCACTGGTCAGGGATTTAGCGGGTCAGAATCTGGGTGCAAAACGTTTTCCTTCGGGGAGGGAGTACTGGGCTGTTTCTGGGCCTGTTGGGCTGGGCTGTCCTTTTTCTTATTTTTTTATGTCTGCTTTGTTTTATCTTTTTCTATTTCCTATTTTCTGATTTGAACTTCATCCAACTATTCAAGCATTCAAATAATTCAAACAATTCAACAATTGTAATGAGTTTTTGGTTCTGTCTATCAACATAAACCAAATCTCAAAATAAAATAATATTTCAGATCACTTCATTAATTAAATAAAAGGGTCCTTTATTTATTTAATATGGTTTGATTTATTTAATGAAATCTTCATTTGAAATCCAAACACTTTCAAAACCAAATCAGTAGGTTTTATTTGAAAATAAAGAATATTTGGAAACTTGTTTAAAACAAAATAACATCTTTATTTTAGGATCCATTTAATAATTAAATAAAATGGACCTTAGTTATTAAATCAAATAGAATTTGTTTTATTAATATCTTTATTTTGAAAACTAAAATTAAAACCAAAACCACTTCAGTAGGTTTTAATTAAGAAAATAAAATACTTGGAAATCTTAGTTAAAATAATTTAATAAGTTTTGATGTTTCAATTAAAATGGTAAAACCTTTTATTTAAATAAATTTTGGATAATAAATTCTTATTAATTTATTTAAATAAACCTTTGCTATTTTTATTCAAAACAAACTATTTTAATTCCAAAGTTTGGTCAAGGTTTAATTTGGCTTTATAAAATAACCTTTATTTATAAATTCACCTTTTCTTTTGAAAACCAAATCTTTTATTAAAAGGTTCCAAAATAGTAATTCCAAAACATTTTTAATTTCCTTTAATTAAATGTTTAACTCATTAAATTCCTTTAGGATTTTATTTAATTCAAATGGGTTTGAGGTTCCATTTAAATTCAAAAAGTTTCTTCTGGCCCTGAAAATCAACAAAGTTTTATTTTATTCATTTATTTTCACATTACAAGATTTGGAAAATCTTGGGATGTGACAATTTTCTCGCTGTGGCATTTTTTGGCCCAACGTTTTTGCCCATTTTTAATTTTTTAAAGATGGTCCCACTTGTCAGAATTTCAAATGGCCAATCCCACTTGTTCTCACCTTTCACGAACACAAATTACAAATATTTGAAATGCAGACATTTCACGTCATAAATGGAAAAAATTTAAAATGGACAGAAAGAGAATATACGAAATTCTTGAGATATTATCTAAACTTAGCCTGTTACAGTCTTACATAGTGTTGATACAACATATGGTGACTTACAACCGTATAAAACAACCTATGTACATGACAGATATATACATCACAACGGTAGGACATGGACTCTAGGATGGTAAACAAAAACATCATAAGCAGGCAGAGGCTTCAAAAACCTGTAGAGACACATCAGCTTTCTATTAGCAAGAAGAATAAAACATGTAAGGTACTTGAACTTGAAACATGCCAATATATTTTCAAACAAACTAGGGAGTGATGAAGTAAGGCATTCTGCTATATTATATGCAACAGCAAGGAACAAACAAAGCAACGATGTATCACAGTCTCTTCTTATTACCAGAATTAAAACAACTTTTAGTGGCTTATGGATCCATAGAAGAAGCTGCATAGCACCATAGTCATTTGATACAATAGAACACGAACTAGAAGGTAAAACAACCTTACGCAGAGAAAACACGAACTACCAACATACTTATTCAACCAAGGCTCTAATCAAACAAAAACAAAGCAATATGCAGTACAAAACAAAGAAAAGAGTTCTTTCATGAATTAATATTACAGCTTGTTCCCATTTCAAATAATTCTTAAAAGCATGGTTATGGATATATCAAAACAAAAGGCAGGTGGACAAGTGAAACACTGCTGAACTATACCATCTCTCAGACACCTCACTACAACATCATATGAATGAGTATCATGTTTTAGAAGTGGTATGCTGCACACACACGTAACACATATTTGGACAGGGTATGATTTCTGGTCCGGAACAACGACCGACACTACCGAGAATAGAGAACCTCTAGCAGATAATTTGATCTGAATCAAATCAACTGCCAATCACCTACAGTTCTCTAATTCGCAATGTTCTCTTAAAATTAAGGTTTTTCCTTTAATTATTATTTTGGGCAACGCAGCCTCAGAAATACGGTGATGGTGATCGACCAACAAAAGCTGTATGCGTATGGACTTGCGCGTATGGAAGCCTAAACATCTACCTTGGTGATTGTCCTATCTATCGATCCTCCTTACAAAATATCAAATATACCATATACCATACCTGGGAGATAGTAAGTCTGTTCACCAGGAAACTCCAAGAAACTACAGTTCTGCAAACTTTCAGCATCAGCTTCCTAATTGATCACTTTTAGATATAAGAAACTTGAAAATAAAAACATTATGAGAATTGAGTGAACACATGAAGAGTGAGTAGTATAAAGGCCATATAAGTATCTAAGATACTAGAAACACCGATATTCTCTCATGTTGCTTTACAAGACTCACAAGTAAAAAAAGTTGAGTTATCATCTAAAAAAACATGTTTCTTTTCTATCCAAGTTAATTGCAATAGAAAATTACTCCATGGTCACTGGTTAAGACATATCGAGCTTCAATTTTCATCATAGCAACAAAGCTACACAACCTTCAGTCTCTTATCAAGTGGTTGTCGACTCATCAGGGATAATAAAGATAAAAATCCTTTGGCTCCTACACTATTGCTTGCCCAATTTGTAGATTTATAAGTCGTCATGCTGCTAGTTCAGAATAAAACCCTAAACACGACATGATGAAAGGTCTGTGATTCTGTACAAGTTGAAGAACAAGCTCAGGCACGACACACTTCAACAAACATAGGTATTGGTGTTTTTCCTTTGGAAGCATATGCATCTGACAGGGAGCATGAAGCACAAGCTTTTGAAGGTAATGCATTGCACTATATTTTGTACATCTGTTGCTCAATGAGTTGTTAATTCCAATGTGTGTGTGTGGTCTCATTCCCATTAGGGCAATTAGTTTGTTGTATTCTGCTCATCAGTTTGTTGTAGTTTATGTTGCCTATCTACTTTCTTTGGCATGGTTAAAAACTGTGTTCATGAGAGCATGCTAATATGCTACTGGAAATTCAATCTGGAACTCCACCTGAGTATTTGGTATTTCAACATAGGAGGTTACATGTTTTACAAAATGATATTACTAGGTTGTCTGGATGGGAATTATTTTACAGGAATATTTTTGATACTTCAATACAGACTCAGATGCAAGAATTAGACCAGGTGAAGGACTGCTACTATAACAGATAGATTTTACCAAATTTCATCACGACAGAAACAAACAGAGTCAAGAAACAGGAAAGGCCAGAGACAGACCTGGGGACATGCAAAATTTCCTTTGATAATATGGTGGATGCTAAGAGGATAGCCTAAAATTTTCTATCGCCTCACCTTCGCCGCTTGCCGTGGCACGGGGCACCCATCTCTTCTCCTCCCTGGCCGCCGGCGGCAACTTCCGCTTCTGCCTCTCCCCTAGCCTCCAGAAACCCATCCATGCTAGGATTTTCCATGTCCCTTGAAGCCTCGGCGCCGATGGCCGCAGCCTCCCCCGATACCTGAGCAACCACAAATAACTGATTAGTACATTAGATAAAAAGAGATACTACAAGACAAAAGTTTTTGTCTGCCAGGTAATTCAACAGTCATACCAATACACATTAAAAACGTCGACTTAGACTAGATGAGATATTCTTGTGGAAAGCCCATCTAGTTCTGTAAGATAAATAAAATACTTAAGAGTGTATACATCAACAATGTCTCAGCCTTTTAGTGTACAGTTGAACATAGTCATAATTGGCTCATCAACATGTAGCCTGCAACAATGAACAAAGAAAATTAATTTGGGTATTACACACCATAATGTTAAAATGATGTATAGCTCAAGCATAAAATTAACCATAATTTTTATCGAAAATAAGTTCGTTGCACAATTGAAAGTAAACTTTGCAGACCTTAGTAATAAAATATACTTCAAACATCATATAAAATATAAAATCACTTTAGTACTATAGTAGTATGATGCATTCAAAGAAACCTGAACAGAGACAGATAGAAACAACCTATATATGTTCCAAACCGGCAAGCATAAGAAAATTAGGTATTTGCAACTTTTACTGAGGTCCATATTCTGGAACATGCAACATAGAACATGGTAAAAGTAGGCCTTCTCGTTGCAAACACATACATAATAAGTTTACTGTTTTCTCCATGAAAAGCTGGAATAAAAAGAAAATATTATTTTGCAGCTCTAAGTTTACATACAGAATAAGTTTACTGTTTACTGTAAGAATGATGCAGGTTGTAGCTCTAAATGTAAGTGAGATAGGTGAACATTAAACAGTAATGTCGACTCAACACGAGTAATTTCACTTGAACCACCACCTGGAAAAGTTGTCAGAGAGAGAGAGATCTTGACATACTTGGAGACCTCACAGATGGGTTGGTCATTTTGGATCTTTTAGGAGAAGGGGAACTATCAGCGCCCGTTGGCAGAAACCTCTTCCTTATTGAAGCAACCACTTCTGCTAAAACCCTAAGTGAAGACCTCAATTTATTCACTCCTGCTGACTTCGCTTCACGAATGGAGACCTTATCACTCTTTGACTCGAATGTGTTGCCAAAGGAGAACCACCTCCCTTGATAACAAAACAACGCAAACCCATGCTATTAATTTGTACTATGGTAACTTGAAGCGGATTTTCTAGACAAGATGCAAATAGTAAAAGTAAGTAAAACAAATTACCCTGCTTATTATCATCTATGCATTCCACACCTGCCTCTTCTTGTCGGCGTCCTCCGAGTGAAGAACTTCATTGACTTCCCGAATAGAGTGATGCATTGGCCCCTCGACGACATCTGAGACCTTCACTTGGTTATCGATGTCTCACACAAGCTTCACTTGCTCATCAACATTGCCCAATATTTCCCCACTAGCAGCGGCCACTTCTTGGAGTTGCGACGACTTCATGTGTGTGCCAGCCATTGCTCTACAACAAAAATTCATGTGGCCATATATATATATAATCACTTATTTACCTTGTTTTCACTATAAAGTTTTACATTCATATCTTAGACATGCCAAAGGCTAAGTATTTGCTTGTGAGGTTTACATTTAAATACTAAAATGAATGTTAGTGTACCACAGACACATGCACTCAATGTGCAATGCACGGCTAATACTAGTACATATTAAGTGTGTCATTTCGATTTCCGCCATCAGAAGATATCTAATCCAGCAGAATATCATGAAATTGACCCGTAGAAGTAAGGGTACCCATGAGCCAATTTAGACATTATGTTAGCAATCAATCAGGTTAGGGAAGTGGCCTAGCTAGCAGTCAATCATGTCGAAAATAATTGCTGATTTAGGCACCTCATATGAGTCAAAAGAAAGCTCATGTTCATGAGCTAATTTGCAGTTAGAGATGGTATGCTCACCTTATTCTGGTGACGGGCAGTAGAGACTTGCTAGAAACGACCCTTTGTGCGAAGGCGGCTGCGACCAACGGCGTCGAGCGGCGGCGATAGCGTAGACTGGCGAGGGAGAGCAATATCTGGTTCTTTTCTTCTGTCGAGTCCTCCTTGGTCACCTTTGGGAGGAAGTGCGGGGCCATCAAGCCCGGTCCGATGCACTGCCACCTCCTAGCCAATCCAACATCCTGCTTGACTCACAACCACCGTCTGCTCGTTGATGCTGAGGTAGGTGCCGGTCAATGAGGTTGTCGATGGTGAGCCCGTAGGCAACATCGATTTTGCTAGAGCTGCATCTAGTGATTGCCGTTGAGGAGAAAGGTGTCACCGCATGAATGGGAACGAAGAGCGGGACGCCTATGAGAATATACGGGAGGGAGAGGGATGGGCGCATGATTGGCGGCAGGGAAGGGAGACAGGAGGGAGAGATATGGGGATGGGGCGGCGGCATGGAGGTGGGATAGGTAGAGGACTGGGCGGTGAGAGAGAGAGAGGGATTAGGGTTAGAATTTCCACATAGGATTGTTGTGCGTTTGGCGAAGTGGAGAGCTTAGGATGCCACCTCATCGATCCGTTCCAACTGACCCGGATTGGCAATCTCTTCCATCCATTGTGCTCTAATCCAATGGCTATCCTTGCATATCTTTCATCCATTCTGTTTTGAACTAGTGTTGTTCATCTATGACCATTTCGTGTTATGCAATTATGAGTTTCTTGACAAAAATGGTCATAATTATTTAAGATTTGGACCTTCCCAATTGCCTCACAACCATGTGGTTCAGAATAGTCTCAGACCTATGACCAAAGAACTCCTTAATAAAAGGTCACTAGTTCACACATTTCTTGTAGTGGCCCAAGACCCAATCCCTAGGCCGCCGCTGCCCCCCAAGCAACCAACGCCCTAGATCCCCTCTAAACCGCCGCCGCCGTCTAGACTAAACCCTATCCGCCGGCTGCCCTCTTCCCTCGGCATATAAACCCTAGCCCCGAGGTTCTCTCTACTCCACCATACCCGCTCCTGCTTAGGCGAAGCCCTGCGAGATATCCCCTCTACTTCCGACACCATGCCGGCGTGCTGCCAGAATCGCAAGGAGAGAGCTACAACCTCCGCTGCCTACTGGAACAAGGGAGAGGAAGGTCTTCATCGAGTACCATACGTGTGACCAACTGCGGGAACGCTGCCGGAACGCGGCACCGGAAGGATCGTCTACGCGATCTTGAGATCGGTAAGTGAACGACTACATCACCCACGAGAATCTGCTCTCATTAACCGCTTTGGATCTTCGAGGGTTAGTACTCTATCGACTCGTTGCTACAATCTAGTAGATAGATCTTGGCTTGTGTGTGTTCACGCGATAGAATTTTTTTTCCATGCTACGAACTCCTACAGTGGTATCAGAGCCGTGTCTATATGTAGATCTGTTGCACGAGTAGAACACAGTGGTCATTGTGGGCAGTGGTGGTTTTATTATCAATTGCTTCTTGTGTACTTTGCATCTTGCGGGATGGTGGGATGAAGGCGCCCGGGCTAACCATACATGACATCGTTCATGAGACTTGCTCCACACTCAAAATGCAACTTGTATTGCATAAGTGGCTTTGCGGGTGTCTGTCTCTCCCATCATAGTGAAGATTCAATTTACAACAGGCACTTGATAGTTTATGCATCAACATTGTGGTTCTTGTTCGTAAGTTACAACGGTACTTATTGAAATCCCCAAACCACATAAAATATGCAAAGAAAATTAGAGGCGTCTAACTTTGTTTTGCAGGGGTGTGCTGTGATGTGATATGGCCATGATTGTGATTATATATGATGTATGCAATGATCCTTATTATAAGTCGACAACCGGTAGGAGCCTTATGGTTGTTTTTTAATTTCTTAAGACCTGTGTGTCTATTATTCAAAGTAGTTGTAATAGTTGATGCTGGTGGAGGACAACAATTGATCGGTCCCATTGACCTTGACGCCACACCAGTGATGATGGAGATCATGTTCGTGCTTGAAGATGGAGATCAGAAGCACAAGAAGAAAGGCCATATCATATCACATATTATGAATTGCATGTGATGTTAATCCTTTTATGCATCTTGTATTTCTTAGATCATGACGGTAGAATTATAAGATGACCCCTCTCACAAAATGTTCATCCTTAGTAGGCACCGTTGCCAAGACACGTTGTTTCGAAGCACCACGTGATGATCGGATGTGTTAGATTCTGCGAGTGTATACAACGGGAGCAAGCCAGATTTTCTCATGCGGAAACTAAGGTTAAATCTTGACGAGCCTAGCATGTACATACATGGTCTCGGAACAAGGAATACCGAAAGGTAAAGCATGAGTCATATAGATGATATGATGAACATGATGATTGTTCGCCTTTGAAATTACATCATGTCTCGTGATGATCGGACTTGGTGTAGTGGATTTGGTTCATGTGATCACTAAAACAATGTGAGGGATATTGTTTTGAGTGGAAGTTCAACAGTAATATAATTAAAAGGTGAACACTATTTATCATAAATTAAATCAAAGTGAATTTGCATAGTTGTTGTGGTAATTGGCATCCGGTTACCACCTTGCGCTTAGTTGTAATTGAGATAATAAGAACTATAGAATTCTGGTTAGTTACTTTATGAACTGGTATCGTATTTTTTTGAAGTGTTAATATAAAGTTTAAAAGTCCTATTGCAAAATTTCAGTAAGTTCCGATTACTTCGTGAAGTTTAATAATTGGTATTAAATCAAGAGTAACAATTCCAGTGTTAGTATATAAGTCTCATGTTTGTCTTCATGATTCTTAATATTTTTAATATCAAGGTTATCTAGGAGCTGAAAGAGTTGTTTCAGAAATCATCATGTGTGGAAGATATTGCGATATTTAAAATAATGTTTTGGTTGCAACATGAGAGAGTATAATATGGCAAAAATTAAGGTTCTCATATTTAATGAGAATATGCAAAAGGTTGGAGACGCTAGTCGTACTAATCCTCCAAAAGGTTTTGGAGAGCAACAATATACACACAATTCACCGTTATAATACAAAGTAGCTTGATCATGAATAGTTCCATGATAAGGATGAATATTTGATGTAGGTAAAATGTTTACTACACTAAAAGATTACTAAAGAATGGAATTTGAAAGAACACCAAACATTTGATGATGGTGATCTACTTCAAAGTGCAAGTCCAAAGACATTGGTATTGAACTATACACGCTTTTGACTATGTGTCATGTGTATGGTGCCACTGTCGATGTTGATAGATTCTTTTGAAAGGATAAAGAAATACTGAAAGATAAATCTAAGAAATATTTGGCAAAAGAGAAAAGACTAGAATTTTTCATCTTAGGTATATAGAAGATATACATGTTATGGCTATATTCTTTGCTTGTTAAACAATGTGGTTCTTAAGTATTGGATAATGAATTAATTGGTGTGAATCGTCATACGAAACACCACAATTCATGAACTACAATGGCCTAAGTAACTAGCCAAAGAATATGTTATGAAGTTCATCGAGAACAAATAAAGGGTTGTTCTGTTGCTCATTAATATCAAAGCTTGCCTTCAAGATTTGTTTTATCAGGTATTATGAGAACAAAAGGGTTGTTCAAATAATTGTCGTAATCCATAAAAGATGGATGATTTAGATATCTCATTGCATAAATCACATCCATAAAACTAGTGCTAAAAACGTTGAAAGACCATTGATTGAAAGATCACTTAAGAAGTGACATCGCCGTTTAAATTATAGTGGAAATAAAACATGAAGAAACCCCATGCTTGATGGAATTTTGGAGTCTTTTTTATTTTTGATCAAATGACGTTTGTGAAACTTTCCTAGAGATAATTAAAACTCCCTTCATAGGCCAAAAGGGAACGAATCACTAGCTTATTGGAATTTGTACATATTTGATGTATGAAGTCCATTATGTGTAGTCGAGAGCGATGGATTTCAACTTCATATGCTTTCTCCGAAAATTTGAGTGAATATATGAATATTTACTTAATGTGGATGAAGTGTGAAACATTTGAAAAGTTCGAAGACTTTCAAGATGAAGTACACAATCAATGTAATAAGAAACTAAATAATTTATGATAAGATCATAAAGGAAGATATTTGAGTTACAAGTTTAGCATAACACCTAAGATTTGAGGAATCGTTCCGTGGATATGCATTTCCCGAAACACCATATGAGTGTGGAATAATAAAGATATGCAATGAAACCTCGTTTGACATGGTAAGATAAAAGGTGTAATTCATAAACTGCCATTATATTTTAAAGATTAAAAGCTTTAGAGACTACCGCTTTTTCACTGAAAAGAGCTCCATCATGATCCGTTGAAATTACACCATATAAAGCTGTGGTTTGGGGTAAAACCCAAGTTGTCCTTTCTTAAACATTGGTATGCTATGTATAAGTAAGATGTTTGCAACCAAAGTCAGATAAACATGTCTTTGCATGTTATTTCGAATAACTGTTGAGTATTCCTCCATAACACCAAAGACAAAAGTGTTTGTCACTTAGAACGTCATGTTTCTTTGAGAAGTAATTTTCCGTGAAAAGTTAAGTGGGAGGACAATAGAATTTTGATAAGGTTAAAAGAACCTTAGCTATATGTGCAAAGTTGCGCAGCACCGAAAAGTGTTCCGGAGGCAGCAACAATGCTCATGGCTCATGTGCCTCAAAGGTTGTGGTCACAGAGGCCGTTCCTATTGAACCAAGTAGGTCGGGTAAACAATCAAATACGAAGATTTGAGAGTTGAATCATTATTTGACAATAATGAACCGACTACATGCAAAGAAGTGATGGGCCCTGACTCCGTCAAATGGCTTGAAGCCATAGAATCCGTGATAGTTCCATACACGAGAAATCAAGCTTTGAACTTGAAAGACCCTCTGGAGAGGTGTAAGACCATACAGTCGTGTTTGGATATATAAAGAAATTGACATGGATGTTTCACATCTATGAAATAGTCGACATGTTGGGAAAGAGTTCACAACAATGTTCAAAGGTTGACCATGACAAGATTTGATCTTTCATAGCGATATTTATTCTAGACGGATTAATGTAGCAACCACTACATATAATTCTGTTATATGGTAGTTAAACAAACAAAACAAAGTTATTTTAATAGAATTTTCACCTAGGACGTGTACTTAACACGATCCAAAGGGTTTTATTAATTCAAAGGATGCTAAAAGCGTAGGCAAACTTCAATGGTTGAAATAAGCATCGAGGAGTTGGAATCTTCACCATGATGAAACTATTAATCTCATTGGAGATGATGAAGATGCTTGCATTTGCAAGAAATCAAGTGGGAGCGCTAAGACATATTTCCAATACATTATGTGGTAGACATATTGTTGATTGGAAATGATGTTTCTTTTATTGACACATGTTAATAATTTCATCTCGATGGAAGACTTAGGCAAAACCCGAATGTTTGGCATCAACATCTATATAGATAGATTAAGACGCTTATGGTTGTGCCAAATGTACATAGATGAGATATTGAAAGAATTCAATATAGAAATGTCAAGAAAGGTTCTTGCCACACAAAAAGGATTAAATTGAAATTCAAGTGTATCGACACTTGGTATAAGTGAAACAAAGATTCAAGTATTTTTGATACTTGATGATTGAAATCACAAATAGAGTTTATCAATCAAACTATGATATGTACACATCCAGATATGTCCTATACTCTAAATGTTATGAGCATATGCCAGAATGATTCATAAGATGATCATTGGACGATAGTAATGATATTCTTATGATCTTTTGGAAGAACTAAGAATATATTATTTTATAGAGGTGACAAATAGATGGTTAGTTCATTGTAAAAGTACAACATTGATACTAGTTTTGTCACAAAAATACAAATTAAGTTTATCTCAATCTAAACTAAAGGTGGCACAATATAATGGAAAGTAAGTTCCATAATGGATTTGGATGAGTTCCAAAATTAAGACATTGTGACAGATACTACAACAAAAGGCTAAGTATATGACTGCTATTATAGCAGCAAAAGAGGGCATTTGTGTCAAGTAGTTTCTTATCAAACTAGGTGTGGTTCATAGCGGGATAGTAATATGAAGATATATTGTATGACAATATTATCAACATGTTTTAAACCCAAGGAACTAAATGTCTCACCCAAGGACCAAATTTATACAAAGCCATCTCATTAGAGAATGAGTGATGCGTAGAGACGCAAAGACATTGCAATTACACATGGACCTGAAAGTGTCGGATCCGAAGATCAATTGACTACTAGCAATCGTGTAAATACAACACCAGAAAGCCATAGGTGTTGATTACACAAAGGTTTGAAACTAGATTATTGACTCTAGTGAAAGTGGGAGACTATTGGAGATATGCCCAAGAGGCAATAATAAAGTGGTTATTATCATACCTTCATGCTTATAATAAAAGTTTACAAAACATGCTATAATTGTATTAACCGGAAACATTAATACTTGTGTGGTTTGTAAACATAAAAGAGTCCCTAGTAAAGCCTCTTGTTAAACTAGCTTGTTGGTTAATATATATGATTATGGTTTCCTGATCGTGAACATTGAGATGTTATTAACAACAAGGTCATATAATTAGGAGAATGATGTGATGGACATACTCCTATAGTTAAGCGTAGCATAAGATCAAGTCATTTAAATAGTTCACTTGCTATAAGCTTTCAAATACATAGTAACCTAAATCCTTCGACCATGATATCATGTTAATCACCATCACCGGATGGATGCTTTGATGACATCAAACACCACTTCATAACTGCGTGGCTATAAAGGTGGCATTGAGTGTTTGGAAAGTATGTGTTGAGGCACATGGATCAAGAGTGGGATTTGTCCATCAATATGACATATAGATATACTATAGGCCCTCTCGGTGGAATGTCATCCAATTAGCTTGCAAGCATGTGACTGGCTCACAAGGGATCACATATCAAGGGAACGAGAAAAGAGTACTTATCGGTAACGAGGTTGAACTAGGTATGCAGAGATACCGACGATCAAACCTCGGATAAGTAAAGTATCGCGAGACAAAGGGAAATTGGTATCGTATGTGAATGGTTCGTTCGATCACGAAGTAATCATAGAAATATGTGGGATCCATATGAATTTCCAGATTCCTCTATTGGTTATTGATCGGAGAAGAGTCTCGATCATGTATGCATAATTCACGAACCGTAGGGAGACACACTTAAGGATTCGATGTTGTTTAGTAGATATGGAAAGTGAGTAAAGAGACTGAATGTAGTTCGGGGTCTCAGATGGGATCCTTGAAATCACGAGGAGATCCGAAATGGTCCGGAGAATAAGATTCATATAAGGAAAGTCCAATTCCAGAGTTCAGGAATGGTTCCGGTGTTTCACCGGAATGTTCTAGAAGGGTCTAGAAGGTTCACCGAACCGGAAGGGGAAGGGTACATGGATGTGTCATGACAAAGTGGAATAATTGCATCATGTCCTATGTCACTTGGATGGACACTTGGACGAGATAAATCAAACTCTACTTTGAAAGTCAAAAAGGCACTTTGAATGAGTCAAATCCCAACATAGTTTTTGAGTTAGGGAGAGTTTCTAAGTTAGGGAGGGTTTCCACCTTAGATGGGAACACCCTTGGTCGCCCCCCACCTATATACGGAGGGTTGGGGGCACACCCCAAGGTATCCCCCTTGCTCTAGGCGCCCAAGACCCAATCCCTAGGCCGCTGCTGCCTCCCAAGCCGCCGGCACCCTAGATCCCCTCTAAACTGCCATTGCCGTCTAGCCTAAACCCTAGCCGCTAGCTTCCCTCTTCCCTCGGCATCTAAACCCTAGCCCCGAGGCTCTCTCTACTCCACCATACCCGCTCCGGCTTAGGCGAAGCCCTCCGAGATCTCCCCTCTACTTCTAACACCACGCCATCATGCTGCCATAATCGCGAGGAGAGAGCTACAACCTCCGCTGCCTGCTGGAACAAGGGAGAGGAAGGTCTTCATCGAGTATCGTACATGTGACCAACTGCGGAAGCATTGCCGGAACACGGCGCCGAAAGGATCGTCTACGCCATCTTGAGATCGGCAAGTGAACGACTACATCACCCACGAGAATCTGCTCTCTTTAACCGCTTTGAATCTTCGAGGGTTAGTACTCTATCGACTCGTTGTTACAATCTAGTAGATAGATCTTGGCTTGTGTGTGTTCATGCGTCAGATTTTTTTTGTTTTCCATGCTATGAACCCCTACACTAGCGTACTCCGAAAATTCTAGGGTGGTTGTTTGATGTTTGTTTGTAAGTCATCGATCAAAGATCTAATACTTGTGCAGGTTTTCGTAAAAAAAATTAGAAAAGATAAATTTTAGATTTATAAAATTCCAAGTTGTTAGTGTTCACGGGTTGTTTGAACTTTCATAGTCTTTTCCACACTGCGATCGTAGTTCTTTCCCATAATAGGGAGTAACATGTTACGGTTTTTACACTCTCGAGATGTGCACTACTTTTCCCACAAACGTCCTTGGTCTTATTACTCATTTCATATTTCCTTAGATATGGTGTCTTGATACCAAGTTTCACTGATTCATGCCGTGTCCCCCTCCACAACCCTGCTGCCCACCCATTATAACGAATTTCGGTCAAGAGACCTACATTCAATTACCATTTCTTCTAATATGCCCAGTCATTACTCTGAAGCACAAGATAGGGACGTCACAGGCTCCCACCCGATGATTTCCTCTCTAGATCTCAGCCTGTTTAGATATACAAGGACAAACAAAAGGAAGAAGGTACTTATGATTTGCTTTCCCCATAACAAGATGTGTAGTTATTCACTTTCCTTTTCATGGAGGTGACCGACAACGGCGGTCCAAAAACCCGCATGATTTCCGAGGCATGAGGCTCCTCTGAGGTGACCGTTGGTCGGCCTCCGGCGTTCGCCGGCGCCTTGCCGGCATAGGCTCTGCATGGATTCATCTGGAGGTTGTTGGAAGATCACCTACTCTGGTGTGACCACGGGTGGTAAGTTTCTTGAAGGCTCTCTCGTTGTCTCGGCTGATTCTTGGCTGGTTCTTCTCAATGCCAAAGGTTCTCCCCTTGAGGGTCGATGTTTGGAAAATGGGGAGAAGATCTCAATGTTGGAGATATGCCCAAGAGGCAATAATAAAGTGGGTTATTATCATATCTTCATACTTATGATAAATGTTTACATACCATTCTATAATTGTATTAACAGGAAACATTAATACTTGTGTGATTTGTAAACATAAAAGAGTCCCTAGTAAATCCTCTTGTTAAACTAGCTTGTTGGTTAATATATGATCATGGTTTCCTGATCATGAACATAGAGATGTTATTAACAATAGGGTCATATCATTAGGAGAATGATGTGATGGACATACTCCTATAGATAACTGTAGCATAAAGATCAAGTCATTTTAAATAGTTCAATTGCTATATGCTTTCTGATACATAGTAACATAATTCCTTCGACAATGAGATCATGCATATCACCTTTACCGGATGGATGCTTTGATGACATCAAACACCACACCATAACTGGGTGGCTATAAAGGTGGCATTGAGTGTTCGGAAAGTATTGGTTGAGACACATGGATCAAGAATGGGATTTGTCCATCCATATGACGGATAGATATACTCTGGGCCCTCTCGGTGTAATGTCATCCAATTAGCTTGCAAGCATGTGACTGGCTCACAAGGTATCACATATCACGGGAACGAGAAAAGAGTACTTATCGGTAACGAGGTTGAACTAGGTATGCAGAGATACCGACGATCAAAACCTCGGATAAGTAAACTATCGTGAGACAAAGGGAAATTGGTATCGTATGTAAGTGGTTCATTCGATCGCAAAGTAATCGTAGAAATATGTGGGAGCCATATGAATTTCCAGATTCCTCTATTGGTTATTGTTCGGAGAAGTGTCTCGATCATGTCCGCATAATTCACGAACCGTAGGGAGACACACTTAAGGATTCGACGTTGTTTGAGTAGTTATGGAATGATGAGTAAGAGACCGAATGTTGTTCGCAGTCTCGGATGGAATCCGGGATATCATGACGAGATCCGGAATGGTCCGGAGAATAAGATTCATATAAGGAAAGTCCTGTTTCGGAGTTGGGGAATGATTCCGGTGTTTTCATCGGGAATGTTCTAGAAGGTTCCGGAATGTCCGGCACTCCGGAGGGGAAGGGTACATGAATGTGTCATTGCAAGTTGGAATGATTCCATCATGTACTAGGTGTCATCGCTGTACCAAAATAGAGGGTTTATTCAAATCCTAGTTTGAAAAAGTCAAACGGCTAGTTTGAAAGTCAAACGGATAGTTTTGGGAAAGAAGAGAAGGAGGTTTGAAACCGACTTGGGGGAGGAGTTCCTCCTCCCACCGCCGGCCCACCTTGGGTCCGAGTTGGGGAGGGACTCCCCTCCCCAGGCGCGCCTCCCTCCACCTATAAGAGGAGGGGCAGGGCTCCCCTCCTAGACACATAAGTTGCCTCCCTCTAAACCTAAACCCTAGCCACAGCCTAGGGATTTCTCCCAAGCCGCCGAGTTAGAGCTTCTACGTGCCCTAGCCGCCAGCCTAGCCCCTTCTAATTGGTGTGTCTAAACCCTAGATCACCAAGGCTCTCTCATAGTCCACCATACTCGCTCCGGCTTAAGGCGAAGCCCTGCGAGATCTCCCCTCTACTTCCGGTACCACGCCGTCGTGCTGCCGGAATCGCGAGGAGAGTGCTACAACCTCCGCTGCCTGCTGGAACAAGGGAGAGGAAGATCTTCATCGAGTACCGAACGTGTGACCGACTGCGGGAGCGCTGCCGGAACGCAGCGCCGGAAGGATCGTCTGCGTGATCTTGAGATCGGGAGTGTACGACTACATCATCCACGAGAATCTGCTCTCGTTAACCGCTTTGGATCTTCGAGGGTTAGTACTCTATTGACTCGTTGCTACAATCTAGTAGATAGATCTTGGCTTGATCATAGATTAGATCTTGATTGTGTGTTCATGCGGTAGAAATTTTTTGTTTTCCATGCTACGAACCCCTACAGTGGTATCAGAGCCGTGTCTATATGTAGATCTGTTGCACGAGTAGAACACAATGGTCATTGTGGGCGTTGATGCTTTTTTTGTCGATTGCTTCTTGTGTACTTTATATCTTGCGGGATGGTGGGATGAAGCGGCCCGGGCTAACCTTACATGACATCGTTCATGAGACTTGCTCCACGCTTGACATGCAACTTGTATTGCATAAGTGGCTTTGCGGGTGCCTGTTTCTCCCAACATAGTTAAGATTCAATTTACAACGGGTGATTGACAATACTAGTATCAATGTTGTGGTTCTTGTTCGTAAGTTAGAGCGACACTTATTGAAAGTCCCAAACCACGTAAAATATGCAAAGAAAATTAGAGGCGTCTAACTTTGTTTTGCAGGGGTGTGCTGTCATGTGATATGGCCATGATTGTGATTATATTTGATGTATGCAATGTTCCTTATTGTAAGTTGGCAACCAGCAGGAGCCATATGGTTGTCTTTAAATTCTGTTAAGACCCGCGTGTCTATTCAAAGTAGTTGTAATAATTGAAGCTGGTGGACGACAACCATGGAGCAGCGTCATTGACCTTGATGCAATGCCGGTGATGATGGAGATCACGTTCGTGCTTGAAGATGGAGATCAGAAGCACAAGAAGAAAGGCCATATCATATCACATATTATGAATTGCATGTGATGTTAATCCTTTTATGCATCTTGTATTGCTTAGTTCACGACGGTAGCATTATAAGATGATCCCTCAAGCACACAATTTCAAGTTTTAAAGTGTCCATCCTTAGTAAGCATCGTTGCTAAAGCTCGTTGTTTCGAAGCACCACGTGATGATCGGGTGTGTTAGATTCTGCGAGTGTATACAACGTGAGCAAGCCAGATTTGCTCATGTAGAAGCTAAGGTTTGATCTTGACGAGCCTAGCATGTACAGACATGGTCTCGGAACACGGATCGCCGAAAGGTAAAGCATGAGTCATATAGTAGATATGATGAACATGTTGATTGTTCGCCATTGAAGCTACATCAACTCTCGTGATGATCGGTTTTGATGTGGTGGATTTGGTTCGTGTGATCACTAAAACAATGTGAGGGATATTGTTTTGAGTGGGAGTTCAACAACAATATGATTAAAAGTTGAACACTATTTATCATAAATTAAATCAAAGTGAATTTGCATAGTTGTTGTAGTCATTGGCATCCGTTTACCACCTTGCGCTTAGTTATAATTGAGATGATAGAACTATAGAATTCTGGTTAGTTACTTTACGAACTGGTATCGTATTGTTTTGAAGTGTTAATCTAAAGTTTAAAAGTCCTATTGCAAACTTTCAGTAAAGTTCCGGTTACTCCATGAAGTTTAATAATTGGTATTAAAACAAGAGTGACAATTCCAAGAGTTAGTGTATGAGTATCATGTTTGTATCCATGATTCTTGATATTCAAAGGATTGTCTTAATATCAAGATTATCTAGGATCTGAAAGAGTTGTTTCAGAAACCATGATGTGTGGAAGATATTGTGATATCTGAAACGGAGTTTTGGTTGCAACATGGCAAAGGTCATGTTCTCATATTTGATGAGAATTTGCAAAAGGTTGGAGACACTAGTTGTCCTAATCCACCAAAAGGTTTTGGATAGTAACATTATACTCACGATTCATCTTTATAAGCTAAAAGTAGCTTGATCATGGATAATTCCATGATAAGGGTGAATATTTGATGTAGGTAAAATATTTACTACACCAAGAGATTACTAAAGAAAGGAATTTGAAAGAACACCAAACATTTGATGATGGTGATCTACTTCAAAGTGCAAGTCCAAAGACATTGGTATTTAACTATACATGCTTTGGACTATGTGTCATGTATATGGCTCCACTATTGATATTGATAGATTCTTTCAAACAGAAAAGAAATACTGAAAGAGAATATCATAAATATATGGCAGAAAAGAAAGACCAGAATTGTTCAGTTTAAGTATATAGATGATATACATGTTATGGATATATTATTTGCTTATTAAACAATGTGGTTCTTAAGTATTTGATACTGAATTTGTTGGTGTGAATCGTCATACGAAACAACACAATTCATGAACTACAATGGCCTAAGTAACTAGCAAAAGAATATGTGATGATGTTCATCGAGAACAAATAAAGGGTTATTGTGTTGCTCGTTAAACATCAAAGTTTGCCTTCAAGATTTGTTTTATCAGGTATTATGAGAACAAAAGGGTTATTCAAATAATTGCCGTAATCCATAAAAGATGGATGATTCACAAATCTCGTTGGAGAAATCACATCCATAAAACTAGTGCTAAAAATGTCGAAAGACAAATTGATTAATAGATCACTTAGGAAGTGACATCGCCGTTTAAATTATATTGGAAAGAAAACATGAAGAAACTCCATGTGGATGGAATTTTGGAGTCTTTTGATTTTGATCACATGACGCTTGTGAAACTTTCCTAGAGATAATTAAAACTTCTTTCATAGGCCAAAAAGGAACGAATGACTAGCTTATTGGAACTTGTATATATTGTTGTACGAAGTCCATTATGTGTAGTCAAGAGCGATGGATTTCAACTTCATATGCTTTCTCCAAAAATTTGAGTTAATATATGAATATTTACTTAATAAGGATGAAGTATGAAACATTTGAAAAGTTCAAGGACTTTCAAGATGAAGTGCAAAATCATTGTAACAAGAATATAAATAGTTTACGATAAGATCATAAAGGAAGATATTTGAGTTACAAGTTTAGCATAATACCTAAGATTTAAGGAATCGTTCCGTGGATTTACATTTTTTCCCAAACACCATAAGAGTATGGAGCGTTCGAGATATGTAATTAAACCTTGTTTGACATGGTAAGCTCGAAGGTGTTAATCATAAAATTGCCATTATATTTTAAAGATTAAAAGTTATAGAGACTACCGTTTTTCCACTGAAAAGAGATCCATCATAATCCGTTGAAATGACACCATATAAAGTTATGGTTTGGGATAAAACCCAAGTTGTCCTTTCTTAAACATTGGTATGCTATGCATAATAAAGATGTTTGCAACCAAAGTCGGATGAACTTGTCTTTGTATGTTATTTCGAATAACTGTTAATTAATCCTCCATAACATCAGAGACAAAAGTGTTTGTCACTTAGAATGTCAAGTTTCTTTGAGAAGGAATTTTTCGTGAAAAGATAAGTGGGAGGACAATAGAACTTTGATAAAGTTAAAAGAACCTTAGCTATATGATCAAAGTTGCGCAGCGCCGAAAAGTGTTCCGGAGGCAGCAACAATGCTCATGGCTCACGTGCCTCAAAGGTTGTGGTCACGAAGATCTAAGTTCCTATTGAAACAAGTAGGTCGGGTAAACAATCAAATACCAATATTTGAGGGTTGAATCATTATTTGAGAATAATGAACCGACTACATGCAAAGAAGCGATGATGGGCCCTGACTCCGTCAAATGGCTTGAAGCCATAAAATCCGTGATAGTTCCATACATGAGAAATCAAGTTTTGAACTTGAAGGACCCTCGAGAAAGGTGTAAGACCTTATAGTTGTATTTGGATCTATAAAGAAATAGACATGGATGTTTCGCATCTATGAAATGGTCGACATGTTGGGAAAGAGTTCACAACAATGTTCAAAGGTTGACTATGCCAAGATTTGATCTTTCATAGCGATTTAGTCTAGACGGATTAATGTAGCAACCACGACATATAATTTTTTTATGTGTTGGATAAACAAAACAAGTTCTTCTAATAGAAGGGTTACCTAGGACGTGTGCATGACATGGTCCAAAGGGTTTTTTTAATTCAAAGGATGCTAAATGCATATGCAAACTTCAATGGTTGAAGTAAGCATTGCGGAGTTGGAATCTTCACTAAGATGAAACTGTTAAAGGAGTTTAAATTCGTCGGAGACAATGAAGATGCTTGCATTTGCAAGAAATTAAGTGGGAGCGCTAAGACATGTTTCTAATACATTATGTGGAAGACATATTGTTGATTGGAAATGATGTATCTTTTAACACATATTAAGAATTTCATCTCGATGAAATACTTAGGCCAAACCCAAATATTTGGCATCAATAGACGCCAATATGGTTGTGCCAAGAGTACATAGATGAGATATTGAATGAGTTCAATATAGAAACTACAAGAAAGGTTCTTGTTGCACTGAAAGGATTGAATGAGTTCAATATTGATGATATATTCGAGTGTATTGACACTTGGTAAGTGAAACAAAGATTCAAGTATAGATTGATACTTGATGTATAAAATCACAAAGGGTATTTATATCAATCATACTGTGATATGTACAAATCCAGATATGTCCTATGCTCTAAATGTTATGAGCATATACCAGAATGATTCATAAAATTATCATTGGACAATAGTAAGGATATTCTTATGATCTTTTGGAAGAACTAAGAGTATATTATTTGTAGAAGTGACAAATAGATGGTTAGTTCATTGTAAATGTACTACATTGATACTAGTTTTTTCACAAAGTACAAATTAAGTTTATCTCAATCTAAACTAAGGGTGGCACAATATAATGGAAAGTAAGTTCCATAATGGATTTGGATGAGTTCCAAAGTTAAGACATTGTGACAGATACTACAACAAAAGGCTAAGTATATGACTGCTATTATAGCAGCTAAAGAGGGCATTTGGGTCAAGTAGTTTGTTATCAAACTAGGTTTAGTTCATAGCGGGATAATACTATGAAGATATATTATACGACAATATTATCAACATGTTTTAACCCCAAAGAACTAAAGGTCTCAGCAAAGGACCAAATTTATACAAAAGCCATCTCATTAGAGAATGAGTGATGCGTAGAGACGCAAATACATGCAATTACACACGGACCTAGAAGTGTCAGATCCGGAGATCAGTTGACCATTAGCGAACGTGTACTTACAACACCGGAAAGCCATAGGTGTTGAATACACAAAGGTTTGAAACTAGATTATTGACTCTAGTGCAAGTGGGAGAGTGTTGGAGATATGCCCAAGAGGCAATAATAAAGTGGGTTATTATCATATCTTCATACTTATGATAAATGTTTACATACCATGCTATAATTGTATTAACAGGAAACATTAATACTTGTGTGATTTGTAAACATAAAAGAGTCCCTAGTAAATCCTCTTGTTAAACTAGCTTGTCGGTTAATATATGATCATGGTTTCCTGATCATGAACATAGAGATGTTATTAACAACAAGGTCATATCATTAGGAGAATGATGTGATGGACATAATCCTATAGATAAGCGTAGCATAAAGATCAAGTCATTTTAAATAGTTCAATTGCTATATGCTTTCTGATACATAGTAACCTAATTCCTTCGACCATGAGATCATGCATATCACCTTTACCGGATGGATGCTTTGATGACATCAAAGACCACAACGTAACTGGGTGGCTATAAAGGTGGCATTGAGTGTTCGGAAAGTATTGGTTGAGACACATGGATCAAGAATGGGATTTGTCCATCCATATGACGGATATATATACTCTGGGCCCTCTCGGTGTAATGTCATCCAATTAGCTTGCAAGCATGTGACTGTCTCACAAGGGATCACATATCACGGGAACGAGAAAAGAGTACTTATCGGTAACGAGGTTGAACTAGGTATGCAGAGATACCGACGATCAAAACCTCGGATAAGTAAACTATCGTGAGACAAAGGGAAATTGGTATCGTATGTAAGTGGTTCATTGATCGCAAAGTAATCGTAGAAATATGTGGGAGCCATATGAATTTCCAGATTCCTATATTGGTTATTGTTCAGAGAAGTGTCTCGATCATGTCCGCATAATTCACGAACCGTAGGGAGACACACTTAAGGATTCGACGTTGTTTGAGTAGTTATGGAATGATGAGTAAGAGACCGAATGTTGTTCGGAGTCTCGGATGGAATCCGGGATATCATGAGGAGATCCGGAATGGTCCTGAGAATAAGATTCATATAAGGAAAGTCCTGTTTCGGAGTTGGGGAATGATTCCGGTGTTTTCATCGGGAATGTTCTAGAAGGTTCCGGAATGTCCGGCACTCCGGAGGGGAAGGGTACATGAATGTGTCATTGCAAGTTGGAATGATTGCATCATGTACTAGGTGTCATCACTGTACCAAAATAGAGGGTTTATTCAAATCCTAGTTTGAAAAAGTCAAACGGCTAGTTTGAAAGTCAAACGGCTAGTTTGAAAGTCAAACGGCTAGTTTTGGGAAAGAAGAGAAGGAGGTTTGAAACCGACTTGGGGGAGGAGTTCCTCCTCCCACCGACGGCCCACCTTGGGTCCGAGTTGGGAAGGGACTCCCCTCCCCAGGCGTGCCTCCCTCCACCTATAAGAGGAGGGGCAGGGCTCCCCTCCTAGACACACAAGTTGCCTCCCTCTAAACCTAAACCCTAGCCACAGCCTAGGGATTTCTCCCAAGCCGTCGAGTTAGAGCTTCTAATTGCCCTAGCTGCCGGCCTAGCCCCTTCTAATTGGTGTGTCTAAACCCTAGATCACCAAGGCTCTCTCATAGTCCACCATACTCGCTCCGGCTTAAGGCGAAGCCCTGCGAGGTCTCCCCTCTACTTCCGGTACCACGCCATCGTGCTGCCGGAATCGCGAGGAGAGTGCTACAACCTCCGCTGCCTGCTGGAACAAGGGAGAGGAAGGTCTTCGTCGAGTACCGAATGTGTGACCGACTGCGGGAGAGCTGCCGGAACGCAGCGCCGGAAGGATCGTCTGCGCGATCTTGAGATCGGGAGTGTACGACTACATCATCCACGAGAATCTGCTCTCATTAACCGCTTTGGATCTTTGAGGGTTAGTACTCTATTGACTCGTTGCTACAATCTAGTAGATAGATTTTGGCTTGATCATAGATTAGATCTTGATTGTGTGTTCATGCGGTAGAAATTTTTTGTTTTCCATGATACGAACCCCTACACTCAATTGGATCTGTTTTGAGGTTCCCCTCTCATCTCTCTCGTGTTAATGATTCTTTGGATCCCTCATCTGGATTTCTTGGTAGATCTCCTACCATCACTGGATCAGATGAAGACACTGGTCTTAAATGGCATGCACTTTGCTCCTCTTTGCCGACTGTTGAGCTTGAGCCTTCTAAAGGATTTCTGATGCTTTTTCCTAGTTCTAAAAGGCTAGTTCTCCTCAAACACAATGAGGTTGTGATTGATGCTAGATACTTGATTCATGGTGAGGTTGTGATTGATGCTAGATACTTGATTCATGGTGAGGTGGTGGCCTCTAGCATCTCTATTGATCTCCAGGTGAAGAGGGTTGTTGTCGGTGCTCAGATTTTACCTAGCCCTTTGGTTAAGAAATTTTCCACCAATGTTGAGAAGATAGTGCCTAGATCTCTGGATTTCATTGAGAACCTCCCCTCGGTGTGTGCTCCCAAAGATGTTGCTTCGTGTCAGCCTGCCCTGGATTTTTCATTAGGGCGAGATTTTGAGAAGAGGATTTTTGATAAATTCAGGCATCAAGTTAATTTCATTGGTGGTTTCAGGAAAAGACCTTTTTATCTGGTCTGTTCTTTTGGGAGAGCAAATTTTAAGTTGGATTTTCATACTGTTAGTCTTGCTCTTCAGGCCTGTTTTGGTGGTAATGCTTCTAAATTCCAGGTGAAGCTTCTGCAAGATAGAACTTTTCGTTTCTCGGTTGCTTCAAGGGCAGTGGGTTTCGAAATATACAATATTTCAAAGTTTTCATGTAATTCTTTTGTGATTCATGTCAACCTTTGGGGTAATGGGGGGCCAAATTGGATTCATGAAGAAAGGGAATTCTTTAAGGAGTCTGCTGAAGAATGGAAGGTTGTCACGTACAAAAAAGAAAGTGCAAAAAAATCTCCTTCTTTGAAGCCTTCCAGTGAAGGTGGCTCAATTTTCCAACGACTCAAATTTCCTGCGTCTCCTGCGGTTTCTTCGCCTGTGTCTGAGCAACGCATTAATGGTGATTTCAAATCAGGACTTCAAGACAGATCTTATGCTCAGGTGCTCGCTGATGGTAGTTTTAAGTCGATTGTAACGCCGGTCGGGTCTGTGGGAGGCGCCAATCGGGCGGAATTTAAATTGCCTGGTCTCCTTCCTTTTCTGAAATTCCCCTCTTTCCCAAAATGTATTTGGCCCGACAATTCTTACGAGGGATGGTTCAAAGCCCAGGCAGTTACTCAATCCCGGCCCATTATTCACAGCAGTTTTCACGAGTTCACCACTTCGTTGCAAAAAACAACTACCACTTCCCCTGTCTCCTCAACTCCCCCGCCCGCTGAAACCCCATTCCCCTCTTGCTCGTCGCCGACGAAGGGCGTCGCAATGGCGAACATTCCGATTGATCTTGCGCCTTTCCTGCCGAATGGCTTCTAGATTATGCAGGTGGCTGGGCGGAATCATGTCAAAAGGGTGGTGGTGCCTCGGAGGTCAAGGGCGCATGAACAGTATGCCATTGCTACCATTTATCCCCTCCCCCTGGTCCAGTTCCGTTCCTGAATATTCATGATGTCCTGGCTGATTTCCTCACTAATGAGGTTAGAGTTCACTTTAGAGATATCCAGGCTTGTCCCTTTGGGTCTGCTTATGTGCAGTTTCATCATGTCAGCGACCGAGATAGACTCATTACGGCTAGCCCGATTCCGTTTCAAGATGTGCATGTATCTTTTGTTAAACACAATGAGGGTGATAACTGGAGAAGGACTCAGTTTAATAATGAGTGCTGGGTGATGCTTGTTGGGCCTCCTCTTGACCACTGGCATACGGAGGATCTGAATGCTGTCTTTGCGGATATTGGGAAGGTTCTTTTGTGGGAGAGGGACCCAGACCAAAAGGGTAGGATTATTGCTAAGATTCGTGTTACTGACTTGGTCGACATCTCCAAGAGTGTGAGGTTTACCATTGGTGACTTGGTGGAGACAGAATCATGGAATTTTTCTGTTGAAGTTCTTCAAAGTCACTTTCTTGGGGCAGGGGGGGGGGCACCTGAGGAGGACCCACTGCCAGATGATAATGAGGACCCACATCCTGTTCCTGCTCATGGCCCTGTCTTTGGGCCCCAAATTCCACCTCCTCCCCCTCCCCCTCCTGCTCCTGGGGGTGGTTGGGGACAATGGTTGGCCCCTGTGCAGGATCCTGCCCCTGATGGTGGTAATGCTGAAGGTTGGGGTCCCTGGGAAGCTGTTGCTGCTCCTGTACAAGGCCCCGTCATTGCTCCTGGAGAAGATATGCCTGTTACAGGTGCCACCTCAAGATGTGAACAGTGGAGTTACAGGTGCTATCATTGTCCAAGACTGGGAGTCTGATGATGATGAGTCTGTCAATGAACCTGAGGCTGTGGAGGAGCAGGGTGTGGCTGTTGAACCACAAGGGGTTGGCATTAGTGAAGGTCTTCAAAACATTTTTCAAAACTATGTGGCTGATGATGATGAGGCCAACTCTGATGCTGAGGAGTACTGTGGCTCCTGATAATGATGATTGGATGTTGGAGGACCAGCACCTTCTTTCTCCAAATGAGGCTCATCTTCAGGTTGGGATGGTGAGAACTTTTATCTCCATTCCTGATGTGCATGCTGCTAAGCAGGGATTTTCCCAACAAGGCTTGGAGCTCTGGGAGAATTATTTTGCACCCCATATCCAGAAGGACTCTTCTTCAAAGGGCTCTCTTAAGTGTGATATCCCTGTAAGTTGGTTGAGCTTTATTACTCTCATTCTTGCTACCCCTGAGAAGTTTAATTGGGTCAAGGGCTTTCTTACTTCTCCTTTATGGGAAATTATTAAAGAACCTATTGCTAGGGAAAGTTCCATTTCTTTCATCATTCCTAATGACAGCTTTTCCCAGATGGCTCCTTCTTGTCTGGGTATTGAAACCAATAAATCTTCATGCTCTCCCTCTACCCCTGCCAGAAAGAGAAAGGGCAAGGAACCTCTTGTTGACACTGAGGTGAGAAGAAGCCCTAGAATTGTTGAGCTAAATGGGGGCTTTAAAAGTCACATAAATTGTCTAATTGCTGATTGTCTGGTTTGTAATGCTGCTCCTCCTTGTCTGAATTCTAAAGTGGTTAAAAATCTTGCTGCCTCATTCTACAAGGTAAAGGATGGGGACCTGGATAAGAGGTTGCTCAAGAAAGGGAAGGCCAATGAAGTGGCAGTTAAGGCTCCTCCAAAAGGCAACATCAAAGGAGGTGCCTCTTCTAGCTTGGGCATTGGTAGCAAGAAGAAACCTGGGGCTGCTGGTACCTGTGGACAGCAAGCCAAGAAGAAGCCCTCATCTTAAGTGTTTAAATGTATCAAACTAAGTCTTTTGCTGGAGTCTTGTTGACTCCCTGTCATGTGATCTGTTCTTGTGATCTTGTCATGTGTTTGGTACTTGTTGTGGAATATGTCTGTGGTGCCTTGATATGGATTGCCTTTTGCCTATGTGATTGTTGTTTCTTCTCCTGGGTGATTACATTATTTATATCACCCCATGTCTATACTTGCTCCTGGTTTCTTAATGAATAATAAAAGAATTTGGAAGATCTTGAATTGGAATATCAGGGGAATCAATTCTAAAAAAAATGGATTGCTCTCAGAAATAAAATTGAGGAGTCTGGTTGTGACATTATTTGTCTTCAGGAAACTAAGCGTGAGGATTTTGATAGCTCTTACATTAAAAAATTCTGCCCCTCCAAATTTACCAATTTTGAATTTCTTCCCTCCAGAGGTGCATCTGGAGGTTTGATCACCATTTGGAATGGTTCCCTGTTCTCTGGACATCTTTCCTTCCTCAATGAGTTTTCTATCTCCATCACCTTGACATCTCTCTTGTCCAATGAATCCTGGATCCTTACCAACATTTATGGGCCATGTTTACCTGAAAAAAAGGCTGAATTTTTGGACTGGTTTGGCAGCATTGATATGCCTGATGATTTGGACTAGCTCATTGTGGGAGATTTCAACTTCTGTAAACAGCCTTCAGATAGAAACAAATTGGGTGGAGATGTAAATGGTATGCTTCTCTTTAATGAAGCCATTAATAATTTGGGTCTCATAGAGTTACCACTTAATGGAAGAAAGTTCACTTGGAGTAACATGCAGAAAGACCCCCTTTTGGAAAGGTTGGACTGGTTTTTTACTTCTGCTGCCTGTACTCAGAGTTTTCCCTCAACTTTTGTTGATCCTCTTGCAAAGCCTACCTTTGATCATCTTCCTTGTGTCATTACCATTGGCACAATGATTCCCAAGGCTCAGGTGTTCAGATTTTAAAATCATTGGATGCATCATAAGGAGTTTAAAGCTATTGTTCAAAATGCCTGGAACATTCCTGTGGGTTTTCTGGATTTTGCAAAAAAAATCAATGCTAAATTCAAAAATGTGAGAAGAGGACTGAAGCTTTGGGCCAAAAAGTTGCCCTGCCTGAAGGCACAAATATGTAATGTTAATGCCACCATTGACTTTCTTGATATCATGGAGGAAATGAGAACTCTTACTGTTCAAGAATGGAATCTAAGGGATCTCCTGAAAAATCTTATTATTTCTCTGTTACAGGATCAGAATACTTATTGGAAACAGAGGGGGAAAATTAAATGGGTTAAACTGGGGGATGAAAACACAAAGTTCTTTCACTCCAGAGCTACCATAAGCTTTAGACATAACTACATTTCCATGCTCAAGGATGATTCTGATATTGAGGTTTATGATCATGATGGCAAAGCAAATCTCCTTTGGAACTCCTTTAAAAATAGAATGGGCTCTTCTAATAAGCCTGAAATGCACTTCAATCTTAATGACTTGGCTGGGGAATGCTTAAGCCAAGAAGAAAGGGATGCTTTGGAAAAGCCTTTCTCTGATGAGGAGATTGATGAGGTCATTTAAAATCTGCCTAATGATAAATCCCCTGGCCCTGATGGTTTTAATAATGAATTCATGAAGCTTTGCTGGCCTATTATTAAGGATGATGTGAAACATCTCCTTGTGGATTTCTATGAGGGGCAAACTTCCTTGGAAAGCATTAATGCCTCTTTTATCACCCTCATTCCAAAAATTTCTGCTCCTTTGACTAGCTCCTGCTGATTTTAGGCCTATTTCTTTGCTAAATAGTGTCTTTAAGATTATCACCAAGATTCTGGCTAATAGACTGCAGAAAGTCATCCTTAATCTTGTTCACAATAATCAATATGGTTTCCTCAAACAAAGATCTATCCAAGACTGTTTAGGTTGGGCATTTTAATTCCTTGATCAATGTCACAAGTCAAAGGACGAAATTTTAATTCTTAAGCTTGATTTTGAAAAGGCTTTTGATAGAATTGAGCATTCTTCAATCATCAATATCCTTAAAGCCAAAGGTTTTGGAGATAAATGGATTTCTTGGATTCAGGTGATCTTTGGGTCAGCTTCTTCCTCTGTTCTTTTAAATGGAGTGCCTGGGAAATTTTTTTACTACAGAAGGGGTGTTAGGCAAGGAGATCCTTTATCTCCTTTATTGTTTGTTCTGGCTGCTGATCTCCTTCAAAGTATCCTCAATAAGGCAATGAACCTGGGTCTTCTTTCTCTGCCCACTGAAGAAGTGTTCTGTCCTGATTTCCCTGTGGTTCAGTATGCAGATGACACTTTAGTAATCCTTAAAGCTGATTCTGAGCAACTCTTGTGCCTTAAGGCCATTCTTCATACTTTTGCTCTCTCCACTGGACTCAAAGTTAATTATTCTAAATCCAATATGATGCCAATTAACATGGACTCTGTGAGGCTTGGACACTTTGCTAATACTCTTGCATGCCTCACTGGCACTTTGCCTTTTACATACCTTGGTTTGCCTCTAAGTTTGAATAAACCTGCTGTGGAACATTTCCTGCCTATTGTTCAGAGAGTTGAGAGAAGGTTGTGTGGAATAGCTGACTTTCTTAATTATGGGGGGAAACTGCAGCTAGTTAAATCTGTTTTGTCTTCCCTTCCCATATATTACATGAGCTGTTTTGATCTTCCTGTCACTATCAAGGAACAATTGATTAAATATATGAGGCAATTTCTGTGGAGAAAGAAAACTTCTGATGTTCAAGCTAGAGGTAATGCTCTTGTAGCATGGAAGAAAGTTTGTAGACCCAAGAACCAGGGGGATTGGGAGTTCTAGACCTTAATATTCAAAACTCTGCACTTCTTTTGAAGAATTTGGATAAATTTTATAATCACAAGGATATCCCTTGGGTTCACCTCATATGGAACACTTACTACTGTAATGGTAAGCTCCCTGGAAGAAGTCTTGAGGGATCCTTTTGGTGGAAAGCTCATCTAAAATTGATTGACGTTTTTAAAGGACTTGCAAAGTGCTTGGTTGGAGATGGAAAATCCACACTTCTCTGGTCTGATATGTGGAATTATAGTTGCCTTCAACATAAGCTTCCTCATCTCCTCTCCTATGCAAAAAACCCTCACATCTCTGCCAGTGAGTTCCTGCATGCTGAAAATACTCAGGATCATTTTTACCTTCCTCTGTCACAACAAGCTTACCAGGAATATCAAAGTCTTGAGCAAATTCTCAATACTGGCAGGCAGGGGGAAACTGATAAATGGTCTTACATTTGGGGCAGTAATTTTTCGGTCAAAAGGCTTATTGTTCCTTATCTGGTTGCCAACCGGTACAGCCACATTTCTCTTGGTTGTGGAAATCTTCCTGTCAGCAAAAGCACAAATTCTTCTTCTGGCTCTTACTGCTTGATAGGCTCAACACAAGAAACCTTCTGAAAAGGAAATGTTTTGCTCTAGCATCTTACGACTGTGTGTTCCATGGCTGCATCAGTGAAGAAACCATCCTACACTTATTTTGGGAATGCCCTTTTGCAAGAGCTTGCTGGGCCGAAATTTCACGGGTCCATGGGGCTGATCAAAACCTTTTTGAAGCTTTAGCCAGTATTAAAAAAGATCTTAATGTCCCTTTTGCAATGGAAATTCTTATACTTGGAGCTTGGGGCCTTTGGATTTGCAGAAATAATGAAATCTTCAATAACCTGCATGCTTCGCTTGAGGATTGGAAGGCTATTGTAGCCCAGGAATTAAGATGGGTCCTGTATAGAATTAAGAAGAAGTATTATCAGGGCCTTAAAGATTGGATTGAAGTTAACTTAGACAGGAGATAGCTGCTTAGAATGTTATCCCTCTTCTTTGAGGTGGATTGAGTTTGTAAATATTCTTTTGTAACTCTCTATAATATATAAAAATTGCAGTGGGGTTTTTTGCCCTACTGTTTTACCCTCAAAAACAAGATGTGTAGTTAGCGCTATACTATACATCGCAAGAGTGGATGACTACTATTGTTGTTAAACCTAACTTTCCCGGTATAATGGAATCTTCACCACATGATCTTTTAACCATGTTTACGTCCATGATTCCATCGCTCCCCCATTTTATTAATTTCATTCCAAAAACGGGTTTTGTTTTGAATGAAAGTAATTCTAATGTTTCGAAAACATTTTCGCAAATAACCCAAAGGACATGTAAGACTTCTCTTGCAACATGGATGTAAGATTGTTCTCACAAAACTAATGCAAGTTTGAACTTGCCTGATATCTGCGAGATAATGCAGTTCGAAGGTTTTCCTTGACCCTGGACCTTGGGTTATAGAATTCATGACATCTCCGATAGAGGCAATGTTTCGTTCGCAAAAATGTGATGCTCTAATGCAATATAAATGCTTTCTGAAGGTAGGTGCTACTTAGTCCTCGCCCTTTCTCTATGGTTCTAGTTTCTAAAAGTTTCTCGGGTTTGTGTTCTCTGGGTTTATAGTGATGGTGTTTCTACTTGTTCTGATAGGTTCCAGGACTTTCTAGAATGTTCTAGATGTTACATAGGTTCTAGGGTTCGACTTGGTGATCTTGGCTTAGGATTAGATTCATGTACTTTTAACTTTTGTCTACTGTGATTTCTATCAGTTAACAGGTGTTTGTATAGTTAACTAAATGTTTAGTTCATAAGGGTTACACTAAGACAGTTAAGGTTTGTTGTTGATTATCTAAATATTGTGTTATTTAGTAGTCTGCTGCTTGCATCCTACTATATTTTTTCTTTAGTGTTGTGTATTGATCCTTCCATTTGAGTATTAATACAGTTATTCTTAATACGATTAGCTACTGCTAGTTCCATTTAGGCAATCAATTTCACTTATAGTTATGTAGTTCACTAAATTATTTGAGTAACAATTACTTAGTTTCATTCTATTATTGCTTGAGATTTTTAATTCAAGCTTTATTTTTTATGTGTGTTTGTTAAATGTTGATAACTGCTTCTTATGTAGGCATTAGGGTACTTGAATCAGTATTTACCTTCTCATCCTTAGGCTTGTCTTAGGAGTTGGTCTAAGGATGAGGGTGAAATAAAGATTAGACGCTCTTATTTGATTGATTAATGTATACTGTTCATCTTCTTCTAGCTAATGGCTGCTAGGGTCTGTGCCAGTTAAAGATGTGACTCATGTGTGGTGTTCTTCTTTACTCAAGATGCAACAATTATTTTCCATCAACTATATTGGGTGCATTTCCTATTATAATCGCTCTCTCTCATTGGACTCTGTACTTTACTACCCTAGAGTTAAATTTATAACCTTTGTAGCTCTACTAGTGGGCTTGATGCTGCAGCTGCTACTGTGGCTCTCCTCTCTCTCTCTCTCTCTCTCTCTCTCTCTCTCTCTCTCTAAATTCCAAGCATGTGTATTGTGGTCCAAGATCGAGTGGTGAGTTATGAGCTATGGGATCTCAAGTGGTCCTCTATTTATAGTATTCCTAAATGGCTGTGTTGTTGACACCAATGGCATGCAGTTAGGTGAATCACCTACTTGTGTGTGTGAAACCGCCTATGTTGGTTAACCTATTCACATGTGTCAAGGGTTTTTTGGTGGTTAAGCCCACACTAGGTTTAACTTATCTGTGTATGCAAAAATTGGCATGTGACCCTTTTGTTTCTATGTACAGGGGGTTGTATCTAAGTATGCCTAATATGGCATGTCGGTTTGGCCTTAGTCTTTTTCTAGTTTTGGATCTTAACAAGTGTTCATTAATTAGTTTTTGAGGCATTTGATTTAGTTTTCATCCATGGCCTCTAGCATTGTATTTGGATGAATGTTCATAGCTTCCATTACTATGAAGTTTGATTGGTTTATAATTTTAGTTTATCATGATTTAGATTCTGAGAGTTCTAGGGTTCTTTGAAGAATTCAATGCCTTGGTAAACCCTTTGGTGATTGTTCATATTTAGTAGTTCCTAAGGTTTCTATTGGATTAGATTTTTGATTGGTAATGTTTTAGTTTTCTAGATTTCTACATGTTCTTGATAGAATCCTGAGCCTCGGGTTTTCCTTTGGTTGAATGTCTTATATTGTGATATCTAGCATTCCTATAAGTTTGGTTTTCCTATATTCTCTAGTTGATATTGTTGGTAGATGACTACTAGATTACTAATTGTTCTTAACTAAAGTTGGTGACAGATCCTAGGTGTTTTTAGTGATCCATTTCATAAGTTTTTGAGCTCTACTATTGGATCAAGTGTTCATAGTGAAACACTGGTTTGATTCTTTCTATAGTGATCTTGGATTTGTTCATTTGCTTCTTAGGCGTAGAGTATAGGATTTATTCCTACTCTTCTAAAAGTATTCTTAAATAAAATGGTTTTGTCTTAGGGTATAACCAATATTTTTTCTTTGTTGTTTGTGTTCACGTGTTTGAATATCAAGGTTTGGATCTAGGCTTGAGAAGATAGACAATGTAGTCTAGATTTTCTAGATTAGGTTTCACTTTTATTTTTGTTACTTTTGTAATTCTGGATCATGTACTTATATTCGAATATAAATAAAGATCACATTCTGTTGTTCTCTACTGATTGTATCTTTGTGTTTTAAGATTTGAATGAAATATTTACATCCCATTCTCTGGGTTTTATATATAAGTGTGTGGAATTTGAATATGAATTCAAGTTTGACTTATATCAAATTCTATTCTGAACTCATTCAACTTATTTAAAGTTTGAAATTTGAATGTGGTATTAATTCCAAGTGACCTTTTGGTTGCAAACAACCTCACTAGAACCATATTCAAATAAGCCATGAAAATTTACAAATTGACCGTAAACTAAATAAATGCTATGGAGAGTCGTTATTCACATATCTACCCTTTCCTATAATATATAACCCTGGGTCATTACACTGGAGCCCATCGAACTACGGGTTATCCGAGGGTATCTTGAAACCCTTCGACATCCGAGTTTGTCATATGGTGCGTCTGAAGCATCTAGCGCCTCAAATCTTAGTGTCTTCATCTTCATACTTGGAGGAGTAGGCGCGTTTCATAGGTGATTTGTCAACTTTATGCCGCGTGATTTCATTGCGAGCGTCATAGTCGCGATCCTTCCGCTGCGGGCTACGGCATTGCCATGCCGGGTCATCGTTGCACGGTGGTGAGCGGTTTCTCTTGAGTGCCACGGATGTCTTATTTGGCTCCTTGGCGGGTTATCCCGTGAGTGCATCTTCCACCAGGCCGAGCCCGGCGATGGCAGACCTGTGAACGACGGATCGTGGATCTCCGGCAGGAGGTTGGTTGGACAGAAGGTATGTAGTGGCTGCGATGACCACATCTTGTGGTGTTTTAGGCATCATGTTTCCCTGAGAATCTACCGACATGAAGGAGAAGTCGAGGGTTCGAGTGGCCTCACGCCTCTCGTACTCACCCACGCGGTTCATTCGGGAGCGCCTCTTGTGAGCCCAGAGACATGGTTCTGCGAAGAAGATCCGCCAATGGAGGAGAGTGTTGTCCGACGGGCACTCGAGGCGTCAGCCAGCCTTTTGCGCTCCTCGAGCTAAGTTTGCAGTGCCTATTGGCAGAGGAACTCCTTTTGGAGGATCCAGTGGTAGGCCATCAACACTTCGCGTGACTAATCTTCTGGTAGGGGTGTGCCCTTTAGGACCTGCTTGACCATATTCCACTCATTTTCTGTAAGATGGATTTGGGGACCCTCGTCCGTGTTGTTGCAATTGGCGTTATTGCGGTTGGCACCATTCCCGTCCTCAAGATTTACGCGAGCACCGTCACCAGCATATGGCATTTATGACAACACACATGTAGTGGTTGGCATAGTCATTACTTCTGCAACTCTCTTGGTCGGATCCGACATTGTCGTCTCCTTCAAGCAAATTGCTTAGATCGGAGTTGCAACTGTTGTTGCTCTCTGAGTCGTAAATTCATGAAGAGGCGTTGAGCTGTGGTGGTGGGATCCACGAGGCAAGTGTAATCGACGGTGGCATCGAATGCTCCGGGACCGGACGAGGTTTGATTTTGTCAATGCCCATTGTTATGGACTTGGGTCTTGGAGAAGATGGGGATGCTGGAGATCATGGAACGGTTAATAGACAAGCAACACGGGACACGAGGTTTACCCAGGTTCAGCCCCCGGAGGGAAAACCCTACTCCTTCTTGTCTGCTCTTGATTAGGCAGAACCGATGGTTACAGGGGTGCGCAGATGCAATTTGGCGTGAGGTGTGCGTATGCAGTGAGTTGAAGAGATCCTTCTCGCCGTGCCCTCCTGGCCTTTATATAGACAGGCAGATCTCGGGCTTAGGTCGAGTAGGTTACAGATTAGGGTTAGCACCCTTTGAAATTCTATCTACTCTAGTCTTGTTCTCCAAGGATCCGACGACATCATCGGCTTGGGCCAACCAAAATCTTCGCAGGCCACGTGTCTTATCGTGGGCCTTCCCTTGGGCTGGACCAGGTATACTAATGTTGTATACCCGTGGGGTATAACCATGTCAGTAGCCCCCGAGTGTTCAGTCGAATCGTAGATTCGGCTGAGGACTCTTCAATCTTTCGGGTGCAGTTGAGCCAGTTATTTTAAAGAGAAAATGTTTTAGTTCATAGCGATTGTTGATGCGTGTGCCTGACTCTCCCGATGGATCAGGGCCAGCTAACTGTCATAGGACAAAACAAAACGATCTCCTTCATACCCGAGTCCCCGGACTCGAATCCGAAACGAATTGTCACATCCCAAGATTTTTCAAATCTTGTAATGTGAAAAATAAATAATTGCTGAAATTTAGGGTGAAAAAGAAACTTTTGTTTCCAAATGGAAACATAAAATCCCATCTTGAACAAACTTTGATAAATGTTTGAATCCAACTAAATTCAAATCAAGTGAAATGCATTCTTCATAAATGCATCTGGAAATTTAAACACTCGAGGAATAAACCAAAACTCTAAAACCCTAATGAAAGAAAATCATTTTCAAGTTACCTCTAAGACCATGGATTTGATCCATATAAAAATTGGTCAAACAATCTTTTCAAATGACCAAGAATGACAAAGGGAAATATTATAAAACCAAATAAATTGGTTTCACTTAGTTTGGAGCCATAGATAAAATCTTATGAAGATAAAGAAATTGAATTTCCAAAGCTAATAAAGCCCTTTTATAAAATCCATGTGGTGAGAAAATAATCCTAAAAGGGTTTAAAAAGATAAACAAATAATAAATAAAGTTATAATAGTTGGAATCACTATTTATGGATCTATAAATAAAAAGATATGGATTTTATAAGATAAAGATAGAAATATTAAATAAGGAATATTTCAAGACCAAATTAAACCTTGCCCTAATCCATAAGCAAATGGAATGTTTATAATCCAAATACAAATAAAATAATGGATAAAGAGATTTCAAATTAATTAAAATGGCATTAACCAAATTCAAGTTGAATAAAGACAAATCCAATTTTAAATGATTATTATATCTTATTAAAAGCATTTCCAAATAATTCAAGGTGAATTATTTGACACCATATTAATTGAATAAAACTTACTGAAAAGTTTTGTGGAAGAATGAAATTTAAATAAGGATTAAAAATATTTTAAATCTTATTTGAAGTAATGCAAAGGCCTATTTTTAAATAATTAAAGGACCCTAAAAAGAATAAATTATTTATTCTATTTTTGACTTCAGAATGTGTTATTAAACAGTGTTTGATTACACACAAAGTTTGAGAGAAATTTGAATTCAAATGAATGTTTAAATGGATTAATCAAAATCAAATAAGAATATTAGAAATAGAAAAGGGAAAAACAAAGCAGTACAAAAAAAAGATCTAAGCTGCCAGCCCAGTCCAGTCCAGGCCCAGCAGCCCAACTAACCCCTCTCCCTCCCTCGAAACGTTTTTCTCACCGCAGATCGAACCCACTCGGTCGCTGAATGCCCGGACCTACCCTTCCTCTCTCCCTTTCGCTGAACCCCAGACCCCACCGCCAGGTCATCGTCTCCCTCACCCGCGCGAAGACCTCGCCCACCTCCCCGGCTGTCTGTCGCCGTTTCTTTGATTGAATTCACAGTAACGACGCCATTTAATCACCCCCTTACCACGCCTTCTTAACCGCCTCTCCCTCCTCTCTGTTTCCCCCCAAGAAACCACCCACTCCCTGCCCCCAGGCCGTCCCCATTTCCGTTTGTACCACCGCAGCCTCCGTCGGACTCCGGCGGCAATTCCGGCCACTCGCCATCACCCCTTGCCTCCTCGACCACGCGAGACTGCTCGCCAGCAAATCGCGCATCTACCAGCACCTCTCGCTCGCTCGCGCGCGTCCCATAGGCTCGACAACGACCACACTCGAGCACCACCGTGGTCCGCGTCAACTTCGGCGACCCCTCCCCGTAAGTACTGACTGTGCCGCTCCCCCTCGTTGACCCTCTCATGCTCGCCTCACTCTTGTGTGTCTAATGCCACATATCTTTTGCCTTCTCGTGCGCTGTAGTCTCACCCCCCGTCAAGACCAGTACATACCGACGAGAAGCGCAGCTCCGACGAGCAATTGACAACAGCTTTGTTCGCCCCTTCGTCAACTACGAGTACCTTGAGCATCACCACGACCACACGAACCTGGTGAGCCACTCCCCTTCCTCCCTTGCTTCCTGTAATCGCCGCGACGCCGTAGCCAGAGCCAGCGCCGCCACACGCCGCCGCTGCTTATTGGTCAAGGCAATAAGGACCGTAGGATCTTGATCAGATGGTTGCAATAGAAACTTAATCGAAGGGGTATCTTTTGATCTGTACTATGCGTAGTCATTTAGATCTGACGACCCAGAAAGATCGATCCAACCGAAGCGGTACCGCCCAATGAAATTGCTCCACGTGGCCTGTGATTGTTTTAAAAACCAGAAACTTATCTATTAGATGTTCCAATTTGAAAAATTCATAACTTTCAAACCACATGTCCAAATTTTGTAAATTTTATATCAATGGAATCAGCAAGACAAGTACTTTCTGACCATGCCCTTTGTTTACTGAATTGCTTCTGTTAAAATGATTGTTTTTGCAGAAACTTGTGTAGGCATATTTAGAATATAAAATTTTTTCTAAAATGATTTTTGAGATAAAATGAACCTACTGATCATAGAAATCAATTTGTGGTATCAAAAACATATTTGGTGAAGCAAAAGAATAAAACCTTGAACTAAAGCATTTCTAGTCAAATAAAAATATGGTTTAATTGTTTAAAATGATTTTGGAAGAAAACCTTTGGGAAATGTTTTGATTTAAACTCTCTGTCCCCAAACACCAAGTTTTAGAATGGAAAATGTATTTGGTGAACCATATAAAAATTGTTGCTTTGTTAAAGGCATTTTCAACCACATAAAATATTGATTTGGTTTAAAAATGGTTTATAGATAAAATCTCTTGCAAATGGTTTCGCCACTTTATAGAATGACCAATAGGTGTTTTCAAATGTTTATAAACTATTAGAAACATTTTTCCAAATAAAACAATCTTTGGCATGCTTGCATGCCCTACTTTATTTTTAATATTTTATGTGATGTTTGCTTGAATGGTAGATTGAGATTGTGCCTTTCTTGATTGAATTGTAGTGATTTGAAGAGTGTGATCATTTCAAAGACAAGGAGTGAACTATTATTCTCTACCAAAAAGGCAAGTGATGCTTCATACTTTTGTCCCATTATTTTCACTATGCATTAGTGATATTTCCAAAGTAGGACTTGCATGGAATTTTGCTAAAGTGTAAACTACGCCATGGGAAATCCTAGTAGATGAAACCTTAGTAGAATTTTCCTAAGTTAAGATTCCTACTACTATCATGCTTAGCTTAGCTAGTAGAAAACAAGGGTGGAATATATTCATACTATGGAATATTTCTAAGTCAAGGACTTGTGTTTTGTTTAATAAAACAACTAAGTGAATGAATCACCTGGGTGGAATGGAAGGAATGGTTTGTGTTGAGTGGTTCACAAGGCCCATTTCTATGGTTTACCTTGTGTATCTCACTTGTGGATGGCCACCCAGGAACAAAGAGATTTGAGATGTCAAATGTTGAGAAGCTTCAAGTGCAGCCACTTGGAATTATGGGCTCTGCCTGGATCATATAGGTTGCAATAACTTAGCCAAATGGACAGTTGGTGGTAGGGGTTTGATAGGTTAGAACGCGTCCATTCTGGTGTAAGGGAAGGCTTCTGAAAGATCTTGTCTTGGTGAAACCAAGTCTTGTGTGGAAAGTGCACCACCTCTGTAGAGTGTAAAATCTAAGTACTTAGCCATGTCCCTGGTAAAGGACAATTTGAGCATCAAGACATGGAAGCTATCAAGAATCTCCTCATCCCAATTTCTAAGTTAAAAACTTGTGGATGAACAAGGGTTGAAGGATCACCAATTTCTATTGGGAGATGCCTTGGGTGATTTTTGTCAAGAAAAAACTTAGTGTTTTCAAATGATAAGGAAAATCTATTTTGAGCAATGCAAGCCTAAGATCCACTTAGCCAAATGCATATAGATGATAGACTCCACTATACTACCATAGTATCACTTGCCAATACAATTCAAATGTATTGACCCTTGTGGCTGTAACTTGTTATGTTGCAGGTTTGTTTGATGTTAGTAAGATGTGTTGATTAGGATTACAAGTCTACAATCAACATGTTTGTCTGTGGCACTTTGAAGATGAAGGACCCCATGCTATTGTTATATTCTGCTGCATTGTAATGAGATAGCCAAATGATCTATGTAAGATGTAATAAATTATTTTATTCCTGGTTATAAAGTTGTATTATGACCTTTGTTTCTTGATATTACATCTTAACCGTGGATGCTAGCTATTGATCCAGGGACTAGCATTGTAAACACAGGGATCTCTACCTTATTAAAGGTTGGGACCCCTTACAGATGGTATCAGAGCATTGTGTTGCCTGTAGGATTTGTAACCCTAGGATTGGACAAAACCCCTTAGAAAAATATGAGTTATATTGGTTCCAAAACTTATTTACAAACAATCTTGTAAATTCTTTCCTCAACCTTTTTGGTTTTAACTCCACATCTCCTCTATTTCAACTTGATGGATAAAGCCTACCCCATGGCCAAAGACTTCACCATGAGAAAAGGACTTCATCAACTCTAATGACTTCAACATCTTCAACTGATTTCAACCTTAGTCTCAACAAGGACTTCAACTTGGATATCACTAAGGACTACAAGTGAGACAAGAAATATTACTCAAGACTTGAAGACTAAGGGAATACAACTTAGAAGGAACCATCATCACTTTAAAGTTTTGTGACCAAGAATTTTCCCAAGGAAACCATGATCTCATGCAAGAAGAATCAACCAAGAAGGAGGGAACGATCCCAAGTGAACCATATAGATGGACCACCATATTAAGTATAGATCAAACACACCAACTTATGTGGTGTAACAAAAATATTTTTTATTGCTTAAATATGTGCTTGAACTTGTTGTTTGAATGGAGTGTTTGTTTGAGATTGCTTGCACATTGCTTGAGTGAAATTGTGTTGTGTGTGATTAGAATTGATTCCTTAGAAATCTTTTGCCTATTCTAATCCCAATCCAACCCAAACAGATGACTACTCCAAGGAACTCCAACATCAAGGATGGTGACAACAACAACAACCAAGAGGACAACATGAGAGAACTCATAGTAACCCAAACCCAGTTGAACCAAGTGACAGCTCAATTTTTAGCCAACACCAGTGAGTTAGATCCAACCATGCAAAGGTTTTTGGAAACCCAAACCCAATTATTGCATAAGGTGTCAGATCAAACGATCAACATGGGAGACAACTCTTCCCAAGGAGCTTGTGATAACAAGGATGACAATGATGATATTATAGAAGGAACTCAAGCTTGCAATATTTATGGAGACAAGGATCACACTTCCAAAGAGCATAAAGATCAATGCCCCAATTGTGAAGAGAAACATCCAGCTAATCAATGCCCCACAACCCAAGATATTTGTTTCCTATGTGAAGGAAATAATCATGTCCCTATCCAATGCCCCATCTATTCCATAGTTCAACAAAGGAAACAAGGTGGAGTGCAACAACTGATTGCAGATTACCATAAGGGCACTTCTACCACAAAGGATGAAGACAAAGGAAAATCTTAGCTTGCACCTCCATGCAATATGACTCAATTTAAAGGACCAAAGAGGAGACATATGTATTATCCAAGGAAAAGGTCAAGGAGACCAGGAAACTTTCCTACCTTTGAGATAAGATATGAAGAGCATGAACTAGAAGCACTCCTAGCTTTGGAGAAACCCAAGAAGAAGAAGGACAAAAGCCAAGTGCATTGCAAAGAGATGGGACACTATGCCAATGAATGTCCTGAGAAGAAGAAGAAGTATAAGGAAATTAGCCAAGTATGGTGCAACAACTGGAAAGAGTTAGGACATTATGTGTCAACATGTCCACAGAAGATACGTGAAGAACTCAATCTTATCACATGTTACAATTTTGGTAACCAAGGACATTATGCAAGCAATTGCCCAGAAAAGATGAAGCACAAGATAAAGCCTATGAAGGATCTCAGCCTTGTCACATGTTTCAAGTGTGGAAACAAAGGACACTATGCAGATGTTTGCCCAGAGAAGTTTCCCCAAGATTCCAAGCAAGCCAAGAAGTAATCTAGTTGGAAATTTTTTAAGGGTGGTAGTACCCTAGTTGCTTTGAGCCAACTTGTAACCCCTAGCCTCCCCAAATCTCGGGACGAGATTTATTTTAAGGGTGGTAGCCTGTCACATCCCAAGATATTCCAAATATTGTAATGTGAAAAATAAATAAACAAAATAAATAAAAAAAGAAACTTTTGTTTCCAAATGGAAACATAAAATCCCATCTTGAACAAACTTTGATAAATGTTTGAATCCAACTAAATTCAAATCAAGTGAAATGCATTCTTCATAATGCATCTGGAAATTTAAACACTCGAGGAATAAACCAAAACTCTAAAACCATAATGAAAGAAAATCATTTTCAAGTTACCTCTCAGACCATGGATTTGATCCATATAAAAATTGGTCAAATAAACTTTTCAAATGACCAAGAATGACAAAGGGAAATATTATAAAACCATATAAATTGGTTTCACTTAGTTTGGAGCCATAGATAAAATCTTATGAAGATAAAGAAATTGAATTTCCAAAGCTAATAAAGCCCTTTTATAAAATCCATGTGGTGAGCAAATAATCCTAAAAGTATTTAAAAAGATTAACAAATAATAAATAAAGTTATAATAGTTGGAATCACTATTTATGGATCTATAAATAAAAAGATATGGATTTTATAAGATAAAGATAGAAATATTAAATAAGGAATATTTAAAGACCAAATTAAATCTTGGCCTAATCCATAAGCAAATGGAATGTTTATAATCCAAATAAAAATAAAATAATGGATAAAGAGATTTCAAATTAATTAAAATGGTATTAACCAAATTCAATTTGAATAAAGACAAATCCAATTTTAAATGATTATTATATCTTATTAAAAGCATTTCCAAATAATTCAAGGTGAATTATTTGACCATATTAATTGAATAAAACTTACTGAAAAAGTTTTGTGGAAGAATGAAATTTAAATAAGGATTAAAAATATTTTAAATCTTATTTGAAGTAATGCAAAGGCCTATTTTTAAATAATTAAAGGACCCTAAAGAGAATAAATTATTTATTCAATTTTTGACTTCAGAATGTGCTATTAAACAGTGTTTGATTACACACAAAGTTTGAGAGAAATTTGAATTCAAATGAATGCTTAAATGGATTAATCAAAATCAAAACAGAATATTAGAAATAGAAAAAGGAAAAACAAAGCAGTACAAAAAAAAGATCTAAGCGGCCAGCCCAGTCTAGGCCCAGCAGCCCAACTAACCCCTCTCCCTCCCCCGAAACGTTTTTCTCACCGCGGATCGAACCCACTCGGTCGCTGAACGCCCGGACCCACCCTTCCTCTCTCCCTTTCGCTGACGCCCAGACCCCACTGCCAGGTCATCGTCTCCCTCACCCGCGCGAAGACCTCGCCCACCTCTCCGGTTGTCTGTCGCCGTTTCTTCGATTGAATTTGCAGTAACGACGCCATTTAATCACCCCCTGACCACGCCTTCTTAACCGCCTCTCCCTCCTCTCCGTTTCCTCCCAGAAACCACCTACTCCCTGCCCCCAGTTCGTCCCCATTTCCGTTTGTACCGCCACAGCCTCCGTCAGACTCCGACGGCAATTCCAGCCACTCGCCATCGCCCCTTGCCTCCTCGACCACGCGAGCCTGCTCGCCAGCATCTCGCGCATCTGCCAGCACCTCTCGCTCGCTCGCGCGCGTCCCATAGGCTCGATAACGACCACACTCGAGCACCACCGTGGTCTGCGTCAACTCCGGCGACCCCTCCCCGTAAGTACTAACCGTGCCGCTCCCCCTTGTTGACCCTCTCATGCTCGCCACACTCTTGCGTGTCTAATGCCACATCTCTTTTGCCTTCTCGTGCGCTGTAGCCTCACCCCCCGTCAAGACCAGTACATACCGATGAGAAGCGCAGCTCCGACGAGCAATTGACAACATCTTCGTTCGCCCCTTCGTCAACTACGAGTACCTTGAGAACCACCACGACCACACGAACCTGGTGAGCCACTCCCCTTCCTCCCTTGCTTCCTGTAATCGCCACGATGCCGTAGCCAGAGCCAGCGCCGCCACACGCCTCCGCCAACGCCGCTGCTTATTGGTCAAGGCGATAAGGACCGTAGGATCTTGATCAGATGGTTGCAATAGAAACTTAATCGAAGGGGTATCTTTTGATCTGTACCGTGCGTAGTCATTTATATCTGACGACCCAGAAAGCTCGATCCAACCGAAGCGGTACCTCCCAATGAAATTGCTCCACGTGTCCTGTGATTGTTTTAAAAACCAGAAACTTGTCTATTAGATGTTCCAATTTGAAAAATTCAGAACTTTCAAACCACACGTCCAAATTTTGAAAATTTTATATCAATGGAATCATAAAGACAAGTACTTTCTGACCATGCCCTTTGGTTAGTGAATTGCTTCTGTTAAAATGATTGTTTTTGCAGAAACTTGTGTAGGCATATTTAGAATATAAAATTTGTTCTAAAATGATTTTTGAGATAAAATCTTTGGCAAATGGTTTGTTTTGAACCTACTGATCATAGAACTCAATTTGTGGTATCAAAAACATATTTGGTGAAGCAAAAGAATAAACCCTTGAATTAAAGCATTTCTAGTCAAATAAAAATATGGTTTAATTGTTAAAAATGATTTTGGAAGAAAACCTTTGGGAAATGTTTTGATTTAAACTCTCTGACCCCAAGCACCAAGTTTTAGAATTGAAAATGTATTTGGTGAACCATATAAAAATTGTTGCTTTGTTAAAGGCATTTTCAACCACATAAAATATTGATTTGGTTTAAAAATGTTTTATAGATAAAATCTCTTGCAAATGGTTTTGCCACTTTATAGAATGACCAATAGGTGTTTTCAAATGTTTATAAACTATTAGAAACATTTTTCCAAATAAAACAATCTTTGGCATGCTTGCATGCCCTACTTTATTTTTAATATTTTATGTGATGTTTGCTTGAATGGTAGATTGAGATTGTGCCTTTCTTGATTGAATTGTAGTGATTTGAAGAGTGTGATCATTTCAAAGACAAGGAGTGAACTATTATTCTCTACCAAAAAGGCAAGTGATGCTTCATACTTTTGTCCCATTATTTTCACTATGCATTAGTGATATTTCCAAAGTAGGACTTGCATGGAATTTTGCTAAAGTGTAAACTATGCCATGGGAAATCCTAGTAGATGAAACCTTAGTAGAATTTTCCTAAGTTAAGATTCCTACTACTATCATGCTTAGCTTAGCTAGTAGAAAACAAGGGTGGAATATATTCATACTATGGAATATTTCTAAGTCAAGGACTTGTGTTTTGTTTAATAAAACAACTAAGTGAATGAATCACCTGGGTGGAATGGAAGGAATGGTTTGTGTTGAGTGGTTCACAAGGCCCATTTCTATGGTTTACCTTGTGTATCTCACTTGTGGACGGCCACCCAGGAACAAAGAGATTTGAGATGTCAAATGTTGAGAAGCTTCAAGTGCAGCCACTTGGAATTATGGGCTCTGCCTGGATCATATAGGTTGCAATAACTTAGCCAAATGGACAGTTGGTGGTAGGGGTTTGATAGGTTAGAACGCGTCCATTCTGGTGTAAGGGAAGGCTTCTGAAAGATCTTGTCTTGGTGAAACCAAGTCTTGTGGGGAAAGTGCACCACCTCTGCAGAGTGTAAAATCTAAGTACTTAGCCATGTCCCTGGTAAAGGACAATTTGAGCATCAAGACATGGAAGCTATCAAGAATCTCCTCATCCCAATTTCTAAGTTAAAAACTTGTGGTTGAACAAGGGTTAAAGGATCACCAATTTCTATTGGGAGATGCCTTGGGTGATTTTTGTCAAGAAAAAACTTAGTGTTTTCAAATGATAAGGAAAATCTATTTTGAGCAATGCAAGCCTAAGATCCACTTAGCCAAATGCATATAGATGATAGACTCCACTATACTACCATAGTATCACTTGCCAATACAATTCAAATGTATTGACCCTTGTGGCTGTAACTTGTTATGTTGCAGGTTTGTTTGATGTTAGTAAGATGTGTTGATTAGGATTACAAGTCTACAACCAACATGTTTGCATGTGGCACTTTGAAGATGAAGGACCCCATGCTATTGTTATATTCTGCTGCATTGTAATGAGATAGCCAAATGATCTATGTAAGATGTAATAAATTATTTTATTCCTGGATATAAAGTTGTATTATGACCTTTGTTTCTTGATATTACATCTTAACTGTGGATGCTAGTTATTTATCCATGGACTAGCATTGTAAACACAAGGATCTCTGCCTTATTAAAGGTTGGGACCCCTTACACGAATGCTGGTGTAATTCGACTCAGGTCGTTGAGGTCTTATAGGATCGAATCCCAGTGATTTTTAAATGATGTACCCAACGCGTCCGTCGGCATTTTTCGTCGTTCCTGTTGACACAGAAGTTTACTGGCAGAGTGCAATCAGGTGCGTTACCAGGCCATCAGATGATATCTGTAGGGCTTATCTTTGCGTCGCAGACATAGCATCAGAAATTTTATCACCACGGAGGTGTTTTAGGTGGCCAAGGAGATTGCTTCTCACTTAGCGTTGGTTTGGGCAAAGTTGCCAGAAATATTTTGTCATGTTTGATCCGAAGGACCACACTCGAAGAGTTCATAGGGTGCACGGCCAGTGCTCCCTATGGGAGTAGGCCCCGAGTGTCTGTTTGAGTCGTAGACTCGAGAAGAGACTTTAGTTCAGTCGTATTCATCTTAGGTCTGAAGGACACATTTTTTTAGGATGATCAACTGATCCTTCCTATGGGAGTAGCCTCCGAGTCTGTAGTGGAGTCGCAGACTCGATGCAGGACTCGAAGATAGTTGTGAGATGCAGTTACCTTAGTTTTTTTCTCAGGTGCGCGGTTAGCGCTCCTGATAGGAGTAGCCCCAGAGTATTTTATCGAATCGTAGATTCGAGTAAGTACTTGATTGATCAGCCGAAAACTTCTAGCCGTTGCTGGCTTGGCTTTGATGATGTCAATGCTGAGGATTGGTGATCTCAACCGTCTGCGGTGGCAGAAATGACGCGACGGGACGACCGTGGGTCCCACCGCCTGACTTGAAGTTGACTAGTCATGCGTAGACGTGGCGAAAATTATGGCGTCTCCTTGGTTTCCGTGCGTAGTGGACGGCGTGCTGGCGATTGTTCATTGTTGTGCTGACACGTGTATGGTTAGATTGAGGGTGCACGCTAGGGTTTCTGGATCAACGGCTCGTGTGCATCGTCTTTCTCCTTTTATACCGTAGGTAAATAGTAGTTTTCTTTTACCGTTCGTCATTTTCTCATCGCCATTGCCTCCATTTTCGCGAGCTTTGCTTTCCTTCAGTGCGCATTGGAAGTTCTTCGTACCTTTCCCTCTTATTTTCTTCGCGCGCACCGCCGTCCTTGTCGCTGTGTGATGGGGAAGCCGAAGAAGACCACCTCCAGAGCTGGCTCGAGTGCTGCCGCCGGCGGCAAGAAGGTTGTTTTTGCTGCTGGCCGCATCATCGACGGTGGGTGGCGGTGCACGAAGATGCGCGATGCTGATCTACGCAAGCTACGTGACGCTGGGTTAATCCCCCAGAACAAGGAGGACGCCATCCTTCCCGGCGATGAGGTAATCCCCCGCCCACCCTAAGGGTTTCAGGTGATGTTTTTAGCCTTCTTCATCCGTGGTCTTTCCCTTCCTGCTCACGGATTCCTTCGTGGGATTATTTTTTGCTATGGGATTCAGTTGCATCATCTGTCTCCCAATTCTCTCCTTCATATCGCATGCTTTATCACCCTTTGCGAGTGCTGGCTCGGTATCGAGCCACACTTTGGCCTCTTTCAGAAGTTATATTCCTTGAAGAGGCAGTCCGGCATCGGCGGAGTCTATCCGCTCGGTGGCTGCATCATTTCCATTCGTTCTTCCATCCAATTCTTCTCCTTTTCTATCTACGAGTCCGTCCAGCAATGGCGTTGGAAGTGGTTTGACATCCGCGACATTAAGTTGGATGGTCAGCACTATGGGCTTGCCCCTTTCGACCCTAATCAACAGATCATCTGAAAGAGATCGTGGAAGAACCACATCTTGGAGGGTGCATCCGAAGATATAGAGGGGATCTATTAGCGGGTGGAGGCTCTCCAGCTGGTGCTGGGCAAAGAGGTCAATGGTGTCTACATCATCCGCACCTTCCTCAAGCGCCGGGTGCAGCCACTCCAAGCGAGGGTGCACCCAATGTACCTCTACGCTGGCCCCAACGATTCGACGAGGGTTTCATCCGAAGAATTGTCTTCGGGTGACCTAGATAGGGCCCTGCGGCCCTTGTTGAAGGACAAGGCCAGTGAGGACCTCCCGGGGAAGTCGTTGACCTCTCCTTTTAGTGCCAAGAAAGTTGTTCCTCAGGTGATGCTTGTTCGTGCGCGTAGCGCTTTTTTCGAGTGTTCGTTTCTTCACCTTGCAAAGTTATTGATCTTCTATCATTGTTTTGCAGGCTCTCAAGGTAGCTGGGATAATGCCCCCTCCACCTGAGAAATTTTTGGAAGCACCAGACAATGAGGAGGTGGACTCTGAGTCTGAGCTTCCTCCGGTGCAATCTTCAACCCTAGAAGCCCTCGAGCCGAGCGAAGGGTGGACCCGAAAACGCTCCCGGAGCGAGTATTCGGATGAATCTACCCCGCCAACTCCAAGGGGTCCATCCTTCCTTTAACATCATGGTGAGGATGAAGGTGCATCGTCCGCACCTATCCCTGCCGTGCCTATTCGGGCGATGGCTCCGCAGCCGCCGGCCACGAAGAAGCAGAAGAAGGAGAAGGTGTCTCCCGTCTTCAACTTATCGGACATCGAGTCGTAAGTTGCTTTGTCTGAGTCCTTTTTCTCTTGTTTGTCTTCTCAATGTGTTGATAATCTAGTGTTTGCTTGCAGCAACTCTTCGAAGGAGTCCCTTGACGGGGACACTCAAGAAGTTATGGCGGAGTTTAAGCCGACGACTTCTACCCCCAGGTGGTGGCCGACTCTGAGGATGATGGCCCGAACTCCTCTAAGCAAGATGCTCGGGTGGTCGTGACTCAGAAGGCAGCTCACAAATTTTCGGAGTCATGACCTGAACATGTAAGTGTTAACTTTCCTACTCCATGGGGGAGCCCCCGAGACTTTTTGGGTGATTTCTTGATTTGTTTTTCTGTTTCCTCTACAGCCTTTTGTGCATAGTGCCAACCTCCTTATCCAGCAGCATCTGGCGCTGGAGGCTAAAATGCAGCATCTCCAAGGTATGTGATTTTGCGCCCTGTTTTTCTTCGTCTGCTCCAATGCTTTTCTAGTACTGATCAGTTGTCTTATTGTTTTGCAGATGAAAACAATGGTGCGTTCAAAAGGATGAATGCTCTCGAAAAGATCCTTGGCTAGGCGGAGAAGAAGGCAGCTGATGCTCCTAAAGCCAAGGAGCGCCTGCAGAAGGAGGTTGTTGATGCTGCTGAAGCCAAGGAGCATCTGCAGAAGGAGGCTGCTGATCACGAGGAGCAGCTTGTGGCTGTAGCTGCCCGCGAGAAGGAGATGGCGGATAGGCTTATGGTTACAGCCAAAGCCTTCTCTGGTGAGTTTCCCTTGACTTGTTTGGGTCTCGTGTTTTCTCGACTGTGTCTTGTCTTTCTCTTATTCGGGTACTTTTCTTCTGTTGTTCAGATGCTTTGGGCATCACCTTTGATCGTGGTGCGCTGGATCATGGAGATGTGCTGGCTGATGCCACCGTAGCGGTCGAAGATCGCTGCGGCGCTGCTGCTGGCTCCTTGGCGAAGGCCAAATAAGTGCTCAGGTGCTTCGACAAGGAGGTCGTCCCTAATGGCGTTGCCCTTGAGGATGTCGACGCCCTGGCGGATGCTCTGTTGGAGGAAGCTCCGACGGCGTATAAGTGCAAGCAAAAAGGCATCGGCGCCTCCATAGGGTTGGCGATGGGGATGGCGACCGGAGCGGAGCTGTACCTGCCGCACATAATGTCCCAGATGCTGACGGCTGCAGATGGCTCAGAGGTAGCGTTTGCCCTCTTTTCCTCTCGCTGTAAGAGCTATGGGCCTAAGCTTATCGATCTTTTGGCTGAGTACGCTGTGAAGCAGCAGCAGGAGGCCAAGAGCAGGCAGTCTGGCTCCGAGGACACTCCGGATACGGGTGCTTAGGCCCATGTGTTGTAGCTAGGATAGTTTATCCTTTTGCTTCCTTTTGTAACATCATGCTGATGGACAAGCTCGATTATGCCACGAGGTGGCTTTATTTATGTATATAAGTCTATCTTTTGAGCTGCTGTCAGAAGTGCTTGCGATGTTTACACTTGCCTATTTGTCTTTAGGGTCCTTCGGGTGAGGTTCCTATTGTCACCCCCAATGCTCCTGAGCCGCGACCATCCTTGGATGACGCGTCGCAGTTGATTTTTCTGTGTGATCGTGTCCGCAGCTTGGAAAAGAAAGTCCTTGGAATTCGAGGCCACACAGATGTGTGGAAGTCGAAGGATGAGCAAGCCACTGCCAGGGAGGAGTTCTTGATAGGGGAGTTGCGGCATATGAGCGAGCAAATGCAATGTGAGTCTCTCTGAGTCTGTTGTTCTTTCGAGTGTAGCCCTATGTCTTTGCTCATTGTGTGCTTGTTGCAGATGTCAATCTCGTTCCGAGGGAGGAGAAAGAGCGCGTCACGATTTGGATGAATTGCCTAATGTAACAGGACTTGGAGGATGGTGGCTTCTTCTGTATGGATCGCGATCGAGCCATCGTTCTTGCGACGGTGCAAGATCGCGTGCACCAGGTTCTTCGGGTGCTACAATAGGCGAGGACTTCTATGGCGGCCATTTGGGATGTCATGTTCCCTTTGGATGATGTGCCTTCCACCTTTGGGGACTTCTAGCGAAATTTCGGGACGTGGGCCATGTTAGGGAGTTGGTGCGGCATGAGCTGGTTGCTGGGGTGAAAGCTGCCCTGTCGCTTGTTCGGCTGCATCGTCATGATGTCAATCTCGCGGAGATGGCGAATGGGCCGCCCCTTCGACCAGATGGCAGTCTATGGGACATGCGCTCGCATTATGCGGCTGTGAGGCAGCATGCTAAAGAGATCATAGATCTATTCGAGAAACTGGCGAATGTAATGCTCCAGAATAGGTAGATCCTGTAAAGAAAGAGATTGATGTAAAATTTGTATTTATTCGAGTGGGCTTGTTGTGCCCTTTATAAAGTTTATATGTACTAGAACGTGGTGCTTTATTGTGTGCATGTCCTTTTCGTTAGCCTGATGTGGTTAGCTACTCATGTTTTATGCATTGTTCTCAGTCGACATGGTCGTGAGATGAGGCGTAGCCCCCAAGCGTATTGTTTGGCAAGTAATGTAAGGTGAAAAAAATAGTTGGGCCAAGGGACTTAGATTTTATTCATATTGTAACGAAGAGGTACATTGTTCGGCTCAGTAGCCTTGGCTGAGTAGCCTTATTGAAAGTAGAGGATAACTAGGGGTCGAAGTGTCGCAGTTGTAAGACATTCCAGGGATTGGAGTATTCGATTCCTGATGCGATGTCCATGAGGCGATAGGCGCCACCTGGGATGACTTCGGTGACGATGTAGGGTCCTTCCCAGGGAGACTCGAGCTTTTTCGGACCATGTCTCCTTCGACGAAGGACCTTGGGCGCAGTGGACGGCTGTGGTACTTGCGGAGGCTCTATTGGTAGACCACTGAGCAAGACGCAGCAATGTCACGGGCCTCGCCGAGTGTGTTGACGGCGTCTTCGAGTGCGGTCGAGGATTCAGCTTCGCTGTAGGCGACGACCCGTGGGGCCTTGTGGCGTACCTCGGCAGGCAGCACGGCTTCGGCTCCGTGCACCATGAAGAAGGGCGTGAAGCCTGTTGAGCTGTTCGGCGTTGTACGCAGGCTCCATAGGAGAAAGGGTAGCTCCTCTGCCCAGGCTCCCACGAGCCTTTTGAGTGGGCATAGTAGGCATTTCTTGATGCCGTTGCCTATGAGGTCGTTGGCCTTTTTGACCTGTCCGTTGGTCTATGGGTGCGCCACAGAGGCGTACGATATGTTGATGCCGAGGCCCTCGTAGAAGTCTTGGAATTCCTTTGAGATGAAGTTCGAGCCGTTGTCCGTGATGATGCTGTGTTGCACGCCGAATCTGTAGACGATGGACTCGAAGAACTTGACGGCAGTTTTGCCGCTTTGGTTGGTGACGGGCATGGCCTCGATCCACTTGGTGAACTTGTCGACTGCGACCAGGAGGAAGACATGGCCTCCTTTCGAGGACTTGGGCAGTTTGCCGATCGTGTCAAGGCCCCATTGGGCGAAGGGCCAGGCCAATGGTATGGGTTATAGCTCGGATCCTAGTGTGTGCGGCTTATCCGTGTACCTTTGACAGGCGTTGCACCTTTGGACGATGTCCTTGGCGTCGTTCATGGCCGTTGTCCAGTAGAATCCAGCTCATAGAGCTTTGGCCACTAGGGCGTGGCTGCCTGCATGATGGGTGCAGATGCTTTCTTCACCTGAGTTGATGTATATGTTGACTATCTTGACTTCATTGAAGAGCTTTAGCTTTTGATGATGATTCTTGGAGCACAACTTGATGTAGACATCGTCTGTACTGGCTTTAGAACCTAGCAAGGGTTAAGAAGATACGTTGAGTACGAGCGTACTCAGCAAGTTCACTAGAAAAGGAGTGTTTGATGCACTATATCTACAGCCACAGACCAAAGGTCGTAGGCAATGCAAGTTTTTGTAAACATTTCTTCAAAGGTTGCTTTTATTCTGAAAAGCTATGTCCGTCAGCCTTCCCGGGTTTACCAGAACTTTCATGGAGTTCCTTTCCCACCGCGTTCGCAGCTCCTTCCCGGAACAGGGAGTAACAAGTTACAGTTCTTACACTCTGCAAAGGTGCGTTGCTTTACCCATGAGAGACCTTAGCCTTGTTGCACAACCAAGTCATGATATTGTCCACACTTCCTTGGTATGGGGCCCAGTCTAAGATCCAAGCCAATCATTGTCCTTCTCCGCGACCCCGCATACGCCGCAATTGTTGTATGCCCAAACTCAAGGTAGACTTTTCCACGTATAAAATGGCTATACCTTAGTTGGATACACACAACAACACTTAACACTAGAAATCTGTCTTTTGTAAGCCCAGATCCACGGTAGACATTTCCCCGTATAAAACGGGTATACCCACGATCTGCAACTTACAAATGCCCAGAACAGTGTCCAATGCCTGCGAAAGGGAGCCGATCCAGCTGATTTCCCCAGTGCCCATACAGATCTCATGGTTAACGCATAATATACGGCGCAAGAATCATGCGGTGACCCAGCATACCACTGCATGATGTAGTATACTATAGTAGTTGACATAACACTAATGAAACACCGTTCACTAGTATTACATCCCTCAGAATGGCACAACAAAAACACAGCAGGTCCAATACATGGATAAAGGTTACAACTCACTCTTTACACAAGATCCAGAGAACACTCTAGGTTAAAGAGAGAGAAAGAACTTCTTACGGATAAGAATCAAAGATAAAAAATGCAAGAACTATCATACTATTAAGACTAGTATTTTAACTAAGGGATTGGTATTGCTGCTATTGCAATACACTACAGAATTAGGTCCTTTGGCTAGAGATTATATTCCTACCTATTCAGTAACTTCATCTTCACTTGAGTTGATGTATATGTTGACTTCCTTTGACTTCCTTGAAGAGCTTTGGATTGGGATGAGGAGTACTGGAGCATAACTTGATGTAGATGTTGTCTATTCCGGCTTCAGAATCTAGCAAGGGTTAAGAAGATACTTTGAGTACGAGCGTACTCAGCAAATTCACTAGAAAATTAGTATTTCATGCACTATAACTACATCCACAGACCAAAGGTCGTAGGCAATGCAAGTTTTCATAAATATTTCTTCAAAGGTTGCTTTTATTCTGAAAAGCTATGTCCGTCAGCCTTCACGGGTTTACCAGAACTTTCATGGAGTTCCTTTCCCGCTGCGTTCGCAGCTCCTTCCCGGAACAGGGAGTAACAAGTTACAGTTCTTACACTCTGCAGAGGTGCGTTACTTTTCCCATGAGAGACCTTAGCCTTGTTGCACAACCAAGTCATGACCTTGTCCATACTTCCTTGGTATGGGGCCCAGTCTAAGATCCAAGCCAATCACTGCCCTCTCCGTGACCTCATATGTCTGGACGAACCTTCGGGGCCGGCTCACCTACGTTAGCCCCCTTTCGAGAAGGCTATAACCATGATGAGTACCCGAAGACTCTATGACCTGGTGCTGCCCTCGCATGTTCCATATTAAATGGTCAATCAACTAAGCACCATCCATAGATAATCTAGACACCAAAAGTGTGGGGCGTAAGGGTTCCCACCCATATGTTGGATCCGCACAAGGAATCACAACGTCATGTTAAGTTCATCTTGCCTCCATACGAGAGGAAAAGGATACAGCTTACTTCTCCATCCCATTTCAAATCTCATGGTTAACGCGTAATATACGGCGCAAGAATCACTGGCGACATTGGTTGTTAATTCCTAGATAATATGTTCCTTTACCACCGGAACTTTCATAATAGGCTATTACCTCATGGTAAATAACCTATAATCATATTATTATGAAAATAGTGTTTTCTGAACTTTTTCAATTGCAGGTGATGATAACATTGGATTTGTAAAATAATTTACAGAAAATAATCAAAGGACATGAGCAAGTGTGAACTTGCCTTTTGTGATTGCAAGATTATGCACTCACGGTCTTCAAGGTAATATAAGATCCAAATCTAAAATCATCATCATTGGTCTGGTAAGGACTAATGTTTAGAGAAACAATATGCTTTTATGCATAAGTAATGTGATGCACATTATAAACGTGAATCCCGGGGATAACGTGGTTCTAGGGTTAGGATTCTGGAAATGATGTCTTTGAAATGTGTTGTAATTTTAGATGAGTTGTACACTGGTGCTTCTTATTAAGGCTTGTGAGTGTGTGCGAAACAATCATATAATTATAATATCATAAAACAGTAGGATACACACCAATGTGAGATATTATTCAAGATAGCTTATATAAGGGTTTTTGTTTGAAGTGGCAAAAAAATAACATTTGAAGAAAAGATTTCTTTTCTAAGGTCTAAACAACCTTTGGGGTTAGTTGAGTCCGGTTGACGTTATTTGTACTTACTTGAATAGTTTGGCTTGAGATGCTTTATAACTTGACTAGTTCAGACCAAAGTTAACTATAAAACATATAACAATGTTTATAGTGTTATAATTAGATTCTTGAAGACTAAAGTTAACTTTAAAACAAAGATAGTTTGAAAGTATAATGTTTATAACCTTTGTACCTGGTGTACTTGGTAATGTTGCTTTAAGGTTACTTAAGAATGATTATAATTTTACTTGGTGTAGTGGTTTATTGAGTTTATAATGGAATAGTATCATTTACCTTTTTATAGATGAGGGTTATAGTTTATGAACCAAGATATAATATTACTTAACTACTTATGGACTTACAATAGTGTTGTGATAGTTTTTGTAATCTGGTAGTTAAAGTAGACAAAAAGGATCTGATTTATTCACAAGTTGTTCTTTAAGGTTTTTATCATGAATTGGAATCCTTTGAGAATATAATCTTCACTTAAGGTTGAAGATAATGTAATAAAAAGGTGTTTATAATGTTTTAAACTATTATGGCTTCATATTGTTAACATTTAAGACTATTACTATTTATTAGACTTAATTGACTCATTCAAGGAATATTAACAAATTTTATTTATCCTTATATGAATTATTAATTAAGTAATAAGTTTAAATTTGAGTTATTAAAATATTTGAATTTTTAATTAACTCAAAAGTGGAATATTAGATTTCTAACATGTAGATATTATTTTTGTAATCATTTTGGTATATTATATTTATTTTTTATGATTTATAATTAATAAGATAAGATTTTTATAAGATTTAATTCTATAAAAATACTTAATAAATAATAAATATTTAAGTAAATGAAATAATAATGCATGATTATAGTTTTAAGTTATAGTCTTTATTTTTCTAAGCTTTTTGGTATTTTATTCATATTTTTAACATTTACCATTATTACAATTTGAATTATCAAATTTTTATTACTATTAAAACCTTTATTAAATAATATTTATTTTAATAATCATCATAATAATATTGGATAATAAGTTTAAGTTGTAGATTATATTTTTCTACAAATTTTCATATATTATATACATTTTTCTGAATTATAAATCAAAAGTTATTAATTAAATAAGATTTAATCATTTATTTTATTTCTGGAATATTAATAATTAAGTTTATAACATTTTATTTATTTCTTAAACAGGAAATAACTTTTTCACCGCACCCACAGCTAGCCTAAATCACTGACCAGTGGGCCAATGTCCACCTGAGCACTCAGGTTAGTAAAAATGTATTTGTTACCGACTGGTTGGCTACCCCTAGTCAATGACATATGGGCCCAACGCCATGTCATCAGCCACGCGAGACAAAGACTAGTCAAACTAGCTGACGTGGCTAGAGCTCGACGTAGGCATGACATCACTCGAGTTGATCCTCACTGGTTGAGGATCGATCGATCGATTTGGTACACATGCGGGGCTGTGACTAGGTGCGTTGGACAGAGGAGATCAAGGCGAACCTATTGGTGGTGGAGCCGCTATCTAATGGTCGTCGGAGGGCAACCAGCGACGAGCTTATGCGGCGGTGCTTGCGGTTGATTAGAGTGGCGTGGATTTAGGAAGCAAACAAAGCATTAGCGCATGCTAGGAGACTCAGTGACTCACCAGGAACGCGATGGTGTGCTTGGTTTGGCGAGGCGTGGTCGGAGACGACGGCGAGGTCGATGAACAGCGTCGGCAACCGAGGGTGCGATTAGGTCGATTCACGCCTCCTCCACGGTCGCAAGTTGGGGCAATCAAACGAGAAAAGCACGGCGGTCTCCACCGTGGTCTTATCTGGCCGAGGCGAGTACGGAATCGCCGGCTCCGGCTCACCTCCGAGCTAGGGTTCTCAGCATGGTTGGGGAAAAGAGGCAGAGAGGTTTCAGAGGGGGGAATTTGAGGATGAGGACAAGCAGGGACGTCGCCGTGACCTCCTTATCCTCTCCTGGCGACGGCGGCATTGATCTTGGCGCAAGGACGACGATGACGGCATCGGGTGGCGGCGAGCTCCTCCAGCGAGCTGTCTGTGTGTGTCAGGATGACGAAGACGTGCTATTTTGCGGATAACCCCCTGGCGTTTCTTTCTTCTCAACCCGCAATCCTTCCCTGGCCCCACTCGTCAGTCACAGATGAGAAAGAGTTGGGCTGGCTATTGGGATTTTGTGGGCTTCACCAGGGCGTCAGATAAGGAAAGAGAAGTTGGGCTACGGCCAGGTGATGTTTTTTTATTTGTTTTCTATTTTTCTATTTTCTGTTTTCCTTCTCAGATTTGTATATAATCTTTTAATTTGAAATTTCTTTGTAGAATTTATTTGCTGAGTAATTGTAGTAATACTACAATATATTTAGTATCATTTGCGAACTTTTATTATATAATCATTTTATATTTCTTTTATTTTCTCAATATGAACCTCTTTATAATATTTTGTAGAAGCTTTTCTTATTATTTTTCCTTCCTCTTTTAACCATGGATTTATTGAATGATATATTCTTATTTGGTTATAAAACTTAACTCTAGTTGGTTCATAGTTTTAATAGAAGTTTTTATATGTATAATGATCCTATATCATTATCTGATGCATGAAATACAAAAGAAATTAATATGGTTGTTACTATTCCCATTAACTTGGAAAATGGCAATGTATATATTCTATTATGATTAACAAAGAAGTTTAGGGTTCTTAATTTACTTATGTTTCTTTGTTGATGTAAGAAAATATTTAATAACTAAGCATATTGTCTTCTGTTTGATATTTGATGATATAACCTTTTTAAAATTAGATAGTTACATCTAATATGTTTTATAGAAAGGAATTGGTAATTATTCTCTTAAGTACATTTAATTATGATGGTTAGAAATGACAGAGATATGCTTATGGGATTTGCTATAGGAAGATATTCCTATAAAGTGTTATAGATATAAGATGATGGTCCAATAGCATGAAATGGATATTATGTTTGGTTTAAGATTTAGAGTTGGTTGTTTAACAAGACTGTCTATCTTCCATAATTCACAATCCTGGATTTCTAATGAAGGAATTCCTTTCCTAGATATAATACTTTTTCCTATCCATCATCATGGGTTAACATGATGAGTTTTACTTCACAAGAAATATTCTTATTCCCCTTTTATTATTCTACACTCATGGATGAATCCAATGAGTTTGACATTAAAGTATTTCATAGTTTTCTCATATCTTTGCTTGGTTATACCCACTATCCTACTATTGATAATCATCCATACAACAAGTAGTTCTGTCAAACTCCACTCATAATCTTTCTTAATCATTCATCACTAATATTTCTTCATTAGGTGTATGTATGTATCCAACTACCTTCTCTATGTTTTATTATTCTTTAAAATAAATAACACTACTTCCATAACTCCATGCTATACTTGCTTTAATTGAATCTTATTGCCTTATATTTACTCTAGTAACTCGTACACCAATCTTACATTATATTATTGTGACTTGTAATGGTTAACCTAGGATAATATATCTAGACTAGGGTTCAATAATGTTCTGTCCCTCAATGTCACTTATACCTGATATAAGCATTCAATCTTGGTGAATAAGGCATGATTATTATAATCTTTTGATCCTTTATGGTTTATGTTTCCAATTGGCTAATCAAGGTTTTATCAATACAACATTACAGTTATATTATAATTATCTTCTATTTAGCTCTATTGAACTAAGAGATATAATTCATTGACTATACCTACTTGATCCAATAGGACTACTCCTGGTAACTATCTTCAGACTTCATCCTAGTAATCTTCTTTACTACCATATGATTGGGTAATATAAATAATTCTTCTATTTATTTAGGAGAGATTTAACTTTAAAGACATAGATGGACTTAAGGTATATTGCTTATATTATTTGTACCTTGTGTACTTTATAATGTTTCCTTAAAGTTACTAAATAATGGTTATACTTTTATTTGGTGTAGTGGTTTCTTGATTTTATAATGGAACAGAATCATTTATCTTTTTGTGAATGAATGGTTATAAGTTGTAATCAAGGAAATATCATTACTTAAATACTCATGGATTCACTATAGTGTTTTGATTTGTTTATAAACTTGTGGTTTAAGTAAGTAAAAAGGTTTTATTTAATCCTAAATTATTCTTGAAGATTTTATACTTTATATAGATCTTTTTAGAAAATAAACTACACATATGGTTGAATGATAATTCAATAAAATTGTATTTAAATTGTGTTAAACCATTTTGACTTTATAATATCAATATGTAGGACTAATACTATTTATTAGACTCAATTGGCTAATTTTAGAAATATTAGCAATTTTTATCTACCCTTATATGAATTATTAACTAAGGAAATAGGTTTAAATTCAAGTTATTAAAGTATTTAAATTTTTATTTACTTTAAAAGTGGAATATTATAATTTTAACATGTAGGTATTATTTTTGTGATCATTTTGGTATATTACATTTATTTTTGTGATTTATAAATAATAAGATATGATTTTTATAAATTTATTACTTTATAAATACTTAATAAATACCAAATATTTAATTAAGTGAAATAATAATGCATGATTATAGTTTTAAATTACAGTTCTTATTTTTCTTAGATTTTTGGTATTTTATTTATATTTTTAACATTTCCAAATATTAAATTATGAATTATCAAAGTATTATTACTTATAAAACCTTTATTATATAATATTTATTTAAATAATTAACAAAATAATGTTTGATAATAATTTTAAGTTGTAGATTTTATTTTTCTAAAAAATTTCATATATTAAAGACGTTTCTCTGAGTTATAAAACAAAATTTATTGAATTTACAAGATTTAATCATTTTTATTACATTTCAGGAAATAATTATATTTGATCTTATAATATTTTATCTATTTCCTAATCAGAAAATACTTTTTGTACTGAAGCTAAATCTACCCTAGTCACTGACTAGTGGGCTAGTGGCCACATCATATGCTCAGGTTAGTGAATGCATTTGTTACTAGCCATGCTTCTACTCACAGTCATTGACAGATGGGACCAAGGACACATCAGATGCCACATAGAAAAGGACTAGGTCAACACATTGAATGGGTCAAGGATGATGTGGGCATGACATCACAGTGACGTCACCTCGCCGGTGACGCACAGATGGCGAACGACGACGATGATCTAGTGACTTATAGCGAATGTGATAACTATGGTTCGAACCAGTGCACTCCGGGAAGGCTAATAGCGGTGGCGCCGCTAGCATATTCTCACTAGAATAGTGATCACGACTGCGACTAACGGTGGCGCACAACGGTTCTTATTGAAACTAAGGCTACAACAAGGTATAACAAGCGGAAATCGGGTCTAGAGATGCGCAAGCTCACCCGGAGACTTGTGTAGTGGTTGATGACAACCGGCGCGGTCGGAGATGAGTTATTTGTTAAGAATTCTGGTGAAGACCGACGAAAGGGAACAATGAAATTCACCCTTCACGGAGCTCCCCTTGATGTTTTACTCCACCTATAAGATCTAAGGAGCACGACGCTTCTCCCCATCCACACCACAGGCTTCTAGGTGCATTGCATCGACGACTAGCCGAAGCTCGCTGGCGATGGCGTTGGGTTGGAAAGAGAGATATAGAGCGAGAGGGAGGATAATCGAGGATGAGGATTGACTAGAAGCTCGAGGCGGTCTTAGGTGGCTATTTTATACGGCTCGGCATGCTTGGACATGTTGGCACGACGGCGATGATGATCTCGAAATGGGCACGAATCGCTGCGCTCTAGACCAGCTAGCGGATACCAAACAAATTGAGCGAAGCTCTGAGATGTTCCTCGCCTCCAGGATGGTCTAGGGTTGCGGCAGCGACGTGGCTCGCCGGCAGCATGTCGGCCATGCGTAGGAATACGAGAACGACGGTTCTCTGTCGCGCAATCCCACCGGTCAGCGAGAGAACGAAACGGTATCTAGGCTTGGGTCGAGGTGGGCTGCTGATGGGCTGCTGCAAACCAAGCGAAATGTTTCTGATGCTACACGCGAGCATTAGTTAGAGGGTGAGGTAATGGGCCTCGGGCCACTTTCTGGATTGAGTTTGTTTCCTTTTCTTTATTCTTTCTGTTTTCTGTTTTAAGAATTTGTTTTCAATTTGAATTTCCAGATGTTTAAATACTATAAATTTTGTACATTATTTAAAATATTCCAGAGGTAATTATACTAATTGATTGCTCTAATCATTTTGGTATTTTTCAATACTCATAATTATATTCAAAATTATTTATTAAGTAGAATAATTAAGAACTAGGGTTTTAGGGTTTTAGAATTTTGTTTAAGACCTTAAAACTTTTTAATAACCTTGTTTTCAGTTTTATTTGGAGTAATGAAGTTTTAAAATGTTTACTGGTATCCATAGAGTTTATTTATATGTATTTAATCACATAGTAAGGTATACATTTCATTATAACTAATATAGTAGTTAGGGTTTGAATTGTAAATGTTTACCATGTGTTTTTAGGAGTTTTAATATTCTTGTACATCCTTTTATTTATATGAATAAAGATTATTGCTTAAGACATATTGTCCTCATGCTTGCGTTCATTAATGGTATCACCTTCCAGAATAAAATAGAGAGGTTGTTCTTTAGGCTAACTTATGAGAAAGAATGGGTAAAGATAGTTCCTAAGCACCTGCGATTATGATGGTTGAAAATGAAAAAGATGTGCTTAAGTGATTTGATATAGTAAAATATTCCTATAAGCCATTGAGAAAATAAGAGGATTGGTCAAATATATGAAATGGATATTAGGTTTGGTTATAGAATTAAGGTTACATGTTTACCAAGAATTCCTATCTTCCATATTTCATAATTCTTGACTTCTATTTGAAGAATTATTTTCCTGGATATACTACTCCTTCATATCCATCATCATGTGTTAACATGATGAGCTTTAATTCACAAGAATATTCTTATCCACCTTTTATTCTTCTAAATCCATTTATAAATCCAATGATCTTGACACTAAAGTTTTTCATAATCTTATCATATCCATACTTGGTTATATCAGCCACTCTACTGCTGATAACCTCCAATCCAACAAGTGGTTACTTCTAAATACATTCATACTTTTCCTTAATCATCCACCACTAATATTACTCCAGTAGCTGTATATATCAAACTTTACTTCACCTCAAGTGTTAGTATTTCCCAAGAGGAAACTACTACTACTTCTATAATCCAAAGTTGCTCTAGCATCATCTTAATCATACTATATTGTCTCTACTTAACTCTAGTATCTAATATTCCAACCTCACATTATATTAATGTGACATGTAATGACTAATCTAGGATAATATATCTAGACTAGGGTTTAATCATGTTCTATCCACCAATGTCACTTATACATGATATAAGCATTCAATCTTGGTGAGTAAAGCATGATCATTATAATCCTTTGATCCTTTATAGTTTAGGTTTCCAGTTGGCTAACCAAAGTTTCATCAATACAACATTACAGTTGTATTGAAATTATCTTCTTAGTATCTCTATTGGATTAAGAGATGTTATTCATTTACTATGCCTACTTAATCCAATAGGAATACTCATTGGTAACTATCTCCAATATTCATCCTTGTAAATTTCTTTGTTACCATACAAATATATATTCCAGATAACTCTTCTATCCATTCAGAAGTGAGTTAACTCCATCAATTATCACAATGATCTTATTCTCTTCCAACATTCCCATCCTATAGATGATATCTAAAACTAGCATTGCCACTTACCTCTTCTTACTTCTTTCTCTAAAGGACTTTAAGTGAATGCTATGATAAGGACAAGAGTTGCTAGGTCAAGAATTGATAGGTTAAGAATTGGTGAATCAACAGTTGATTACCCAACATTGATGAACAACCGATATTAGAATAAGATTCAGTAGAGATGATAAGGATTGATATGGGAAGAAAGATATATGGTGAATGATCTTGACTTGGTTTCTTTCCTACTCAATATCACTAAAGAGTTAAGGTTAGGTATTACCATGATACTCATGGTAGGAATGGATAAGAATGATATAGGTCAAGTCTTAGTTATTGAATTCTTGTTACTTGGTATTCATGAGTTATTGTAATGAATACTAGGATGTGATCACTTAAAGATCATATATCAATCATTAAACAATGTATTGTGATTTAATTTTATTGCATTTGATCTACGCTTAGATCAAATCATGTTTACCCAAAATAAGGTTTTAGCAAAGGTCATATTGAAACTTATCGCAGTCAACTTGATGATCTACTTCAATTCCATCAAGTTGAGGGAAGCTTCAATCACTTTGACATATTTTTATTTAAAAGCGCGAACATTATTCGGATTTTCTATGCATGAATGCAATGCACACATCTGTGTTCATCTTATTTCTAAGCTCTAATGCTGGGATGTTACAGACTCTCCCCCTTAAAATAAACTTCGTCCCCGAAGTTCGTACACTCTTTCGTTTTAGAATGAGGAGTTGTCCTATATTGGTTATGACACGTCTCAGCTCCATGATAACCTCAACGTAAATAATTGTATTATTCTATATCCGAATCTTTTCCTTGAATTCTCACCATACTTGGCAATCTTCAACTTGTTGTCTCCAATACTCCAAAGTTCCTTTTACTTTACTCCCTTAGGGATTTTTCCTTATTATGAACTCCTTAAATAGGGGTCTTTTCTTTTGTTCATTTTCCTAATTAGGTATCCTAATCCAACTCCTTTACTTGATCATCAAACTTTGTTATTATTCTATATAGGGTCTAGGAAGTCTCACTAAAACATGATTTTTTAATTCTATTAGACAATAGTTGAGGCTAAAAGATTAATCTTTGATTTATCACTGTATGAGTTGTACTGGTAATCCTTCCAAGATTGGATTTGAACTCAGTTAGTCCATACCCATTGGAATTTCTTGTTCCTCTATACTTGTCCAATTGGAGGTGCTTTGTTCCCTCTTAACTATCATTTAAGAGTTGTTTCCTCTAGAATTAGTCTATTAAGATTAATCTATTTTATCACCCTTAAGATTTTGTCTTAGCAAGCTTTAGATAATGCTTTAATTATCACCTTAAGTACTTATTCAACTTACATTTATTAATTACCTTAAGGTTTGAGTACTACTACCTTGAAATAAACTTCGATCTTTCATCCAGACAAACTTCAGAGAGTACTTTTCTGATGACTTTCTTTTAACCTTATGAAAATAAGGCTTGCTATTTTTTTGTAGGTTAGTCCTTCTTCTCCAACCTTTATTCGGAAAGTCAGATACTGTTACTTTCATTTTTAATGTTTACTCTCCCCCTTAGGGTTTACTAATAGTCTTCAAGCTGTCTATATAGTATTTATTGGCTTTATAATTAGAATATTGGTCACTATCCAGCTTATACTCTACCTAGTTAGGGTCTTATGAAAGATTGTACGGTGTATCCACACAATTTTGGATCTCCGAAGTGAATCTTTCAGCATTATTTGTCTTACTTACTATTTGGACATTTTCGCTTTGATAGGTCTCACTTTGCGAAGCGCCTCGAAAGACGGTCGCTTAAAATTTTATACTCCTTCAGGTATTACTTATCTTAGGCCAAGTTTTATGCTCTTTATGCAATACTAAGATGATCTGGTTAACTAAGTCAACCAAATACCAGTTGCGGACAAATACCAGCTGCGAACCATCCTAGGGTGTATGTATTACCCTACGGTTCTTCGACGTACTATTGGCATTCTCTCTGAATTGTCAGAGCTTGAATACCATTTTGGTTCCAAAAAAATTCTTCTTTGCACCTATTCATGATACTTCCATGAACTTGGTACTACTTCATTAACTTCTTAGCAACATCCCTATTATGGGTGAACTTTAAGTTTATTACTTGTTGCTCCATATAATTTCTATATTAATCTTTCTTCTTATAGCTGACTAAGAATGATCTGAACTTGATTCATCCTTTAAATTGTTTTGATACTCCTTATACTTAGCTTCACTCTTCATGTAAGCCTTCATCTTGGTCTTTGGAACTCGTCACTCTCTTACACGAATTCCCTTTTCTATCTAGGTCTATAACATCAAGTAATAACTGGATGTTCCAACATGCATTTGCACACCAAGTCAAACTTCATGTACAGATCTAGTCAATCAAGAAGATCCAAGAAAAAAACAAATAAATCCAAATGTGGTACATATAACACACAATATTCTAAGCCTAGAATATAGTAGTTGAGTATAATATCTCTAGAATTCAGGCTTAGTTGTGTAGTATATGACACCTCCTCATATAGGTTTACATTGTGATACTTAGCACATAGGGTCAAACTATACTTTTTTCTCAATATTTACCCTAATTTCTCAATTGCAACAAGATAAATTTAAGCAAAGTGGTCTCAATTTGGTTTTGACTAATCTTTAGTCTCACTTTTGGAATGGCTAATATACCCAACCTTTCTTTATTGGTAAACTAACCTCACATGATTACTCCAAAAGACTAATCAGATTCTATTTGCTAACTTAAACCAAAGATTATTAGAATTTTCTAGCACTTATGAGTTCTATCATAGTTCTACCATGTTATTTCCTTACTTCTACCTCAAGATAATCTACTAATTACTTTTCATAATTATACTCTCATCATGGTTTCGGAGCTAATCTCACCATGATCTTGTTATGTTTTACCTCTTTATGATGATTTAAGAGTTAATCTAACCATGATGACTTTGTTTCTCACTACACTATTATTAAGTCTTAACATAATTTCACTTCATCACGTAGAATTCTCAAGTGAATCCGACATGATTACTACTCATTACATCAACATTCATCCATATGATATTCATCATATTGTCTTTGGCTATCAACTAACCACAAGATTCCACTGTCTTACATGAATTCTAGGGTTAGGCTACACCATTAAGACTACTTCAATTGATGTCTTACACTTGCTCCTAATCCCCTGTGACTAATTGGCTTTCCTAAAGTATCTTGGTGAGTTATGTCTCCTTCGGAAGACACTAAATAGCACTTTACTAAGAGAAGATGGACAACTATTTCTAAGAAACATGATTATACACCTCGTGAAAAGGTTATCCTCAAGTGGATACTCATCACAATTAATAAGAATATTTGGTTTAGATAAGATGGCTCCTTAGTCACTATCCAACATACAGATCTACATAAAGGGTTTTAATCCTAATGTCAAAGCATATGCTCTGATACCAACTGAGGTGACCCACCATACCACTGCATGATGTAGTACACTATAGTCGTTGACATAACACCAATGAAACACCGTTCACTAGTATTACATCCCTCAGAGTGGTACAACAGAAACACAACAGGTCCAAGACATGACTATAGGTTACAACTCAACTCTTTACACTAGATCCAGAGAACACTCTAGGTTAAAGAGAGAGAAAGAAACTTCTTACAAAGAAGAATCATAAATAAACAACTCAAAAACTATCATACTAATAAGACTAGTATCTGAACTATTGGTCTGGCATTGCTGCTATTGCAATATACTACATAAATAGGTTCTATGGCTAGAGCTTATATTCCTATCTAATCCGTAACTTCGTCTTCACCTGAGTTGATGTATATGTTGACTTTCTTGACTTCATTGAAGAGCTTTAGCTTTTGATGATGATTCCTGGAGCATAACTTGATGTAGACATCGTCTGTACTGGCTTTAGAACCTAGCAAGGGTTAAGAAGATACGTTGAGTACGAGCGTACTCAGCAAGTTCACTATAAAAGGAGTGTTTGATGCACTATATCTACAGCCACAGACCAAAGGTCGTAGGCAATGCAAGTTTTCGTAAACATTTCTTCAAAGGTTACTTTTATTTTGAAAAGCTATGTCCGTCAGCCTTCACGGGTTTACCAGAACTTTCATGGAGTTCCTTTCCCGCCATGTTCGCAGCTCCTTCCCGGAACAGGGAGTAACAAGTTACAGTTCTTACACTCTGCAGAGGTGCGTTGCTTTACCCATGAGCGACCTTAGCCTTGTTGCACAACGAAGTCATGAGCTTGTCCACACTTCCTTGGTATGGGGCCCAGTCTAAGATCCAAGCCAATCACTATCCTTCTCCGCGACCCCGCATACACCGCAATTGTTGTATGCCCAAACTCAAGGTAGACTTTTCCCCGTATAAAACGGCTATACCTTAGTTGGATACACACAACAACCATTAACACTAGAAATCTGTCTTTTGTAAGCCCAGATCCACGGTAGACCTTTCCCCTTATAAAATGGCTATACCCAAAATCTGCAACTTACAAATGCCCAGAACAGTGTCCAATGCATGCGAAAGGGATCTGATCCAGCTGACTTCCCAGTGCCCATATAGATCTCATGGTTAACGCGTAATATACGGTGCAAGAATCACTGGCGACATTGGTTGTTAAGTCCGAGATAATATGTTCCTTTACCACCGGAACTTTCATAGTAGGTTATTACCTCATGGTAAATAACCTATAATCATATTATTATGAAAATAGTGTTTTTTGACCTTTTTCAAATGCAGGTGATGACAACACTGGATTTGCAAAATACTTTACAGAAAATAATCAAAGGACATGAGCAAGTGTGAACTTGCCTGTTGTGATTGCAAGAATATGCACTCACGGTCTTCAAGACAATATAAGATCCAATATCTGAAATCAGCATCATTGGTCCAGTAAGGACTAATGTTTAAAGAATCAAGATGCTATTATGCATAAGTAATGTAATGCAATTGATAAACACGAATCCCGGGAATAACGTTGTTCTAGGGTTTGGATATTGGAAATGGATTCTTTAGAATGTGTTGTCCTTTTAGATAAGTTTCACACTTGTGCTTCTTGTTAGGGCTTGTGAATGTGTGTGAAACAATACGTAATTATAACATCATACAACAATAAGTTACAAAATTGTGGAATGCTATTCAAAGATTACTTATATAAGAATTGCCTTATCTTCAAATCTTACTTTACAAGTATTGGCATTTATAAGGAACTTAAGTATTAACAATCTTAATATACAAGTAAAGTATAAAGTAATGTGATTGTGATTAGTTGCCATCTGTTGATTTAAGTGGCAAAAAGAATAACTTTTGAAGAAAAGATTTCTTTTCTAAGGACTAAAAAATCTTTGTGGTTAATTAAATGTGGTCGATGTTGTTTGTGCTTGCTTGAATAGTTTGGACTTGAGGTGCTTTACGACTTAATTATAATAGACCAAAGTTAACTATAAAACACATAATAAGGTCTTTAGCATTATACTTAAAGTCTTGTAGACTAAAGTTAGCTTTAAAGACATAGATGGACTTAAGGTATATTGCTTATATTATTTGTACCTTGTGTACTTTATAATGTTTCCTTAAAGTTACTTAAGAATGGTTATACTTTTATTTGGTGTCGTGGTTTCTTGATTTTATAATGGAACATAATCATTTATCATTTTGTGAATGAATGGTTATAAGTTGTAATCAAGGAAATATCATTACTTAACTACTTATGGATTCACTATAGTGTTTTGATTTGTTTATAAACTTGTGGTTGAAGTAAGTAAAAAGGTTTTATTTAATCCCAAATTATTCTTGAAGATTTTATACTTTATATAGATCTTTTTAGAAAATAAACTACACATATGGTTGAATGATAATTCAATAAAATTGTATTTAAAATGTGTTAAACCATTTTGACTTTATAATATCAATATTTAGGACTAATACTATTAATTAGACTCAATTGGCTAATTTTAGAAATATTAGCAATTTTTATCTACCCTTATATGAATTATTAACTAAGGAAATAGGTTTAAATTCAAGTTATTAAAGTATTTAAATTTTATTTACTTTAAAAGTGGAATATTATAATTTTAACATGTAGGTATCATTTTTGTGATCATTTTGGTATATTACATTTATTTTTGTGATTTATAAATAATAAGATATGATTTTTATAAGTTTTATTACTTTATAAATACTAAATAAATAAAAAGTATTTAATTAAGTGAAATAATAATGCATGATTATAGTTTTAAATTACAGTTCTTATTTTTCTAAGCTTTTTGTTATTTTATTTATATTTTTAACATTTCCAAATATTAAATTATGTATTATCAAAGTATTATTACTTATAAAACCTTTATTAAATAATATTTATTTAAATAATTATCATAATAATGTTTGATAATAATTTTAAGTTGTAGATTTTATTTTTTTGAAAATTTTCATATATTAAACACATTTTTCCGAGTTATAAAACAAAAGTTATTGAATTCACAAGATTTAATCATTTTATTACATTTTAGGAAATATTTATAAAAGAAAAGTTATCTTATAATGTTTTATCTATTTCCTAAACAGAAAATACTTTTTGTACCGAAGCTAAACCTACCCTAGTCACTGACTAGTGGGCTAGTGGCCACATCATATGCTCAGGTTAGTGAATGCATTTGTTACTAGCCTTGATTCTACTCACAGTCATTGACAGATGGGACGAAGGCCACATCAGATGCCACATAGGAAAGGACTGGGTCAACATGTTGAATGGGTCAAGGATGATGTGGGCACGATGTCATAGTGACGTCACCTCGCCGATGACGCAAAGACGGCGAATGACGGCGATGATCTAGTGACTTCTACCGAATGTGATGACAATGGTTCGAACCAGTGCACTCCGGGGAGGCTAATAGCGGTGGCGCTGCTAGCATATGGTCACTGGAACAGTGATCATGACGGCGACCAACAGCGGCGCAAGGCGGTGCCTATTGAAACTAAGGCCACAACAAGGTATAACAAGCGGAAATCGGGTCTAGAGATGCGCAAGCTCACCCGGAGACTTGCGTAGTGGTTGATGACGACCGGCGCGGTCGGAGATGAGTTCTTTGTCCAGAATTCCGGCGAAGACCGACGAAAGGGAACGATGAAATTCACCCTTCATGGAGCTCCCTTGATGTTTTACTCCACCTAGAAGATCTATGGAGCACGACGCTTCTCCCCATCCACACCACAGGCTTCTAGGTGCATTGCATCGATGGCTAGCCGAAGCTCGCCGGTGATGGCGTCGGGTTGGAAAGAAAGATAGAGAGCGGGAGGGAGGATAATCGAGGATAAAAATTGACTAGAAGCTCAAGGAGGTCTCAGGCGGCTGTTTTATACGGCTTAGTAGGCTTAGACACGTCGACACGACGACAATTGATGGGGATATGCCTACTGGGTTTACCCAACAGGACGTTTCCGACTGGCCCGTGAGCTGGCGAGTGGGCCTGCATAACGGCGAGTGGATTGAAGCCCAGCAAGGCATCGAGCGACTGGAAGCTGAAGGCCCAGGCGAGTAGATAGGCCCAGTCGAATCAGGCTAAACGACTACCGAAGCTTTAACTGAATCGGTTGAGATATGTAAACCCTAGGGGAGGTGAGCCTATATAAACCTCCCTATAGGGCGAGTACAGATACGTTCACTCATACACCCAAGCGACTCGCCGCCTAGCCGCCGAGCTCGCCCATTGTAACACCTCCATAATACAATCCAGCAGGAGTAGGTCTTTACCCTCCGGGGGGCCGAACCTGGGTAAAACCCTGTGTCTTTGCCCTCATCTCGCACCGCAGATGGCTGGCCACCCTTGCCCCTCATTCTACTACTCGCTGCCGATCGCAGCATCTGCCGTGACCATTCCCACGACAGTGGCGCCCACCGTGGGGCCTAGCCGGTCCGGCCGGTGTTCTGCGGCGAGATCCAATCTGCCCATCAACGAGACGGTCGCCACCGGCCGCATGATAGCGATCGGCGAGATGCTCCAAATCTTGCCGAGCAGCTACGTCCCGGCGGCGCGACCCGTCACGCACAGCGTGATCCTGCCCATCGGCACGATCAGCCTCTTCGTCGGCCTCACCGACGTCATCGTCTCGGAGGACTCGGCTCGCATCCGCGAGTCGCCGCCACGCGATTGGCTCTCCGAGAGCCAGATCCGCACGATCCACCGCCTCGCCTCCGAATACAATTCGGCCCACAACAACGTGGCCGAAAACTCAGCGGCCGCAGAGGACGCGGCCCTCAATGACGACGCCGACTCGGCGACCCCGGCGTCACTCGCCGGGTCCATCACCGCGGCTTCATCCGCGGGTTCCATCGCCCAAGTCTCCAACGTGGGAGACTTCGAGGACCCCTCCATCCTCGGGATCTTCGAATTCGACTCCGGGTCGGAGAACTCCGCCGACCTCCGCGACGGAACCGGCCGCCACGCCGCGACCTACATGGCCACCGGCGCCGATCCGCCGGAGGATCCATTCTCCACCCTAATCCCTCCTAACGCCACGGCAACGGAGGTCGAGGAACTCTGCCTGAAACTGGCGGAGGCGGTGCGCAAGGAGCAAGCCGAGCACGAAAAATTTCACCTCGAGCAGGTGATGGCGCAGGACCTATCACGCTACCACTAGCAGCGGATCAGGTCACGCCTGAACCCCACCGTTCAAGGGCGTGCCCTGAACTTCGACGACGAAAACGACCCGGCCCGCGTGGCCGAACGTGCGATCTGCGAGAACGCGCCACCAGGAGGAAGCGCCCGGCCCCCGCCAGGATCAACGGCGAGGGGCACCCCACCTCCACCCAACCGCACCCCTCCCAGGGACCAGCCGCGGATAGTAGTCTCCTCACGGGAGCGAGACGCAAACGGCCTCCCACTGTTCTCCACCCCAATGGACAACCTCGTGGCAGGCCGAGCAGCAGCCGACAGCATCACAGCCACCGGCGACGGCGCCCTGCAGATCCAATACGTCAGGGCCCTGCTCGCGAAGGCCGTCGAGCAGCAAAGAGCGGGCGCTGACTCAGCAGGTCGAGTATACTCGCGTTCCTCGGGAAGCAGAGCGGCCTCCAGCGGCCGCCCAGCGGCGGCAAACACCCTCAACTGCCCGCCACCAGAGCCACTGCAGCTCCAACACCGACCCGCGAACGCGGCACTCTCCACCAACGACCCCAGACCGGCAACTAACCTCGTCGCTGCCAACGGGCAGCCCACCGACGCCCGCACCCACATCATCAACAATCAAAGTTGGCGCGCACGCCAGCCCGACGACTTGCGACATACCCTAACTTATCGCCGCGACGGCGAGCCCATGGGGTCGCTCAGTCGACTCGGACCCAAGTGCTTCGGACCAATGATCCGAGGCAAGAAGTACCCGCCAAACTTCAAGGCGCCGAAAGAGATAGAAAAGTACGACTCCTCGTACGACCCCGCCGTCTGGCTCGACACATACCTCATGGCGATGGGGATCGCAGGCCACACTGACCTGCTAGCCGATCGTTACCTCCCCCTAATGATGGAGGGGACGTGCAGGCAGTGGATCAACACCCTCCCCTAGGACAGTATCGACTCCTCGGAGGAGATGCGTGATTCCTTCGTCAGGCACTTCGAGTGCTCCTACACCCGCGCCACCACCATCGAGGACCTGGAGCGATGCGTCCAGGGACCCCGCGAGTCGACCCGCAATTGGGTCCAACGGTGGCAAGAACTGTGGTACAACGCGGCCGGCATCCACCCGGACACCGCGATCCATTGCTTCAAGACCTCGTGCCGTTACGAGCCCCTGGTCGCCAAGCTCAAGCGACACTCCCGCACACTCGACAACATCCCCGACCTCCTCGAGATCGCCAAACGGTACGCCGAGGAAGATCCAAACCAGGAAACTGACGACAAGTCAGGAGGACAACGCCGCACGAGCGGAAACGACGGCGGACGCCGATCCGACCTACGCTACAGCGGCACTCACCTCGTCGCCAACGCCGGGCACGCGCAGCGCGAGCCCAAGAGCTTCCACCGCGACGGAGGCCAACTCCGCGACGGCGGCAACTACAAGAACAAGCCAAGGTTCGACCCCGGGGCCCTCCTTAACCAACCATGTGCGTTTCATAGCAGGGAAGGGAAGCCCGCAACGCACACCACCGCCGACTGCCACACCCTCAGGGAAATCGAGAAGGCACGGCGAGCGCGGGAGGACCCCGACAACGACCCGCCAAACGGCGGAAAATTCGGCAAAGTGGCCGGCTCGCTCCACACCTTCACAGGCTTCAACACGAAGTGCGAGAAGAAGGTTATCGCCCGCGCTATCGCCGTCAACGCGGTGGCCCAGGCGGACGTTCCCCAGTTCCTCAACTGGTCGGAGCAGCCCATCACCTGGAGTCGTCAAGACCACTCGCCACGCATCGAGTACCCAGGTCGAGTCGCCCTGGTGGTCAAGCCCAAGGTCGGCGACTACTGGCTCCCCAAGACGTTGATGGACGGCGGCAGCTCCATCAACATCCTGTACCTCGACACCTTCAGGCGGCTGTGGCTCCCGCAGTCGATGATCGAGACGACCCACACCACATTCCACGGCATCGTCCCCGGTCGGAAGGCGTACCCGATCGGTAAGGTCACGCTGCCAGTCACCTTCGGCACACCGGCAAACTTCCGCACCGAGCGGATTGTCTTCGAGCTGGTGCCCTTCGACAGCCCCTACCACTGCGTCCTGGGGCGCCAGGCGTTCGCTAAATTCATGGCAGCACCCCACTACGCGTATAACGCGATGAAGCTCCCCGGGCCGTGCGGCGTCATCACCATCCACGGCGACCCCGACATGGCCGCCGAGTGCGAGGCCAAAGGAGCCGAGCTCGCTGACGCCGTCATCGCGGCGGAGACCAACCACGCTGACGAACTCGCCAAGTATGCGAGCGGGGTAAACAACGACGACCCCACCATACTCAAGAAGCCCAACTCAGAGGGCGCAAACACCTCAACCTTTGAGGCCACGACGCACACCCGCACCGTCGAGCTGGTCCCAGGCGACTCCAGCCAGACGGTGACGATCGGGACGGGCATGAGCCCAGCATAGGAAGGCGCGCTCATCGAGTTCCTCCGTGAGAACAGGGACATCTTCGCATGGAAACCATCTGACATGCCCAGTGTCCCTAGGGAACTCGCTGAGCACAAGCTAAACGCCGACCCCAAAGTGCGACCTGTCAAGCAGTCGCTGCGGCCCTTCAATGAAGAACGCCATCGAGCAATCGCCGAGGAAGTGCAGCGTCTACTCGCTGCCGGCTTCATCCGGCCAATCAAGTACTCCAAGTGGCTGGCAAACCCAGTCCTGGTCGAGAAGAAGAACGGGACCTGGAGAATGTGTATCGACTACACAAACCTGAACAGCGCCTGCCCCAAAGAGCAGTTCGTCCTCCCGCGGATCGACCAGATAATCGATTCAACCGCGGGCTCGGAGTCGCTATGTTTCCTCGACGCCTACTCTGGGTACAACCAGATAAAAATGGCAGTCGAAGACGAGGAGAAGACGGTGTTCATCATGCCGTTCGGTGCCTTCTGCTACACCGCCATGACCTTCGGCCTCAAGAACGCCGGGGCGACCTACCAGCGGTGCATGCAAGAATGCCTCGCGAGCCAAATCGGCCGCAACATCCACGTCTACATCGACGACGTGGTCGTAAAATCCGCTCGCCAAGGCGACCTACCCGCCGACCTGGCGGAAACATTCGCCAACCTGCGAAGATATAAGATAAATCTCAACCCCGGTAAATGCACCTTTGGTGTACCTGCCGGACAACTACTGGGGTACGTCGTCTCCAAACGAGGGATCGAGGCGAACCGCACGAAGATCGACACGATCGCCCGGCTCGGCAAACCCGAGTGCCTGCGCGACGTCCAGAAGCTGGCCGGACGAGTAGCGGCTCTCAGTCGCTTCATCCCCCGACTGGGCGAAAAGGCGATGCCCCTATACCGCCTGATGCGCAAGAACCCCACCTTCCAGTGGGACAAGGAGGCGGACGACGCGCTTCGCGACCTCAAAAAGGTGCTACTCGCCGCACCATTACTCGCTGCCCCCGCCGACAAAGAACCCATGCTGGTTTACGTCGCGGCTTCCGAGCGCGTCGTCAGCGCCGTGATGGTCGTCGAGCGACCAGAGGAAGGAAAGGAGCGCCCAGTCCAGCGGCCGGTGTACTACATCAGCGAGGTCCTCACCAAGTCGCGCCAGCGGTACCCACAGTACCAAAAGCTAGTATACGCAGTCTTCAGAGCTCAGCGGCGCCTGCCGCACTACTTCCAGGAGCACCCGATCACGGTCGTTTCCTCAGATCCACTGCAAGACATCATCCGCAACCGCGAGGCGACCGGGCGGGTCGCCAAGTGGGCCGTCGAAATCGGCGTCCACAACATCAAGTACGAGCCACGAAAAGCGATCAAGTCACAGGCACTGGCAGACTTCATCGCCGACTGGGAAGAAGCCCAGCAGCCAGAGAAGCTGTCGTACCTCCATTACTGGAGCCTGCACTTCGACGGCTCCAAGAACGCGGACGGTGCAGGCGCAGGGATAGTGCTAACTTCACCAAAGGGCGACAAGCTCCGCTACATCCTCTGCCTCGACTTCACACCTTGTACCAACAATATGGCTGAATATGAGGCCCTACTCCACGGCATGCGAGCCGCCAAGGAGATGAACGTCAATAGCCTCCGCTGTTACGGAGATTCCGACCTTGTCGCGGGGCAAGTCGCTGGCACCTGCGACGCCGTCTCCCCTACCATGGCGGCGTACCGCCAAGCAGTCGACAAGTTGGGCGGACACTTCACCGGCTACTCCGTCGAGTGGATCGACAGGCGGAAGAACGAGGAGGCCGACGTACTCTCTCGCATCGGGTCGGCTCGACTCGCACCACCCGCCGGCGTTTTCCTCAACACGATCTCTAAGCCATCAGTCTCTCCCCCGAGGGAGATCGACATCGGAGTCCCACTCCAACCAGAGGCAGCCTTGGTCGCACTCGTCAACGAGCCAGACGACTGGACCAAGCCCTACATCGCCTACCTGGAAGCCGACACCCTGCCGGCAGACGAGACGGACGCTCGGATGATCGCTCGCCGATTCAAGTCCTACACTATCATTGACGGCGAACTCCATAAGCGCAGCGTCATCGGCGTATTCCAACACTGTGTCCAATCACCTGAAGGACGCAAGATCCTATACGACATCCACTCCGGTGACTGCGGCCACCACGCCGCTGCTCGCTCCCTGGTCGCCAAGGCTATGCTACACGGCTTCTACTGGCCCACCGCGCACGCTGATGCCGTCGATATCGTCCAGCGGTGCGCCGGGTGCCAGAAGTACGCCAATCAGACGCACGTACCAAGCTCGGCGCTCAAAACAATCCCCATTACCTGGCCGTTCGCCGTATGGGGCATGGACATGGTAGGCCCCTTCAAGAAAGCCCCCTCCGGCTACACCCACCTGCTAGTCGCCGTCGACAAATTCACGAAGTGGGTGGAGGCCAAGCCAGTCCGGAAATGCGACGGGAAGACCGCCACTAAATTCATACGCGAGCTCATATATCGCTACGGGTTCCCAAACAGCATCATCACGGACAACGGCACCAACTTCGCCAAGGGTGCCATGGCCGAATTCTGCGAAGAGCACCACATCCGGCTCGACCTCGCGTCAGTCGCCCACCCGGAATCCAACGGCCAGGCGGAACGGGCCAACCAAAGTATCCTCCACGGCCTGAAGCCGCGACTCCAAGTACCACTCGAGCGCACCGCCGGGTGCTGGGTCGAGGAGTTGCCCTCTGTCATCTGGGGAATCCGTACCTCAGTCAACAGATCGACGGGATTCACTCCCTTCTTCACGGTCTATGGTGCCGAAGTAGTCATGCCCACCGACCTCGAACACGACTCGCCGCGGGTCGTCCACTATACGGAGGCTGCAAACGAGCTTACCCGCCAAGACGGGATCGACCAACTCGACGAAGCACGCGACTTCGCTCGGTCACGCACCGCTATCTACCAGCAGGGACTCCGCCGCTACCACAGCCGGTGGGTGAAAGCTCGCACCTTCCAGGAAGGCGACCTGGTGTTACACCTCATCCAGGACAAGAAGGGCATGCACAAGCTCTCCCCTCCGTGGGAAGGCCCATTCGCTATCGGGCGCGTACTCGGTAACGACGCCTACTAACTCATCGACGTCCGCGGGGACGGCGAACTCGACGTCAAGCGACCATGGAATGTAAACCTCCTCCGGAAGTTCTACTCCTAGAACCCCACACATGTACTCTCCAGTCGCTATGAAATAAAAAGAAACGGTTACCGCAAATTGCGCCTACTCTCCATGACTTGTGCCACTCGCACTTGTAATAACAGCGTTACGCTAAATGCAGAAGTCAACCTTTGGTACAGCGATCGACACGGCTAAGTAGTGCGGTGTAAGAGCACTGAATCACCTCAGGTCTTGCATCGTCCACGAAAAACGCCAACCCGGATCCCCATTGGAGTCGCCTAGCTCGACTGGTTCTACGAGCCAAGACAACTGCCCTCGCTTCTCACAGCGACCTTGGTCCTCCGCATCCTCGGCATAGCGACTCGAACGGCTAAATACCACGCTCGGGGACTGAAGACCAGTTCGTCGCGAGCGGACAGGGAAAACGCCAAGTAAGAGAGCATGCCCAGGACTCGCCACGCGACTGACCCCACGGGCCAGGCAGGAGTGACGCGCTCACACCAACGCGCTAAGTCCTCAACCACCCTCGAGTCGGGCCTAGAACTACCAAGTACCACGCTCGGGGACTCGGCCACCCGACCTCGTTCGCGCACGGGAAAACGGTAAAGTACAGAGCACTCAAGGGAGTCGCCTAGCGACTGGCTCTTCGAGCTCGGGCGAGTCGACCAAAACATCAAAACACATGACAACAACACATACATCATATACGAGGTGAACCCCACAAAAAGGGCGGACGCGCTCGGGGACTCGTTCACAAATCAATCAATCACAAACACACAACAAATACCAAAATAGACACAACGTCTCATTCAATTGGGTATTGCATTGTTTCGTGCTAACAAAATATGCCCGCGTGGCAGACCTGCTACTAACGCCACAAGGCAAACCATCCTACTCTGCAGGCTTCGATGACGACTCGCCAACATCCCGGCGATTGCGGATGAACGCCGTGTACGGGTTTGACGGATACGTCGTCAGCTCACCCGCCATCGCCGCGCGAAAAGGTTGCTCGACTTTGAAGTCACGATGCGGCGGCTCGGGGTCGTTCGGCGCGACGACCGTCTCCTGGTACGGAAGGAGGTCGCCCATTGCCCAGACACATTCTGAGTACGTGGCGGCACGCTCCTGCAACTTGAGGACCTCGGACAGCTCCACCGCGCCAGTCGACGATGGATATCCACTCGTCACATCGTCGATGTCGAAATCTTCGGGGAAGTGGGCGAGTCCAAGGCTCAGGGCCGTCGACGCTCCGCGCCGAAACGCCGACCGCGTCATGTACTCAACAACCGCAGGCGCCTTCTCCAAATATTTCCACACCTCAACGAGGTCGCTGGGAATCACCTCCGTGGGCGATATCTCTTGGAGATAGGCACGGATGCACGTCGCCGACAGTGTCGCCGAGTCGACGAGCATACTTACGCACTGCCTCGCGTCGAGCGAGCTCGCCTCTCCTTCGCTATCAATGATGCGACCTGCGAGTAGAAGACAATAATGAGCACGACAGACACCAAAAAAGACACAACCACCGGAAAGGGAAGGGGTACTCACCAAGCAACGGACGGGCGAGTTCCGTGATGAAGCATTGAAGCGATGTATGGTCGTCCTGAAGACCGGCAATAAGGACTTCCGACACCTTGCGATCCTCCTCAGCGGCTGCAATGGCGGCCTTAGATCGCTCGTCAGCCGAGCTCGCTTCTTCCTTCGCCTCCCGCAGCTCGCGCTCGAGGTTGGCGATCCGCTGTTCAGCGGCACTCAAGGCCGATTGCGCCAACGCCAATTCACCAGCAGGGACAAGCCCCTGGCGAGCTTCCTCGGCCTTCTGAGCAAAAGCCTGAAGCCCTTTGTTCGCTTCCAGGACGATGGCCAGCTCCTTCTCCGCGCGCTGCTTCGCGGCCAATCGGTCCGCCGACTCAAGCTGCAGACCCTGCACATCATCGAAAAAGTTAGTCAAAACGAAATTCCTAAGTGCCCACCCGCTGAAATTCAGAGAGTGCGCACTCGGGGACTGGCGATCAAGAAATTCCTAAGTGCCCACCCGCTGAAATTCAGCGAGTGCGCACTCGGGGACTGGCGATCAAGAAATTCCTAAGTGCCCACCCGCTGAAATTCAGCGAGTGCGCACTCGGAGACTGGCGATCAAGAAATTCCTAAGCGACCACCCGATAAAATTTAGCGCGTGCACACTCGGGGACTGGATGCGAAAATAAAAAGACGAGAAATTATAAGAATCAGGCCGCTGCAAAGCACCGACCTAATCCTCGGGGACTGGATGTACCTGGATGGCTGCGCCAAGCATGCCATGGAGTTGTATCGCGTCCACGGACGCGAGTAACGCCAGCGTGTGCCCACGACGTTGGTCGACTTCAGCATCGGCGGTCCCAGGAGCGTGGCTCGAGGGCGCAGCTCCACTCGTCGTGGCAGCGTTGGTCACGAAGCGTGGGAAGGTAGAGATAGAGGCACCCGTTCCAAGGGAGGTCGCCTCCGCCGTTCCAGGCAAGGAAGCGCCCTCCTTCGTAGACGCGGCTGCCTCCACCGGGGGCCCGGCCGGCGCGATCGCCGTGTCGTCAGAAATTGTGACGACGTCATCACCCCTGGCCTTCTTGCTGCCATCCGCCGAGGCGACGACCTCGTTCGCCTTCCTCTTGCGGGAAGGGTCCTCCTCGCTAACGACGGGTGGCACCTTAGCGACGGTCGGATGGCCCATCCTCTTCACTCCGGTCCTGTGCATCAATCGAATAAGCAAAAACAATCGAAATAGTTATGAAAAGCAAGGAAGGGTAAGTGCACTCACTTGGCGACTGGGATGAAACGTAGCCCCGTACGGAGGCCGGCCTGTTTTTCCAGTTCAGGGCCCAGTCGGCGACTGAGCCCCATCTCCAGGACGTCGCGTTCCTAAGACACGGATGGATTCTTCGTCGTTGAGGCCGCAGCTGGAGCCTCTGGGACATCCTCGGCAAGAGCCTCCTTGCGAGGCGAAGTCGCCGTAGCCGGAGCCTCCTTGCGAGGCGAAGCCGCTGCAGCTGCAGCCTCCCCCAGCCCAGAGACTGGGGCGAATGGCGGAGGCATTGAAGCCAGAGGCACTTCCACGGTCGCCGCGTCCAGTGCGGCTGTCACTGGTGGCGCGTCATCAGCGGCGGGGCTGGGAGCATCAGAGCTGCTCGCCGAGTGCGGCGGCGAGGCCGGCTTTGATGGCTTCGTCTTCTTCTTCGGGGGAGCCCTTGCCCCCCTTTCCTTCTTCTTCTTCGACGGAGTGGCTTGACGGCGCGAGGTGGTCTCTGGGAGCTCGTCGTCATCATCGTGGCGCTCGAGGCTTCTGCTTGCCTCGATCTCGCGCTGTCGTTGTCTGCGGGTCTTTCGGACCAGTGGGGCGACCTCCTCCTCGGACTCGTCATCATCGTCCTCGTCGCCCTTCACGGGCGGCGATTCGCCCACGTCCTGGGCGGATGAGCCCGAGCTCTCGTCGTCCGAAGGAGGGAGCCACCCTTCCACCACTTGGAATAGCTGCAACGAATACAGAATGGAATCAAAATTACCGCAACTGCATAGACTGCGACTGCGAGCAAAGTAAGGTGATTACCGTCGGAGCTGGACGCTTTGCGGTATAGGGGGCGACCCCAGCCTGCGCATCCAGGTACACCGCCTGGGTAATCTTCTTCAGCGCTGGGAGGTAGTCCTCCAGTTTCCAATCGTCGAGGCAGGCCTTCGTTGAGTCACCCCGGCCCGTGTACTGGTATATGTAGTGGTCGCGTTGGGCGAGCGGAACCAGCCGCCGCCCGAGCCAGCAGTTGTACAGATTTATCGTCTGGAGGCCCTTCTTCTTCAGACCGCGGATGGTCTGGAGCATCTCGTCGACGACCATCCGCTGGTCGTTGGGGAGCTTGCCGACTTGGAGATGGCGCGGCTCGGACCGATTGGCGGAATACCGCGGGATCGCCGCCTCGTCCTCCGGGGTCGCCTCGGCCACGTAGAACCACGACTTCTTCTAGTCGCTCGCCGCCTTGGCGGGCAGCATCAGATCAAAGAATGACGCTTTGGACTTGATTTGGAATGTCAGGCCACCCGCGGCTAGCATTGGGTCGCCTGCTTCCTCGCGGCTGATCCGTCCGTGGAACAGATCTTGCCACAAGGGGAAGTAGGGCCGGCAGCCCAAGTAGCATTCGCAGAACGCCACGAAGATGGCGAGCTGCTCGATGCTGTGGGGACCCAGATCTGAAGGCTGGATCCCGTAGTAGGCGCAGAAGCGCCGGAAGAACAGGGACGTAGGAAACCCTAGCTCCCGCTCGAGATAACTGGTGAAACAGATGAATTCCCTCTCTCGCGGGTTTGGGGTCGTTTCTCCAGCTGCGGGGATACGTCAACAGCCGGCTCGCAGGATCCCGTCCTCCTCGAAAGAGGCCAGCTGCGCCCTCGTACATTTGGACCTACCCCACGGTTCGGTGGAAAGGGCCATGGTCGAAGGGTTGATTGGGGCCGGAGGATTTTGGGTCGGCTGGATCGCGATGCGAGGGAAGGAAAATGCGCGCAGTCGGAAGAAGTGATGAGAAGTTGGCTCTCTGATCGCCTGCCATTCCCCTTATGTAATGGATGTTACCCGCCAAATCAGGAAGCCGTTACCGCGCGATGATTACGCCAAAAGTTACCGTTGGATTACCCCAACGGCTAGTTTGACCACGCCTGACGGTCCAACTCCGGCCACTCGGCTCGCCGACCCAATCACTATGACAGTGTTTCGCCGACTCGACTCGCCAAAGCCGCGACTTGGATCACTAGGTTTCTCCTTTGTATAGGAGCCCGCCGACGATTCGACTGGGTGCCTACTCTGAAGCCGTATACTCCGACTGCCAGCAGCCACCTACGCCTAATCAACGACGGCCTCGGGGACTACTGATGGGGGTATGCCTACTGGGGTATACCCAGCAGGACGTTTCTGACTGGCCCGTGAGCTGGCGAGTGGGCCTGCATAACGGCGAGTGGATTGAAGCCCAACAAGGCATCGAGCGACTGGAAGCTGAAGGCCCAGGCGAGTAGATAGGCCCAGTCGGATCAGGTTAAACGACTACCGAAGGTTTAACTGAATCGGTTGAGATATGTAAACCCTAGGGGAGGTGAGCCTATATAAACCTCCCTATAGGGCGAGTAGAGATACGTTCCCTCATACACCCAAGCGACTCGCCGCCTAGCCACCGATCTCGCCCATTGTAACACCTCCATAATACAATCCAGCAGGAGTAGGTCTTTACCCTCCAGGGGGCCGAACCTGGGTAAAACCCTGTGTCTTTGCCCTCATCTCGCACCACAGATGGCTGGCCGCCCTTGCCCCTCGTTCTACTACTCGCTGCCGATCGCAGCATCTGCCGTGACCATTCCCACGACAGCAATGACAGTCGAGATGTGGCGGTAGAGTTGGAGCTCGAAATGGGCACGAATCACTGCGCACTGGACCAGCTGGCGGATACCAAACGAATTGAGCGAAGCTCTGAGATGTTCCTCGCGTTCAGGATGGTCTAGGATTGCGGCGGCGACATGGCTCGCCGGCGGCGTGTCTGCCATGCGGAGGAAGATGGGAACGACGGTTCTCTCTCGCGAAGTCCCACTGGTCAGCGAGAGAACGAAACGGTATCTGGGGTCGGGTCGAGGTGGGCTGCTGATGTGCTGTTGCAAACCAAGCGAAATGTTTCTGCTACTACACGCGAGCGTCAGTTAGAGGGTGAGGTAATGGGCCTCGGGCCACTTTTTGGATTGAGTTCGTTTCCTTTTCTTTATTATTTCTGTTTTAAGAATTTGTTTTCAATTTTAATTTCCACATGTTTAAATACTATAAATTCTGTACAGTTTTAAAATATTACAGAGGTAATTATACTAATTGATTGCTCTAATCATTTTGGTATTTTTCAATACTCATAATTATATTCAAAATTATTTATTAAGTAGAATAATTAAGAACTAGGGTTTTAGGGTTTTAGAATTTTGTTTAAGACCTTAAAACTTTTCTATAACCTTGTTTTCACTATTATTTGGAGTAATGAAGTTTTAAAATGTTTACTGGTAGCCATAGAGTTTATTTATATGTATTTAATCACATAGTAAGGTATATATTTCATTATAACTAATATAGTAGTTAGGGTTTGAACTGTAAATGTTTACCATGAGTTTTTAGGAGTTTTAATATTCGTGTACAACCTTTTATTTATATGAATAAAGATTATTTGTTATGAAATATTGTCCTCGTGCTTGTGTTCATTAATGGTATCGCCTTCCAGAATAAAATAGTGAGGTTGTTCTTTAGGCTAACTGATGAGAAATAATGGATAAAGATAGTTCCTAAGCACCTGTGATTATGATGGTTGAAAATGACAAAGATTTGCTTAAGTGATTTGATATAGGAAAATATTCCTATAAGCCATTGAGAAAATAAGAGGATTGATCAAATATATGAAATGGATATTAGGTTTGGTTATAGAATTAAGGTTGCATGTTTACCAAGAATTCCTATCTTCCACATTTCATAATTCTTGACTTCTAAAGAATTCTTTTCCTAGATATACTACTCTTTCATATCCATCATCATGTGTTAACATGACGAGCTTTATTTCACAAGAATATTCTTATCCACCTCTTATTCTTCTAAATTCATTTATAAATCCAATGAGCTTGACACTAAAGTTTTTCATAATCTTCTCATAGCCATACTTGGTTATATCAGCCACTCTACTGCTGATGACCTCCAATCCAACAAGTGGTTACTTCTAACTACATTCATACTTTTCCATAATCATCCACCACTAATATTACTCCGGTAGCTGTTTATATCAAACTTTACTTCACCTCAGGTGTTAGTATTTCCCAAGAGGAAACTACTACTACATCTATAATCCAATGTTGCTCTAGAATCATCTTAATCATACTATCTTGTCTCTACTTAACTCTAGTATCTAATATTCCAACCTCACATTATATTAATGTGACTTGTAATGACTAATCTAGGATAATATATCTAGACTAGGGTTTAATCATGTTCTATCCTCCAGTGTCACTTATACATGATATAAGAATTCAATCTTGGTGAGTAAAGCATGATCATTATAATCCTTTGATCCTTTATAGTTTAGGTTTCTAGTTGGCTAACCAAAGTTTCATCAATACAACATTACAGTTGTATTGAAATTATCTTCTTAGTATCTCTATTGGATTAAGAGATGTTATTCATTTATTATGCCTACTTAATCCAATAGGATTACTCATTGGTAACTATCTTCAATATTCATCCTTGTAATCTTCTTTGTTACCATACAAATATATATTCCAGATAACTGTTCTATCCATTCAGGAGTGAGTTAACTCCATCAATTATCACAATGATCTTATTCTCTTCCAACATTCCCATCCTATAGATGATATCTAAAACTAGCATTGCCACTTACCTCTTCTTACTTCTTTCTCTAAAGGACTTTAAGTGAATGCTATGATATGGACAAGAGTTGCTAGGTCAATAATTGATAGGTTAAGAATTGGTGAATCAATAGTTGATTAATCAACATTGATGAACAACATATATTAGAATAAGATTCAATAGAGATGGTAAGGATTGATATGGGAAGAAAGATATGTGGTGAATGATCTTGACTTGGTTTCTTTCCTACTCAATATCACTAAAGAGTTAAGGTTAGGTATTACCATGATACTCATGGTAGGAATGGATAAGAATGATATAGGTCAAGTCTTAGTTATTGAATTCTTGTTACTTGGTATTCATGAGTTATTGTAATGAATACTAGGATGTGATCACTTAAAGATCAGATATTAATCATTAAACAATGTATTGTGATTTAATTTTATTGCATTTGATCTACCCTTAGATCAAATATAGTTTACCCAAAATAAGGTTTTAGCAAAGGTCATATTGAAACTTATCGCAGTCAACTTGATGATCTACTTCAATTCCATCAAGTTGAGGGAAGCTTCAATCACTTTGACACACTTTTATTTAAAAGCGCGAAAATTATTTGGATTTTCTATGCATGAATGCAATGCACACATCTGTGTTCAGCTTATTTCTAAGCTCTAATGATGGGATGTTACAGACTCTCCCCCTTAAAATAAACTTCGTCCCCGAAGTTCGTACACTCTTTCATTTTAGAATGAGGAGTTGTCCTGTATTGGTTACGACACGTCTCAGCTCCATGATAACCTCAATGGAAATAATTGTATTATTCTCGTGGGTCTTGCCTTCTTTGGGTCGTTCGACCACGAGTATGGCGCTTACCACCTGGTGCGTAGCTGCAATGTATAGCAGCAGAGGCTCTCGCTCCTTTGGCGTGACCAGGACATGCGAGGTGGAGAGCAGCCGCTTGAGGTCCTCGAATGCGTCGTCTGCTTTAGGTTTCCACTCGAAATTGTCCGCTTTGCGCAGCAGCTGGTAAAAGGGTAGGGCCTTCTCACTCATGCGACTAATGAATCTGCTCAGTGCAGCGATCCTCCCAGCTAGCTGCTGGACACCTTTAAGGTTCTTCGGCTTCTCAATGGCTAGTATGGCCCTGATTTTCTTCGAATTCGCCTCTATCCCCTATTGGGAGATGAAGTAGCCGAGTAATTGGCCAGATGGGACACCGATGGCACACTTTTCTGGGTTCAGCTTGATCTTATAGTGATCAAGGTTATCAAATGTCTCGCGGAGATCGTCGATCAGTGTCTTGGCCTCTCTGGTCTTGATTACTATGTCATCGACATAGACTTGAATGTTTCGACCAATCTGGTTTTTCAGGCACGCCTGCATGCATCTCTGATACGTGGCACCTGCGTTCTTCAGCCCGAAGGGCATGGTGTTGTAGCAGAATACTCCGAACAACGTGATGAACGGTGTTTTCTCCTGGTCTTCGAACTTCAGCCAAATCTGGTTGTAGCCCGAGTAGGCGTCAAGGAAGGAGAGCTTCTCGCATCCTGCAGTCGAATCTATGATCTGATCGATCCGCGGTAGGGGAAAGTGGTCCTTGGGACAATACTTGTTGAGCGATGTGAAGTCCACACACATCCGCAGGATGTCCGTGTCCTTTTGGGGGACCAACACGGTGTTGGCCAGCCACTCGCCCTCCTTGATTTCCCGGATGAAGTTGGCATCGAGCAGTCTGTTGACTTCGATTCCAACGGCTTCATATCTTGGCTCGGATAGTTGTCGGATCGACTGCTTGACTGGATTTGCGTTAGGGAACACATTGAGTGCATGCTCGGTGAATTCCCTGGGAACTCCTGGCATGTCCCCAGGACACCAGGCGAAGATTTCCCAGCGCTCACAGAGGAATTTGACGAGCGTGCTTTCCTATGCGGGGCTGAGGTTGTTGGCGATCAGCCGTCTTGGAGGCATCCGTTAGGTGGACCTGCACCTTTTTTGTGTTGATCGTGGAGTCGAACGACATATCGGGTGCATTTTGCCTGGAGACTGGGGGTGCCCCGTTGTCCGTCACTTCTCTGAGCCTCGTGAGCTCCTCCTGCATGCCGAACGACTGGGAGATTCTTTTGAAGTCTCTGTCGCAGTGGTCGGGATAGGGTGAAGCTTCCTTGGATGGTGATGACGCCCCTGGGTCCTGGCATTTTAAGTAGCAGGTACGCATAGTGAGGTACTGCTAGGAATCGTGCGAATGCCACGCGCCCGAGGATGGCGTGGTACTGTGATATCCAGTCCACCACTTCGAGCTTCAGCCGCTCGCGCCTAAAGTTTTTGGGTTGGCCGAAGATGATGTCGAGCCATATCTTCCCCACGGGATATATGCCCTTCCCTGGGACTATCCCGTGGAACATCGTATCGGATTTCTCCAGGCTACACAGCGGGATTCACATTGATGCGAGTGTGCTGGCGAACATCAGATTGATTCCGCTGTCGCCATCCATGAAGACACGACTCATTTTGAACCCTCCGATCTGCGCCTCGATCACCAGGACAGCATGACCTAGGCGAGGGATATGGCATGGGTGATCCGAACGGTCGAACATGATGCAGGATTCCAAGCCACTGAGGTACTCGGGGATGGTTAGTGGGGAGGTGATCGCCAGGCTGACTTGGCGGGTGATCTTTTTCTGCACCCTGTTTGTTGGGCGCCCCTTCTAGATCATCAGGGCTCCCTTTGGTGGCGGGTATCCTCCTGTACCGTTGTTTGGTGCGACTTCCGACGCTGGCTGCGATGGTCCACCGGGTGGTGGTGGAGGAGCTCCATGGGCGATGTCGCCTAGTACGGGGGCAGGCCCGAATCCAGGGTTCACGATCTGCCGCGCATTTGGGTGAGACCCTCGCTGAACTTCTGGAACTCGCGGTAGTCCTTGAGCATGTGGCTAGCCTTCTTCTTGCCGTCCTGTTTGTCGATGTAGAAGTGGATGGTGCAGGGACCAGAAAATTTGTCGTATGCCGAAGGCTTGTCGACGCGACTGTGACGTTGTCACGTCTGTGTGGGTCGCCCTCCGTAGCGGTAGTTGCCTCCAAGGTATCCGCTGATGCGGTTGCCGTCCTTGCGTCGGTTGGCATAACCAGTCGCAACCATGTCGACTCCGTCGCGATCGTCGTAGACGCGCGATCTTCATTTGCTGCGGCGTTCTCGCCTGCAACCGTAGTCGTCCTCGTCATCCGAATGCGTTTGGTGGAGGGAATCCTCACCATCTGCCCATCGGTTGGCGATGTCCATGAGGTGGTCCAGCGTCTTCGGCTTGACGCGCCCAAGCTCTTCCTTGAAGTCCGGGCGCTTGACACCATCCTTGAAGGCATCGATTGTCCTTTCCTTGGAGATGTGCGCAGCGGAGTTCTTGATGTGGGACCAACATAGTATGTACGAGCGAATGGACTCACCGGTACGTTGGGTGCAGGCCCGCAGTTCCTCAATTGAGGCTGGCCTCTTGCTGGTGCCCTTGAAGTTGTAGATGAAGCTGTATGCCAGCTCCTCCCAGCTTCGGATGGTTTCGGAGGACAGGTTTCTAAGATAGATCCTAGCTGCACCTATCAGCTGCAGCTGAAGGCATTGTAGGGTTGTGTTCCTATTTCCGCCGTGCAGCTTGATGGATGAGAGGTGATCGCTGAGCCAGGCTTTTGGGTCCTGTGTACCGTCGAACTTCGGAGTGTCTGAAGGGAGGTTGAAATTTTTCGTCATCCGCGTTCGTCGAACAGATCTACTGAAGCATCTGGCGCCGCGCAGCTCTCCATCGTCTTCCTCGTCGGATTCGGTTGAACACGCGCGTTTGTCGCGTGCCATGTAGATCTTGCGCTGGGTGAGATCGTTGCGAGCGTGGTAGTCGGTGCTGCGGCGCCGCGGGATCCTGCGACGTAGGGGCAGATCGTGCTCATCTTCCTCATATGAGGGTGTAGGGCTGCGAGTGAACTTGACCGCAACTTTCTTCTTCTGCTCCGCAGGAGCTTCATCGTGGAGTGTGGCTCCGACGAATCCAAGACCGGCCAGTATAGACTTATGCATTGCGCTCTTCGGATCACCCACCGGAGGTGGATAGGACGCGAGTTATGTAGTGGCCTCCATGATCGCAGCCTGCGGCATTTTCAGCGTGACGTTGCCATTGGCATCCATTGCCATGAAGGATGTGTTGAGGGCCCTGGTGACTTCGCGTCGTGCGATGGGGTCCATGTGCTCCGTGCGGGAGCGATGCTTGTTGGCGTTGTTGCCGTGCGAGCTGGAGCCGCCAGCGCCGGAGAGAGCAACTCGCCGCGCGCTAGACTCCGAAGCCGCCTGGTTACGTTTGTCGAGCTCCTCCATCAACTTCACCTGCCGGTTGTGCTCGTTGATGAGGAGGAGGTGATATGCCATCAGCAGACCCCATGAAGCATTCACAGGTAGGATGATGTTGCCCGCCACGGCTTCACGCGCTTGGCGCCATCCTTCCTCGTTGAGGTTGATCTTCTGGTAGGCGTTGGCATCGTCTTCGTTGGGCCTGAGCGCCAGATCTTCCCCATTTCCTCTGTTCCCAGCTTGCGGGTTGAGAGGTGGGTTGGGAGGTGGGTTTGGTGCACTCGAACCTGGTGGCAGTTCTGATTCGTTCTGGATGACCACGATGCATAGGTAACGCCCGCGGACTGGATCGCTGCTGCCGCAGCTTTCGGATCCAGAACTGTAGGTTCCTTCATCCGAGGGAGGGCCGCACAGATCTGAGTTGTAGCTGCTGTTGTCATCTGACTTTTCTGTTAGCATTGACGCGCGCAGTGCGCCGATGGGTGGGACCCACGAAGTGGTCCTGATGGATGGTGGTGGCACCCGCTCTGGGAGGCGGAGAGTGCTGGTCTGCCCCACCTGGAAGTAGAAGCTCCCGAACAGCATCTCGAGCCCGTGGCCGACGGACTCGAAATCCCTCAGGGTGGCCGGCGAGTGGGCAGTGAAGTCGAAGGTGCCGAAGAGGAGGTGACTCTCCGTCACCGATGAGTTGTAGATTGCTCCGGATAGGACCGTCATGATCGCACAATCAGCGTCCCCAGTTCCCACAGACGTCGCCAATTGACGAGGTTCGATTTCGTCAATGCCCGTTGTTATGGACTTGGGTTTTGGAGAAGATGGGGATGCTGGAGATCACGGAACGGTTAATAGACAAGCAACGCAGGACACGAGGTTTACCTAGGTTCAGGCCGCTGGAGGGAAAACCCTACTCCTGCTTGTCTACTCTTGATTACGGCGGAACCGATGGTTACAGGGGTGCGCAGATGCAATCTGGCGTGAGGTGTGCGTATGAAGTGAGTTCAGGAGATCCTTCTCGCCGTGCCCTCCTGGCTTTTAAATAGACAGGCAGGTCTCGGGCTTAGGTCGAGTCGGTTACAGATTAGGGTTTGCACCCTTTAAAATTCTATCTACTCTAGTCTTGTTCTCCAAGGATCCGAAGACATCATGGGCTTGGGCCACCCGAAATCTCCACAGGACGTGTGTCATGTCGTAGGCCTTCCCTTGGGCTGGACCAGGTACTAATGTTGTATACCCGTGGGGTATAACCATGTAAGGTGCCGCCCTTGCCGATCTAGAGGTGCAGATCGCCGATCGCCATGTTTGCTCCTTCATTGAGGGAGTCGAGAGCCGGGCGTGTAGCCTGCGAGTGGATGGTGAAGTCGAAGGAGCCGCAGATCCGCTCCTTCGATGCCGACGAATCGTAGATAGCTGGTGATGAGGCCGTCGAAGTCACAACATCAGTGTGCGGGCTTCCCACATATGGCGCCAATTGACGTGGGGTTATCACGTCAATGACCATCTTAATAGACTTGGGTTTAAGAAAAAGAGCAGCGCGTTGGAGACTTCATTGGGTAACAGAAAAACACACGGGGTCATGAGGTTTACCTAGGTTCAGGCCCCCAGAGGAGAAACCCTACTCATGCTTGTCTGATCCTGATTGATTGATGAACCAAAGGTTTACAAGGTCGTCGGTATGGAAATGGTACGCAGATTGGACCTGGCGGGTGTATATGTGAGAGATTGATTACCCTCCTTGTTGCCCCCTCCTGTCCTTTATAGGGGAGGCCAGGTCTTGGGAGACGTCCGAGTCGGTTACAAAATTATGGGTGAAACCCTAAAGTATTCTATCTAGTCTTGCCATATCTGCCAAGGAGCCGAGTCCTTCATAGGCTTGGCCATTAGTAGCGAACCATTACGCGGGCCTCCCGCAAGGCCGGACCATATAGTACAATAGTAGATACGCGTAGGGCATACCTATGTCACAAGGAGAACCAGCCGTCGTTGTCCCAAGCGGACGAGAAGGATGGCCGGGGCCTTAGCGGCGGAGCAGCCCGGAAAGATCGTCTCGTAAGATGCCAGCCACCAGAGCGGCGGCGCCGCGCTGCCCCAAGGCGCGGGAGGGGACATGGCTCTAGGATAGTGTTTTCTGGCGCGGAGGTGGGCGCCGGAGCAGCTCTCACAGGCAGAGCAAGCAGCGGAGGGTTGCCAGCCTGTGGGCGCGGCCACAGGGAGGTTCAAATTTGTATCTCATCCCCTCTCCTTCTGCTCTTTAGTCACAATATTATGACTAATAATGGAACACCATTTTTTTTATAACGACTAAAAATGATGTCTAAACTTTGTCTAGGTACACATGTATTAGGACACATATATGGGTAGATACAAATCTAAACAAAATTGTGACATACTTTCTCAGATCAAATTATAATATTCCCTCCGTTCCAAGGCTTAAGGCTTATATTTTTTTTATAAAGTCAAGCTATGAAAAGTTTGACCAAATTTTTAGAAAAAACTATCAACAACTATGATATTATATCGATATCATGTAAATATATGTTTCATGATGTATCATAGGGTCTGCATTTCATATTGTAAATATTAATACATTTTTCTACAAACATGGTCAAAATTTAGATAGTTTGACTTTTCAAAAGAGAAAGATATAAGACTTAAGCCTTGGAACGAAGGTAGTATGTTTTAGCTTTTTTCTTCTAAAAAATAAATGTAATCTAGATGTATTTTAGTATTTATGTTCACTAATTTCTGTCTGTATGTAGTTTACACCAAAATATCTAAAACATCTTATAATTTGAAAAACGAAGAGGGGGTATTTCTTAGGATAGAGGAGTAGATTATTCCCATCCACTCATTTCTCTCTCGAGTCTTCCATGCATTAATTGTCATGCAGCACGCAGCGGGGCGCCCTATCCAGATTCCTGATCGACGTGGTGCAACCACCACACACGCACACATATTATCCATGCATGCTGCCTATAAATAGCCGTCCTACACCATGCTTCTCCTGCACTGCACTGCACCCAACAATTAATCCAGCCATCTCCCAGCACCACCCACGTAAAACAACCCTGCGCAGGCTAGCTACGCAGATGGCTTCCACACGAAGCGGTTCGCTGAGGGCGCTGCTCGTCTGCGCGCTGCTCGTCCTTGCCGCCGTTGGGCAGCTCGCAGCAGCACAAGGAGGAGAAGATCCCAAGACTGCCAAGAAGGAGTCTCAGCCTGCAGAAGATGACAGTTTGAAGAAGAGGCTGTGCGAGTGTTCCACCCAGTGCATATTCAAGCCCGACGACAGGATCTGCTTCCAGACCTGCATGGTCGGCAGGGATGGCACCTGCTACACCTGCCAGGAAGGTAAGCCCTGCACCGACAAAGCGGAGACTAGCAAGGCCGCGCAGACTGGCAAGACCGGAGATGGAACGCCACCTGTGAAGCCTGAAGTCGTTTCTGGCTGAAGCGGGCTAGTGCCGCGATTAAAGTGGGAGAGCTTAATTTGCCTCCTGTTACCTATGTCGTATGGTTTCCCCTATTAATACTGTTGTTGTGTCGTGTCGTGTCACCCCAATAAGAATAACAACCTTCCAGGCATGGATGCATCCTATGCATTCCGGCACGGAAGGTTGCTACGCGTGCCCTAAAGTCGTTTATGTCTTCCTGCCGGTTAGCTCTCTGTCCAAATGTATCCCTTGTGTCTAAACATCTGTTGTAAGTTGTCGAGGCAACACTAAATAAATGTATGTCCATCTGTTATGTAATGTGTAATTGTGTTTGCAAGCACTTCTAATACACCCCCTTTGGTATCTCTCTATTATCTCTATATATATATCCTCTCAAATAGAACCTAGTCGGGCTTCATCAGGCGTAGGCAGAACTTGAGGACACCAATACGCCATCATCCTCTCAACTGCCGCTGCCGCAATAGAAAAACCTTTATCACGCAAGACATAATATTGTCCAACGATCGACTCTAGAATCCAGCATGTCGACGCTGCTCCGGAGAAGAACACCCATTTGGGACAAGCTGAAGAACTTTTATTCTCATCCCCGCCAATGCCCCTGCACCGAAGGTGAAGTACTCGAAGACCCTACGGAAACCGGTCATGTGATCCTAGTTCCCCCACCCTCCAGCCGTCGTAGAGGTTGGCAGAGGGAAGGGGAACCGGCGTTGGCACCAGCGGCAGCCGAGGGTAGGACTAGGTTGCCTTGTAGACCGCCTCACGCGAGATCCTACAGGATTTTTTTTCCATATTGAGTGTCTAATAATGAACAACGTGGCAGAGCCTCCTTGGATAGATGGTTTGAGAAATGTAGAAATAGGGAAATAAAACATGGAAATTTGATAGGTTATATAAAGTAGGGAATTATATAGCATATAAAAATTACATGAATAGTGTTTTGGATGGAACACAAGAAAACATAGGAAAATGTCTCTTTTAACACAACTAGCATAGGGGCCCTCGCAAATATCGAAGGCATCATTTTTATAGTATTCAAAGAATAGTATCGAAAGAATTATTTATTTTAATATTACTCTAATTTCCTATTTTGTAAAATAAATGATGATTTAGACATGGATATATTTCTAGAGGTATAACTTTGACATTTAATTGTAAGACATTATGAATATATTTATTCTTACTATTCTTGTTAGAATTTTAAATAATCTCATGCAAAATTCATGATCTATACGATTTATTTTCATATGGAATGAGCTCTATGAGTTTCAGTGATGCGTATTCTTTTGGTAACATGTTGTGACTACTATAGTCATAGAAAGAAATTAGATACAGTGTAACAAAAAAATACTAAACTCATGAATTGTTTGGAACCGTATTACTTTTTTATATTTTTTATTAATATCTAGAAGAAGATATAGAACCAAAAATAATAATCATTATTATTATAATTGAATTGTGAGCGAGATAGGGTTCCTTCGGCCAATTGCCTCACATAACTAATGAGCTAACCTTCCCCTCTTTTGTTATTTCGGTCTATTTGTTTCGGCATCTTAGTGCCATCTCCTTCTCTGTATATTTCTCTATAACTTCCGTAGTACCTGCTATCAGGCTATGCTACGGGATAACTATCAAATTTGTGTTATGTAAGGCATATTCATTTCTAGTTAGTGAGTCTCTATTGGAAAAATATGCGACCAAAATAAACATGGAGAAGAAAATCAAATCCTAATAAACATAAAGTGTTCCGGTAAAGCATTATTTTCTACTTTTCTTACTTTTTCAAAAAAAATTGCTCGTAGACTTGCTCCCCTGAGCTATTTCTTAAAGTCTAACATAACCGTATCGAACTGGTATTCACGCTGATCCAAATAGTGGAATTTTCCCACTCAATCCTAATCGTTTACCGACACTCTCCTAGTTATATCATCTTTTAAAATCAAAATGACGCATGAACAACTATTGTGGTTAGCTTTCGTTCGTCGTCCGATCCCGAGAAGAGAAGCTGGCCTATAGTGAATCGGGATAAAAGATCACATGAGAGAAGGAGGAATGCAATAGATGTAGATACTATGTACCCAAAAAGCTTGAGTGAGAAGCTAATTAAATAATATTGCTAAATGTATTTGTGAACATTATTTTCTCTCTCCCGAGCCTTCTAAAGCAGTAATCACACTGGTCCAAAATCTCAAACGAAAACACCCTAATGAATATTCTAAGTTTTATCGATTGAAACAATCATAATTGTACATCAACCGTTAACGGTACCATTTTTCGTGTTCAAAGTTTTTATCATGAATTCATCCTTCCACCAGACTTAATTTTTACACGGCGGTATGGTCGAGTGAGAAGCCAATTAAATTATATTGAAAAATATAATCATAAACATATTTTTCTCTCTCGCGAGCAATCCAAAGCAGAAACACATAGTACCAAGAGCTCCAACAAAAACACCCTAATTAATAATGCCAATTTGATTACTTGAAAAAAATGTAATTATATATAATCCTTGAATGGTACAATTTTACCTGTTCAAGGTTCAAGTTTTCATAAAGATCCTTTCATCAAACTTACCTTTTACATGGCAGAAACCTTGAATGACAAGCCAATTAAATTATAATGATAAATGTACACGTGAACATAGTTTTCTTTCTCCCGAGCAATCTAAAGGAGAAATTACACAGTTCCAAAAACTCAAACAAAAACACCTAATGAATAAATCTAATTTTATTGCTTAAAAAGTATACTATATGGTTCACGTTCAAGGATTTTATCCCGAATGATTGTTCGACCAAAGTTATTTTTTACACGGCAGAAAGCTCGACTGAGGAGCCAACAAAATTATATTGATAAATCTACACGTGAACATAATGTTTTCTCTTTTCGCAAAAGAAACCATAATTTTCTCTCACCCAAGCAATAAAAAACATAAATCACACAGTTTTGAAAGCTCAAACAAAAACACCATAATGAATTATGCCAATTTGATTGCTTGAAAATTTTGTAATTATATTGCATCCGTTAGTGGTACAAAATATTCTGATTCAAGGTTTTAACCTTGAATTTCCTATTCAAAATTTTGTTGCTCACGCTACCTATTTGCACGCATAGCCGCACGGGAGTGGGTCGCATGGGCTTGGTCCGTGTTGAGCTGCCGATTAGGCCAACCATGTAGCTTAGGCGTTATTAACGGACGTTGCTTGAGTCCGGTGACAATACGTCTCACGCAGTTTTTCTATCAATTCTTTCCGGTCAATATTTATTGTGCAGTAGTTCCCTTTTATATTTTGTAACGTGTCTCCATGCAACACACTGTCAAACCCGGTTATATAGTTATGTAACAATTAATCCCAAGTAAATCGTAACCACAGAATTTAGATCTAACCATCAAAATAATTGAGATGATGTGGATCAACCTAATGCCTCGAAAAACACCCTTATATTGCTTTTAGTATATAACTAGCATGGTGGCCCTCGCAAATGCGAGGGCAATATCTAAAATAAAATTAACCTAAAATATGTTATCTTATGCATAGCAATACGGATTGCTATTCAATGGTAGGCTTAGATTGGCTATATGAACAATCTATCTTTTATAAAAAAGATTTAGCGAAGTTTTGAACTAATCAATGATCAACACACCCTCAAGGTTTTTTTCTTGAGATATTATCTTCACAAGAATGGTAGACTTATGTTGCATATATAATTGACCTATCTTTTATAAGAAGATCTATACATTTTTTGAACTAATAAATGAGAAAAACACACTCAATTTTTCTGTTCCTACAATCAGAGCTCCATTTCTTACTCATATGCCGATTCATGGTCATGTGGGTGCCCTTTTTCGTGTATCGCTCTTCATGAGTTTAATATGTCCCTGATAATACCAATTGCGCAAAAAGCTTTATGTTTTAGCAAATAAGACTAATCTATGGTTGAATAGAAATCATATCGAAGCCTATGTTATACAGTACATAATTATCAGACATGACTATTGTAAAGATAATAAGGGTACCTAGATACAGTCGACAAAAATATTTGTATGCATATCTTTTGGTCCTTCCACCGAACACAAAAGATTATTTTTCTAGATAGTCAAACAGCTAATGATAAGTCAATTAAATTATATGGAAAAATATACCATTCAACACAATTTTCTCACGTTATAATAATTTGAAGCGGGAAGAAATCAACAGTGAAATATCAAATAAAACAACGTAATACATAATATTAATTTTTATTGTTGAACTGTTCTGCCAAGATGCACAATTGCACCTTTATACATTTATACCTTACTACATATATTAGTTCAAATGGCTCCTTATGTGCACCAAACACCCTATTATAATGATTCTCCAATCATTACCAACACCTTTCTTTTTCTTTTAGAAATTGGAATTCTTCTTGTTCTTCAGATTTGCCACATTGATTTTGAACCACGTCAAATGAAACATTAGTTTAAGCACATAATTAAGTTGGAATATTTATAAATATTATATAAATCTATAATTCACACCTTAATTATTGGTATAGTTTTGTCTTCATTTTTTGCATTGGATGTTTAATGAATTTCATATTTAAACTTTGGTCGGTAGTTACAATATCAGAGTCATAAGTAATTGACTTCGTAATAAATTTATAGTAACATTTGAATACACACCACTTCCATAGTTGTGTCGTGCATAATACATGCTAAGGAAATGATTAACCCACGAGACAAATATCTAGAGGTTATGAAGAGGCATGCTCATCTTCCTTTTATTGAAAAAAATATCTAGAGATCCCATGGTGTGCTCCCAAACCAAGCAAACAAAGTTGGCGACCAATCCAAACAAATATTACATCCACTCTAGTGTATATGGCCTAGTTTTTTGAAAACTCAAGCTAATTAAAGTTTGACCGAACTTTTACAAAAAAAACTATCAAAACTATGATATTATATAGATATCATATGAAAATATATTTCATGATGTATCAATCTGTCTTAATGTTGGATTGTACATATTAATGTGTTTTCTAATAACTTGGACAAAATTTACTCATTGGAATCTCTGATGTATATACACACCTAACGGTCTCTAGCTCCACTCTTGAAAGAACATGTTAACGAAAACTTGTCGGGTATTCAATATTTTTATTTTCAAATAACGTTAATACTTGTGAAAGAAAATCCTTACAACAGTATTGAAATTCATTTTTTCTCTCCCTTAAAAGAACACCAAATGCAAATGTGGGAAAAATAAAAAACCATCTTTCAAATATTTATGTACTTATATATTTCCCCTTTTGTGTCTGAAGTAGTATTGTAGCTGTTCGCGTGGATTAGTTCAATATACTTATCAATTTCTATATATAATCCATATGTTCATTCCATGCAATTCCTTATGCAGCGAGTTTTTCCAATCGTTTTTCCTTTGCAAGACTACACGATTTCCTGGCAATCTCCATTCTGCACATGAACAATATTTCGTTTGCGGCTGGTAGGAATACACGGGCTTGTTTGTGGCCGGCCGGAAGACACGGCTGTATCTACAGATTTGTTGCACGTATTCTGTGCAATTCCTTGTGCAGCGATGGGATATCTAAACTTTTTTCCTACAGATACCAGTCCGTCTATGTTGTACACAAGGACTTCTTTTCGTTTGCCAAAAAAAAATCAGAACCATGTGTTGTGGACGTGTTGGACCCAACATAATGTACGCCGAAGTTTGTTAACTAAAAAAGTGAACGTGAACGTTCCTTGAGAAAAGGATACGTAAAACTAATATGCTCGTTAAATCCTAGCCATAGATTTTAAATCCAACTCTTTAAAATAATTGAGATGACGTGGATTCACCTAGTGTCTCCATTAAACAACCTTATATTGCTTTTAGTATATAATAGATAGATAGATTGAGTCTTAAGAAGAGGTTGGAGATTGGATGTACAAATTCCTATGGAATTGAACCAGAGATATCGAATCCACATAAATTTAGGTAGAACTATTTGCTTCATCCAAAGGAAGTCCGCATAAAAATTCTGAAAAATTGAAATCCTACAAAAAAATTATGTGAAATTCCAACACCCAACAACGCCTGAAATTATGCTGCCCAGACTGGATTTCCGGGATAATAATTTCGTTCAAACAGAAAGTGTGGTAGTATTTTCTCACGACAAAGTTGCAACTGTCATTGAAACATATAGAAGAACTAGGTTAGCTAGACAGAGGGTTTTACCGTGAATATTTTGACAGAGATGCTAAAGGTTTTAATAAAGAACTAAAAGAAGGATGGTGAAATGAGTGAGGTTGTTCCCTACATAATTCACGCATTATGGGCTATGTGTCTTGCAATATATGGGTGACATGGTTTTGTTTCTCGATCCTAAACGAGAGACTAGATATGAAGCTTATTCATGGTGTCTCTGAACACATATAACTATGGGGCCGCAAAATCATCTTTCATAAGATAAAAAATTATGGTTGTTTTGTACTGAACAACACATCGATAAACATATGAGCAAGCCTCATGATGGTTGTATGGTTCTCGTTAACTTGGTATTGTGTACCGAGTAAACAGTTTTTTTTTATGATGCCCAATTGGGAATTCCCTATTGAGGTGTGTAAGGGCCCTTGTCGTCGGATTGATTACAAGTATGCCATAGGGTGTCCTAGAGGTGTTGACAAAGGTGGGGTATAAGACGTACGGTGTTCCAGAGACGACACAAGTACCCAGGTTTAGATCCGACAGTGGTGATCGGATCCTACTCCTACTAGCAACCCAGTAATATATCGCCAACGCCGGATGTTACTGTGGATTACAAGAGAGGTTCACCTATGCGAGTTGGTTGTGGTTATGCCCTAAAGGCTTGCCCCTAGGACGGCTTATATAGTCATCCGACCAAGGATTTATAGGAGAGACCTATCCGGCTACGATACAGAGTCGGTACTAAGTACATATTGGACTACAAGTAATACTACATGCCTAAGTCGGTAAGTCTTCTAGGTCTTGGCGTAGCCGGAAGTACCTCCGTCTTCTTTCTCTGACTGGGATGTCCATGGAGCAAAACTCTCACCCTTAGTGGGCCACCCTGGTCAGTGAGTCCTATGGGTATATCCAAAAAAAGTATATCCCCAACAGCCTTGTGACTTGAGCATATCAATATTTGTTAAGTAGTGTGGTTTTAAGCATCAAATATTTGGAGCTTTTCAAGCTATTTATGATGGATGGTTTGTGACAAACGTTACTAAGGTAAAATTATGTAGAGTTTGTGATGATAGCGATGGTATTCAGACTCTACAAAGGGAGAAAAGCGAAGTTAACACCAGAGGGTGCCATTTTGGACACCTTGCATGCCCGATGGCAACACATTCAAGTCAATCGAGGTAGAAACACCAATGGCATGTGCAGGAATGAGAGATGCACAAAGGAATCTAAGGAACAACTCATTTGTCTGGGCATGGAAGCTGATGAAGAAAGCAACTGCGGTTAAGGGAAACATTTGTGAGCGGATCATTGGTTTACCAAAGGAGGTGTAGATATGGAAGCATCAGAAGACAAACATAGATGCGGATTATTTAATGATGTGGCTTATGGATATGTTTTTGGAAATACACAACATGTACATGTAACTAGTAGATATGATTACACATCAAGTAGGTGATAATTGCCATTGTTTACATCATCAATTGTGCATTACATAATTTCTCGATGGACTCTATGGAATGCATTAAATAAATTCACTTTTGATAAAAATGTTATTTGAATCCCTTGTGAGTTTATCTTATATTCCTATTCTTTTGCTTCTGTATTGGGCTTGTCTACAAAAGGACAACGACATGGAGGTTTCGAATCTGGGTACTAGAAAGTTGATAAAGGCATCCACTGAGTTCATGAATCGACAGAAATTTTCCCAATGGATGGAGTAGTCCCAACGTTGAATGGTGGAGCTTCGCTGAGCTTTTAAGCTTGATTTATTATTCCTTGCTATTTCTTTGTTTGGTGTTTTAAACTTTCCGTCCTTTCTAGGTTTAATCATTTAACACTAGTAGAAAACAGGCCTTTCGTCCAGGCCATTAGTCCCGGCTGTGACTGGGGCCGGGACTAATGGCCCGCGCCGGACGGTCCAAGCCACCCAGAACCATAGGTCCCGGCCCGTTAGACCCCATTAGTCCCGGTCTAAGACACAAACCGGGATTAAAGGGCCCTGCCCTGCCGCTCGCTGGGGGCACCCCCTTTAGTCCCGATTTGTATCTCCAACCGGGACTAGTGGTCTGGCCCTATATATATGCACAGCCCCTCCTCCTCTCAACTATTTTTTTCCTGGTGGGAGAGAGTGTTGTTGTGCTATTTTTTTCTTGTTCATACATATGCACTAGAGGTGTTCGGTGAAATGTCCATTAGAGCGATGTGAGTTTAGGTCACACAAGACAGATATGATATGACGTGCCCGAGCCACAATTAAGTTTTCTCATGTTTGTTTCCAAGTGTAATAAAAAGTTAGCAACTATTTTCTCGTTTAGACCGTGCGGTACTAATTTTAGCATAGTGATTGCGTTTGACATATATTTTTATGATACAGATGAGCCATTCATGGATGTACGGTGACCGACGCTCTGCCGCTTTCAGAGAAGGCGTGCGTTTTTTTTGAGTTGTGGCCGAGGAGAACAAGCGGCGGGATGGTTTTATGTGTTGTCCATGTGTTGACTATAGGAATGATAAGGCTCACACTTTCGCGAGAGTCATTCAGAGCCACCTGCTTCGGTCTGGTTTTATGTCCGGCTATAATGTTTGGACCAAACACGGAGAAAGAGGGGTTGTGATGGAAGACGACGATGAAGAAGAGAACGATGATGACAACTACAGATCTATGTTCCCTGAGTACGCTGATACCGCAATGGAAGACAATAAAGAAGAAGGAGGTGAAGAACGGGAACCTGACCGGCCCGCTGATGATCTTGGTCAGGTCATTTCTGATGCAAAGCGAGACTGCGACATAGAAAAGGAGAGGTTGCAGTTTGAGAAAATGTTACAGGACCACAACAAATTGTTGTACCCAACTTGTGAAGATGGCCAGAAGAAGCTGGGTAGCACACTGGAATTGCTGAAGTGGAAGGCAGAGACCGGTGTGACTGACTCGGGATTTGAGAAGTTTCTGGTACTCATTAAGAGGTTGCTTCCAAGAAATAACGAATTGCCCTCTAGTACATACGAAGCAAAGAATCTTGTCTGCCCTCTAGGATTAGATGTGCAGAAGATACATGCGTGCCCTAATGACTGCATCCAGTACCGCGGTGAGAAGTACGAGAATTTGGATAAATGCCCAGTATGCACTGCATTGCGGTATAAGATTAGAAAAGATGACCCTGGTGATGTTGATGGCGAGCCACCCAGGAAGAGGGTTCCTGCCAAGGTGATGTGGTATGCTCCTATAATACCATGATTGAAACGTTTGTTCAGAAACAAAGAGCATGCCAAGTTGTTGCGATGGCACATGGATGAACGTAAGAAAGACGGGATGTTGAGGCACCCCGCTGATGGTCGATAGTGGAGAAAAATCGAGAGAGACTTCCTTGGACTTTGCTGGTACGCAAGAAACTTATGGTTTGGTCTAAGTACAGATGACATGAATCCTTTTGGGGAGCAGAGCTACAGTCACAGCTCTGGCCCGTCACTCTATGTATCTACAACCTTCCTCCTTGGTTGTGCATGAAGCGGAAGTTCATTATGATGTCAGTGCTCATCCAAGGCCCGAAGCAACCTGGCAACGACATTGATGTGTACCTAAGGCCATTAGTTGATGAAATTTTATAGTTGTGGGCCGAACCAGGTTTATGTGTGTGGGATGAGCACAAACAGGACTATTCGACCTACGAGCGTTGCTGTTCGTAACCATCAATGATTGGCCTGCTCTTAGTAACATCTCAAGACAGACGAACAAGGGATATAATGCATGCACACACTGTTTAGATTAGAGTGAAAGTATATATCTGGATAAATCTAGGAAGAATGTGTACCCATACAATCATCGTTTTCTTCCGCCCAGACATCCCTTAAGGAAAAAAGGAAAGCAATCCGATGGCGAGGAAGATCAACGGAAGAAGCCTGCCCCCCGTACTAGTGCTGATGTATTTGGTATGGTCAAGGATTTAAATGTAATATTTGGAAAGGGTCCCAGAGGACAACCTGTTCCGAAAGACGCCGACGGACGTGCACCCATGTGGAAGAAGAAACCTATATTTTGGGATCTATCCTATTGGGAAGTCCATGAGGTCCGCTCAGCAATCGACGTGGTGCACCTGACAAAGAATCTTTGCGTGAATATTCTAGGCTTCTTGGGCTTGTATGGGAAGTCAAAAGATACACTGGAAACACGGGAGGACCAGCAACATCATAAAGGACGAGACGGCAAACATCCAGGGCAGTTTCAAGGGCATGCCAGCTATGCTCTTACAAAGGAAGAGAAGGAAATATTTTTTGAAGTCCTTTTTAGTATCAAGGTCCCGTCTCGCTTCTCGTCTAACATAAAGGGAATATTAAATATGAAAGAGAAAAAATTCCAAAACCTAAAGTCCCATGACTGCCACATGCTTATGACGCAATTGCTTTCGGTTGCATTGAGGGGGATTCTACCAGAAAATATTCGGCTGGCCATGGTGAAGGTATGTGCATTCCTTAATGCAATTTCTCAGAAGGTAATCGATCCAGAAAGTCTATCAGGGTTACATATTGATGTGCTCCAATGTTTGGTCAGCTTCGAGTTGTTTTACCCTCCATCTTTCTTCAATATTATGACGCACCTCCTAGTTCACCTAGTCGAAGAGATTAGAATTCTCGGTCCTGTGTTTCTACACAATATGTTCCCCTTCGAAAGGTTCATGGGAGTCTTAAAGAAATATGTCCATAATCGTGCTAGGCCAGAAGGAAGCATCTCCAAGGGATATGGAATAGAGGAGGTCATTGATTTTTGTGTTGACTTTCTTCCTGACCTTAAGCCGATTGGTGTTCCTGAATCTCGGTATGAGGGGAGGCTGACTGGAAAAGGCGCACTTGGAAGGAAAACAATGGTATGTATGGACAGGGATTCTTTCAATAAATCACACTACACAGTTCTACACAATTCCACCTTGGTGGCTCCGTATATCAAGAAACACAAGATTATTGTACGCTCGGAAAACCCGGGGAAGCGTGACTCCTCGATTAAAGTGGAACACGAGGACACTTTCGGCAGTTGGTTGCAGAAGCATCTCATGAATAACAACACTGTTGAAGATCAGCTGTATTTGTTGGCACGATTACCATCTTCGACTATATGTACTTTCCAAGGGTACGAGGTAAATGGTAATACATTTTACACGATCGCCCAAGATAAAAAGAGCACCAACCAAATCAGTGGTGTCCGCTTTGATGCAACAGATGACAATTGGCAGAAGGTCACATATTATGGGTACGTAGAGGAGATATGGGAAGTTGAGTATGGACCTACTTTTAAGGTCCCTTTGTTTCGGTGCAAATGGGTCAAGATGACAGGAGGAGGGGTACATGTAGACAAAAAGTATGGCATGGCAACGGTGGATCTCAACAATCTTGCGTACATGGACGAACCATTCGTCCTAGCCAATGATGTGGCTCAGGTTTCTATGTGAAGGACATTTCTACGAAACCGAGAAAAAGAAATCAGCAGAAGAATACATCGTCCGATGAGCCAAAGCGCCACATAGTTCTTTCAGGGAAAAGAAACACCGTGGGAGTGGATGACAAGACAGATATGTCAGAAGATCATAATAAGTTTCATGAAAGCCTGCCCTTCAAAGTGAAAACTAACCCAAGCCTCTTGTTAAATGATGAAGATTCTCCATGGCTACGGCGCAGAAGAAAACAACAACACTATATAGGGATGTTGGTGTAATATATTAAACCTTTTATGAAATCATATTGTGAATCATATTGCAGCAGGCTAGGCCAGGAAGCACTAATAATAGGGGTTAAACCTTTAGTCCCGGTTGGAGAAACCAACCGCTACTAAAGGGATTGCGGCAGGCTGGGCCAGGCAGGACTAATAATAGGGATTGAACCTTTAGTCCCGGTTGGAGAAACCAACCGCAACTGAAGGGATTGCGGCAGGCTGGGCCAGGCAACACTAATAATAGGGGTTGAACCTTTAGTCCCGGTTGCATAAACCTTTAGTCCCGGTTGGAGACACCAACCAGGACAAAACACGAGTGAGCACTAATAATAGGGGTGAGTGTTGACATTATGTCGTGAGTGTCGATACTATGTCGAGCTGCTTGTACTATAAATAGGCCAGTCCTCCAGCCAGTTTGAGGCATCTCCAAGATCGATGGTTTGCGAAAGTAGAGACACCTGTGCATGCTAGAAGAACAGGGTCCACCAGGTCTGGCATGCTTCGGACCTCGGATCATGGGCGAGCCGCCTGTGCTGAACTTTCAGCTGGTAAGAGGCACAAAAACATATATTGGGAGCACCAAACCACATGATTGGCTGATCGATTATGCCACTGCTGTAAAAATAGCTGGTGGAAACTTACGATGGGCAATACGATATGTCCCGCAAATGTTGGAAGGACCAGCTAGAGTATGGATGAATAACCTGCCAGCAGGCAGCATCAACTGTTGGTTGGATTTTGAAAAAATGTTCGTTAGCAACTTCACCAGTACTTATAAGAGGCCAAACAGGCCGCAGCAGCTAGCCATGTGCAAGCAAAGGCCGAATGAGACAGACAGAGAATTCTTGACTCGGTGGTGTAACCTGAGAAATTCGTGTGACGGAGTTATAGAATCACAGGCAATAGCTTGGTTCGCTCAAGGATGCCACTATGCCAGTGTATTATGGCAGCGACTGCAAAGAGATATGCCAACCACTTTGGCAGAAACCATCAGGATAGCGGATTCCTATGCGTTGGGAGATCCGACGCAACCAGAATTAATGTCGGCAGATCATCGGGAACATCAAGATCAATATGAAAGAGATGTGGCCGGGTCATCCAGCCGCAATGATTTCAGAGGAAGAATAAGAGAAGAAAGACCGGATTATAGATATGGTTCAACTCAGGTGGCAGCAGTAGTGCAAGATCAGCCGAGTCACGGAAACAATCAGCGGCAAAAGAATGGTCCTCAACAATGGACACCAAGGAATGAAGGGAAAAGACAGTGGACACCAGAGCAAAAGAAGCAATGGCAGGAGAGGCCTAAGTACACATTTGAGTCTATGTTAGACCAGCCGTGTAAATTTCACACGTCAAACCCGGCAAGGCCGGCCAATCATACAACTCGCCAGTGTGCCTGGATGAACACATCAGCAGCATCAGCAGCATCAGCCACAGTTGACTGGAGCAAATGCACAGCAACTGATGTTACCGCCTCCTCCCCCGAGGCATGAAAACTCGGACCGGAGAGACGCAGTGCATCAAGTGATAAACCAGGGTCCGGATGGAAGGAAAAATCCAGGAAGTAATGGACGCAACGATTACAGAGAACATCATCAATCATATTGCGTGTTCACAACAGAATAGCAAGACAAGCAAAGTGTACAGCGCCGGCATATGGAAGTGAATGCAGTTATGCCGGCAGTACCAAGATATGTGCCTTGGTCAGACCAATAAATAACGTGGAGCATAAAGGATCACCCCAAAATAATGCCAAGTCCAGGATCATATGCACTCGTGCTAGATCCGACATTCGTCGGACCAAGCATTAATGTGAAATTTTCAAAAGTACTCATTGACAAGGGGGGCAGTATCAATATCATGTACAAAGATACAATGCATAAACTCGGAATATCGCAGAACATGCTGCAATCCACGAGGACCACATTTCATGGGATAGTACCAGGGCTTTCATGCGAACCCATTGGAAAGATTCGAGTGGATGTGTTATTCGGCACAAGAGATAACTGCATAGCAGAAAATTTAGAGTTTGAAGTGGTGGATCTAGAGAGTTGCTATCATGCCTTACTCGGACGGCCATCATTGGCCAAATTCATGGGCAGCTGCCACATAACTTACCTGAAAATGAAGTTACCCGGACCACAAGGGGTGATAACAGTAGCAGGGGATTACAGGAAGTCAATGGAATGTGCTTCAGCCGGATCAAATCTGGCCGAGTCATTGGTAATAGCAAGAGAAAAAAGAAGGATTCAGGAGGTAGCGGCCCTCGCTCAGTCGGCACAACTGAATATGCCGGCATTAGCCAACCCGCATGGAAGTGTCTCCTTTCAGCCGACTAAAGAAACAAAAAAGTTCCAGATAGATGAGCAGTTCCCAGAGCGCAGCGTCACCATTGGTGTCGGCCTAGATGCTAAATAGGAAAGAGAGCTCACCAACTTCCTCCGTGAGAATCGGGATATCTTTGCATGGTCAACTTGGGATCTGCAAGGTGTGCCGAGGGAGTTGGCTGAGCACTCTCTGAGTGTAAGGCCAGGAGCAAGACCGGTGAAGAAACCTCGCCGCCGCTTCGCCGAAGACAGGAGAAAAATAATAGGGGACGAAATAGCTCGGCTCCTTGCGGCCGGGTTCATCATGGAGGTGCTGTATCCGGATGGGCTATCGAACCCGGTGCTGGTGGAAAAGAAGAAGGATGATCCAAATGTAGCCATTATGTGGCGAATGTGTATCGATTACACAAACCTGAACAAGGCGTGTCCAAAAGATCCCTTTCCTTTACCTAGAATAGACCAGGTCATTGATTCGACCGCTGGTTGTGAACTATTGTCATTTGTAGACGCGTATTCTGGTTTTCACCAGATACCGTTAAATCCGGCCGATCAAATAAAGACTGCGTTTATTACCCCGTACGGGGCTTATTGCTATCGCACCATGCCATTCGGCCTGCGAAACGCGGAGGCAACATATCAGAGATGTATGCAAAAATGTCTACATGACCAGATAGGGAAGAATGTACAAGTGTATGTAGATGATGTGGTTATCAAAACCAAAGAGAGCAAAACGCTACTGGATGATATCCGGCAGACTTTCGCGAACCTGAGAAGGTTCCGAATGAAACTTAACCCGGAAAAATGCACTTTCGGTGTGCCTGGGGGAAAACTGCTCGGTTTTCTCGTATCTAGCCGAGGTATAGAGGCCAACCCAACTAAGATAAAAGCAGTGGAAAGGATGGAATTGCCGAGATGTATAAATGACGTACAAAAGTTCACAGGTTGCTTAGCCTCGCTTAGCCGATTTGTATGTCGGCTGGGAGAGAAAGCACTACCACTTTATCAATTGATGAAAAAATCTGATAAGTTATTTGGACACCACAAGCAGACAATGCATTCCATGAATTGAAAAAGATGTTGATCACAGCGCCAGTCTTGGCGTCTCCATTGTCAAAAGAGCCTATGTTACTTTACATAGCCGCCACGAACAGAGTAGTGAGCGCTGTGATCGTGGTGGAGTGAATTGAAGATGATAAATCAGTACAAAGGCCGGTGTATTACCTAAGCGAGGTACTATCAGCCTCAAAACAAAATTAACCACATTATCAGAAGATGGCATATGGGGTGTACATGTCAGCAAAGAAACTTAAACATTACTTCGAAGAGCACCCCATCAAAGTGATCTGTGAGGCACCCATAGACGACATATTGAGCAACAAAGATGCAAGTGGCCGAATAGCAAAATGGGCAATTGAATTGTCACCTTATGCTCCGCAATTCGATAGGCGAGATGCAATCAAATCTCAGGCTGTGGCCGACTTCTTCGTAGATTGGGCCGAGGTACAATATGAGCCACCATTGCCAGATCCGAATTATTGGACGATGCACTTCGATGGTTCAAAACTAAGAAATGGTTTGGGGGCAGGGATAGTGTTAACCTCGCCAAAAAGAGATCAGTTGAGATATGTGTTGCAAATACATTTTGCCGCATCAAACAATGTAGCCGAATATGAAGCACTCGTCCATGGATTGAAGGTGGCGAAAGAGATTGGCATACGCCGAATCTTGTGCTATGGAGATTCAGATCTAGTAGTACAACAAGTCTCAGGCAATTGGGATGCGTTAGATGACAATATGGCCTTATATAGGTTTCATGTGCAAAAACTCAGTGGATACTTCGATGTATGTGAATTTCATCATATACCTCGGGCAGAAAATGACGCCGCAGACACATTGTCAAAACTCGGATCAACCAGACAGTCAATTCCCCCAGGTATCGCCCTAGAGCACCTGAGGAAGCCATCAATAACACCGTCTCCAGATTCCGAATCCATCTTTCTTCCGACAAAATCAAGAGAAGATAATGTGCCGATGGAAGTTGACAAGGAATGTAACCCGGAATTTCCGAAAATGAAGCCGGCTGATGCAAGGATGAATATGGAGAACTCCGAGGTAGTTATGTTGGCAGAAAATATGGAAATAGATAGTGAGATTACACCAGAAAAAATCACACCAACATGGGGACAACCCATATTCTCTTTCCTTAAAGATGCGATTTTGCCGAATAACGAGATATTGGCAAGACAGACAGTAAGAAGAGCTAAAGCCTACACACTCATAAACAACGAGCTGTATAAAAGGAGCGTCACAAGCGTGTTGCAAAGATGTGTGAGCTCGGCGGAAGGCTAGGAGATCCTCCTAGATATACATCAAGGAGAATGCGGTCATCACGCCTCGTCCAGAGCTTTAGTGGCCAAAGCATTCAGGCATGGGTTTGGCCAACAACGTTGAAAGAGGCCAAAGAACTGGTCGAAAAATGTAATGGTTGCTAGAGATATGCCAGCAAAATACATATGCCATCGTCCGAGTTAAAAACGATACCAATTACTTGGCCATTTTCTGTATGGTGCTTAGATATGGTAGGACCATTTAAGCCGGCCCGAGGCGGGATGACCCACATCTTAGTCATGGTGGACAAATTCACAAAATGGATTGAGGTAAAACCAATAAAGAAATGTGATGGGCCCACAGCAGTGAAATTCCTCAAAGATATTATCTTAAGATATGGTTACCCACACAGTGTTATTACAGACAACGGTACAAACTTTTCCGAAGGAGCTTTCGCTAGATTCTGTCAAGAGAAGCATATAAGACTAGATGTCGCATCGGTGGCTCACCCAGCATTTAACGGGCAAGTAGAAAGATCTAATGGACTAGTATTGTTCGGAATAAAACCACGACTCGTCGAGCCACTGCAAAGGTCGGCAGGGTGTTGGATCGAGGAACTACCAGCAGTATTATGGAGCCTCAGGACTACCCCAAACAGATCAACAGGCTATACACCATTTTTTCTGGTATATGGAGCAGAAGCTGTGCTTCCAGCCGACATAATACATGACTCGCCAAGGGTTAACCAATATACAACCGCTGAGGTAAATGAAGTAGCTCGGCAGGATGATGTTGATCTGCTAGAAGAAGCCAGGGAGCTGGCGCTATCAAGATCAGCTATTTATCAGCAGGACTTGCGACGATATCACAGCAAGAAGGTAAATCCGAGAGTGTTTAAAGAAGGAGATTTAGTTCTCCGACTGGTGCAACGCACGACCGGCATGCACAAACTGTCGCTCCCATGGGATGGACCATTCATCGTGAGCAAAGCATTGCACAATGATGCATATTACCTAATCGATGCTCAGTCACCAGGAAAGAACAAGGCAGACAAATCCGGTGAAGAGTCGAAAATACCATGGAACGTAGCTTTGCTTCGTCCATTCTACTCATAGGAGTCATCTACGACAAATCGTAAAGTGATGCTTCAGGACGGAGCATCAGCTATGTATTAAACCCCGACGCCCAGAGCAGTGGCTCGGGGACTGCCATATGTTGTTTTTGATTTTGTGTTATGTGTTAAACCTCGGCACCTTGAGCAGTGGCTCGGGGACTGCCCTATATTGTTTCCAAGTTTGGTTTATGTATTCAACCTCGGTGCCTTGAGCAGTGGCTCGGGGACTGCCATATGTTGTTTTTGATTTTATGCTATGTATCAAACCTCGGCACCTTGAGCAGTGACTCGGGGACTGCCCCATATTGTTTCTAAGTTTGGTTTATGTATTGAACCTTGGCGCCCAGAGCAGTGGCTCGGGGACTGCCATATGTTGTTTTTGATTTTGTGTTATGTGTTAAACCTCGGCACCTTGAACAGTGACTCGGGGACTGCCCTATATTGTTTCTAAGTTTAGTTTATGTATTAAACCTCGTTGCCTTGAGCAGTGGCTCGGGGACTACCCTATATTATTTCTAAGTATGGGTTATCCCTTGTTACAAGAGTGTATATCAAACCTCGGCACCCAGAGTGATATTATTTCGCTCTCCCCAAACACGGCCTTCGAGATTTATGCCCAGATTAACAGTCCAAACCACAGCGGTCAAGTTGTGAAGATTATCAAAGTCAGACAATACTGGACGCCGAACCACAGTAGGGCAAAGGCAAACATACACTCCAAACTCAAGAAATTGAAGGCTATGAAAGCAAATATTCGGACAAACAAGGATCAGTTTAAACAAAATGATAACAATTACAACCGCGTGCGCCTCAGCGGCGACAGGCAAAAGAGGTTCATACCACACAAAAAGACGGACAAATGTTTGACACACATCATACGCCCGGCATACCAGGGATAAGAAATGACTTAGAGTTTTTTAACTGGAGAGGCAACGACTTGATCAGGAGCTGGGCACTCCGAGGTAGGTGGTACTTCGGCCGAGGTTGCCTCGCCCTCCATAGACCCAGGAGCGACTTCGGAGGAAACCCGAGGCTGTTGAGAAACATAAGCTTGAGCCGTGGAATGCCCAGTACCTTTGGAGGAGGATCGCGCGTCGCCATTTCCACCTGAGCTCGAGCTGGAATCACCAGAAGTAGCCGAGTCACCCTCATCTTTGCCCTGTCCGGCTGAGATATCATCAGAGGCATCCTCAACTTCGACCTCATCTGCCGGGTCAGGAAGAAAACTAGGCCCCTCATTCCAGTTATGCACGTCTACATACTCAACAAGATGGAAGGCACGAGCTTGCCGGAGAGCGACAAATTCTGGGTCCTCAACCCAACGGGAACCAGTGCGCAAATTTATCAAGGTATCAAGGTAAATATCCTCATACCATGACATAATGACTGTGAGAGCCATATCAGCACTAGCTCATCCGGCGGATTCCCTCCAAAGACTTAGTTGTTTTTCAGATGCCATTAATCTTTCCACCAATACTTTGACCTCATCAATATCAGGAGTCCCAGAAGTATTCGGCCAGAGAACATGGTAGGCCCGGATAGCTGCCTGCACCAAATCCCTGCCCATAATCTTCATCGGACCAACAGCAGCGCCAACAGCAACCAAGAAATCTTCCATCGAGTACTCTGAGTTCGCATCAGCAAGAACGCCTAGGCGCACACGAGCATTAATCACCGCTTTAGAGATCACGGGCTTAGCTTCTGGAAAATGGTCTGCGCAAAACAAAAGTGCGTCGGTCAAGAGTAAGAAAGGGAAAAAGATAACTCGGCCGCGGTCAGAAGCTTACGGTGAATACAGCTCAGCATTATCTGAAGATCTTTAGCCCAGTAACTCTTGCTTTTATCAAAGCGAGTGATCTCCTCGCTCATCCCCCGTGTCTTCAGTTCGGCAGCCTCGAGGAGCTCTTTATTTTTCTGCAATTGCAGAGCTATCCGATTCTTCTCCTCGGAGAACTCCTGGTCGACTTTTTCTAACTCGGACTTCTGACAAAGCTTGAGGGACTCCACCTCGGCGCGCAAGCGAGTTATCTCGTCATCTTTATCTTTCAGCTGCGCCGAGTGAGTGGCGGCTTGTTCTAAAAAATGCAGCATCATATCAGGCATGGGTATGCATTCTTGGTGTGACGCTGCAAAAGTTTGTAACTCGGCTATACCGAAGCCAGAAGGGTTAAGAGAAACCCGGTGCATATTTCACATAGATATGCGTAAAAGAAAAAGAGTAACTAACCTTCCAGGGCCTTGACTTTATTTTCAAGACGGATATTAAGATTGTTGATATTACCTATTCACCAGCAAAGTCAGCTAACACCTCACTTCCAAAGTAATAAGAATTTTAAGAATACTGCGAAAGCTCGTTAACTTACCAGCTTTCTTCACCACGGGAACGACCTTCTCGTACTTATCTTGCAACTTTTTATGGGCAAAGAGCAGCCTTTGGAATTCGGCGGTACGCCGATCATGCGCAACCTAAGCAATAGAACAAATAGCAATAAGATATTCGAACATAAGGCAGATCCGAATCAAGCAAATCTTAATTCGGATCTAGGTGGCTGGATATTCGAAGCTCAGACAGATCAGAATCAAGCAAAGCTTAATTCGGATCTAGGTGGCTGGATATTCAAAGCTCAGACAGATCCGAATCAAGCAAAGCTCAATTCGGATCTAAGTGGCTGGATATTCGAACTCCAACAAAAAACTGAACTAAGTAAAACATTATAAAACTTCCAAACAAATAACAAGTTATTCGGTTGCAAGCTTCGGGGACTAGAGTATATATAATAGCATCCGGAGGACTAATCAAACTCCATAAAAACAATTACCTCATTCATCTTGTCACTGTCAAGAACGATCTTGGCAGCCAGATGTAGGCGGCTGCTGATGTCGGAGAGTTGAAACGGCTGGCTGCTTGGATTACCCTCGAGCTGATCGGCAGCGTTCCAATTATTGGCATACTCGACCTGAAGGGTTTCACGGCATAGTAAATCAAAATTTTCTACGGAGCGAACAGAGGGAAAGCCAAGATCTAATCTAGGAGATGCAAACAACGAGATAGATTGGATTAGATCTTCATACCCTTGAAGATTCGCACAGCGGAATGTTCGTCGGAACGTGGGTGATGTAGTCGTACTCGCTTCTCCTCCTCGCGATCCGATCCGATCTAGCACCACAAGTGGCGGTGCCTCCGTGAGATGCACACGTGCAGCACCTCGACGTCTCCTCCTTCCTCGGACCAGCAAGTATGGTGGAGAGATAGATTGGATCTACAACACGACGGCGTGGTGTATATGGTGGAGAATTTTTGCAGCAGGGCTTCGCCTACAAACAGTCGGGAGGGCAAGAGGAAAGCTAGCAAGGCGGCTAGGGTTTGGAGGAGAGGTGTGTGTGGGAGGGGCGCACCAGCCCTCTATTTATAGAGGGGGGCGGCCAGCCCTTGCCCCTCCTCCAAGCCTTGGGCCGGCGGCCAAGGGAGGGAGGAGTGGGGGGCAAGGACTCTCCCCTCTTCTAGAAACCCTATCTCCAGTTTAAACGATTTAAACCCTATAGGATCGGCTGGGCCCTATGGGGCCTTGTGCCCCTGGCCCAATGCGGCCAGGACACTCCCTCATAGGCCCATGCCCCCTCCTGGAAGGTGGGGCCACGTTGGTCCCCTTCCGGAAGGTTCTAGAAGCTTCCGGTACAATACCGATTAACCCGGAACAATTCCGAACTCCAAAAACTGCATTGCCTTATATGAATCTTATTCCCCGGACCATTCCGGAACCTCTCGTGATATCCCGGATCCCATCCGAGACTCTGAACACAAATTCATAAACCAATTATCCAATCTATCCTAGCGTCAAGACACGTTAAGTGTGCGACCCTGCGGGTTCGAGAATATGCAGACATGATCTTCTATCAATAATCAACAGCGGGGTCTGGGCACCCATATTGACTCCCACACATTCATCGATGATCATATCGGATGAACCACGATGCTAGGATTCAATCAATCCCATATATATATTCCCTTCGTCTCGCGATATTTTACTTGCCCGAGATTCGATCGTCGGTACCGTCATACCTAGTTCAATCTCGTTAACAGCAAGTACTTTACTCGTTCCGTAATCCGATATAACTTTGTGATTAACTCCTTAACCACATGCTTGCAAGCGGTGTTGATATCGATTACTGAGTGGGCCCGAAGTATATCTCTCCGACTTGGGAGGGACAAATTCCATCTCGATACATACAACCCAACAGATACTTTCCGATCACCTGAGAGACACCTTTATGATCACCCTCTCATAGGATGACGTTTGATGACCTCAAAGCTTTCTTCCGATACCAGGGAGTTGTATTATCTCATGGTCTAAGGAATACAATATTTGACATAAGAAAAGCTTCGCAAAGACGAACACGATGACATGATCTAATTGCTTTGCTTAGTTTGGGTCTGTCCATCATATCATTCTCCAATGAAATGATCTCATTATCAATTGACAACTCATGTCTATGGTTAGGAAACCTTAACCATCATTGATCAATGAGCTAGTCCATAGAGGCGTACTAGGGACACGGTGTTGTTCACAAACCACACAAGTATTAAAGTTTCCGCTTAATACAATTCTAGCATGGAATATAAACTTTATCATGAACATGAATTATAATAATAACATCTTTATTATTGCCTCTAGGGCATAATTCCAACAGTCTCCCACTTGCACTAGAGTCAATAATCTAGTTTACATCTGGTAACAATCTCACACCCATGGCACTGAGGTGTTGATCATGTTTTACACGTGGAAGAGGTTTAGTCAATGGATCTGCGACATTCAGATCCGTATGTACTTTGCTAATCTTCAGATCTCCATCTGCTATATAATCTCGGATTATATGAAACTTGCGGTTGATATGCTTGGTCTTTGGATGATATCTTGGTTCCTTAGCGAGTGCTATGGCGCCAGTGTTGTCACACAATATCTCCAGTGGGTCCAATGCACTTGGAACCACGCCAAGCTCAGTGATGAAGTTTCTGATCCAAACTCCTTCACTTGACGCTTCTGCAGCAGCCATGTATTCCGCTTCTACTATAGATCCCGCGATCATGCTTTGCTTGCAGCTTCTCCAGCTCACAGCTCCTCCATTCAAAATATAAACGTATACTGTCTGAGATTTGGAATCATCCTTGTCGGTGTCAAAACTAGCATCGACGTAACCTTTTACGACAAGCTGTTCATCACCCCCATAGACTAAGAACATTTCTTTAGTCCTATTTAGGTACTTTAGGATGTTCTTCACGGCTGTCCAGTGTTCCACTCCTGGATCACTTTGATATCTGCTCGTCAAACTAAGAGCATTGGACACATCCGGTCTAGTACACAGCATGGCATACATGATAGAACCTATGGCCGAGGCATAAGGCACTTTGCTCATAGCTTCCCTATCAGTTACCGTAGCTGGACACCGAGCCTTGCTCAATATCTTACCTGACAACATAGGCACTGAACCTTTCTTTGCCTTATCCATTCTGAACCTTTTCAGAACTTTGTCTAGGTATGTACTCTGGCTTAAAGCTATCAGGCGTCTTTGTCTATCTCTATAGATTTTGATGCCCAATATACAAGCAGCTTCACCTAGGTCTTTCATTAAAAAACACTTGTTCAAATAACTCTTCACATCGTTAAGCATGTTAATGTCATTTCCAATAATCAATATGTCATCCACATATAGTACCAGAAATGTCACCGAGCTCCCACTCACTTTCTTGTAGATACACGCTTCGTAGCAATTTGGAACAAATCCAAAGCTCTTGATCACTTGATCAAAACGAAGGTTCCAACTCCGAGATGCTTGCTTCAGTCCATAAATGGAACGCTGAAGTTTGCATACTTTACTAGCATCCTTAGGATCGACAAAACCTTCGGGTTGCATCATATACAACTCTTCATCAATGTTGCCATTGAGGAACGCAGTCTTGACATCCATCTGCCATATTTCATAATCATGAAACGCAGCAATTGCTAATAAAATCCGAATGGACTTAAACATCGCTACAGGAGAGAAAGTCTCATCGTAGTCAACACCTTGAACTTGTCGAAAACCTTTCGCGACAAGCCGTGCTTTATGGACAGTAACATTACCATCCGCGTCCGTTTTCTTCTTGAAGATCCATTTGCACTCAACGGCCTTTCGGTCGCTAGGAGGGTCCACCAAAGTCCATACTTGGTTTTCGCTCATGGATCCCAATTCGGATTTCATGGCTTCTAGCCATTTCTCAGAGTCTGGGCTCATCATCGCTTCCTCATAGTTCGTAGGTTCACTGTCTTCTACCAACAAGACAGTCAAGACAGGGTTGCCGTACCACTCAGGAGGGGCACGCGAGCTTGTCGACCTGCGACGTTCAGTAGCAGCATCGTACGAAGCTTCATGATCCTTGTCATTAGCTTCCTCTATTGTTGGTGCAGGCGGTACTGGAACAATTTCAGGTGCTGCGCTACTCTCCAATTCAAGAGAAGGTTCAATAACCTCGTCAAGCTCTACTTTCCTCCCACTCACTTCTTTCGAGAGAAACTCATTCTCAAGAAAGGAACCGTTCTTTGAGACAAACACTTTGCCTTCGGTTCTGTGATAGAAGGTATACCCAATAGTTTCCTTAGGGTATCCTATGAAGACGCATTTCTCCGCTTTGGGTTCGAGCTTGTCCGACATCAACTTCTTGACGTAAGCTTCGCATCCCCAAACTTTAAGAAACGACAACTTAGGTTTAGCACCAAACCACAGTTCATACGGTGTCGTCTCAACGGATTTAGATGGTGCCCTATTTAAAGTGAATGCAGCGGTTTCTAATGCATAACCCCAAAATGATAACGGCAAATCAGTAAGAGACATCATTGATCGGACCATATCTAATAGGGTTCGATTCCGGCGTTCAGACACACCATTGCGCTGTGGTGTTCCGGGTGGCGTGAGTTGTGAAACGATTCCACTTGCTTTAAGATGCGTGAGAAAATCATAACTCAAATATTCACCTCCACGATAGGATCGTAGAAACTTAATCTTTCTGTTACGATGGTTCTCCACTTCATTCTGAAATTCCTTGAACTTTTCAAATGTTTCAGATTTATGTTTCATTAAATAGATATACCCATATCTACTTAAGTCATCGGTAAAAGTGAGGAAATAGCGATATCCACCGCGCGTCGAAACACTCATCGGTCCGCATACATCGGTATGTATGATTTCCAACAAGTCCGTTGCTCGCTCCATCATACCGGAGAACGGGATTTTGATCATCTTGCCCATGAGGCATGGTTCGCATGTGTCAAATGATTCAAAATCAAGAGACTCCAAAAGTCCATCAGAATGGAGTTTCTTCATGCGCTTTACACCAATATGACCTAGACGACAGTGCCACAAATAAGTAGTATTATCACTATATACTTTGCATCTCTTAGCCTCAATGTTATGGACGTGTGTTTCATCCCTTTCGAGATTTAGAAGAAATAAACCATTTACAAGAGGTGCATGACCATAAAAGATGTTACTCATATAAATAGAACAACCATTGTTCTCCGATTTAAATGAATAACCGTCTTGCAATAAACACGATCCAGAAATAATGTTCATGCTCAACGCAGGCACATAATAACACTTATTAAGGTTTAAAACTAATCCCGAAGGTAAAACTAAGGAGAGCGTGCCGACGGCCATCACATCAACTCTTGATCCGTTGCCAACGCGCATCGTCACCTCATCCCTCGCAAGCCCCCGTTTATTCCGTAGCTCCTGTTTCGAGTTACAAATATTAGCAGCTGAACCGGTATCAAATATCCAGGCACTACAACGAGGGCTAGTAAGGAAAACATCAATAACATGTATATCAAATATACCTTTGATGGTGCCAGCCTTCTTGTCCGCTAAGTACTTCGGACAGTTGCGCTTCCAGTGACCCTTGTCCTTGCAATAGAAGCACTCAGTGTCCGGCTTAGGACCAGACTTGAGCTTCTTCTCAGCAGGAGCATTGCGCTTGCCGCCGCCCTTCTTGAAGGGCTTCTTTACTCCCTTACCTTTCTTAAAGGAGGTCTTGTTGACCATCAACACATGATTATCTTTCTTGATGTCCACCTCCGCAGCCTTCAGCTTTGCGAAGAGCTCGGTGATCGTATCAGTGGAGCCAATCTGATTATGAGTCACTACAAAACTTTTGTAGCTGGGAGGGAGTGATTGCAGAACCCTGTCAATCTTGAGCTCCTCTGGAATCGTGCATTCCAGTTGCTCAAGGCGTTGAGTGTAGCCCGACATCTTTATGGCGTGCTCACTAACGGAACTCCCTTCCTCCATCTTGCAGTTAAAGAACTTCTCAGAGATCTCATATCTCTCAGAACGGGCTTGAGTCTGAAACATGGTTTTCAGCTCCTCGAGAATCTCAAAGGGCCCGGGATAGGTTTCAAAACGATTTTGAAGTTCCGGTTCCATAGCAAACAACATGGTGCTCTTAATCACACCATAATAATCTTTGCGCGACCGATAGACAGCTTTCTCATCAGCCGGCGCAGTTGCAGCAGGGGGGTCACCTAACGCTTTCCCAAGGACATAGTCCTTTTGTCCGCCAGACAGAATAATTCTTAGATTGTGGAACCAATTGGTGAAGTTAGACCCATTGTTTCTAAGCTTTTCCTTCTCAGCAAAAACGTTGAAGTTGAAGTTGGATTTGGCCATGTGATCTACAGTATTTGCAAGTACAATTTAGACTATGTTCATGATAAATAGTTCAACTTAATCAAATTACTATATGAACTCCCACTAAATTCAACATCCCTCAAGTTGTTTAGTGAACACGATCCAAATTCACCACACCTAATCCGATCATCACGAGAAGAGATGTGGTTTCAATGGTAGACAACAAAGTGTCGATTATATCATTCATATGACTCATGCTTAACCTTTCGGTTCTTGTGTTCCGAGGCCATGTCTGTACATGCTAGGCTCGTCAAGCTAGACCCAAGTATTTCCGCGTGTGCAAAACTGGCTTGCACCCGTTGTATGTGAGCGTAGAGTCTATAGCACCCGGTCATCACGTGATGCTTGGACACGACGAACTTTCGCAACGGTGCATACTTGGGGAGAACACAGTTTTTATCTTGATCTTTAAGTGAGGAATCATCTTATAATGCTATCGTCGCGATCTAAGCATAATAAGATACATAAACGATAAACATCACATGCATATAACTTTATGTGACATGGTATAGCCAATCTTCGCGCAATGATCTCCATCTTGTGCGTTCCGGCATGATCTCCATCACTCCACCATGATTGCCTTCACCACGAATAGCAACTACAACTATTGCTAACTACTTAGCGATAAAGTAAAGCTATTACATGGCGTATAAGAAGTTGACTCGCAGGTCATACACAATTATAAAGACAACCATATGGCTCCTGCCGGTTGTGTACTCATCGACATGCAAGTCGTGAAACATTACAAAACATGATCATCGCCTACATTATACACATCACATCTTGGGCCATACCATATCACAGAAAACACTCCCTGCAAAAACAAGTTAGACGCCTCTACTTTGTTGTTGCATGTTTTACATGGCTTATGGGAGTAGATTGATAAGAACGATTCTTACCTACGGAAAGCCACAACGGTGATATTATGGTTGCCAAACTCTGGTGTTAATCCCATGACAACTATAGTGAGAGAAACTGACATCCACCAGCCGCATGTGTGGAACAAGCCACACGTCAAGTGCGGAGCCGGTCTCGCGAACGATGTCGCGTAAGGTTGGCCTGGACCGCTTCAATCTCACTATCCCGCGTCATAAGAAGAACACAAACAAGAGGCTTGCAACAGAAAACATCAATGCCCGCAACAAGCATGTTGTGTTCTACTCGTGAAACACATCTACGCATAGATCTAGCTCTGATACCACTGAAGGGTTTCGCGGCATAGTAAATCAAAATTTTCTACGGAGCGAACAGAGGGAAAGCCAAGATCTAATATAGGAGATGCAAACAACGAGAGAGATTGGATTAGATCTTCATACCCTTGAAGATTCGCACAGCGGAACGTTCGTCGGAACGTGGGTGATGTAGTCATACTCGCTTCTCCTCCTCGCGATCCGATCCGATCTAGCACCACAAGTGGCGGTGCCTCCGTGAGATGCACACGTACAGCACCTCGACGTCTCCTCCTTCCTCGGACCAGCAAGTATGGTGGAGAGATAGATTGGATCTACAACACGACGGCGTGGTGTATATGGTGGAGAATTTCTGCAGCAGGGCTTCGCCTACAAACAGTCGGGAGGGAGAGAGGAAAGCTAGCAAGGCGGCTAGGGTTTGGAGGAGAGGTGTGTGTGGGAGGGGCGCACCAGCCCTCTATTTATAGAGGGGGGCGGCCAGCCCTTGCCCCTCCTCCAAGCCTTGGGCCGGCGGCCAAGGGAGGGAGGAGTGGGGGGCAAGGACTCTCCCCTCTTCTAGAAACCCTATCTCTAGTTTAAACGATTTAAACCCTATAGGATCGGCTGGGCCCTATGGGTCCTTGTGGCCCGGGCCCAATGCGGCCAGGACACTCCCTCATAGGCCCATGCCCCCTCCCGGAAGGTGGGGCCACGTTGGTCCCCTTCTGGAAGGTTCTAGAAGCTTCCGGTACAATACCGATTAACCCGGAACAATTCCGAACTCCAAAAACTGCATTGCCTTATATGAATCTTATTCCCCGGACCATTCCGGAACCTCTCATGATATCCCGGATCCCATCCGAGACTCCGAACACAAATTCATAAACCAATTATCCAATCTATCCTAGCGTCAAGACACGTTAAGTGTGCGACCCTGCGGGTTCGAGAATATGCAGACATGATCTTCTATCAATAATCAACAGCGGGGTCTGGGCACCCATATTTACTCCCACACATTCATCAATGATCATATCGGATGAACCACGATGCCAGGATTCAATCAATCCCATATATATATTCCCTTTGTCTCGCGATATTTTACTTGCCTGAGATTCGATCGTCGGTACCGTCATACCTAGTTCAATCTCGTTCACAGCAAGTACTTTACTCGTTCCGTAATCCGATATCACTTTGTGATTAACTCCTTAACCACATGCTTGCAAGCGGTGTTGATATCTATTACCGAGTGGGCCCGAAGTATATCTCTCCGACTTGGGAGGGACAAATTCCATCTCGATACATACAACCCAACAGATACTTTCCGATCACCTGAGAGACACCTTTATGACACCCTCTCATAGGATGACGTTTGATGACCTCAAAGATTTCTTTCGATAACAGGGAGTTGTATTATCTCATGGTCTAAGGAATACAATATTTGACATAAGAAAAGCTTCGCAAAGACGAACACGATGACACGATCTAATTGCTTTGCATAGTTTGGGTCTGTCCATCATATCATTCTCCAATGAAATGATCTCATTATCAATTGACAACTCATGTCTATGGTTAGGAAACCTTAACCATCATTGATCAATGAGCTAGTCCATAGAGGCGTACTAGGGACACGGTGTTGTTCACAAACCACACAAGTATTAAAGTTTCCGCTTAATACAATTCTAGCATGGAATATAAACTTTATCATGAACATGAATTATAATAATAACATCTTTATTATTGCCTCTAGGGCATAATTCCAACACGACCAACGAGCCTAGACTGTTCCCACTTTCCGTGCGAGTCAGAACTTTACCTCTGACATGTTGGTTAGCCACCGCCGCCGCGGGACTCTTGTGGAGAGCAAGCTATGTATCAGCAGCCGGGGTAACAGTGCTCTTGGCAGAGGAAGACCCCTTGCACAGAGCATCAGCAATTGTAGGCTGAGATGAGCTGGAAAGTCCTTTCTGAGAGGACGGAGGCTTGGTAACAACGATCTTCCTTGCCTTAGGAGAGGCGTCGGCAGGAGCCGTTACCTCGGCACTTGGAATGACGTCTTTAGGATCCGGAGGGATTACGGTGTCTGAGGGCGCCGAGATATTGGTATCCTCGGCTGAAACCGATGTAATAGCAAGGGTTGTGGGGGTCAAAGGGACCTCAGGCGAAACTTCAGGGTTCACGGAGGAGGCAGCATGCTCAGTAGAAATAACTACTGGCCGAGTTGTATCGGCATCAACAGCAAAAATCTCACGTGCATCCTGGCGAGGTGGCGTCTGATTTGGAGCAGGAGGAGAACCAGCGCGAGCATGACTCGGAACTCTGGTATCCTCAGGAGGCGGAGGAGAAGGCGGCCGAGTCGTACGACTCGTCATGCTAGGACCGCTGGGCTTAACAGAAAGAAGAGCCCGGCAAAGACAAGAAGATCAGGTCAAAAAGCAGAAAGAGAGAAACAAGAAATACAAACAAAAGCAACTCACCCAGTAACCCCGGGCATAGTTTTGCGCTTCGGAGGGTGCTGGGCTGACTTCTTTATCCGTTTCTTGGGAGCCGCTTCTGAGGCACCGGCTGGAGCGCTACGTTTCCCCGAGGTAACAGGAGGTCGGGAGGCAAGAGGCTCGGCGTTGTGAACCTGACCGACCGGATTAGCTGAGAAAGTAGAAGCCGGAAATGCATAAGAAATTGGCATTGCGGCAACTACCTCTAGAACTTGGACCTCGTCCGAATCACCTTCCTCCTCGTGGGCCGTGGTCTTGCCGGGGGCGCGAGCCGGAGCAAGATCCGACTTGGGGACGAACTCTTCCGAGTCCGGCTCCCCGCTGTCCGGAGTGTTTAGGTCCGCGGGCCATGGGAGGGACAAAACCTCGGCATCCTCAACCTTCTGCTCCTCAAACCTCTGCAGGACAAGAAAGAGAAAAATTAACAAGAGAAAACATGGATGCGATTAAAAGATAAAACATGACTGCGAGAACTTACTCTGGGAGGGGGGTTCTCGCGGGTGAACTGCTTCAATCCCCAGGCCCAGTCCTCTGGCATCTCCGTCTTAAAGATAGCCCGGACGCGCTTGAAGATAAGGTAATTGTCCAGCTCCACCGTCGAGACTCGGTTGGGATCAAGAGGACCGCTCATGTAGCAGAGCTTGTGTGTGCGTTTCTAGAATGGGCAGACCCGTTTGCTAACGAAGGTAGTCATCAGATCCTCGCCGCGTAGCCCGCAGCGGATTAGTTCCTTCAGCCGAATCTCAAAAGCTTCGGCCAGAGCATGACTCTTCCTCGGATTATAGGTCCAGTTCTTCTTAGAAGGAGGGCCAATGGTAAAAGCAGGGAGCCGAATCTTATCCTCATTCCCAGAGTTCTTGACATAAAAGAACGACTTATGCCACTTCTTGCATGATTCTAAACCTTCAACGCGAGGAAATTCGGATTTCCTCTGAGGTGTGATTGACGCGTCACCACATTGGGTAAGCAGCTTCTCGGAGGATTGAAGAAATTTGTCTGGGACGACGTTGGATCGAATCTGGAAAAACTTTGACCAAACGTGCACAGACGGCCATAGGCCGAAGTATCCCTCCGAGGCAGAGATAAAGGCAGAAAGAGAGGCAATGGCATTACCAGGCAGATGATGCGGCTGCAGGCTGAAGTAATCAAGGAATTCCCTAGCGAAATCGCTGAGGGGGAGACCAAACCCGTGAGTGAAATGTGACATGAAGACGACGTACTCGCCCTCCCTAAGAACTGGAGACGATTCGCTGTTGGGTAAGCGACAGGCTACCTCGGTAGGAATCTGGCGAGTTCGGATTAGCCACTCAACCTCACGGCGGGTGACGAAAGAGCCCTGCCACGAGCCCCGCTCGGGCCCAGAAGCAGCATCGTCGTCCTCAATGAGCGCACCACTGACGGAGCTCGACATGAGGTCGCTGGAGGAACTTATGGAGGAAGAAATAGCGGCGGAGGGAAACCTAGAACTGCAAAGCCCCGTCGTGGTTCTATGCGAAAACGGCGGCGAAGCAATGAAGGAAACACCGCGCCAGAACTAAAGAAAAGCAGAGGTGTGTAGAGGAAAGCCTAGGTGTTAAGACCGGATGAACTTGTAGGGGTTCGTAGCATGGAAAACAAAAAATTTCTATCGCATACAAACAAACAAGCCAAGATCTATCTACTAGATTGTAGCAACGAGTCGATGGAATAACTTACCCTCGAAGATTCCAAAGCGTTTAACGAGAGCGGATTCTCGTGGGTGATGTAGTCGTACTCTTTCCGATCTCAAGATCGTGTAGACGATCCTTCCGGCGCCACGTTCCGGCAGCGCTTCCGCAGTCGGTACTCGACGAAGACCTTCCTCTCCCTTGTTCCAGCAGGCAGCGGAGGTTGTAGCACTCTCCTCGCGATTCCGGCAGCACAACGGCGTGGTACCGGAAGTAGAGGGGAAATCCCGCAGGGCTTCGCCTTAAGCCGGAGCGAGTATGGTGGATTATGAGAGAGGGCAATTAGAGGTCTAGAGATTAGACACACCAATTAGAAGGCTCTAAACCGCTGGCTAAAGCAATTAGAAGCTCTAAACCAAAACGGCTCTAAACCGGAGATTTAGAGGTGGAAACTTGTGTGTCTAGAGGAGGGGGCCTTGCCCCTCCTTTTATAGGTGGGGAGGCGCGGCCAGGGGAGGGGAGTCCCTCCCCAAGTCGGCCTTGGGTGGCGCGCCGGCTTGGGGAGGAGACTCCTCCCTCAAGTCGGTTCCCAACTCCTCTTGCTTGTTTCCCATAGTTTCTTGTTTTAGCCGTTTGACTTTCAAACTGGACATTTGACTTTTCTGTTTTAGGATTCAATTTAATCCTTTATTTGGGACAGCAAGAACACTTATTACATGATGCAATCATTCCAACATGTAATGACACATTCATGTACCCCTTCCCCCCCCCCCCGGAGTGCCGGACAATCCGGAACCTTCTAGAACATTCCCGATGAAAACACCGGAATCATTCCCGAACTCCGAAACGGGACTTTCCTTATATGAATCTTATTCTCCGGACCATTCCGGATCACCTCGTGATATCCCGGATCCCATCCGAGACTCCGAACAACATTCGGTCTCTTTCTCATAATACCATAACTACTCAAACAACGTCGAATCCTTAAGTGTGTCTCCCTACGGTTCGTGAATTATGCGGACATGATCGAGACACTTCTCCGAACAATAACCAATAGAGGAATCTGGAAATTCATATGGCTCCCACATATTTCTACGATTACTTTGCGATCGAATGAACCACTTACATACGATACCAATTTCCCTTTGTCTCACGATATGTTACTTATCCGAGGTTATGATCGTCGGTATCTCTGCATACCTAGTTCAACCTCGTTACTGATAAGTAATCTTTTCTCGTTCCCGTGATATGTGATCCCTTGTGACCAAGTCACATGCTTGCAAGCTAATTGGATGACATTCCACCGAGAGGGCCCAGAGTATATCTATCCGTCATGTGGATGGACAAATCCCACTCTTGATCCATGTGTCTCAACCAATACTTTCCGAACACTCAATGCCACCTTTATAACCACCCAGTTACGGTGTGGTGTTTGATGTCATCAAAGCATCCATCCGGTAAAGGTGATATGCATGATCTCATGGTCGAAGGAATTAGGTTACTATGTATCAGAAAGCATATAGCAATTGAACTATTGAAATGACTTGATCTTTATGCTACGCTTATCTATAGGAGTATGTCCACCATATCATTCTCCTAACGATATGATCTTGTTGTTGATAACATCTCAATGTTCATGATAGGGAAACCACAATCATTAATCAACCAACAAGCTAGTGAAGTATAGAGGCTATACTAGGGACTTCAAATTAAGTTTACAAATCACACAAGTATCAATGTTTCCTTGTTAATACTATTATAGCATGAATGTAAACATTTATCATAAACACAAAGATATAATAATAACTACATTTATTATTGCCTCTAGGGCATATCTCTAACAGTCTCCCACTTGCACTAGAGTCATCTAATCTAGATTACATGGTAATATACCGAACACCCATGGCAGTCTGGTGTTGGTCATGTTTTGCCCTCGGGAGAGGTTTAGTCAACGGATCCGCCACATTCAGATCTGTGTGTACTTTGCAAATCTTTATATCCCCATCCTGGATATGTTCTCGAATAGCGTGAAAACGTAGCTTGATATGCTTCAGCTTCTTGTGTGACCTTGGTTCTTGCGCATTGGCTATGGCGCCCATGTTATCACAGTAGATAGACATTGGGTCCAGCGCACTAGGAACCACACCCAGCTCTGTAATGAACTCTTTCATCCATATCGCTTCTTGTGAAGCCTCCGAAGCAGCCATGTATTCCGATTCAGTTGAAGATCTCGCCACAACGCTTTGCTTTGCACTCCTCCAGCTAACTGCTGCACCATTCAAAATAAATACGTATCCGGATTGTGATTTAGAATCATCCGGATCTGTGTTCCAACTAGCATCGGTGTAACCATTAACAACGAGCTGTTCATCGCCTCCATAAGAAAGAACCATATCCTTAGTTCTTCTCAAGTACTTAAGGATGTTTTTGACCGCTGTCCAATGATCCACTCCTGGATCACTTTGATATCTGCTAGTTAAACTAACAGCATATGCAATGTCGGGTCTAGTACATAGCATGGCATACATCAGAGATCCTATGGCTGAGGCATAGGGAGTCTTACTCATCCTTTCTCTATCTTCTGCCGATGTCGGACTTTGAGTTTTACTCAAGGTCGTATTGGGCAACATGGGCAAGAACCCTTTCTTGCTTTCTTCCATTCCAAACCTCTTTAGAACTTTGTCCAAATATGTACTCTGTGACAATGATATTTGGCGTTTCGATCTATCTCTATAGATCTTTATGCCTAATATGTAAGCTGCTTCGCCAAGATCCTTCATTGAAAAACTATTATTCAAATATTCTTTGACACTATTAAGAAGGTCTACATCATTCCCAATCAACAATATGTCATCCACATATAGTATTAAGAATGCTACAGAGCTCCCACTCACTTTCTTGTAAATACAAGCTTCTCCATAAGTTTGTATAAAACCAAAACTTTTGATTACCTTATCAAAACGTTGATTCCAACTTCGGGATGCTTGCTTCAATCCATAGATGGACCATTGAAGTTTGCATACCTTGTTAGCATCTTTAGGATCGACAAAACCTTTGGGTTGTACCATATACAACTCTTCATCAATGTCTCCATTGAGGAACGCCGTTTTGACATCCATATGCCATATCTCATAATCATAATATGCAGCGATTGCTAACATAATCCTCACAGACTTTAGCTTCGCTACCGGTGATAAAGTCTCATCGTAGTCAACTCCTTGAATTTATCGAAACCCTTTTGCGACAAGTCGAGCTTTATAGACAGTAACATTACCATCAACATCTGTTTTCTTCTTGAAAATCCATTTGTTCTCGACAGCCTTCCGGCCATCCGGTAAGTCCACCAAAGTCCATACTTGGTTTTCGTACATGGATCCAATCTCGGATTTCATGGCTTCTTGCCATTTTTTGGAATCTGGGCTCATCATCGCTTCCTCATATGTCTCGGGGTCATCGGTGTTGTCCACCAACATGACATTCATAACGGAATCATACCAATCTGGAGTGGTACGAGTTCTCGTTGACCTCCGAGGCTCTGTAGAAACTTCAACCGAAGTTTCATGATCAACATCATTAGCTTCCTCTCTTATTGGTGCAGACACCACAGGAACTTCTTCCAGTGCTGCGCTACTCGCAATTTTGAGAGAAGGTTCGACAACCTCGTCGAGTTCTACTTTCCTTCCAGTCACTTCTTTCGAGAGAAATTCCTTCTCTAGAAAGGATCCATTCTTGGCAACGAAGATTTTGCCTTCGGATCTATGATAGAAGGTATACCCAATAGTTTCCTTCGGGTATCCTATGAAGACGCATTTTTCCGCTTTGGGTTCAAGCTTGTCCGGCTGTAACTTATTTACATAGGCTTCGCATCCCCAAACTTTAAGGAACGACAATTTAGGTTTCTTCCCAAACCATAATTCATACGGTGTCGTTTAAACGGATTTAGATGGTGCCCTATTTAAAGTGAATGCGGCTGTTTCTAATGCATAACCCCAAAATGATAGCGGTAAATCTGTAAGTGACATCATAGAACGAACCATATCTAAGAGAGTTCGATTACGACGTTCGGACACACCATTACGCTGTGGTGTTCCCGGCGGTGTCAATTGTGAAAGTATTCCGCATTTCTTCAAATGCTCGCCAAACTCGTAACTTAGATATTCACCTCCACGATCAGAACGTAGAAATTTAATCTTCTTGTTACGTTGATTCTCTACCTCACTTTGAAACTCCTTAAACTTCTCGAAAGTTTCGGATTTATGTTTCATGAAATAGATATACCCATATCTACTCAAGTCATCCGTGAAGGTAAGAACATAACGATAACCACCGCGCGATGCTACACTCATTGGACCACACACATCGGTATGTATGATTTCCAATAAGTCCGTAGCTCGCTCCATCATACCAGAAAATGGAGTCTTAGTCATTTTTCCCATCAGACATGCTTCGCATCTTTCAAGTGATTCAAAATCAAGTGATTCAAGAAGTCCATCGGAATGGAGTTTCTTCATACGTTTCACTCCGATGTGACCAAGATGACAGTGCCACATATAGGTCGAATTATCGCTTGATTTCAAACGTTTAGCCTCAATGTTGTTGATATGTGTATTTCCACTATCGAGATTCAATAAGAATAGACCATCTATCAAAGGTGCATGTGCATAAAACATATTACTCATATAAATAGAACAACCATTATTCTCGGATTTAAACAAGTAACCGTCTCGCAATAAACAAGATCCCGATATAATGTTCATGCTCAACGCAGGCACCAAATAACAATTATTTAAGTATAAAACTAATCCCGATGGTAGATGAAGGGGTAGCGTGCCGACCGCGATCACATCAACCTTTGATCCATTTCCCACGCGCATCGTCACCTCGTTCTTCGCTAGCTTCCGTTTATTCTGCAGCACCTGTTTCGAGTTACAAATATGAGCAACCGAACCAGTATCAAATACCCAGGCACTACTACGAGTACTAGTGAGATACACATCAATAACATGTATATCAGATATACCTTTCTTCTTGATGTTGCCGTTCTTCAAATCCGCCAAGTACTTTGGGCAATTCCGCTTCCAGTGACCTTCTCCCTTGCAGTAAAAGCACTCAGTATCAGGCTTGGGTCCAGCCTTGGTCTTCTTCGTCGGCGTGGTAGCTTTCTTACCACCCTTCTTGAAGTGTCCCTTTTGCTTAGACTTGCCTTTCTTGAATTTGGTGGTCTTATTGACCAACAACACTTGGTGCTCTTTCTTGATCTCCACTTCTGCAGATTTCAACATGGCAAAGAGTTCTGGCAACGTCTTGTTCATGTTCTGCATGTTGTAGTTCATCACAAAGTTCTTGTAACTTGGTGGTAGTGATTGGAGGACACGGTAAATCCCCAAAGCATTAGGAATCACTATACCCAAGCTTTGAAGTTTGTTTGCGTGCCCAGACATCTTAAGCACATGCTCACTGACGGAGCTGCCCTCTTCCATCTTGCAGTTAAAGAACTTTTCAGAAGCCTCATAGCTTTCAATTGCCGCATGAGTCTCAAAAATCAATTTGAGATCCTCGACAATATCATATGGGTCTGAATCCTCAAACCTTTTCTGAAGCTCCGATTCCAAACCATACAAGATAGCACACTGAACTATGGAGTACTGATTCTTCCTAGCGAGGTAAACATTCTTTACTTCATCGGGAGCATCAGCTGCAGGTGGGTCACCCAGCGGTGCATCCAGCACATAGGTCAAATTACCAGCTGTGAGGACAATCCTCAAATTGCGGAACCAATCCGCGAAGTTGCTTCCATTGTTTTTCAACTTTTCTTTCTCTAGGAAGGCATTAAAATTGATGGTAGGGGCTGCCATTGATCTACAACATATTTGCAATAGTTTAGACTAAGTTTATGACAAATTGAGTTCAAATTAATTAATGTAATTAAACTAGGTGAACTCCCACTCAAAACAATATCCCTCACATTGTTTTAGTGATCACACGAACCAAATCCACTACATCAACACCGATCATCACGAGAGTTGATATAGTTTCAATGGCGAACAATCGTCATGTTCATCATATCTACTATATGATTCATGCTTTACCTTTCGGTGATCCGTGTTCCGAGACCATGTCTGTACATGCTAGGCTCGTCAAGATCAAACCTTAGTTTCTGCATGAGGAAATCTGGCTTGCTCACGTTGTATACACTTGCGGAATCTAACACACCCGATCATCACGTGGTGCTTCGAAACAACAAGCTTTAGCAACGGTGCTGACTAAAGGTGAACACTTTATGACTTGATATTCATGTGCATGAGGGATCATCTTATAATGCTACCGTCGTCTACTAAGCAATACAAGATGCATAAAGGATTAACATCACATGCAATTCAATATATATGTGATATGATATGGCCTTTCTTCTTTGTGCTTCCGATCTCCATCTTCAAGCACGAACATGATCTCCATCATCACCGGCATTGCATCAAGGTCAATGACGCTACTCCATGGTTGTCGTCCACCGGCTTCAACTATTACAACTACTTTGAATAGACACGCGGGTCTTAACATAAATTAAAGACAACCATATGGCTCCTGCCGGTTGCCGACTTACAATAAGGAACATTGCATACATCAAATATAATCACAATCATGGCCATATCACATCACTGCACACCCCTGCAAAACAAAGTTAGACGCCTCTACTTTCTTTGCATATTTTACGTGGTTTAGGGATTTCAATAAGTGTCGTTCTAACTTACGAACAAGAACCACAACATTGATACTAGTATTGTTAATCACCCGTTGTAAATTGGATCTTAACTATGCTAGGAGAAACAGGCACCCGCAAAGCCACTTATGCAATACAAGTTGCATGTCAAGCGTGGAGCAAGTCTCATGAACGATGTCATGTAAGGTTAGCCCAGGCCGCTTCATCCCAACATACCGCAAGATGCAAAGTACACAAGAAGCAATCGACAATAAAATCATCAACGCCCACAATGACCATTGTGTTCTACTCGTGCAACAGATCTACATATAGACACGGCTCTGATACCACTGTAGGGGTTCGTAGCATGGAAAACAAAAAATTTCTATCGCATACAAACAAACAAGCCAAGATCTATCTACTAGATTGTAGCAACGAGTCGATGAAATAACTTACCCTCGAACATTCCAAAGCGTTTAGCGAGAGCGGATTCTCGTGGGTGATGTAGTCGTACTCTTTCCGATCTCAAGATCGTGTAGACGATCCTTCCGGCGCCACGTTCCGGCAGCGCTTCCGCAGTCGGTCACACGTTCGGTACTCGACGAAGACCTTCCTCTCCCTTGTTCCAGCAGGCAGCGGAGGTTGTAGCACTCTCCTCGCGATTCCGGCAGCACAACGGCGTGGTACCGGAAGTAGAGGGGAAATCCCGCAGGGCTTCGCCTTAAGCCGGAGCGAGTATGGTGGATTATGAGAGAGGGCAATTAGAGGTCTAGAGATTAGACACACCAATTAGAAGGCTCTAAACCGCTGGCTAAAGCAATTAGAAGCTCTAAACCAAAATGGCTCTAAACCGGAGATTTAGAGGTGGAAACTTGTGTGTCTAGAGGAGGGGGCCTTGCCCCTCCTTTTATAGGTGGGGAGGCGCGGCCAGGGGAGGGGAGTCCCTCCCCAAGTCGGCCTTGGGTGGCGCGCCGGCTTGGGGAGGAGACTCCTCCCTCAAGTCGGTTCCCAACTCCTCTTGCTTGTTTCCCATAGTTTCTTGTTTTAGCCGTTTGACTTTCAAACTGGACATTTGACTTTTCTGTTTTAGGATTCAATTTAATCCTTTATTTGGGACAGCAAGAACACTTAGTACATGATGCAATCATTCCAACATGTAATGACACATTCATGTACCCCTTCCTCCCCGGAGTGCCGGACAATCCGGAACCTTCTAGAACATTCCCGATGAAAACACCGGAATCATTCCCGAACACCGAAACGGGACTTTCCTTATATGAATCTTATTCTCCGGACCATTCCGGATCACCTCGTGATATCCCGGATCCCATCCGAGACTCCGAACAACATTCGGTCTCTTTCTCATAATACCATAACTACTCAAACAACGTCGAATCCTTAAGTGTGTCTCCCTACGGTTCGTGAATTATGCGGACATGATCGAGACACTTCTCCGAACAATAACCAATAGAGGAATCTGGAAATTCATATGGCTCCCACATATTTCTACGATTACTTTGCGATCGAATGAACCACTTACATACGATACCAATTTCCCTTTGTCTCACGATATGTTACTTATCCGAGGTTATGATCGTCGGTATCTCTGCATACCTAGTTCAACCTCGTTACTGATAAGTAATCTTTTCTCGTTCCCGTGATATGTGATCCCTTGTGACCAAGTCACATGCTTGCAAGCTAATTGGATGACATTCCACCGAGAGGGCCCAGAGTATATCTATCCGTCATGTGGATGGACAAATCCCACTCTTGATCCATGTGTCTCAACCAATACTTTCCGAACACTCAATGCCACCTTTATAACCACCCAGTTACGGTGTGGTGTTTGATGTCATCAAAGCATCCATCCGGTAAAGGTGATATGCATGATCTCATGGTCGAAGGAATTAGGTTACTATGTATCAGAAAGCATATAGCAATTGAACTATTGAAATGACTTGATCTTTATGCTACGCTTATCTATAGGAGTATGTCCACCATATCATTCTCCTAATGATATGATCTTGTTGTTGATAACATCTCAATGTTCATGATAGGGAAACCACAATCATTAATCAACCAACAAGCTAGTGAAGTATAGAGGCTATACTAGGGACTTCAAATTAAGTTTACAAATCACACAAGTATCAATGTTTCCTTGTTAATACTATTATAGCATGAATGTAAACATTTATCATAAACACAAAGATATAATAATAACTACATTTATTATTGCCTCTAGGGCATATCTCCAACAGAACTCACCGGCGACAACGCCGGAGCAAGCAAACAGGGATGAGGTCGACGATGATAGAAAAGGTCAAGATCCCTGACGGAAACGGTACGCGAGGCGTCGCAGCGCCAACGCGACAGGCGCAGTAATTACTGTAGCCTGTTAGTGGACACTGTAAAGGAACGAAAAACTAGAAAAACAATGATGATTATGACACGTAGGACGAGGTGTACGCAAGAAGATACGCAGATACCTCGAACAAGAAAAAGATAACTCGGCAACAATGGGAAACGAACATCGTGAAACTGATACAGCCCGGCTGAAATTATAGGCATGACCGTACCAGCTTCGGGGACTAATGTTTGGGAGGTGACCCCGGATAGGGTAAGGACGGGGGAAATACGAAAGGAGATTCCCCATCCAGTTTCCGAGTTACACTCTAAATCGGCCGAATCCTGTAAAGGTCGGCCGAGGTGTGAATGAGTAGGACCCATATGATAATAGCAAGGCATTACCCGGCCGGGATACTGCGTAAGTCGGCCGGGTCAGCCCGAATAATCTTAATGCAGGTGAAGGCCAAGCCGAGTTATGCGAGACAGGGCCGAATGATATGAAACTTGTAGGAGAAGGAGATGCCAATAGTCAAACTCTAGTCGCAGGTTAGGGAGAATCTGAGCAGAGCCAAGCACAAAGGACAAGGCGCAGAGCGAGAGAGGGGCAGAAGGAGGTCACGGAGGTGACAGTCCTGAAGCCCGAGGCATGCAGGTGGGGTCCTCTGGAACCTTGCCGTCGTTAGAGGGGCGACACGGAAAGGAGGTTGCCGATTTACTATATTGGGACAAGCATATTCCTTGAATATGCTTGCCACGTCAGCCCTAGAGGATCCTTAGGTTCTCCTTTATAAGGAGAGGCTTGGACTCTGAGAAGGGCATCGGCTCATTTAGTACCGTTAGGCTGGTAAAGTTCTCCCTCTCTACTTGTACACAGCTCAAGGAGCACTTGTAGCCCAAGGAAGGGGAAATAAAGATCTTTACCTTAGTCTTTTGTGTGTAGAATCAACTACATATTCCCTTCCCAGATCCCTCTAGCATCCATTGGCCCCATAATTTAGCCTACCCATGGCATCTGCCGTGCCACCACCACGGCACATTCTAAGGTTTCTAATGGAGGAAAATTTCTCTGACCACATGCTGTTTCCTTACAATTTCAGGTGAGAGTCTTACTCTGTTGTACGCATTCACTTTTGATTAGTCGATGCTAATAAGTGTAATTGATGAGTTACTGATATATATAAATGTTTGCAGCTTCCACTTGGTTCTGCTAGACATTCAACTTGATAAGGGAAGAGTTGATGTCATGGACCCATCAAAGAGAAAGCTGGAAGATTTCCGCTATGGGTCTCTTTCATTGATTTCCTGAGATATCAGGTAATGAAAAACTCATTCATCATTTTTTTCGTCGAGTAGGGTTTGGATCCGGTTGAAGCGCGAGGTTACCGGAGTATTTAGTGAGAAGATGACGTTTAGGACGGTCTCGGTAAGTAGCACGTGATATGTTCACGCATCTCTTTACTTCTAGTTTTAATACAATAATGATGCTAGATTATTATTTTGATTAAATTCTATTCTTGTAAAGTGCGCGAGGCAGCCACAAGGGTCGAATCTATGTGGATTCTACGTATGCGAGTACATTTGCACGTTTACCACCGTACACAATGATTATAGAGTCGATGTAAGCAATGCATTCACACCATCATTTTATTGCCGTCACATTTTGTTATCATGATTGATATTCATATTGATCTCCTTTTTCTCATATATATAGTTCGAGAAAATGCGGGATCAACTACTACCAGCGCAACACGTACTAGCAATTGAGGAGGAGCTGGCGGGATTTATTGTCAAAGAGATCATAGACGATGCCGGAGAATTTGGTGTGAATAGGCGCTACTGATCTCCATGTAATCAAACAGACGTGCTCTAGTTCCAAGATTTTGTGATCTCCATGTAACTATGTAAATTATATATATTTGTATGCTCGATATCGTAATACAAGTTATCTTATATATGCACGAATGTGTACGATTTGTGGTGGCGTAGAAAATATTCAAAAACTATGTTGAAATGAAAAATAAGTAAATAAAACAATAAAAAATGAAATCTCCGCCGCGGCAGAGAAAGGGCACAAAATACTGTCGCGGCAGAGAACTACTAGTCCAAAGTAATGCTCTGCTGCGGCAGAGAAAAGGGGCAAAATGCTGTCGTGGCAGAGACCTACCAGTCCCGGTCCTTAACACCAAATGGAACTAGTGGGGCTGGCGCAGGGGCAGCCGCGTGGACATCCACTAGTCCCGACCAGTAACTGGGTCGATACTAGTGGTGGGCCTCTAGTCCCGCTTAATTAGTCCCGATTCAAAAACCGGGACTAAAGGCCCTTCCAGTCCGGGACTAGATACCCTGTTTCCACTAGTGTAATACTCCCTCTGTCCCAAAATGTAAGGCACCTAAGGTTTAGTCAAAATTCAACATATTCTATCTTTGACCAAATTTATATGTAAAAATGTAAACATCCACAATATCAATAGATTCACCATAAAGTATAGTTCCTCAATATGTCCATTCGATATTGCAGATATTCGTATTTTTTGTATAAACTTAGTCAAACTTAGACGATGTTGACTTTTGACTAAAACTTAGGCGCCTTATATTTTGGGACGGAGGGAGTATATGCTACCAGTTACATAATTGTGCATTCAGTTGAGGCAGCTAAAGAATGAAATAATGGAAACCATGTATAGCGCAATTGGGAAATCTACACGCCACTCCCAGAAAAAACAAAGCGTGCAAGAAATGAAAGCATTCACTAGATAAGATGGTCCATATCCTTGTTTGTCTCGTCTCTGCCGTGACTCACGGTGGGTTCGGAGGATATGGCTTCCTTCCCCATCAATAACGAATTGGCATGCATGTATTATTTGTTGTTTTCTGCTTGCGCGTACGTGAATCATCGCTTTGTTTTGTTATGTTCTGAAAATACTCAAGGTATTACAAGCAGTCAATGAAATATGAGGTGAAATTCTGCGGCTCGCAGAATTGATGATGGTGGTCGTGTTAACTACGTAAGCGGCTTCAAATAGAGAGGGTTTTCATTTAGTGGGTTATATGCTTAGAATTATTGCGGTAAGAGATATATTAGTTGGAAATATCAGCTTCAAAATATTTTTAGAAAGGATTGCTAATTCTCGGTCAAGTCCTCGGTCGATTCGCGTTGGTGTGGGAGTTGCACATGTGTTGCAACCGAGTGAAAATAGACGATGGTTAAGTTAGAGCTCTTGCTAGTGTGTTTGGAAATAAGTCTATTCAGTTGAATATGAATTGCAGTTGACCAAAAATCGTTGCCTAAACAAAACAAGACAAACAAAATCGACTGAGCAATATTTTAGATAGTCGATTGGGTTAAGAGTACGGATACAATCTTAGACAAAGGCAACTCATATAGGGAGCTGGTTGGAGTTAATCCAAGTAGAAGTTAGCAAACCGTGCATCACGTTAATGGAAAGACAGAAGAAAACGTGCATCACGTACATGTAAGTGGCAAACCGTGTATCACGTTAATGTATGATAAGCCGGGAACGATGCATGAATGGACCACCATCTATCGATTATGTGGCATGCACCGGCGAATCGACAGATGCCACATAATTAATTAACTAGTAGTAATATCTAGTCTGCCAGGGGGAGCTAGAGAGTTCCATACTAACTAATAACTGATAGGTGACACACTTCTTCAGATTACGAGAATAGATCCCGCGTCACGTTGACTAGGGGGAACCTAGGGTTTACCCTTCCGCCGCTGCCTTCTTTGAGCGCCCCTCCTCGTCGTCGCCTCCAGTGTCCTCCTGGCCTGCCGCGGCAACGACGAGGCCTCCTACCCCTCCTCCTCCATCCCCTGCCTCCTCTCTCGTGCGGCCCGGCCTTGTGCGCGTAGCTAAAGCTAGTGCGTCCCGTACTTCTTAGTAGCGAGTGACTCTCAAGGTCGGCGCCATGCAGATGGCGCCTCCCTCGGGCGTCGTGGTCATCGGTTGACGCAGCCAGGACCCCTTCCTTGGTGGGCGTCAGTGCCGTGGCTAGGGGATCCCGCATGGGCACGCAGCCATTGATCCTTGCTTGTCTCGTATCTGCCGTGACTCACGGTGGGTTTGAAGCATAGAGCTTCCTTTCACATCAATAATGAATTGACATGTATGTATTATTCTCTGTTTTCTGCTTGCGCGTACGTGCATCACGCTCTCTTTTGTCATGTTATTTTTCTTGTCACGCTCTCTTTTGTCATGTTCTAAAAATAGTGAAGGTATTGCAAGATGTGAAGGAAATATGAAGTGAAATTCTTTAGCTATCAAAATTGGTGATGTCACACGATGGTCGAGTAACAACGTAAGCAGCTTGGGAGAGAGAGAGAGAGAATTTAATATTTAATATAATGAGTAATATGCTTAGAATTATCATAGTAAGAGATATAACCGTCGGAAATATGAGTTGTAAAATAATACAAAGCAAGATAGATAATTCTCATCTAGATGAGAGTTATGTTAGAGCTTGATCAAGTCGTCGTCGTTGGATTTGCAACTCAGACTTTTGGTCTGAGAGTTGCACATTGTGTTGCAACTGGGAGAAAATAAATGAGGATTATGCTAGAGCTCGTTCAACTAAATTTGTGTCATGATTTGTGCTGAGTTTCTCATGGGTTTACAAATGAGTCTGTTTAGCTGCTTCTGAATTGTATTTGACCGAGAGCCGTTCCCTAATAAAACAAAGGAAAAAAAATATACAGAGCAAGATTTTACAAAGTTGATAAATGCGGTTACAATCTTTAACAAATCCAACTTATGTAAGCATATGGTCGGAGTTCCTCTAAGTACAAGTAAGCTAGGTAGGGATAAATCTGGAAATGTAAGAAAGAAGGAAACTTATATCATACCACTATTGCTTGGGCGTACCCCTCCTTCCAAACTCACAAGAATAAAAACACAAAGACTTCACATCATGCGCGTGTAAGTCGTGTATCACGTGTGTGTGATAAGCCGGGACCAACCGACGCGTGAATGGAGCACACAATGGTTTTGTGGCATCCATGGGCACTAGTAGAAAAAGAGTCATTCGTCCACCCCAGTTCAGAGCATTACTCCCGGTTTTGGTTGGATCCGGGACTAATATGAGCATTAGTCCCGGTTTCAACGGCTAGAAGGCCAGCAATCTTTAGTTCTGGGTCAAACATGACCTTTAGTCCCGGTTTATATCACCAACCGGGACTAAAAGGGGTGCCCCGGTGCCAACTCATTTAGTCCCGGTTCGTATCACCAACCGGGACTAAAGGTGTGACCTTTAGTCCCGGTTCGTATTACCAACCCGGACTAAAGAGAGTGAACAAAAAAATTCTCAAGTTCTGCCGTGGCAGTAAAACGGGCACAAATCCTTCTGAGATCGTCTTTTCTAGATTCAAAATCATGCCAAAAAGTTATAAAAATTTCTAAAAATAAAATCCTTCGAACTGTAGTTATATTAAGTGATTTAGTTGTTACAAAAATTAACAAATATAAATTTCAATATAATTTACAAAAAAATGTTATGAAAAATTCAAATGGCCATAACTTTTGCATACCATGTAAAAAAAGTACAACGTGCAGAAAAAAATTAGCTCTTTGATTTTAACCTACTTAGGCCGTTTTGGATTCTTATAAAATTCGAAAAGAAAAAACAATTATTTCAGAAATTAATTTTATTTAGTATTTTTATGTCATATTTGAATTCCTCGCATTTTTCTGATAATAATGGATATATTATTTGTTGAATTTCGATTTACAGATTTGAAGATATTGTTTATGTCATATTAAATGAATAATGGCAAAAATGAATAAAATATTAATTTAATTAGTTTTTACTTTCATTAGATTAAAATTTTATTATTACTTATTTATTATTGTTTACAAAAAATAGTTATTCTTAATTTCAAAAAATAAAAACGTGTCACATATCGATATGAGTTAATATGATTGATATACTAGTCTTGACAACAAGATGTAAGGGTCCTTCGCGCGGGGTGAGAGAGATGGAATGGAAAAGTTAAGCGTGCTAGGATGGATGACTGACCAGAAAGTTTGATCGTAAGTAAAATTTGAACTAATATTAAGTATAATTAGTGTTAAAAATGAGAGATGTGGGAGATTAACGAGTTGAACAATTCAAAGGTTTAAGGAAGGTGTGGATGTGTACGTAACCATGGCGCGGTCAGCCTATATATAGATGGAAAGGGCAGGAAACATGGCGGGAAGCGATGAAAAATGGCGGAAAATATCTTTAGTCCCTGTCAGTGGCTACAACCGGGCCTAAAGCTCAGTTCAGAGGAAATGGTAGAAAAACTTGGCGGGAAGTAGTGAGAAATGGCAGGAAATATATTTAGTCTCTGTTAGCGGATACAACGGGGACTAAAGCTTATTCAGAAAATGGATTTGGATTAATTATTCAAATTCAAGAACTTTTCATGTTGAAAGTTTAGTGAGATTCAAAAATATTCAAAAAATAATAGGTAATGCATTTTTAAATTGATAATGGCAAAATGGTTAATAATTTGACTATTTAAAATAATTATTTGATAAAACAAAAAATGGATTTGGATTAATTATTCAAATTCAAGAACTTATCATGTTGAAAGTTTTGTCAAATTCAAAAATATGCAAAAAATAATAGTTAATGTATTTTTAAATTGATAATGGCAAAATGCTTAATAATTTGACTATTTAAAATAATTATTTGATAAAACATAAAATGGATTTGGATTAATTATTAAAATTCAAGAACTTTTCATGTTGAAAGTTTTGTCAAATTCAAAAGTATGCAAAAAAATAATAGTTAATGCATTTATAAATTGATAATGGCTAAATGGTTAATAATTCGACTATTTAAAATAATTATTTGATAAAAACAGAAAATGGATTTGGATTAATTATTCAAATTCAATAACTTTTCATGTTCAAAGTTTTGTCAAATTCAAAAGTATGCAAAAAAGTATAGTTTAAATGTTTTAAATGATATAAAATCTGAAGAAAAAAAAAGCACATCCCGCGCCGGGGGTTTTGGCCCAGCGCGCGCGAATTTGGACTTTTAGTCCTGGCCCAGGTTACCATCCGGGACTAAAGGTCTGGCCCCAGCGCGCGAAAATGAAACGCCTCCACCTCTAGTCCCGGTGCATGGCACCAGCCGGGACTAAGATTTAGTCCCGGCTGGTGCCATGCACCGGGACTAGAGGGGGTATAAAAGTAGCCCTTCTCCCTCGGTGCGTTCCACACACCGGGAGAAGTGGAGGCCTAATCGCGCAATAACGCCGCCAGGCTGCCGAAATTTTTTCGTCGGCGCCGTCGACGAACTGCGCCTGTGCCGGCCGCCTGAACCGCGCCTCCGTCCTCCACGCCGGCCACCCGAGCCGGCTGCGCCACTACCGCGCGCCCACGCCTCCCCGCACCTCTCTCGCCCCCGCGCGTGTCGGCGCCCCACCTGCGGCCACCACCTGCGCCACCGCCGGCCACCTCTCTAGCCACCTCTCTGGCCACCTGCGCCATCGCCCGCCGCCGGCCCCCTCTCGGCCTCCTCAGACTATATAGGTATAGTGTATATTAGTTAATTAGGATTATGATTATATTATTAATTAGTGTATATTATATGATTATAGTTATAGTTATAGTTTAGTTCAAGTGTAAGTTTATCGGTGTATATTATGATTATGATTAATTAGTTTTAGTGTATATTATGATTATGATTAATTAGTGTATATTATGATTATTATGATTTTAGGTATAGTTATATTTTATATCCGCACCTCTCTCGGATTTTTTATATAGTTATGATCTTTTATATAGCTTTATTATATATTATGATTATGATTAATTAGTGTATATTATGATTATGATTCTTATGATTTTAGGTATAGTTATTTTATATCTGCACCTCTCTCGGATTTTTTTAGTCATGTGTAAGTTTATTGGTGAAGGGCATGGGCACGGCTAGGTGTCGAGGCCTAGGGTTAGGGTTAGGGTAATTATTGTAACCGGAGTTAGGGTTAGGGTGTTGGTGCTCGGTGGTGACCGGAGTTAGGGTTAGGGTGGTGGTTCCCGCGGGAAGCCGCTTAGTCGCCCGTCTCTCCCGCGGCCACCATCACCGGCCACCGCCACCGCACCTCCGGGTTTAGGGTTTAGGTTTTAGTTGTTAAGTTCAAATAAATATTGTGTGCATTTTGCAGAAACTATGGATCCACCTAGTACAATCCGCAGAGACCTAGATTCGGAACACGTCCTCGAGGATATGATTCACGGTGCCGATGAGGGATCTCCCTCGAGGTATCTGAACTCATTCGGCGAGGGAGAGGATACCAACAGATAAGAGGAAGAAGCTCATGGACGCGTAACGCAGACCGACGAGGTATATATATATGATGTCCGATGATCGTCACTAGATGTACCTAGATGTATATATATTATGTTGACGAATGTTTCTTCTCTTAGGCCTCTACATCGAGCAAGAAAACCAAGCGCGGCCCAGCAAAAAAGTTTCCCCAGGGTACTGTTTATGAAATTACAGTGGTTTCAGGAGACGGCGAACCATTGGAACCAAAGAAAACAAAACAAATATTTATACAACAATGCAGAGTTGTTGCCAGAGATCGCACCCCGATCACTATTCGAGAGTGGAATAATCCCAAAGAGGTGGAATTGAGTGATGTGTATATCGACGATAGGTTCAAAGAGGAACTTTTTAATGACCTCATGGCACATTTCAAGCTGCCAGAGTGTGACATTGAGGATGAGACGGCTGAAATGAGAAAGAAAGTCAAGCAGTTTGCACTGAAGAAGATGGCCAAACTATTCAAGAACTGGAACAAGTCATTATGGCAACAGTATCAGAAGGACAAGAAAACCCCATTATTCGAAGGCTATCTAGCGAAGCAGCAGACTTACTGGGATGCATTTGTGCAGTATAGGGGGTCAGGAGTTGCAGAGGAAAAGTCTAAAAAAACAAGATAAATGCGGGGAAGAAGAAATATCACCATAACATGGGGCCAGTGGCTGCGCGGTTGCCATGCCTAAGTGGGATGCAAAAGAGAAAGAGCTTCATGATAAAGGGATCATTCCGGAACCAATATGCGAAGAATGGGATTTGAGGGAAAGAAATAGGTTCCTTGGGCATGGGAGTACATATGACGAACTTACAGGGGACCTTGTTTGCAGTGATGGGATAAAGGTACCCAGGAGTACATGGATAAAAGTGGTGAATAATATTAAAGATGGAATAAAACAGTTTCATCCCGATAGAGAGAAAGACTTGCTGACCTTGGTCCTCGGGAATCGCGAACATACAGGACGAGTCCGAGGCCTTGACGGGAGTTTCACGTGGGAGAGTGGGTTTCCTAAGGACCAAGGTACCTATAGAAGCCGAGCAAGAGCAAAGCAGCGATGGGAGGAGGAGGAGGCAGACAAGTTCAACCAGCTGCTAGCAAGACTTGACAAGCAGCAACAGCAGATCGACGAACTTAGAGGAATAGCGCGCTTGCAAGATCCTCCACTCGATATTACCGCCAACCCATCTCAGCGGAGAAGCATCGTCGCTGAATCGCAGATCCCGTCTAATGATGCATCCTATACAGATGGCGGTCCCGGCTACCCCGTGGATGGAATTAAGGAGCAGATACCTTGTGAGCTCCATAATAAGTTGAAGAACGTATCTGTGAAGGTGGCGGTCGGATCGGCTTTGCCTTGTCTGCCTGACGCATGTTGGCATGGCCGTGAGAATCCACCTGGCTATGTTAAAGTCGGGGTGGATCAAATCGTAAAGGAGTGGGAGTCAATGGAGCTTGACATCCCAGGACCTGAAGGTGAGATCACACTCGAAGAAGTACTTGGTGGGATCATTCTCCTGGACAAGAACAACATACGGTTTTCAGGCTCGGTCCCAAGGATAACACTACCGCCTCCGAATCGTCGCAGGTCTCCTTCACCTCCACCTCCATCACCTCCAAGAATCCCACCCCATGATGACTACGACCACCACATCCCGAGTCCATCTTGATCTCCGTCGCAGGCTCAGCAGTCTTCGCCGCCCGCTAAGGACAATAAGCGGAAGTGTGCTCCGTTAGTGACTACTAAAGTTCGCGGCAGCCCAAAACGGAAAATGTCTCCCCTCCCAATAGTGCCTCATCAGAATCTTCCCATTAGACCTTACGATCGTACTAATGCGGAAACTACAACGATAGCAAAGGCCGAAGTGGCGGCGCATTTTGAGAAGAAGAAACCCGAGCCCGTTCCGGTATACACCGAGAAACAAAAGGCATATGCACTTGATTTTCTAAACACAAAATCGCAATATGAGTTGCACCATAAGCCAGATGACTATCTACGCACACTTCAGAAAGAAGTGGCGAAGAGCAAATCAAGCAAATCAAGTGCAAGCGGTAAAATATCAGCAAGCACAAGTGCAAGCGGGACCTAAACTGCAATCAGTAAAAAATCATATGTTCCCCTTCTCGGACAACAAGCAAAACAAACGATCGCACCCCTCAAGGTGGTTTCACAAAACGTTCCACTCCTTGCACAATAGCCATTAGATATGTCAATAGGAGCGGAGTTGGCGGCCAGCATGGAAATTAGTCTTGATGAACTGTTAGCCCCCCAAGTCGACCTTCTACCCAAGATGCCAATAGCCCCTAAATATGCCGTAGGTTAGGATTTGGTCAGCAGAGAGAGGCTGCACAAATGCGGAATCTCCATCAATGATACTCGGCGGTCATGAAGCAGAGAAGAATACTGATTATAGCCAAAGTCCCACCTGAGTACTACTTCAGACCCGAAGAGGTACATATTGAGTTTTCAGAACTGTTCCAGTTATACCATCTCGACGCCCTGGACAAATACATCCTCAGCTGCTATTGTCTGTAAGTTGTTGAATTCATTGTCTACATGTTCAGTATTTCAGTTGTTTAGTTCAGAACATGTAATTATCCTTATTATGCAGAATGAAGATCCTGGAATGTAAAAGAAAAAGAATCTACAATATTGGGTTTATTGACCCAGATAAAGTGTATATAACCATGCTAACATAACCCCGAGGAGACGGAGGAAAACATTCTAAGGTTTCTAATGGAGGAAAATTTCTCTGACCACATATTGTTTCCTTACAATTTCAGGTGAGGGTCTTACTCTGTTGTACACATTCACTTTTGATTAGTCGATGCTAATAAGTGTAATTGATGAGTTACTGATATATATATAAATGTTTGCAGCTTCCACTGGGTTCTGCTAGACATTCAACTTGATAAGGGAAGAGTTGATGTCATGGACCAATCAAAGAGAAACGTGTAAGATTTCCGCTATCGGTCTCTTTCATTGATTTCTTGAGATATCAGGTAATAAAAAACTCATTCATTTATTTTCTTCGTCGGGCAGGGTTTGGATCCGGTTGAAGCGCGAGGTTACCGGAGTATTTAGTGAGAATCTGACGTTTAGGACGGTCTCGGTAAGTAGCACGTGATATGTTCACGCATCTCTTTACTTCTAGTTTTAATACAATAATGATGCTAGATTATTATTTTGATTAAATTCTATTCTTGTGAAGTGCGCGTGGCAGCCACAAGGGTCGAATCTATGTGGATTCTACGTATGCTAGTACATTCGCACGTTTACCACCGTACACAATGATTATAGAGTCGATGTAAGCAATGCATTCACACCATCATTTTATTGCCGTCACATTTTGTTATCATGATTGATATTTATATTGATTTCCTTTTTCTTATATATAGTTCGAGAAAATGCGGGATCAACTACTACCAGCACAACGCGTACTAGCAATTGCGGAGGAGCTGGCGGGATTTATTGTCAAAGAGATCATAGACGATGCCGGAGAATTTGGTGTGAATAGGCGCTACTGATCTCCATGTAATCAAACAGACGTGCTCTAGTCCCAAGATTTTGTGATCTCCATGTAACTATGTAAATTATATATATTTGTATGCTCGATATCGTAATACAAGTTATCTTATATATGCACGAATGTGTACGATATGTGGTGGCATAGAAATATTCAAAAACTATGTTGAAATGAAAAATAAGTAAATAAAATAATAAAAAATGAAATCTCCGCCGCGGCAGAGAAAGGACACAAAATGCTGTCGCGGCAGAGAACCACTTGTCCAAGGTAATACTCTGCCGCGGCAGAGAAAAGGGGCAAAATGCTGCCGTGGCAGAGACCCACTAGTCCCGGTCCTTAACACCAAATGAAACTAGTGGGGCTGCACCACGAGCGCGCAGGAGCAGCCACGTGGACATCCACTAGTCCCGGCCGGTAACTGGGTCAGGACTAGTGGTGGGCCTCTAGTCCCGCTCAATCAGTCCCGATTCAAAAACCGGGACTAAAGGCCCTTACAGTCCGGGACTAGAGGCCCTGTTTCCACTAGTGTAATATATACTACCAGTTACATAATTGTGCATTTAGTTGAGGCAGCTAAAGAATGATATAATGGAAACCATGTATAGCGCAATTGGGAAATCTACACGCCACTCCCAGAAAAAACAAACCGTGCAAGAAATGAAAGTATTCACTAGATAAGATGGTCCATATCCTTGTTTGTCTCGTCTCTGCCGTGACTCACGGTGGGTTCGGAGGATACGGCTTCCTTCCCCATCAATAACGAATTGGCATACAGGTATTATTTGTTGTTTTCTGCTTGCGCGTACGTGAATCATCGATTTGTTTTGATATGTTCTGAAAATACTCAAGGTATTACAAGCAGTCAACGAAATATGAGGTGAAATTCTGCGGCTCGCAGAATTGATGATGTAAGATGGTGGTCGTGTTAAATACGTAAGCAGCTTCAAATAGAGAGAGGATTTCTTTTAGTGGGTTATATGCTTATTAGAATTATTGCGGTAAAAGATATATTTGTGGGAAATATCAGCTTCAAAATATTTTTAGAAAGGATTGGTAATTCTCGGTCAAGTTCTCGGTCGATTCGCGTTGGTGTGGGAGTTGTACATGTGTTGCAACGGAGCGAAAACAGATGATGGCTAAGTTAGAGCTCGTCAAGTTGAATTTGTGTCATGATTCATGCCGGTGGGGTTGCTCATGTGTTTGGAAATGAGTCTGTTCAGTTGCATATGAATTTGCAGTTGACCGAGAATCGTTGCCTAAACAAAACGAGACAAAAAAAATCGACTGAGCAATATTTTAGAAAGTCGCACTACAGGAATCAAACGCTAGGCCGAGGGCAAATAGAAGTCGGCGTAGCCAAACAAACCGTCGGCGTACGCTACGCCGACGGCCGCCCTCGGCGTAGCTCCTCTGCGATGCTCTCCCTCGACGGAGATGCTCCGGCCCTCGGCGTATCGAAAAGGCCCTCGGCGTAGGGTAAACCGACGGGCCCACCTCGACCGTCGGCGTACAGACCGTCTGCGTCGCGTGTCCACGCCGTCATACCGCGAGGCTAACGGCGTAGAGGTACGCCGACGGTCGCGCCCTCGGCCTAGCTGGACACGCGTCCAGCCACAACGCACCCCCAGCACGCACCTACGCCGACGGTCTTGCCCTCGGCTCGGCGTAACGTGGACACATGTCCAGCCCAGACGCGCCCTAGCACGCACCTATGCCGACTGTCACGCCCTCGCGGTATCTGGGACACGCGTCTAGCCCTGACTGCACCTACGCCGGCGGTCTGGCCCTCGGCGTAGCCCTGACCATTTGGTCACACGCAGGAAGCTACGCCGACGACGTAGGCCCAGTCCAGTTTTTTTTTTTTTGCAGCTGGGCAGTTTTATTCGATTTTGTTTCACAGCAATATTAGATCATCGAAAGCATAAACATTTCACACGGTAGTAATTATTAACATCATTCAAACATGCTCACATTGTTCATACATCATTCAAACATGCTCAGATCGTTCATACATCATTCAAACATTATCACACAACCATAGACATCATTCATACACAACCATAGACATCATCCCTACAACTATGGGGGAGACGGGGTGCACTCGAGATCTCCCGTGGTGATAGAAGGCATCCTGCGGCGAGGTTGTAGGGTTCGCAGCATAGAAAACAAAAAAATTCCTACGATGGAAACAACTATGTACCAAGATCTATCTACTAGATACAAGCAACAGGTGGATATACATCCATAGAATACATACCCTCGAAGACCGTTTAGTATTAACGAGGTTGTACTCGTGGATGATGTAGTCGAACGCTTGCCGATCTCAAGATCGTGATGAAGTTCATCTGGTCCAGCCGGTCCAGCACCATCACGTCCAGAACCGCAAAGCAGTGGTGCATCCCTGATCGCACACACGTCTAGGTACCCCGACAACCTCCGCGCCCTCGCTCCAGCGAAGCAGCGGAAGCAAAAAATCCTTCCAGAAAAAGCCACCGGGAACAAGTATCTCGCTGATCCGAGACCATGGGGAAATTCTAAAGGGGGGAGAGAGAGATCCTTCGCGAGGAGGTGTGCTTTGAGAGGCGAAGAGGGGGGCCTTTTATAGGGAGAGGAGGGGCACCCCAAGGGGCATGGCGCCAGCCATAGTGGCTGCCCCCACCTCTTCTACATTCATGTGGGTGGAGCTCCCACTCAAAATGAAAAGCCTCCACTCCCATTAAAAAGCCTCCACTCAAAAATCCACTCACATGCATTAAATTTCCACCAAATTTAATGCAAGATCTCATTTAAATAAAACTCTTTTATTTATTTATTCAGAATTTTATTAATTACTTTAATTAACAAACATTCACATAAAACCCCTTATAACATTTCAATTTCACATGCAGAACCAGTTTCAGCAATTTCAACCGAAACAGTTTCGGTGTCTAGTGAAATAAATTCCTGCGCTTTTCTTTTTCTTTATCTGGCATATTATTTGCTCTGAATGGTGTCGGTATCCCTTAAGTTTGTCACCCTACGGTTCGCGAATAATGTATACATGATCGAGACCCCTCACCGATCAATAATCAGCAGCGGGACCTGGAGATCCATACTGACTCCCACATATTCAACGATGACTTCTGTGATCGTGTGAACCTTATACGCATGTAACTCAATCCCTTTGTCTCGCGATATATTACATGTCCGAGATTCATCGGTATCCCCATACCTAGTTTGATCTTGTTATCGACATGTACTCTTTTCTCGTTCCTGTGATATAATATTCTAGTGATCAAATCACTTGCTTGCAAGCTAACAAATGTGATATCACCGAGAAGGTTCAGAGTATATCTCTCCGTCATCGGGATGGACAAATTCCACTCTTGATCCATGAGCCTCAACATAACACCTTCGTAGCACTGAACCCATCTTTATAGTCACCCTGTTACGGTATGACGTTTGATATTATCAAGATACTCTTCCGGTGTTAGTGATTGACATGATCTCATGGTCTAAGGACTAAGATTACTTTGTATGATGTTATAGCAATATAAACACAATGACCTTGATCGTAATGCTATACTTCGGATGAATGTTCATCACATCATTCCAACAATGTTGTGACCTCGTTATTAACAACATCCAATGTCCATGACCAGGAAACCTTTGATCATCTTATTAATCAACGATCTAGTTTATAAGAGAGGCATAACTAGGAACTTCCTTTTTGGTTATTAAACACACATGTATTAACGTTTCCGTATTAATACAATTATAGCATGTAATATAAACACTTATCATAAATAAGGAATACGATAATAACCACTTTATTATTGCCTCTCGGGCATATTCCCTTCAGTCTCCCACTTGCACTAGAGATAATAATCAAGTTTGAAAACTTTGCGCATTGAACACATATGGATTTCTAGTGTTCCATATACGCAATTGCAAGTGGTTAACATAATCTACGGATCTGACGCTTTTAGGTCCATGTGTATTTGCGTGTCTTTGCGTCTCCACGCATCACTCATTCTCTAATGAGATGGCATTGTATAAATTTGGTCTTTTGGTGAGACCTTTAGTTCCTTGGGGTTAAATCACGTCGATACTATTGTCATACAATATATCTTTAGTGTTAGCCCGTTGCGAACCACATCTTAGTTTGATAAAAAACTACTTGACAGAAATTCCCTCCTTTGTTGCTACTATAGCAGTCATATACTTAGCCTTTTGTTGTAGTATTTGTCACAATGTCTTAACTTTGGAATTCATCCAAATCCATCATGGAATCTCCTTTCCATTACATTGTTCCACCCATAGTTTAAATTGGGATAAACTTAATTTGTATCTTGTGACAAAACTAGTATCAATGTAACGCTTTACAATGAACTATTTGTAATTGTTTGTCACCTCTACACAAATATATTCTTAGTTCTTCCAAAATATAATAAGAATATCCTCACTATCGTCCAATGATCATTTTATGATTCATTCTGGTATATGCTCATAACACTTAGAGCATAGGACATATCTGGATGTGTACATATCATGGAATGATTGATCAAAACATCCTTGTGATTTCACTCATCAAGTGTCAAAGCACTTGAATCTTGTTTCACTTATGAAGTGTCGATACACTTGAATATTGATTCAATTCCTTTCCATGCGACAAGAACCGTTTCTTGTTGTTTCTATATTGAACTCCTTCAATATCTCATATATGTACGTTTGGCACAACCATATTAGCGTCACAGTCTATCCACTATAGACATTCATGCTAAATATTCGGGTTTTGCCTAAGTCTTTCATCGAAATGAAATTCTTAACCTTTGTCAATAAAAGATACATCATTTCCAATCAACAAGATGTCCTCCACATAATGTATTAGAAATATGTCTTAGCGCTCCCACTTAATTTCTTGCAAATGAAAGCATCTTCATCGTCTCGTGATGAAAACTCCTTTTTCATCATGGTGAAGATTCCAACACCGTGATGCTTACTTCAACCATTGAAGTTTGCATGCCCCTTTTAGCATCCTTTGAATTAACAAAACCCTTTGAACCGTGTCATGTACACGTCCTAGGTAACCATTCTATTAGAATAACTTTGTTTTGTTTATTCATCTACCACATACCAATTTATATGTAGTGGTTGCTACTTTAATCCATCTAGACTAAATATCGCAATGAAAGATCCAATCTTGTCATAGTCAACTCCTTTGAACATTGTCATAAAATACTTTACGACATGTCGAATATTTCATAGATGTGAGATATCCATGTCTGTTTCTTTATAGATCCAAATATGACCGATAGGTTTTTACACCTTTCCGGAGGGTCTTCCGAGTTCAAAACTGGATTTCTTGTATATGGAACTATCACGGATTTTATGGCTTCAAGACATTTGAAGGAGTCAGGGCCCATCATCGCTTCTTTGCATGTAGTCGGTTCATCATTGTCAAACAATAATGATTTACTTTCAAATCTCAGTATTTGATTGTTCATCCGACCGACTTGGTTCAATAAGAACTTACCTTTGTGAACACAACCTTTGAGTCACGTGAGCCATGAGCATTTTGGCTGCCTCCAGAACATTTTCCGGCGCTGTGCAACTTAGCACATATAGCTAAGGTTCGTTAACCTTATCAAAGTTCTATTGTCCTCCCACTTAACATTTATGAAAAATTCCTTCTTCAAGAAACTTCACGTTTCAAGCGACAAACCCTTTTGTCCTTGGTGTTATGGAGGAATAACCAATTGTTATTCGAAATAACCTACAAAGACATGCTCATCCGACTTTGGTTGTAAACATCTTAACTATGTTTAGCATACCAAAGTTTAAGAAATGACAACTTGGGTTTTACCCCATAACATAAATCATATGGTGTCATTTCAACCGATCAAGATGGAGCTCTTTTCGGTGTAAAAGCGGTAGTCTCTAAATCTTTAATCTTTTAAAACATAATGGAAGTTTTATAAATAACACCTTTGATCCAACCATGTCAAACAAGGTTTCATTACAAATCTCAAACACTCCATACTCCTATGGTGTTTCGAGAGATGTAAATCTAGGTGTTTTGCTAAACTTGTAACTCAAATAAATCCCTTTATGATAAATCTTAATTCATTTATTTTCTTGTTACACTTGTAACTCAAATAAATCCCTTACGATAAAATCATAAACTATTTTATTTTCTTGTTACAATGATTTTTCACTTCATCTTGAAAGTCTTTGAAACATTTTCAAATATTTCATACGTCTTTCTCATAAAGTGATTATTCACTCAAATTTCCATAGAAAGTATATAAAGTTGAAACCCATCGCTTACGACTACACATAATGGACTACATACATCGATATGTATAAATTCCAATATTTTAGTCATTCGTTCTTCTTTGGTCTTTGAACGAAGTTTTAATTATCCCCAGGAATGTCTCACAAGCGTCACTTGATCAAATCAAAGACTCCAAAAATCCATGAATATGGAGATTCTTCATGTTTTCTTTCCAATACAATTTAAACGGCGATGTCACTACATAAGTGATCTTTCAATCATTTGTCTTGAGACATTTTAGCATTAGTTTTTATGGATGTGATTTCTCCAACTAGATTTGAAAATCATCCATCTTATATGGAATATGGTAATTATTTTAACAACCTTTGTTCTCATAATACCTGATTTAAATAACTATTATTAAAACAAATCTTGAAGGCAAGCTTTGATGCAACGAGAAATAGAAACAACGGGTTGTTTGTTTTCGATGAACATCATCACATATTCTCTTGCTAGTTACTTAGGCCATTGTGGTTTATGAATTGCGTCATTCCGTATGAAATTTCATACCAACCAATTCGGTATCCTATACCCAAGCACCACATTGTCTAACAAGCAAAGAATACAACCATAACATGTATATCATCCATATACCTAAATTGGATATTTCCAATCTTTTCTTTTCTGTCAAATATATTTTATAGATTCTCTTTCAGCATTTCCTTTTCCTTTTTAAAAGAATATATCAACATCAACAGTGGCGCCATCTACATGACACATAGTCCAAAGCGTGTATATTCAAATAATAATACCTTTGGACTTGCACTTTGAAGTAGATCACCATCATCAAAATGATCGGTATTCTTTCAAAATCCATTCTTTAGTAATCTTTTAGTGTAGTAAACACTTTACATACATCTTCTATTCATCCTTATCATCACGACTTTCATGATCAAGCTAATGTAGCTTATAAAGACGAATCGTGAGTATAACATTACTTTCCAAAACCCTTTTCGGATGATTAGGATGTCTAGCATAATCTACCTTCGCAAATTCTCATCCAATATGAGAACATATATTATACTCTATCATATTGCAACCAAAACATTGTTTCAGATATTCTTATATCTGTCACACATGATGGGTTCTGAAACAATTCTTTCAGCTCCTAGATAAACTTGATATTAAATCAATCAAGAATCATGGAGGAAAACATGATACTTAAGATACTAACACTGGAATTGTTACTCTCGATTTAATACTAATTATTAAACTTCACGGAGTAAACAAAGTTTTCTGAAATTTTGCAATAGGACTTTAAACTTTAGTTTGACACTCAACACAATACGATACCAGTTCGTAAAGTAAATATCCAGAATTCTATAGTTCTATTATCTCAATTACAACTAAGCATAAAGTGGTGAACGAATGCCAATGACTACAAAAAATTATGCAAATTCACTTTGATTTAATTTATGATAAATTGAGTTCTACTAATTCAAATTAGAAATAAACTTCCACTCAAAAACGACATCCCTCGTGTCTTTTTGGTGATCACATGAACCAAATCCACTACACCAAGTCCGATCATCACGTGAGTCGGTGTAGCTTCAAAGGCGAGCATCCATATGGTCATCATATCAAAACATATGACTCATGCTTAACCTTTAGGTCCGTGTTCCAAGGCCATGTCTGTACATGCTAGGCTCACCAAGTAAGAACCTTAGTATTCGCGTGTGTAACTGTCTTACACCCGAGATATGCTCGTGGATTCAAGTACACCCGATCATCACGTGATGTCTTGAAGTGACGAAACATTGTCGGTGTATACTTAAGGAAGAACACATTTTTATCTTGATATCTAAATGAGGGATCATCTTATTATGCTAATAAAGCGCTAAACAAGCAATATAAGATGATATCAAACATCACATGTTTGTAAGTGAAATGATATGGTTCCCGCATATGATCTCCATCATGTGCACCGTGGTATGATCTCTATCATACCTCTATGTGTAAGGACAAGTTCTATGGAACCTACACGTTATGTGTGTTGTAAGAATATCATCTCATACTTCTACTTACAACATCACCAATCATAACACTAGCCCAGCAACAATCTAAACTAGACGCCTATAAATTATCCATTGCAAGTTTTACGTGGCTTAGGGCTTTCGAAGATAGAACCGTTCTTATCTACGAACATGAACCACAACGAGGATAACCAAATTGTTGACAACTCTTTGCAAATTAGATATTGACTATAGTAGGAGAGACAGACACCCGCTAGCCACTTATGAAAAACTAGTTGCATGTCAAGCATGGAGCAGGTCTCATGTGCAAGGACATGTAAAGTTTATCCGGGCCGCTTCATCCCACTATGCCACCAATATACAAAGTATAACTAAGAAGCAATAAAATGATCATCATCGCCCACATACTCATATATGTACTACCCATGCAAAGCATCTACGCATAGATCCGGCTCTGATACCACTGTAGGGTTCGCAGCATAGAAAACAAAAAATTTCCTACGATAGGAACAACTATGTACCAAGATTTATCTACTAGATACAAGCAACGGGTGGATATACATCCATAGAATACACACCATCGAAGATCGTTTAACATTAGCGAGGTTGTACTCGTGGATGATGTAGTCGAACACTTGTCGATCTCAAGATCGTGATAAAGTCCATATGGTCCAGCCGGTCCAGCACCATCATGTCCAGCACCGCAAAGTAGTGGTGCATCCATGATCGCACACACGTCAGGGTACCCCGACAACCTCCGCGCCCTCGCTCCAGCGAAGCAGCGGAAGCCACAAATCCTTCCAGAAAAAGCCACCGGGAACAAGTATCTCGCTGATCCGAGACCATGGGGGAATTCTAAAGGGGGGAGAGAGAGATCCTTCGCGAGGAGGTGTGCTTTGAGAGGAGGAGAGGGGGGCCTTTTATAGGGAGAGGGGGGAACCCTAAGGGGCATGGCGCCAGCCATAGTGGCTGCCCCCACCTCTTCCACATTCATGTGGGTGGAGCTCCCACTCAAAATGAAAAGCCTCCACTCCCATTAAAAAGAACTCACATGCATTCAATTTCCACCAAATTTAATGCAAGCTCTCATTTAAATAAAACTATTTTATTTATTTATTCATAATTTTGTTAATTACTTTAATTAACAAACATTCACATAAAACTCCTTACAATATTTCAATTTCACATGAAGAACCAGTTTCAGCAATTTCAACCGAAACAGTTTCGGTGTCTAGTGAAATAAATTCCCACGCTTTCCTTTTTCTTTCTCTGGCATATTATTTGCTCCGAATGGTGTCGGTATCTTAAGTGTGTCACCCTACGGTTTGCGAATAATGTAGACATGATCGAGACCCCTCTCCGATCAATAATCAGCAGCAGGACCTGGAGATCCGTACTGACTCCCACATATTCAACAATGACTTCTATGATCGTGTGAACCTTATACGCATGTAACTCAATCCCTTTATCTCGTGATATATTACATGTCCGGGATTCGATCATCGGTATCCCCATACCTAGTTTGATCTCGTTACCGACATGTACTCTTTTCTCATTCCCGTGATATAACATTCTAGTGATCAAATCACTTGCTTTCAAGCTAACCAATGTGATATCACCGAGAGGGCCCAGAGTATATCTCTCCGTCATCGGGATGGACAAATTCCACTCTTGATCAATGAGCCTCAACATAACACCTTCGTAGCACTGAACCCATCTTTATAGTCACCCTGTTACGGTGTGACGTTTGATGTTATCAAGATACTCTTCCGGTGTTAGTGATTGACATTATCTCATGGTATAAGGAATAATATTACTTTGTATGATGTTATAGAAATATAAACACAATGACCTTGATCGTAATTCTATACTTTGGATCAATATTCATCACATCATTCCAATAATGTTGTGACCTCGTTATTAACAACATCCAATGTCCATGATCATGAAACCTTTGATCATGTTGTTAATCAACGAGCTAGTTTATAAGAGAGGCATAACTTCCTTTTTGTTTATTAAACACACATGTATTAACATTTCCGTATTAATACAATTATAGCATGTAAAATAAACATTTATTATAAATAAGGAATACGATAATAACCAATTTATTATTGCCTCTCGGGCATATTCCCTTCAGAGGTTGCCGTCTAGTAGACGCAGCAGAAGAACCACCAGGCGAGGGATTTGTGGGCGAACACCAACAGAAGGATAGGGAGAAGCACCAGCAGAACGGCCAGGCGAAGGACCATCGGGTTGGGTGGGTGTGATCATCTGATGGCTACCCGGCGAGGCATGACCAAAGTTCTTGTTCTCGGAATATCCCGTCCCCTACAAGTTCCCTACATGTTAGCAACTAGCCGAGGCAAAGTAAAGCGGTAACCGGTGGTTTGGCAAAGAACTTACCGGTGACGCTGCGTAGTATGTCCGATGGAAACTTTCCCTCGATGGAAGGAATGGCGCCGGCCCCGGCATGGGAGGTATGGGCCCTAGGTTATTAACACTCTGAACCGTTTGCATAGCCACAATCACCGCCTACAAGATAGTTTAGATGTCAGGCCCTAAAGCACCAAACTAGGGGAAGTGGGACTTGTATGTTTTGCAAAAGTAAAAGTTCAAACTTACATTTTTGTACTGCGTGTAGAACATACTCGCCGCCTGATGCTGCTGAAAGGCCACCTCATATTCATTATGAGCAGCATTGTAGGCCGCGTCAAACTCAGGCTACAATTTCAAATACAATGAATCTCGTCAACACTTATCCATGCAGGAATGAAAGGCGTAAAGATAATGAAAATAAGGAACACTTACATCATCTGTGTAGGTGGATCGACGAGGACGGCCACGAGGCGGGATAGGGGGTCCATCGGCAGGGTAGGTAGCCTTGAGACGCGTGAAGCTCGTGTTGAGGGTAGGCTTGACCTTTTTATTAAGAATCTTGAGACATCCATGCTCCAATCTGTGGCTAGATAGGAGCAACGACTCCTCATCGGTCTCCGTGTTAATGGGGTCATCCACATGCGGGTGACGAGCCTTCACTATCATGGTGTAGGACTACAAGTGTTCCTGGGCATTTCCGAAGAACACGGGGAGCGAGGGCTGAGGCTTCGAGAGAACGGGCTTCTTGAGGCGCATCTTCTCATAGACCGCGACGTCATGAATCACCTCTCCGGGTGGTTCCTCAGCCACCTGCGTTGTGAAAAGAAATGTTATGCATATCAAGTAGGAACATGACAAGAAATAAATGCAGGTCATTCCATGTGTAAACATACCATATTCCCCTTGAAGCGGTCAAAATTGCGGTTTCCCGCACAGTGTGTTCCACCATCGCCTCGGTTCTCCGCGTTCCGCCTTGACAAGGCTGCAAACTCTTCATCTACTCTGAGCCACCTCGTCCTAACAAGCTCCTCCCATGCGTCTCGATGCGGCTCAGCCCAGTCGGGGACAACCTGAAAATGCAATACTCAACTCCAGATAATGCAATGGCAACTTAGCAGCAATGTAGAATCTCATGACTTACTCACTGACATGTACTCCTCCGGAGTCATCGAGTAGTAGAGATTAGGATTTTTACCGACAATTTCCTCCTTCTTTACCCGCACGCCCTTTTCAGCCCAGAAGTGACTAGCAGCCGTGACCTTTTGGTTGTACCACGCCTGCGGTGTCAACTTCACACAAGCCCCAAGAAAAGTTCTATCCGCCTTCTCCTGTTGCTCCTCGTCCACACGATAAAAGCACTTCAATCATGCAAAAAAATGTGAGAGTCATGAGTTAGCACAAGTAGTGGGGTCATCAACTATGAACAAAACTCGAGAAATATGTCTTACCCAAAACTTGGTGATCACAGCATCAGCAGCTGTCGGAAAGCCTGGGATAATGGTAGCCTGGTAGTCCGCCCAAGTAGTGGCTAGCCTTCTGACGCCCTCGGGGGAAGTGTACCAGCCCAGCTATTAGGAAGGCAGGGCTTGGTACCTGCAAGAAATGTCCAACTGCTACACAATAATCAAACATTAGTACACATGCAAATTATTTATCACCAACAATCAATTACATGTTTAAAATTTCAAATTAGTACACTTACTCAAGACCATCTGGAATAATAAGGGCTTTCGCCTCCTGGGTCCTAGGCCAAACTTAATGAATAGAATTATGGTGTCATCTAGAATACTTAAGAACTAATCAAGAACACCCAAGAACCCTAATTATACTGTAAGAAAAACAAGAACACATTAATGAATAGAATTATAGCAAACAATCATCTAAGAATAACAATAATTTCTATCCTAATTTCTATCTACCTAATTTCTGCCCTAATCTTCCTACCTGATTTCTGTCCTAATCTTCCTACCTAACTAAGAAAATTAACAACAATCCTCTACCTACATAACAAAATTACCTACAACAATCATCTATGAAAATTACCTACAACAATCATCTAACAACAATCATCTAAGAAAATTAAAACAAGCTAGCAACGTACCTCTACCACAGGGAGGAGGGGCGGTCAGGGAGGAGGGGTGAGACGGCCAGGGGAGGGGGCGGTCAGGGAGGGGGCTTGTCAACACCCGGATTTTTAATCTCAGATGCCTGTTATGCCATACATCGCAATCCCAGGATTACCATTTTCGCGAGACATAACAGATTTGGATATCACACTACATCATCCATTAAAAACCATACATAAGGTCTTACACAAATAAGGATCTCATGATCCAGTTCTTAATACAACTCAAGCAGCGGAATAACGTAATAATAATGGTAGCGTAGGCGAAGCTCCATCTTCGGGGTCACAGGCAATGCTGACGATGGGAGATGATCCTAGTTGTCGTAACCTTCCTGGGGTCCTTCGTCCTGGTACTCCTCTTCGTAGTCTGTCCATGAGAATAGCCAGGGACAAAGACATGAGTACTCTTTAAGTACTCGCAAACTAATACTAACAAGTGAAGGGGGTTTTTGTAGTAGGACACTAAGCTCTAGGGTTGTTTTGCAAAAAGACAGATTTGCCTCTACTAAGTTCAGAAGCAAGAAAAGCGAGTTGAAATTTTATAACACCTAAGTGGGAACTTGTATTTCATATCACAACTCTGTTGTGGTCAAGTCAAAATCTCAATTCATTTCATAAGTCATTTTGAAAACATCTGACGGGGGAACAGTATGGCCACTCCAACTGTCCATAACTGCGGACACGGCTATTCTAATAGTTTGACACTCTGCAGAGATTGTACACTTTCACCACAACATTCGATACATCCTTCAGGAACAAATCCTGAATTCACCATACTCAGTATGAGGATAATCAATCCTAACCTTTCAATTACACGCCCTAGTATAGGCACCTCTCCTATGAGTTTGACCTCCCAACCATGACCATCTGTCATCTTGGGTACTGCACAGGTGTACAATCTTCACAAGGTAGCCTCAGCTCAGACCTTGGCCGTGAGGGAACCGATACTAAAGTATATAAGTTTCCAGTCAAGCCCTACCCAAATTTTGGGCATTGTGGTTTTACGGTAAAATTGGAATGGTACCGCATCCAGACAACCATCAGTTTTATAAAGGGCTAAGGCTCATGCCTTAACATTTTCATCATCCAAATAATCTCGTGTTCGGAAACACATGTCAAAACATCTCATTAGAATGACTCATCATTCTAAGGTTTTCATAACCATTTTCCACCAAGTATTCCCATCTAAAGTTGATCAGGTTTTATGCTTAGCACTAGCATCTACAAGTGGGGGTGAGTACTAATGAGGGGTGGTAAACAAGTGGAGTTTAACTAAGTTCAATCTCATGCCTTAGGGTGACATCAAGATTATCCAGCTTAGGCCAAATTTAATGCTCTTTATGCAACCTTCAATTATCTTCCTAGAATCTACAAGTCACTTAAGTAGACTCTAAGTAATAGCTTTGATAAAGAAATAAAGTATAAAGCTTGCAAGTAAAACTAGGAAGGGTATCAAGTGGGTATGATCACATATGCTTAAGGCATCTAGTGGTCATGGTAACAAGCAAGTATTATCTTGCATCAGTATCAGTATAGGCTTGCTAAAGTAGAGTATTTTGCAAGTGTTAGCTTGCCTTGTGCAGAGCAGTGGTTGAAGTTCTCCTCGGTTTCTTCTTTTTAGTATCCTCCTTCCTCCTCGTATCCTTGGTCGGTACTAGCGTCTATAAATAAATACGAGGTACACAATCACCAAACAATACTTAACTACTTTCAATCATCACACAAAAGGGTTCTATAGATGATCTAGCATCATCATTAACATTCAAGATTAAAGCCTTTGTCTTATTTATTTTATTTTTAGAAAAGTAATTTCTACTCATTGAAAAACTACTTAAGATTTAATATGCTCAAACTCAAACATGGGATCATGTTGACACATGTCATCACCACATATTTCAGTACATGGGAATGTGATTTAAAGTGGTGTCACAATTTAATAAGGTTTACTCTTTTATTTTAAATAAAATTAAGTGACTAGAAATGCCTATGTGGCATTCTTTTATTACTTGAACATTATTTCTATAAGTAAACCCATATGTTTTAATATATTCTGAAAGGTATGATCACATGGGATTTTTGAGAGTTGTAATGAACTCAAAAGCTATTATGGTTGAAATTTGAAAAATGTTTGAATGCAGAAAAGCTTCTGACTTGTTATTTTTACCAGGGTTGATCTACAAATCCAAATGATTTGAATCCAACGGGCTTGGATTAATCATTTCAACACCTTTCAAACAAAATTAGTTTCATGCAATTTGGTTCACTGAATCGAGATGGGTTGATTTTTGAAACTAGGTACAAAACTGAGTTTGAATGAAAATAGAAAAAGCTAAATTCAAACGAGTGGGTTGCGCGAGAAGGGTTATTGGGCCAGCCCAGTGTCACTCCGCAGCGCGGGGCACAACTGACAGGGGAGTCTACTGGTCAGTGGCTCATAAAACGCGAAGTGGTACATGGCGATGTGGTGTGCTGGATTAGAATAAAGATCGACGGCTGAGGGTCGTTGTCGACGATGAACAAGTCACCGATGAGCTCGAACCCTAGAGGCTCGGTGGGGGTGCATAGGGGGCATACCGAGGCTCCAGTGGCGACGGCGAGGCGGGAAAACGACGAAGTCGATGACGGCAAACTCAGGGGTGGTCGCGGCAGCTCCGGGGGTGGTCGAAATCAATGGCTCCCTTCTTCTCCAGAGGCAGCCTGCTCTGGCGCAATTCCGGCGAACTGCTGCTCCTCGTGCTCCGGATAAGGGATGGAATGATCAGTGAGGCGAGGGGAGTGAGATGGTGTGAAGAAATCGAGCGGGGGTCGTCTCCTTTTATAGGCTCGACGGCGAGACCGAGAGGGATCGGAAGGCGACGGTGGCGACATGGCTACGGGCGGCTAGAGGCATGGCTGCGGTTGGCGATCGACGGGTGGTCTCCTGGCGATGCTCTAGAGCTTAAATGCGCGTGTAGGGGCGGTGGCAAATGGTCGGGAACGCGCGATGCTCTGCGAGGCAGAGGCGGCAAACTCCGCGGCGAGCGGTGGCTACGGGGTACGGGCGGTGAAACGAACATGTCTGGTGGTCTCCTGGGACGGTGGGGTACATGCTGGCGGGCGGCAAGGGCTCGAGGTGGTCGGGTGGCGTGGGAACGGCACGTGCTCTGCGGTGCGCGTCGGCATGGTCGACAGCGGCACGGGCGCAGCATTCCTGGCAGTTCTGGTCGCTGTCTCCAAGCTAGGGCTGGTCGAGAGGGGGCGGGGAGACATGGGCTTCATGCTAGACAAGGTTGGCATGGCTAGTTCTTCTCCTAGCTTCTGTCCACACTTGGGTGACATGGGTGCTCTCGGCCTGCTCACCATTGATGGCAATGGCCAGCTTACAGTGGTGCTAGAGGTTAGTTAAGGTTGCTAGATGATCTACTAAGGCTAGTTGTAACCAGAGAGGGAACAAGGTTGGCCCAAAACACTGCTCAACATAGTGTTTTTGATTTTGTTGATTTGAATCTGCAACCTGTTTGATGAAATGGCCGCATGAACTTAAGTTTTGAATTTTGAAAAGATTTTTGGTGGGTGTGCTAGGAATGTAATGGGGAGTCTGTGGATGCTTGGGTTTTGAAAATTAAGTTGGTTTGAGGGTTTTTTGAAATAGTGGGATCTTCCCATATGAAATAGATTCAATTTTAAACTGCCATTTAAACTAAGCATTTGAATGTTTTTTGGATGATCACAAAGTGGGACTTGGTACCTTATTATGAGTACTAACAAGGGGTGCAAAGATCCATACATGTTTCTGTTAAGTTCTGAAAGTTAGGGATAGCCAAAATAGGCATGGGAGTTAATTTGGCCAAAGTGACCATTCACTTAATTTATTTGTTTTGACTTGTTTTTCTTTGGGAAAAGTTTGGGGATTGTTTAGATGATGTTTATTTCACCTAAGAATCATTTTACAAGCAAAGAAACACATAATCATGGCAATTCAAAAAAATCCAAATTTTAATACACACATATGAATGCTTTCATACTTTTAATTGGAAAAGTTTTTGTTAACCCTAATTTTGATGATTAGAGTTTGATGATCTAATTTTAATATTTTTGGGATGTTACAAACCTTCCCCCCTTAAATTAAATCTCGTCCCGAGATTTGAAAAAGGATGAAAAAGATTACCTAGGATTTGAAGAGATCGGGAAACTCTATCCTGATGTGATCTTCACGCTCCCAGGTAGCTTCCTCTTCTGTGTGGTTGCTCCACTGAATCTTGAGAAACTTGATGCTTCTGGTTCGGGTGGTTCTGAAAGCTTCTTCCAAAATACGGATGGGTACTTCGGGATAGGTCAGGTCATCGTTGATTTCTATGGTCCGATGATCAATGTTCTTGAACACTTCCGTCTTCTCTGGAACTTCGAGGAACTTGCGAAGTAATGAGATATGGAACACATTGTGCACGGCTGACATCTCTTCGGGCAGTTCCAATTGATACGACACTTCTCCTCGCCAGTTCAGAATCTTCAAGGGTCCAATATATCGGGGGCTAACTTTCCCTTGAGTTGGAAACGCTGCATTCCTTTCAATGGCGACACCTTCAGATGCACAAAATCTCCTATGTTGAAGGCGAGGTCTCTACGTCTCTTGTCGGCGTAACTCTTCTGTCTGGACTGGGCTGTCTTGAGGTGCTCACGGATCTTGTGAACCTTCTCTTCTGCTTCTCGTAGGATATCGGGTCCGAAAATCTGACTCTCCCCTACTTCCGACCAGTTCAAAGGGGTGGGACACTTCCTTCCATACATGAATTCAAATGGGGCCATTTGCAAACTAGCTTGATAACTGTTGTTGTAGGAAAATTCTGCGAATGGCAGACAGTCTTCCCATTTAGATCCATACTCTAACACACATGCTCTCAGCATATCTTCGAGTATTGGATTTACTCGCTCCGTTTGTCCATTGGTCTGAGGGTGATACGCGGTGCTGAAATCTAGTCGGGTTCCTAAACCTTCTTGGACTTTCTTCCAGAATCTCGAGGTAAACTGAGTTCCTTGATCCGATACGATGTTCGTGGGGACTCCATGCAAACTGAGGATTCTTGTGATGTATATCTCTGCTAGCTTCGAACTCTGATAGGTGGTCTTGACTGGTAAGAAATGGGCAACTTTGGACAATCTGTCCACTATGACCCAGATAGAGTCATTTCCCCTACTAGAAGTAGGCAATCCGGTGATAAAGTCCATTCCAACGGAATCCCATTTCCATTCCGGAATCTGCAATGGTTGCAACAATCCAGCGGGTCTTTGATGTCCCGCCTTGACTCTTTGACATATATCACACTTAGCGATATAGCTTCCAATTTCTCTCTTCATCTTATGCCACCAAAGTTGTTCTTTCAAGTCTTGATACATCTTCGTAACTCCGGGGTGGATAGAATAAAGAGTATCATGAGCTTACTTTAGAATAACTTCTTTCAACTCAGAATCTGCTGGTACACAAAGGCGTCCTTTGTACCACAGAACTCCTTCTTCGTCTTCGGTGAATCCGGGTACCTTGCCTATACCGATACGATGCTTGATTCCGTCGATACTAGCATTTCTTTTCCGCACCTCTTTGATCTGGCTGATCAAAGTGGGTTGAAGTTCTATGCTAGCCAAAAATCCTTCACTCACTAATTCCATTCGAAAATCTTCCATCTCTTTGTGCAAGCTTGGTTGCTCCTTTAAAATCATGGAGTTCAAGCGGCACGACAATCTGCTAAGGGCATCTGCTACCACGTTGGCTTTACCGGGATGGTAGTGAATGTCCAGATCGTAATCCTTGATTAGCTCAATCCATCTTCTCTGTCTCATATTCAGCTCCTTCTGAGTAAATATATACTTCAGGCTCTTGTGATACGAATATATCTCACAACAATTTCCCATCAGGTAATGCCTCCATGTCTTCAGGGCTAGAACTACGGCTGCGAGTTCGAGGTCATGGGTTGGGTAATTTTGCTCATGCTGTTTCAGTTGTCGGGATAGATAAGATATAACTTTGCCTTCTTGCATTAGCACACATCCGAGATCGATCTTGGATGCGTCACAATATACGTCAAAGGGCTTCGTGATATCCGACATGATTAGGATTGGGGCTGAAATCAATGTCCTCTTGATTTCTTGAAAACTCGCTTCACATTTGTCCGTCCATTCAAACTTCTTGTCCTTCTTCAAAAATTGGGTCATGGGTCGGGCGATACTCGAGAATCCTTCTACGAACTTGCGGTAGTATCCCGCCAATCCGAGAAATGCACGAACTTGGGTTTGAGAGGTTGGGGCTTGCCAATCTTCGACATCTTTCACCTTTGCAGGGTCAACGGCAATTCCTCCGGCTGATACAATGTGGCCGAGGAATCCTACCTCCTGTAACCAGAATTCACATTTGCTAAACTTGGCATACAACTGATGCTCTCTAAGGGTTCCAAGAATGGTCCTTAGGTGTAGCTCATGTTCTTCTTCTGATTTGGAATAAATCAGAATGTCATCGATGAAAACAACGACAAAATTATCCAGGAAGTCCATAAAAATCTTATTCATGAGATTCATGATATAAGCGGGGGCATTGGTTAATCCAAAAGACATGACAGTATACTCGTATAATCCATATCTGGTGGTAAAGGCAGTCTTTGGAATATCCTCTGCGTGAATCTTGAGTTGATGATAGCTAGTTCTAAGATCAATCTTAAAAAACACTTTGGCACCGGTCAACTGATCAAACAAATCTTCTATATTGGGCAATGGGTACTTGTTCTTGATAGTGACATCATTCAACTTCCGATAATCCGTACACAAACAGTTACATCCATCTTTCTTGTCCACAAACAAGACAAGTGATATCCAAGGTGATGCACTTGGTTGAATCAATCCAATTTCCAACATGGCATCCAGTTGCTTCTTCAGTTCTGCTAGCTCAGACGGGTTCAAACTATATGGTCTCTGGGCTATGGGTCCTATTCCGGGGATTAGTTCGATGATAAACTCGATATCCCGATCTGGGGGCATACCAGGCAAAACATCTGGAAATACATCGGGGTATTCACAGACTATCCGGACTTGGTCAATGGTAGGTTGGGCTATAATCTTGTTGCACTTGAATTGACGAGGTAAGGTTTGAGATATATGCTTGAATGATACTCCAGCTTTACTGGTCATGGTTATGGATTTCTTGGCACAGTCGAGTAATCCTTTATGTTTGGACATCCAATCCATTCCTAGTAATACTTCCAAACCTTTAGTTCCAAGTACTATCAGATTAGCATAAAAATCTATGCCATGGATTCAGATAGGGACGACTTTGCAAATTTACCTAGCTTTGATGGTTGAACCGGGGATTTGAACGATCATAACATGCTTCCGTTTGGTTGGTTGAATCTTACTAGTGCATGCAAATTCTTCGGTGACAAATGAGTGCGATGCACCAGAATCAAACAACACCCTTGCAAGTACTGAATTAACAGAAAACATACCCAGCACGACGTCTGGCGCTTCCTGGGCTTCTTCAGCATGCATGAGAAAAAGACGGCCGTTGCGGTTGAGCGAGTTCCCTGGGGCAAACCTTCTTCCGGGCTGAACACGACGTTGTTGCTGAGCTGGGGCATTGGCATTGGGGGCTGTGGAATTCTTCTTAGGGCACTCATTGGAGTAGTGGCCTTTATTTCCACAGTCATAACAAGTCACTTGCGACTTGTCCTTTGCGGCAACAGGCATAACATTGCTTCCAGTCCTCGGGGGCAGTGTTGGTGTTGGCGGCAGCATTGTTGTGGTTGAACTTGGGTGGTGCACAGTTGAAATTGTTAGAGTTGCCAGGGTTGTTGTGATTTCCTCCGGGCCTTGGGTTTCCACGGTTGGGACAGGTCGGACGGTTCATCGGGGGTCTGTTGGTTCTCGGGGAAAATCCTGGAGATGGGTTGGGGCGATACTTTAGGGTATGATGGGTTCCTGGCTGATGCATCATGCGGCGCTTGCGGTTCTCATTGGCTTGGTTGATCTTTCCTTCCATCTGGATGGCAGAGTCGACTAGGGCTTCAATATCAGCAAAGGGTATATTGACCAATACCGTATGCATCTCATCGTGCAGACAATTCAGGAATCGTTCTTTGTTCTTGGCTTCGGTGTCGATCTCATCCGGGGCATACCTATCCAATGACAAGAATTTGTCACGATATTCCACTACATTCATCCTTCCTTGCTTCAGTTCTCTGAACTCATCTCTCATCCTCTTGATCAAACACGGTGGCACATGGGTTCTGCTGAACTTGACCTTGAATTCCTCCCAGGTCAGCATCTGTCCTCCGGTCATTGCACGAACACTGTTCCACCATGATGTCGCATCTCCGGCTAGATAGTGGGTGGCGAACAGAACTTTCTTGTTAGCTTCGACTCCGACGACTTCCAGGTTGTTTTCCATGGTTTGCAGCCAATCATCGACGTCTAAGGGCTCTTCTGACTTAGTGAAAACGGGTGGGTTGGTATTCTAGAAATTCTTGAGCTTAGATCCATGGTTGTCTTGATTTCCTTGGCCTTGATTGTTGTTGGCCATCTGAGCTATATGCTGAAGAGTGGCTAGGTTGTCTTGACATTCGTCTCTTTCAGCTTCGCGGTCAGAAACTAACATTTGCAGGATCTGCAACATCGGGTCCGGGGATGAACCACTTCCTCCACACGTGGCATCTCAATATTGAGATAGGTCATGAGAAAAGAGGGAAATTTCTAAGGTTCAGGGACTTTTGAAAAGTTTTTAAAGTTTGGCTCAGATTTTCTAGCAACTTGCTTTTCATTCATTCATAACTCCTGATACAAACACACACCACCAAACAAGAAAAACATATGGTTTTAAGAACCATTCTGGAAACTACGATACAGTGGGACCGAATACAACTCACTACGCTAGTGCTCAAGTGCTACTATTCCTCGGAGTCGGTGTAGTCGTCATCCTCATCATCCTCATCGTCATCGATGAAGGCGAAATCATCCTCATCGGTGAAGAAGTCCATGGCCTGATCCTTTAGAAAATCATCATCATCGCTGAGATAGGAGTAGTGGTCTCCACGCGTCTTCTCCGGCATTCTCCCTTTACTCCAACTGCATGTCTCTCTCGTGGATGGTCTCCTCCAAATCCAAGAAACGGTGGCGAAGACGGGCAATGATGCGCTCCTTCTTGTCAAGCTGACGGCAGCGAGACTTGCGATCCTTCGCTAGCATGGCGATGGTCTGATCCTTCATCCTGATGATGGCGGACTTGTGGTTGGAGTAGTCACGACAATTATCCAATTCCTGCTGATGGTCATACATCATGAAGCTGAGGTGGTCCAACTGAGTCTTTAGCTCGTGGTGGTATGGGGCTTCCAGTGGCTGTCCAATAGCATCACGCCTTGGACAAAACTCAAAGCGGGTACCCTTGATCTGGTTGATACTGTGCCCACACGGACGGGCAAGAGCTTCCTGCATGGCCCTGGCAAGTCCATCGAGCCAGTTGTTCTCTCTTAAGGTGAACTGAATTCCCTCAGCAGTGGGAGGTTCAATCTTTCCTCGGAGACTTGCAACAATTAGCCACTACATATCTTCTCCTCCTTGATCATTGAGCTGAGCTCCGAAGAACTCGGGGTGTGGACGCTCCAGAAGTTCTGAAAGCTGGTCCAAATCCCGCTCAAAGATAAGGTCTCCCCATTCCCCAACTGATAAAACTTGCTGTACTTTACGTCCATCTATAAGAATATAGGATGAGTAAGTTAGTAGAGTGATCAAGTGTGTCAAATTTTATGTATTTTGCAAGAGTTTTTGAGGAACATGAATTTTTATGAAAGAAACAAGGTGATAAGAATGGGAATAAGTTTTTGTAAATATTTGCTTCCTTTGGGTTTGAAACTAAGTTTTTGATTCAAACGGCCAGTCTAACTAGGGTCTCCTATGGTTAGGATGGCTCTGCTACCAACTTGTCAACACCCGGATTTTTAATCCCAGATGCCTGTTATGACATACATCGCAATCCCAGGATTACCATTTTTGCGAGACATAACAGATTTGGATATCACAGTACATCATCCATTACAAACCATACATAAGGTCTTACAAAAATAAGGATCTCATGATCTAGTTCTTAATACAACTCAAGCAGCAAAATAACATAATATTAAAGTTAGCGTGGGCGAAGCTCCATCTTCGGGGTCACAGGCAATGCTGACGATGGGAGATGATCCTAGTTGTCGTAACCTTTCTAGGGTCATTCGTCCTGGTACTCCTCTTCATAGTCTGGCCATGAGAATAGCCAGGGACAAAGCCATGAGTACTCTTTAAGTACTCGCAAACTAATACTAACAACTGAAGGGGGTTTTGTAGGGGTACGTAGCATGGAAAACAAAAAATTTCTACCGCATACAAACAAACAATCCAGGATCTATCTACTAGATTATAGCAATGAGTCGATAGAATAAATCACCCTCGAAGATTCCAAAGTGTTTAACGAGAGCGGATTCTCGTGGGTGATGTAGTCGTACTCTTCCCGATCTCAAGATCGCGTAGACGATCCTTCCGGCGCTGCGTTCCGGCAGCGCTTCCGCAGTCCGTCACACGTTCGGTACTCGAGAAGACCTTCCTCTCCCTTGTTCCAGCAGGCAGCGGAGGTTGTAGCACTCTCCTCGCGATTCCGGCAGCACGACGACGTGGTACCGGAAGTAGAGGGGAGATCTCGCAGGGCTTCGCCTTAAGCCGGAGCGAGTATGGTGGACTATGAAAGAGCCCTCGGTGATCAAGGGTTTAGACACACCAAGGAGGAGGCAAGGCCGGCGGCTAGGGTTTGCCCTAGGTGGCGGCAACAGGAGGTGGCGGCGCCGGCGGCTAGGAGCTAGGGTTTGCGGGGTGTGCGTTGTATCTTGGAGGGGCAGCCCTGCCCCTCCTTATATAGGTGGAGGGGGAGCGCCAAAGGGAGGGGAGTCCCTCCCCAACTCGGTCTCCAAGTGGGCCGGCGGTGGAGGGAGAGGAACTCCTCCCCAAGTAGGTTTCCTACTCTCCCTCCACCAAACAAAATAGTCGTTTGACTTTTCAAATTGGCGTTTGACTTTTCAAACTAGGATTTGATTTATCCCTTTATTTTGTTCAACGATGACACCTAGTACATGATGCAACCATTCCAACTTGTTATGACACATTCATGTACCCTTCCCCTCCAGAGTGCCGGACATTCTGGAACCTTCTAGAACATTCCCGATGAAAACACCGGAACCATTCTCCAACCCCGAAACATGACTTTCCTTATATGAATCTTATTCTCCGGACCATTCCGGATCTCCTCGTGATATCCCGGATCCCATACGAGACTCCGAACAACATTCGGTCTCTTACTCATCATTCCATAACTACTCAACAACGTCGAATCCTTAAGTGTGTCTCCCTACGGTTCGTGAACTATGCGGACATGATCGAGACACTTCTCCGAACAATAACCAATAGAGGAATCTGGCAATTCATATGGTTCCCACATATTTCTATGATTACTTTGCGATCGAATGAAACACTTACATAGAAACCAATTTCCCTTTGTCTCATGATAGTTTACTTATCCGAGGTTTTGATCGTCGGTATCTCTGCATACCTAGTTCAACCTCGTTACTGATAAGTACTCTTTTCTCGTTCCCGTGATATGTGATCCCTTGTGAGCCAGTCACATGCTTGCAAGATAATTGGATGACATTCCACCGAGAGGGCCTAGAGTATATCTATCCGTCATATGGATGGACAAATCCCACTCTTGATCCATGTGTCTCAACCAATACTTTCCGAACACTCAATGCCACCTTTATAGCCACCCAGTTACGGTGTGGTGTTTGATGTCATCAAAGCATCCTTCTGGTGATGGTGATATGCATGATCTCATGGTCGAAGGAATTAGGTTACTATGTATCAGAAAGCATATAGCAATTGAACTATTAAAATGACTTGATCTTTATGCTACGCTTATCTATAGGAGTATGTCCATCATATCATTCTCCTAACGATATGATCTTGTTGTTAATAACATCTCAATGTTCATGATAGGGAAACTACAATCATTTATTAACCAACAAGCTAGCATTATAAAGAGGCTTTTACTAGGGACTTCAATTTAAGTTTACAAATCACACAAGTATTAATGTTTCCTTGTTAATACTATTATAGCATGAATGTAAACATTTATCATAAACACAAATATATAATAATAACTATATTTATTATTGCCTCTAGGGAATATCTCCAACAGTCTCCCACTTGCACTTTAGTCATCTAATCTGGATTACATGGTAATATACCGAACACCCATGGCAGTTTGGTGTTGGTCATGTTTTGCCCTCGGGAGAGGTTTAGTCAACGAATCTGCCACTTTCAGATCTGTGTGTACTTTGCAAATCTTTATGTCACCATCTTGGACATGTTCTCGAATAGCATGAAAACATATCTTGATGTGCTTCAGATTCTTGTGTGACCTTGGTTCTTGCGCATTGGCTATGGCGCCCATGTTATCACAGTATATAGACATTGGGTCCAGCGCACTTGGAATCACACCAAGCTCTGTAATGAACTCTTTCATCCATATCGCTTCTTGTGAAGCCTCCGAAGCAGCCATGTATTCCGATTCAGTTGAAGATCTCGCCACAACGCTTTGCTTTGTACTCCTCCAGCTAACTGCTGCACCATTCAAAGTAAATACGTATCTAGATTGTGTTTTAGAATCATCCGGATCGTTGTTCCAACTAGCATCGGTGTAACCATTAACAACGAGCTGTTCATCACCTCCATAAGAAAGAACCATATCCTTAGTTCTTCTCAAGTACTTAAGGATGTTTTTGACCGCTGTCCAATGATCCACTCCTGGATCACTTTGATATCTGCTAGTCAAACTAACAGCATATGCAATGTCGGGTCTAGTACATAGCATGGCATACATTAGAGATCCTATGGCTGAGGCATAGGGAGTCTTACTCATTCTTTCTCTATCTTCTGCCATTGTTGGACTTTGAGTTTTACTCAAGGTATTATTGGGCAACATGGGAAAGAACCCTTTCTTGCTATCTTCCATTCCAAACCTCTTTAGAACTTTGTCCAAATATGTACTTTGTGACAATGATATTAGACGTCTCGATCTATCTCTATAAATCTTTATGCCCAATATGTAAGCTACTTCGCCAAGATCTTTCATTGAAAAACTATTATTAAAATATTCCTTGACACTATTAAGAAGGTCTACATCATTCCCAATCAACAATATGTCATCTACATATAGTATTAAGAATGCTACAGAACTCCCACTCACTTTCTTGTAAATACAAGCTTCTCCATAAGTTTGTATAAAACCAAAACTTTTGATTACTTTATCAAAACGTTAATTCGAACTTCGGGATGCTTGCTTCAATCCATAAATGGACCGTTGAAGTTTTCATACCTTTTTAGCATCTTTAGTATCGACAAATCCTTTGGGTTGCATCATATAGAACTCTTCATCAATGTTTCCCTTGAGGAATGCTGTTTTGACATCCATCTGCCATATCTCATAATCATAATATGCAGCGATTGCTAACATAATCCTTACAGACTTTAGCTTCGCTACTAGTGAGAAAGTCTCATCGTAGTCAACTCCTTGAATTTGTCGAAACCCTTTTGCGACAAGTCGAGCTTTATAGACAGTAACGTTACCGTCAGCATCTGTTTTCTTCTTGAAAATCCATTTGTTCCCGACAGCCTTTCGGCCATCCGGTAAGTCCACCAAATTCCATACTTGGTTTTCGTACATGGATCCAATCTCGGATTTCATGGCTTCTTGCCATTTATTGGAATCTGGGCTCATCATCGCTTCCTCATATGTCGCAGGGTCATCAGTGTTATCCACCAACATGACACTCATAACGGGATCATACCAATCAGGAGTGGTACGAGTTCTCGTTGACCTGCGAGGCTCTGTAGCAACTACAACCGAAGTTTCATGATCATCATCATTAGCTTCCTCTCTTATTGGTGCAGGCACCACAGGAACTTCTTCCGGTGCTGCGCTACTCGCAAGTTCGAGAGAAGGTTCGACAACCTCGTCGAGTTCTACTTTCCTTCCAGTCACTTCTTTCGAGAGAAATTCCTTCTCTAGAAAGGATCCATTCTTGGCAACGAAGATTTTGCCTTCGGATCTATGATAGAAGGTATATCCAATAGTTTCCTTTGGATATCCTGTGAAGACGCATTTTTCCGCTTTGGGTTCAAGCTTGTCCAGCTGTAACTTCTTTACATAGGCTTCGCAACCCCAAACTTTAAGAAACAACAATTTAGGTTTCTTCCCAAACCATAATTCATACAGTGTCGTTTCAATGGATTTAGATGGTGCCCTATTTAAAGTGAATGCGGCTGTTTCTAATGCATAACCCCAAAATGATAGCGGTAAATCTGTAAGTGACATCATAGGACGAACCATATCTAAGAGAGTTCGATTACGACGTTCGGACACACCATTACGCTGTGGTGTTCCCAGCGGTGTCAATTGTGAAAGTATTCCACATTTCTTCAAATGCTCGCCAAACTCGTAACTTAGATATTCACCTCCATGATCAGAACGTAGAAATTTAATCTTCTTGTTACGTTGATTCTCAACCTCACTTTGAAATTCCTTAAACTTCTCGAAAGTTTCGGACTTATGTTTCATGAAATAGATATACCCATATCTGCTCAAGTCATCCGTGAAGGTAAGAACATAACGATAACCACCGCGCGATGCTACACTCATCAGACCACACACATCGGTATATATGATTTCCAATAAGTCCGTAGCTCGCTCCATCATACCAGAAAATGGAGTCTTAGTCATTTTACCCATCAGACATGCTTCGCATCTTTCAAGTGATTCGAAATCAAGTGATTCAATAAGTCCATCGGAATGGAGTTTCTTCATACGCTTCACTCCAATGTGACCAAGACGACAGTGCCACATATAGGTCGAGTTATCGCTCGATTTCAAACGTTTAGCTTCAATGTTATTAATATGTGTATTTCCACTATCGAGATTCAATATGAATAGACCATCTATCAAAGGTGCATGTGCATAAAACATATTACTCATATAAATCGAACAACCATTATTCTCGGACTTAAACAAGTAATCGTCTCGCAATAAACAAGATCCCGATATAATGTTCATGCTTAACGCAGGCACCAAATAACAATTATTTAAGTATAAAACTAATCCCGATGGTATATGAAGAGGTAGTGTGCCGACCGCGATCACATCAGCCTTTGATCCGTTTCCCACGCGCATCGTCACCTCGTTCTTTGCTAGCTTCCGTTTATTCTGCAACACCTGTTTCGAGTTACAAATATAAGCAACCGAACCAGTATCAAATACCCAGGCACTATTGCGAGTACTAGTGAGATACACATGAATAACATGTATATCAGATATACCTTTCTTCTTGATGTTGCCGTTCTTCAAATCCGCCAAGTACTTTGGGCAATTCCGCTTCCAGTGACCTTCTCCCTTGCAGTAAAAGCACTCTGTATCAGGCTTAGGTCCAGCCTTGGTCTTCTTCGTCGGTGCGGTAACTTTCTTACCACCCTTCTTGAAGTGTCCCTTTTGCTTAGACTTGCCTTTCTTGAATTTGGTGGTCTTATTGACCATCAACACTTGGTGCTCTTTCTTAATCTCCACTTCTGCAGATTTTAACATGGAGAAGAGTTTTGGCAACTGCTTGTTCATGCTTTGCATATTGTAGTTCATCACAAAGTTCTTGTAACTTGGTGGTAGTGATTGGAGGACACGGTAAATCCCCAAAGCATTAGGAATCACTATACCCAAGCTTTGAAGTTTGTTTGCGTGCCCAGACATCTTAAGCACATGCTCACTAACGGAGCTTCCCTCTTCCATCTTGCAGTTAAAGAACTTCTCATATCTCTCAACTGCCGCGTGAGTCTCAAAGATCAATTTGAGTTCACGGACAATATCATGTGGGTCTGAATTCTCAAACCTTTTCTGAAGCTCCGATTCTAAACCATACAAGATAGCACACTGAACTGTGGAGTACTGATTCTTCCTAGCGAGGTAAACGTTCTTCACTTCATCGGTAGCATCAGCTGCAGGCGGGTCACCCAGCGGTGCATCCAGCACATAGGTCAAATTACCAGCATTGAGGACAATCCTCAGATTGCGGAACCAATCCGCGAAGTTGCTTCCATTGTTTTTCAACTTTTCTTTCTCTAGGAACGCATTAAAATTGATGGTAGGGGCCGCCATTGATCTACAACATATTTGCAATAGTTTAGACTAAGTTTATGACAAATTGAGTTCTAATTAATAGTTAAATTAATCCAGGTGAACTCCCACTCAAAACAATATCCCTCACATTGTTTTAGTGATCACACGAACCAAATCCACCACCTCAAAACCGATCATCACGAGAGTTAATGTAGCTTCAATGGCGAACAATCGAAATGTTCATCATATCTACTATATGATTCATGCTTTACCTTTCGGTGATCCGTGTTCCGAGACCATGTATGTACATGCTAGGCTCGTCAAGATCAAACCTTAGCTTCCGCATGAGCAAATCTGGCTTGCTCACGTTGTATACACTTGCAGAATCTAACACACCCGATCATCACATGGTGCTTCGAAACAACAAGCTTTAGCAACGGTGCTCACTAAGGATGAACACTTTAGACTTGAAATTTATGTGCATGAGGGATCATCTTATAATGCTACCGTCGTTAACTAAGCAATACAAGATGCATAAAGGATTAACATCACATGCAATTCATAATATGTGATATGATATGGCCTTTCTTCTTTGTGCTTCCGATCTCCATATTCAAGCACGAACATGATCTCCATCATCACCGGCATTGCATCAAGGTCAATGACGCTGCTCCATGGTTGTCGTCCACCAGCTTCAACTATTATAACTACTTTGAATAGACACGCGGGTCTTAACAAAAATTAAAGACAACCATATGGCTCCTGCAGGTTGCCAACTTACAATAAGGAACATTGCATACATCAAACATAATCACAATCATGGCCATATCACATCACTGCACACCCCTGCAAAACAAAGTTAGACGCCTCTAATTTCTTTGCATGTTTTACGTGGTTTGGGGCTTTCAATAAGTGTCGATCTAACTTACGGACAAGAACCACAACGTTGATGTTTGAACTATCAAGCGCCCGTTGTCAATTGAATCTTAACTATAATGGGAGAGACAGACACCCTCAAATCCACTTATGCAATACAAGTTGCATGTTGAGCATGGAGCAAGTCTCAGGAACGATGTCATGTAAGGTTAGCCCAGGCCGCTTCATCCCATCATACCACAAGATGCAAAGTACACAAGAAGCAATTGATAATAAAAGCATCACCATCCACAATGACCATTGTGTTCTACTCGTGCAACAGATCTACATATAGACACGGCTCTGATACCACTGTAGGGGTTCGTAGCATGGAAAACAAAAAATTTCAACCGCATACAAACAAACAAGCCAAGATCTATCTACTAGATTGTAGCAACGAGTCGATATAATAACTCACCCTCGAAGATTCCAAAGTGTTTAACGAGAGCGGATTCTCGTGGGTGATGTAGTCGTACTCTTCCCGATCTCAAGATCGCGTAGATGATCCTTTCGGCGCTGCGTTCCGGCAGCGCTTCCGCAGTCGGTCACACGTTCGGTACTCGACAAAGACCTTCCTCTCCCTTGTTCCAGCAGGCAGCGGAGGTTGTAGCACACTCCTCGCGATTCCGGCACCACGACGGCGTGGTACCGGAAGTAGAGGGGAGATCTTGCAAGGCTTCGCCTTAAGCCGGAGCGACTATGGTGGACTATGAAAGAGCCCTCGGTGATGTAGGGTTTAGACACACCAAGGAGGAGGAAATGCCGTCAGCTAGGATTTGACCTAGGCGGCGACGGCTTGCCCTAGGCGGCGGCAGCAGGAGGTGGCGGCGCCCACGGCTAGGAGCTAGCGTTTGCGGGGTGTGTGTTGTATCTTGGAGGGGCAGCCCTGCCCCTCCTTATATAGGTGGAGGGGGCGCGCCAAGGGGAGGGGAGTTCCTCCCCAACTCGGTCTCCAAGTGGGCCGGCGGTGGAGGGAGAGGAACTCCTCCCCAAGTAGGTTTCCTACTCTCCCTCCACCAAACAAAATAGCCGTTTGACTTTTCAAACTAGGATTTGATTTATCCCTTTATTTTGTTCAGCGATGACACCTAGTACATGATGCAACCATTCCAACTTGTTATGACACATTCATGTACCCTTCCCCTCCGGAGTGCCGGACATTCCGGAACCTTCTAGAACATTCCTGATGAAAACACCGGAACCATTCTCCAACCCTGAAACAGGACTTTCCTTACATGAATCTTATTCTCCGGACCATTCCGAATATCCTCGTGATATCCCGGATCCCATCCGAGACTCCGAACAACATTCGGTCTCTTACTCATCATTCCATAACTACTCAACAACGTCGAATCCTTAAGTGTGTCTCCCTATGGTTCGTGAATTATGCGGACATGATCGAGACACTTCTCCGAACAATAACCAATAGAGGAATCTGGAAATTCATATGGCTCCCACATATTTCTACGATTACTTTGCGATCGAATGAACCACTTACATACGATACCAATTTCCCTTTGTCTCATGATAGTTTACTTATCCGAGGTTTTTATCGTCGGTATCTCTGCATACCTAGTTCAACCTCGTTACTGATAAGTACTCTTTTCTCGTTCCCGTGATATGTGATCCCTTGTGAGCTAGTCACATGCTTGCAAGCTAATTGGATGACATTCCATCGAGAGGGCCCAGAGTATATCTATCCGTCATATGGATGGACAAATCCCACTCTTCATCCATGTGTCTCAACCAATAATTTCCGAACACTCAATGCCACCTTTATAGCCACCCAGTTACGGTGTGGTGTTTGATGTCATCAAAGCATCCTTCTGGTGATGGTGATCTGCATGATCTCATGGTCGAAGGAATTAGGTTACTATGTATCAGAAAGCATATAGCCATTGAACTATTAAAATGACTTGATCTTTATGCTACGCTTATCTATAGGAGTATGGCCATCATATCATTCTCCTAACGATATGATCTTGTTGTTAATAACATCGTTCATGATAGGGAAACCACAATCATTTATTAACCAACAAGCTAGTATTATAAAGAGGCTTTTACTAGGGACTTCAATTTAAGTTTACAAATCACACAAGTATTAATGTTTCCTTGTTAATACTATTATAGCATGAATGTAAACATTTATCATAAACACAAAGATATAATAATAACTATATTTATTATTGCCTCTAGGGCATATCTCCAACAGGTTTTTGTAGTAGGACACTAAGCTCTAGGGTTGTTTTGCAAAAAGCCAGATTTACCTCTACTAAGTTCAGAAGCAAGAAAAGCTAGTTGAAATTTTATAACACCTAAGTGGGAACTTGTATTTCATATCACAACTCTGTTGTGGTCAAGTTAAAATCTCAATTCATTTCATAAGTCATTTTGAAAACATCTGACGGGGGAACAGTATGGCCACTCCAACTGTCCATAAATGCGGACGCGGCTATTCAAATAGTTTGACACACTGGAGAGATTGTACACTTTCACCACAACATTCGATACATCCTTCAAGAACAAATCCTGAATTCACCATACGCAGTATGCGGATAATCAATCCTAACCTTTCAATTACATGCCCTAGTATAGGTACCTCTCCTGTGAGTTTGACCTCCCAACCATGACCATCTGTCATCTTGGGTACTGCACAGGTGGACAATCTTCACAAGGTAGCCTCAGCTCAGACCTTGGCCATGAGGGAACCGATACTAAAGTATATAAGTTTCCAGTCAAGCCCTACCCAAATTTCGGGCATTGTGGTTGTACGGTAAAATTGGAATGGTATCGCATCCAGACAACCATCAGTTTTATAAAGGGCTAAGGCTCATGCCTTAACATTTTCATCATCCAAACCATCTAGTGTTCGGAAACACATGTCAAAACATCTCAGTAGAATGACTCATCATTCTAAGGTTTTCATAACCATTTTCCACCAAGTATTCCCATCTAAAGTTGATCAGGTTTTATGCTTAGCACTAGCATCTACAAGTGGGGGTGAGTACTAATGAGGGGTGGTAAATAAGTGGAGTTTAACTAAGTTCAATCTCATTCCTTAGGGTGACATCAAGATTATCCAGCTTAGGCCAAATTTAATGCTCTTTATGCAACCTTCAATTATCTTCCTAGAATCTACAACATATTTGCAATAGTTTAGACTAAGTTTATGACAAATTGAGTTCTAATTAATAGTTAAATTAATCTAGGTGAACTCCCACTCAAAACAATATCCCTCACATTGTTTTAGTGATCACACGAACCAAATCCACCACATCAAAACCGATCATCACGAGAGTTAATGTAGCTTCAATGGCGAACAATCGACATGTTCATCATATCTACTATATGATTCATGCTTTACCTTTCGGTGATCCGTGTTCCGAGACCATGTCTGTACATGCTAGGCTCGTCAAGATCAAACCTTAGCTTCCGCATGAGCAAATCTGGCTTGCTCACGTTGTATACACTTGCAGAATCTAACACACCCGATCATCACGTGGTGCTTCGAAACAACAAGCTTTAGCAACGGTGCTCACTAAGGATGAACACTTTAGACTTGAAATTTATGTGCATGAGGGATCATCTTATAATGCTACCGTCGTTAACTAAGCAATACAAGATGCATAAAGGATTAACATCACATGCAATTCATAATATGTGATATGATATGGCCTTTCTTCTTTGTGCTTCCGATCTCCATCTTCAAGCACGAACATGATCTCCATCATCACCGGCATTGCATCAAGGTCAATGACGCTGCTCCATGGTTGTCGTCCACCAGCTTCAACTATTATAACTACTTTGAATAGACACGCGGGTCTTAACAAAAATTAAAGACAACCATATGGCTCCTGCCGGTTGCCAACTTACAATAAGGAACATTGCATACATCAAATATAATCACAATCATGGCCATATCACATCACTGCACACCCCTGCAAAACAAAGTTAGACGCCTCTAATTTCTTTTCATGTTTTACGTGGTTTGGGGATTTCAATAAGTGTCGATCTAACTTACGAACAAGAACCACAACGTTGATGTTTGAACTATCAAGCGCCCGTTGTAAATTGGATCTTAACTATAATGGGAGAGACAGACACCCGCAAATCCACTTATGCAATACAAGTGCATGTTGAGCATGGAGCAAGTCTCATGAACGATGTCATGTAAGGTTAGCCCGGTCCGCTTCATCCCATCATACCACAAGATGCAAAGTACACAAGAAGCAATTGATAATAAAAGCATCACCGTCCACAATGACCATTGTGTTCTACTCGTGCAATAGATCTACATATAGACACGGCTCTGATACCACTGTAGGGGTTCGTAGCATGGAAAACAAAAAATTTCTACCGCATACAAACAAACAAGCCAAGATCTATCTACTAGATTGTAGCAACGAGTCGATAGAATAACTCACCCTCGAAGATTCCAAAGTGTTTAACGAGAGCGGATTCTCGTGGGTGATGTAGTCGTACTCTTCCCGATCTCAAGATCGCGTAGACGATCCTTCCGGCGCTGCGTTCCGGCAGCATTTCCACAGTCGGTCACACGTTCGGTACTCGATGAAGACCTTCCTCTCCCTTGTTCCAGCAGGCAGCGGAGGTTGTAGCACTCTCCTCGCGATTCCGGCAGCACGACGGCGTGGTACCGGAAGTAGAGGGGAGATCTCGCAGGGCTTCGCCTTAAGCCGGAGAGAGTATGGTGGACTATGAAAGAGCCCTCGGTGATCTAGGGTTTAGACACACCAAGGAGGATGCAAGGCCGGCGGCTAGGGTTTGCCCTAGGCGACGGTAGCAGGAGGTGGCGGCGCCGACGGCTAGGAGCTAGGGTTTGCGGGGTGTGTGTTGTATCTTGGAGGGGCAGCCCTGCCCCTCCTTATATAGGTGGAGGGGGCGCGCCAAGGGGAGGGGAGTCCCTCCCCAACTCGGTCTCCAAGTGGGATGGCGGTGGAGGGAGAGGAACTCCTCCCCAAGTAGGTTTCCTACTCTCCCTCCACCAAACAAAATAGCCGTTTGACTTTTCAAATTGGCGTTTGACTTTTCAAACTAGGATTTGATTTATCCCTTTATTTTGTTCAGCGATGACACCTAGTACATGATGCAACCATTCCAACTTGTTATGACACATTCATGTACCCTTCCCCTCCGGAGTGCCGGACATTCCGGAACCTTCTAGAACATTCCCGATGAAAACAGCGGAACCATTCTCCAACCCCGAAACAGGACTTTACTTATATGAATCTTATTCTCCGGACCATTCCGGCTATCCTCGTGATATCCTGTATCCCATCTGAGACTCCGAACAGCATTCGGTCTCTTACTCATCATTCCATAACTACTCAACAACGTCGAATCCTTAAGTGTGTCTCCGTACGGTTCGTGAATTATGCGGACATGATCGAGACATTTCTCCGAACAATAACCAATAGAGGAATCTGGAAATTCATATGGCCCCCACATATTTCTACGATTACTTTGCGATCGAATGAACCACTTACATACGATACCAATTTCCCTTTGTCTCATGATAGTTTACTTATCCGAGGTTTTGATCGTCGGTATCTCTGCATACCTAGTTCAACCTCGTTACTGATAAGTACTCTTTTCTCGTTCCCGTGATATGTGATCCCTTGTGAGCCAGTCACATGCTTGCAAGCTAATTGGATGACATTCCACCGAGAGGGCCCAGAGTATATCTATCCGTCATATGGATGGACAAATCCCACTCTTGATCCATGTGTCTCAACCAATACTTTCCGAACACTCAATGCCACCTTTATAGCCACCCAGTTACGGTGTGGTGTTTGATGTCATCCAAGCATCCTTCCGGTGATGGTGATATGCATGATCTCATGGTCGAAGGAATTAGGTTAATATGTATCATAAAGCATATAGCAATTGAACTATTAAAATGACTTGATCTTTATGCTACGCTTATCTATAGGAGTATGGCCATCATATCATTCTCCTAACGATATGATCTTGTTGTTAATAACATCTCAATGTTCATGATAGGGAAACCACAATCATTTATTAACCAACAAGCTAGTATTATAAAGAGGCTTTTACTAGGGACTTCAATTTAAGTTTACAAATCACACAAGTATTAATGTTTCCTTGTTAATAATATTATAGCATGAATGTAAACATTTATCATAAACACAAAGATATAATAATAACTATATTTATTATTGCCTCTAGGGCATATCTCCAACAGGTTTTCGTAGTAGGACACTAAGCTCTAGGGTTGTTTTGCAAAAAGCCAGATTTACCTCTACTAAGTTCAGAAGCAAGAAAAGCTAGTTGAAATTTTATAACACCTAAGTGGGAACTTGTATTTCATATCACAACTCTGTTGTGGTCAAGTTAAAATCTCAATTCATTTCATAAGTCATTTTGAAAACATCTGACGGGGGAACAGTATGGCCACTCCAACTGTCCATAAATGCGGACGCGGCTATTCGAATAGTTTGACACTCTGGAGAGATTGTACACTTTCACCACAACATTCGATACATCCGTCAGGAACAAATCCTGAATTCACCATACTCAGTATGCGGATAATCAATCCTAACCTTTCAATTACACGCCCTAGTATAGGTACCTCTCCTGTGAGTTTGACCTCCCAACCATGACCATCTGTCATCTTGGGTACTGCATAGGTGGACAATCTTCACAAGGTAGCCTCAGCTCAGACCTTGGCCATGAGGGAACCGATACTAAAGTATATAAGTTTCCAGTCAAGCCCTACCCAAATTTTGGGCATCGTGGTTGTACGGTAAAATTGGAATGGTATCGCATCCAGACAACCATCAGTTTTATAAAGGGCTAAGGCTCATGCCTTAACATTTTCATCATCCAAATCATCTGGTGTTCGGAAACACATGTCAAAACATCTCAGTAGAATGAATCATCATTCTAAGGTTTTCATAACCATTTTCCACCAAGTATTCCCATATAAAGTTGATCAGGTTTTATGCTTAGCACTAGCATCTACAAGTGGGGGTTATTACTAATGAGGGGTGGTAAACAAGTGGAGTTTAACTAAGTTCAATCTCATGCCTTAGGGTGACATCAAGATTATCCAGCTTAGGCCAAATTTAATGCTCTTTATGCAACCTTCAATTATCTTCCTAGAATCTACAAGTCACTTAAGTAGACTCTAAGTAATAGCTTTGATAAAGAAATAAAGTATAAAGCTTGCAAGTAAAACTAGGAAGCGTATCAAGTGGGTATGATCACATATGCTTAAGGGATCTAGTGGTCATGGTAACAAGCAAGTATTAGCTTGCATCAGTATCAGTATAGGCTTGCTAAAGTAGAGTATCTTGCAAGTGTTAGCTTGCCTTGTGCAGAGCAGTGGTTGAAGTTCTCCTTGGCTTCTTCTTCGTAGTATCCTCCTTCCTCCTCGTATCCTTTGTCGGTACTAGCTTCTATAAATAAATACGAGGTACACAATCACCAAACAATACTTAACTACTTTCAATCATCACACAAAAGGGTTCTATAGATGATCTAGCATCATCACTAACATTCAAGATTAAAGCCTTTGTCTTATTTATTTTATTTTTAGAAAAGTAATTTCGACTCATTGAAAAACTACTTAAGATTTAATATGCTCCAACTCAAACATGGGATCATGTTGGCACATGTCATCACCACATATTTCAGTACATGGGAATGTGATTTAAAGTGGTGTCACAATTTAATAAGCTTTACTCTTTTATTTTAAATAAAATTAAGTGACTAGAAATGCCTATGTGGCATTCTTTTATTACTTGAACATTATTTCTATAAGTAAACCCATATGTTTTTATATATTCTGAAAGGTATGATCACATGGGATTTTTGAGAGTTGTAATCAACTCAAAAGCTATTATGGTTGAAATTTGAAAAATGTTTGAATGGAGAAAAGCTTCTGACTTGTTATTTTTACCAGGGTTGATCTACAGATCCAAATGATTTGAATCCAACGGGCTTGGATTAAGCATTTCAACACCTTTCTAACAAAATTAGTTTCATGCAATTTGGTTCACTGAATCGAGCTGGGTTGATTTTTGAAACTAGGTACAGAACTGAGTTTGAATGAAAATAGAAAAAGCTAAATTCAAACGAGTGGGCTGCGCGGGAAGGGTTATTGGGCCGGCCCAGTGTCACTCCGCAGCGCGGGGCGCAACTGACAGGGGGGTCTACTGGTCAGTGGCTCATAAAACGCGAAGCGGTACGGGGCGATTCACGGGTCTACTGGTCAGTGACTCAGGGGTGGTCGCGTCAGCTCCGGGGGTGGTCGAAATAAACGACCCCCTTCTTCTCCAGAGGTGGCCTGCTCCGGCGTAATTCCGGTGAACTGCTGCTCCTCTTGCTCCGGCTAAGGGATGGAATTATCAGTGAGGTGAGGGGAGTGAGATGGTGTGAAGAAATCGAGCAGGGGTCGTCTCCTTTTATAGGCTTGACGGCGAGACCGAGAGGGATGGGAAGGCGACGGTGGCGACACGGCTACGGGCGGCTAGAGGCATGGCTACGGTTGGCGATCAACGGGTGGTCTCCTGGCGATGCTCTAGAGCTTAAATGCGCGTGTAGGGGCGGTGGAAAATGGTCGAGAACGCGCGATGCTCTGCGAGGCAGAGGCAGAAAACTCCGCGGCGAGCGGTGGCTACGGGGTACGGGCGGTCAAACGAACATGCCTGGTGGTCTCCTGGGACGGTGGGGTACATGTTGGCGGGCGACGAGGGCTCGAGGTGGTCGGGTGGCGTGCGAACGGTGCGTGCTCTGCGGTGCGTGTCGGCATGGTCGACAGCGGCACGGGCGCGGCATTCCTAGCGGCACGGGCTGCATGCTAGACAAGGTTGGCACGGCTAGTTCTTCCCCTAGCTTGATGTCCACACTGGGGTGACATGGGTGCTCTCGGCCTGCTCACCATTGATGACAATGGCCAGCTTACAATGGTGCTAGAGGTTAGTTAAGGTTGCTAGATGATCTACTAAGGCTAGTTGTAACCAGAGAGGGAACAAGGTTGGCCCAAAACACTGCTCAACATAGTGTTTTTGATTTTGTTGATTTGAATCTGCAACCGGTTTGATGAAATTGCCGCATGAACTTATGTTTTGAATTTTGAAAAGATTTTTGGTGGGTGTGCTAGGCATGTACTGGGGAGTCTATGGATGCTTGGGTTTTCAAAATTGAGTTGATTTGAGGGGTTTTTGAAATAGTGGGATCTTCCCATATGAAATAGATTCAATTTTAAACTGTCATTTAAACTAAGCATTTGAATGTTTTTGGATGATCACAAAGTGGGAATTGGTACCTTATTATGAGTACTAACAAGGGGTGCAAGGATCCATACATGTTTCTATTAAGTTCTGAAAGTTAGGGATATCCAAAATAGGCATGGGAGTTAATTTGGCCAAAGTGACCATTCACTTAATTTATTTGTTTTGACTTGTTTGTCTTTGGGAAAAGTTTGGGGATTGTTTAGATGATGTTTATTTCACCTAAGAATCATTTTACAAGCAAAGAAACACATAATCATGGCAATTCAAAATAATCCAAATTTTAATACACATACATATGAATGCTTTCATACTTTTATTTGGAAAAGTTTTTGTTAACCCTAATTTTGATGATTAGAGTTTGATGATCTAAGTTTAATATTTTTGGTATGTTATAGAGAGGCAGCCAGGGGAGGGGGAGAGGCGGCCAGGGGAGGGGGGAGAGGCGGCCAGCGGAGGGGGGAGAGGCGGTCAGGGGAGGGGGAGAGGCGGAGGAGGGGCGGTCAGGGAGGAGCATCGGGGAGGAGGGGGAGAGGCGGGGGGGAGGGAGGAGGGGCGACTAGGGAGGAGGGGTGTCCAGGGAGGAGAGGGGCGGCGAGGGAGGGGACGGTGGAGAGGGAAGAGGGGCATGGGGTGGGACGGTGGAGAGGAAGAGGGGCACGGGGTGGGAAAATGGAGAGGGGAGAGGGGCTCAGCAGCGGCGAGGAGAGGGGCATGGCGACGGAGGCAGTGGCAGAGGCTCGGCGACGGAGGCGGAGATCGGCGGCGCGCAGGCAAGCTCGCTCGGGAGCTAGGAGGCGGCGGCGGCTCGGGGAGGATAGGGCTGGTCCTGATCCGAACGGGCCAGGCTAGCCCTTTGACTCGTTGCCTACAGATCACCTACGCCGACGGCTACCGTTGGCATAGCTATGATCTTTTTTCCAGATGTCCCAGTTCGATCAAACTAGGGTACACCTACGCCGACGGTGGCCGTCGGCGTAGGTCCAGCCAGATTATTTTTCCCGGTATATTTAAGTAAATATATTTACTATTCTAAATACATTAATAAATTTACTATTTTAAATAATATAATATTTTGACTCGATCTAGTGTTTCCCCTACGCCGACGGTGGTCTCGCAAGTCTACCCATATAGCTTTTTCTATGGGGACATCGCATGTCCAAGAAGGGGTATCCTAGTGGCACCACTCCCCACATTCTAACCAACCTTGCACCACTCTCAAACACATATCCTAGTGGCACATGCAAGTTTTCATGTGATTCGGACGATCCGGTGGTCTTCCTCCGACGAAACCCTAGACCTTGGGCCCCGGATCGTCTACCCCTATACCTGTCTTCGTACGAGGGTAGCCTGGTGGACCTTTCTATTTTCTTTGGTTTTTTAGGACATATGTACATGGAGAGAAAAGGTTGGGCCAACTTTGCCACATTCTAGGCACCGGTTGTCCCGAGACCCCCAGATCAGGGTTCCGAGGAAAACCGCGCTCTAGGGCGTAGTAATACCTCAACAACTTGCATGTGGCCCTAGCACATGCATGTAGGTGTGGTGTTGTGTTGAAACATCCGAAACCTACTAGTCTCTGGGTACATACATGCGCTGTAACCTAGAAGCGAAGGTTTTTGACTTGTATAAGGGTCGTTCAGGTGAAAACAGGTAGGATAGTGCCGCACCTTGTGAACCAACATGGTTTTACATCATCATATGACCTAAACAAACACAAAACAAGAGAGAGCTACACCGGGCTACCCCTGTCAGAGGAACGTCTAGGGGGTAGACGATCCGAGTGTGCACAGATCAGGGTTCCGCGGAAAACCGCGCTCTAGGGCGTAGGAATACCTCAATAACTTGCATGTGGCCCTAGCACATGCATGGAGGTGTTTTGTTGTGTAGAAACATCCAAAACCTACTATTCTCCGGGTGTATGCATGCGCTGTAACCTAGAAGCGAAGGTTCTGGACTTGTATAAGGGTCGTTCAGGTGAAACCGGGTAGGATAGTGCCGCACCTTGTGAACCAACATGGTTTTACATCATCATATGACCTAAACAAACACAAAACAAGAGAGAGCTACGTCGGGATACCCCTGTCAGAGGAACGTCTAGGGGGGTAGACTATCCGAGTGTGCACAAATCAGGGTTCCGCGGAAAACCGCGCTCTGGGGCATATGAATACCTCAAGAACTTACATGTGGCCCTAGCACATGCATGGAGGTGTGGTGTTGTGTTGAAACATCCAAAACCTACTAGTCTCTGGGTGCATGCATGTGTTGTAACCTAGAAGCGAAGGTTCTAGCCTTGTATAAGGGTCGTTCAGGTGAAACCGGGTAGGATAGTGCCGCACCTTGTGAACCAACATGGTTTTACATCATCATATGACCTAAAAAAACACAAAACAAGAGAGAGCTACGCCGGGCTACCCCTGTCAGAGGAACGTCTAGGGGGGTAGACGATCCGAGTGTGCACAGATCAGGGTTCCGCAGAAAACCGTGCTCCGGGGCATAGGAATACCTCAAGAACTTGCATGTGCCCCTAGCACATGCATGGAGGTGTGGTGTTGTGTTGAAACATCCAAAACCTACTAGTCTCCGGGTGCATGCATGCGCTGTAACCTAGAAGCGAAGGTTCTGTACTTGTATAAGGGCCGCTCGGGTGAAACCCGGTAGGATAGTGCCGCACCTTGTGAACCAACATGGTTTTACATCATCATATGACCTAAAAACACAAAACAAGAGAGAGCTACGCTGGGCTACCCCTGTCAGAGCAACGTCTAGGGGGGTAGATGATCCGAGTGTGCACAGATCAGGGTTCCACGGAAAACCGCGCTCCGGGGCGTAGGAATACCTAAAGAACTTGCATGTGGACCTAGCACATGCATGGAGGTGTGGTGTTGTGTTGAAACATCCAAAACCTACTAGTCTCCACGTGCATGCATGCGCTGTAACCTAAAGCGAAGGTTCTGGACTTGTATAAGGGTCGTTCAGGTGAAACCGGGTAGGATAGTGCCGCACCTTGTGAACCAACATCGTTTTACATCATCATATGACCTAAACAAACACAAAACAAGAGAGATTTACGCCGGGCTACCCCTGTCAGAGGAACGTCTAGGGGGGGTAGACGATTCGAGGCCCCTAGATCAGGGTTCCGAGGAAAACCGCGCTCCGGGGCGTAGGAATACCTCAAGAACTTGCATGTGGCCCTAGCACATGTATGGAGGTGTGGTGTTGTGTTGAAACATCCAAAACGTACTAGTCTTCGGGTGCATGCATGCGCTGTAACCTAGAAGCGAAGGTTCTGGACTTGTATAAGGGCCGTTCAGGTGAAACCGGGTAGGATAGTGCCGCACCTTGTGAACCAACATGGTTTTACATCATCCTATGACCTAAATAAACACAAAACAAGAGAGAGCTATGCTGGGATACCCCTGTCAGAGGAACGTCTAGGGGGTAGACGATCCGAGTGTGCACAGATCAGGGTTCCACGGAAAACCGCGCTCTAGGGCGTAGGAATACCTCAAGAACTTGCATGTGTCCCTAGCACATGCATGGAGGGGTATTAAGGCTCCCATGCGACGTCTTTACTCGGAATTGGAAGGAACATGACATCTTTGCAAAGAATAGCTCGCATGCGACGCTTATGAGGCAGCTAATAGCTCAGTGCCACACGGGCCATAAAACGGTCGTTAAGGACACATTTAACTTTGTTCCAAGATTAGGGTTAAGCCAAACCGGTCGGTTGGGACATCTAGTCGAGCCAGTTAAACCAACCGCTTCCGACCGAGAGCATGCGTCACACTGACTGTAGCTTCCGCGACGGCGGCGGCGGACCTCACCCATCGTTCTTGGTGCGGCGGCGGCAGGGCAATTTTTTTAGGCGGCAACGCTTTCCGTTCGACGGCGAAGGTGGTGAGTGCCATTTGAAAGCTAATTCCTCTCCCATTCTTCTCAATTCGAGATCTGAGCGTGCCCATTGATACTAGATTGTAGAGGCCGGGGTGTGTTGAACAGGGCGAGGGGGAACGAGATGGAGCATGGAGAGGGGACTTCTAATCGGTATATCCCGCATATCTGCAATTAATTTCTCTAAGGTTGATCTCTTTGTTCGCTTCTGCTAGCTCACAGTGCCCGCCAAAAATAGGGGACACGATGTTGCACGGCAATCCTTCGAATTTCGCACCAATTTCTTTCCCTCTAGGGCTTTTTTAGTTGATGGCAGCACGCAGATCATTGAGAGAGACACGGTTGTTAAATGGGAGGTGGAATTAGAACATGTTGATCCCCAAGAGCTAATAAACATGGGTGAGGAAGCGGTGAGGAAAATGGTGGAAAAATTGGGGATAGTGTGGTTTGGGGGCCAGAGCAAGAAGTTTCTTTGTTACAATTTGATGATTGCAAATGTGACTATGCCAGGGTTGAGACAGGGGAACATATAGTTGATGAAGTCGATGAGCGAAACGGTTGGACAAGCAAAACTGTTCTTTTTTTAGCAGAGCTCATTGATCTGGAACCTGATTCGAGGGTTGGATATGTGGCCTCGAAGCTGGCTGCTCAGATGGTCGAGGATGATTGGGCTGCACAAAGGCAAGTAATGCCTATACTTACTGAGTTGGAAGTGTTAACAATGGAGGATGATGCTAATGCACAAGGGGAGGCTGCAGGTGATAATGCACAAAGGATGGTAACTGTTGATTGGAATTCAGTTGAGATACATGACCGGACTGATTTGGTCATTGCACCAATAGATGACATTGAAATGGAAAAGCTTTTTGGCATTCCTATAGATGACAGAGACAAGGAGAAGAAGAGGGATGAAGCTGCAAATGATGGTGACAACCATTTAAGAGATGAAGAGGCAGATATAGATCTAGAGTTGTTGGAAAATGCTGCAGTTCATGTAGATGATGCACATGATGATGAACTAGTAACAGTTTATGACAAAGAGGACCTAGTTATTGAAGTTGGGAGATTGTTTCCAAGCATGGATGAATTCAGGATGTGTTTCAGGACATATGCAGTCAAACGTGAGTTTGCTACCAAGACTATGTGGACTGATAAAAAGAAGTTCTATGCTAAATGCATAGGTTATGATGGTGGTGCCAAGCCTTGCAAGTGGTATATATCTGCTAGACGCCAACCTGATGGAAGGACAATAAGAGTGAATCAAATTCTAAAACCTCATACTTGCATTACAAGTTCTCAAACAGTTACAAAGATGACATCACAATTATGGGTTGCAGAAAAGATCAAGCCTATTTTAGCCACAACACCAAACAACACTACAAAGAGACTGAAAATAGACTTGGAAAAGAAGTACCCCATTAAGTTGAATTATACTACAGTGTGGAAGGAAAAGCAAAGGGCAATGAAAGAGCTATATGGTGATTGGGCAAATACCTTTCGAATGCTTTATAACTTCAAAGCAGAAGTAAAGAAGAGGTCACCTGGTAGTGTTATGGAGATAGATACTGAGGTAACAGCTAATGGTAATGTCTTCTTCTCTAAATTCTTCATGGCTTTAAAGCCTTGCATCGATGGCTTCAAAGCAGGGTGTCGTCCATATTTGAGTATAGACTCATCTTTCTTGACTGGAAAGTGGAATGGTCAACTAGCAGCATGCAATGCTTTAGATGGACACAATTGGATGTTCCCTGTAGCAATTGGCATGTTTCAGTCTGAGACAGAGGCATCATGGACATGGTTCATGATGCAGTTGAAAAGATGCATAGGGCCAGTCTCTCCATTGGCAGTGCACACAAATGCATGTAAAGGTTTAGAAAATGCAGTGAAGATTGTTTTCCCTCATGCTGAGCAGAGGGAGTGCTTCGTCCATATGTGGATGAATTTGATCAAAAAAATCAAAGGAGATGATTTTGGACGCATGTGGCCAACAGCAAGATCTTACACCAGACAGACACATTCATATCACCTTGAGAAGATTAAGGCGACATGCTCTGAGGAGGATAGGTTCAAGTTTTGTACACGGTTGGAAACCTACCATTCTCTTTTATGGTACATGTCAGGTTTTAACACTGCCATCAAATGTGATCATATCAACAATAATTTGGTAGAAAGTTTCAACAACAAAGTGAAGGAGTTAAAAGACTTGCCTATCCATGACATGGTTGACCAGATCAGGATCATGATCATGAGGTTGTGGGAATTGACAAGAAGGCTTGGTGATGTTCTTCAAGGAGATAAGCTTCCTGATGTTGTGTAGCAGGTGGTCAACAGGAGTAAAAATCTTGCACATTTGCGTGTTAAGAATCCTCATTGTGGGGTGCTGAAGTCAGAGATACAAAGACTGGCAGGAGGCATGTTTTTGACACTCAACGGCATGAATGCACATGCCTTGAGTGGCAACACACTGGGAAGCCTTGTGAGCATGCCATACTTTTCTTGGCCTCCAAACACAAGCTAAATATGCACCCATATTTGCATGAGTATTATTCTATAGCAAAATTAAAGGCTGCATATGGAACACCAATTCCAGCACTTACAGATCAGTCTCAGTGGCCTGAAGTGGACATTCCGTTCTCCTTGTGTCCTCCTTTGATGAAAATAAAGGCTGGCAGGCCCAAGCAGAGTATATTCAAGGCTTGGTTTGAGAAAGGTGGGAGCACCAAGAAGGGAAAGAAAGATGAAAAGAAAGATGCCAAGCCAAAAAGGGCCCAAAAAGGTAATAAGAATAGATGCAATCTCTGTGAAGAACTTGGACACCGAGCTGGCTCTACCAAGTGCAGATACACTACTGAAAAGCCAAGGTATGTTCATCCAAAATCTATCCCATTTCTTGTTGATGATTTTTCTCCCCCAGCGAACTTGCTTGTTTTCAGGAGGAAGCGTGGAGAAAAAGGCCCACCTCTTGTTGTTGAAGAATGCTGGACAGTGAAAAGGGCAAGAATCAATGGCCAAAGAAAGAAGAGAACTAACCAGATCATGTTTGGTGCTGCTGAGGTGCAATTTGAACTTGTTTTGGAGGATGATGTGCAAACTGTTGAGGCTTTAGGGCACACCATTTCTAATTTGGAGCTCTGGTACAAAATGAGGGTCAAAATGAGCATGTTGTTGAGGCTCTAGTGCAAAATGAGCATGTTGTTGAGGCTCTGGTGAAAAATGAGCATGTTGTTGAGGCTCTGGTGCAAAATGAGCATGTTGTTGAGGCTCTGGTGCAAACTGACCATGTTGATGAGGATCTGGTGCAAAGTGACCATGTTGATGAGGCTCTGGTGCCAGATTGTGTTGTTGAGGAGGTGTAGGAGGTGAAGGAGACTCTTGGACGTGCTATGGGGAGGCCAGATGGTTATGGTAAGAAAAAGAAGAGCATAAACCTGTTGTGTGGTGTGAAACTTGTGAAGGAGAAGAAAACGAGGGGTAAGAAGAGCCAAAAGAAATAGACTTTGAATTTGGCACTTGTTGTTGTTATAAACATTTGTTATTGTAATAATTTGGACTTGTTGTTGTAATAATTTGGCAGTTGTTGTTGTAAACATTTGTTATTGTAATAATTTGGCACTTGTTGATAATTTGGCCAAAATTCAAATATGATGGTAAATTTGAATTTCAACCAATGTAGCTATGTGTAATTTTTTATGTTTGTATGAGCTTCCAACGTTTTTCTCATATATAGAGTACAACTCATCCTCACCCTGATCCCTTTTGTGAAGTACAACTCACCCTCACCCAAAATGTGGTAGAAATGGGCTCCAAAGCTAGGGTAAACCACCCCATTTCTAAGCAAGTTTTTTTCGACCATTTCTAAAACCAAGTTTGATATTTTTCCTCACAACTATGTCACATAACATGACACCATGCGAAGGTTTTGTATTTTTTTGATTTTTTTTGAATTAGTTATGCACATTTGAATGTCTGGTCAAATTTTTTGAAGGGTTTTCATAAATATTCTTAGCTAGGGGCTGAGGCTCACAAAACTAGCATTGGATCTCTGATGAAATAGCATGTTGTGAAACTAAAAATGATTTTTATGAGAAATCATCAGCATGAAATCATGTACCTGTAGTTCATATCTTACCCCCTTCCAGCCGATTCGACAGGTTTTGTCTTTTTCACCAGGGATGGAATAAAAGGTTTGAGATACTCAAGTTGGGAAATTGTACATGCTAGGTGGTCTAGTATTTTTGAAAAATAGGATGTTATAATTTTGAAACTTCAATTTGGTGGTTGCTTCACAAATCCCCCCCCCCTCTTTCGGCACTCAGAAAATGGATTTTCTGTGCGTTGAAAAGGAAAACTTTGTACTACAACATTGTTAGTCATCCCATTATACGCATGCATGCCCAATATGGCCATATCATTGGTCATTTGACCCGAAATCCAGAAAACCTCGAAGGAGATAGGTCATTTTGTGAAGGGTTTTTGAAATATGATCAATAGACCAAGTTTGATATTTTTCCTCACAACTATGTCACATAACATGACACCATGAGAAGGTTTTGTATTTTTTTGATTATTTTTGAATTAGTTATGCACATTTAAATGTCTGGTCAAACTTGTGAAAACCCAGTTGACTGCATCCTAAACCCAGCTAACCGTAAGGCCGAATGAGGAACATAGATCTAACCCTAGCGCGACACTGTGGCCGTCCAATCGCGTCTTCTAGAAGGATTCTGCGGGTGGCTCTGGGCGATCCGTGGGAGGGCTTGTTCTGCAACCTGATTGGTTGACGTTTCTTAGAAGGATTTTGCGGCTAGCTCTTGGCGATCTATGGGATGGATGATTCTGGAATCTGATTGGTTCGCATCGTTTTTCCATGAACAGATAAGGTACATCGAGGCACACTCCATTGACCGTTGGACCGAGCGTGGCATGCGAGGGCGCTGGGCGGGCTGCACCATGCATGCATGCCATGCAGCTTCCTCTCGCGTCGCAATCTTGCTATTTTGCGTGTAACCAACCGACGCAGCAGCGCTGCAGCGTATTTACTTCCTTCGTCGCATTAAATAAGTGTACGTCTAACAACTTTCTTCAGTCAAACTTACTGCCCTCCAGTTCATGCGCCATCGAAAAAGTCAATATTTATAAACTTTGACTACGTATATAAGAAAAAATATTAAAATCTAAAATATGTAATAAATATAAGATACAGCGTGACACACTCCATTGACCGTTGGACCGAGCGTGGCATGCGAGGGCGCTGGACGGGGCGGGCTGCACCATGCATGCATGCCATGTAGCTGCCTCTCGCGTCGCAGTCTAGATATTTTGCGTGCAACCAACCAACGCAGCAGCGCTGCAGCATATTTACTCCCTCTGTCGCATTAAATAAGTGTACGTCTAGCAACTTTCTTCAGTCATCTTACTCCCCACCGGTTCATGCGTCATAGAAAAAGTCAATATTTATAAACTTTGACTACGTATATAAGAAAAAATATCAAAATCTAAAATATGTAATAAATATAATTATATTCACCATAACACATACTTTTATATTATATAAAATTGATATTATAAATGCTAGTATTTTATTTTTAAACTTAGTTTTATACTCCCTCTATTCCGGATTATAGGCTTATATATGCATTGATTGCTCCAATTGACATCACTCTGATTACTCCCACCGATTTTTCTTCTCACCCGTTGAGTTTCCTTGTGTGAGTTTGTTACGTGCGGTGTGTAAAAAACGAACTAGTTTGCTGCATGTCGTGTGACAATTACCTTTGGTCCTAGATTCCTGCATTTATTACCGAGTAAATCAAGGCCAAATTCTATTTTCTCTTTTATTTTTCACTGCCAATGAATAACTACCTTGGACGTTTTCTCTCTCTTTACCGTTAATGCATGCATGCATGCAGGGGGATAACGGTGCAGGGCAGAGTCACGTCGCATCCTACCAATTTTTTTGCACTGACTGTATTGATCACGCCCATGGCTACGCCCGTTGCCTACACGCAACGCAGCGCATGCGGCTGCGCCAACGCAGGATTCCCACACCGCCCTTCACGCTGATCCCTCAATAAATAGGCAAAACGCCTTTGACTCCTCATCTTCAACCTTGAGCCCGAGTCCCTTTGCCTCCTCCCAGCCCCAAAAAATACCTCTCCGGCGACCATGGCGACCTCCCCCCCTCCCCGCTTCCCTTCGGAATCCAAAGTCAGCGACGAGGCCAACCACCCGGACCACAGGCAGGTCTGGGAGATGGAGGGGCCCACGCGCTCGAGGCGGCATGGCAACAAGGGGGGGCGACACAAAGCCCCGGCCTACCCCTGGGCCCAAGGCCACTTCGTCGACAACCCCCTCCCCAGCGGCGGCGGCAACCTCCTCGACTTCAGCCCCTCCGACGAGTATTGGAAGGCGGCGGAGGAGCAGGAGGCGAAGGAGCTGGCTGCTGCCACGAAGTGGGAGGAGAAGAAGGCCGCGTCGTGTCACACTTTAGTTTACGAGAACAGATTCCGCGTCGTGTCCCGTACGCGACTAGGGGGAACCTAGGGTTTCCCCGATCCGCCTACGCCTCCCTTGAGCGCCCCTCCTCGTCATCGCCTCCGGTGTCCTCCTGGCCTGACACGGAGGCGGCGAGGCCTCCTACCCTCTCCTCCTCTATTCCTGCCTCCTCTCTCGTGCGTCTCGGCCCGTGCACGTAGCTAAAGCTGGTGCAGCCCGTACATCTTAGTAGCGAGTGACTCTCAAGCTCGGCGCCATGGAGGGGGCGCCTCCCTCGGGCGTTGTGGTCATCGGTTGACGCAGCCAGAACTCCTTCCTAGGTGGGCATCCGTGGCGTGGCTAGGGGATCCCGCATGGGCACGAGGCTGTCGGTGCTTTCGCAACCATTGATCCTTGCTTGTCTCGTATCTGCCGTGACTCACGATGGGTTTGAAGGATGTGGCTTCCTTTCACATCAATAATGAATTGACATGCATGTATTATTTGCTGTTTTCTGCTTGCACGTACTCGTGTATCACGCTCTCTTTTGTCATGTTCTTTTTCTTGTCACGCTCTCTTTTGTCATATTCTAAAAATAGTGAAGATATTGCAAGCCGTGAACGAAATATGAAGTGAAATTCTTTAGCTATCAAAATTGGTGATGTCAGACGATGGTCGAGTAACTACATAAGCAGCTTGGGAGAGAGAGAATTTGATATAATGAGTAATATGCTTAGAATTATCATAATAAGAGATATAACCGTCGGAAATATGAGTTGTAAAATAATACAAAGCAAGATAAATAATTCTCATCTAGACGAGAGTTTTTTTAGAGCTCGATCAAGTCCTCGTCGTTGGATTTGCAACTCGACCGTTGGTCCTAGATTGCACACTGTGTTGCAACCGAGAGAAAATAGATGAGGATTAGGCTAGAGCTCGTGAATTTGTTTCATGATTTGTGCTGGTGGGAGTTGCTCATGGGTTTGCAAATGAGTCTGTTTAGCTGCATATGAATTGTAGTTGACCGAGAGTCGTTCCCCCTAATGAAAAACAAAGGAACCAAAATATACAAAGCAAGATTTTACAAAGTCGATAAATGCATTACAATCTTTAACAGAGCCAATAACTTATGTAAGGACGTGGTTGGAGTTACTCCAAGTACAAGTAAGCTAGGTAGAGATAAATCTGGAAATGGGAAGAAAGAAGGAAACTCATATCACACTACTTTTGTCTGTGCCAGCAGCAGTCTCACCTATATGCTTTATTCATAAAGCGGGACGAAAGCCTATTTTGAGCTCTTTTTTCAAACTCACAAAAATAAAAACCTAGCTTAGATTGTCCGACACCCCTTCCTGCCTTCCAAACTGAATGGGTATCGGCCAATCCTGGCCGTACTTATGTTTTCATTTTTGTGAGTTTGGAAGGAGGGATACATTGAAACACACCTCACATCACATCACGCTCGTGTAAGCGTGTCTCACGTGAGTGTGTGATAAGCCGGGACCAACCGACGCGTACGCCATGGTTTTGTGGCATCCACCGATTGGCTACACAAGGACGATCAAAACTGCGACGAGGAGGTAGAGAATTCGAGGAGCGTGTGTATATATACAGGCGTACGCGAGGTCTCGAGCCAGGGAATCACTACTCGATCCAGAATTACTTAGCATCACTACGTAGCACGGTTTACTAGCAAGCAAGTGTTCAAACGTCAACCGCGCTAGCCTGCCCTAGAGGCTAGAGCAGAGATGGACGCACAGGTGATCACTCCATGCATGAATTTATGCATGGCTCTATATTCTTTTTATATACTCCCTCCTGTCTTAAAATAGATGTCCTAAATTTTTCAAAATTTAAATAAATTTAGACACTTTTTAGTATATAGATTCATCTAAATTTAAAAAACCTAAGACATCTATTTTAAAACGGAGAGAGAGTGTATATTTTTGCTTTCGAAGAACTGCCCACGGTTTCTACGACCTAAGATTTAAGCCGGTCGGGCTGTAGTAGAAGCTAACTTTTGTTTCATGCACATTGAAACGGCACGTCCAGGCGGCCCCAGCCTCCGTTCTCCAGCTGAGCGTCTTCACGGCAGTGAAGTCCATCCCAAGGCCTGAACGGTACGCCGACTTCCCGGTGACGGTGCGCCTGGTGGCTCCGGGGAAGGAGCAGACGGTTCGCGCCCCGATTGACATCGTCGCGGCGATCGATACAAGCAGGAGCGTTAACGACGACCAGAAGCTGGAGAAGGAGAAGGCCGCTCTAGCGCTCCTCGTCGACATGCTCCTCCCCGGTGACCGCCTCGCCGTCGTGCCGTTCGATGATGAATGTGTCGCCAAGGTTGAGGAGGAGCTCGTGGTCATGTCTGCCCAAGGAAAGGAGAAGGCGCTAAGCACGGTGAAGAACGAGATTGGTGACGGCACCCGGCTGTCCCAGCCCCTAGAGAGGGCCGAGCTGGTAATCATACATTCATACTTTATACTGGTAGAATTTTTACAGCTGATCCAAATTAATTTTCATGTAGTATAGTAGAAAATTTTGGTGACGTCTCGATCTCACTGATGCTGCACGTACGCGCGTGTGTATTATGTGGCATGCAAAAAAGATCCTGGCGCACCGTAAGGAGGAGGAGCGAGCACGTGCAGGCCTCATCATCCTGCTATCGGACGGCGAGGACACCAATATAATGAAAGACAAAGAGTGGACAAGAACGAGTGACAGCGTACTCGCCAAACCACCATACCCGGTGCACACCTTCGGGTTCGGTTTCTCCAAATACAAGGCTGACACCATGGGCTACATCGCCAAAAGGACCAACGGGACCTACACGGACGTCGAGGGCGCCGGCGGCAAGGACAAGTTCGCCGCCACGTTCGCGGGCCTGGTGACCAAGGCCTCGTCCCAGCCGTTCTCTGCCGTCGGGGTGGGCGCAGAGCTCGCGGCGGTGCACCCTGGGGTGTCGCTCGTGAGGATAGACTCCGGAGGTCGCAAGGCCAGCATCAGCAGCGACGCGAGGTCAGGAACCATCGATATAGACGCTATGAAGGCCGGCGAGACGGCGGAGTTCACCGTCTACCTTGACGTGCCGGAGGGCGACGCGGACGTGGAGGCCATCACCACGGAGGTGATGTCCGTCAGCGGAGTGTACACGCAGGACTGGGACGGCGAGCGGGTTAAGCTTGGCCCCTCTGTCGTGTCGGTCGAGAGGCCGGTGCCGCCACCACCGGAGACAGATTGCACTTGCAAAGAGCTGGACTTGATTGAGGAGCGCCTCAAGTACTGGTGCAAAGTCAAGTCGGATCTGGTGGCGATGTACGAGAAGGCTGAGGCGGTGGCCGTCGGCGGTGGCGACTGCAAGTGCAACTGCGAGGTCACGGCGGCGCTCAGGGAGTCGTCGTTTGAGTCTGTCAACCGAGCAATGCACCATGACATTTACATCGTACGGATCTTCTCTTTTTACATAGTACATAGCTTAATTATTAGTATGTTCTCCATTGATTACTCTTATTGTGCAGGCCGTAGTCCATGCTCTCAGGCTGAGGCTGTGCGGCACCGTGACGGCGACCGAGCATGGATGCGATGGGGACAAGGCGGTGACTACCACCGACGCGGCGTAGCTGCCTAAACGTACGCGACTGATGACGAATCCGGTGCATGGTAATCTTCATTGTATCAAACAATTAATGTTGAATAAGGGGAAATTACACCTGTTGGAATAAAATTTCCGTCTCGATCAATGGTAATATATACCATACTGGTTTATACTCCTCGAATCAGGCTTTCGCTCCGCTATATTAATATAACAAACACACGATATAACAGAGATTCCACTGCTCACGCAAATAGCACAAGCATGCCCAAAAAAAATATATAGAAGAAAGGCCGACCTTAGCGGGTCAATGAAAATGAAGTTAACTCGCAACCGTTGCACCCTCCGGAGTAGTCCCACCACTATCCTAGCATTGTGGTTCACCGCATACCAAGCAACGCCTCCAAGAAGGACGCGACGACGACGACGCTACTGCCCGGACTATGTAGGGGTTCGTAGCATGGAAAACAAAAATTTTCTACCGCATGCAAACAAACAAGCCAAGATCTATCTACTAGATTGTAGCAACGAGTCGATAGAGGAACTCACCCTCGAAGATTCCAAAGCGGTTAACGAGAGCAGATTCTCGTGGGTGATGTAGTCGTACACTTGCCGATGTCAAGATCGCGTAGACGATCCTTCCGGCGCCGCGTTCCGGCAGCGCTCCCGCAGTCGGTCACACGTTCGGTACTCGATGAAGACCTTCCTCTCCCTTGTTCCAGCAGACAGCGGAGGTTGTAGCACTCTCCTCGTGATTCCGGCAGCACGACGGCGTGGTACCAGAAGTAGAGGGGAGATCTCGCAGGGCTTCGCCTTAAGCCGGAGCGAGTATGGTGGACTATGAGAGAGTTCCTCGGTGATCTAGGGTTTAGACACACCAAGGAGGAGGTGCTTGGGCCGGCGGCTAGGTCTTGGAGGTGCCCAAGTCGGCGGCTAGGGGAGAAACCCTAGGCGGCGGCTATGGTGGGCGGCGGCGGCTAGGGTTTAGGTTTAGAGGGGAACTTGTGTGCTAGGAGGGGAGCCCTGCCCCTCCTCTTATAGGAGGGAGGCGCCGGCCAAGGGGAGGGGAATCCCTCCCCAACTCGGATCCCAAGTGGGCCGGCGGTGGAGGAGGGACTCCTCCCCAACTCGGTTTCCACCTTCCTATCCACTTCCCAAAAATAGCCGTTTGACTTTCAAATTGGCGTTTGACTTTTCAAACAAGGATTCGATTAAACCCTCTATTTTGTTCAGCGATGACACTTAGTACATGATGCAATCATACCATCTTGATATAACACATTCATGTACCCTTCCCCTTCGGAGTGCCGGACATTCCGGAACCTTCTAGAACATTCCTGATGAAAACACCGGAACCATTCTCCAACCCCGAAACAGGACTTTCCTTATATGAATCTTATTCTCCGGACCATTCCCGATCTCCTCGTGATATCCCGGATCCCATCCGAGACTCCGAACAACATTCGGTCTCTTTATCATCATTCCATAACTACTCAACAACATCGAATCCTTAAGTGTGTCTCCCTACGGTTCGTGAATTATGCGGACATGATCGAGACACTTCTCCGATGAATAACCAATAGAGGAATCTGGAAATTCATATGGCTCCCACATATTTCAACGATTACTTTGCGATCGAATGAACCACTTACATACGATACCAATTTCCCTTTGTCTCACGATAGTTTACTTATCCGAGGTTATGATCGTCGGTATCTCTGTATACCTAGTTCAACCTCGTTACCAATAAGTACTCTTTTCTCGTTCCCGTGATATGTGATCCCTTGTGAGCCAGTCACATGCTTGCAAGCTAATTGGATGACATTCCACCGAGAGGGCCCAGAGTATATCTATCTGTCATATGGATGGACAAATCCCATTCTTGATCCATGTGTCTCAACCCATACTTTCCGAACACTCAATGCCATCTTTATAGCCACCCAGTTACGGTGTGGTGTTTGATGTCATCAAAGCATCCTTCCGGTGATGGTGATAAGCATGATCTCATGGTCGAAGGAATTAGGTTACTATGTATCAGAAAGCTTATAGCAAATGAACTATATTAAATGACTTGATCGTTATGCTACGCTTAACTATAGGAGTATGTCCATCACATCATTCTCCTAATGATATGACCCTGTTGTTAATAACATCTCTATGTTCATGATCAGGAAACCATGATCATATATTAACCAACAATCTAGTTTAACAAGAGGCTTTACTAGGGACTCTTTTATGTTTACAAATCACACAAGTATTAATGTTTCCGGTTAATACAATTATAGCATGATATGTAAACATTTATCATAAGTATGAAGATATGATAATAACCACTTTATTATTGCCTCTTGGGCATATCTCCAACAGTCTCCCACTTGCACTAGAGTCAATAATCTAGTTTCAAACCTTTGTGTATTCAACACCTATGGCTTTCCGGTGTTGTATGTACACGATTGCTAGTGGTCAACTGATCTCCGGATCTGACACTTCCAGGTCCGTGTGTAATTGCATGTCTTTGCGTCTCTACGCATCACTCATTCTCTAATGAGATGGCTTTGTATAAATTTGGTCCTTTGGTGTGACCTTTAGTTCTTTGTGGTTAAAAAATGTTGATAATATTGTCGTACAATATATATTCATAGTATTATCCTGCTGTGAACTACACTTAGTTTGATAACAAACTACTTGACACAAATGCCCTCTTTAGCTGCTATAATAGCATTCATATACTTAGCCTTTTGTTGTAGTATCTGTCACAATGTCTTAACTTTGGAACTCATCCAAATCCATTATGGAACTTACTTTCCATCACATTGTGCCACCCTTAGTTTAGATTGAGATAAACTTAATTCGTACTTTGTGACAAAACTAGTATCAATGTAGTACTTTTACAATGAACTAACCATCTATTTGTCACTTCTACAAATAATATACTCTTAGTTCTTCCAAAGGATCATAAGAATATTCTTACTATTGTCCAATGATCATCTTATGAATCATTCTGGTATATGCTCATAACTTTTAGAGCATAGGACATATCTGGATTTGTACATATCACAGTATGATTGATATAAATACTCTTTGTGATTTCATACATCAAGTATCAATCTATACTTGAATCTTTGTTTCACTTACCAAGTGTTAATACACTTGAATATATCATCAATATTGAACTCATTCAATCCTTTCTGTGCGACAAGAACCTTTCTTGTAGTTTCTATATTGAACTCATTCAATATATCATCTATGTACTTTCGGCACAACCATATTAGCGTCTATTGATTCCAAATATTTGGGGTTTGCCTAAGTCTTTCATGACGATGAAATTCTTAATATGTGTTAAGAAAAAATACATTATTTCTAATCAACAATATGTCTTCCACATAATGTATTAGAAACATGTATTAGCGCTCCCACTTAATTTCTTGCAAATGCAAGCATCTTCATCATCTCCGACGAATTTAAACTCCTTTAACAGTTTCATCATATTGAAGATTCCAACTCCGCAATGCTTACTTCAACCATTGAAGTTTGCATATGCATTTAGCATCCTTTGAATTAACAAAACCCTTTGGACTGTGTCATGCACACGTCCTAGGTAACCCTTCTATTAGAAGAACTTGTTTTGTTTATCCAACACATAACAAAATTATATGTCGTGGTTGCTACATTAATTCGTCTAGACTAAATATTGCTATGAAAGATCAAATCTTGTCATAGTCAACCTTTGAACATTGTTGTGAACTCTTTCCCTACATGTCGACCATTTCATAGATGCGAAACATCCATGTCTATTTCTTTTAGATCCAAACACAACTGTAAGGTCTTACACCTTTCTCGAGGGTCCTTCAAGTTCAAAACTTGATTTCTCGTGTATGGAACTATCACAGATTTTATGGCTTCAAGCCATTTTACGGAGTCAGGTCCCATCATCTCTTCTTTGCATGTAGTACGTTCATTATTCTCAAATAATGATTCAACCCTCAAATCTCGGTATTTGATTGTTTACTCGACCTACTTGGTTCAATAGAAACTTTGACCTCCGTAACCACAACATTTGAGGCACGTGAGCCATGAGCATTGTTGCTGCCTTCGGAACACTTTTCGGCGCTGCGCAACTTTGCACATATAGCTAAGGTTCTTTTAACCTTATCAAAGTTCTATTTTCCTCCCACTTATCTTTTCACGAAAAAATTCCTTCTCAAAGAAACTTGACGTTCTAAGTGACAAACACTTTTGTCTCCGATGTTATGGAGGAACAGTTATTCGAAATAACATACAAAGACAGGTTCATCCGACTTTGGTTGCAAACATCTTTCTTATGCATAGCATACCAATGTTTAAGAAAGGACAACTTGGGTTTTATCCCAAACCACAACTTTATATGGCGTCATTTCAAAGGATTATGATGGAGCTATTTTCAGTGAAAAAACGGTAGTCTCTAAAGCTTTTAATCTTTAAAATATAATGACAGTTTTATTAATTACACCTTTGATCTTACCATGTCAAACAAGGTTTAATTACATATCTCGAACGCTCCATACTCTTATGGTGTTTCGGGACATGCAAATTTCACGAAACGATTCCTTAAATCTTAGGTATTATGCTAAACTTGTAACTCAAATATCTTCCTTTATGATCTTATCATAAACTATTTATATTCTTATTACAATGATTTTGCACTTCATCTTGAAAGTCTTTGAACTTTTCAAATGTTTCATACTTCATCCTTATTAAGTAAACATTCATATATTCACTCAAATTTTCGGAGAAAGCATATGAAGTTGAAATCCATCGCTCTTGACTACACATAATGGACTTCGTACAACAATATGTACAAGTTACAATAAGCTAGTCATTCGTTCCCTTTTTGCCTATGAACGAAGTTTTAATTATCTCTAGGAAAGTTCCATAAGCGTCATTTGATCAAAAATCAAAAGACTCCAAAATTCCATCCACATGGATTTTCTCTATGTTTTCTTTCTAGTATAATTTAAATGGCGATGTAACTTCCTAAGTGATCTTTCAATCAATTTGTCTTTCGAAATTTTTAGCACTAGTTTTATGGATGTGATTTCTCCAACGAGATTTGTGAATCATCCATCTTTTATGGATTACGGCAATTATTTGAACAACCCTTTTGTTCTCATAATACCTGATAAAACAAATCTTGAAGGCAAGCTTTGATGTTTAACGAGCAACACAATAACCCCTTATTTGTTCTCGATGAACATCATCACATATTCTCTTGCTGGTTACTTAGGCCATTGTAGTTCATGAATTCTGTTGTTTCGTATGACGATTCATACCAACAAATTCAATATCACATACTTAAGAACCACTTTGTTTAATAAGCAAAGAATATAGCCATAACATGTATATCATCTATATACTTAAACTGAACAATTCTAGTCTTTCCTTTTCTGCCATATATTTATGAGATTCTCTTTCAGTATTTCCTTTTCTGTTTGAAAGAATCTATCAACATCAATAGTGGAGTCATACATATGACACATAGTCCAAAGCGTGTATAATTAAATACAAATGTCTTTGGACTTGCACTTTGAAGTAGATCACCATCATCAAATGTTTGGTGTGCTTTCAAATTCCATTCTTTAGTAATCTCTTGGTGTGGTAAATATTTTACCTACATCAAATATTCACCCTTATCATGGAATTATTCATGATCAAGCTACTTTTAGCTTATAAAGATGAATCGCGAGTATAATGTTGCTCTCCAAAACCTTTTGGATGATTAGGACAACTAGTGTCTCCAACCTTTTGCAAATTCTCATCAAATATGAGAACATGACTTTTGCCATATTATACTCTATCATGTTGTAACCAAAACTTCGTTTCAGATATCACAATATCTTCCACACATCATGGTTTCTGAAACAACTCTTAAAGATCCTAGATAACCTTGATATTAAGACAATTCTTTAAATATCAAGAATCATGGAGACAAACATGATACTCATACACTAACTCTTGGAATTTTCACTCTTGTTTTAATACCAATTATTAAACTTCATGGAATAACCGGAACTTACTGAAAGTTTGCAATAGGACTTTTAAACTTTAGACTAACACTTCAAAACAATACGATACCAGTTTGTAAAGTAACTAACTAGAATTCTATAGTTCTATCATCTCAATTATAACTAAGCGCAAGGTGGTAAACGGATGACAATGACTACAACAACTATGCAAATTCACTTTGATTTAATTTATGATAAATAGTGTTCAACTTTTAATCATATTGCCGTTGAACTCCCACTCAAAACAATATCCCTCACATTGTTTTAGTGATCACACGAACCAAATCCACCACGTCAAAACCGATCATCACGAGAGTTGATGTAGCTTCAATGGCAAAAAATCAACATGTTCATCATATCTACTATATGACTCATGCTTTACCTTTCGGTGATCCGTGTTCCGAGACCATGTCTGTACATGCTAGGCTCGTCAAGATCAAACCTTAGCTTCCGCATGAGCAAATCTGGCTTGCTCACGTTGTATACACTCGTAGAATCTAACACACCCGATCATCACGTGGTGCTTCGAAACAACGAGCTTTAGCAACGGTGCTTACTAAGGATGAACACTTTAAAACTTGAAATTGTGTGCTTGAGGGATCATCTTATAATGCTACCGTCGTGAACTAAGCAATACAAGATGCATAATAGGATTAACATCACATGCAATTCATAATATGTGATATGATATGGCCTTTCTTCTTTGTGCTTCCGATCTCCATCTTCAAGCACGAACATGATCTCCATCATCACCGGCATTGCATCAAGGTCAATAACGTCGTTCCATGGTTGTCGTCCACCAGCTTCAACTATTACAACTACTTTGAATAGACATGCGGGTCTTAACAGAATTTAAAGACAACCATATGGCTCCTGCCGGTTGCCAACTTACAATAAGGAACATTGCATACATCAAATATAATCACAATCATGGCCATATCACATCACAGCACACCCCTGCAAAACAAAGTTAGACGCCTATAATTTTCTTTGCATGTTTTACCTGGTTTGGGGCTTTCAATAAGTGTCGTTATAACTTACGAACATGAACCACAACATTTATACTAGTATTGACAATCACTCGTTGTAAATTGAATCTTAACTATGCTGGGAGAAACAGGCACCCGCAAAGCCACTTATGCAATACAAGTTGCATGTCAAGCGTGGAGCAAGTCTCATGAACGATGTCATGTAAAGTTAGCCCTGGCCGCTTCATCCCAACATCCCGCAAGATGCAAAGTACACAAGAAGCAATCGACAATAAAAGCATCAACGCCCACAATGACCATTGTGTTCTACTCGTGCAACAGATCTACATATAGACACGGCTCTGATACCACTGTAGGGTTTCGTAGCATGGAAACAAAAAATTTCTATCGCATACAAACAAACAATCCAAGATCTATCTACTAGATTGTAGCAACGAGTCGATGGAATAACTCACCCTCGAAGATTCCAAAGTGTTTAACGAGAGCGGAATCTCGTGGGTGATGTAGTCGTACTCTTCCCGATCTCAAGATCGCGTAGACGATCCTTCCGGCGTTGCGTTCCGGCAGCGCTCCCGCAGTCGGTCACACGTTCGGTACTCGACGAAGACCTTCCTATCCCTTGTTCCAGCAGGCAGCGGAGGTTGTAGCACTCTCCTCGCGATTCCGGTAGCACAACGGCGTGGTACCGGAAGTAGAGGGGAGATCTCGAAGGGCTTCGCCTTAAGCTGGAGCGAGTATGGTGGACTATGAGAGAGCTCCTCGGTGATCTAGGGTTTAGACACACCAAGGAGGAGGTGCTATGGCCGACGGCTAGGGTTTGGGGCTTGCCCAAGTCGGCGGCTAGGGGAGCCCTAGGCGGCGGCAACAGGAGGTGGCGGCGTCAGGCTAGGGTTTTGGGTGGAGATCTTGTGTGCTAGGAGGGGCAGCCCTGCCCCTCCCTTTATAGGTGGGAGGCGCCGGCCAAGGGGAGGGGAGTCCCTCCCCAACTCGGATCCCAAGTGGGCCGGCGGTGGAGGAGGAACTCCTCCCCAACTCGGTTTCCCACTTCCCTTCCACTTCCCAAAACAGCCGTTTGACTTTTCAAATTGGCGTTTGACTTTTCAATCTAAGATTTGATTAAACCCTTTATTTTGTTCAGCGATGACACCTAGTACATGATGCAATCATTCTAACTTGGTATGACACATTCATGTACCCTTCCCCTTCGGAGTGCCGGACATTCCGGAACCTTCTAGAACATTCCCAATGAAAACACCAGAACCATTCTCCAACCCCGAAATAGGACTTTCCTAATATGAATCTTATTCTCCGGACCATTTCGGATCTCCTCGTGATATCCCGGATCCCATCCGAGACTCCAAACAACATTCGGTCTCTTACTCATCATTCCATAACTACTCAAACAATGTCGAATCCTTAAGTGTGTCTCCCCACGGTTCTTGAATTATGCGGACATGATCGAGACACTCCTCCGAACAATAACCAATAGAGGAATCTGGAAATTCATATGGCTCCCACATATTTCTACGATTACTTTGCGATCGAATGAACCACTTACATACGATACCAATTTCCCTTTGTCTCATGATAGTTTACTTATCCGAGGTTATGATCGTCGGTATCTCTGCATACCTAGTTCAACCTCGTTACTGATAAGTACTCTTTTCTCGTTCCTGTGATATGTGATCCCTTGTGAGCCAGTCACATGCTTGCAAGCTAATTGGATGACATTTCACCGAGAGGGCCCAGAGTATATCTATCCGTCATATGGATGGACAAATCCCACTTTTGATCAATGTGTCTCAACCAATACTTTCCGAACACTCAATGCCACCTTTATAGCCACCCAGTTACGGTGTGGTGTTTGATGTCATCAAAGCATCCTTCCGGTGAAGGTGATATGCATGATCTCATGGTCGAAGGAATCAGGTTACTATGTATCAGAAAGCATATAGCAATTGAACTATTAAAATGACTTGATCTTTATGCTACGCTTATCTATAGGAGTATGTCCACCATATCATTTTCCTAACGATATGATCTTGTTGTTAATAACATCTCAATGTTCATGATAGGGAAACCATAATCATTTATTAACCAACAAGCTAGTATTATGAAGAGGCTTTACTAGGGACTTCAATTTAAGTTTACAAATCACACAAGTATTAATGTTTCCTTGTTAATACTATTATAGCATGAATGTAAACATTTATCATAAACACAAAGATATAATAATAACTACATTTATTATTGCCTCTAGGGCATATCTCCACACAGAGAGGGGTCTCGATCATGTCTGTATTATTCACGAACCACAGGGTGACACACTTAAGAGATATCGACACCATTTGGAGCAAATAGGATGCTAGAGAAAGAATATAAAAAAGCTAGAATTATTTCAATAGAAACCGGAATTGTTTCGAGTGAAATTGCTGAAATTAGTTTTGCATGTCAAATTGAAATGTTGCAATGGGTTTTATGTGAATGTTTGTTAATTAATGTAATTAACAAAATTCTGAATAAAATTCTTTGTTCTTCCGATCTCCATCTTCAAGAACGAACATGATCTCCATCATCACCGGTATTGCATCAAGGTCAATGACGCTTCTCCATGGTTGTCGTCCACCGGCTTCAACTATTACAACTACTTTGAATAGACACGCGGGTCTTAACAGAATTTAAAGACAACCATATGGCTCCTGCCGGTTGCCAACTTACAATAAGGAACATTGCATACATCAAATATAATCACAATCATGGCCATATCACATCACAGCACACCCCTGCAAAACAAAGTTAGACGCCTATAATTTTCTTTGCATGTTTTACGTGGTTTGGGGCTTTCAATAAGTGTCGCTCTAATTTACGAACAAGAACCACAACGTTGATACTAGTATTGTTAATCACCCGTTGTAAATTGAATCTTAACTATGCTGGGAGAAACAGGCACCCGCAAAGCCACTTATGCAATACAAGTTGCATCTCAAGCGTGGAGCAAGTCTCATGAACGATGTCATGTAAGGTTAGCCCGGGCCGCTTCATCCCACCATCCCGCAAGATGCAAAGTACACAAGAAGCAATCGACAACAAAAGCATCAACGCCCACAATGACCATTGTGTTCTACTCGTGCAACAGATCTACATATAGACACGGGTCTGATACCACTGTAGGGGTTCGTAGCATGGAAAACAAAAAATTTCTACCGCATGCTAACAAACAAGCCAAGATCTATCTACTAGATTGTAGCAATGAGTCGATAGAGGAACTCACCCTCGAAGATTCCAAAGCGTTTAACGAGAGCAGATTCTCGTGGGTGATGTAGTCGTACACTTGCCGATCTCAAGATCGCGTAGACGATCCTTCCGGCGTCGCGTTCCGGCAGCGCTCCCACAGTCGGTCACACGTTCGGTACTCGATGAAGACCTTCCTCTCCCTTGTTCTAGCAGGCAGCGGAGGTTATAGCACTCTCCTCGTGATTCCGGCAGCACGACGGCGTGGTACCGGAAGTAGAGGGGAGATCTTGCAGGGCTTCGCCTTAAGCCGGAGCGAGTATGGTGGACTATGAGAGAGTTCCTCGGAGATCTAGGGTTTAGACACACCAAGGAGGAGGTGCTTGGGCCGGCGGCTAGGGCTTGGAGGTGCCCAAGTCGGCGGCTAGGGGAGAAACCCTAGGCGACGGCTATGGTGGGCGGCGGCTAGGGTTTAGGTTTAGAGGGGAACTTGTGTGCTAGGAGGGGAGCCCTGCCCCTCCTCTTATAGGAGGGAGGCGCCGGCCAAGGGGAGGGGAATCCCTCCCCAACTCGGATCCCAAGTGGGCCGGCGGTGGAGGAGGGACTCCTCCCTAACTCGGTTTCCACCTTCCTCTCCACTTCCCAAAAATAGCCGTTTGACTTTCAAATTGGCGTTTGACTTTTCAAACAAGGATTCGATTAAACCCTCTATTTTGTTCAGCGATGACACTTAGTACATGATGCAATCATACCATCTTGATATAACACATTCATGTATCCTTCCCCTTCGAAGTGCCGGACATTCCGGAACCTTCTAGAACATTCCTGATGAAAACACCGGAACCATTCTCCAACTCCGAAACAGGACTTTCCTTATATGAATCTTATTCTCCGGACCATTCTGGATCTCCTCGTGATATCCTGGATCCCATCCGAGACTCCGAACAACATTCGGTGTCTTTCTCATCATTCCATAACTACTCAACAACATCGAATCCTTAAGTGTGTCTCCCTATGGTTCGTGAATTATGCGGACATGATCGAGACACTTCTCCGATCAATAACCAATAGAGGAATCTGGAAATTCATATGGCTCCCACATATTTCTACGATTACTTTGCGATCGAATGAACCACTTACATACGATACCAATTTCCCTTTGTCTCACGATAGTTTACTTATCCGAGGTTATGATTGTCGGTATCTCTGCATACCTAGTTCAACCTCGTTACTGATAAGTACTCTTTTCTCGTTCCCGTGATATGTGATCCCTTGTGAGCCAGTCACATGCTTGCAAGCTAATTGGATGACATTCCACCGAGAGGGCCCAGAGTATATCTATCCGTCATATGGATGGACAAATCCCATTCTTGATCCATGTGTCTCAACCCATACTTTCCGAACACTCAATGCCATCTTTATAGCCACCCAGTTACGGTGTGGTGTTTGATGTCATCAAAGCATCCTTCCGGTGATGGTGATAAGCATGATCTCATGGTCGAAGGAATTAGGTTACTATGTATCAGAAAGCTTATAGCAAATGAACTATATTAAATGACTTGATCGTTATGCTACGCTTAACTATAGGAGTATGTCCATCACATCATTCTCCTAATGATATGACCCTGTTGTTAATAACATCTCTATGTTCATGATCAGGAAACCATGATCATATATTAACCAACAAGCTAGTTTAACAAGAGGCTTTACTAGGGACTCTTTTATGTTTATAAATCACACAAGTATTAATGTTTCCGGTTAATACAATTATAGCATGATATGTAAACATTTATCATAAGTATGAAGATATGATAATAACCACTTTATTATTGCCTCTTGGGCATATCTCCAACAGACTAGTCCTAGGGTTTCCCCCAGTACGCTAAGGTAGTGGAGAAGAGGGGCAACCGACGCCTTTAGGAAGGAGAAGCCACACCCAAAAACGTTGTCGCGCCAGGGTCACGATGACAAGGATTTATCCCGCCTCCCAAGCACCATATCACCTGATAGAACTGTAGTGCTCCATCAATCTCGCCACCCACCAACATATGCCACCACGGTATTGAACCCACCATCATCGTATCACCATGGAAAAACACCGCTATGCCAGTCGGACTTAGAACCGGCTGTAGACAAGGAGTGGCCGCACCACAACCACGCTGGAGGGAACAACCTTCACCGTGATGGCGGTAATCGACTGGACGCCGCAACAAGAGCACACCAAGGCCATTAGATCCATTGGTTGGCAGCAACAGTCACCTGGAGGACTTCCTCCACCGCCGGGGGCGGGTGCCGACCGAACACGACAGCCGGGACATACCAGGACAGGACAACCCGGCCAGGCCCCTAAAGTCCTCGCCTCCACGCTGCAACACGTAGACTACCTCCACCGCAAGCCTCTTGGTCGTCACCATCACTACTACTCCCTCCGATCCATATTACTTGTCACTAAAATAGATGTATCTAGACGTGTTTTAGTGCTAGATACATTCATTTCAACGACAAGTAATATGGCTCGGAGGGAGTAGAAAACATGCCTTTTGTTTTTAGCTACCATAGGATCTAGTCCCGGCCCTGTCTAGAATCGGGACTAGTGTCAGCACTAGTCCCGGTTCGTCCTTTTATCAACGGCTAGGAGGCAGCACCAGCCTAGTCCCGATTAGTGGGGACCTCTAGAGTAGAGGGTGACCCCCAATGGCTAGAAGCCAGGAAACCTGTAGTCCCGGCCTGTACTACAAACAGGGACTAGAGTATACTAAATAGTATCGGTTTGTAGTACAAGACGGGACTAAAGTTCAGCCCTATATATTCACTGCGCCGTCCTAGCCATGGACATTGTTGAGTCCGAGCTAGATCAAGTTCATCCCCATTTTTTGTCCAAGATTTGTCAAGATCTGTCAAGATTTGGTGGCACCCATAAATCCAAGGTTATAAAAGGTTTGCAACTTCATTCTTTCATCTCTCATTGTTAGTTTAGCTTAATTAATGTTGTAGAAGTAGAGAGGGATTTCATGATTTAGAAGTAGAGGAAATTTTAGATGTGTTATTTTAGGCGAATTTGATTATGCAAAAAGTTACTGGAAGTTGACTTTTGTAATTTTAGAGTTTCAGAGCTCAGAATTGAATAAGGTTTTCACTGCTAGATCAATAATTAAAAAGTCACCATTTTTATGCTAACAGTTTTGTTCAATTCAAAAATCGGTGCATGTAAAATTATATATATATATATATATATAGGTAAATTGACTAGTGCACCTTGGTGCCCATGCACCGTACACAATACACGTATATTTTGCTTTGAACCACACATACCTAATGGTATACGTACCCTAGTTACACATACCTAGGTATCATATACCTAAGTTACACATATCTAGGTATCACATACCTAAGATATTGCATACCTAAGGTGTACATATCCAGGATACGTGTTTATATATGCAACTTAGGTACGTATACCTTAGGTATGTGATACCTAGATATATATAACTTGGATAAATATATTTTTAATATGTAAACCTTAGGTATGTAAAATTTAGATATGTACATCTCGGATATGTACGAAATGCAGGTTTGGTGCCTGGGCACCATGGTGCCCCATATGGGCTTCCTATATATATATATATATATATATATATATATATATATATATATGTTGTTAGTACACACTAAATTTTTAGATTATAATGAAAATGATCCAAGCTTTTAATTATAATGCAGATGAGCCGACAATGGATGTACGACGCTCCCCGATTGTCTGACGCGTTCATTGAAGGTGTGTGTTCTTTTCTCGATGTGGCCGAGGCAAACAGGTGGATCGGAATGGTTTTATATGTTGTCTGTGTTGTGTCTGTCGGAATGAGAAGGATTACTCTTCCTCAAAAAACATTCACATCCACCTGATTTAGTCTGATTTCATGCCCGGCTATAATTGTTGGAAAAAGCACGGAGAAAGAGGGGTTATGATGGAAGACAACGAAGAATAAGAGAATGATGACAACTATCCAATGTTCCCTGAATACGGTGGTACTACAATGGAATACAATGAACATGAAGAAGGTGAGGAGCAGGCATCAGATGAGAGCGCTGATGATCTTCGTCAGGCCATTCTTGATGCATGGAGAGAATGTGAAAAAAAACGAGAAGAAAAAGTTGGAGTGCATGTTAGAGGATCACAAAAAATTGTTGTACCCAACTTGCGAAGATGGCAACAACACAAAGATCGATACCACACTTGAATTGTTGTCAATGGAAGGCAAATAATGGTTTATGTGACAAAGGATTTGAGAAGCTACTGAAAATAATGAAGAAGAAGCTTCCAAAGGATAACGAATTTCCTGTCAGTACATACGAGACAAAGAAGGTTGTCAGACCTCTAGGACTGGAGGTGTAGAAGAAACATGCATGCATTAATAACCGCATCCTCTACCGTGGTGAGGAGTGTAAGAATTTGGATGCATGCCCGGTATGCGGTGCATTGCATTACAAGATCAGAGGAGATGACCCTAGTGATGTTGAGGGCGAGAAGCACCCCATGAAGAGGGTTCCTTCAAAGGAGATAACCATCAATGATTGGCCTGCTCTTAGTAACCTTTTAGGACAGTCAAAGAAGGAATACAATGCATGCACACATTATTTAGATGAAGCTGAAAGTATATATTTGGATAAAGGTAGGAAGAATTTGTACTAGGGGCATCGTCGATTTCTTATGATCAAGCACATAGAAGAAAGGAAAGCATTTCAATGGTGAGGCAGATCATCATAAGAAGCCTATCCGCGGTACTGGTGATGATATATTTGCTATGGTAAGAATCTAGAAGTAATATTTGGAAAGGACCCTGGCGGTCAATCAGTTCCGAATGACCATGAAGGACACGTGCCCACGTGGAAGAAGAAATCTATATTTTTGGAACTACCCTATTGGAAAGTTCTAGAGGTTCGATCTGCAATCAACGTGATGCACGTGACGAAGAATATTTGCGTGAACCTGCTGATGGATGCAAGTGTACAGATCGTTTGTAGCTAGTTTCGAAGTTAAGATGTCGATCCCACAGGGAGCCCAAAGGTAAGTGTTTATGGGTGAAGTCTCTATCACACTCAAAGTTGTCACAGGTCTTCGAGTGAATTGACTACAATTGTTGAAATAAGAATAGAATTTTGATTAATGGAATGTATTTAAATAAAACTACAATGTAAACTTCAGAATTAAAAAGCATAAAAGTAAAGAACGATTTGTTTGGTGTTTTCTGTACATGGCAAAATAGGCACAGGGAGATTCAGTCCATGATGATAGAGAATGTGCCAGGTGGATGAGTGATAAGTGTAACAATTATAATCTTATAAGTATGTGTGTAATCGAGCAATCCATAATTAGCCGGAACTCCTCTTGGTAGATTTCATCCCAACTTCAATAATCCTATTAGCCTATTACCAAAACCATGGTCAGTCACTAGACGACTAAGATCCTTCTGGCTTCTTAGCAATTAAGCTCCTTGGATCGGACAAATGCAATAAGCAAAGTGGTTCCTCATGATCCTCGAGTCAAACTAGTTTCCCATTGATATCCCCGTGTCACTTGGGGGTCGCCGGTCTGCTAGCGAACAAGATCCTATCTATGTCGAACAAAGTATCATGTTTTCTGGGCCCTTAATTGGACAACAAGAATTAGGCATACCACAGATAGTCAAGCACACATAATATAGTAATTAAAATAAACCACAAACTTAATGGAATTTATATAGGCACATCACATCTCACCAATCCCTTACATCTCCCACACCCAAGGGAACTTACTCACACATGAGATAAGAAAGCATCATCGATATAATTAAATAAAGGGAGTTCTTCTTGGTATTAACATGGAGATCCACAATAAGAATAGAAATAAATCCAACATAATTTAAGATGGGAAGAACAATCTCAAACCCTAGTCTTGCAAGGTGGAGATCTCTCTCTCTCTCAAGTACAAGTAATGGCTATGGAGGTGTGGGGGCAAGGAGGTCGAAGATCGTGGAGCGAGATGAAGAACGTCTTCTCCTTCTTCTCCGGATCTGTTCTTTCTGCCTTCTGGATGGAACGATGGTTGGTGTGTTCTATTTTCGACCTTGGCCTCTTCACGAAAGTTGTCCCTTTTAACTAGACGAGGCTGATAGCAACTATACGGGGGGAAATATAAGGCCGGAGAAAATATTCCCATCGGATAGTTGCTCGTTAAAGCTACTATATGCCTCCCTCGATTGCTTCCAAAAAGAGACTTGCTTGTTTTTGTCTGAATATTATGTTTTCACTATTAAAAGTCTCTATTGATGTTCAGAACCTGAAACACACATTAAAGACCAGTTTTGTTTGCTACCGAAGTATTAGTGTTAGGTAAAGCTAGAAAACCATCAAATCCAAATGAAAACCATCAATAGAAACCATAAAAATATGTGTCAAATCTCACAACTATCAACTCCCCCAAGATTAGATGTTGCTCGCCCTCGAATGACAAGGAAATAAGAAAGGGTAGCGGAGATTTGAGACTGAAATATAAGAACTTACAACCTCGATCTGATGTCAAATTCTTTTCTTCACAATTCATTTAATCTTAAACATGATCATACAAGTATTAACAAGATTTCACTGAGTCCATTTCCTAACCACGTATATCTTGCTAGCAAATAAATCATATGCCTGAGAGTGTGTCAAAAGTTTAGCTAGGAAAGTGAAACAAATCCTTTTGATTTCTCTCTTGTTGAGAGATAAAAACCTTTTTGCTCTTGTTACTTTAATCAATTATGAGTACTCAAGTTGGCACCAACAACATTCAATTTAAGAACAACTCATCTACTCCCATGTCAAAATTTCAAGACTCTCAGAGCACATTTTTCCTTTCCTTGTTTTTCAAAAACTTTAGCTCTTTCATAGAGAAATCATAACACTGTTTTTAACATATTTAATTGGGACTGTGTTGCACAGTCATGACCATGCCAATAGATAATTGTTGATCAATAGTTGGTCAGAGAAGTACTACAACTTCACTTGGAACGTGAAACCACGAGGAGACTAAAAATTTACCCGTCATAGCATTGCAGCTACAGGCGCTTACATAACTCAATAGTCAAAATCAAGTGGTTTCCCACATTTAAATTGTTCGTTGGCCAGCGGAGTTAATAGTTCCACATGGAGTACTGATGCAGCGCTCAGTTGATGTAGGAGCGCTTCGTTGGGAATCCCAAGAACAAGGTGTGAAGCAGCAAGCAGCAAGTTTTCCATTAGTAAGAAACCGAGGTTATCGAACTAGTAGGAGGAAGGAAACTTCACACAGGTGTTGTAAGCAATGCGGAGACCTGCACAACACAAACTGAAGACCTTGCCCCAACGAATCAGTGAGGTTGTCAAGCTCACCGGTTTGATGTAACAAAGGATTAAACGTATGGTGTGGAAGGTAATGGTTTGCAGCAAGTAAACATGTAACAGTGGAAGAGTTATCAATGGTAAAGGTTGGACCGGGGTCCATAGTTCACTAGAGGTGCTCTCCTTAGATAAACAACATGACATGAAGGGTAAACAAATTACAGAAGGGCAATTGACAGGAACTGAGCAAGGCATACCAATGCAATACTAAACAAAAAGATCCTATGAGATTCGATTGGGAAATACAATAATATATATAGACCGCCATCCAACTACATCTATGACTAGAATTCCACCTTCAGGTTATCATCTGAACCCTCTCCAGTATTAAGTTGCAAGCAACAGACAACTGCTTTAAGCAAAGTGTGTAAGGTAAACAATCCACTTGTTCAATGAACAAGAGACCGTTGTTTTCTCCCTAGTGGCAACAACACATCTACAACCGAAGAGATTTCTGTCGCTTCCCTTGGAAACTAGAAGCATGAACCCACTATCGAGCATAAATACCCCCTCTTGGAGTCACTAGAAACTACTTGGCCAAGATAACTACTAACAACAGAGAGCATGCAAGATCACAAACAACACAGACATGATAGTATCAAATAGACAAAACCATTAATCAATCTGACATAGTAATCTCAATATCCATCGAATCCCCGCAATCACAACATGCATGATTACAAATAGATTAGATCTTGATCATGAACGGAGCTCACAAGATCTATACATGTAAGCACAAGGAGGAGATACAACCATCTAGCTACTACATGACCCATAGTCCAAGGTGGAACTACTCACGCATCATACCGGAGCAGAAGGCCTCCGGGATGATCTCCCCTCCGGTAGGGTGCCGGGAAGAACTTTAGATCTCCCTGATCTAGGGATGATGGTGGCGGCGGTTACAGAAGGTTTCGTGGAGTTTTGATTGGGTGCCTAGGGTTTCTGTATCGGGGGATTCTTATAGGCGAAGAGGCGAGGCTGGGAGGTGGCCAAGGGGCCCACACCCTACCTAGGCGTGGGGTGGGCCCACCTGCACCTAGGGGGTGTGGCAGCCCTGGTTCGCCTCTCTGTCTCCCCTCTGGACTTCGTGTCGCCCACGGTAAAATATTGACTTTGGCTTTTGTCCCGTCCAATTCCGAGAATATTGATTTTCTACCTTTCTGGATACAAAAATAGAAGAAAACAGGCAACTGGCACAATGGCAACTTGTTAATAGGTTAGTTCCAGAAAATATATAAAAACACCTCAAAGTGTAGACAAAGCAAAGCAAAGTAGATACTAAACAAGCATGGAGCATCAAATATTATAGATACGTTTCCGACGTATCAAGCATCCCCAAGCTTAACTCCCGCTCGTCCTCGAGTAGGTAAGTGATAAAAGAATAATCTTTAAGGTGACATGTACCATCAAAACCAAGATTAAACCATTTGCAACCATTGAAAGCTGGGATCAAAGAAATCTAAACATGTGCATGAAAGATGGAGTTCTAACAATAGGACATAGTAACCATGCATGCAACATGAAAGGCTACAAACAAATATCATGAATAGCATGCATTAAAAATGTTTGTTTGTTTCACATATAGAAAACATGGCATAGTGGCATTCATATTGTCCCTCATAGAGTAGCAAATAGATGCATATGACACCTTCAAAGTTCACAAGGGTGACTAAAAACAAGTAGCACAAGAACAAGTAATATCACAATATGCATCAATCAATAAGTTTTGGGACACTACTCACAGAATGGCAACTATGCTCTCTTAATGGTGTCTAAAAGTAGAAGGTGGAGACTCAAATAATGGTGGAAGAAAGGCCCTTCACAAAGGGAAGCAGGGATTTCAAGTTTCAAAAAGAGCTTCCAAAAATTATGGTACTTGTTAGCTTTCAGCCCTCATTGCCCCTATCATAATCATCTTGAAGTGGTTAAGGTTAAAGTGAACAAACTATGGAGTATTTGCTTGACAAAGTATAAGTTGGAAATCTCAAGTCCCTTGAATACGAGGGCCACACCTCATGCTACTCAACTTCAGTCACTTGTAAGTTCTTGTCATTGTAAGTACATGTGTATCATAGAGAACTGCCAACGGGGTACCCCTTGCACATGGTACAGGAGCTATCCCATAACCAAAATAACAAGGCAAGCAGACAATGAGCATCTCAGCGATCTTTTAATTTACTATATGCATAGTTTTTTATTGAGGATGCTTCATAGATAGCTCATTGTGGTAATGCTGCAAGTTTCCACCATGATTAGGCCTGGGTTAGGCTAGCGGCCCAGGAGTTTCTCTAACACGAAATACATACTCCATGGACTTACAAGTTCCCTCTTTATTTCACACCGGTGAAATCATAGACAAAAGAGCATGATATCAACTGAGTACAAAGTACAAGTGAAATATTGAAAACGTTCCCCATGACAGCATGGTTCTGCTATTTCCAACTTATAAGTGCAAGCATATACAACATAGATGACACAATGGTTCAAGTTTATTAGGGGCAAAGAATATAAAGTGTGACATCAAGTTCGTGAGAGCTTTAATCACTAAGTTTTCACATAACAAAATACTTTTTAATTAGAAGATAGATGAAAACAAGAATATACTTGGAATGGTGTAACACACCATGCATAGGAATTTATAGTGGAAACTTTGGAATAACTTGGTTTCTTGGGAGTTGGAATCATGAGTAGAACTTACTCATACAAGTGGAGGCTAGCAAAAGACTGGGAGCAACCAACTAAGATAGCAATAATTGCCATAATCATAAAGAGCAACAAAACATTACTAATCAAAGCATAGAGTGGTACTACAAGGTCAAGGAATAAATGATCATAGAGGCTATGGTGACTTGTTCATAGTCATAACATGGTGTGAGCATGTGCCAAGTCAATCCAAACAAAGCATCAAAGGAGAATACCACAATACTATGCTTTTGTATGCTAAAACAACGCATAATTATTTCAACGAACACTAAGCAATCCCAATTGTTTGGAACAAGACATGCTATAGCAATAATCACTAAGCATAAGGTCAAAAAAACCTAGCATGTTATGCTAAAGTCCAAGTCACGGTCAATGCAAGCTCCACTTGCACTTTCAAGCAGGAACTTCCTACTCCTTTCCAACAACAAGCAACTTATTTGGAACAACATAGCGAGAAGGGGGGTACACTACTTTATTCAAGCAAACTAAACAACTAAGCAAACAAAACTATAACTAAGACGCTCCAAGAACAGCACAACTTGTGCATGAAACAATAAAAATGAAGTGTCAAGACAGACCTGAGCTTTTTATTGATGAAGAAGGGGATGAGGCATCCCCAAGCTTGACGCTTGTACCTCTTAGATATTTCTTGGGGTGACACCAGGGTGGCATCCCCAAGCTTGAGATTTTGTCCATTCTTCATCTCATTACATCATTCTTTCTCTACACCTGAAATTTTTTCCTTCACACAATCTTCATTAGCAACATTAGTGTAATCAAAAGATAATAGACCTTTAGGAAAAGCTTTGGAACATCAAGACTTTTTACTAAAAACACAAGATACTGTAGCAACTCCTTTAAAAATCTCAATTCCCCAAAAGAGAACTCAAAAAGGAATCAATAAGAAGCAAATACAAATAATGGCAGAAATCTGTCAAAACAGACCAGCAGGTAGAAAACGATTTTTTCGAAAATCTCCTGTTGCTCAAATAAAAAAGTGTTGAACTAACTAAAGTTAGCTAACATACTGGGGAATTTATTCGTAAATTTTCAGCTCAATACGAGTTACAGAGACTCCTCAGGAATTTTTATGGTGGAGGACAGAAAACTGTTTCGGGACAGCAGCTCCTCAAATCTTACTTCCTTCTCATTAGAGGTCATTCTTGGCACAAAAAGCAAACAAAAAGGATAAGGAGAGGTCATTACAGAAGTAATAACTTCTAAGACTCAAGTAAACTCTTAGGTTATCTCCCAGCAAGTACTTTTCTTTAACGTCTTTAAGTTAGGCACAAGATGCAAGAAGAATCAAGTATTTTCAAATGAGGCATTAACCCTCTTGTTCTTTCCTTTCTTACCTTTCTTCTTCTCTTTAGGGAAGATATGATTTCTTACTGGAGGAGCAAAAGGCATAATGTCTTTTTCCACATATATTATTGCTCCAATGTGTTTCAGTAGGGATCTTCCAAGTGTGATATGTCCTTTGCCTACACATTCAATAACAAGATAATCAGTAGACACCATTTTCCCTGAGATTTTTGTAAACAAACCTTCATCTATTCCAATGGGCAATAAAGTGGCATTATTAGTAAGAGAGATTTCCTCTCCTCCTTCAGAAAGCCCCCAAATACTCAAAGATTCATAGATATCTTTAGGCATGAGGCAAAATTCAGACATGATATCACAGCGAGCATCAAATAGTGTAGTATTTATAGAGACTTTGATTGTGGGAAACCACTTTGAAGGCTCAGAATTTATGGGAACATAATCAAGGTAAGCCCTAAGCATGTGATAGAAACTATTCATAGCAGCAATACTGGTCTCAAGAGTGTTCAACCTAGCAAAAATATTTGTGAAAGAGGAATCAAACTTGCCAGGTGTACCATAAATTATAATCAATTTCTTTATGGCATCAAAAGCTTCATCCTCAGTACACAGCAAAATATCTTTCTTAGCCACAACATCCAAAGCATATCTATAACGAAGAGCAATACCGCGGTAGAAACTATCAATAACCAAGCTAAGACTCATCTTAGGCTCAGTTTCCCTCTGTAAAGCGGAAATTCTAGACCAAGCTTAAAAGGAGAGATATCTTTCATAGGTGAAATAAATATTGGTCCAAAACCAGACATGGTAGCAACTAGGGTAGGAACTAATTTTTTTGTGTTTTTTAATAAAGAAAGCAAACCAAACTAAACTATATTTTTTTGAGTTTTTGAAAAGAGGTAAACAAAACCAAGTAAAAGAAACTAAGCAAACTAAAACAAAGCAAAGAGAAAGGAAGTGGAGGACTCCCCTTGTGAAGACATCCTTAGCCTCCCCAGCAACGGCGCTAGAAAGACTTGATGCAGCGCTGAGGTGATGTAGGAGCGCTTCGTTGGGAACCCCAAGAGCAAGGTGTGAAGCAGCACAGCAACAAGTTTTCCCTCAGTAAGAAACTGAGGTTATCGAACCAGTAGGAGGAAGGAAACATCACACAGGTGTTGTAAGCAACGCGGAGACATGCACAACACAAACCCAAGATTTTTCCCCAAAGGATCAGTGAGGTTGTCTAGCTCACCGGTTTGCTATAACAAATGATTAAACGTATGGTGTGGAAGGTAATGGTTTGCAGCAAGTAAACAGGTAAAAGTGGAAGAGGTATCAATGGTAAAGGTTGGACCGGGGTCCATAGTTCACTAGAGGTGCCCTCCTTAGATAAACAACATGGCATGAAGGGTAAAAAAATTATAGCAGGGCAATTGACAGGAACTTAGCAAGGCATAACAATGCAATACCTGACAAAAAGATCATATGATATTCGATTGGGCAATACAACAATATACATATACCGCCATCCAACTGCATCTATGACTAGAAGTCCACCTTCAGGTTATCATCCGAACCCCCTCCAGTATTAAGTTGCAAGCAACAGACAACTGCTTTAAGCAAAGTGTGTAAGGTAAACAATCCACTTGTTCCATGAACAAGAGACCGTTGTTTTCTCCCTAGTGGCAACAACACATCTACAACCGAAGAGATTTCTGTCACTTCCCTAGGAAACTAGAGGCATGAACCCACTATCGAGCATAAATACCCCCTCTTGGAGTCACTAGAAAGCACTTGGCCAAGATAGCTACTAACAACGGAGAGCATGCAAGATCACAAACAACACAGACATGATAGTATCAAATAGACAAAACCATTAATCAATCTGACATAGTAATCTCAATATCCATCGGATCCCCGCAAACACAACATGCATGATTACAAATTGATTAGATCTTGATCATGAACGGAGCTCTTAAGATCTATACATGAAAGCACAAGGAGGAGATACAACCATCTAGCTACTACATGGACCCATAGTCCAAGGTGGAACTACTCACGCATCATACCAGAGAAAAAGGCCTCCGGGATTATCTCCCCTCTAGCAGGGTGCCGGGAAGAACTTCAGATCCCCCCGATCTAGGGACGATGGTGGAGGCGGCTACAGAAGGTTTCATGGAGTTTTGATCGGGTTCCTAGGGTTTCTATATCGGGGGATTCTTATAGGCGAAGAGGCGAGGCTGGAAGGCGGCCAGGGGGGCCACACGCTACCCAGGCGCGGGATGGGCCCACCCGTGCCTAGGAGGGGTGTGGCGGCCCTGGTTCGCCTCTCTGTCTCCCCTCTGGACTTCGTGTCGTCCACGGTAAAATATTGACTTTGACTTTTGTCCCGTCCAATTCCGAGAATATTGATTTTTTGCCTTTATGGAACCAAAAATAGAAGAAAACAGGCAACTGGCACAATGGCAACTTGTTAATAGGTTAGTTCCAGAAAATATATAAAAACACCTCAAAGTGTAGACAAAGCAAAGCAAAGTAGATACTAAACAAGCATGGAGCATCAAAAATTATAGATATGTTTCCGACGTACCAAGTATGACAGTGTTGTAACGACACACGTAAAGCAATATCTTACTGTAATGATTAGAAAAGGAAGTGGCATAATCTCAACTACTTCGAAGCATCCATTTTATCAGACAATTTCATTCAAGGGTGCTATCGAGTTTGTTTACATTAAGCTCAATGGGGTTGAGTAGTTTCTAAAATCAAAACCTTTGGGCTAAACATGGACTCAAGTCATCTCTTGGATGATTTTTCTTGTTATAAAAATGTTAGAAATATTTTAACCAAGTTCATTGCTCATTATTTCAAAGCTAAAAGGGGACACTAGCAAAGGAATATAATTTATAGGATAACAAGCTAAGTGGGGAGTGACTCAAGTGCAAGCAAGTAAATAGTTGTGGGATCAATTTAAGGTTGTAGAAAAGGTGATGAAATGAACGTGATACCTCCTCTTGTTTGCTTCTTTCTCATACTTGAATCGAATCCCCTCAATATTTCCCTATTGCCAGGTCACCTAAAATTGTGCAATCTCCAAGAGAAACAAAAGAAACAAATTTGTAATAAAGGTTACAACTATTTTTTTTTTGTGTTTTTGATTTGAGAATGCAAACTGAAAGTAAACATGCAATTTTTGAAGAATTGAAATAAATCAAAAGAAGAAATAAAAATATGAATGCAAAGTTTGGAGGTTTTCAAACCTCCCCAATCTTAGGTTTTTGTCATGCTTAGTTGTTGCCGTCATTCGGCGGATGTGGAGGGTACTACCATCCATATTTCCCTACACATCAAGGCCTGTATTAGAAGGAGAAGAGAATCCATCCATGGCATCACTTCTTTCTCAGCACAACAGTTCATAGTTGTAGCATCAGAGAGCTCTCTCTGCTGAATATATCACCACACACATAGCAAGAATACATACAGAACTTTATCTGTTTTTCCCACCCTTCACCAGAAAACAACAGCTACATCTCATCAACCACCCTATTTTCAATCTTGCATTCCTAGCAATTTGGTTGCTTCAATGAGCCATCCAGAAGTAGGTCAGCATCAAACAATATCAGGAGGAGGAGAAGAATATCAAGTTGGAGAAAGAACATCAGATTAAGACAACGATGACCCACAAGTATAGGGGATCACAACAGTCTTCGAGGGTAGTATAACCCAATTTATTGATTCGACACAAGGGGAGCCAAAGAATACTTGTAAGCCTTAACAACTGAGTAGTCAATTCAGCTGCACCTGGAAATAGTCTTGCTCACAGTAGTTTATTAGTAGCAACAGTTTTGTAGTAGCAATAGCAAAGTAACATCAGCAGTAAAACAAAGGCAGTAGTAACAATAGTAGCAAATAGTAGGATTCGAGTACGATAGGCATAGAGATGGATGGACGGGCGTTGCATGGACGAGACTATTCATGTAACTTCAATATCTAGGGCAATTTTAGATAAATAAGATAAAGCATCCAAGTACTATACAATCATAGGCATGTGTTCCATATATAGTCATACCTGCTCACAATGAGAACTTGCACAACATCTTTTGTCCCGCGAGCCCATTGCAGCGGGGCCTCAAGGGAATATACTGGCAATTAAGGTACTCCTTTTAATAGAGCACCGGAGCAAAGCATTAACACTCCATGAACACATGTGATCCTCATATCACAGCCATCCCCTCCGGCTGTCCCAATTTCTGTCACTTCGGGGCCTTTGGTTCCGGACAATGATATGTATACACAACTTGCAAATAAGATCACAAACAATACTATCATCATGAATCAATAACATGTTCAGATTTGAGATCACGGCACTCGGGCCCTAGTGACAAGCATTAAGCACAACAAGTTGCAACAAAGTCAAATAGCACTAATAAAGATACTAGGCACCATACCCTAACAATCTTATTCTATTACATGATAGATCTCATCCAATCCCTACCATCCCCATAGCCTACAGAGAGGGATTACTCACTCATGGATGGGGGAAACATGGATGGTTGATGGTGAGGCATCGGTGATGATGATGGCGATGATATCCTCCAATTCCCCATCCCGGCAGGGTGCCAGAACAGAGTTTCTGGTTCCGAATCACGGTTTCTGGTGGTGGCGGTGCATCAGAACTCTATCTGGAAAAACGTTGAACCCCCTAGAGTTTTTAGGTCAGAAGGCTTTATATAGGCAAAGAGGGAGACCGAGGGGGTGCCCGAGGTGGCCACACCTCCCCCAGGCGCGGCATGGCCTGGCCCGCGTGGCCAGGGGTGTGGCCCCCTCGTGTCTCTCCTCCGTCTCATCTTCTGGCTCCTTGAGTCTTCTGGTAAAATAGGAGTTTTGCGATATTTTCTGGGATTTTTCCTAAAAGTTGATTTTCTGCACAAATACTAGACACAAAAGCAATTCTGCTGAAAATAACATCAGACCGTGTTAGTTGTATCCAAATCACACAAATTAGAGGAAAAACAATAGCAAAAGTGTTTGGAAAAGTATATATGTTTTGGACGTATCAGTCAATCTATTCAATCCAACATCACCAAACTTGGATATCCACTCCACAGCAGTAGGTCAGCATCCAGAAATTATGCATAGTATCCATTCTTAACAATCATAAGCATGATAGATGAAATAGTGGTTGTATCCTAAGATCTGTACTCAAATGGAGTACAAGATCATCCCAGGATATGGAAACACATGTGTGTATCTATTCTTATTTCTCTTAGAAATATTTGACCTCAATCTTTGCATCACATGGCAAACCAAACCAATCATTTTCCTAGCCTACATCAGCTAGAAATCATTTAAATTCTCACTATCATATTGGACTACAAGTTATAGCCAGAAAAGAGTCCATACAGTAGTTGACAGTTGTAGATCATGCTACCTGGGCCATTACTGTGCACACTCCAATAATGGAGGCACCACAGCAGTATCCCAGATAGCAGATGTCATTGATAATTAGGAAATCTATTTTGCAACACATTTGATTAGCCAAATCATTCATATCTGATCATGCTAGAAATAATGAGGCTATTGTGTACACTCCAAGGAGGCATCACAATAGCAGGACCATATTAGCAGAAGCTACCATTCACTTAACTTGAGCCTCACCATTTTAACAAATTATGAACACATCTACAAGCAAATGAAATTGATTCAAATCATTTTCCTAAGCCAATCTAGATAGGAATCATTTGGATATTGGTATTATCATGTGAACCAGCTCACAACATACAACAAGTTCATGGAAAAGTATATCTGCATAAAAAGCATATCTCTTAGATATAACACCAAGGATTAGGAGTACAATTTCATTGTCACCTTGGACAGACAACTAAGCCTAATAGCATCTAACATGTTCCTAACTACAAAACTAAGAATCAAGCACATATGTTCTCTCTGCCAGAAATGATAAGAAGCAAAAGTGTTCCCAAACCAATAATTATTCTCATACACCACTGTTTCCAAGAAACTACAATTATCCTTAAAAATTATACACTTATTTGCATTTAACCAAGCCCTTAATATACTAGTAGGAGCTAAGTAGCTTTTGTTCATTTATTTGGATCAGATCAAAATACTAACTAAATAATCAACTTGGACTGAACCAAAACAGGGCAATACATGAGCAGGTCCAACCCACAAACACAATCAAGCCAATGGTGCCTAGTAATACTAACATTTGGTTAGAAGATCATCACCACAGCCCCAATTCCAAAATTACCTAAACCTAAATCATATACCTATAGTCATTGGCTCGAAGGCCGGTCACAGAAGAAATTACCTGAATTGGAGGCGTGATCAATGTATGAGGGGCATCATAGACAAACTAGAGAAGGAGATTAATGACGGGGTTGCCCGTCGGCCTTGAGGGTGAGGTAGACAACACGACCATACTGCCCCAGTATTAACCGCACCATTACAACCAGACCACAAAAACCAGGCTGGCGACACATAGGTACAGTAGGAGATCAACAAATCAATCGAGCAACGACAACATCCATAGTACTGGGAGCAAGGGCGAGCCGAGCCTTTGCGTCGTGACCGAAGGGAATGGCCGATGATGAGGTCCAGGAGGGAGTCGTTGGTGGTAGGATCTAACTAGAACTCGAGGAGTAGATGTCGGATGCCATTGGTGTCGACAAAGAGGTCGTGGTGGTCTCTTAAGAGCAGCCGGTGCAGCGGAGGCGCTCGTAGCGGGCCGGTGACTGAAGAAGACCACACAGCTAGGGTTTCATAGGGGCTTACGCAGGGGAGTGGAGCGGCCTCAAGGCATAGGGAAATAGAAGGAGAAGACTGAGAAGGAGCGGGATTGCGAGCGGCGGAGCAGGATGTGACTAGCGAGGGCCATGGGGGGCAGGCGATGGCTCTGGCGGCGGTGGAGTCGAATGGAAGAAGATGAGGATATGCCTCTATGTATGCGTATGTGTGCGTGAACAAGAAAGATAGGGCCGGGGTCGTGTTGACCCCGAGCCAGACCTAGCTGGGTCGGTCATGTTACCAACCAAATAGATCCTAATAAAAATAATGATAATAATAATATAAGCAAAAGCTAAAATAATAAAATAACCAAGATACCCCTGTACACTATTTTATTTCTAGAAAAATGTAGAAAAATCCTAAAAATATATTTAATACATCTAAATGTTTATTAAAATAATATCTAACTAGGAAAAATATAATAATACTTATTTGAGTTTAATAAAATGTAAATAAGTAATAACACCATTAAATATCTAAATGAAATTTAGTAAATTTAGAGAAATTCCTAAAAATAAATAAAAATCACTTTTATGCATAAAAAGAAAACTATTATTTTATAAAAATACTAACTTAAATTTTTATAAATAAACTTAAAACAAATATTTAAGGACATTGAATAATTAAGAAATTTTATAAAAAATAAAGATAATGCCTAAAAATAAATAAAATTCATTTTTTTAAAAAGATTCTAAGTAAGTATATTTACTAGAAAAAATACTAAGTATATAATTCCAAAAACATTTTAAAAGTTCCTAGATCATATAACTTCAATTATCTAAATTATGAAAATAAGATAGTTGTTTTGTTAATTATTTAAAATTATTTCCTAAGAAAGAAATAATCATACTCAAAACACAATATTCTAATTCTAAATAGTATAAATGATAATTATAATTTAAGATACAATCTAGGTGTAGACGATCAACTTTATAATATTCCTTTAAAATCTTCAACTAACTATAAGTCAAAGATTTACAAATTTATTTTCTCCAAATCATTAACTTATATTAGAAGTAAGTGATCTCAATTCATATACAATCATATTTAGTATAAATCCTAAACTTGGTATTAACTAAATAACTATAAAATAAATTCACCTAGTTTTTTTATAGAAAAATCTTACAATTTAATCTATGAATGTCAAACATGTTAAATTTAAGTCTTTAAGATTAATTTTAATATTCATAATACTTCATCTTTGATTATGCTTAGGAAAAACCCTAATAAATTGGTAATGCCACAAATGTTATATCTTAAGTCCAATTATAGTTAACTTTGGTCCAATATACCTAAGGTAGGTATACAATGACTCTAGATCATTTAAACCGTACTAAAAACCATATCTTCAATCTTATTAATCTTTAGAGTTGACTAAATTAACATAAATAATATTTTCTGCAATTGTTATTCTTTTGCCACTTCAAAGTAAACACTATATTATTTCTTTTAGGTCATAACAACTCTAAACATAAGCCTTGTAAAAGCTACAAGATACCACTCAACCTTAATCATGTATCATGAGTATACTTCACCATTTATACCTCATAAATTAATATTAACATTCTTGCAACTGTACTCTTTTGTGAAGTAAGCTTGAAGATAAATTAAATCTCAAGCAAAACAATTAAATCCAACTCACCAGGAATGTTAGGATCTACTTTGGGGTTTCAAAACATGCATCTCATTACTTATGCATAATAGCATATTGCTTCTTTAAACATTGTCCTTACTAGGCAATGATGGTATTTTGTAGAACCCAAGGTCCAGGTTCAAGTCGAGACATTCGACTACAATACTTCGCTATATCAAGGCAAGTTCACACTTGTTCATGTCCTTTGATTATTTTTTGTAACGTATTTGCAAATCTAGTGTTGTCTTCACTTGCATTTTAAAAAGGTCAGAAAACACTATTTTCATAATAATATGATTATGGGTTATTTACCAAAGTGGTAATAACCTACTATGGAAGTTCCGGTGGTAAAGGAACATAATACCTAGGACTTAACAACCAATGTCGCCAGTGATTTTTGTGTCGTATATTACGCGTTAACCATGAGATCTATATGGGCACTGGGGAAGTCAGCTGGATCGGCTCCCTTTCGCATGCCTCAGACACTGTTCTGGACGTTTTGTACGTTGCAGATCGTGGGTATAGCCGTTTTATACGGGAAAAAGTCTACTGTGGATCTGAGCTTACAAAGGACAGATTTCTAGTGTTAATGGTTGTTGTGTGTATCAGACTAAGGTATAGTCGTTTTATACAGGGAAAAGTCTACCTTGAGTCTGGGCATACAACAATTGCGATGTATGTGGGGTCGCGGAGAAGGACGGTGATTGGCTTGGATCTTAGTCTGGGCCTCATAACAAGGAAGTGTGAACGGGAATGCGCACCCGGATGTAAAACAAAGCTAAGATCTCATGGGTAAAGCAACACACCTCTGTAGAGTGTAAGAACTGTAACTTGTTACTCCCTGTTCCGGAAAGAAGTTGCGAACGCTGCAGGAAAGGAACTCCATGAAAGTTTTGGTAAACCTGTGCAGTCTAACAGACATAGCTTTTCAGAATAAAAGCAACCTTTGAAGAAATGTTTACGAAAACCTGCATAACCTACGACCTTTGGTCTGTGGTTGTAGCTAGTGCATCAAACACTCCTTTTTAGTGAACTTGTTGAGTACGCTTGTACTCAACGTATCTTCTTAACCCTTGCTAGATTTTGAAGACATTAAAGGTCAGAAAGAGGAAATACTATATCCAATTGAAGACCAAGAAGAATTCCTCTATAAAGAACTAGAAGTATCCGAAAGTGTCAAAGGAGAAAATTACGAAAGCATCTATGGAATGGAGACCGAAGTATCTGAAGTGTAGATGTATCATATATAGTGATAAAATCCAGTAGCATAGATCTCTATCCTCTCTATATATATATTAATCTCGTATAAACCTTAACGTTTAGTTTGTTTCTTTATCTTATTGTTAGAATTATTATAGTTTAGCCATGAGTCATCGGGATACCTCTATATACCTAAGAGGATCTCGAAGTCGTTGTTTAATTTCTGGATGTAATAATAATAATGTATGCTTGTGGACCCGCTTTGTTTCTGTTGTACCACTCTGAGGATATAATATTTGCAGAATAGTGTTTTGTAAGTGTTATATCCACGACTATAGTATACTACAACATGAGGTAATATGTTGGGTCACTATAACATGTTTTATCTTCTCAAACTCGTATAAGTGGTAGAAGAGTTCTCCTTATAAGCCGGTGCAACTTCCACTCAACTAGCAATGTGAAACTAAAGTTTTTGTTCCACCTCTTGCCTTGCATGAATGGGCCAAGTGGATCTCTAAAATTTCAAAAATTTATTGTCATATAATAAATAAGACGGGACTATTTAGACAAAAAATTCCAACGAACCAAAATGCCTGCGGCCAGCTTGCAAAGAAGCTGCGGGCCAGGCATGAACCTCTCAGGTCACCAACCAAACTTCGTCACCAGGTGACACGATGCCTCCATCAACTAAAAAGTTTCCATACCCTTTCCTATTACACGCAACTTCTTTATGATGTCTTCCATTCCCGTGGACATTGACGAGGTGCTTGGATACTCAATTTTCTAACAAAATTGTAACTGTTGTTTTATGTTCATTGGATTTTTTTTATTTTTCATGGAATACTATTCTTTCTAGCTGAGTGTCCGTGCGTTGCTACGGCTAACAAAAGAAGAAAATAGGTATGAAATGTGTGTTTTTTGTGTCCTGACACTATCATGGTTGACGCTCTCGAGAGATCTACATTGCTCTTCCGTGAAGCTCGAACATTCACGACAACATGACGGTCCACAAGGCAGCAAGAACTAGCAGCTAAGGTGGGCCAGCAATATGAGAGTTTCTCTTGCAACTTCTTATGCCGCCGCTGGCCGCACAAACCGACTCCATAGCCAAGCCTACCCCCCTCTGAGGTCCCTGCTCTCCGGTCGAAGATGACCACTGCAACCGTGTCGACTGTAATATTTTTTGCCGCATCTTCAAAGCTGACGTGAGCCCTAGGACCTACCTGATACCATAGCCCGGAAGGAGCGAGGATTCTATGTATCAGAATCGATGCATCTTATAAAACAAGTACTCCCTCCATCCAGAAATAACTGATTTGGATTTGTTTAGATTCAAATATATCTATATACTAAAATACGTTTAGATACATTCTAATTTAGATAAAACCAAGTCAGTTAGTTGAATAAAAGAGCAATTTACCAAGCGAATTATCTATAATAAACGCTAGATAAATCATGATTAGAATAATAGGCAATATACTAATCATGTGAAATAGCGAATACATATTAAGGTATATAATTAAATAAACTGCAAGGCATAAAACTTTCGATACGATCAGAACAAGATTGAGACAGAGGATATACACGGCAGTAGCAGAAGTGGAACCGCCGGCGTTGGAACCGTCGTTGGCCATGTCGTCGAGAAAGAGGGTGCTGATGTCGGGGAAGAAGTCCTCGTCGGGGAAGACGTCGCCGCAGTCGCTATCTGTGAGGGAGTCCGTGACAAAACCAGTAGTCGCGCTGATAGCGCTCCCCAAAAACCTTATCGCCCTTCTCCCGTACAGGACTCGAAGCAGCGGGGTCTCGGAGGCCTACTGTCCCGGCTCGCGGTGCACGCCGCAAGACGGGATGGAGAAGATCTAGGTAGCGCAGTGCTCTGGAACCGGAGGCGCAAAGGATGTATGGTAGTGTAACTGAGAGGAGGCGCGACCTCTCTCTCTTATAGGCACAGAGGGGAAGGTAGACAGACTGGGCAGAAGATGAAACGAATGGACGGTAGATGAAGCAAACAGGCGGCAGCCCACCGGACAGCCTCCACTCAATTCGTATTAAAAGTCCATTCAAAGCAAACGTTTCAGCTTCTGTACATCTGTTCATATACCATTCATGCATGGCAAAATAAAGCTCGGCTCGGCGAGATTCCCGTAACCCGTAACCCGCGGCGCGCGCGTGTCGTGACGAGGCGTGGCGTGGCGTGGCGAGGCGAGCGAGGAGGAGGAGGAGCGCGCGTGTGGAACTCTCTCCTTCTCCTTCTCAACCTTTTACCAAGTGGTAGGAGAGCTCACCTTATAAACTGGTCCAACTTTCACTCAACTAGCAATGTGGGACTAAACATTTGTCCCAGCTTTTGCCTTGCATGAATGGGCCACATGGGCCTCTAGGATTTTTAGGAATTATTGAAATGAAAAATGGGCTAGACTATTTGGGCCAAAATTCCAACAATCCCCCACCAGATCCCAGAGGCACATGTAATTTTCCTTTGGTTCCAAAACATTGTTTATATACCGGTACTATAGTGGAGACTGTTAAGTTGAACTTTCACCTAGAATTCTATGCTACACTAGGTTGCGACTTGTACAGTGGACTATGCCTTGAACTGCAAGTTTTCTGCAATCTAGCTTCACACGAAGCCTTGACCGATACTGGGCTACCGTGGGACTTCCCCGCGGGTGGAGCTTATACGTCATACTCCATGACCTTTCATGAGTTTATTAGAGAGCACCCTACTCTCATAGACTACGGCGTTTTAACAGTCAGACTCATATAGGTGTGTTCTTCAAAATATGTTTTGCAGGACAACATCTTTGCTTAGGATAAGTCACTTAGAACATATTAAGATAATAAATCAACCTGCCGTGCAGAATAGGAAAGTATTGCATCTTTATGGAGTGGTGTTTATTAAAGTAGGCATACTTTCCTCTCAGCTAACCAACAGCTTGTCTCCCAATTCTAATTCACGGGATCTCCGATCACATAGAGTGGTTTACCACTGTAGAAAGCTCAAATTGTGGGTCTCATACCCATCTCCTTCGATGCATTTTCTATCACGTTGCGTGATAGACCCTTTGTGAAGGGATCTGCCAAGTTTTTAGATGTTTGGATATAATCTAATGCAATAACTCCGGAGTTTCTCATTTTCCTGACAGATTTCAGTCTCCTCTTCACATGTTTTGAGGACTTCATATTATCCTTAGAACTATTCACCTTAATAATCACAGTTTGATTATCACAGTTCATTGGAATTGCGGGTATAGATTTTTCAACCACAGGTAAGTCCATCAAGAGTTCATGAAGCCACTCTGCTTCAACAGTGGCCGTGTCTAGTGCTGTGAGTTCTGCTTCCATAGTTGACCTCGTTAAGATGGTCTGCTTGCAAGACTTCCAAGAAACAGCGCCACCACCAAGTGTGAAAACATATCCACTCGTGGCCTTTATCTCGTCAGCATCAGATATCCAATTTTAATCACTATAACCCTATAGTACCCTCGGATACCCGGTATAGTGTATGCCATAGCTCGCAGTGCCTTTTAGATATCGCATAACTCTCTCAAGAGCATGCCAGTGATCATCTCCTGGATTTGAGACAAATCGACTGAGTTTGCTTACAGCAAAGGCGATGCCAGGTCTCGTGGCACTAGCTAAATACATAAGCGAGCCAATGATTTGAGAGTATCTTAGTTGGTCTCTAGCATTTCCTCGATTCTTTCGAAGCAACACACTGGGATCATACGGTGTAGGAGAAAAATTGACGTCGCTATACCCGAAACGACTCAAGATCTTTTCCACATAGTGGGACTGAAGCAGTGTAATCCCACCATCATCATCTCTCAATAGCTTGATGTTCAGGATGACATCAGCTACTCCCAGATCCTTCATCTCAAAGGAACGAGATAATAAACCTTTGACCTCCTTAATTACATTAAGGTTGGTTCCGAAAATCAGTATGTCATCAACATACAAACAAAGGATGACTCCCTCACCCCCACCATGGCGATAGTATACGCACTTGTCAGCTTTGTTTACAACAAAGCCTGCAGCGGTTAAGGTTTTATCAAATTTTTCGTGTCACTGCTTAGGTGCTTGTTTAAGACCATACAAAGACTTCAGTAGCTTGCACACTTTTATTTCTTGACCATTTACTACAAAACCATCTGGTTGATCCATATAAATTTCCTCATCCAACTCTCCATTTAGGAAAGTCGTCTTAACGTCCATTTGATGAACGAGAAGACCGTGTGAGGCAGCCAGAGAAAGTAGTACTCGAATGGTGGTCAACCTTGCTACAGGTGAGTAAGTGTCAAAGAAGTCTTCACCTTCCTTTTGGGTATAACCCTTGGCCACAAGCCTTGCCTTGTACTTCTCAATAGTACCATCAGGCCTTAGTTTCTTCTTGAACACCCATTTACATCCTACAGGTTTGCACCCATAAGGACGATCAGTGATCTCCCATGTTTCATTAGCTAAGATGGAATTCATCTCACTATGAACATCTTCCTTCCAGTAGTCAGCATCAGGAGATGCATAAGCTTCTGAAATGGAAGTGGGAGTGTCATCCACAAGGTACACAATGAAATCATCACCAAGAGACTTTGCAGTCCTTTGTCTCTTGCTCCTTTTAGGAATTTCATTATCATCCTCCTTAGGACTTTCAGAGTGTTCAATCGGAATGGTAGGTTCAGAGAATATAGCAAATTCCTGATTAGATGAACTAGGTATCTCCGGATTTGATGAGTTAGGTTTATCCTTCATTGGAAAGATATCCTCAAAGAAAGTCGCATCAATCGACTCCATGATTGTACCGACATGAATGTCAGGTACTTCAGATTTTACTATCAAGAATCTATAACCAATGCTATGAAAAGCATAGCCCAGAAAAACACAATCAATGGTTTTTGGTCCAAGATTGCGCTTCTTGGGGATTGGTACATTAACCTTTGCCAAACAACCCCAAGTACGTAAGTAAGAGAGTTTTAATATTTTCTTCCCCCATTATTCGAATGGAGTAATTTCTTTGTTCTTTGTGGGAACTCGGTTTAGGACATGACACGCGGTCAATAGTGCCTCCCCCCACCATTCCTTAGAAAGACCCGATGTGTCTAACATGGCGTTAACCAAATATGTTAGAGTACGGTTCTTTCTTTTGGCTACTCCATTTGACTGGGGTGAGTAGGGAGGCGTCCTCTCATGAATTATGCCATGTTCCGCACAAAAGGAATCAAACTCGTTAGAAAAATACTCTCCACCACGATCAGACCTAAGCCTCTTAATCTTTTGATCAAGTTGATTTTCTGCCTCAACTTTATAGATTTTGAAGAAACTCAAAGCCTCATCTTTTGATTTCAGAAGATACACATGACAATATCTCGTAGAGTCATCGATCAAAGTCATGAAATATTTCTTTCCACCTTTTGTCAACACACCATTCATCTCACAAAGATCAGAATGTATGAGCTCTAGTGGTGTTAAATTTCTCATTTCTGAAGTCGTATGTGACTTGCGAGGTTGTTTAGCTTGCACGCAGACTTGGCACTTAGATCCCTTAACAGTTGAGAAATCAGGGATTAAATTCATTTTGGCTAGCCGCGTCATACAGCCAAAATTAATATGACAAAGACGAGAGTGCCAGACATTTGATTTAAAATTCGTGTATATATGATTAACAACTTTATTACAAATGTCTGACAGAGATAAGCGGAATAGGCCTCCGCATTCATAGCCTTTACCAACAAAGGTTCCATACTTTGAAATTACAAATTTATTGGACTCGAATACAATCTTGTAGCCATCTCGACACAGAAGAGATCCACTAACAAGATTTTTATTTATTGAGGGAACATGATGCACGTTCTTCAGGCGCATGGTCTTTCCCGAAGTAAACTTCAGATCGACCGTACCAACACTATGAACAGAAGCATGCGAGTCGTTCTCCATCAGCACGGTTTGAGTCCCTCTGACCTGATATAAAGAAAACATGGAAATATCAGAACAGACATGTACATTAGCGCCCGTGTCAATCCACCAATCAGGAGAATGACATAATGAAAGCACAGTAGGTAATATACCATACCCAACATCTTTCATTTCAATGTCGCTCATGACAACATTAGCAGTCTTGCTGCTCTTCCCATGCTGGCGCTTGTCAAAGCGGTTGGGACAAGCAGGAGCCCAATGATTAGGATCACCGCACACATGACAAGCACCTTTCCTCTTATCAGTCTTCTTCTTGAAGCTGGTGGACTGAGAGGCCTTGTTCTTTCCATCAAACTTTCCTTTGTCGTCAAACTTGCCTTTGTTCTTGAACTTGTGAGGCTGGAAGTTCCTTTTCTGTACCAGATTGGCATTAGAACCTCCCTCGGTACCTCGCGCACGTGTGTCTTTTGCTCTCGCCTTCTCTTCCACATCAAGAGTCCCAATGAGATCCGTCACGGAGAACTCTTGTCTCTTATGCTTCAGAGAAGTAGCAAAATTCCTCCATGACTGGGGAAGTTTGGCAATGATGCCTCCGGCAATAAACTTGTCCGATAACACACAAGTGAAGTGCTGAAGCTCCCTGGCAAGTGACTATATCTCATGAGCCTGCTCCACAATGAAACGGTCATCAACCATCTTATAGTCATAGAATTGTTCCATGACATACAGTTCACTGCCAGCATCGGAGACTCCAAATTTTCTCTCGAGCGCATCCCACATATCTTTGCCATTGCTAAATGACAGATATGAATCGACAATATTGTCGCCAAGGATGCTGATCAAGGCAGCCTTGAAAGTGGTATCAAGTTTTTGGAACGCCTCTTCCTAAGCGGGGTTAAGTTCCCCCTCAGGTGCGCCATAGATGGCGTTATAGCAGCTCATGGTCTGAAACCAGAGCACTGCTCTCGCACGCCATCGTTTGTAATTCACACCTTCAAACACAGGTGGCTTCATAGAAGCAACAAAGCCACTTGGGGCAAATTGCCTGAAATAAGGTTTTTAGATTGTTGAATAAAAGAGCAATTTACCAAGCGAATTATCTATAATAAACGCTAGATAAAACATGATTAGAATAATAGACAATATACTAATCATGTGAAATAGCGAATACATATTAAGGTATATAATCAAATAAACTGCAAGGCATAAAACTTTCGATACGATCAGAACAAGATTGAGACAGAGGATATATACGGCAGTAGCAGAAGTGGAACCGCCGGCGTTGGAACCGTCGTTGGCCATGTCGTCGAGGAAGAGGGTGTTGATGTCCTCGTCGGGGAATACGTCGCCGCAGTCGCTATCTGTGAGGGAGTCCGTGAAGAAGACAGTAGTCGCGCTGATAGCGCTCCCCAAAAACCTTATCGCCCTTCTCGCGGTGCACGCCGCAAGACGGGATGGAGAAGATCTAGGTAGCGCAGTGCTCTGGAACTGGAGGCGCAAAGGATGTATGGTAGTGTAACTGAGAGCTGCGCAGAAGATGAAACGAAACGAATGGACGGAAGATGAAGCGAACAGACGGCAACCCACCGGACAGCCTCCACTCAATTCGGCAAAATAAAGCTCGGCTCGGCGAGATTCCCGCAACCCGCAACCCGCGTCGTGGCGAGGAGGAGGAGGAGGAGGAGGAGGAGCGCGCGTGTGGAACTCTCTCCTTCTCCTTCTCATCCTTTCACCAAGTGGTAAGAGAGCTCACCTTATAAGCTGGTCCAACTTCCACTCAACTAGCAATGTGGGACTAAACATTTGTCCCAGCTCTTGCCTTGCATGAATGGGCCACATGGGCCTCTAGAATTTTCAGGAATTATTGAAATGAAAAATGGGCTAGACTATTTGGACCAAAATTCCAACAAGTTATTTAACGGAGGGGGTATTTTCTCGAGTATTTTCTCCTTACTATAGTATTAGCATGGCATGTCCCCCAAGGGCGAAGCCCGGAAAAATGTTCATTGGTGTCATTGCTTTGAATTTGTCGGTGTCATTTCAAATTTCTAAGAGTATTGCTTCACAGACAAAACAGAATTGTAAAATTCCATTCGATGTCATTTGACACCAGTGAATACATGCCAGCTCCTCCCCTGCATGTCCCTATCAAACTCATCATCACTGTTTGCGTCTTAGAAACAGCTAGCAGCCTCTTTCGGTAGCGACCAATGAAGCTGAGTTGTTCACGTATGGTGATAGACGGTGGAAATAGCGGCCGAAGATGCCATGTCGTTTTGCTCGTTCGCGACCTCACGCATGTACTTGGTCTAGTAGTCTGTGTGCCGAAACAAGGTGAGCAGCGATCGACGTGCCCTCGTCGAGTCTTCGTGCGGGGGCCGTGGCGAAGCACTCGATCTCGCCATTCCACCCTATGGTTGCTCATTATGCTGAGGAAGAACTCGCCGACGAACATCGGCGAGAGCTCCCTCTTCACATAGTCACGTACGTCCTGGCCAGGAACCAATGCCAGTGTTCCTGAAACATGCCGTCGAGGTGCTCACTGATGCCCTTGCTTCACCTGAACGTGAAATATTTCTCACGTCTTGCTAATTGCATTGGTAGCCATAGCCTCATAACGTGTGTGGTTATCCAGCTCCACCCAGTATACTCTTTTCCTCGAGGACACTAACCAAACTAGGCCATGGAGACAGTTAACAGGACTGGTATGAAACTTGATACCAACTAAACTTCATCACCAGGTAATACTATGCGATACAGTTATAGGCTTGGTGATATGGCGTGCAGTTTTTTCTTGATGTCTACTATCCCCATAGGCATGTATAATATTATAGGCTTGGTGACACTAACAACGACTAATTGGGTTTATAATTTAGCACTGCACTGTTACTCACTCTTCTACAAGCAGCAACAATCACTCCATTTTCACCAGATGTTATTTTCCCATGCTTCCTGGAAAATTATGCTTAGAATACCACGCTCTTTTCTACCTCTCTTGAAAGAATAAAACGTTTCCCACTCTGCGAATATGTAATTTGTATATATGAAGGTTATTGGTGGCCTAAGAAAGGTACAACTATATATGGATTTGTAAGCATACATGTTCATGGATGAGCGAAAATAAGTTGAGTTTGGTGAAAGCATTTATCCAATATTTATTCTCCATCAATAGTATCTTTGAAGATATCTTCAATGTAATTATGTGTAACTTCTTCCTTTTATGTCCTAGCTAGTTGTCAGTTATGGTTGTGAGTTTCTGACCATATTGCCTCATTACAGAATTTTTCACAATTTACCGTTTATCATAAAGAGCATAAACGCTAGTCCTAACATCTAAAGAACAGCTAACCGCATTCCACATATACTTGGCAAGTGGACATGACGAAAAATATAATTAAATCTTCACCATCTCCATCTAATTAACACTTTTTGGTTCCTTTCGAACATTTTAGAATAGATTATCCTTAGTGAAAATCCTAGTTTCAATTGAGAACGCAGTCTATCTACATAATAGAGGTTATGGAAATTTTCTTATTGAATGTTTGAATCTGAGCCACTAGAGAGTTGTGTTATATAGTTTCATTCTAGCAAATTAATGGCCAAATATTTTATTTTTCTGAGAATTTGTAGTATATTCTTTGTTTAGTTAGAGCACATCATGTACTTTCAGTACATAATACTCATCTATTCCTGATAAGAACCGTATAAGTTTTGTCCAAAGTCATAAAACCTGATGTTTGACTAAGTTTATATAAAAGTATCAATTTATATACATCATAAAGCATATTTTCATATCATATCTAAATAGTATTATACTACATATTTTTGATTGTTATTGCCTAAATAGAGACAGTTCCAGCAGCAGCCCCCACCCTAGGATTCTCAGTCCAACATATTTATATATATATGAGAAAACAAATATAACATATATGTCTCAAATGTATCACAAGATATTGGTTGTCCCACCCTACCAATACTATCTAGATCCGTCCCTGGTTATAAACTTGGTCAGAATGAAAATTATTTGACATTGGAACAATTTGTATGCCTCAGTTTTAGAAAGGAGGCGAGTACTAGATGCATGTTAGGTTGTAAACAGAAAAATGCAAGTCATCGGAAAAATTACCTAATCAAACTTTATGGTAGTAGTTCCACGCAAGTTAAGTGATTTTGGTCCCGCTAAACTAAGCAGATAAGTAACTTTCGTGCTTGTTGAACTATTGATTTTGCGGAATCACTATAGGCTCTCATGTGACAGGTTAATAACGAAGTAAATGGTTCTTGAAGCCATGCAAGTACAATTTCCTCCAGGACACTAAACAAACAATGCCTAAGCAACATTCAGGGAAGTTGCAGGAGAAACTCCCATGAGGCCATGACACCAACCAAACTTCATAACATGTGACATACTGTTGGTCATAGTGTCGTCACACCTGGAAATGCGACACACGGTTCCTTCTTGATGCATTCCATTCCGGCCCATATCACCAATCTTCAGTATATGTATCATATTATTGGCTTGGTGGCACTCAAAATCCAGACATGCTTAGGTTCATAAATTTCCATGTTGGCACCCTTACTAATTTCTTTGGAAAAATAGCAACAGTTACTGTTACTTGCTTCAAAAAACTATGCTCAGAGAACCACACTCTTTCTGACTCTTGAAAGAATACAAGCTTTTCCCAATCTTCCTAGTGGCTGGGAAAAGGTTTTAAATATATATGGTTTTGTAAGCATACATGTTCATAGATGAGTTAAAATAAGTTGAGTTTTGTGAAAGCATTTATCAAATTTTTATTTTACATCTATAATATCTTCGAACATATCATTGACGTATTATGAGTTACTTCTGCCTTTTACATCCTAGATAGATGTAAATTGAGGATGTGAGCTTGTGACCATTTTTACATCATTTTAAAAATTATAAAATTTTAACATCAATCACAGAGATTCAGGGGTAGTTTAAACACCTGAAGAACAATCAACCACATTCCACATATAGTTGGCAAGTGGATTGGAGAAAACAAATATGATTGATATCTTCACAATCTCCACTTAATTCACAGTTTTAGCTCCTTTCCAACCATTTATTAGCATATTATCCTTGTTGATAGTGCTAGTTTTAGATGATAACATAGTGTTTCCTACGTGACCGAGGTTGTTGAAGTATTCTTATTGTATCTTTAAATATGACCCATTAGAGTAATCTATTAGGCCTTTCACAATGGAGTGTATCTTAGCTCGTTATCCTAGGTAGTGATGTATCTTAAGAGACAACTAGTATAATGGATTGTATATTAAAAGTTGTATCTATATTTAATGATTTTGAGTACATGCATGCATGTGATTGGACTAACCATGTATTTTGCATATGATACCATGCAAGGCTTGTAGCTAAGCTAAGAGCAAGTATAATAGGATGACATCAGCTCACTATAAGAGTTAAAATAGTATATTTTAGCTGAGTTGGGGGGGTGAAAGAAGAGGAGAGAGAAGAAGAGCTGGCTGTAAGTTAAGAGCCAGCTACAACATGTGCTCCTATGCATTTTATGTCCTAGAAGTGTTTATTTATTGCGAAGCAGTCCGAAAGAGATTACTTGGAGGAGTGAACCCCAGTGAAGTGACGGTTCTTCGCATGACTGCGGTTCAAAGCAAAGCATAATGAGTATACCACAAGAGAATTGTGGAGGGTTATTTGTGTTAAGATTGTGAATCTCTCTTTTTTCTAGCACCACCATATATACATCTTTGGACCTCATTTTACATTGAAGGACAACCCGTTCCATCAGCCGGTCAAACATGATCTATGCTTTATGTTCTGAAGGATAACCTTGCCTCTTTTTATTTGAACATTCCTTATTCAAATATACATACTGCAACATTTATTTGTATGAGGATGCATGCATGACCTGCAATGCTTATGAATGAAACTTTAAATGGCACGACAAATTTAGTACAGTAATTATAGGTCTGGCTACCCAGCGAGATCCTGATAGTGCCTCATAATCATAGTTTTGGTGACTTATGCGTCGTGTACAACTTTGTTGGATTACTGGACTTATTTTAAGCAATTCTAAAAGAGAAACTAGCAACTAACTTGGAAGATCTAAATAAGAAGCACTGTCTGTAGCAACTGAACTTCCAGGTTTGTAGCCACCTCCAACTTTCTAGCTGCCTGTGTCACCAACTGATGATGCGGAGTGTATGTCGTTACTGTCAGAATAGATGCATGCAATTGTTTCTTGATGTCTCCCATTCTCACATCTCCAAATATTCTGGATATCTATTTATATATGTTACATGCTTGGAGAAAACCCACGAGATGCTCAGGTTTTAAAATTTTCATAAGCTGTGTTGCTCAATTATATTATACTATCAACCAAACATATTTTTTCGGTCCACAAAAAATACACTTTCCATAGCTCGTTGGCCTCTCTTGAACGAATACAATAATCTCCCTCCCTACACGTACTATGTAAGGCGGATGTGCAGGCGGTGGCGGTGGGTGAGTAAGGTTCAACTACATATTGGTCCATAGTTTTACATGGGTATGAGCATAATTAAAGCTGAGTTTGGTGAGAACAATTATTCCGAATCAAACATCCTTCTTAACTACTCTCACTTAATCATAAATTTAATACATTTTTTACATCTAGTTGTGACTACTTTTTACCTTATTTGTAGACGTTTGTCAAATTTTACGACTTAGTGTTGAAGTTCAGAATTTTCTTCTACTTAATCAGTTATAATTTTAGATTGTGTTGTATTCCATATGCCATTGATCCATATCAGGTTTCACCATTGTGGGTATAGTTCCCCATGTTTCCGAGGACAGTGCATGAATTCGATATAATTTTTATATAGTATGTAATGAGTATTTGATTAAGTTTTAATTTTTTATGCAGTTCTATGATGGTAATATGCAATGTCTACTGCATATTACTTCACCTATATGGGCTCATGGGGCTCCACCTTAATTTAATGAAGAGAGTAGGGAAGGAAGGAATGACACAAGCAGTGTTCTGAGTCTTGAAGTTTTATTAAGGAGGTTTGTGATCGGGGACCTTACAACTCTATGCTATGGTTGTGCTTTATGTCTTATTAATGAATCCTTTTTTCTCATAAAAATGGCATTAGTACCAATCATAATGGGTATACTTGCTCATGTATATGGCTACACCTATTTTAGGCTTCATGCAAAAAGAATAAAACTTGACAAGATGATTACACTGCTGCTGTAGAAATCTTTATGCCGAGTAAATCCATGCATCTCTCAGAAATCACTAGTGCACACCCCCCCCCCTCTAACACCGGTTTGGAGGGCCCTCTAACAGCGGTTGTAGAACCGTTGTTGAGGGTTCGGTGTTAGAGGGGCCCCCTTTAACACCGGTTCTTATACGAACCGGTGTTAAAGGGTGGCGCACGTGGGGCTGCCGCAGGGCTCAGGCCTCACCCCCTTTAACACCGGTTCGTAACACGAACCAGTGTTAAAGGTTCTGTGCCGCGGCAGGAAAAAGAGATAAATCTCTGCCGCGGCAGGAAAACGGCATAAATCTCTGCCGCGGCAGAGTTCTGCCCCTGCCCCGTTCTGGTCGTATTTCTGCGGCGCGGCGGGGACGGGGAGGGGGGAGGGGGAATCGATCGGGAGCGGTATACACATACATCGTCATCGGTACATACGAGTACATGAATAATTAAGCAACTATTATTATACACAACATCGTCATTGTGTGGTATTCTCTGTAAACGTTGAAGCATCAAGTACAATACAAACAAGTTCAAGCATATATACAACGTTCATTTTTGTGGATATCTAAAGAGTTCTCCTCCAGACGTGACGACCTCATCAAGTATGAACCCCGCCAATTCCTCTTGAATGGCTCATATGCGGTCAAATGGTAGGAGTTGGTCCCGCATCCGTTCGATCTGAATATATATGAAGAATGGGGTCAATATATATATATAAGAATAAAACTCAACACAATTGATGGTAATAAAATAATGTTGTGTACTTTGTTTACTTACTCTAAGTTGTTCTAGTGCGGCTTGGCCCGTCGCACATATCGTGTTGCGAATAAACTCGCAAACATAGTACCCACATAAGTTATTGCCGTGTCCCTGATGCGAGCACTTTACGAGAATAGAGAGTTCAATCAAAATAATAATCAATAAAGCATGATATAATGGAATTGAAAGCAGAATCAAAGAGATACGCAGACCTAGCTAGCTAGTATTACTTACATTTTGGTCTACAAATTTTAGTTCTTCTGACCATTCACCCACGGCCCTGCCCGTGAACCTTTTCCAAACCCTGTCCGGCAAAGAAAATGGATAAAGGAGTAATTAATTACTTGTTGTCACGAAAGTTGCCGATCTAGTGCGATAATATGATTGAAATTACCTCTGGAGCATCTCTCTAAAGTCTTACCATAGCTCTTTTTCTTTTCGTAACGAGTCCATGACAAGGACTTTTCCTGAGTCAGGTTGAATGACTAGCAAAATAAAGTGGAACCTACGCACGCATAACTCATCATCAGTTATACTTAACATCGAGTAAGCCGAAACAGAATGTGTACAAGAGAGGGTAACAGTACTCACGAGAAGTTGTAAGGCAATAGTATTTCCCTTTTGGTTTGTTGTCTCAGTAAAGACCTTAGCAATAAATCTTCTGTTTGCCCGGGTTTTGTTCTTACCACTTCTTCATGAACTCTATTTGGGTCAACGAACCCAATGTCAAAAGGTCATCCTTTCATGCATTCCATAACCTTTTTCCTGCATAATAGTATATACATATATGGTGAGCATATATATATACATGCATGCAATTAATGAAGTGAATGAGATGAGATAGAAAATACAAAAATAGTACTTACACACAATAAAGGCTGATGGCAGCTTTGTCGAGTTCCTTCTGATTGAATAGAAAATGCAAGTCTTGAATGTTGAAGTCGATCTCGTCGTCTCCGCGCAAGAAAATCTCATCTCTTATATGCGTCGTGATCCATTTTTCATTTCTCGTCTTGTAGAAATCAAGGTACCACTTGTGCAATCTTCGCATCTTTGTTGGTAGATTCTTGAGCTCCTCTTTCTTGACGAGATTCTTCCCATACTTCCATGGCTGTATGGGGTTGGCATCGCATTTGGGCAAGTTTTCTCCCATGATATTCAAGTATGCAATGTAAGTCATCCCGGTCTCATTGGCCTTTCTTTGTAGCTCTGCCTCGTAATCATTTACGGGAGGAGCGTCCCGTGTGTCGAACACTTGGAGCGGGGCGCATGATTGGTTTTCCTGCTCTCCGAGCATGGGAACTGTTTTCTGGGGTGCCTCACGACTGTTACTTTCAGTATCCCTACGGCGCCTTGCATCCGCCTTCAAAATCTGGCGCTCGTAGTCCGGCACAAGTGGGGTTTCAGGTTTTAAAAGATTGTTGTAAAACTTCTCCACCACCGCCGGATCTATTTTCTCCTTTGGCTCGGCCCGTCTAGGTGCAAAGAATTTCTTGACCTCTTCTTCCGAGATCCTATTGGTCTCCTCGTCGCTGCGATTCCACGGTAAAACCGGCAATGGCTTAGCGGAAGGCTGCGGGACATAGTTTTTTGAACTCTTTGGCGTACGGTTTCATGCGGATTTCTTTATGGCAGTGCTAGTGATGCTCTTCGTGGCAGTGCTCTTCCTCTTACGCTGAGGAGATGGCTGAAGCGCCGGAGATAGCTGACGGGCAGGAGATGGCTGGCGAGCCGGAGATGGCTGCCGCGCAGGAGATGGCTGAAGCGCCGGAGATGGCTGCCGCGCAGGATATGGCTGAAGCGACTCAGACTGCTGACACTGCGGAGACGGCGGGGGTGCCAGTGGCCTCCAATTTTAAAGCACGATGTGTTCCTTCTTCCAAAGACTGGTTGTTTTCACTGCAAATTTGAGTTGAGTTTCCCCTTCACCTGTAGCATGGTCAAGTTGTGCTTCCTCATATTTCTTCACAACCTCATCCACCCCGACAATAGCATAGCCATCTGGAATCGGTCGGCAGTGGTAAGTTCCACCAGCTACAGGAGGTAAAGCATAGCCGACAGCCACCTTAATGGATAAGCCCATTAATCTCACATGCAGCTCAGCGTGTTCGCTCTCCGTGATCTCATCCACGGGGTATCGAGGACCCGCCATTTCAAGCGTGGGATGCACGTTCTCCGTGGAAGCCACGCTGCTTTTTCGCGCAGATTCTGGGCCGTCGGCAGCTTCCAATGCAGGCTCTTCGTGCCGCTGAGATGGGCCGGTAGCTTGATGGCTCTGTTGTGCATTCACTTGCGCCTGCAGCGCCACAAGTGCATGTTCTATCTATGTCATCCGCTCTGTAAGCTCTTTTTCTTTTCTGCCGCGCCATCTGTAAGAGTCGCTCCACACGGCAAACCCATCCTTACACGTCATACCCCCTGTGCCTCGTGCATGTCCAGGGTGTTCTTTTTTACCGATGGCGCGTGTGAGCTGGTCATTCTCTCTGTAGGGATGGAAGGTCCTGGCGGCTGTTTCCTCGTATGTCGTGATGAGTTCAGTGACGGGTTTGGCAAGGAGGGTTGGGAAGATACACAATCCTGTTTCTGGGTCCAACCTTGCCCCGATTCCGTAGAACCAAGTCTTTGCGCGTAGGTCCCACCCATCTGTCTGGGGTGTGATCCCTCTAGTGCGCAGGGCCTTCTCAGCTTCCTCCCACTTAGGCCTCTGAGATATGTAGCCACCTAACCCCGTCCTCTGGTGATATTCCTTATTCTGGGCATTTAGCGTATTGGTTTCTGACCTCTTTTTAGCTATAGCACCTTTTTTATATGCCACAAATTCGGGCCAGTGAGGTCTTATCTTCGCATAATATGCGTCTTCGAAATTTGGAGTCTCGCGAGCTTTGACAATTTTTTTCAATTTTGTCTTCCAGTTGCGGAAAGCGTCAGCCATCTTCTTTAGAGTCCACTCTTTGACATTTTCCTTTATAACCGGTTTGTTTTCATCCTCCTCTGGCGGAAGGGTGAAATTTACCAACAACGAATTCCAAAGCGTTTCTTTGGATCTTTCATCGACAAAGGTACCGTCGCCCTTCTTTGGCTTATTCCAATATTCAATTATGATTGGGATTTGGTCCCTAACAAGAACTACAGCCTGACGTACAAATTTGTCTGCGGCCTTCTTGGGCTCCATCGGTCTGCCATCAACACGTACTGCTTCGATCGTGAACTTTGCACGATCTTTCAACCGATGGCTCGCGCCTCGCTTGCTCTTTTTCGTAGAAGAAGATGGTTGCTGGCTGGTCAATCCAGAGGGCTAAAATAAGAAAGAAGCGTTAATTAATACATGTAGAAGAAGATTGTTGGTGGAAGTCAGCAGAGGCTTAATCAATGCATATACCTCGCCGGACTTTGTAATTACTAAATTGCGTTCACCGGAGTCTTCATCTTCTTCATGACTACTTGAGCTGTCATCATGTCCCTCCAAGTTCACATATTGTGAGGTGTCCTCATCGATAATGTTCTCCATTATTTCTTCTTCTTCAAGGTTTCTACTAAGTGGATCCATTGTTTCTAAAACAATAATATTATCTAGAGTAAGAGAGTAAACATTCAAGTGGACTTGGATTCATACAGAAATATACATATTATTCATTCAAAAATACACAAATGAAATTAAAACCCTAAGGATGCTTGATCATTTTAAACGAGTTCCGAGGGGTCCAAACCCTAATTCGGAGAAATCCCGGATGCATATGAGAGGGGCTAACTACAGTGGCTGACCGGAGGATGCTCCAGAAAGCGGCGGCTGGCGGCGCTGGAGAGCGACCTAGGGCATGCGAGGTAGCGGGTTTGCCTCAGCGTGATGCGGCCTACCTAAAACGGGCGGCGCCACTACCTAGGGGTCACCGGAGCGACGTTAACGACGACGGCCAGCGGCGGCGCTTGCAGAGCAGCGAGGTGACGACCCTAAACTAATACGAACTATAAAATACACTAAATAACCCTAAACTAAATACACTAAACTACACTAAGTAAATAACCCTAAACTAAATAAATAACCCTAAATAAATAACCCTAAACTAAATAACCCTAAACTAAATAACCCTAAACTAAATATGCAACAATATATACAACATATATGCAACAATATATATGCAATTACACACAAATAAAATTATTCATACAGAACAATATATATACATATATGCAACATTTATCCAATATACATACAATATACACTAATTTATCCAATATACACACCAACATACACACAATATACACACTAATTTAAATAACACACTAATTTATCCAATATACACACCAATATCCAATATCTCCAAAACACAAACAGAGAGCTCTCACCGCCGGTGGCGGCAACTTGCGAACGGGGTCGGCGGCAGCAGTCGTGGACGCGGGGTTGGCGGCGGCAGCTCCGAGTTGGCGAAGGCTTCGGTGTTGGCGCGCGCGGTGGCGGTGGCGGTGGCGGTGGTGGTGTTGGCACGCGCGGTGGCGGTGGCGGCTCCGAGTTGGCGGTGGCGGCCGATGCGAGCGCGCGCGGTGGCGGTGGCGGCTCCGAGTTGGCGGTGGCGGCCGACGCGGGCGCGCGCGGTGGCAGACGGTGTTGGCGCGGCGGGGGGCGTCGACTGCGACGATGAGGGCTAGACGATGCCGGTGGCTCTCCTCTGGTTTTCTTTGCGCGCGCTTTCGACCCGGTGTTAAAGGGGAGGGAATTCGTTTCGCGCCCGCACCCCCCCCCTTTAACACCGGTTCCAGCCACGAACCGGTGTTAAAGGGGGGGTGTGCGCGTGCGAAACGAAATAAATGCGCACCCCCTCCCCTTTAACACTGGTTCGTGGCTAGAACAGGTGTTAAAGGGGGGCATTTATTTCATGCATTAAAGGGGTGGGGGCATTTATAATTCAAAAAATAGGATATGAATTTAGAAAATTCATATCTTATTCATTTCAGCTCAGAAAAATATGAATAATATATCATAATTTTCAGAAAAATAATATCTATCCATTCATGTAAAAACATTTTATATTTACTTTAGATGAAAATTTTCAAAATGATTAAAATACTTACATATAAATTTTGATTATTCAATTCAAACAAAAATAAATTGTCAAGTCCTAAAACTTTGAACATAAGAAATATTAAGCATCTAAAAAGGAATTTAACCCTATTTTATTAGAGAAAATCATATTTTATTTTGTATTAACATTTTTGAATTGATTGGATATTTAAATGCCGCATCTTTTGTATACACTTGAATCTGACAAAGCCTCAGCTCAACTTGTATTGGATTTTTGATAAAATAGCGTATTGTGAACCTAAAAATGATTTTTGTAAAAAATCATGAGCATCGTATCATGTACTTGTAGTTCATATATGACCCACTTCCTACCGATTCAGCAGGAATTTGTCTTTTTCACCACAGGTGGACGGAAAGGTTTCAGATCCCCCTGTTGGTACATTGTCCATATAAGGTGGTATAGTATTTTTGTAAAATGTGGTGGTGGTTTTTTGAATTGGCCATTTGGTGGTTGCTTCACAAAACCGTCCGTTTTTTATGCTCGGAAAATGGAAAATGCCTTTTTGGTGCGATAAAAAGGAAAACTTCCTCTTGCAACATTGTTTGCCATGCCATGATGCACATGTATGCACAATATGGCCATATTATCACAAACTATGCCTTGATTCTAGCCATAACATTGGTCATTTGACGCGAAAGCCAAGAAACCTCGAATGAGATAGGTCATTTTGTGAAGGAGATAGAACTGGAATTAAAATGCAGAATGCAACTAATAGTAAGTTACATAAGGCACGACTGAAAATTAAGATACATAAAAGAACTGAAAATTAAGATACATGGCCATATTAAGTAACAATCGGCTGAACTTGTTTCGGAATGTTGGAGTGATTCAGTCATGCTCCTGCCTACACCTGTAATACTCGCCACTGTAGTCGTCGTACTCGCCACCGCCGTCATCGATGTCGTCGTCGGGGTCGCCGTAATTGAACCTTGAAGGTTGAGTACGCGTGGGCTGGACTTGAGGGTAGCGCAGACGGAGGTTAGAGTCGGCGGCAGTGTCATAGGCCATGACGCTCTGGAGAGTCCGACCGCGCCACCATAGCCGACGGCCGGCCTCGTTGAAGTTCGGAGGAGGTGGGCCGTCCTCCTCGTTCCTGGCGAGCGCCCTCTCACGCCGAGCCACGAAGAAGGCTTCCCAAGTAGGGAAATAGTCGGGATGCCATCTGGGATTCCTCCGCTGCTCCGGCGTGAGCTCGAAGTAGTAGTGGTTCGTCATGGCCATCCGGCGCGCCACGCCTAGAGGGACAGGAGGAACCGGCACGCCTCCGGCGCTCAGCATCCAGCCGACGGGGACACAGTAGCCTGGCGGACAGGGGTAGTTCGAGGCGCAAAGCGCCTCCGCCTCCCTGGGGGTTAGTGCTACGGTGGAAGCCATGGGAAAGAGTGATGAGGTTGCAGATATGAGTCTAGAGATGTGCAATGACAATGGAGGCCAACCCTACATATATATATATAGTGAAGAACTGGCGGGAAGAACTGGAGGGAAGAACTGGCGGGAAGAAAAATGGCGGGAAAAATGGCGGGAAAAAATGGCGGGAAGAAAAATGGCGGGAAAAAATGGCGGGAAAAAATGGCGGGAAAAAATGGCGGGAAGAAAAATGGAGGGAAGAAATAGAAGGAAGAAAAATGGCTCATTTAATACATATACTGTTAACAGAAGAAATATGACATTGTTCTAAAAATGGGACGGTTGGAGGGATTTCAGCAGGCTGGGCCAGGAAACACTAATGATAGGGGTGAGTGTCGACATTATGTCGTGCGGCGTGTACCTTGTCCCGGATGGTGTCACCAACCGGGACTAAAGATGAACCTTTAGTCCCGGTTGGAGACACCAACCGGGACAAAAACACGAGTCAACACTAATAATAGGGGTGAGTGTCGACATTATTTCGTAAGTGTCGACACTATGCCGAGTTGCTTGTACTATAAATAGGCATCCTTGTGAGTCCAGTCCTCCAGCCAGTTTGAGGCATCTCCAAGATGGTTTTCGAGAGCAGGGACACCACTACGGCCAGTTTCAGGGAGATGCCGACGGAGCCCAGTCCTTTGGCATCTCCGAGAAACTGGTCATAGAGGAACTCCCTAATATGTGAAATTAGTTAGCTCCCAGGTGTATTGATCTAGTTAGAGAAGTTACAAGCTGCAAGATGGTTTTCGAGAGCAGGGACACCACTACGACCAGTTTCAGGGAGATGCCGTCGGATCCCAGTCCTCCGGCATCTCCAAGAAACTGGTCATAGAGGCACTCCCTAATATGTGACCGCACGCGTTTGGAGATCAGATCTTAATGGTAAGTACAAATCGGGACAACTTCTTCATAGTCCCGGTCCAGCCACAAAACAGGACTAACACTCAAGACATTTATTAATATTAAAAACTGAGACTACAAAACCGGGACTAAAGCCCCCCTATATATAGTCCCGGTCAATCCACAAACCGCGAAAGATATCCTTCGGTCAAGCCACAAACCGCGAAAGACATGAACTAGAGTTACATAATATGAGCATGAACTTCTTGGCATATGTCCTTCCTTATGATCGCTTCAGACGTAACCATGGAGCATCTTCTTTACTTAACGGAATGCTTGGGTCAGTTTTCACTGTGAAGGGCGGAATTTCATCAAACTTATTATAATCTTCTGACATGTCTGTCTTGTCCTCGATTCCCACGATGTTTTTTCCCTGAAAGAACTATGTGACACTTTGGCTCATCATATGATGTATTCGTTTGCATATTTTTTCTTTTTTCGGTCTGGAGGACATGTACAGAGTCAAGTTCCCATATCTCCTCTATGAACCCATAATACGTGGTCTTTTGCCCATTGTCTTCTGCTGCATCGAAGCGGACACCACTATTTTGGTTGGTGCTCTTTTTATCTTGGCCTATAGTGTAAAATGTATTCCCATTTATCTCGTACCCTTGGAAAGTACATACAGTCGAAGATGGTGTCCTGGCCAACAAGTACAGCTGATCCCCAACAGTGGTGTTATTCGTGAGAAGTCTTTGCAGCCAGCCGCCAAAACTCGCCATGTGTTAACTTATAATCCATTCATCAGACTGCCCCGGGTGTTTGAGGCGTATTAAATTCTTGTGTTCATTGATATACGGGGCAACCAAGATAGATCTTTGTAAAACCGTGTAGTGTGCTTGATTGAGAGAATGCCCGTCCCTACATATCATTGCTTTACATCCTAGGGTGCCTTTTCCACGCAGTCTCCCCTCATGTCGTGATTCTGGAACACCAATCGCCTTAAGGTCAGGAATAAAATCAACACAGAACTCAATGACCTCCTCTATTACATAGCCCTTGGAGATGCTTCCTTCTGGCCTAGCACGGTTATGAACATATTTCTTTAAGACTCCCATGTACCTCTCAAAGGGAAACATATTGTGTATAAATACAGGACCGAGAATGGCAATCTCTTCTACTAGGTGAACCAGGAGATGCGTCATAATATTGAAGAAGGATGGTGGGAACACCAACTCAAAGCTGACAAGACATTGGGCCACATCTGTCTGTAACCCTGGTAGGGGCTTTCTGGATCGATTACCTTCTGAGATATTGCATTGAGGAATGCAAATAGCTTCACAATGGGTACTCGAACATTTTCAGGTAGAAGCCCCCTCAATGCAATCGGAAGCAATTGTGTCATAATCACGTGGCAGTCATGAGACTTCAGGTTTTGGAATTTTTTCTCTGCCATATTTATTATTCCCTTTATATTCGACGAGAAGCCAGACGGGACCTTGATACTGCTCAGACATTTAAAAAAGATTTCCTTCTCTGCTTTGGTAAGAGCGTAGCTGGCAGGAGTAAAGTGGCATCGTTTACCCTTCTCGTTCTCAGGATGCATAGGCTCTTCAGGGTCTTTCAGACATTGCTGGTCCTGCCGTGCTTCCGGTGTATCTTTTATCTTCCCATACACTCCTAGGAAGCCTAGCAGGTTCACGCAAACATTCTTCGTCACGTGCATCACGTCTATTGAAGAGCGGACCTCTAAGACTTTCCAATAGGGTAGGTCCCAAAATATAGATTGCTTCTTCCACATAGGCGCGTGTCCGGCATCATCATTCGGAACAGATAGACTGCCAGGACCTTTTCCAAAGATTACTTCTAGGTCCTTGACCATACCAAATACCTCCTCACCGGTACGGAGGACAGGCTTCCTCCGGGGTTCTGCCAGACGTTTGAAATGCTTGCCTTTCTTTCTTAATGGATGCAGGTTCGGAAGAAATCGGCGATACTCTAGGTACACAACCTTCTTACATTTATCCAAATATACACTTTCAGTCTCATCTAAACAGTGTGTACATGCATTGTATCCCTTGTTTGTCTGCCCTGAAATGTTACTAAGAGCGGGCCAATCATTGATGGTTACGAAAAGCAATGCTCGTAGGTCAAATGGCTCCCCTTTGTGCTCATCCCACATACGTACACCTGGTTTGGCCCACAGCTGTAAAAGTTCTTCAACTAATGGCCTTAGGTACACAAATGTCGTTGCCGGGTTGCCTCGGGCCTTGGATGAGCACTGGCATCATAATGAACTTCCTCTTCATACACAACCAAGAAGGAAGGTTATAGATACATAGAGTCACAGGCCAGGTGCTGTGACTGCAGCTCTGCTCACCAAAAGGATTCATGTCGTTTGTACTTAGACCAAACCTTAAGTTCATTGTGTCACGTGCGAAGTCCCGGTACTCTCCCTCGACTTTTCTCCACTGTGAACCATCAGCGGGGTGTCTCAACATCGCGTCTTTCTTACGGTCTTCCATGTGCCATCACAACAACTTGGCATGCTCTTTATTTCTGAAGAGACGTTTTAACCGTGGTATTATAGGAGCATACCACATAACCTTGGCAGGAACCTTCTTCCTAGGGGCCTCGCCCTCAACATCGCCAGGATCGTCTCGTCTGATCTTATACCGCAGTGCAGTGCATACCGGGCATGCATCCAAATTCTCGTACTTCTCACCGCGGTAGAGGATGCAGTCATTAATGCAGGCATGTATCTTCTGCACGTCTAATCCTAGAGGGCAGACAACCTTATTTGCTTGGTATGTACTGTCGGGCAACTCATTATTTCTTGGAAGAAGATTCTTCATTTTTACCAACAACTTTGAAAATGCGTTGTCAGTCACACCGTTCTTTGCCTTCCATTGCACCAAATCCAGTATGGTACCTAGCTTTTTGTGGCCATCTTCGCAAGTTGGATACAACAATGTTTTGTGATCCTTTAACATCTGCTCCATCTTCTCCTTCTCCTTTTCAGTTTCACATTCTTCCTTTGCATCAGTAATGGCCTGACCAAGATCGTCATTAGCGGGCCCATCTGCTGCCTCTTGATCTTCATTATCTACCCCCGTTGCAGTATCATCATATTCAAGATATATATTATGATAGTTGTCATCATCCTCTTCTTCTTCGTTGTCTTCCATCACAACCCCTTTTTCTCCGTGCTTGGTCCAACAATTATAGCTGGGCATGAAACCGGATCGAAGAAGGTGGGAGTGAATGGTTCTGGTATTTGAGTAGTCTTTCTTGTTCTGATAGTGAACACACGGACAGCACATAAAACCATTGTGACCACGGTTTGCATTAGCCACAACGATGAAATTTTGGAGGCCCGTAATATACTCGGAAGTGCGGCGGTCACCGTACATCCATTGCCGGTTCATCTGCATTAATATATAGTATATATCAAAAATTAATAGGAAGATGACCATTTATATATATAGTACATCAATGACACATGAAAGGATAGTTGCCGACCTCGACCGAGAAGGAAAGAGCAACGAGAAAACTTATTTTGAGCTCTCGGGCATTTCACCGAACACCTCTTGTGCATATGAAAAAACACAAACTAGCACACTTCACACCCTCTTGCTAGGCTCCAAAATGAGATAGTGAAAAAATGGAAGAGTGGGGTGTGGGTTGCGGTGTCTTATATACCCCCCCCCCCCCTTTAACACCGGTTCAAGCCACGAACCGGTGTTAAAGGGGGGCTACGCGGGCCACTGGTGCAGGGTCCTTTAACACCGGTTCCTACCATAAAGTCGTAGAAGAACCGGTGTTAAAGCCCATTTCCAGGATCAACAAAAGGCCTCGATTTCACTAGTGAATGTTTGTCACATATAAGAACACAAACTTTATGGTAGGAGCTCCATATGCAGATAAGTGATTTTTGTGCTACTGAACAATGTATAGCAATCAAGGACTTGCATGCACCTAGAACTGTGTTTCTATTTCTCTAAAATTTGAAGAATGCTTCTTGAGAGAGTTAAACCAAACTGACTGTTTTATATGGTAGACTCCTAAAATCTATCAACAAGACTCTTGGCAGTGGAAACAAGTAGATATTATACAATACAACATGGTTGAAACCTGTAGATGATGCTCTGAACTATTCAGATTCATAATGTTCTGTCTCGGAACAGATCATACGATGACCCAAGGATCAAAGGTCCACTTGTTTTCCTCAGAGAGTGTAGTAATGTTTCAACTTTAAGAATAAGAGTGATAATTTTTAAATAAATAGACAACTAGTGGAACGAAATAGTTTCACGAGAAAATCGTACGTAATTATTAGTCTCCATGTCTGGGATTTTTTGCAGAGAAATGACTAATGTTCTCAAACACTACCGGTCACAAATCATAAATAATAATACATGCATGAGTCGCTGAGAGAATAATGTTGATATAAATTTATCTGTGTTCTCAACATTAAAACTATGAGGCAATTATATATGGTGTATGTATGTTAAGGTTGTAAAAATTAAAATATAGCACTACCACACATATTGGACCTTCTATTACACTGAAGGCCAACCCCTTTCATCCGCTGATCAAACATGGCCACTGCTTCAGCTATCTGAAATAATATTGCCTCTTCTTATTTGAACATTAATTCTCGGAATCACTAACAAGATAGAATGAAATTTAGCAGAGAACATACTTTAGTAGTAAAATTCTTCTTTTAGGCTTCGAATGGTCTCCTTCTACGTCAGCGACGATTCTTGGCTCTGGCTACAGGGGTCTCAACTGTTCTGCTTGGTCTTGGACCTGTACCACTGCTGCACCAAGCTCTTGGTTACAGATAAAGCTGCCTGATTCGTGGACCTCTTGCTCTGGCAAGTCAAAGATAACCTCTTGACCGAAGAACTAATATGTAGATTACAACCCGCTAGGAGGCAATTCTAAATGTCCAGCTGAACCTATTTGGCACTTCAAACGGAAATGGACAACAGACTATATGTTCTCCATGCCATCCACATGTCTTGTCTCAGGTGAACAGGCTCACCTTGGTAACAAAGAGCGTTTTTATTTTAAGCTTTCGTGGCTGAGACAAGAAGGTTTTTTCGTTATGGTGGCGGCCGAGTGGTCAAAGAGAACACCAGGCCGCTCTCCATTAGAGATTTGGCAGCACAAGGTCCGGCACCTTAGACAGTTTTTAAGAGGTTGGACCAAAAAACAAAGTGGAATTTATAAACAAAAGAAGACACACTTACTTAACATCATAGAGAAACTTGACATCAAAGCGGAATCCACTCTTTTAAACAAAACCGGAAGATGTGAGTTGTCCAAAGCAAATGAAGAGTTAATGAAACTTAGAAGATACGAGGAGTCCAAATGGGCTCAACGAGCAAAAGTTAAACATGTTCCGGAAGGAGGGAGTAACACGAAGTATTTTCACCTTATAGCTAATGGTAAACACCGTAGAATATTGATCTTTCAACTAGAGAAAGATGAAGGAATAATTACTGGTCATGACAATCTCGTAAACTACATCACTAATTACTACAAGAAGTTGTTCAGGAAACTGGATCAGAATCACTTTTCTTTAATGGAATCGGAAATTAATGATATACCATAGTTATATGTAGAAGAGAATGGTATCCTCACTGTTGACTTTACAGAGAAGGAAGTGTATTAGGCTAACATGCAAATGGAAAGTAACAAGGCGACGGGCCCTATTGGCTTTCTGGCCGAGTTTTATCAAAAAAAATTAGAATATTATTAAGTTTGATATGATGGCAATGTTCGATAATTTCCAACAGGGCGATTTACCTATGTTCCATCTAAATTTTGGTACCATTATTATACTGCCAAAAAAGGAAAATGCTATCCAAATTCAATAATATAGACCTATATTCTTGCTCAATGTGAGCTTCAATTTTTTTACTAAGGTGGGTACAAATAGATTAACGAATATCGCATACAAGGTTGTGCGACCAACTCAGATGGCCTACATGCCGGGTAGGCATATCCTTGAAGGTTCTTTATTAGTTTTACATGAAACCATTCACTAATTGCAATCAAAGAAGTTAGATGGGTTATTTTAAACCTTGATCTTGAAAAAGCTTACGATAAGGTGACGTGGCCTTTCCAACAGCAAGTGTTGTGAATGAAAGGTTTCCATCCAAAATGGTGCCAATGGGTAGAGCAATTTATAACTAAAGGTAGTGTTGGTATTAGGGTTAACGATGATATTGGACATTGTTTCCAAGCACAGAAAGGATTAAGACAAGGTGACATGGGCATGATCCTTTGGGTGCCCATCGTTAGTATATATGGTGCGGCCTAACGGAGGGCTCACTCGAAGATACACCAAGATCCATGAATCCCGTGACGATTCAACAGATACGAAGCATGCATGGACACAGATTCCTGGCGATAAAAGACAAGGAAAGTCCAAGACTAGACTAGATACGAACTCTAACATGTAAACTAACTCGTATTGGTACCCAAGACCTAGCCTTCCCATATATAAAGGCTAGGAGGGACCAACGAGGAGGGCACCCGATACGCTACACGCTACCCGGCGATATAATACACATCACGCCTCTCCCTCTCTCAGCGAGACCGCATCTAGTCGACTCAACGAGTTTGTACTCTCCAATGATAATACGAGCAGACAAGCAGGAGTAGGGTTTCCTCTTTAAGGGCCTCAATCTAGGTAAATCTCCTTCCTTATTTGTCTATTAACCCGATAAAATCACCGTGCTCTTCTTTTCACGAAACCCTAAGTCCATAACCATGGGCATTGTTGAGGTCACCCCTCATCACAAGGGGATCCTCTATCACCAGTTCTTTTTAACATCGTGGCAGATATTCTTGTCATCTTAATTGTCAGAGTAAAAGGAGATGGACAAGTAGGAGGTCTAATTACTCACCTAGTAGAGGGGGGCTGTCAATTCTTCAGTATGCAGATGATACTGTTATCTTTATGGAACATGATATAGACAAAGCAATGAATATGAAAATTATTTTAAGCATTTTCGAGCAACTTTCTGAACTGAAAATTAAATTTCACAAGAGTGAATTGTTCTGTTTTGGCCAAGCAAAGGTAGAGGAAGACCTTTATTGTCGTGGGAATAGTCACGGCAGATGCTACAATCGGCAGCGAGTAGTAGAACGAGGGGCAAGGGAGGCCAGCCATCTGCGGTGCGAGATGAGGGCAAAGACACAGGGTTTTACCCAGGTTCGGCCCCCCGGAGGGTAAAGACCTGCTCCTGCTAGATTGTATTATGGAGGTGTTACAATGGGCGAGCTCGGCGGCTAGGCGGCGAGTCGCTTGGGTGTATGAGGGAACGTATCTCTACTCGCCCTATAGGGAGGTTTATATAGGCTCACCTCCCCTAGGGTTTACATATCTCAACCGATTCAGTTAAAGCTTCGGTAGTCGTTTAACCTAATCCGACTGGGCCTATCTACTCGCTTGGGCCTTCAGCTTCCAGTCGCTTGGTTCCTCGTTGGGCTTCAATCCACTCGCCGTTCTGCAGGCCCACTCGCCGGTTCTTGGGCCAGTCGGAAACGTCCTGCTGGGTATACCCCAGTAGGCATATCCCCATCAGTAGTCCCCGAGGCCGTCGGCGATTAGGCGTAAGTGGCTGCTGGCAGTCGGAGTATACGGCTTCAGAGTAGGCATCCAGTCGAATCGTCGGCGGGCTCCTGTATAAAGGAGAAAACCAGTGATCCAAGTCGCGGCTTTGGCGAGTCGAGTCGGCGAAACACTGTCATACTGATTGGGTCGGCGAGCCGAGTGGCCGTAGTTGGACCGTCAAGCGTGGTCAAACTAGCCGTTGGGGTAATCCAACGGTAACCTTTGGCGTAACCATCGCGCGGTAACGGCTCCCTGATTTGGCGGGTAACACCCACTATATAAGGGGAATGGCAGGCGATTGTAGAGCCAACTTCTCACCACTTCTTCCGACTGCGCGCATTTTCCTTCCCTCGCATCGCGATCCAACCGACCCGAAATCCTCCGACTCCCAACCAACCCCTCGGCCATGGCCCTTTCCACCGAACCGTGGGGTAGATCCAAATGCACGAGGGCGCAGCTGGCCTCTTTCGAGGAGGTCGGGATCCTGCGAGCCGGCTGTTGGCGTATTCCCGCAGCCGGAGAAACGACCCCAAACCCGCGAGAGAGGGAATTCATCTGTTTCACCAGTCATCTCGAGCGGGGTCTAGGGCTTCCTACGTCCCTGTTCTTCCGGCGCTTCTGCGCCTACTACGGGATCCAGCCTTCAGATCTGGGTCCCCACAGCATCGAGCAGCTCGCCATCTTCGTGGCGTTCTGCGAATGCTACTTGGGCTGCCGGCCCTACTTCCCCTTGTGGCAAGATCTGTTCCACGGACCGATCAGCCGCGAGGAAGCAGGCGGCCCAATGCTAGCCGCGGGCGGCCTGACATTCCAGCTCAAGTCCAAAGCGTCATTCTTCAATCTGATGCTGCCCGCCAAGGCAGCGAGCGACTGGAAGAAGTCGTGGTTCTACGTGGCCGAGGCGAGCCCAGAAGACGAGGTGGCGATCCCGCGGTATTCCGCCAATCGGTCCGAGCCGCGCCATCTCCAAGTCGGCAAGCTCCCCAACGACCAGCGGATGGTCATCGACGAGATTCTCCAGACCATCCGCGGTCTGAAAAAGAAGGGCCTCCAGACAATAAATCTGTACAACTGTTGGCTCGGGCGGCGGCTCGTCCCGCTCGCCCAGCGTGACCACTACATGTACCAGAACACGGGCCGAGGAGACTCGACGAAGGCCTGCCTCGACGAGTGGAAGCTGGAGGACTACCTCCCAGCGCTGAAGAAGATTACCCAGGCGGTGTACCTGGATGCGCAGGCTGGGGTCGCCCCCTATACCGCGAAGCGTCCAGCTCCAACGGTAATCACTTTACTTTGCTCGCAGTCGTAGTTTATGCAGTCGCGGTAATTCTGATTCCATTCTATATTCGTCGCAGCTATTCCAAGTGGTGGAAGGGTGGCTCCCACCTTCGGACGACGAGAGCTCGGGCTCATCCGCCCAGGACGTAGGCGAGTCGTTGCCTGCCAAGGGCGACAAGGACGACGATGACGAGTCCGAGGAGGAGGTCGCCCCACTGGTCCAATAGACCCGTGGACAACAACAGCGCGAGATCGAGGCGAGCAGAAGCCTCGAACGTCATGATGACGACGACGAGCTCCCAGAGACCACCTCGCGCCGTCAAGCCACTCCGTCGAAGAATAAGAAGAAGGAAAGGGAGGCAAGGCCCCCCCCCCCCCGAAGAAGAAGACGAAGCCATCAAAGCCGGCCTCGCCTCCGCACTCGGCGAGCAGCTCTGATGCTCCCAGCCCGGCCGGTGAGGACGCGCCACCGGTGGCAGCCGCACTGGACGCGGCGACCGAGGAAGTGCCGCTGGCTTCAATGCCTCCGCCATTCGCCCCAGTTTCCGGGCTGGGGGAGGCTCCGGCCGCAGCGGCTTCAGCTCGCCAGGAGGTTCCGGTTACGGCGGCTTCGCCTCGCAAGGAAGCTCCTGCCGAGGATGTCCCAGAGGCTACAGCCGCAGGCTCAACGACGAAGAAGCCGTCCGTGTCTTGGGCACGCGACGTCCTGGAGATGGGGCTCAGTCGCCGACTGGGCTCTTAACTGGAAAAATCAGCCGGCCTCCGTACGGGGCTACGTTTTATCCCAGTCGCCAAGTGAGTGCGCTTTCCCTTCCTTGTTTTTCATAACTATTTCAATTGTTTTTTCTTATTCGATTGATGCACAGGACCGGAGTGAAGAGGATGGGCCATCCGACCGTGGCTAAGGTGCCACCCGCTGTTAGCGAGGAGGATCCTTCCCGCAAGAGGAAGGCGGACGAGGTCGTCGCCTCGGCGGATGGCAGCAAGAAGGCCAAGGGTGGCGACACCGTCACTATCTCTGACGACACGGCGGTTGCACCAGCCGGGCCCGTGATGGAGGCAGCCGCGTCTACGAAGGAGGGCGCTTCCTTGCCTGGAACGGCGGAGGCGACCTCTCTTGGAGCGGGTGCCTCTATCGCTACCTTTCCACGCTTCGTGACCAAGGCGGCCACGGCGAGTGGGGCTGCTCCCTCGAGCCACGCTCCTAGGACCGTCGACGCTGAAGTCGACCAACGTCGTGGGCACACGCTGGCGCTCCTCGCGTCCGTGGACGCGATACAACTCCATGGCATGCTTGGTGTAGCCATCCAGGTACATCCAGTACCCGAGGATCAGGTCGGTGCTTTGCAGCGGCCTGATTCTTATAATATCTTAACTTTATTTTTCGCATCCAGTCCCCGAGTGCACACTCGCTGAATTTCAGCGGGTGGGCACTTAGGAATTTCTTGATCGCCAGTCCCCGAGTGCATACTCGCTCAATTTCAGCGGAAGGGCACTTAGGAATTTCTTGATCGTCAGTCCCCGAGTGCGTACTCGCTGAATTTCAGCAAGTGGGCACTTAGGAATTTCGCTTTGACTAACCTTTTTTGGTGATGTGCAGGGTCTGCAGCTTGAGTCGGCTGACCGATTGGCCGCGAAGCAGCGCGCGGAGAAGGAGCTGGCCATCGTCCAGGAAGCGAACAAAGGGCTTCAGGCTGTTGCTGCGAAGGCAGAGGAAGCTCGCCAGGGGCTTGTCCCCGCTGGTGAATTGGCGGCGGCGCAATCGGCGTTGAGTGCCGCTGAACAGCGGATCGCCAACCTCGAGCGCGAGCTGCGGGAGGCGAAGGAAGAAGCGAGCTCGGCTGACGGGCGAGCTAAGGCCGCCGTTGCAGCCGCTGAGGAAGATCGCAAAGTGTCGGAAGTCCTTATTGCGGGGCTTCAGGACGACCATACATCGCTTCAGTGCTTCATCACGGAACTCGCCCGCCCGCTGCTTGGTGAGTTCATCTTCCCTTTCCGGTGGTTGTGTCTTTTGTGGTGTCCGTCGTACTCAGTATTGTCTTCTACTCGCAGGTCGCATCATCGATAGCGATGAAGAGGCGAGCTCGCTCGACGCGAGGCAGTGCGTAAGCATGCTCGTCGATTCGGCAATGTTGTCGGCGACGTGCATTTGCGCCTATCTCCAAGAAATATCGCCCACGGAGGTGATTCCCAGCGACCTCGTTGAGGTGTGGAAGTATTTGGAGAAAGCGCCCGCGGTCGTTGAGTTCATGACGCGGTCGGCGTTTCGGCGCGGAGCGTCGACGGCGCTTAGTCTTGGACTTGCCCACTTCCCCGAAGACTTCGACATCGACGATGTGACGAGTGGATATCCATCGTCGACTGGCGCGGTGGAGCTGTCCGAGGTTCTCAAGTTGCAGGACCGCGCCGCCACGTACTCAGAGCGTGTTTGGGCAATGGGCGACCTCCTTCCGTACCAGGAGACGGTCGTCGCATCGAACGACCCCGAGCCGCCACATCGTGACTTCAAGGTCGAGCAACCTTTTCGCGCAGCAATGGCGGGTGAACTGACGACGTATCCGTCGAACCTGTACACGCCGTTAATCCGCAATCGTCGGGATGTTGGCGAGTCGTCGTCAAAGCCTGCAGAGTAGGATAGTTTGCCTTGTGGAATTAGTAGCAGGTCTGCCGTGTGGGCATATTTTGTAGCATGAAACAATGCGATATGCAATTGAATGAGACATTGTTTCTATTTTGGTATTTGTTTGTGTGCTTTTGATTGATTTTTGAACGAGTCCCCGAGCGCGTCCGCCCTTTTTGTGGGGTTTTACCTCGTATATGATATATGTGTTGTTGTCATGTGTTTTGTTGTTTTGGTCGACTTGCTCGAGCTCGGAGAGCCATTCGCTAGGCGACTCCCTTGAGTGCTCTGTACTTTACCGTTTTCCCTTGCGCGAACGAGGTCAGGTGGCCGAGTCCCCGAGCGTGGTACTTGGTTGTTCTAGGCGCGACTCGAGGGTGGTTGAGGACTTAGCGCGTTGGTGTGAGCGCGTCACTCCTGCCTGGCCCGTGGGGTCAGTCGCGTGGTGAGTCCTGGGCAAGCTCTCTTACTTGGCGTTTTCCCTGACCGCTCGCGACGAACTGGTCTTCAGTCCCCGAGTGTGGTACTTAGCTGTTCGAGTCGCTATGCCGAGGATGCGGAGGACCAAGGTCGCTGTGAGAAGCGAGGGCAGTTGTCTTGGCTCGTAGAACCAGTCGAGCTAGGCGACTCCAATGGGGCTCCGGGTGGGCGTTTTTCGTGGACGATGCAAGACCTGAGGTGATTCAGTGCTCTTACACCGCACTACTTAGCCGTGCCGATCGCTGTACCAAAGGTTGACTTCTGCAGTTAGCGTAACGCTGTTATTACGAGTGCGAGTGGCACAAGTCATGGAGAGTAGGCGCAATTTGCGGTAACCGTTTCTTTTTATTTCATAGCAACTGGAGAGTACATGTGTGGGGTTCTAGGAGTAGAACTTCCGTAGGAGGTTTACATTCCATGGTCGCTTGACGTCGAGTTCGCCGTCCCCGCGGACGTCGATGAGGTAGTAGGGGTCGTTGCCGAGTACGCGCCCGATAGCGAATGGGCCTTCCCATGGAGGGGAGAGCTTGTTCATGCCCTCCTTGTCCTGGATGAAGCGTAACACCAGGTCGCCTTCCTGGAAGGTGCGAGCTTTCACCCGCCGGCTGTGGTAGCGGCGGAGTCCTTGCTGGTAGATGGCAGTGCGTGACCGAGCGAGGTCGCGTGCTTCATCGAGTTGGTCGATCCCGTCTTGGCGGGCAAGCTCCTTTGCAGCCTCCGTATAGTGGACGACCCGCGGCGAGTCGTGTTCGAGGTCGGTGGGCATGACTGCTTCGGCACCGTAGACCATGAAGTAGGGAGTGAATCCCGTCGATCTGTTGACTGAGGTGCGGATCCCCCAGATGACAGAGGGAAACTCCTCGACCCAGCACCCGGCGGTGCGCTCGAGTGGTACTTGGAATCGCGGCTTCAGGTCGTGGAGGATGCGTTGGTTGTCCCATTCCGCCTGGCCGTTGGATTCCGGGTGGGCGACTGACGCGAGGTCGAGCCGGATGTGGTGCTCTTCGCAGAATTCGGCCATGGCTCCCTTGGCGAAGTTGGTGCCGTTGTCCGTGATGATGCTGTTTGGGAACCCGTAGCGATATATGAGCTCGCGTAGGAATTTAGTGGCGGTCTTCCCGTCGCATTTCCGGACTGGCTTGGCCTCCACCCACTTCGTGAATTTGTCGACGGCGACTAGCAGGTGGGTGTAGCCGGAGGGGGACTTCTTGAATGGGCCTACCATGTCCATGCCCCACACAGCGAATGGCCAGGTGATGGGGATTGTTTTGAGCGCCGAGCTCGGTACGTGCGTCTGATTGGCGTACTTCTGGCACCCGGCGCATCGCTGGACGATATCGACAGCATCGGCGTGTGCGGTGGGCCAGTAGAAGCCATGTCGCATAGCCTTGGCGACCAGGGAGCGAGCGGCGGCGTGGTTGCCGCAGTCACCGGAGTGAATGTCGTGGAGGATTTTGCGTCCTTCAGCTGGTTGGACGCAGCGTTGGAACACGCCGGTGACGCTGCGCTTGTGGAGCTCGCCGTCGATGATGGTGTAGGACTTGCATCGACGAGCGATCATTCGAGCGTCTGTCTCGTCTGCCGGCAGGGTGCCGGCTTCCAGGTAGGCGATGTAGGTCTTGGTCCAGTCGTCTGGCTCGTTGAAGAGTGCGACCAAGGCTGCCTCTGGTTGGAGTGGGACCCCGATGTCGATCTCCCTCGGGGGAGAGACTGGTGGCTTGGTGATCGTGTCGAGGAAAACGCCGGCGGGTGGTGCGAGTCGGGCCGACCCGATGCGAGAGAGTGTGTCGGCCTCCTCATTCTTCCGTCTGTCGATCCACTCGACGGAGTAGCCGGTGAAGTGTCCGCCCAACTTGTCCACTACCTGGCGGTACGCCGCCATGGTAGGGGAAACGGCGTCGCAGGTGCCAGCGACTTGCCCCGCGACGAGGTCGGAATCTCCGTAGCAGCGGAGGCGATTGACGTTCATCTCCTTGGCGGCTCGCATGCCGTGGAGTAGGGCCTCATATTCAGCCATGTTGTTGGTACAGGGCGTGAAGTCAAGGCAGAGGATGTAGCGGAGCTTGTCGCCCTTTGGTGAAGTCAGCAGTATCCCTGCACCTGCACCGTCCGTGTTCTTGGAGCCGTCGAAGTGCAGGCTCCAGTAATGGAGGTACGGCAGCTTCTCTGGTTGCTGGGCCTCTTCCCAGTCGGCGATGAAGTCTGCTAGTGCCTGCGACTTGATCGCCTTTCGTGGCTCGTATTTGATGTTGTGGACGCCGATCTCGACGGCCCACTTGGCGACCCGCCCGGTCGCCTCGCGATTGCGGATGATGTCTTGCAGTGGTGCTGAGGAGACGACCGTGATCGGGTGCTCCTGGAAGTAGTGCGGCAGGCGCCGCTGAGCCCTGAACACCGCGTACACTATCTTTTGGTACTGTGGGTACCGCTGGCGCGACTCGGTGAGGACCTCACTGATGTAGTACACCGGCCGCTGGACTGGGCGCTCCTTTCCATCCTCTGGTCGCTCGACGACCATCACGGCGCTGACGACGCGCTCGGACGCCGCGACGTAAACCAGCATGGGTTCTTTGTCGGCGGGGGCGGTGAGTAGTGGTGCGGCGAGTAGCACCTTTTTGAGGTCGCGGAGCGCGTCGTCCGCCTCCTTGTCCCACTGGAAGGTGGGGTTTTTGCGCATCAGGCGGTATAGGGGCATCGTATTTTCGCCCAGGCGGGGGATGAAGCGACTGAGAGCCGCTACTCGCCTGGCCAGCTTCTGGACGTCGCGTAGGCACTCGGGTTTGCCAAGCCGGGCGATCGTGTCGATCTTCGTGGGGTTCGCCTCAATCCCTCGTTTGGAGACGACGTACCCCAGTAATTGTCCGGCGGGTACACCGAAGGTGCATTTGCCTGGGTTGAGCTTTATCTTGTATCTTCGCAGGTTGGCGAACGTTTCCGCCAGGTCGGCGAGTAGGTCGCCTTGGCGAGCTGATTTCACGACCACGTCGTCGATGTAGACGTGGATGTTGCGGCCAATTTGGCTCGCGAGGCATTCTTGCATGCACCGCTGGTAGGTCGCCCCGACGTTCTTGAGGCCGAAGGTCATGGCGGTGTAGCAGAAGGCTCCGAATGGCATGATGAACGCCGTCTTCTCCTCGTCTCGACAGCCATTTTGATCTGGTTGTACCCAGAGTAGGCGTCGAGAAAACAGAGCGACTCCGAGCCCGCGGTTGAATCGATTATCTGGTCGATCCGCGGGAGGACGAACTGCTCCTTTGGGCAGGCACTGTTCAGGTTTGTGTAGTCGATACACATTCTCCAGGTCCCGTTCTTTTTCTCGACCAGGACTGGGTTTGCCAGCCACTTGGAGTACTTGATTGGCCGGATGAAGCCGGCGGCGAGTAAACGTTGCACCTCCTCGGCGATTGCTCGACGGCGTTCTTCATTGAAGGGCCGCAGCGACTGCTTGACAGGTCGCACTTTGGGGTCGGCGTTTAGCTTGTGCTCAGCGAGCTCCCTAGGGACACCGGGCATGTCGGAGGGTTTCCATGCGAAGATGTCCCTGTTCTCATGGAGGAACTCGATGAGCGCGCCTTCCTACGCTGGGCTCATGCCCGTCCCGATCGTCACCGTCTGGCTGGAGTCGCCTCGGACCAGCTCGACGGTGCGGGTGTGTGTCGTGGCCTCGAAGGTTGAGGTGTTTGTGCCCTCTGAGTTGGGCTTCTTGAGTATGGTGGGGTCGTCGTTGTTGACCCCGCTCGCGTACTTGGCGAGCTCATCGGCGTGGTTGGTCTCCGCCGCGATGACGGCGTCGGCGAGCTCGGCTCCTTTGGCCTCGCACTCGGCGGCCATGTCGGGGTCACCGTGGATAGTGATGACGCCACACGGCCATGGGAGCTTCATCGCGTTGTACGCGTAGTGGGGTGCTGCCATGAATTTAGCGAACGCATGGCGCCCCAGGACGCAGTGGTAGGGGCTGTCGAAGGGCACCAGCTCGAAGACGATCCGCTCGATGCGGAAGTTTGCCGGTGTGGCAAAGGTTACTGGCAGCGTGACCTTGCCGATCGGGTACGCCTTCCGACCGGGGACAATGCCGTGGAATGTGGTGTGAGTCGTCTCGATCATTGACTGCGGGAGCCACAGCCGCCTGAAGGTGTCGAGGTACAGGATGTTGATGGAGCTGCCGCCGTCCATCAGTTTCTTGGGGAGCCAGTAGTCGCCGACCTTGGGCTTGACCACCAAGGCGACTCGTCCTGGGTACTCGATGCGTGGCGAGTGGTCTTGGCAGCTCTAGGTGATGGGCTGCTCCGACCAGTTTAGGAACTGGGGGACGTCTATATGGGCCACCGCGTTGACGGCGACAGCGCGGGCGATGACCTTCTTCTCGCGCTTCGTGTTGAATCCTGTGAAGGTGTGGAGCGAGCCGGCCACTTTGCCGAATTTGCCGCCATTTGGCGGGTCGTTGTCGGGGTCCTCCCGCGCTCGCCGTGCCTTCTCGATTTCCCTGAGGGTGTGGCAGTCGGCGGTGGTGTGCGTTGCGGGCTTCCCTTCCCTGCTATGGAACGCACATGGTTGGTTAAGGAGGGCCGCGGGGTCTAACCTTGGCTTGTTCTTGAAGTTTCCGCCGTCGCGGCGTTGTCCTCCGTCGCGGCGGAAGCTCTTGGGCTCGCGCTGCGCGTGCCCGGCGTTGGCGACGAAGTCGACTCGCCCGTCACTGCGGCGCTTTCCGGTGAGGCGAGTGCCGCTGTAGCGTAGGTCGGATCGGCGTCCGCCGTCGTTGCCGCCCGTGCGGCGTTGACTTCCTGACTCGTCGTCAGTTTCCTGGTTTGGGTCTTCCTCGGCGTACCGTTTGGCGATCTCGAGGAGGTCGGGGATGTTGTCGAGTGTGCGGGAGTGTCGCTTGAGCTTGGCGACCAGGGGCTCGTAGAGGCACGAGGTCTTGAAGCAATGGATTGCGGTGTCCGGGTGAATGCCGACCGCGTTGTACCATAGTTCTTGCCACCGTTGGACCCAATTGCGGGTCGACTCGCGGGGTCCCTGGACGCACCGCTCCAGGTCCTCGATAGTGGTGGCGCGGGTGTAGGAGCACTCGAAGTGCCTGACGAAAGCATCGCGCATCTCCTCCCAGGAGTCGATACTGTCCTGGGGGAGGGTGTTGATCCACTGCCTGCACGCCCCCTCCATCATCAGGGGGAGGTAACGGGCGGCTAGAAGGTCAGTGTGGCCTGCGATCGTACGAGGAGTCGTACTTTTCTATCTCTTTCAGCGCCTTGAAGTTTGGCGGGTACTTCTCGCCTCGGATCATTGGTCCGAAGCACTTGGGTCCGAGTCGACTGAGCGACCCCATGGGCTCGTCGTCGCGGCGATTGGTCAGGGTATGTCGCAGGTCGTCGGGCTGGCGTGCGCGCCAGCTTTGGTTGTTGATGATGTGGGTGCGGGCGTTGATGGGTTGCCCGTTGGTGGCGACGAGGTTGATTGCCGGCCTGGGGTCGTTGGTGGAGAGTGCCGCGTTTGCGGTTCGGTGTTGGAGTTGCAGTGGCTCTGGTGGCGGGCAGTTGAGGGTGTTTGCCGCCGCTGGGCGGCCGCTGGAGGCCGCTCTGCTTCCCGAGGAACACGAGTATACTCGTCCTTGCGAGTTGGCGCCCGCTCTTTGCTGCTCGACGGCCTTCGCGAGCTGGGCCTTGACGTATTCGATCTGCAGGGCGCCGTTGCCGGTGGCCGTGATGCTGTCGGCTGCTGCTCGGCCTGCCACGAGGTTGTCCATCGGGGTGGAGAACAGTGGGAGGCCGTTTGCGTCTCGCTCCCGTGAGGAGACTACTATCCGCGGCTGGTCCCTGGGAGGGGTGCGATTGGGTGGAGGTGGGGCACCCATTGCCGTTGATCCTGGCGGGGGCCGGGCGCTTCCTCCTGGTGGCGCGTTCTCGCAGATCGCGCGCTCGGCCATGCGGGCCAGGTCGTTTTCGTCGTCGAAGTTCAGGGCGCGCCCCTGAACGGTGGGGTTCAGGCGTGACCTGATCCGCTGCTGGTGGTAGCGTGATAGCTCCTGCGCCGTCACCTGCTCGAGGCGAAATTTTTCGCGCTCGGCTTGCTCCTTGCGTATCGCCTCCGCCAGTTTCAGGCGGAGTTCCTCGACCTCCGTTGCCGTGGCGTTAGGAGAGATCGGGGTGGATAACGGATCCTCCGGCGGATCGGTGCCGGTCGCCATGTAGGTGGCGGTGTGGCGACCGGTTCCGTCGCGGAGGTCGGCTGAGTTCTCCGACCCGGAGTCAAACTCGAAGATCCCGAGGATGGAGGGTTCCTCGAAGTCTTCCGCGTTGGAGACCTGGGCGATGGATCCCGCGGACGAGGCCGCGGTGATGGATCCGGCGAGTGACGCCGGGGTCACCGAGTTGGCGTCGTCGGTGAGGGCCGCGTCCTCTGCGGCCGCTGAATTCTCGGCCACGTTGTTGTGGGCCGAGTTGTACTCGGAGGCGAGGCGATGGATCGTGCGGATCTGGCTCTCGGAGAGACGATCGCGTGGCGGCGACTCGCGGATGCGAGCCGAATCCTCCGAGACGATGACGTCGGTGAGACCGACGAAGAGGCTGATCGTGTCGATCGGCAGGATCACGCTGTGCGTGACGGGTCGCGCCGCCGGGACGTAGCTGCTCGGCAAGATTTGGAGCATCTCGCCGATCGCTATCATGCGGCCGGTGGCGACCGTCTCGTTGATGGGCAGATTGGATCTCGCCGCAGAACACCGGCCGGACCGGCCAGGCCCCACGGTGGGCGCCACTGTCGTGGGAATAGTCACGACAGATGCTGCAATCGGCAGCGAGTAGTAGAACGAGGGGCAAGGGCGGCCAGCCATCTGCGGTGCGAGATGAGGGCAAAGACACAGGGTTTTACCCAGGTTCGGCCCCCCGGAGGGTAAAGACCTACTCCTGCTAGATTGTATTATGGAGGTGTTACAATGGACGAGCTCGGCGGCTAGGCGGCGAGTCGCTTGGGTGTATGAGGGAACGTATCTCTACTCGCCCTATAGGAAGGTTTATATAGGCTCACCTCCCCTAGGGTTTACATATCTCAACCGATTCAGTTAAAGCTTCGGTAGTCGTTTAACCTAATCCGACTGGGCCTATCTACTCGCTTGGGCCTTCAGCTTCCAGTCGCTTGGTTCCTCGTTGGGCTTCAATCCACTCGCCGTTCTGCAGGCCCACTCGTCGGTTCTTGGGCCAGTCGGAAACGTCCTGCTGGGTATACCCCAGTAGGCATATCCCCATCATTTATCGTAACTTATTTGGATGTGAAGTAGGATCTTTCCCTTTTCAATATCTAGGGATTCCCATCCTTTTATAAAACTAAAGAACGGAGAGTGGAAACCCATTGAGGATAGATTTAAAAGGAAGCTAGCAAGTTGGCTAGGTAAAATATTATCATATGGGGATAGGGTCATTCTAATCAATTCGGTGCTCACGAGTCTACCTATGTTCATGTTGTCCTCTTTGAGATACCCAAAGGGCTACGCAAAATACTGGATTACTTCAGATCATGTTTTTTGGTATAGTGATGGGCACAAAAGAAAATACAGATTAACTAAACAAAATATCATTTGTAGACCAAAAGACCAAGAAGGACAGGGTATAGAGGTACTAGATTTAAAGAACAAATGTCTCCTAAGTAAATGGTTCTATAAACTCATGCATGGAAGGTGTTTGAATTCATAACAAATACTTATTTTCTAAATCTCTAACACAAGTTCAATGGAGACATTCTGATTCTCCTTTTTTAGGGGACTAATGCGTATCAAAGAAGACTTCTTCAGTAGAGTTCACTTTGACATAGGCAACGGGGAAGGAACTAGATTTTGGAAAGATGTATGGCTAGGAAATTCAACATTAGCGAACCAATACCCATATCTTTATATCAATTCTCAAAGGCAGGAGGATACAGTAGCATAGGTGTTAGCTTGTAATCCCCTAAATATTCAATTTCGGCAGGCCTTAAATGGGACTAGATGGACTCGATGGTTACATCTAGTGGAGCGTCTTATGAGTGTATCTCTCAAGGCTACAGAGGATGTGTTTCGATGGGACCTAATAGATACGGGAGTTTTCATAGTGAAATCAATGTATCTGGATTATTTGAATGGACACACACCATTCCTTAAGAAGTATATTTGGAAGATAAAAGTACCACTTAAAATAAGGATTTTTACGTGGTTCTTATATCGCAAAGTTATTCTTACTAAAGATAATTTAAAGAAAAGAAGTTGGGATGGTAATACTAAATGTTGGTTTTGTACTGAAGAGGAGACAATACAACATCTGTTCTTTGCATGCCCTCTAGCTAAGTTGATGTGGCGCATTGTCCATATGACTTTCAATATCTCACCTTCAACTAGCACAGATAATTTATTTGGATCATGGCTAAAAGGAGTCAGTAAACTTGAGAAAGTATAAATCCGAGTGGATGCTTGTGCTTTTTACTTTGTTTTTAACAGAACATCAAAATCATCTTTTTTGTAGGTCATCCCAATAGATACTCACTAGATCCACATATGATCCCTGCTCCAACATATGGACCAGCGACAGGCTATGGAGTCTGGATGCAACCAATTAGAATCGGTTGCATGGAATTCATTCAACCAGTTAGGCTGGTGTCATGTGGCTAGAATCACCTTTTGAGTATTGGACTCTTTATGACTCTTTTCAAGATTTTTAGGTGGTTGATCTTCGTTTCAATTTGTGTGATCAGTGATTTGTAATAAATTACAAACTTCAATAATTTAATAAAGACAGGCAGCATGCATCGATTAATGCAGAGGCCGGGGCTTAGTCCCCATTTCAAAAAAAAACATGTCTTGTCTAGTCCTAGAGGTGCTTATTTATTGCAAAGCAGTTCGAAAGAGATTATTTGGAGGAGTGAACCCCCAATGAATTGACGGTTCTTCTCATGACCGCGGTTGAAAGCAAAGCGTATTTATGCAAGGATTATTAAAGGAACACAATTCTTTCATGAAGACATTAGAAAAATCAGATATTGTTAGCCTTCATTCAATTCTAAGAAATTTAACAAAGAAAGGGTTAATACAATCAAACCATACTAGTCATAAAATCAAACAAAATAATTTTGAATACTAAATCTTTTTAATAAAGAGTTGTGTGTATCTATTGATGTAGATTACTCCCCATTTAAAAAAAGCTAATGTTGATGAACATCTATCTGTGTTCTCAACATAATGAGTATACCACAAGAGAATTGTGCAGGGATTATTTGTGTTAAGATTGTAAATTTAGCACCACCATATATACACCTTTGGACCTTGTTTTACATTGAAGGACAAACAGTTCCATCGGCCGGTCAAACATGATCTCTGCTTTGTGTACTGAAAGATAACCTTTGCCTCTTTTTTATTTGAACATTCCTTCTTCAAATATACATATTGTGATGTTTATTTGTATGAGGATGGAACTTACAGGTTTGTAGCCAATTGCATCTGTTGCTACAAGGGTTGCATGCAATTGTTTCTTGATGTCTGCCATTCTCACATCTTCAAGTATTCTGAATATCTATTATGTTCATGCTTGATGAAACCCACGAGATGCTTAGGTTTTGAAATTTCCATAAGAAGTGTTGCTCAATTATACTATCAACCAAACATATTTTTGGGGTCCACAAAAAATACACTTGCCACAGCTCGCTGGCCTCTCCCGAACGAATACAACAATCTCCCTTTCTACATGTACTATATAAAGCTGTTGTGGAGGCAGTGGCGGTGGCGGTGGGTGAGTATGGTTCAACTACATATGGGTGGGTCCGTAGTTTTACATGGGTATGAGTAAGTTAAAGCTGAGATTGGTGAGAACAATTATTTTGAATCAATCATCCTTCTTAACTACTCTCACTTAATCATGAGTTTAATACTTTTTTTACATCTTGTTGTGACTACTTTTTACCTTATATGTAGACGTTTGTCAAATTTTACGACTTAATGTTGAAGTTAAGAATTTTCTTCTATTTAATCAGTTATCTCGGACTGACAAGTTAGACTCATTTGTAGGTAGCTGACTACACACATTATTCAGAAATGTGTTCCTTGAGAATTCATTCTAGGAGGCACCAGGGCGGTGGGAGGTGCGGTGCGGTGCGACCTTCTTTTTTTCTTTTCCAGTGCGACTGGTTCAGCAGCACAAGCTGGGACATTGGACCGCTTCCAACCAAAACCATAAGCATGGTCTGGCTAGCCCAAGTACAAAGCAAGAGTGGGAGAAGGGGAGGACACCGAAGCAAAACTTGTCAAGATATGTGTAGTTTCATCTAATCATCGCCCTGATGTATTTGTCCTTCTTTCTGTATATATTATCTCCAATCAATACATGCTAGAATGTAATTCTATCAGATCAAATGAAAATATACATGTCTCTAGGCCGCTAAGAGCAAGTCTAACAAACCCTTAAAACGCCGGCGCCCATAAATTTTTGGCGGATTTACAGGCTGGTGGCCGGGCCGTCGAGCTAACAGCGCCTATAAACGGCTGACCCGTAAACGAAATTCACAGGGTCTGTGAAAGGCCCGTTCCAGCCCCTATTTCTACCGGCCGAGCGAGCGGAGATGGGTCAGAACCCGTGTCCCTCCGCCGCAAACCCTAGCCGCCGCCACGTTTCCGCGCGTGCTCCGACGAGAAATTCCTCCCGTTTCCGCGCGAGAAAGATGGCGAGCAGGAGAGCGAGTTGCGGACTCGGCGACGGCCGTGCTGGGGGAGGAGGAGGAGGGAGTGGTCGTCGTGCACCCGACGGCGACAACGAGGAGCGGCGCCGCATCCGCTCCGTCGGGGCAAAGAAGCGCGCCTGCCGGCGCTGGACGAACTGGAGGCTGACCCCCCCCCCCCCCCCCCAGCTCCTGCCCCCTACGCCGTCGGCGCGCACCGTGCCGGCTCCGCGGTTTGATTTCGTGGAGGCATCTTCCTCCGCGAGCTCGTTCGTCGCGTCTTCCCGCCCACGCCCGCGCCGCGGAGATGAGGATGAGGAGGAGGCGCTCCGCGCAGCGCTCGCTGCGTCCCTCGCCAAGCTCGAGGCCAAGAAGCGGCGCGAGGAGGAGGAGCTCGCCGCCGCGATCGCTGCCGTCAAGCTCTCCAAGAAGCAGGAGGAGATCGAGGAGGCGGTCGCCGCCATCCGCGGCGAGGAGGAGGAGCCCGCCCTGCATCCGTCGATGACATGGACATTGACGTGATCGTCCTCGACTAGGAGCTCGCCGATGAAGGCAGGCGGTGACTTAGAGCTCGCCGCCGACCTCGAGCTCGCATTTTGGACATACCAGGACACGGCGGCGTCCTCCACGAGCTCGCCCACTACTAATTTTTTTAGATGTAATTTTGCAATATGTATGCATGGATGATGTCGCGCGTACGATCTTCCCTCGTCAATTTAAATTTCAGTTCAAATCGCGATTTAAGGGTTAGATTTACAGACACTGTTATCCGCTGATGGGTTTGAAATCCTAAATCGCGAGTAAAGGCACATGTACTCGCGATTTAAGGGCCGGCGTTTTAAAGATACTGTTAGACTTGCTCTAAGGGTTCTTCTTGGTGAACCTCTGGCTCCGATGCATCAAAGCTAACCTCCCACTAGGAGAACTTGTGTAGTTTATTGCCCACTGGATGCACAATCTCACATTCGGCCTATGGAGCTGCACCCATCTGGTATCTCAAACCGCATCTCTTGGAAATTTGGAAGTGGTCGGCGGACTTCTGCCTATCTCAGAGATGATGCTGCTGAAGAAGATTATTTGGAGTAGTGCCCCCCGATGAAATGAAAATTCTTCTCCAAGGCCGATGGTTCAAAGCGAGTGCCTGCCTCCTGGGAGGTGTCGGACAAGGTCCTCTAGAAAGTGGTGCATATACCGTCTCCGGTCTCTAATGAAGATATAAAATCATGATAGGATTTGATCTTCATAGCATCTGCATCTCTAGACACTAGAAAGACGCTACTAGAGTTAACGAAAATCGACTAGCACTAGTGCTAAATAATATGGAAATAAACGCTAAGATGAAAAAAGAGCTCAGCACCACTGCTAAGCTAATCAAATTTATTTTCATTTTTATCACTAACTGAATACTGATACACTATTTTTAGTCATATATTCAACCATAGGTGGTGCTACTAGACATTAGGTATACAATTTTAAAATTAGTACTCCATGGATTAATTATCACCAACTAATATACGATAGTGAGTCCTTGTTAGGTCTGCAGGTACACAAGGCTAGAGTGGAAAAAATTGGGCATCCCCCTAATAAATTTCACTTTGTAAGAAAATATGAAGGCAGATAGCATATATGACTTCAAAAATGTTTTTTAATGAAAATGGTGGGGTAAGCAACCATAGCGAGTTTGATTTTTTTAATATTATAAGAAACCAAATTCACTTCTGCGAGGACTTGAGCCTAGGCAGCTGGGTTAGATATCCACCCACCTAACCAAGTGATTTAGGCTCACTTCTTTTGCTCTAAAATGTTTTGATGCATCGTGCACAAAGAAATGACTTAGGCTAGAAAATGGTACCTTTGTAGCGAGTTTACTTTTTCTAAGTGCATCCCCATACAATAAGTGGCACACTGCGACTGAGTACCGGCTAGTGCCTCCAAACACGCCACTTGTTGCACTATGAGAGTGACTTGGTGGGGGGAGCTAGCGATGTTTTTGTATTTTTTTTTCTTCTTTTCTAGATTCAAATTATGAATATGAAATATGTTTTGGCGAGCGTATAAGTTATGATATGTATAATAGTTCAAAAGTAGCTTTTATGTTGATATGTGAATCGATAAAAATTTCATCGTCACCCTTTTACTCGCCGGACTTCAACACTTGCACCATATTTTGTTTACTATAGGCGTTATGTTAATTCGAATACTTTTTTTAGAAGTGGGCATCTCCGTTTTGTTACTGCATATTTGTGTATTGTATGTGTATTGTCTTTCATCTTGTATTTGAACTCCTCTAATTGCATGTATTACATTGCCTATAGTCACACTGCCATTTTAGATGTGCTCTCTTTAGTTATAGTTTGTTATAATTTTTGCATTTTGTGTCCTAGTTCGACTATCCTGACTACATGTTTTATAATATCATAATTGCACTTTCTTTTATGTACTTCCTTATCCTTGTAATGTCTTTACTTTCTTGTTTTTCAGTTTTTAGTTGTCATGCATTTACTTTACACAATACGAACATTAAACACCATGAGAAATTTAGAAATACTAGGGCTACCAGGCAAGGGACTTGTGCTTACGGGACACAAGTGTGTCTTGCGTTTGTAGTGCTCTGATTTTGGTGGTGTATCGTTTTTCATTAGATTGCTGAATTTTCTTCTCATCTTAGGACTAAAGAAAAACTTACATGCATCATAGATTGGTCCATTTTATGCAATATTTTATCGGTGTCTTCCATTCAAATATCTCCAAGTCTTCTAGATATCTATCATCGTATAGGCTTGGATATAACTCATGAGATGATGCCAACGGTTGAGAACTTTAAATTTACCAACATTATTCAATGTGTTTCACAAAAATAGTAACGCTTAATTACTACATTCAACGGACACTATCTTTTTTTGAGATAGTGGATTCTTTCTACCATTCTTATTTTTATGGACCAACAAACACCATCCTTATAATATCATAATCTATTGGCCCCTTTTGAAACTATACACCCTTTTTCAAGGAACGGTAGCATTCTATTACATGTATGCACCTTTTTTAAAGTATTCACTTTTTCTCCTTTGTGCTGGTACATAATTGAAGAAGGTGTATGTTGTGATAATGGTGAGCGAGGAAAGGTTATATTGTACTTGTTGATGGATGAGCATAGACTCAATTTGAGTTTGGTGAGAACATTCATTTTGCATAAACAATTTTTTTGAAGATATGCCTAATTTTATAATAAGTTTATCATACCTTTTTCCTTTGTTTACGACCTAACAAAAACTTTCATATGCTTTAAGAAAACCCACAAGATGCTCAGCTTTGAAAAATTCAGCTAGAAATGTTACTTAACTTTCCATAAAATAGCAGAAATTACTCATTTTTTTATGGGATGTTATCTACTGTGCCAACTATCGATTCATGAAAATACATTTACCACAACGTGTTGCACTCTCTTGAAAGAATATAAGAATTCACCCTTTCTGCACACAGTATATAAGGGGTTGTGGAGGCGGAGGTGGTGTTTGAGTGGAGGTTCAAATACATGCGGGTCTGACATTGGACATTGATGAGTGCAAACTAAAGTTGAGTTTGGTGAGAACATTTATCCTGACTTCTTTCAATTTCATCATGAGTTCAATACATATTAACGTCTAGCTATGACATTGTGACTACTTTTACCTTATTAGAAGACATTTGTCGCATTTTATTTTTAGTTGTGAACTTCAGAAAAGTTATATTATCATTTCTTTTTTGGTTCTGAAGTTAGAACCATATCTAGTACATCTGGTAGTTGACGGACGCATAATTCAGAAAAGTATAATCAAGGACATATCCAAGATGCATCATATATGGGGGTGCAGAGTTATTGTTTAGTCTCACATGTTCATATATTGGATCACATCCTACCCAAACTTAATTGGTGTTCATATGCGCAGAAGGTTCCCTATGTTGCTCCGTTCATGCTAAATGATATGGCACTAGGGAGCGGATAGGAAAATCAAACCCATGCATATTATTGCACTAGGTAAACAGATATTCTTAGCATGTTGAATCCTATATGTGATTAGTATACACTTTTCCCATTGAATGAAGATATAATGATCTATTCCCTCCCTTGCAAAATAATTGATGTTTTGGGTTTATCCAGTGTCAAACTTTTGTAAGTTTGACTGGATTAAAACAAACTTTTGTGAATATCGACAACATCAAATCTAAATAATACTTCGTATGATGAATCTAATCTAATAAAACAAATTGGTATTTCTACAAGTAAAATAAATTGGTGTTATACATGTATATATTTTTTTTTATAAACTTAGTCAAACTTAAAATAAGTTTACTTAAGATATGTATTGAAAATATTATTTGGTAATGGGTGGAGTAGGAAAAAGAATGATGTGAATGAACTGATAATTAGACACTTCAAACAAAGTCCCTCAATTTTCAAAATAAAAATGGTAACAGTATCATTGCACGCATTTGTGTTCCATTCACATATTTCCAAGTCTTCTAGATATCATGTTAAACCCACGAGATGCTCAGCTTTGAAAATTTTAGTTAGCAATATTACCCAATCCTTTCCCGAAATAGAAGGAATTACTCATTTTTAACATATTACTATGTACACATGTCGGCTCCTCTCTTGAAAGAATAAAACAATTTCCTATGTGCACATATTATACAAGGGAGTTGCTGCAGAATTACTCTTTATTCTTCAACGATAAAGACAAAATAACAGTTGAGCTAGAAGAATTTAATACAAAGCACAATAAGGCCTTTCACAATGGGGTGTATCTTATCACATTAACCTAGGATAAATAAATTATTAAGAGACAACTCCTCCAATGCATTGTTTCTTAAGTGGTGTATCTATATTTAATGATCTAGATGGCATTATGCACTAGATTGGCCTAACCATGTTTTTTGCCTATGGTTTTGTGCAAGAGGTGTTTCTTAGCTAAGATACAACCTCAATCTCTTTCCTCATTAACTATGATGCCACATAAGCAAAGTGCCTAGGATACACCGCTAAGAACCACCCATTGTGAAAGTCCTAAGCTCCAGCTCCCTAGTCATTTGACTCACCAATTGGTGTGAGACAGATGAAGGGCGTTCTGACTACCCGAGATAGTGCATACAGTTGTTTCCCGATGTCTGTCATTCTCATATCTCCAAGTCTATGTATATCATGTTATATACTTGGAGGAAACATGAGATGCTCCTATTGAAGAAAAACATTGTTAGTTCTGCTAGGACCTCTAGTGGCAGATCTAGGGGTATACGAGAGAGAGAGAACCTTACCATCGGCTTTCGGGGTCGATGATGAGCTCGCCATTTCACTCGTCGGAGTAGCGGCGGCAGTCAAGGGTGATTCCCGCCGCTACATCGCAAGCCAGATCGGTGGCTATGGGTTTAGGGTTTTCAGTGGGGAGAGTGGGCACGACGAACCTTGGTGTTCGTGCCCCCGGCCTCCACCTCTTTATATTGCGCTACACGACGGGGGCCCACCAACGATTGCGATGTTGGGTGCCCCCGATTAGGGCGCGAGACCAAAGTGTTCGGACCGTTGGTCCCAACACGGGAGATCAACCTAACATTCTCTCCCTTGATCTCATCTTTTATTCAACTTATGCTTTAAACTTCTACTTTGGTACCCATTTCATCACAGATCAACATATAGAGCATGTCTCGTTATAATGGTCAGTTACGCACCATAGATTCAACAGCCACTATACACCTCTTGATGGAGGGGTTAACCTCTTGGGTGCCCGATCTTCACGGATCTCATGGTCAAATCGATGGGAAAGCGAGGGGAAAGGGAGAAGGTAGCGGAAGAGAACACACACCTCGCGAAGAACACGATGAACACACGCAAAACTCACACGATACAAGGCCGATTGCTCCTGAACGGCGGCCACCGGTCCGATAGAATCCTCGCAAGGAAAGATCGGTCAACGTGCTCCCTCAAATCCACATCGGAGAGGGAAGAACACCTTGGGGAGGGTCTTGACAACTTGGAGACGAGACATCGAACTCCAAGGCCTTGTTCAACGATGGATGCGTGATGCAAAGTCCAATCGAGGTTGGTGACGATAGTCGGTCCCCTTGGGTAAGGGGATGAGGCAAAACTAGAGATTCCACAATGGGGGATTTCTTTAGTCTATCATCTATGCCTAAGGGATACATGAAGGGGTGGGGGCTCTATTTATAGGTCAGCCACATAAACAGGGGTAGTTTAGGGATAAAACTAGGGTTTGGACGAGCTAGAGGGGTACATGGGCAAAAGGCCTAGCTAGCGGCGCGCAGGCCCATCGTGTAGGCCGGAGACTCCGGTGTTGGGTCCGGAGACTCTGGTCTAGGCCGGGGACTCCGGTCTGTCTCCGGTGTCGTCTCCGGAGTGGCGTTCTGACTGTCCTCGGGCGGTTGCTGGGGTCGGTCCGGAGGTAGGTCTGGAGACTCCGGTGTAGGCCGGAGACTCCGGTGGTTCAGCCGTGGCTTCTTCCGTCTCCTCTTCCAAGCCTCCGTCTTGTCGGGCTTGATGTCCCGGGCTTCCTCCCTTGCCTCCGTACTTGTCGGTGTGAACCTATCATGCATATGTGACGGAGTATGAAGTAGCATACCATTCAATAGGGTAGGAAGTGGGCTCGCATAGAGGAACGGGTTCACCTTTGGAGTCCATGACGACTTGGCGTAAGTTGGAGACCATGATGTGGTAACGACCGTAGGTCGGGCTACATCAGCTCCCCCCCTTCAAAAAGAGTCGTCCTCGACTCTCCATGTTCATCACGAAGTAGAAGAGGTCGAAGGACATCCTTGATCCTGGGGTTCACCATATAGTCGTCCTCGGGAAGATTGACTTGACAACACTTCAATGTTCCTTCACCCTCCATGAAGCCTACAAAGCTCACGACAAAAGCGAAGCAACACTCAAAGCGTAGCCAATTCATGAACATTATAGCATGAGTCCTCAAGTAGAAGGAAGTCACCTTAGCTTGTAGAGATAGCTCGATGAAGGGTAGCCATAGGTAACTCTCTTCGTTTCTTCTTGTCAACATATAATCCATAGAGGTTGACGTGTATGCATTTGTTCCTTCATACAACAAAGACCAAGCAAAATATTTTCGTGCGTGATAGAGGAGCATGTCAAATGTGGCATGTCCATTCTTGTTCACAACACTATTAGCACAATACAAGGATAGCAAATGTAATGCATATGCAAGGTCAAAGTGCATGGAAATCGTTTGAACATCACCCAAATGTGGGAACTCAAAAACTCCATATAACGTCATAGTGGACCACTCAAAGCATTGGATCAAAATTTCAATCGACATCTTTGATGCAAGAATAGGAGAATTCAGCAAAAACACACAAGGAAGAATGTCCAAAGAAACATCATTATGTGTGCAAACCAACCATTGGAAAGAGAAATTGTTCAACATGTTGGATGTCACACACAAATCATCAAAAGCAAATATCATGGGAATATGAGTATCCCAAACGGAAGCAAAAACAACACGTTTGCAAACAAACCAAATGAAAGAGCTAGTGGTCCTTATGTTTGTTGCAACAACAATACGAGATTCTTGGAAGCTCTCATGACAATACATGCTCTTAATGGAATTGTGGTTGCACGCAAAACATTGGAGAGAGAAATTGTTCAACAATTTTGTTACAACACACAAAACATCATTATCTAAAATCAAAGAAACATGAATGTCACAAGGTGAGATAATACCATCAACATGCTTGCAATCAAACCATATGAAAGAGCAATTTGCCAACATGAAAGATGCAAAGCATGCAAAAGGTATCAGAGTTGGGTTCGATCTTGAACTCACTTGTGGGATGCTCTCAAGAGCTCTTTTTGTCAACTCGTGCTCAACCGAGGTTGACATGATAGTGCGGGTACCTACACACATCACATGTAAAAGGAAGAACGTGTGTGCATGGTAGAGATACACATCATCCATCATGATGTATCTCTTCTTGTGCACATCACCATTAATGTCAATCAAGTATGAAATAGGTGCATGGTGAGTATGCAAGTGGGGAACATGCTTATCATGGAAATCATCAAAATTTCCAAAAATTGAGAAAGCTATGGGGGCCATCTCATGATAACGCATATGATCAATGTTGTTGCAAGCAAAACAAGTGAAATAGCAAGCATTCATCTTATTGCAAGCAACGGGAGAAATTGAATGACTAGCATGACAAAGCAAGTCCGAAGCAATTGGAGGATACACACAAGATGCATAGCATGGCATGTTTATGGAAATGGTATCGCAATCAAACAATTCCACATGAGCAATATTATGCAAAGGCAAAGCATCACATGGGAATATGAATGAAGCATATGTAATGTCACAAGTATCATCCATAGCATGCATATCCTCACAATTCATCATGTCCACTAGTGGGATCATGGCATCATCAACACCCTTATTGTTACCTTGGTCATACCTCTCATATGAAGTGGGTGTTGTGGAAGTAGTGGCCTCCTTGTGGACGACTTCGTATTCTTGATGTAGCCATGGCATAACATCATCTTCGTGCACCATGTACATCTTCTCCAATTGAGGCATCATTGCTTCATGGCTTGGCGCGTCTTCATCCATGGAACCTAGCACAACATAAGAGAACACACTAGAGGTAGAGGGTAAGTTGTTAGAAATAGAAATGGTCTCACTTGACCTATCAACTACCACTCTCAACTCACTCGGTGTATCACTCATTCCCTCAAAGTGGAAGCACTCAATCTCACATAAGGTGGAGTCACTCATCTCACTCTTGTTCTCACTCAAGTGGGCTAAGTGGCTCTCATACTCATATGGTATTGGTACCACATCATCACTCAAGCATATGGGGATAGGCTCGGTTTCCTCAACTCCAAGCGCCTCTTTTGGTGAAGGGAAAATCCCCTGCTCACCATTCTTGACCTTGTCGCCTTCAAGGTTGGATGCCATAAGATGGGCATCAACGCTCTCCTCCATGGTCAAAGGGAAAATCCCATGCTCGACCGTCTTGTGTCCATCTCGTAGTAGTGGTGGAGGTAGGCTCATGCTATCCAACTTGGCGAAGTAGAGGTCTAAATTTTCCTCGTTGGCGAGGTCGTGGAAGTCAAGCGTAGGCATTGAAGCTTGATGGCGTGGAGGAAGGCTTGCTCTTGGTGCCATTGTGGTGGTGGCACGAGTAGTTGAAGGTTCCCTATGATGGTGTCGACGGAGGTCATTGGCATGCCTTGCCGATTGTTGATGTAGGTGGCGCACTTGGTCGTCCACATGACACTCACGACGGTGATCATTTGTCTTGGCACTCCTCTTGTGCTTGTGGTGCCTTCTTGAGCTTGCTTGAGCATTATGGTTGGTGCTCATCACGACTTCTTCGTCTTGGTGGCGAAGATGCCTTTGACGATGTCTTGTATCCTCTTTATGGTGTCGATGCTCATGAGAGGATGTTTGTCGATGAAGATTCTTGTTTCTTGGCGCCTCTTGACACATATGATGTTTGGACGCCACTCTTGTTTGGATAGGAGTTGTATCTTGGCGCCTTGGAGGTGATGTAGCTTGGCGCCTTGGAGGTGGTGGAGCTTGACGCCATCTAGGTGGTGGCGCTTGTCGCCTTGGAGGTGGATCATCGAAGTAGGTGGTGCCCTTTGGTGTGGCACTCTTGGCCTTGAAGGTCATGGAATCTTGATGATGCGCCTCCACTTGCTTGGCGTAGTAGTCTTCCATCTCCACATGGTGGAGGAATTCTTCATGGCTCGTGGAGGATCCATCAAATTCGATGAAGTTCTCCGTGTCCTCCATGCTCGGCGAGGCATCGTCAATGTCGTACTCGAAGTCGTCCATGTTGGGGAGTAATTGTTGGTGTAGTACTCCATATCACCCAAGCATGTGGAGCCATTGTCGGTGTAGTGCTCCATATTCTCCATGCATGAGGAGCCATTGTCGACGTAGAGCTCCATGTCTTCCATGCATGTGGAGTCGTCGTAGGTGTAGTGCTCCGGGTCCTCAAAGCATGCGGATCCATTGTCGGTGTTGTGCTCCGTCATGTCCTCTATACTTGTGGAGTCGTTGTCATGGTGGCTCATCATGGATTCTTCATAGATAGCATTCTCGGTCCCGGAGTCCCTAGACATGCTTCACAAGACCAAGTGTTGTATATGGAAGTGGTAGAGGGTGTTAGGGATACAACGTCGAACCTTACTTTACCTTGGAAGATCGTATCGTGCAAGTGGCCACACTTGAGAGCAATAAACCAAGCAAAGTGAAGTTCACGCGGAACACCAAAACCAACTACTAACCAAAAAACACACACACACAAGGCCTATGGTGGATAGGTATGGAAAGTGGCATGTCAAGAACCAATCCGAAATCAAGATGTTGTATTGGCAAGTAAAGAACCACAATGATCACAAAGCAAAACAAGTCAATCCACAAGATAAGAAATATGTACAAGGAAACACACACACGTGGGATAAATGGGACTTGTGCGACGGAGAAAGTGAGCTAAGAACCAAATGATTACCTAGCGAAGACTATAAGCTCGTGTCACACAAGTACAAGGAGAGACGCTAGTTCGATTGCAATTAATTGGTGGGCTACAAGATATGCACAATAAGTACCACCTATATGATGTTCATCGAGCTTGCGCTTCCTATTCTCTGAGGCACATGTATATTTTTTTTCTCTTTTCCTTTTTCTATTTTTTTTCTTTTCTCTTTTTATTTTTCACTTGCCTCTTCCTTGTGCCAACAACTATACAAGATAACTATATGAGATAGCGCTCACAATATTTGCTCGGAATCTACAAGGTATCAAATGTGCATAGCCCAAGCAATCATAAGAGGAACTAGTCTCAATAGGTGTTCGTTGCTCGCAAAGATAGTGGGGTTCACAAAGGAATGCAAGTGGGAAAAAGTCGCGGAATGTTATACCTTTCGTCGACGAGCTTCACCCTTTATTGTTGGCTTCCGCCTTGCTCACGGAATTTGGATGGAGTAGATAGCATGAACAACGCATATGATGATGTAGTGCTCCTTCTCCTCTTCGAAACGAGCTAAAGAACACCAAAATCCGAGTTGAAATGCAAAAGTTATGCTCAAAACCGTGCTGCAGTTTTTCTGTCAACAGGGAGGGGCGGAGACTCCGGTCTGGAGGTCCGGAGACTCCGGTCTGGAGCTTAAAAAGTCCGGAGACTCCGGTCTAGGCCAGAGACTCCGGTCCGGGAGATTCCAGAACTCGAACGGGACGCGTTTTGGGCGGAAAAACTCTAACCAAAACCTAAGATTGATGGGGGAAATCAAGGAATTAGGCCATGGGAATGCAGGGGAAGGTAGATCAATAAGTTTAGAAAGTAATCCATGGATCAAAACCAACCAAAACTCACTCAAATCACAGATCGATCCAAAACACGAATTCGGGCTGTTTTTGGTGGAATTTTCGAATTTATGGGGAAAAGACCAAATCGATGAGAAATCCGTGGCAACCAAAAGCTACTGATACCAGATGATGGAGGGGTTAACCTCTTGGGTGCCCGATCTTCACGGATCTCGTGGTCAAATCGATGGGAAAGCGAGGGGAAAGGGAGAAGGTAGCGGAAGCGAACACACACCTCGCGAAGAACACGATGAACACACGCAAAAATCACACGATACAAGGCCGATTGCTCCCGAACGGCGGCCACCGGTCCGATAGAATCCTCGCAAGTAAAGATCGGCCAACGTGCTCCCTCAAATCCACATCGGAGAGGGAAGAACACCTTGGGGAGGGTCTTGACAACTTGGAGACGAGACATCGAACTCCAAGGCCTTGTTCAACGATGGATGCGTGATGCAAAGTCCAATCGAGGTTGGTGACGATAGTCGGTCCCCTTGGGTAAGGGGATGAGGCAAAACTAGAGATTCCACAATGGGGGATTTCTTTAGTCTATCATCTATGCCTAAGGGATACATGAAGGGGTGGGGGCTCTATTTATAGGTCAGCCACATAAACAGGGGTAGTTTAGGGATAAAACTAGGGTTTGGACGAGCTAGAGGGGTACATGGGCAAAAGGCCTAGCTGGCGGCGCGCAGGCCCATCGTGTAGGCCGGAGACTCCGGTGTTGGGTCCGGAGACTCTGGTCTAGGCCGGGGACTCCGGTCTGTCTCCGGTGTCGTCTCCGGAGTGGCGTTCTGACTGTCCTCGGGCGGTTGCTGGGGTCGGTTCGGAGGTAGGTCTGGAGACTCCGGTGTAGCAGGACCGGAGACTCCCGTGTAGGCCGGAGACTCCGGTGGTTCAGCCGTGGCTTCTTCCGTCTCCTCTTCCAAGCCTCCGTCTTGTCGGGCTTGATGTCCCGGGCTTCCTCCCTTGCATCTGTACTTGTCGGTGTGAACCTATCATGCATATGTGACGGAGTATGAAGTAGCATACCATTCAATAGGGTAGGAAGTGGGCGCGCATAGAGGAACAGATTCACCTTTGGAGTCCATGACGACTTGGCGTAAGTTGGAGACCAAGATGTGGTAACGACCGTAGGTCGGGCTACATCACCTCTCTATTTTGAAACAGATTCTTGTTCTAGGCCCTTAATATCCAGGTATCATAAGCTTTCTCTTAAACCCATGTCGGCTAAGTGTTCTCTGAACACACTGGGTGGTAAGCCTTTTGTGAGCGGATATGCGAGCATTTCTTTTGTACTTCTATGCTCTAAACTTATGGTATGATCCTGAATTCTTTCTTTCACAACATAAAACTTAATGTTAATGTGTTTGGCAGCAACACTTGACTTATTGTTGTGCGCATAGAATATTGTTGGCTCATTGTCGCAGTACGTTTTGAGTGGTCTTTGAATGCTGTCCACCACTCTCAACCCGGGTATAAATTTCTTTAACCAGTTTGCCTGCCCCGTGGCCTCATGTCAACACCCGGATTTTTAATCCCAGATGCCTGGTATGCCGTACATCGCAATCCCAGGATTACCATTTTCATGAGACATAACAGATTGGATATCACAGTACATCATCCATTACAAACCATACATAAGGTCTTACACAAATAAGGATCTCATGATCCAGTCTTAATACATTTCAAGCAGCGGAATAACGTAATAATAACGATAGCATAGGCGAAGTTCCATCTTCGTGGTCACAGGCAATGCTGACGATGGGAGATGATCCTAGTTGTCGTAACCTTCCTGGTGTTCGTCCTCCTGATACTCCTCTTCATAGTCTGGCCACGGGAATAGCTAGGGACAAAGCCATGAGTACTATTTAAGTACTCGCAAACTAATACTAACAAGTGAAGTGGTTTTTGAGTAGGATATACTAAGCTCTAGGGTTATTTTGCAAAAAGCCAGATTTACCTCTACTAAGTTCAAGAGCAAAGAAAATTAGCTGAAAGTTTTATAATACCTAAGTGGGAAATTGAGTTTCATATCACAACTCTATTGTGGTCAAGTCAAAGTCATAATTCATTTCACAAGTCATTTTAAAACATCTGACGATGGAACAGTATGGCCACTCCAACTGTCCATAACCGTGGACACGGCTATTCGAATAGTTTGACACTCTGCAGAGATTGTACACTTTCACCACAACGTTCGATACATCCGTCAGAAACAAATTCTGAATTCACCATACCCAGTATGCGGATAATCAATCATAACTTTTCAATTACACGCCCTAGTATAGGCACCTCTCCTGTGAGTTTGGCCTCCCAACCATGACCAACTGTCATCTTGGGTACTGCACAGGTGGACAATCTTCACAAGGTAGCCTCAGCGCAAACCTTGGCCGCAAGGGAACCCATACTAAGGTATATAAATTTCTAGTCAAGCCCTACCCAAATTTTGGGTATTGTGGTTGTACGATAAAATTGGAATGGTATCGCATCCAAACAACCATCAGTTTTATAAAGGGCTAAGGCTCATGCCTTAACATTTTCACCATCAAAATCATTTAGTGTTCAAGAACACATGTCAAAACATTTCAGTAGAATGACTCATCATTCTAAGGTTTTCATAACCATTTTCACCAAGTATTCCTATCTAAAGTGATCAAGTTTTATGCTTAGCACTAGCATCTACAAGTGGGGGCAAACACTAATGAGGGGTGGTAAACAAGTGTGAATTAGCTAAGTACAATCTCATGCCTCAGGATGACATCAAGATTTATCTAACTTAGGTCAAGTTTTATGCTCTTTATGCTACCTTTAAATATCTTTCTAATACCTACAAGTCACTAAGTAAACTCTAAGAGAAGGCTCTGATAAAGAAATAAAATAACTAAGCTTGCAAATAAAACTAGGATGGGGTATCAAGTGGTATAAACTTGCAAGTAAAACTTGCATGGATATCAGTATAAGCTTGCTAAGTTGCAAGTGTTAGCTTGCCAAGTCATCTGGTAGTATTAGGCTTGCTAAGATATTAGTATAAGCTTGCTAAGTTGCAAGTGTTAGCTTGCCAAGTCAACTGGTAGTATTAGGCTTTCCTTGTGCAGAGCAGTGGTTGAAGTTCTCCTCGACTACTTCCTCGTAGTATCCTCCTTCCTCCTCATATCCTTGGTCGGTACTAGCATCTATAAATAAATACGAGGTACACAATCACCAAACAATACTTAACTATTTCTATCTATCATACCAAGGTTTTCACTAGATGATATAGGATCATCACAAACATTACAATCATTAAGGCCAATAGTTTTATTTCCTTTATTTTAGAAAAGTAATTTATTCTCATTGAAAAACTACTTAAGATTTAATATTCTCCAACTAAAACATGGGATCATGTTGACACATGTCATCACCACACATTTCAGTACATGTGAATGTGATTTAAATTGGTGTCACAATTTAATAAGGTTTAACCTTTTTATTTTAATTAATTAAAGTGACTACAAATGCCTATGGGGCATTCTTTTATCACTTGATCATTATTTATGCAAGTAAACCTATATATATTTATATATTCTGAAAGGTATGGTTAAATGTGATTTTTGAGAGTTGGAATCAACTCAAAATCTTTTATGGTTGAATTTTGAAAAATGTTTAAACGCAGAAAAGCTTTTTCCTTGTTATTTTTACCTTAGGTGATCTAAAAGTACAAATGGTTTGAATCCAACGGGCTTGGATTAAGCATTCCAGTACCTTTCTAACAAAATTGGTTTCATGCATTTTGGTTCAGTAAATCGAGTTGGGTTTCTTTTTGAATCTAGGTACAGAACTGATTTTTAAACTAAATGAATAAACCTAAGTTTGAATTATTGGGTCGCGCGGGAGATTTAACTGGGCCGGTCCACTATTCATGGCGCGTGCGGGGGCTGATTAAGTGGTTGTCCCCACTCGTTAATGAGACAGCGGGGTGCGAAGCGGTATGGGGTGATCTAGACCGTGCGATCTAGTTCTAATCCTACGGCTGTGGTTCATCGTCCATGTCTGAACAGGACGCGGCGAGGTTGAACCCTAGCGCGGCCAGTGGGGGTCGACGGGGGCTTACCGGGGCTCCGGCGATGCTCGGCGATGGGGGCGAATGACGAAGTCGACGACGGCGATCCTCTTGGTACTAGCAGCTCCTCCTGGGGTGCCTCCAATCGGGGGCGCCTCTCCTCCTCTGCAGTGGCGAACTCCGGTGAAATTCCGGCCACCTGTGCTCGCCTTGCTCCGGGAGTGTGTGGGTGTGATCAGTGAGAGGTGGGGAGTGAACTGGTGTGAAGAAAACGAGCTGGGGTGGCCTCCTTTTATAGTGCCTGAAGGGGACCGACGGGCGCGGGTGGAGCTCGTCGTGGTCGTCGGCACATCGTGCTAATGGCATGGGTGACGATAGGGGGCGGTGCGTTGTCTCCTGGCGAAGCTCAACGGCTTGATGATGCGGCATGGGGCAGTGCGGAACGGTCAGAACGTCGCAGTGCTCTGGGCGGATCCGACGGAAAGTTTAATGGCGCACATCATGCATGGTCCGCGCGGCGGCGAACGAGGTTGTCTGGCGGGGTGCTGGGGTGCTGGTGATCACGTACACAAGCGGCGAGGGCGGAGCGCGGTTGTGGGAGCTGGTCGAGTGCGGCGCTCTGGCGCGCTCTCGGCTCGCACGCAGAGAGACTGGGCGCGTGCTTGTGGGTGGTCTAGTGGCTGGCAAGGCTCGGGGCTTGGACAGGGGGTGGCGGTGGACGGTGGTCAGTGCTCCAGACAAGGTTGGCGAAGCTAGAGCTCCTCCTAGCTCGCTGGAGACATGGAGGTGGCAAGGTTGCTCTCGGCATGGTCACCATTGATGGCTATGCTTGCTCACAGTGATGCTAAAGCTAGTTAGATTAGTTTGATCATCTACTGAGAGTGTAGAGCGTGCTAGAGAGGGGACAATGCTGGCCAAAATTACTGCTACTAATAGTGTTTGATGTTTGTTTGTTTGTTGCTGACAAGGTGTTTGATGAGATGGACACAAGAGATTCAAATTTAAATTTTGGATTCAAGCTTGGTGGGTTTGTTGGTTACATAATAGGGAGTCTCTGGTTAGTTGGATTGGTCAAGGGGCACTGGTTTGGTTGGGTTTTGAAAATGTATGATCTTCACATATGTTATAGATTCAATTTTGAATTGTGATTTGAATGAGGTTGCCAAATGTTTCTGCAAGTTTAAAAGGTGGGCTTTGATTCACTTTCACTTGGTCTTGCAAGGGGTGAAAATAATTAGAAAATTTTCTGTTTGAAATCTTGGACTAGAAACACTCAAAGTAGTCTAGTGAGCAAGATTGGCAAAATTACCATTTGCTTTATTTGTTTTGTTTTTGATTTTCTCTTGATTTGTTTCTGCTTGGAAATGTTTTAGATGGTGTTGTTTTCATCTTTAAACCATTCCTTTCTATTTAGGTTAATCACACAACTCCATTCATGCATTCACACAATCATCATATACACACATGCATTCATTTGGTTTTTATTTAATCAAAGTTTTTGTTAACCCTAATTTTGGTGATTAGGATTTTTTAATCATGATCAATATTTTTGGGATGTTACACCTCATAACATGCTACATACTCAGCTACCATCGTGGACGATGTCGTGATGGTTTGCTTGGAGCTTTTCCATGATATAGCTCCACCTGCGAGAGTAAATACATATCCTGACGTGGAATTTCTTTCATCTACATCTCCCGCATAGTCTGCATCTGAATACCCTTCTATCTCAAGGAAATCGGTTCTTCTGTATGTTAGCATGATGCCTTTTGTGCCTTTTGCATAACGCAATGTCTTCTTCACCATTTTCTAGTGATCTATCCCTGGATTACTTTGGAATCTGCCAAGTACCCCAGTAACAAAAGCTAAGTCAGGGTGTGTACACACTTGAGCATACATCAAGATTCCGACAGCAGAAGCATATGGAACCGCTTTCATTTGATCGATCTCATATTGGTTCCTGGGATACTGAAAATTCCCAAATCTATCGCCCTTGACTATAGGAGCAGGCGTGGGATTACTCGCATGCATACTATACTTTTTCAGAATCTTCTCTAAGTATGCCTTCTACGATAGCCCTAAAACCCCATTTTCTCTATCTCGGTGAATTTCAATTCCTAGAACAAATGAAGCTTCACCAAGATCTTTCATATCAAAATTCGAGGATAAGAACTTCTTTGTCTCCAATAGTAGACTAATATCACTACTAGCGAGTAGAATGTCATCCACATACGGGATAAGGAAAATGAATTTCCCATTCTTGAACTTTGCATATACGCAATTGTCCTCTTCATTCTCATCGAACCCAAACTTTTTTATTGTTTCATGGAACTTTAAGTACCATTGCCTGGAGGCCTGTTTTAATCCATAAATGGACTTTCTCAGACGACATCCCATATGCTCTTTTCCTTCCACATCAAAACCCTTGGGTTGTGCCATGTAAACATTTTCTTCCAAGTCTCCATTTAGAAATGCCGTCTTTACATCTATCTGATGCAATTCTAAATTGTAGTGCACCACTAAAGCTATTATGATTATAAAAGAATCCTTACTTGAGACTGGAGAAAATGTCTCATTGTAATCTATTCCTTCTCTCTGGGTGAAGCCCTTAGCAACAAGTCGTGCCTTATATCTTTCAATATTCCCTCTAGAGTCACATTTGGTTTTGTAGACCCATTTACAACCTACTGTTTTGGCTCCTTTAGGAATTTCTTCTAAATCCCAGACTTTGTTGCTACTCATGGATCTCATTTCATCTTCCATGGCTTCAAGCCACTTAGATGAATGAGGACTTTTAATGGCTTCTTCAAATGTGGTGGGATCACCCTCCATTTGAACTTCTTCACTGACATAGATCTCAAAATCGTTAGGAATAGCTGTCTTTCTAGTTCTTTGGGACCTTATTAGGGTCTCGCCTTCTAGCACATTCTCTGTGTGGGGCTGTTGCGGCTCTCCCTCATGTGTGGTAGCAGGGTCTTCATTTTCATTCATTGTTACCACAGGAGAACCAACAACAGGTGTCACAACGACATTGTCCTGTGTCGGTGCAGCAGCAGGTATCAGAAAAATGGTTCCTGAATCATCAGAGTGGGTGCATGCACCCGCTACTCCTCAAGGTTGATTTCTCGGGATACCGTGCTCCCCTTGATCATCTGATCCTCTAGAAACACAGCATGTCTCGTTTCTACAAACTTAGTAATTCTGTCTGGATAATAGAAATGATAACCTTTTGACTTGTCTGGATAGCCAATGAAATGGCAACTTACTGTCTTAGGATCTAACTTCCCAAGGTTTGGATTGAAGAGTTTCGCCTCAGCTGGACAACCCCACACTCGGAAATAATTGAGTGAAGGTTCGCGATTAGTCCATAACTCATATGGTGTTTTAGACACCGATTTACTAGGAACTCGATTAAGTATGTGAATGGCGGTTTTTAACGCCTCCATCCACAAACCAATCGGTAAGGTGGAGTAACTTAACATGCTTCTCACCATATCCATCAAGGTACGGTTTCTTCTTTCAGCTACTCCATTCTGCTGAGGCTCGCCTGGTGTTGAATACTGGGCGACTATACCATGTTCCTGTAGAAACTTTGCAAAGGGTCCAGGAACTTGGCCATATGGGGTATGTCGGCCGTAGTATTCGCCTCCACGGTCAGACCTTACTACTTTAATCTTTAAACTATGCTGATTTTCAACTTCAGCCTTAAATATCTTGAATTTATCCAATGCTTCTGAATGTTCTTTAATAGGATAAATGTAACCATAACGCAAATAATCATCTATGAATGTTATGAAAGAGTCATAGCCATCCCCAGATGTCACAGGAAACGGACCGCATATATCCGTATGAATTATTTCTAATACTCCTATGCTTCTTTTGGCGCCTTTCTTAATGTTCTTTACAAACTTTCTTTTAATGCAATCGATGCATTGCTCTAAACTTGAAAATTCTAGAGGTGGTAGAATTGATTCTTTTACTAAGTGTTCTATTCTCCCCCTCGAAATATGGCCTAAACGATAGTGCCATAATTTCGATGAGACTTCATCAATTCTTTTCCTCTTACTCTTTTCATTCAGGAATGAGGAGGCTTTCTCATTCTCGGCGCTTAATGCATTCACATTCTCACAAAGTGATAACAAATAAAACTTGTCTTGTCTGAAGGCAAGACCAACAATCTGATTATTAAACTTGATCTTACATTGTCCATCGCCAAAATGGCAAGCAAAGCCACAATCATCTAAGCGCGATACACTTATTAAGTTTTGATGCAAAGAGGGTACATAAAACATATCTATTAATAAAAGTAGAAAGTCATTCGACAACTCTAATGGAAGATCTCCAATGGTTTCGATTTTAGCTTGAACGTCGTTTGCAACTTTAATACTTCTTTATCCTCTTTGCAGGGTCTTTCTCATACGAAATCTCTGTAATGAATTGGTGACATGAACAGTCGCACCTAAGTCAATCCACCAAGTAGATTTTGCATAACTTAAAAATAAGGATTCATCAACAAAAGTAATTAAATCCTCACTATTCTTGCACAGAAACGTCAGCAAAGCCACACGGTCACTCATGTAGTGGCCCTTCTGCTTGCACCACTTGCAGATGTTCTTGTCCACCTCATGTGCCTGGTGATCAGGAGCCTTTCCATGTGTCCTAGAAGAAGAGGGATGCCCCTGAGGTTTCCCTTGGGGCTTGGAACCCTGGAAGTTCCTCTTCTTGGTTGGTCTCAGGTAGTTCGCAGAATCACCAGACTACCCCTTAAGCCTCTCTTCTTCCTGAACGCACATGGCCATCATCTTCTCAATGCCCCACTTTTCTGGATGTGCATTGTAGTTCACAGCAAAATCTTCAAATTGGTTTGGCAATGAGGCAAAGATCGGATGAATGATTAACTCATCCGGAAGCTCCATGCCCATAGGCTTAAGCTTGGAAGACATGTTGCTCATTCGCAATATGTGATCCCTAACTCCACCACCATTGTATCTTGTAGTAACAAGTTTCTTAAAGAGAGCCTGCATAGGCCTTTGAGGACCCAGTAAACTGACTCTCTACCTTTTTCAGGTACTCACTAGTGGTGGTGCACTCTGGGATTGCTCCCCTTATAACTTCCATGATGGAACTTTTAATCACCATCAAGCACTTTCTATTGGACGAGTCCCACTTTTCACGCTTAAGGTCGTACTTCATTCTTATTGGTGCATGGTCATGGAACCTTTTGTTGAAGTCCACTTCACTTTCTTTTTCTCCCCTCACGGGGTCGACGGGTTCTTTGGGACAAGTCTCGATCAGTGCCAAGTTGAGGTCAAGCAGAGCAAGCCCCATCTCAATCTTCTCTCGCCATGAGCCGTAGTTCCCTCCATTGAGGGGCTCAATGACCGAGATGAAACTCCTAGGATTGCCTTAAAGAAAAATATCATCAAAACGAGTTAATTCAACGTTGGTCAAATTAAAACATGAAACTTCTCCATATTAATACCACATCGTTGGGCAGAAATATAACTAATATGGATAAGACTTACTATTCATAGTGAAAATTTTACTAACAACGTTGGTCATCAAATAAAATCATCACTATTAAAAAATTAATACTCTATTTATTGCATTTAAGCAATTAATTCTTGCAGCGGAAAAACTTGAATAAAATTCATCAACTTTACACTTTATAGAAACTTTACTATTACTTTACTATTTTTTTACACAAAATTTCGTTGGAAAATTTTGCTATAGAAAAAATGGGTGAAAAACTATTAAAAACAGTAAAACAGCTTCTGAAAAGGAAAAACAAAAAAAACTGCGCTGAAAACAGCCCAATAGTGGCACAAAAACGGCCTATTGTAGCCCCTCACAAGCTGTTGTGCGCTGCTGCTCTATCTCTATCTGTCGCTCGTGCGAAACAGAACTACGATGCGATGTACTGGCGGCCTGGCAGCGGCCCACGGCCCCCTACGCGCACGCCCATGGCCTGCCACTGCCTCGCTCAATATGGAGCGTCCAACGCCCCAAACCTAGATCGGATGGCCCCGCGCCTCCGTCGGTAGAACAAAACCAGCCACGACGCGCACCCAGAACCCTAAGCCTCACTCGCCCCCATTTCCCCTTCTCTGAGCCTGATTCCTTCTCTTTGTGGCGGCGCCGCCCGGTATGAAAACCGGCGACGAGCCCCTCCTTCTCGAGTCCACCCCATAGTCCCGCTCGCTAGCGGTGACGGGGCAAGGAGGAAAAGGTGAGGCGGCCCCACGCGGCGCAGCCGGCGGCGAGCCCCTCCCATTCCTCACGAGCCCAGCCCCTTCCTCTCCCATCCACCTCTCTCCTTCCTCCTACCTCCCCCTTACACATCATGCAGAGAGAGACAGCAGCAAACAGAAGATCGATGGCGCCCCCTGGCCCTTTGCCGGCGCGCGCATCCACCCGACGGTGGGTGCATCGCCGCCAAACGGCCCAGGCGGTGGCTCCCTATGCCGGCCCACGACCGGCGACCCCCTTTTTTTGGTTTTTGCTTCAGGGCTTTTATTTCTGTGGGATTTGGGGCGGGTGGATTTTGGGGTTAGGGTTGCAGATCTAATGGGGGTTTCTTTCATGTGTTTCTTTCGATTCGAGATCGATTCTAGATCGGGGGAAACGGGATCTGAGGCTTGGGGTTTTCATTTTCTTTACCCCAGATGGTATCATGTTCTTTTTCCCTACCTCGGCTTGCCGATGCGTCGGGATTGAGAGGAACGGCGCGGCCTCGCGGCGGCGCTTCTGGAAAACCCTAGCCCTCTTTCTTCTTTCTTTTCTTTTGGATTTCTTCTACCTCGACTAGATCAACCAAACTAGCAGGCTCTGATACCATTGTTAGTTCTGCTAGGACCTCTAGTGGTAGATCTAGGGGTATACGAGAGAGAACCTTACCATCAGCTTTCGGGTTTGATGATGAGATCGCCATTTCACTCATCGGAGTGGCGGCGGCGGTGAGGGGTGATTCCCGCCGCTACAGCGCAAGCCAGATCGGTGGCTGTGGGTTTAGGGTTTTCGGTGGGGAGAGTGGGCACGACGAACCTTGGCGTTCGTTCCCCCGGCCCCACCTCTTTATATTGCGCTGCGCGACGGGGGCCATCAGCGATTGCGACGTTAGGCGCCCCCGATCAGGGCGCGAGACCAAAGTGTTCGGACCGTTGGGCCAACACGGGAGATCAACCTAACAAACATCAGTTAGCAATGTTACTCAAGTTTCCACGAAATAGCAACAGTTGCTCATTTTTACAGGATACTATGTACTCTGCCTTGATCGATCCACAGAGCTACATTTACCACACCACGTCAGAGAATATTGAAAGAATATACGAATTTTCCTTTATGCAAATATTATATTAGGGTGTTTGTGGAGGCCGCAGTGGTTTGTGAGTGAAGGTTCAAGTACAGGCTAGTATGTAATTGTACATGTTGATCGGTGTAAAATTAAGTTGAGTTTGGTGAGAACATTTATTCTAAATCAATAATCTTTGTAAAATACTTTTAGTATAAATCACGAGTTCAATCCATTTTGACGCCTACTTGTGACATTGTGACTACTTTTACCTCATCTAAAGACATTTGCCGCATTTTATTTCTAGTTGTGAACTTGGCCTTTTTTTTCTAATGCTAACAAGGTAAACCTATATGTAGTACATGTGGTAGTTGATTGTACCCATATTTCGTACATGTATTCATTGAGGTAGTTTAGTCGCCAACGCTTGGACATAGGACTGCATCCAACCCAAACCATAAATTGCCAAGCACAAAGCAGGTTGAAAATTGCAGGTTAAAAATTGCAAGAGATGTGTAGTTTTATCTAGTCTTCTTGTAACACCCCAGGTTTGGACCATACCTGGCGATAGTACCACACTATCTAAATAATACCAACTATAGGGAAAATCCTAAATTTGGGCAGCACCTTCTTTGTTTGCGCATACATCTATGACAAGCAATTTAAGAATATTCATAAACTATCATCAATATTTCCCAACTCAGGGTGTGTTTGGTTCAGCTTTTCCAACCTGCTTCCTTAGAAAATAATCTAAAAGCTAACCAAAGGGATTATTTTCAAAGCTGATTATCCAAAAGCAGCTTGATTCCTCTAGTGTTATTTTCACAGTAGGTCTACCCCTGCTTCTACCGCGTTGCGTTCTAAAGTTTCTAGAAAAATTACCCACGCTGCTATTGACGAGTCATACTCATACCGGTTCGATCTTCGATGTGATGGAGTGTCTTCTCCACGTTATTTTTCCTTCTCCTGCTCGCATGCCGCCGCCGAGGATGACCTATGGTGCCGTGCGCGATCCTCTGGCCGTCCGAAGGAAGCACATCACCCACCGTAGGCTACTCCATTCCCTACCTCCCCCGATCCGGTCTCAGCTCTTTTTTCCCGCACGAAAACCCTGTCCCGAGATCCCATCGCTTCCCTGCCAATCAGGCACGGCAGCGCCACCGGCCGGACTACAGGAGCCATCTAATCTATCATCCACTTTAGATAATCTTATATAACTCTCGCATCTCAGCCGAATCGTGCTCTTTTTTATTCTATTTCATCCGTATGCGGTGATTCAGTAGTGATGGACATGTCGATCCTGCTATGACTGATAGCTGGACAGCTGGTTGTGCAAGTATGTTGCTGATCAATTCGTGTGATATATTATGAAGTTTCATTGTAAGGTAGTGACGTTAGGTTCTACTCTTTACGTCGTCTTAATTTTTACCGGCTGATACCTTTTGGCTTGTGAAAACTACGCGCACAAGAAAGCTCGGTAGATTGATGCAGCTAGCATTCAGGCACATACAAGCAAGCCTAGCTTGTTTGATTTTCTAAATGGATATGGCTAGCACGTACAAAGATGTTGCTAGATCGACTACATCAGTGGGATGAATTATCAAATAATTTAATCCATTATTTTATCCACCAAATGCTAATGTCAATATGTTAACCGATGTAAAATAGGTGTTCTATAGTCACTTACAAATTAAACAATCTCATTGATTCTGGGGCATTACAGAAAGTTTGTAGCAAAACTGTAGTTTATTATGTGTTCGAACCAAACAACTTACAACGTTTCCACAGTTCTCTGCTCACAAATGATTTTCCACAATTCACAGCTCACAGCAGCTTTTTAAGAATCCACAACAGAACCCATGTCTAAAGATATAGGGATAACGATATGAGCAATGAAAGGCTCACACTAAGATAATTCTGAAATACACTAAGCAAACTTGATATGCAACTAATTGGCTAGGACTACTAGATGATTGTTCTCTAAGCATTGTCTAGAATATATGATCAAGTGAGGTGGTAGATGTACTACACTCGTCTTCCATGCATATGTCTCTTACTTAGTACTTGAAAATCAAATAAAACGCAAGAATAAGTACAGAAATACTCAGCAAGTACAATTAGAATCATAAGAACAATGTGATCTCGGTTAACCATGAAAGAATATTGATAACATCAACATGAAAACTGAAACCAAATGTTTTAACATGTCGTCTGGACTAGCCCATGAGCTAACAGTACTCATCGAATTTAATTCAGAACTAGCCGTTCAAGACAGTTACTCACTGGACTAACAAGAAAGAATAACCTTCGAACTAGCTCACAACCAAAGTTCTCACCGCTAAACGCATGACCTTCCAGCGCTGTAGTCATCTGAGTCACCAGCTGGTCTCAGACCGAGGCGGAGTGTCCTTGCAACAAGAATGGTTGCATGCAATTGTTTCTTGATGTCTACCATTCTCACATCTCCAAGTCTTCTGGATATCTATCATGTCCATGCTTAGAGAAAACCCACGGGATGCTCAGGTTTCAAATTTTCCATAAGCAGTGCTACTCAATTACTATCTACCATACGTATTTTTTCGGTCCAGAAAAACTACACTTAGCCACACCTCGTTGGCCTCTCTTGAACGAATACAATAATCTCCATTTCTAAACATACTATATATAAGCAGGTTGATGTGGAGGCACTGGCGGGTAGGCTGGTTATAGTGAGAATAACTTCAGTAGTAATTAAGTGTGCAACTCAGCACTTTTGTTTATATAGCTACGAGTTAATAAAGAGAGAAAGATAGAGTAACTAGCTATATTACTGTAACATCACACATATTAAACCAAGCAAAAGTGCTGAGTTGGAAACTTAATTACTACTGAAGTTACAACCAAATAAGTTATTTTTTACTATAAAGATAGTCTAGACTAGTAAGATGGACATGTTATTAGTCTAAATTATTTTGCACTATGACTAGCCTAAGGTTCAACTACAAATCTATCAAAAAAAAAAGGTTCAACTACAAATCTGTCAAAAAAAAGCTTCAACTACAAATCTGTACGTTAGTTTTACATGGTACGATTGTGGCTTAATCAATGCACATGTAGGGGCTTCGGCCTTTATACCTAGACAGGTTTAGAGCTTCTCTGATCTAACCTCCTCCGTCCGTCATGGAGGGAAACCCTAACCCTCGCCGTCCAGCCCCCATCCCTATCCTCCTTCTCCCTCTCCGCCGCTAGAGGGAGCGTCCAGGCATAGCTTGGTCGACGTTGGCGCCGATGGGGGTTTATTCGCCCCTAGCATTATGCGGTGAGTGTCCGTGGTGCATTAGCCGGGCACCTGGAGGGAGGGCTCACTGGCGCGGGATGACGCGTGGGTGCAGCAGTCGTGTGGCGGAAGTCGGCTACCTTTGGCCATTTCCGCGGCGGAGGTCGAACCCTGGGGCGGCGGCCTTGGATTTGGTGGTATCGACGCGGCTTCCTAGCGAGGGAAGGTCATCTCTCCCGTCCTTGTCATCAGCACCGTCGTTACGTGCTGGTGAAGGCCCTTGGTGGTGTTGGGCTTGCGGGCGGTTACGGCATGGTCTAGGGCAAAGTAGGGCATGCATCTCTAGGGGAACCGTAGATCCTCGGATCAATCGATGGTGATGCTCTCAGTGGCATATAGAGGAATCGTCTAGGAGCTTCTTCCTTTGTTGTTGCCGATATCTCCTGGCCCGGACTGCTCCGAGAGAAAATCCATTGCCCGTGGGAGCTTGTTGCGTGCCGAGCAGAACCGCCGGATGTACTCGTGGAGCCTTTCTCCAGGTTGCTGGCAGATGGCACGAAGGTCGTCCATCGTGACTAAGGTCGGGGCTTTGTATAACATGCATGCCACTGCCTGCGGTCCTTGGTTGTTTCCTGAGTTTTCCTCGATGACATTGTTGTTTTCCTCGGCGAGGCCCTCTTGGACAATGATTGCTTGTGGTAGATTGCTGAATTTGGCGATGAACTTGTCGTTCCGATCCTTCCAGGAGGGGATTAACTCCTCGGGGAGCTCGTTCATGAGCCATCGGTGAGCCATGCCTATGAGGGCCATGGGCAACCAATTGTCCATGACTTTATCATCGCCTCATGTTTCTCGAATCTCTTCGGTGTAGAGTTGCAGGAAATCATCTGGATTCATCTCTCCTACCCCGCTAAAGCATAGTGGAATGACTAGCTTGAACATGGGCGGACATGTGACTTTGCGCATCTGTTGAGTGAACGCGAGGTAGCCACCCATGTCGGCGGCCTTGGCGAGGTCCTTCTCCTCGTCTTTGCTATGTCGCTTTGCTGACGCCCTGGTTTTTGCTGGGGCTCGCTTGGAGGCCTTGATGCTCTACATGTTGTCACTGGTTTCCTTTTGTGGCGGTGGCACGTCGCGAAGGTGAAGCGTCACCTCGCCTTGTGCTTGCTCGGAGGGGCCTTTTCCCGCTCCTTCAATGGTGGTTGGCAGGAACGGCGGTGGTTGGAGAGCGTTGTGTGCACTTTGCCCCATGCACGGAGGTTGTGTCAGTGGTGGAATCTTGGAGCGCGAGGTTGTCGGGGCCGTGCTAGTGGTGCTTCGTGTGGATGCTGATGTCGCGAAGTGCGAAGTTGTTGGTGCGACGCAAGCGGTGTCGACAAGCTTCACGATGCGCATGAGCCATGCGTCTTTTCCGGCCACGTCAGGCAAGTGGTGTAGTAACTCCCGCACCATGTGCAACGTGCGATGACCCAGCATACCACTGCATGATGTAGTACACTATAGTCGTTGACATAACACCAATGAAACACCGTTCACTAGTATTACATCCCTTAGAGTGGTACAACAGAAACACAGCAGGTCCAAGACATGACTATAGGTTACAACTCGACTCTTTACATAAGATCCAGAGAACACTCTAGGTTAAAGGGAGAGAAAGAAACTTCTTACAAAGAAGAATCAGGAATAAACAACTCAAAAACTATCATACTATTAAGACTAGTATCTTAACTAAAGGTCTGGCATTGCTGCTATCGCAATACACTAAAGAAATAGGTTCTATGACTAGAGATTATATTTCTATATAATCAGTAACTTAGTCTTCACTTGAGTTGATGTATATGTTGACTTTCTTGACTTCATTGAAGAATTTTGACTTCTGATGATGATTCCTGGAGCATATCTTGATGTAGACGTCGTCTTAATGGCTTCAGAATCTAGAAAGGGTTAAAAAGATACGTTGAGTACGAGCGTACTCAGCAAGTTCACTAAAAAAGGAGTGTTTGATGCACTATATCTACAGCCCTAGACCATAGGTCGTAGGCAATGCACGTTTTCGTAAACATTTCTTCAAAGTTTGCTTTTATTCCGAAAATCTATGTCCGTCAGCCTTCAAGGGTTTACCAGAACTTTCATGGAGTTCCTTTCCCACCATGTTCGCAGCTCCTTTCCGGAACAGGGAGTAACAAGTTACAGTTCTTGATAATATGTTCCTTTACCACTGAAACTCTTATAGTAGGTTATTACCTCATGGTAAATAACCTATAATCATATTATTATGAAAATAGTATTTTCTGACCTTTTTCAAATGCAGGTGATGACAACACTGGATTTGTAAAATACTTTACAGAAAATAATCAAAGGACATGAGCAAGTGTGAACTTGCCTTTTGTGATTGCAAGATTATGCACTCACGGTCTTCAAGACAATATAAGATCCAATATCTGAAATCAGCATCATTGGTCCGGTAAGGATTAATGTTTTAAAGAAGCAAGATGCTATTATGCATAAGTAATGTAATGCAATTTCGTAAACTCGAATCTCGGGGATAACGTTGATCTAGGGTTTGGAAAATGGAAATGGTTTCTTTAGAATGTGTTGTCCTTTTAGATAAGTTTCATACCTGTGCTTCTTATTAAGGCTTGTGAGTGTGTGATTGATTAGTTTGAACTTGAGATGCTTTATGTCTTAATTGGAATATACCAAAGTTAATTATAAAAACATAAGTAGTTTATTAGACATAATGTTTATAAGCCTTGAGACTAAAGTTAACTTTAAAATGGTAAATAAACTTAAGGTGTAATTTGTTTTAATTATTCTTAAGTTTTGGATTTATGATAAGTATGATTAAAGTGTGGGATTATTCACTTTACTTTCAAGTGAATGATTAGATTAAATTTGTTTTCCTATTATGAAAATAACATGCAACTTTCAAAGAAAGTATAATTTGGATGGTGTTGTTAAGGTGTTAGTTTTAAAGTAATGCTAATTATGATTTAGATGTTAAGATCATTCCCTCTTCATATAAGTGAATGATATATAAAATCATCTTAAAGATTGTGGTTTTGAATTTTGGTTTAGGGTTTAAAAGAGTATTATAAAGTTAATGATTTATGCTTAAGTTTTATTATAAATCTTAGTTATGGTTTAGAACTTTAGTAATTAGATTTTAAGGTTTTGATATTTCTAAAGAAATATAATTATTTCTTATTTAAGAAATGTTTTTAAAGAATTTTCAAAATAGATAATAGACAAGGATTTATTACTTTAAAATATTAAAAACCTTTCTAATATCAGATTTAATAATTTTCTAGTATAATATTCTTTTAAGACTTTAAAAATGATTTTTATTTATTTTTACGTATTATTCTTATGTTTATAAAATTCCATCAAGGATTAAATGTCTTTGAATATTTACTTCATATTTTATTTATAAAAAACTAGGCTAGTATTTTTATAAAATAGTATATTTATTTTTATACACAAAAATGATTTTTATTCATTTTTAGGATTTTTCCTTATTCTATGAAATTTTACTTAGGATTTAATGGTGTTAATATTTATTTCTTTTATATTTATTTTAAACAAATAAAGTTATATTTTTTTATCAGGTAGATCTTATTTTTATGATGATTTAAATATTTTAGATGTATTTCTATGATTTTTCTATAATTCTTTAGAGCTTTAATTGTTAAAAGGCATTTTGGTAATTTTTATTTTATTCTTTAATTTTCTATTTTACTTAAATCTGGCCTATTTGAGTTGTGCACATGGGAGATTCGGCCCAACTAAACTGGGCTTGGGGTCATCTTGACCCCCGATCCACTCTCTCTCTCACCCAACACACGCAAGCACGCACGCACCGCCCCCTCCCTCCTGGGTGCTAGCGATGCCGCTAGCGCCGCAGCCTGCCTCACCGGCCATCGTCGGCACCTCCTAGCGCTGCTAGGCCTCTCCCCTCCTTCGATTTCCCTCTTCTGTGGTGCCCAGTACCCGTGCGACCTCAACCTGGGAGAAACCCTAGCTTCTCCGGGATCTTCTTAGCCAACTCCAGCTCCTCAGTACCACCGCACGTCGCCGAGGCCTTGCTCCGGTTCTTCTCACCATCCCCACCTCGCCCCCTACCCAGTACTGCCTTTGATGCTCGCTTACTCATCAAACCCTAGCCCATTAGGCTCGACTACTGGTGTTTCCCCTGCACATCCGCACCCTCTACTGCTCCTGCCATGGTTGGCCGTGGTCTCCCTCACCTTGGTGAGGTAGTAGACTGCGGCTGGCCCCTACTGCATCAAGCTCGGCGGCTTTCTTGACGACCCTAACTACCACTATGAGTTATCTCTTTTCTCCCTCTCATTTATTTTCAGTCATGTGTTCATTGATGGATGGATATAAGTGATGTAGTGAGAATTAGGTTATCAGTAGCTACAAGATTAATTGGTTGTTAAAATATGTTGCCTTTGTTCTAGGGCACATGACTGAACTAAGATACAATACCACTAGTATTGGTATAGATATAGGTCTGGCAATTCTAGAAGTGGTTTGTGGTGAGAATCTATGACTATGTGTACTGCTAATGATCTTCTAATTGAGTTGGGTGTGTTAAATGGTTGCAGCTTGTCATAGGTTGATGATAGTGATTATCCAGTACTAAGCCATAGTGATGTTCTGTTAGTAGTGTCTAGGTTGTGATGATCGATGGCCTGGCCAATGAGCCATCATGTTCTTCTGTGGGGTTTTTGATTGTGCTAAAGGTTCATATGTTGCTAGCTTGATATAATTAGCTAATTACTTGTAAATCATTATCTCTAGTTTGTTTCTTATTTATTTAGGACTGTATGTTTTAATAGATATAGAGGAATATACCTTGGGTATGTAGTACTTTATTTTAGTAACATGTTCATTTTTTTTACTCCTTACATTGCTATGGGTATTGGATTTTCTTCTTCTTTACTTTTTGTCCTATAGTTATGCATATGCTTTGTGACCCCATGATATTCAACCAATTAGATACTAGGGAAATGCTTGTCTATCTTCTACTAGCTTCCTAGCTGTTTTATAGGCTCTTATATAATCAAATACTAGTGTTCTTGATGTTGACTTAATACAAATGGGCTCCCCTTGTTTCAAAGTTGGATCTCAATCTATGCTCTAACTTAACTCACTAGACCTACATGGTTTGATTTTAACCTTTAGTACTCATTTTTTTATACTTGTCATATTACATATCTCACTATTCTTAGGGCTTAGAAGGAGTAGATCAAGCTCTAATGTTAGCTAGCTGAGTGTTTCCTTCCAAGGGTGTATCTAATCGAATGTGTAGGTGATTTGTTGCAATTCATATAGAAGATACACTCTTTTTATTTATAGTAGAGGTTTATATCATTTGCATGTGTTCCCTAATTTCTCTTTAACATGCTAAAATATCTAAATGTAATTTCTGATTCATATCTTTGCACTCTTGCATGATACAAAGTACTTTATCTTGGTATATCTATTGTGGAGTGATTATAGCTATGTTGGCTGAGCTATATTTTATTTCAGGACATGTTCCTCTAAGTTTCTGGTGATCATGTGTGCACCAGATCCTTCTAGTGCAACCCTAGATCAAATATATAATTTCCTAGATGGTTTGGTAGTGTTTTTAGTAATCTATAATTGATTGACTTGCTCCTGGACAATCTGGTTGCTATCTAGCAACACTACCAATATCCTTCAACTCCCCCTCATAGCCTCTTTATTAAAATTATTAAGAATAGATTTGCTATGCATTTGATCAACACAAGATCCTATTCGTCTACCTGTTGTTTTCAATGTTTTGGCAGTCCTAAATGGTATCTTGTACTATTTTGCATGTTCTAATAGAAGTTTCTTGATGATTAGAAATAGATTTCCTGATATAAATATGTTATTTGGAAAATTATATATGGGACTTATAATTTATTTCTAAATAGATGGTTTGGTGTTCTAGATCAGGTAGATGCTTAATGTTTGTAGCTTTGCTTTCTGATTTATAAGGTTGATTGATGATCTGCTCATGCATTTGCATGATCTTGAGTAGATTTGTGTTTGTGTGATGAACATATCTGATGCTATGCATAATGAACTTATAAAAATAGATGCTCGGCTGGATTTGCTTGTTCCTGGATAGATCTTTCTAGCAACAATATATATTGTTTTATCACACTCCTCTCATATCCTCTATTAAAAAAATTCAAAAATAGATATGTGACGTAGTGGATCAACCTAGGATCTTGGTTGTTCGTACCTTGTTTATTCTTTAACTTGTGCCCTTGTAGCTTGTTCCATATAGATTCTAAATCCCTTGCTTCTTGTGGATGACCTGCTCCTCCTAGCTGCTTGATTAGGTACTAAGATCTAGATATAGCTCTTGGTGGTAAAGATGGGTTCTTGATATACTGGTTGGTTTATCTAGTGCAAATGGTTTCTAGGAAAACTGTTGAAATGTTCTTGAGACTTCCTACTATTCTTGCTAAAAGAACAGTGGTGGTACTGATGGTAGATCTTGCAGCTAGCTGCTGGTGTGATTTTCTTTTTGTTGGGAAAGAAGTGTGGTGCGGCTGAGAGTTTGGTGTGCTTTTGTACATCCACTGTGCTTTCTTCTTTTATATTGATGTATTGTTGCTCCTCTCTCTATGTTGTTGACAACACATCAATTGCATGTGGTGATGGTGCTGCTTATGTCTGTGGTATAGTCTAGTGCATGTCATCAAGCCAATTCATTCTCCTCTTATCTTTATCCATGCGTAGCACTAGTTTCATTTATTTCTTGATTGCCAAGTGTAAACTCATGTTGGACTATTATTAGTACTTGAACTTAAATATGTAGTTGACTATTTGAACATGGATATTAACCTGTGGCTTTGATTCATTTTGCAGGGATCAAATAAAGAAGAAAGATCAGAACGATGAAGGAATCATCTTAAGAATTAGTGTATGATTTTAATTTATTCTTATATATTTTGTTTTATTTTCTTTGAGTTGTTTTGCAGGAAGCAAATAAGATGAAGAGCTCTAGACTATATATAGGATTTAGTTTAAGGCGTAAATTCTGTAATCTACAATTCAGTTATAAAATCACTGTAATATTGTTTATGTAATAAAGATATTCTTTATTCTTTCTTGTACTTAAATTTCTTTTTTTGTAGTATTTCTTTTTATTCTATTGTTACTAAAGAACAATGTAATATATCATCCATTGAAGAATTTATTTTTCTTTACTTATGTTTAGTCTTGGTGTAATAACTTATTATTACTTGTATTCTTTGTATCTCTAAAACATTGAATACAAAAAGATTAAAGATTTCTACTTGTTTGAATTACTTTATTATCTTAATTTTCTTTATTGTAAAAGAACAATGTGATACTATTTGTGTATAAGGAATTCTCTTATAGTAATATTGTAATCATTTCATTTCAAATTCTTTTCGGATTCAATTTTATCAATTGATTTTTTTTTAAAAAATTGAATTATCTACTCCTAAAACACAAAAGATACAGTAGAGTTCATGCCAAAATATGCCGCACTTGCTCGGATGCTTTCATCAGAACAATAGAGATCTCGATCCCTCTACAGCTTCTTTAGTTTTGCGCAAAAATTCCCCAGATTATCTTATGCATGAATGCAATGCACAAACATGTGTCCTCTCTATTTTAAGGTGCTAATCATGGGATGTTATAGACTCTCCCCCTTAAAATAAACTTCGTCCTCAAAGTTATTATACTCTCACGTTTCGGAATGAGGAATTGACTTGTATTGGTTGCGTTATTTCTCAACTTCATGGTAATCTTAAGTGGGAACAATTGTAATATCCATATCCAGATCTTTTTCTTGAATTCTCATTATACTTGGCAATGTCCAACTTATTGTCTCCAATTTATCCAAAAGTTTATTTTTACTATAGTCCCTTAGGGATATGTCCTTATTATAAAATCATTGATTTAGAACATCTTCTTTGGTGCTTTAACCTGACTAGCTACCCTAATCAAACCTATTTACTTGGCTATCAGCCTTCTGTTTATATACTCCTTGAGTCTAGGAATTCTCACTAGAATAGGGTTTTAGATTCCCCTGAAATGGTAACCACACTATACTTGGATTGGTCACTACATGGTTTGTCCTTATAGTTCTACTTAGGATTGGCTTTGGACATATTTGGTCCATTCCAATCAGGGTTTCCTATTACTCTACACCGGTCTATATTGGTATGCTCTATTCCCTCTAAAAGACAACTTTAAAACTAGTCTTTTCAGCACTAGCTTGTTAGGTTTAGTCTATTTTATCTCTTTTGATCTTCATCCAGACATACTTCAGAGAGTACTTTTCTGATGATTTTCTTTTAACCTTATAAAAATAAGGCATTCTGTTGTTGTAGGTTAGTTCTTCTCCAACCTTTATTCAGAAATTTAGATAATGATACTTTCATTTCTAATGTTTTACTCTCCCCCTTAGGGTTTAATAATAGCCTTCAAACTGTCTATATAGTATTTATTGGCTTTATAATTAGAATATTGGTCTCTATCCAGCTTATACTCTACCTAGTTAGGGTCTTATGAAAGATTATACGGTGTATCCACATAATTGGGGATCTCCGAAGTGAATCTTTCAGATATTTGTCTTACTTACTATTTGGACATTTTCACTTTGATAGGTCTGACTTCGCGAAGCGCCTCGAAAGACGGTCTCTTTAATGTTTGTACTCCTTCATGTCTTTCTTAACTTAGGACAAGTTTTATGCTCTTTATGCAACTTTTAAGAAGATCTAAGTTAACCAAATACCAGCTGCGGACAAGTTACCAACTGCGAACCATCCTAGAGTGTATGAATTTCCCTACGGTTCCCGACATACTATTGGCATTTTCTCTGAATTGTCAGAGCTTGAATTCTATTTTGGTTCTAAAACTTCTTCTTTGCACTTATTCATGCTACTTCCATGAAATTGGTACAACTACTTTATTAACTTCTTAGCAACATTACCTACTTTGAATGAACTTTAAGTTTATTACTTCTTGTTGCCCCATACATCTTCTACACTAATCTTCCTTCTTATTGTTGTTTAGTAATTATCTGAACTTGATCCATCCTTCAAATTGCGTTGATACTCCTTATACTTTGCTTCATTCTTCATGTAAGTCTTCATCTTGGTCTTTGAAAATCGTCACTCCCTTATACGAATTCCCATTCCTATCTAGGTCTAAAATATCAAGTAGTAACTGGATTTTGCAACATGTATTTGCACATTAATTCAAACTTCATGTACAGGTCTAGTCAATCAAGAAGATCCAAGAAAACAAATAAATCCAAATGTGGTACATATAACACACAATATTCTAAGCCCGGAATATAGTAGTTGAGTATAGTATCTCTAGAATTCAGGCTTAGTTGTGTAGTATATGACACCTCCTCATATAGGTTTTACATCGTGATACTTAGCACATAGGGTCAAACTATTCTTTGCATCATAAATTTACCCAAATTGCTCAATTACAACAGGATAATTTTAAGCAAAGTGGTCTCAATCTGGTTTTTATTACATTTGGTCCCTCATTTGGAATGACTACCTATGACCAACCTATCATTTATTAGTAGCTAAACTCACATGGTCACTCCAAATGACTATTCAAATTCTATTTGCTAACTTAAACCAAAGATTATTAGAATTTTCTAGCACCTATGACTTCTATCATAGTTCTACCATGTTATTTTCTTACTCTACCTAAAGATAATTTACTAATTCCTTATCATAATTATACTATCATCATGGTTTCGGAGATGATCTCACCATGATCTTATTATGTTTTACCTATTTACCATGATTTAAGAGCTAATCTAACCATGATAACTTTACTTATCACAACACTGTTATTAAGTCATAACATAATTGCACTTCATCACGTAGATTTCTCAAGTGAATCCCACATGATTACTACACTTTACATCCATATTTATCCTAATGATATTCATCAGGTTGTCTTTGGTTATTAACTAACCATAAGATTCCACTATCTTACATGAATTCTAGGTTTAGGCTACACCATTAAGAGTACTTCCATTGATGTCTTACACTTGATCTTGATCTACGGTGGTCTATTGACTTCCCTACAGTATCTTGGTGGTTTATGTCTCCCTCGGAAGACACTAAAGAGCAGTATACTAAGAAAAGATAAAATATTTACTCCTCAAAAAGAACGACTTAAGCATCTGACTTAGGTGTGACAAGGTTATCCTCAAGTGGATACTCATCACAAGTCATAAGAATATTTGGTTTAGATAAGATGGCTCCTATAGTCACTATCCAACCTACAGATCCTCCAAAAAGGGTTTTAATCCTAAGGTCAAAGCATATTCTCTGATACCAACTGCGATGACCCAGCATACCACTACATGATGTAGTACACTATAGTAGTTGACATAACACCAATGAAACACCGTTCACTAGTATTACATCCCTCATAGTGGTACAACAGAAACACAGCAGGTCCAAGACATTACTATAGGTTACAACTCGACTCTCTACATAAGATCCAGAGAACACTCTAGGTTAAAGAGAGAGAAAGAAACTTCTTACAAAGAAGAATCGGAAATAAACAACTTAAAAACTATCATACTATTAAGACTAGTATCTTAACTAATGGTCTGGCATTGCTGCTATCACAATACACTAAAGAAATAGGTTCTATGACTAGAGATTATATTCCTATATAATCAGTAACTTCGTCTTCACTTGAGTTGATGTATATGTTGACTTTCTTGACTTCATTGAAGAACTTTGGCTTCCGATGATGATTCCTGGAGCATATCTTGATGTAGACGTCATCTTAATGGCTTCAGAATCTAGCAAGGGTTAAGAAGATACGTTGAGTACGAGCGTACTCAGCAAGTTCACTAAAAAAGGAGTGTTTGATGCACTATATCTATAGCCCCATACCATTGGTCGTAGGCAATGCAAGTTTTTGTAAACATTTCTTCAAAGGTTGCTTTTATTCCGAAAATCTATGTCCGTCAGCCTTCACGGGTTTACCAGAACTTTCATGGAGTTCCTTTCCCGCCGCGTTCGCAGCTCCTTCCCGGAACAGGGAGTAACAAGTGCAGTTCTTGATAATATGTTCCTTTACCACTGGAACTCTTATAGTAGGTTATTACATCATGGTAAATATGTTGGAGATATGCCCTAGAGGCAATAATAAAAGTGGTTATTATTATATCTTTGTGTTTATGATAAATGTTTACATTCATGCTATAACAGTATTAACCCGGAAACATTAATACTTGTGTGATTTGTAAACTAAATTAGAGTCCCTGGTAAAGCCTCTTTATAATACTAGCTTGTTGGTTAATAGATGATTGTGGTTTCTCGATCATGAACATTGAGATGTTGTTAACAACAAGATCATATCATTAGGAGAATGGTATGATGGACATACTCCTATAGATAAGCGTAGCATTAAGATCAAGTCATTTCAATAGTTCATTTGCTATAAGCTTTCTGATACATAGTAACCTAAATCCTTCGACCATGAGATCATGCTAATCACCATCACTAGAAGGATGCTTTGATGACATCAAACACCACACTGTAACTGGGTGGCTATAAAGGTGGCATTGAGTGTTCAGAAAGTATGGGTTGAGGCACATGGATCAAGAGTGGGATTTCTCCATCCATATGACGGATAGATATACTCTAGGCCCTCTCGGTGAAATGTCATCCAATGGGCTTGCAAGCATGTGACTGGCTCACAAGGGATCACATATCATGGTAATGAGAAAAGAGTACTTATCGGTAACGAGGTTGAACTAGGTATGCAGAGATACTGACGATCAAAACCTCGGATAAGTAAACTATCGTGAGACAAAAGGAAATTGGTATCATATGTAAGTGGCTCGTTCGACCGCAAAGTAATCGTAGAAATATGTGGGAGCCATATGAATTTCTAGATTCCTCTATTGGTTATTGATCGGAGAAGTTTCTCGGTCATGTCCGCATAATTCACGAACCGTAAGGAGACACACTTAAGAATTCGATGTTGTTTAGTAGATATGGAATGTTAGTAGGGATGTCGAATGTTGTTCGGAGTCTCGGATGGGATCCAGGATATCACGAGGAGATCCGGAGTGATCCGGAGAATAAGATTCATATAAGGAAAGTCCGATTCCGAAGTTCGGGAAAGATTCCGATGTTTTCATCGGAGAGGTTCTAGAAGGGTCTAGAAGGTTCACCGAACCGGAAGGGGAATGGACCATGAATGTGTCATGGTTAAGTGGAATGATTGGATCATATCCTAGGTCACTTGGTGTGTGCATTTGTAAGAGAGAATTAAAGCTCTACATTGAAAGTCAAACAGGAGTTTGAAAAGTCAAACTAGAAAAATGGTTTCCTAGTGGAAGAAGGAACAAGTCCTTTTCTCAATCCAACTTGGGTTTGGGTTTGGATTCAAACCCACCCCTCCCAAGGCTGCCCCCCCTCTCATAAATAGAGGAGAAGGGCTGCCCCAAAGCACACAAGCCCTAGCCCTCCCCGCGCCAAGCCGCCGCCGCCGGTCCGTCGCCGCCGCCCTAGCCGCCGCCGACACCTCCTCCTCTTCCCTGTCTTCTAAACCCTAGATCTCCGGGAAACCCTAAATCCACCATAACTCGCACCGGCTTAGGTGAAGCCCTGTGGGATCTTCCCTCTACTTCCGACACCACGCCGTCGTGCTGCAGGAATCGCGAGGGGAGAACTACAACCTCTGTTGCCTGCTGGAACAAGGGAGAGGAATGTCTTCATCGAGTACCGAACGTGTGACCGACGGAAGCGTTGCGCAGCGCCAGAAGGATTGTCTACACGATCTTGAGATCGGCAAGTGTACGACTACATCACCCACGAGAATCTGCTCTCGTTAACCGCTTTGGAATCTTCGAGGGTGAGTGCTTCTATTGACTCGTTGCTACAATCTAGTAGATAGATCTTGGCTTGTTTGTGTGCATGCGGTAGAATTTTATTGTTTTTCATGCTACGAACCCCTACAGTGGTATCAGAGTCGTGTCTATATGTAGATCTGTTGCACGAGTAGAACACAATGGTCATTGTGGGCGGTGGTGCTTTTATTATCAATTGCTTTTTGTGTACTTTGCATCTTGCGGTATGATGGGATGAAGCGGCCCGGGCTAACCTTAAATGACATCGTTCATGAGACTTGCTCCACGCTCAACATGCAACTTGTATTGCATAAGTGGATTTGCGGGTGTCTGTCTCTCCCATCATAGTATATATTCAATTTACAACGGGGACTTGATAGTTCAAATATCAACGTTGTGGTTCTTGTTCGTAAGTTAGAACGACACTTATTGAAAGCCCCAAACCACGTAAAATATGCAAAGAAAATTAGAGGCGTCTAACTTTGTTTTGCAGGGGTGTGCTATGATGTGATATGGCCATGATTGTGATTATATATGATGTATGCAAAGTTCCTTATTGTAAGTTGGCAACCGGCAGGAGCCATATGGTTGTCTTTTAATTCCGTTAAGACCTGCGTGTCTATTCAAAGTAGTTGTAATAGTTGATGCTGGTGGAAGACAACTATAAAACGGCACCATTGACCTTGACGCCACACCGGTGATGATGGAGATCGTGTTCGTGCTTGAAGATGGAGATCGTAAGCACAAGAAGAAAGGCCATATCATATCACATATCATGAATTGCATGTGATGTTAATCCTTTTATGCATCTTGTATTGCTTAGTTCGCGACGGTAGCATTATAAGATGATCCCTCAACCACACAATTTCAAGTTTTAAAGTGTTCATCCTTAGTAAGCACCGTTGCTAAAGCTCGTTGTTTCGAAGCACCATGTGATGATCGGGTGCGTTAGATTCTGCGAGTGTATACAACGTGAGCAAGCTAGATTTGCTCATTTGGAAGCTAAGGTTTGATTTTGACGAGCCTAGCATGTATAGACATGGTCTCGGAACACGGATCACCAAAAGGTAAAGCATGAGTCATATATTAGATATGATGAACATGTTGATTGTTTGCCATTAAAGCTACATCAACTCTCGTGATGATCGGTTTTGATGTGGTGGATTTGGTTCATGTGATCACTAAAACAATGTGAGGGATATTGTTTTGAGTGGGAGTTCACCTAGATTAATTTAACTATTAATTAGAACTCAATTTGCCATAAACTTAGTCTAAACTATTGCAAAATATGTTATAGATCAATGGCGGCCCCTACCATCAATTTTAATGCGGTCCTAGAGAAAGAAAAGTTGAAAAACAATGGAAGCAACTTCGCAGATTGGTTCCGCAATTTGAGGATTGTCCTCAATGCTGGTAATTTGACCTATGTGCTGGATGCACCGCTGGGTGACCCGCCTGCAGCTGATGCTACCGATGAGGTAAAGAATGTTTTCCTCGCTTGGAAGAATCAGTACTCCCACAGTTCAGTGTGCTATCTTGTATGGTTTGGAATCGGAGCTTCAGAAAAGGTTTGATAACCATGACCCACATGATATTGTCCGTGAACTCAAAATGTTATTTGAGGCTCACGCGGCAGTTGAGAGTTATGAGGCTTCTGAAAAGTTCTTTAACTGCAAGATGGAAGAGGGCAGCTCCGTCAGTGAGCACGTGCTTAAGATGTCTGGGCACGCAATCAAGCTTCAAAGCTTAGGTATAGTGATTCCAAATGCTTTGAGGATTCACCGTGTCCTCCAATCACTACCACCAAGTTACAAGAACTTTGTGATGAACTACAATATGAAAAACATGGACAAGTCGTTACCCGAACTTTTCTCCATGTTAAAGTCTGCAGAAGTGGAGATCAAGAAAGAGCACCAAGTGTTGTTGGTCAATAAGACCACCAAATTCAAGAAGCAAGGCAAGTCTAAGAAAAAGGGAAACTTCAAGAAGGGCGGTAAGAAAGTTACCGCGCCGGCGAAGAAGACCAAGGCTGGGCCGAAGGCTGATACTGAGTGCTTTTACTGCAAGGGAGAAGGTCATTGGAAGCGGAATTGCCCTAAGTACTTGGTGGATTTGAAGAATGGCAACATCAAGAAGAAAGGTATATCTGATATACATGTTATTGATGTGTATCTCACTAGTACTCGTAGTAGTGCCTGGGTATTTGATACTGGTTCAGTTGCTCATATTTGTAACTCGAAACGGGTGCTGCAGAATAAACGGAAGCTAGTGAAGAACGAGGTGATGATGCGCGTTAGAAATGGATCAAAGGTTGATGTGATCGCGGTCGGCGCGCTACCTCTTCATCTACCATCGGGATTAGTTTTATACTTAAATAATTGTTATTTGGTGCCTGCATTGAGCATGAACATTATATCAGGATCATGTTTATTGCGAGACAGTTACTTGTTTAAATCCGAGAATAATGGTTGTTCGATTTATATGAGTAATATGTTTTATGCACATGCACCTTTTGTTGGAGATATGCCCAAGAGGCAATAATAAAGTGGGTTATTATCATATCTTCATACTTATGATAAATGTTTACATACCATGCTATAATTGTATTAACCGGAAACATTAATACTTGTGTGATTTGTAAACTAAAATAAGAGTCCCTAGTAAAGCCTCTTGTTAAACTAGCTTGTTGGTTAATATATGATCATGGTTTCCTGATCATGAACATAGAGATGTTATTAACAACAGGGTCATATCATTAGGAGAATGATGTGATGGACATACTCCTATAGATAAGTGTAGCATAAAGATCAAGTCATTTCATTAGTTCAATTGCTATATGCTTTCTGATACATAGTAACCTAATTCCTTCGACCATGAGATCATGCATATCACCTTTACCGGATGGATGCTTTGATGACATCAAACACCACACCGTAACTGGGTGGCTATAAATGTGGCATTGAGTGTTCGGAAAGTATTGGTTGAAACACATGGATCAAGAGTGGGATTTGTCCATCCATATGACGGATAGATATACTCTGGGCCCTCTCGGTGTAATGTCATCCAATTAGCTTGCAAGCATGTGACTGGCTCACAAGGGATCACATATCACGGGAACGAGAAAAGAGTACTTATCGGTAACGAGGTTGAACTAGGTATGCAGAGATACCGACGATCATAACCTCAGATAAGTAAACTATCGTGAGACAAAGGGAAATTGGTATCGTATGTAAGTGGTTCATTCGATCGCAAAGTAATCGTAGAAATATGTGGGAGCCATATGAATTTCCAGATTCCTCTATTGGTTATTGTTCGGAGAAGTGTCTCGATCATGTCTTCATAATTCACGAACCGTAGGGAGACACACTTAAGGATTCGACGTTGTTTGAGTAGTTATGGTATTATGAGAAAGAGATCGAATGTTGTTCGGAGTCTCGGATGGGATCCGGGATATCACGAGGTGATCCGGAATGGTCCGGAGAATAAGATTCATATAAGGAAAGTCCCGTTTCGGAGTTCGGGAATGATTCCGGTGTTTTCATCGGGAATGTTCTAGAAGGTTCCGGAATGTCCGGCACTCCGGGGGGGGGGGGAGGGGTACATGAATGTGTCATTACATATTGGAATGATTGCATCATGTACTAAGTGTTCTTGCTGTTCCAAATAAAGGATTAAATTGAATCCTAAAACAGAAAAGTCAAATGTCCAGTTTGAAAGTCAAACGGCTAAAACAAGAAACTGTGGGAAACAAGCAAGAGGAGGTTGAAACCAACTTGGAGGAGGAGTCCCTCTCCTCCAAGCCGGCGGCCAGCCTAGGCCGAGTTGGGGAGGGACTCCCCTCCCCTTCCCTGGCGCGCCAGCCCCTCCACCTATAAAAGGAGGGGCAGGGCCTCCTCCTCCACACACAAGTTCCTATCCTCTAATCTCCGGTTTAGAGCCGTTTTGGTTTAGAGCTTCTAATTGCTTTAGCCTGCGGTTTAGAGCCTTCTAATTGGTGTGTCTAATCTCTAGACCACTAATAGTTCTCTCTCATACTCCACCATACTCGCTCCGGCTTAAGGCGAAGCCCTGCGGGATCTCCCCTCTACTTCCGGTACCACGTCGTTGTGCTGCCGGAATCGCGAGGAGAGTGCTACAACCTCCGCTGCCTGCTGGAACAAGGGAGAGGAAGGTCTTCGTCGAGTACCGAACGTGTGACCGACTGCGGGAGAGCTGCCGGAACGTGGCGCCGGAAGGATCGTCTACGCGATCTTGAGATCGGAAAGAGTACGACTACATCACCCACGAGAATCTGCTCTCGTTAACCGCTTTGGAATCTTCGAGGGTGAGTTCCTCTATCGACTCGTTGCTACAATCTAGTAGATAGATCTTGGCTTGTTTGTTTGTATGCGATAGAAAAATTTTGTTTTCCATGCTGCGAACCCCTACAGTGGTATCAGAGCCGTGTCTATATGTAGATCTGTTGCACGAGTAGAACACAATGGTCATTGTGGGCGTTGATGCTTTTATTGTCGATTGCTTCTTGTGTACTTTGCATCTTGCGGTATGTTGGGATGAAGCGGCCCGGGCTAACCTTACATGACATCGTTCATGAGACTTGCTCCACGCTTGACATGCAACTTGTATTGCATAAGTGGCTTTGCGGGTGCCTGTTTCTCCTAGCATAGTTAAGATCCAATTTACAACGGGTGATTGACAATGCTAGTATCAATGTTGTGGTTCTTGTTCGTAAGTTAGAACGACACTTATTGAAAGCCCCAAACCACGTAAAATATGCAAAGAAAGTAGAAGCGTCTAACTTTGTTTTGCAGGGGTGTGCAGTGATGTGATATGGCCATGATTGTGATTATATTTGATGTATGCAATGTTCCTTATTGTAAGTTGGCAACCGGCAGGAGCCATATGGTTGTCTTTAATTTTTGTTAAGACCCGCGTGTCTATTCAAAGTAGTTGTAATAGTTGAAGCCGGTGGACGACAATCATGGAGAAGCATCATTGACCTTGATGCAATGTCGGTGATGATGGAGATCATGTTCGTGCTTGAAGATGGAGATCGGAAGCACAAAGAAGTAAGGCCACATCATATCACATATTATGAATTGCATGTGATGTTAATCCTTTATGCATCTTGTATTGCTTAGTAGACGACAGTAGCATTATAAGATGATCCCTCATACACATGAATTTCAAGTCATAGAGTGTTCACCCTTAGTTAGCACCGTTGCTAAAGCTTGTTGTTTCGAAGCACCACGTGATGATCGGGTGTGTTAGATTCTACAAGTGTATACAACGTGAGCAAGCCATATTTGCTCATGCGGAAACTAAAGTTTGATCTTGACGAGCCTAGCATGTACAGACATGGCCTCAGGAACACGAATTACCGAAAGGTAAAGCATGAGTCATATAGGAGATATGATGAACATGTTGATTGTTCGCCATTGAAGCTATATCAACTCTCGTGATGATCGGTTTTGATGTGGTGGATTTGGTTCGTGTGATCACTAAAACAATGTGAGGGATGTTGTTTTGAGTGGGAGTTCACCTAGATTAATTTAATTATTAATTAGAACTCAATTTATCATAAACTAAATCAAAGTGAATTTGCATAGTTGTTGTAGTCATTGGCATCCGTTTACCACCTTGCGCTTAGTTATAATTGAGATGATAGAACTATAGAATTCTGGTTAGTTACTTTACGAACTGGTATCGTATTGTTTTTGAAGTGTTAATCTAAAGTTTAAAAGTCCTATTGCAAACTTTCAGTAAGTTTCGGTTACTCCATGAAGTTTAATAATTGGTATTAAAATCAAGAGTAACAATTCCAATGTTAGTATATAAGTATCATGTTTGTCTCCATGATTCTTGATATTCAAAGGATTCTCCTAATATCAAGGTTATCTAAGGATCTGAAAGAGTTGTTTCAGAAACCATGATGTGTGGAAGATATTGTGATATCTGAAACGAAGTTTTGGTTGCAACATGATAGAGTATAATATGGCAAAGTTTATGTTCTCATATTTTGATGAGAATTTGCAAAGGGTTGTAGACACTTGTTGTCCTAATCCTCCAAAAGGTTTTGGATAGCAACATTATACTCGTAATTCATCATTATAAGCTAAAGGTAGTTTGATCATGGACGATTCCATGATAAGGATGAATATTTGATGTAGGTAAAATGTTTACTACACCAAGAGATTACTAAATAAAGGAATTTGAAAGAACACCAAACATTTGATGATGATGATCTACTTCAAGGTGCAAGTCCAAAGACATTGGTATTTAACTATACATGTTTTGGACTATGTGTCATATGTATGACTCCACTAATTGATGTTGATAGATTCTTTCAAACAGAAAAGGAAATACTGAAAGAGAATCTCATAAATATATGGCAGAAAAGAAAAGACTAGAATTTTTCAGTTTAAGTATATAGATGATATACATGTTATGGATATATTCTTTGCTTATTAAACAATGTGGTTATTAAGTATTTGATACTGAATTTGTTGGTGTGAATCGTCATACGAAACAACACAATTCATGAACTACAATGGCCTAAGTAACTAGCAAAATAATATGTGATGATGTTCATCGAGAACAAATAAAGGGTTATTGTGTTGCTCGTTAAACATCAAAGCTTGCCTTCAAGATTTGTTTTATCAGGTATTATGAGAACAAAAGGGTTGTTCAAATAAATTGCCGTAATCCATAAAAGATGGATGATTCACAAATCTCGTTGGAGAAATCACATCCATAAAACTAGTGCTAAAAATGTCGAAAGACAAATTGATTGAAAGATCACTTAGGAAGTGACATCGCCGTTTAAATTATAATGGAAAGAAAACATGAAGAAACTCCATGTGGATGGAATTTTGGAGTCTTCCGATTTTTGATCAAATGACGCTTGTGAAACTTTCCTAGAGATAATTAAAACTTCGTTCATAGGCCAAAAGGGAACGAATGACTAGCTTATTGGAACTTGTACATATTGTTGTACGAAATCCATTATGTGTAGTCAAAAGCGATGGATTTCAACTTCATATGCTTTCTCCGAAAATTTGAGTGAATATATGAATATTTACTTAATAAGGATGAAGTGTGAAACATTTGAAAAGTTCAAGGACTTTCAAGATGAAGTGCAAAATCATTGTAACAAGAATATAAATAGTTTATGATAAGATCATAAAGGAAGATATTTGAGTTACAAGTTTAGCATAATACCTAAGATTTAAGGAATCGTTCCGTGGATTTTCATTTTCCCGAAACACCATAAGAGTATGGAGCGTTCGAGATATGTAATTAAACCTTGTTTGACATGGTAAGATCGAATGTGTAATTCATAAAACTGCCATTATATTTTAAAGATTAAAAGCTTTAGAGACTACCGTTTTTCCACTGAAAAGAGCTCCATCATAATCCGTTGAAATGACACCATATAAAGTTATGGTTTGGGATAAAACCCAAGTTGTCCTTTCTTAAACATTGGTTTGCTATGCATAAGAAAGATGTATGCAACCAAAGTCGGATGAACCTGTCTTTGTATAACTGTTGAGTATTCCTCCATAACACCAGAGACAAAAGTGTTTGTCACTTAGAACGTCAAGTTTCTTTGGGAAGGAATTTTTCGTGAAAAGTTAAGTGGGAGGACAATAGAACTTTGATAAGGTTAAAAGAACCTTAGCTATATGTGCAAAGTTGCGCAGCGCCGAAAAGTGTTCCGGAGGCAGCAACAATGCTCATGGCTCACGTGCCTCAAAGGTTGTGGTCACAGAGATCTAAGTTCCTATTGAAACAAGTAGGTCGGGTAAACAGTCAAATACCAAGATTTGAGGGTTAAATCATTATTTAAGAATAATGAACCGACTACATGCAAAGAAGCGATGATGGACCCTGACTCCGTAAAATGGCATGAAGCCATAAAATCCGTGATAGTTCCATACAAGAGAAATCAAGTTTTGAACTTGAAGGACCCTCGAGAAAGGTGTAAGACCTTACAGTTGTGTTTGGATCTATAAATAAATAGACATGGATGTTGCACATCTATTAAATGGTCGACATGTTGGGAAAGAGTTCACAACAATGTTCAAAGGGTTGACTATGACAAGATTTGATCTTTCATAGCGATATTTAGTCTAGACGGATAAATGTAGCAACCACTACATATAATTTTGTTATATGGTAGTTGAATAAACAAAACAAGTTCTTCTAATAGAATCGTTACCTAGGACATGTGCATAACACGGTTCATAGGGTTTTGTTAATTCAAAGGATGCTAAAAGCATATGCAAACTTCAATGGTTGAAGTGAGCATCGCGGAGTTGGAATCTTCACAATGATGAAATTGTTAAAAGAGTTTAAATTCATCAGAGACAATGAAGATGCTTGCATTTGCAAGAAATTAAGTGGGAGCGCTAAGACATATTTCTAATACATTATGTAGGAGACATATTGTTGATTGGAAGTGATGTATCTTTTTATTAACACAAGATAAGAATTTCATCTCGATGAAAGACTTAGGCAAAACCCAAATATTAGGCATCAATAGACGCTAATATGGTTGTGCCAGAAGTACATAGATAAGATATTGAATGAGTTCAATATAGAAACTACAAGAAAGGTTCTTGTCGCACAGAAAGGATTGAATGAGTTCAATGTTATATTCAAGTGTATTGACATTTGGTAAAGTGAAACAAATAATCAAGTATAGATTGATACTTGATGTATGAAATCACAAAGGGTATTTATATCAATCATACTGTGATATGTACAAATCCAGATATGTCCTATGCTCTAAAAGTTGTGAGCATATACCAGAATGATTCGTAAGATGATCATTGGACAATAGTAAGGATATTCTTATGATCTTTTGGAAGAACTAAGAGTATAATATTTGTAGAAGTGACAAATAGATGGTTAGTTCATTGTAAAAGTACTACATTGATACTAGCTTTGTCACAAAGTACAAATTTAGTTTATCTCAATCTAAACTAAGGGTGGCACAATATAATGGAAAGTGAGTTCCATAATGGATTTGTATGAGTTCCAAAGTTAATACATTGTGATAGATACTACAACAAAAGGCTAAGTATATGACTGCTATTTTAGCAGCAAAAAAAGGCATTTGTGTCAAGTAGTTTGTTATCAAACTAGGTGTAGTTCACAGTGGGATAATACTATGAAGATATATTGTGCGACAATATTATCAACATGTTTTAACCCCAAAGAGCTAAAGGTCACACCGAAAGACCAAATTTATACAAAGCCATCTCATTAGAGAATGAGTGATGCGTATAGACGCAAAGACATGCAATTACACACGGACCTAGAAGTGTCAGATCCAGAGATCAGTTTACCACTAGCAATCGTGTACATACAACACCGGAAAGCCATAGGTGTTGAATACACAAAGGTTTGAAACTAGATTATTGACTCTAGTGCAAGTGGGAGACTGTTGGAGATATGCCCAAGAGGCAATAATAAAGTGGGTTATTATCATATCTTCATACTTATGATAAATGTTTACATACCATGCTATAATTGTATTAACCGGAAACATTAATACTTGTGTGATTTGTAAACTAAAATAAGAGTCCCTAGTAAATCCTCTTGTTAAACTAGCTTGTTGGTTAATATATGATCATGGTTTCCTGATCATGAACATAGAGATGTTATTAACAACAGGGTCATATCATTAGGAGAATGATGTGATGGACATAATCCTATAGATAAGCGTAGCATAAAGATCAAGTCATTTCATTAGTTCAATTGTTATATGCTTTCTGATACATAGTAACCTAATTCCTTCGACCATGAGATCATGCATATCACCTTTACCGGATGGATGCTTTGATGAGATCAAACACCACACCGTAACTGGGTGGCTATAAAGGTGGCATTGAGTGTTCGGAAAGTATTGGTTGAAACACATGGATCAAGAGTGGGATTTGTCCATCCATATGACAGATAGATATACTCTGGGCCCTCTCGGTGTAATGTCATCCAATTAGCTTGCAAGCATGTGACTGGATCACAAGGGATCACATATCACGGGAACGAGAAAATAGTACTTATCGGTAACGAGGTTGAACTAGGTATGCAGAGATACCGACGATCATAACCTCGGATAAGTAAACTATCGTGAGACAAAGGGAAATTGGTATCGTATGTAAGTGGTTCATTCGATCGCAAAGTAATCGTAGAAATATGTGGGAGCCATATGAATTTCCAGATTCCTCTATTGGTTATTGTTCGGAGAAGTGTCTCGATCATGTCCGCATAATTCACGAACCGTAGGGAGACACACTTAAGGATTCGACGTTGTTTGAGTAGTTATGGTATTATGAGAAAGAGACCGAATGTTGTTCGGAGTCTCGGATGGGATCCGAGATATCACTAGGTGATCCGGAATGGTCCGAAGAATAAGATTCATATAAGGAAAGTCCCGTTTCGGAGTTCGGGAATGATTCCGGTGTTTTCATCAGGAATGTTCTAGAAGGTTCCGGAATGTCCGGCACTCCGGGGGGAAGGGGTACATGAATGTGTCATTACATATTGGAATGATTGCATCATGTACTAAGTGTTCTTGCTGTTCCAAATAAAGGATTAAATGGAATCCTAAAACAGAAAAGTCAAATGTCCAGTTTGAAAGTCAAACGGCTAAAACAAGAAACTGTGGGAAACAAGCAAGAGGAGGTTGAAACCAACTTGGAGGAGGAGTCCCTCTCCTCCAAGCCGGCGGCCAGCCTAGGCCGAGTTGGGGAGGGACTCCCCTCCCCTTCCCTGGCGCGCCAGCCCCTCCACCTATAAAAGGAGGGGCAGGGCCTCCTCCTCCACACACAAGTTCCTATCCTCTAATCTCCGGTTTAGAGCCGTTTTGGTTTAGAGCTTCTAATTGCTTTAGCCTGCGGTTTAGAGCCTTCTAATTGGTGTGTCTAATCTCTAGACCACTAATAGTTCTCTCTCATACTCCACCATACTCGCTCCGGCTTAAGGCGAAGCCCTGCGGGATCTCCCCTCTACTTCCGGTACCACGCCGTTGTGCTGCCGGAATCGCGAGGAGAGTGCTACAACCTCTGCTGCCTGCTGGAACAAGGGAGAGGAAGGTCTTCGTCGAGTACCGAACGTGTGACCGACTGCGGGAGCGCTGCCGGAACGTGGCGCCGGAAGGATCGTCTACGCGATCTTGAGATCGGAAAGAGTACGACTACATCACCCACGAGAATCTGCTCTCATTAACCGCTTTGGAATCTTCGAGGGTGAGTTCCTCTATCGACTCGTTGCTACAATCTAGTAGATAGATCTTGGCTTGTTTGTTTGTATGCGATAGAAAATATTTGTTTTCCATGCTGCGAACCCCTACACCTTTGATAGATGGTCTATTCTTATTGAATCTCGATTGTAGTAATACACACATTAATAACATTGAAGCTAAACGTTTGAGATTGAGTGATAACTCGACCTATATGTGGCACTATCGTCTTGGTCATATTGGAGTGAAGCGTATGAAGAAACTCCATTCCGATGGACTTCTTGAATCACTTGATTTCGAATCACTTGAAATATGCGAAGCATGTCTGATGGGTAAAATGAATAAGACTCCATTTTCTGGTATGATGGAGCGAGCTACAGACTTGTTGGAAATCATACATACCGATGTGTGTGGTCCAATGAGTGTAGCATCGCGCGGTGATTATCGCTATGTTCTTACCTTCACGGATGACTTGAGTAGATATGGGTATATCTATTTCATGAAACATAAGTCCAAAACTTTCGAGAAGTTTAAGGAATTTCAATGTGAGGTAGAGAATCAACGTAACAAGAAGATTAAATTTCTATGATCTGATCATGGAGGTGAATATCTAAGTTACGAGTTCGGCGAGCATTTGAATAAATGCGAAATACTTTCACAATTGACACCGCCGGGAACACCACAACGTAATGGTGTGTCCGAACGTCGTAATCGAACTCTCTTAGATATGGTTCGTTCTATGATGTCACTTACAGATTTACCGCTATCATTTTGGGGTTATGCATTAGAAACAGCCGCATTCACTTTAAATAGGGCACCATATAAATCCGTTGAAACGACACCGTATGAATTATGGTTTGGGAAGAAACCTAAATTGTTGTTCCTTAAAGTTTGGGGTTGCGAAGCTTACGTAAAGAAGTTACAACCCGAAAAGCTTGAACCCAAAGCGGAAAAATGCGTCTTCATAGGATACCCAAAGGAAACTATTGGGTATACCTTCTATCATAGATTCGAGGGTAAAATCTTCGTTGCCAAGAATGGATCCTTTCTAGAGAAGGAGTTTCTCTCGAAAGAAGTGACTGGAAGGAAAGTAGAACTCGACGAGGTTGTTGAACCTTCTCTCGAACTTGCGAGTAGCGCAACACCGGAAGTAGTTTCTATGGCGTCTACACCAATAAGAGAGGAAGCTAATTATGTTGATCATGAAAATTCGGTTGAAGTTACTACAAAGCCTCGCAGGTCAACGAGAACTCGTACCACTTCTGATTAGTATGATCCCGTTATGAGTGTCATGTTGGTGGATAACACCGATGACCCTGCAACATATGAGGAAGCGATGATGAGCCCAGATTCCAATAAATGGCAAGAAGCCATGAAATCCGAGATTGGATCCATGTACGAAACCCAAGTATGGACTTTGGTGGACTTACGGGATGGCCGGAAGGCTATCGATAACAAATGGATTTTCAAGAAGAAAACAAATGTTGATGGTAATGTTACTGTCTATAAAGCTCGACTTGTCGCAAAAGGGTTTCGACAAATTCAAGGAGTTGACTACGATGAGACTTTATCACCGGTAGCGAAGCTAAAGTCTGTGAGGATTATGTTAGCAATCGCTGCATATTATGATTATGAGATATGGCAGATGGATGTCAAAACGACGTTCCTCAATGGAGACATTGATGAAGAGTTGTATATGGTACAACCCAAAGGTTTTGTCGATCCTAAAGATGCTAACAAGGTATGCAAACTTCAATGGTCCATTTATGGATTGAAGCAAGCATCCCGGAGTTGGAATTAACGTTTTGATAAGGTGATCAAAAGCTTTGGTTTTATACAAACTTATGGAGAAGCTTGTATTTACAAGAAAGTGAGTGGGAGCTTTGTAGCATTCTTAATACTATATGTAGATGACATATTGTTGATTGGGAATGATGTAGACCTTCTTAATAGTGTCAAGGATTATTTGAATAATAGTTTTTCAATGAAATATCTTGGCGAAGAAGCTTACATATTAGGCATAAAGATTTATAGAGATAGATCTAGACGCCTAATATCATTGTCACAGAGTACATATTTGGACAAAGTTCTAAAGAGGTTTGGAATGGAAGATAGCAAGAAAGGGTTCTTGCCCATGTTGCCCAATACGACCTTGAGTAAAACTCAAAGTCCTTCAACGACAGAAGATAGAGAAAGGATGAGTAAGACTCCCTATGCCTCAGCCATAGGATCTCTTATGTATGCCATGCTATGTACTAGACCCGACATTGCATATGTTGTTAGTTTGACTAGAAGATATCAAAGTGATCCAGGAGTGGATCATTGGACAGCGGTCAAAAACATCCTTAAGTACTTGAGAAGAACTAAGGATATGGTTCTTTCTTATGGAGGTGATGAACAACTCGTTGTTAATGGTTACACCGATGCTAGTTGGAACACGGATCCGGATGATTCTAAATCTCAATCTGGATACGTATTTACTTTGAATGGTGCACCAGTTAGCTGGAGGAGTGCAAAGCAAAGCGTTTTCGAGAGATCTTCAACTGAATCGGAATACATAGCTGCTTCGGAGGCTTCACAAGAGGCGGTATGGATGAAGGAGTTCATTACAGAGCTCGGTGTGGTTCCAAGTGCGCTGGACCCAATGTCTATCTATTGTGATAACATGGGCGCCATAGCCAATGTGCAAGAACCAAGATCACACAAGAATCTGAAGCATATCAAGCTACGTTTTCACACTATTAGAGAGCATGTCCAAGATGGTGACATAAAGATTTGCAAAGTACACACAGATCTGAATGTGGCGAATCCGTTGACTAAACCTCTCCCGAGGGCAGAACATGACCAGCACCAAACCGCCATGGGTGTTCGGTATATTACCATGTAATCTAGATTAGTTGACTAGTGCAAGTGGGAGACTGTTGGAGATATGCCCTAGAGGAAATAATAAAAGTGGTTATTATTATATCTTTGTGTTTATGATAAATGTTTACATTCATGCTATAATAGTATTAACCGGAAACATTAATACTTGTGTGATTTGTAAACTAAATTAGAGTCCCTCGTAAAGCCTCTTTATAATACTAGCTTGTTGGTTAATAGATGATCGTGGTTTCTCGATCATGAACATTGAGATGTTATTGACAACCAGATCATATCATTAAGAGAATGGTATGATGGACATACTCCTATAGATAAGCGTAGCATAAAGATCAAGTCATTTTAATAGTTCAATTGCTATAAGCTTTCTGATACATAGTAACCTAATTCCTTCGACCATGAGATCATGCTAATCACCATCACCAGAAGGATGCTTTGATGACATCAAACACCACACCGTAACTGGGTGGCTATAAAGGTGGCATTGAGTGCTCGGAAAGTATGGGTTGAGGCACATGGATCAAGAGTGGGATTTGTCCATCCATATGACGGATAGATATACTCTGGGCCCTCTCGGTGGAATGTCATCCAATTAGCTTGCAATCATGTGACTGGCTCACAAGGGATCACATATCACGGGAAAGAGAAAAGAGTACTTATCGGCAACGAGGTTGAACTAGGTATGAAGAGATACTGACGATCATAACCTCGGATAAGTAAACTATCATGAGACAAAGGGAAATTAGTATCGTATGTAAGTGGTTCATTCGATCGCAAAGTAATCGTAGAAATATGTGGGAGCCATATGAATTTCCAAATTCCTCTATTGGTTATTGATCGGAGAAGTGTCTCGGTCATGTCCGCATAATTCACGAACCGTAGGGAGACACACTTAAGGATTCGATGTTGTTTAGTAGATATGGAATGTTAGTAGGGATATCGAATGTTTTTTCGGAGTCTCGGATGTGATCCGGGATATCACGAGGAGATCCAGAATGGTCCGGAGAATAAGATTCATATAAGGAAAGTCCGATTCCGGAGTTCGGGAATGATTTCAATGTTTTCATCGAAGAGGTTCTAAAAGGGTCTAGAAGGTTCACCGGACCGGAAGGGGAATGGTCCATGAATGTGTCATGGATAAGTGGAATGAATGGATCATATCCTAGGTCACTTGGTGTGGGCATTTGCAAGAGAGAATTAAAGCTCTAAATTGAAAGTCAAACGGGAAGTTTGAAAAGTCAAACTGGAATAATGGTTTCCTAGTGGAAAAAGAAACAAGTCCTTCTATCAATCCAACTTGGGTTTGGGTTTGGATTCAAACCCACCCCTCCCAAGGCTGCCCCCCTCTCATAAATAGAGGGGGAGGGCTGCCCCAACAACACAAGCCCTAGCCCCTCTACCCGTGCGTCGCCGCCGCTGCCCCGCCGCCGCCGTGCCCCCGCCGCCTCGCGCCGCCGCCGGTTCGTCACTGCCGCCCTAACCGCCGCCGACACCTCCTCCTCCTCCCGATCTTCTAAACCCTAGATCACCAGGAAACCCTAGATCCACCATAACTTGCACCGGCTTAGGCGAAGCCTGCGGGATCTACCTCTACTTCCGACACCACGTCGTCGTGTTGCCGGAATCGCAAGGGGATAACTACAACCTCCGCTGCCTGCTGTAACAAGGGAGAGGAAGGTCTTCATCGAGTACCGAACGCGTGACCAATTGTGGAAGAGCTGCCGGAACGCAGCGCCGGAAGGATCGTCTACGCGATCTTGAGATCGGCAAGTGTACGACTACATCACCCACGAGAATCTGCTCTTGTTAATCGCTTTGGAATCTTCGAGGGTGAGTGCTTCTATCGACTCGTTGCTACAATCTAGTAGATAGATCTTGGCTTGTTTGTGTGCATGTGGTAGAAATTTTTTGTTTTCCATGCTATGAACCCCTACACTAATGTGTAATGGTATTACTTTGTTTCCCACCCGCACGAAAGTGCCTGGTGGGCACCTTTGAACCGTTTCTATGCGGGTTTGGCGGGAATCGCTAAAACTTGCATAGGACCGATTCGAGGGTGTTACAAAGTGGTATCAGAGCTCAACAGTTGCGATATCTCACTGGTCCAACCTATAGGATAATGTAGCTAACGGACGTTGTAGAGTGTCAAAACTATTTTGGAAAATCGGTTGGATAGATATGGTTAGGTATGCTTTTACTCCTTACCTTCATGCTATTATCATCTTACCTTCGCGTGTTTTGAATATGCTCTCTTACCTTTTCTTCGAGTCCAGGAATTCTCGTGGTTGGGTTTCCATCGTACCTTCAGGGTTTCGATTCCTTCCTATTATAACAGTGCTTTGATATCCGGTATTCATGCTATCTGAGGAATTTTCCTCTGCTTTATCATTCAGTGGACCTAAAATTCACTAATTTTTTCTTTGTATCTTCCGGTGTTCTCCTTCGCGACGACGTCATCTATATCAGATCTTATCATACAAAATATATTTTGCCGCGAATTAAACGGGGTTGTGCGCCAAGGCACACCCCTAAATCTAGTATCTTCTTATTCTTGAAGATGTAGGGCGCTTGGCTGCCGTCAATCAACCGATTTCCATGTCCTTCCACTTGCAACCAAGTTGAGAGGGAAATCAAGCCTATGGAAAATTCATGAATTTGGAGAGCATTGGATGAACACAAACCAAATGAGAAAAAAAGATGAACTCGAGAGATTTATACAAGGGAATATTATATACCGTATAAAAATTGACGAGTAATAGGTTGGGAATAAACAAATCAGGGCTTCCTCCTCCATTAATTTCAGGCAAAAGGCTAGAAATCGTAACAAGACGCTAGAGCGCCATGATTGGGGAGGAAAACAAGGAGCGAGAGTTGCAAATAGAATATGAAGGAAGCGAACGGGGGTAGAACACGATCGGTCAGGAGCTGTGCATAGTTGCCATGGGCTTGTTCGTATGTAGGAGTAGCAGTAATGGGCTAACATGCTAATTAATTGGTTGACTAACCTATACATGGGTTGGGGCCCCTGGCACTTCGGGGGCCCTGTGCGGGTGCACCAGTTGCACATGCTCAGGCCGGGCCTATGTGCATGTGTAGTTGGTTCATATGTACTTCAATGATTAAGCTTGTGTGGTAGCGTATCAGTTATGGGGTGGATTTTACACTTCAATTTGAGCATGTTGTATAATGGACTACAATTAGACTTACCTAGTCCCAATGAGAGGTGAAACAAATGTGGCATCCATGTATAAGGCAAACATTGCTACGATGCTTAATTCTGTACATACTAGTTCTCATCCTTTTAACAGATTTACCTTATGTCTGACAACTGTGATATGTTTATGAGTTCTATTAGCCGCATGCAACGATGACTACTACTTTGTTCATACGATGCATGCTTCACACCGTTGATATGATGCACACATATCTTGATTATTGTGATTAATTTGGTAATTTGTTATATAACATGAGTCTTGATGAGTTCAAGCATACCATAGTTTTATCATACACGCTAAGCTAATGACACCGAGTCATTCCCCGAGAATCTTGAGGTCAAGTATGTGGATGGCTGAATGGCAAAGGCACAACAACTGAAGTATGTGATGAAGTGGACATCTCCTTTGTCCACATTCATCTTCACCAAGACGCGGCATAGTGTGAGACTATTGCAAAATTGACAAGGGGTTTAAATTGGTTCATCTCATTGTTGTGCAAAGGTGTTATTTGAGTATAGTGTCCTTAAGGTGGCAACCACTTTGATGTATAATCATCTTCAAAAGTGGAGCTAGAGGTGGTTTAGGGTGATCAATCTTAGATATCTTAGTTAATCTAGATGATGTGTGCAAATCTACACCATACTCTTGTAGGTTGAGCATTACTCCACACCGAGCGAGGCTGATTAACATCGTTGTTTCACCTGTTGCTCTAACCATTCATTATGAGTTGAAGATAAACTTATACATTGTCCTCCAATACTAGGTTCACCCAAAGATAGTGATTTTCTGAACAAGCCGTTTAAAAAGTATGTTCATATGTAAACCATCTTCTCTTCTAGAATGGCTATAGACAGGTTGACATGCGCTCTAGTGACCCACTAGGTGCCCTTGCACGGGAGTATTTGATAATCAAGATGTTGAGACCATTATCCTTGATTGTGCTAATAAATCAATTCAGGATCCACCAATCAGGATGACGTGTGTGTGTGTCTTCAAGAACATGACTGAGACTGTGAAGGAAGTGGTTGGTGCCATTAGGGAGAGCAAGTTAGTTGGAGGTACAAACTAATCTATATAGATGTGTCATGGATGCTTAGGGTTTCAATGAGGTGCATTAATAGCCGCTACGAACCACCCCTTAGAGAACAAGTACAAGGAGCCAACTATGTTCATTGAACACCGCTTACATATGCCTCTTTAGACTAGTCACAATGGTGAGTATCATGCATATGATATTAGTATATGATACCATCTTCGCAATGCTAGTATCATAGACTTGGTGTATTTATTGTTTTGTAGAATCTCAATGTAAAATTGTATACAAGATTTATTTGAGATCATTTTTCCTAGTTTTATGTGCTATGATACCGTATCTACCTATGATACTAACTCAATCTCTTTTATCATTAATTACAGTGACACATAAGCATTTTGCATGCATGTAATGCATGACATGACACTACCTATGATACCCCCATTGGGCCTAGTCTTAGAATCTTCTTGGGCAAACACATATACGACTAAGTGTAGTGCTTATAGACTTTTAATTTTGTGGTGTTGCAGATTTTGTGAGGTGGTGCCTGGGTTTTAATCGCGAAATACATTTTTAGATAGATATGATGCCACGATTGGATAGACTAGTACTCACAAGACCTTAGTATACTAGTCTATGAGCACAACATTATAGATATGTTTTGTTAATGGTAAAAGCGGAAAGTGTCTTTGACCCCAAGCTTCAGTGCTCTATTTATTTTAAAAAATCAAAATCATATTTACAAGTTTTATAGAAAATAAAAATAGTTCTGAACGTAATCAAGGTTGTATTCTACAAGTATGCAAAATCGCAACATGAAATTTTTTTTATTGGGGCTACATAAGAACCATAAAATCGGATAGAGTTTGTATTGAAAAATACATGGACAGCCATACTTTTGTTATTTTTTGTATAGCTCAAAATACAAAGAATTTGAAATTGATACTATGCACTTCGTGAGAAAATCATTAGCTACTCCATCTGTTTCAAAATATAAGATATTTTAGCCTTTTTTAAAACTCATTTATCTAAACGACTTTTAGTGTGTAGGTTTGGAACAAAATGGTTGAACATATACATAAAATGCGTCTAGATACTTGTATTTTAGAAAAAACCTAAATTATCATATATTTTGAAACGAAGGGAGTACATCTTGGTATATTTAAAAGAACTCGTAAATATGATTTTTATTTTTTTTTAAAGATGCTATAGAGCCAAAAAAATCTACAAAATAGGCAGATGATATAGATCCGAGGAAAAATAATATTGTCAATGTCCAATGCAGAAATGATTATAAAAGTAGAAAATTAGTAACAAATCCCATTGTTCAGTGGTTCGATGAGAAAGAGAGAAAATTGAAAAAAAAGACTACATATATGCACCCGGTGGTATCCATATAATTAGTTGTTTATTCTACTAATTTATTCCTTGGTCCTTCTGTCGGGTCATCTCCTTTGTAATGAATACACACTCGCTATGCTTCAGCATGGTCCACATGCATCAGCCTTTTTTCTGAAGAAGCGCTACGCGAATAAGTGAGACGGTTCTAGAACATCGGGAGACAGCTCCGACGTACTATTCACAGCGAATCCCATTGTTTTCGATGTTGGATTTAGAAGACCAAGTGCTGAAATTAACGCGTTAGGGACAATTCTAAACTAACACATTATATAGTGGTATAGATATATGGTTCTAAGCCAACAAATATTTCGCTTTACGACACACATGCACCGAGACACCCTGCACCATGCGTCAAATCTAGATTTTATTTTTCTCGAGAGAGCGTGTGGAATCTACTAGAATTTGAAGGTACAACCACCCTTCCATCTTTGGTTCTGCCGTGGCCTCTTTCGTCCCTGCCGCCTGCCACTGTTTCAGTGACAAATCAACGCCCACGCGCCCATCCGTACACCACCCCCGCTCGTCCCCCACCTCCCCGGCCGATGGCGAGCCCGCGCCTCCTCTTCCTCCGCAGGATCCTCTTGGCCGCCGCCGCCTTCAGCGTCTGCCTCCCCTCCTCCGTCTCCGCCATCCGGTGAGCGAGATCCGTTCCCCGCCTCCCGGTCCAGTATCGCGTCCTAGAAATTCAAATGCTCTCTTCGTCGCTGTTCATAGCTCTAAATTATTCATGTATCCATCGTCGTCTCGCTGTTGACTTCTTTCGTGTTTTGCTGCGGTCTGGCGCGGTTGGACGCCCTTACCAGTTGCCGGGTGGCATAATTTGCTGCTGTATATGTTTTCATTTACTGTCACGGTATCAGACTAAATGATTACACAAGATACTTTAGGAAAATGACAAGCATTGAGCTAAATATAGTGTAATAATTCTTTTCAAATGGTGCTTCATGCCAGGGCAGAGGTTCCATTGCGCATTGCACCATCCATGATTATCAGTGTTTCTCCATTCTAGTGTTAACATGTTCAGCTTTTGTCATCCTGGATGCAATTTCACTAAATCTGATGACAGAACTTGATTTCAAGTCTTGTTCAGGAAGGACATCGGTTTAGATGCACCCATCATGTGCAGGAGAACTGTTCAAGGGCGGCATTTGATATCAGATGATAATGGTAGTACCCATGGGGCGCCTCTATCTTGTTTATACTGTCTCGTAAACTCGTGCCCCCTTGTAGTTCTTTCCCCTCTAACAGAACACATTCTTTATAGGTTATGTATGTTCTGCCCTTTCAATCGATCCTTGGTCTCGCTGCTGCCCAAGAACAGGAGAACGCTTTTCCTGTCAGTGAGTCTCTTGCCTTCTGTTGCACGAATATCAATAAAAGCAGCGCGTCGTACAGACATGGCAACATTTTAATCTAAAACAGTTCATGACACCATTCAGGGGCTGCAACCTTGATTTACAGTGCTGCAACTCTTACGAGTATTGTGTTTCTTGCTGCTTGAATCCTGCTAGGGTAAATTCTTACTTCTAGTACTTGATTTTGGTGTAAGAATATTGAACAGATAAGTTATTTCCTAAGTTGTTTACTCATCCTTCTGACAGACCAAGGAAGGAGATGTGCAGAAGTTGAAGGTAGCTAAGCCAGTTACTGCTGGTAAGATGCTTGTAGTTATTGTTTGGTGTACCGTGAAAGCTTTAATGTGCTGGAAGAAGTTTACAGCTTGTTATTCTTTAGGAACATACACCGACATCTTCGATTTCTGCATGGGAAGATGCCGCCATAGTTCCGCAAGCGTGGTACTGGTTCCTTCTCAGGCTAATATGATTGTTTCAGGACACCCTTTACATGCATATGTGAAATAAGAAACAGTGGTTCAGTGTATTTTCATCCTCATAGTGTCTTGTTTCGTTGGGAATCTAGCATGTTACAAATACAGCAATTACAAGTTAAAATTCTTTGGTAAATAACTTCTTTTTTCAATATAAACTGTTCTTTGAATCTGCCAGGTCCATGAAAATGCTTATGCGAGTGATTTCCATCACTGCTTCATGATGCAGCAAAATTCATCGAGTAAGCATTGTATTCTTGCATCTTGGCTAAATTACCACATTCTCTAGTTATAGCATACATTCCAATCATTTCTGGTGCACCTAAATTATCTTGATAATGCTACCTATTATTTCCTCACGAGATTCAAATTTAACCCCCACTAAGTGTGGATAGGAGCCAAGCTCCACTTGGCTCAGCTTGTTGCTACATGCTATTAGCCATAATAAGTAGTGGCTAGCCCAGTTCAGAAAGGCCAAGCCTATTCACTTTGGTTCATCCGCTTGAATTTGACAGACTGTATAGCAGCAGCCAGCACTAGCCACACTGAAATCAAATATGTGAGGTATGCTACAATTGGAAACTGTCACTGATGCTGGTGAAGATAACTTCTGTGCAGCACTTCTGGATGTGAAGCTAGCAAATTTCTGAATTTATGTGAGAACCTAAAGATAAAATATGTGGATCCAGACTTAGTCTCAAGATCTGAGTTTCAAAAGTTTGGCAGCCCTAACCATTTATACAGAAATATTTGGAGTATAATTTGACATCAAGCAAGAAACAAGAGGTCACCACATCATGGGCATAGCTGGGCCCATAGAGAGGGCACATAGCAGATTAGATATCTGTTAGCATTTCATCTGTTTGATCGATTCAGTTCATCACCTCCCTACCTGTTAGTTAGATTCAATCAATTAGTTATCTTCTGTTAGAGATCCATATGCCGTACTTGATTGGAGCCGATAATAATGCTTGGGGTAGGGAGATTTTCTGGAGTTTGACAGACTGTATGAGAACCTGAGATTTCCTGATGTTGGAGCGGAAAAATCCTTTTTTTAATTTCTTGGGTATGTGGGAGTTAACAAGGACCTCTGATGAGTTTCTTTTTAGTTTCAAGCTTAATATGATCTGAGCGCAGTGCTCACACTGTCACATCCGTTTATGCATTAGGAAATGATTATGTATAGCTATTTAACAGGATCAACTGAACTAAACTGTGGATCAAGGGACTGCAATTCAAGGTTGGCTGGCATTAATGTCCTTTTGGGGAGGTAAGGAACTTCAGTTTAAGCTCTCTGTAGGACGGTGACTGATGTCCATGGGAAATGCTTTATGAAATCACACTTGAAATTCAGGCAGGGGGAATCGTGTACTTCTGTGTGCGGAGCAAAAGGACAATCATGTGTTCCAAGCAAGCTTTCGGAGCTGAACAAATGTGAGATGTAAGTCTGTTTAAAACATCTTAACCAAAATTTTGAAACGGAGGTAGTAATATGTGAATGTAAAATATTACTGTGTGATGACTAGTCAAGTAGCCACTTTTATTGTGAGTGAAAGTGCTTTAAGGAAACAATGACGTTTTTGCATGATTGCACAGTTCACACTGACCCAGTTAGTTGTTTTGTTGAATAGTCTGCAGTAGATTGCTCTTTAGATGAAAGTTGACGATGAACGATATTTTGAGTTGATATGAACAGGTGTTTAAAGTTGAGCCAATATTTACACCGGTTTTGAGCCAGCCGGTTTTAAAGCAGGCCCTGATTTCAATCATCTGTTTTGCTCGGTCCTAGGGCCACGGAGGTTGCTTGCTGTTCACGATTACTCAACTTGAATATGGAAGCATTCTCGTTGTTGGAGAAGTTTTATATATCCACAGCCATCCAAGTTCTGATATTATCAGCTACTCCCCCTGTTCACTAATTTAAGACCTTTTAGATATTTCAAAGTGGACTAGATACACTAAAAAATGAGTGAACCTATAACTAAAACATGTCTATATACATGCGTTTTAGAAAAAGGCTAGAATGTCTTATGATAGTGAACGGAGGGAGTACTTCCTACTTGATTAAATGAAACAATTCTAGCAATATCTTATATAGTAGAGTAATAGAATCTAAGAAAGCACCTTATATCTTGATACACGTTTGCAGCTTATTTTGTGCAGAATCTAAATCTTTATTCTGTAGATTTCATATCATGTGTAATAGCCAAACTAAAGCATTGAATCATGTTTCAACATAAAAAATAGTATTACAGTGCTTATAAATAATTAGTGACAGCAGTTCTGTTAACCTGTAGATTCTTCAGGAAAAATAAATCATTCTGGATCCAAGATGAGGCTTTGCTTTTACTAGTTTGATTTAGGTTGTTCTGTCAGTAACTTAGTTTATGATTTCATCATTCTTCTAGGATTTCTAAATATCAGTATGCTTTTTTTTTGTGATAAATATCAGTACGCTTGCTTATGGTTCTTACAATGGAACCATCTCCGACACACTTTTATTTAAAACAAATTCTGTCATGATGCAAATCAGAACAAATACACTTTGGCCAGGGTCTTATTCGAAATGGAGCTGTGTTGACCTTTTTTCCTGATTATTTATCAATTTAAGAAAAAAAACGAACATTTGTTTGCTCATGTTTTATTGTTGAAACCAGTTTGCAGAAATATATGAGATGCAAAAGTGGCTGCTTTCCCAGTCTTGGACCAGACCAACCTGCTGAAGTTGTAGATGAAGCTCCAACAAATTTGGTACGACTAATACATATTTATGTTTTTTGACCACATGAACACTGTTAAGAGGCTCTTCTAGAAAAAATTTCCATTACAGTTTTTTATGCACATGCAATCTTTCTCGTGCATACTTCTGGCCATATCCCAACTCAAAAGTGTCTTCTCTTCTAACCATTCCTTAAAATAGTAAACGGGCATGACTTTTTTCAATATGTTTATCTCCACAATGTTATTTCTTGGCCATCTCCACTGAAGATATGCTGGAGTTGACTTGTATGCGTGTAATTTAAGAAGGCTGATATTAGATACTCACCATTTATACTAACAATTCTGTGCTGAGAACTAGCCCTGATAATATCATTTTCCCTGAGCCCTTTTGATCTGAGCTAAGTGGCAGACTGATCTAGGCAAAGGAATCAAACACAAGCAGTTTAGCACAATATAATACACATGACTTCAATCCCTTAGTTGTATCTTGCTGTGGCTACAGATACACTGTTTTCTTGGATGATCAAAATCACGATTATTTAGAAAGCTTAATCTATTATTTTGGGGAAACACACATGCGCCACATGCACAAAGTCATTTTTCTTTAGACCTCTTGGTGTTCAGATTTCAGAGGGAACCAAACACATCATGACCTGCAAAATAAATTGACCATTTATCTTTGAGCCTAAAAAGAATGGAAAACACGCTTTGTCACCCTCAATAGTTTTCTGCCAAATGATCTTTGTTGAACTAACTAAATTTAGATTCCTAGTCATCAATTTGAAGTTTCTTAAACTATGCGGAATTTGAAGGCTTACTCAAAACATTTCGGTGAAGGACCTAGATATGATTGTTGTCTTGACCCTGATGAAGTGCAGTGTTCATTTTGGTTGCATAGAAACATCAAAAGCTAAGATGGTGAGGCCATATCTCATCTACGATATTTGTACACAAGTTGACCTGGTTGGGTGTTCATCCAACCTTGCCATTGTCGAGATATGGGTCAGCGGAGAAGACTTTTCTGGCTGCAGCAGCTACCAAGAATTATTCTCTCAATCTCGAAGCACTATCAGTTTAGTGAAAGAACTTTGGCCAACCTGTCACGTGCATTGCTTGGTTAATATCTGGAAACCAGGGATAGGGCACTTTGCCCTTATCTACCTGCAATCAGGGTCTAATTGATGGCGTGGTTGGAGAGGCTATTATGCGCTAGTTTGTGTCTTTGATCAATTCATTGCTTAATCATAATGGAGTACATGGTGTCCCTTGCCTAAGAAACTGACATCCAACTAAAAAAAATCTCTAATTGAAAGGAAACTAATTAGTCTATCTTTATTCTCCTACCTATTACTGTCTCTCTCAACTTCCTAAACAGCTGGCGGTTCGCGCTATCTTGGCGCCTTCTTTTCAGTGAAAATGACACGCTTCCAGGCGTCTTCGAGGAGAAATGCCGGTTCTGCCACATGGCATATCAGTTTTGAGTATTGGATCCAGGCCAGGGACCAGGGAAGAAAAAGGAAATTTTTGCCCTTGGTTTCAAGTTCTCCTTTTTCTAAAAAAAAAATATATGGTAGAGAGCCAAGCATGTCTATTTCAATAGATTTCCATAACTGATGCTTGCATTTTCTTTTTTGGGAAAATGCAAAAAGCCTTGCTTCTTGATGCATTGTTAGCAGAAAGTTATGTACACACGAGGCCACGAGAAGCCAACACCACAGAGTTACAACGCGAGACCCTACGTGCCGATGCTTGCATTACTCTGTGTGTGTGTGCCTTTTGGTGGAGTGCTTGTACTGGAAATGACTAAGTGTGGTAGCAAATAGACTTAAAGCTTGAAACTAATTTTCTTCTGGCCACTGTTTCAGAATCCAGGAGCGTGCTTGTACATGCAGATGGATGAGCGCCTCACATGTGATGGCTCACATCAACATACCCGAAGGCTCTGTCCTTGTGCATGAAATGGGAGAAATATAGCAGCAGTCATAAGAGCGGTAATTTTTCTCTCGACTGGCGTATTGGATTTTACAAATTATCTAATTGCCAATGCCACCAAATTTGTTGTCGGTCACATTAATAATTCACTTTCCAGGAAACAAGTGGAGATGATGTGCTGAAAACTGATGGCTCTCTATTATGGACAACCTTCTTTCTACCTGGTGGTTCCCTCAAAATGACACAGGCCATTTCTGCACCGTATTTCAGATGGCGTATCATGGAGAAAAAGGGAATAAGAGTTACCTGCGTCTTCCCATGGCATTTTCATGCATCAGTAATGCCTAGCTCCACCTCCATTGCATGCCATCAATCGCAGGAAGCACAGCATCCATGCTTTCGCCATATTTATATTTTAGCTCTGTCTAGTGTAGGCTGTTTATTCTTTGCATGTGTAGATGCAACGATAAGTGTGCAGAGCAAACAGCTTCTCAAACATTTATCTTTATAATATATATCTTGTCACAAATCTCCATGCATGTTTAGTACAAAACAACCAAAAGGAACTACAGAAACATGACTTCTTAAACCAACTGCACCATGCCAGCATCACAGAGTTCCATGCGCTTTGCGTGCTCCTTAAAAGGAGTAGTCAGGCTTGAAGTCTGTCATAATCTTTGGCCTCACCCTCACTTTGCTATCATCCTTGCTCTCACCAGGGCTGCTGCCTGCGTCGTTGTTGTCCCCTTCCGCTGCTTCGTCTTCTGGGCAGTCAAAGGCAGGGTGAGTGAATATGTTCTCCATGAGCCGTGTCCCTCTGAGGGCATTGGTGAGAGGCAGGTGGCCCTCGGGCGTGTCATCGTTCAGCTCCCATATGAACTCGTCAGGGAAAGCCCTGTAGTTGAACTGCACCACCTCGGTGTCCAGCTTCTTCATCCATCCGATCTTGATGAAGAGGCGGGTGTAGTCGCGCGCCGACTTCTCCCAAATGCGCCGCTGCACGCTGTACCCGAACTTGCCGTTGCTGTGCTCCATCCAGAGCGTGTCCATGGCGCGGAGGTCCTCCACGGAGATGAACTGGACCTCTGAGAAGAAAACATACCCTCGGCGACGGGCAGCCTCGCCAGCGAGGTGGATGAGGAGCGCGCGGGTGGTCTCGTCGGCCTGGCGGTAATCCCCCTGCGCGAGCTGCTGGCCCAGGAGCTCCAGGGAGGGGGTAGGGGGCGAGGTTGTGGCGGCGGCCGCAGTCGGAGCTGCGGTGGACGCTGTGGTCACCGAGGAGGAGCTGCTGGTGAAGAGCTTGAAGGAAATGCTGCTGCTGGCGTTGGTGGTGAGCCTGAGGGCTGCGGCAGGGGAGCCTTCATGGGCTGTGCCGTTGAGGAAAGAATGGTGGTGCTGAAGAAGGAAGGATTGCGGAGAAGCGTTTGCCATGGCAGGGGGCTGAGGATGGATGGGGGAGGGGAGGAAAGGGAGGGAAACGATGATGATAAAGGAGTGGATGGGGTTTTGTGGGGGGATTGTACTTTGGTGGTGGTGGTGGTGTTGGGACTTGAGCGAGCGTGTGTTTGTCTGTGTGCACCCCTTGTGTTGTGAAAAATTCTGGCTGTGGTTTTGTAGGGGTGCATCTTGGAGAGAATACAAAGGAGCCCTGTGATTGGTGGGTTCTGGGTGAGATGAGGATACTGGCTATCACAAGCTCAACACAGGTGTGAGGGGGACTCAGTGGAGTGAGGTGGCCAGGCTGAGTCTGCAGAACATTCTTGTTATATTCTGCTGCTATATTTTGTTCTTCCAGAAGAAAAGCTGAAACTGAGCTTATTTTTTGTGGTCATATCCAAATTTCAGTTCAGTGGCCCAGTTCTCTCCTGGTCTGCATGAACTAAGAGACATTACTCTCATAAAGTACAGAGCTCATAAATGGGAATGGACAGCACAACCAAACCTTTTCATACTATTTATATATATAATTATTATTTTTCGCACCGGGAGAAAACTATTTATAAAAAGATCTTGGTTTCAGGTTACTGTTTTTTTTTTGCAAATATGTTATTTTTGTTGTTGTGAAAAATGCGTCCACATGTATTGGCTTTTAATTTTTTCGTGTCAATGAAACATGTTGACGAGCACGAGTGGAGTAGCCAAAATGTCGTCCTCTTCGACCTGGTTTTTGGGTCTATGGACATGGTGCAGGTGAATCTGTGCCTGCATAGAAATGTGTGAGATTGATGCCCTGGACGGCAGGCCCGACGTATGCTGTTTTGTTCGTCGTGGCACGTCAGCTATTAAAATAACTGAAAAAATTTGCTCAATGTTTTGAGAAGCATATTTCCTTACCGGGCCATGTAAAAAGTTAACAGATAAATTAGTGCACCTATTCAATACTGTGAGCCAGTCAAACCCTACTAGGAGTACTTTTTTATTGTGCATATGATGTATATGCTCATATTTTTGCACCCTATTTTGCATGTGTACGCAGTATAATATCATGATCATCTTCCTTCAAAAAATAATAATATCATGATCATCTATAACTTCTACCAAAAATAATCATAAGTTTTCTAGAGTGGAAAGAAACACAACGATGGACTTTTTTTTTTGCGAAACAACGATGAACTTGGACAAGAGAATGTTCAAATTGAGGGAATTTCTTTGAACTTTCTAATTAGCACTCCATTAGTTTTTCATTTGCATCATTCATATTCTAGATCATTGTATCTTCATCTGGTGGGGGCAAAGTGTATACTCAGCACATATAGCCTTATATGATTCATCGTGCGAAGAACATCCGTTTCCCTAATGAGGTGAACCCGTCACCTTTTATCTCCACTCTCAAGCATATTTTGCCATATCCCTATTAAGTTTGGGTACGGCACAGTCGAGGCATTGTCGCGCGGTGCGCAAATGAACACTTATTAAGTTTGGATTGGTTGTGGTCCATTGTCTGAACGTGGGCAACTAAAACGGTCGCACCGCAACACTCTATATATGATGCATCTCAGATACATTTGGACTACACATCTAGTCAATTACCACATGTACTAACATAGTGTGGGTCTAACTTGTTAGCCCCAGGAAAATAATAGATAGAAACAAAGTCAAGTTCACAACTAAACTATAGTCACAACGTCACAACTATACGTAAAAATGGATTAAACTCAGAATTAAATTAAAAGTAGAGATTATTGATCCCGAATAAATGTTCTCAACAAACTCAACATTCACTCTCACTCACCACTGCTGCCTCCACAACCCCTATATAATGTGCGTATAAAGGAAAGTTGTTGTATTCTTCGAAGTGAGGCCGACAGAGTATGGTAACCCCTACATACGTGTAGTTTTTGTGGGTCGATGGAAGGCAGGAGTGAGGCCGACAGGGTGTGGTAACCCCTACATAAGTGTAGTTTTTGTGGATCGACGGAAGGCAGAAATCCAGAAGACTTGGAGATATGGGAATGGCAGACATCAAGAAACAATCCCGTGCAGTGGCTCCAGTAGTGACGACCACATGCACTGGTCACACTCCGCTTGGTGACTCGGGTAACTAGTGAACTCGAGGCCTTCGCGCTTTGTGTTTGACCCTTGGTAGTCAGTTGTTAGTTCCTCTTTAGCCCAGATGGAGAGGCGGTCCAACAAACAAGTGGAGAAGTAGAGGGTCATGGAGTCACAAGAACTATGAATATGAGCCACGCTCAGGCTCTCGTATGGCCAGCCTTAGTGTCATCACTAAGAGTAAATGTTCAAATAAAAAGAGGCAAGGTTATTCTTGAGAAGACAAGGCGGTCCAGCGAGCGTGTTTGACTGGTTGCACGGTTTGGCCTTCGGTGTAAAATAAAAAAGGTCAAAAAATGTATGATGGTGCTACATTTACAATCTTTTTAAACATAGCTAGTCCTTGTATATCCCTGTGGTACATATTGTGTTGGGAACATACTTACATTTACTTCCTTTGTGGTGGCGCGCGGCCGAGCTGAGGCAGGGAGACTTCTCTGGTGCCCTCACGCCCACGCTAGCAGCAGTCGGATATGAACAATGAATAGAGTGTATGATCAATGCTCAACTTGGTAAGAGAATTATTGAAGAAATCACATGGTAACATAAGTTTTCATCTTGAGGCCAGGTTGAGGAATATTTAAGTTTAAAATTGATGGACTTTCAAGTGTCTAACTGGCGGTTCTTTGGTTCTTCGGTTGCAACTTTCTTCTTTCTAGATTATAACGTTTCCATTCGTTGGCTAAGTGTATGCTCAATCGCATATGATTCAGCGTGCTAAGTACATCTGTTTCCCTAGTGCAATAAGGTGCGCCCGTTAGCTTTTTCTCTTCACTCGCTTTCTCAAGCATCTTTTGCCATATCCCTTAGGCTATGTTCGGTTAATCCTCTTCTCAAGAGGATTGAAGTGGAATGAGATGGATTGGGGTGGATTTTGACTTACATGGAATTTAATCCACTCCAATTCCTGCCAATCCTCTTTAACTCCTTCTCAACCGAACAAGGCCTTAGCATGAACCGAGCGGGGAATTGTTGCTCATATGAACATCTATTTAGTTCTCGCAAAAAAACTACTTCTTCCGATCCAAATTAATTGACTCAAGTTTATCTAGATTCATTTGTATCTAATACTAAAACATATCTAGATTCATCCGAATCTAGACAAATCTGAGTCAATTAATTCGGATCGGAGGGAGTATTAAGTTTGGGACGGATATGGTCCATTGTACTGTAGAATGTAGGCAACTAAACCAGTCGCACCGCACCACTATGTATGACACATTTTGGATACATTTGAAATGCGTCTAGTCATACATCTACCACACATACCAACATATGGGTCTAACTTATTAGCCCAACGAAAATAACATATAGAAACAAAGTCAAGTTCACAACTAAAAAAATACGGCAAATATCTTCAAATAAGGTAAAAGTAGTTACCATGTCGTGGCTAGACATATAAATGGATTAAACTCAGTATTAAATTGAAAGTACTCCCTCTGTTGCATATATAAGAAGTTTTAGCAAATAGTTTTAGCTAGCTAAAACTTCATATATTTTGCAACGAATAAATATTCTCACCAAACTCAAATTTAATTTATGCTCAGTTTTAGCAAATAGTTTTAGCTAGCTAAAACTTCATATATTTTGCAACGAATAAATATTCTCACCAAACTCAAATTTAATTTATGCTCGTCAACGCGTACATCTACGAATCCATATGTAGTTAAACCTTCACTCTCCCATCACCGAGGCCTCCACAACCCCCTTATATATTGATAAGTGTAGAAAGGAAGATTTTTGTATTCAAATCGAGAGGCCGGCAGGGTGTGGGAAGTGTAGTTTTTGTGGATAGACGGAAGGCATGCCAGATAGTATCTCGTGCAAAATGAGTAGCTGCTGCTATTTTGTGGAACAGTTGAGTAACATAGCTAGTAGATAAAATTGACAAACCTAAGCATCTCGTGGGTTTTCTCAAAGCATATAACATGATAGGTATCTATAAGACTAGGAGATATGGGAATGGCAGACATCAAAAAACAATTATGTACAATGGCTCCAGTACTAACGACAATCTCGAACAGTCGCACTCCACTTGGTGACTCGGACGACTATTGAACTGGAGGATCTCGGGCTTCATTTTTCTTAGCTACTAGTTTCTCTTTAGCCGAGATAAAGAACAAGTCCAACATTCAAATGGAAACGGAGATGGTGATGGAGTTGTTAAGAGTATATGTATATTCATGAATAGCTTTTAGGTCCATAATGCCTTTAGGCCCAGGCCCATGCCACCCCTTGTATATTTACTGGTTCTCACCTCAATGGAAACCGATTTGGCATTTCAGTTTTATTAACATGGTATAAGATCGAGAGGCACTCCAACAATCTAGTGGAGAAGGAGAGGGCGACGGAGTCACATGAACTATGAATATGAGTCATCGCTCAGGCTCTTGTACGGTCAGCCTTAGTGTCATAACTAAGAGTGAATGTTCAAATATTCTAGGATACACCCTGGGAGGTGTACCAAACATATAGAAGAAAGGCCTAGACAGCCAAAACAACGCCAAGAATGACTACAACTCAACACCACACGATACACGGCTTAGACCAAGACAGCCGGGACAACGCCCGAAGGCAGATACAAACACAACACCACACGGTGCACAACACAACCTACACCCGCCGACCGACAAGGGCTTGCCTTGCATCTTCTCCAGCCAAGAAGGCGAGGGGACGACACATTAAGCTACAAGGCCCCGTCACGACCGAAGAGAGGAACTCCAGGAGGCCAACTCCGACTCCAAGATGATAGAAGCCAACACAACGAACACCCAAAGATGCCAAGAGACGGCGAGGTAGAACGGCAGGGCCGCACCAGAATTGAGGAGGCGTCGACCAAGAAGCGTCGTCGACAGTGTACATAGCGCCCTGGAATCCCAAGCTCTGGCGGTGGCCATGAACGACTCAACTGGCGCACCGAGGAATCATCGAACCACCTGAGCGACGCCTCCAACAAGGGAACGACACAGATACATCGCCGCCGCCCGATCCATAGACCGAATCAAGGTTATCCTTGAGAAGACAAGGTAGTCCGGCGAGCGTGTTTGATTGGCTGAACAGTTTGTCCTTCGGTGTAAAATAAGAAGGTCAAAAAAATGTATGATGGTGCTACGATTACAATCTTCTTTAAACATAGCTAGTCCTTGTATACCCCTGTGGTACATATTGTGTTGAGAACATACTTACATTTACTTCCTTTGTGGTGGTGCGGGGCCAAGATGAGGCGGGGAGTACTTCTCTGGCGGCCTCACGCCCACGCCGGCAGCAGTCGGATATGAACAATGAATAGAGTGTATGAACAATGCTTAGCTTGGTAAGAGAATTTTCTCATCCGTTGACACAAGGTGGGAAAAAACAACTTTCCATTTTTTCTATTAGAAAGGCCTTCGTCCCGTGGAAATCCCTTTTCGCTCATGGGTGCATTTGCACCCAGGTTCTATCGAAGAAACGACATGGTAACATAAGTTTTCATCTTGAGGCCAGGTTGAGGAATATTTAAGTTTAAAATTGATGGACTTTCAAGTGTCTAACTGGCGGTTCTTTGGTTCTTTGGTTCTTCGGTTGCAACTTTCTTCTTTCTAGATTATAATGTTTCCATTCGTTGGCTAAGTGTATGCTCAATCGCATATGATTCAGCGTGCTAACTACATTTGTTTCCTAGTGCAATAAGGTGCGCCCGTTAGCTTTTTCTCTCCACTCGCTTTCTCAAGCATCTTTTGCCATATCACTTAGCATGAACCGAGCGGGGCATTGTTGCTCATATGAACATCTATTTAGTTCTCGCAAAAAAAAACTACTCCGCCATTGTAGAATTAAGTTTGGGATGGATGTGGTCCGCCATTGTAGAATGTGGGCAACTAAACCAGTCGTACCGCACCACTATGTATGACACATTTGAAATGCGTCTAGTCATACATCTACCACACATACCAACATATGAGTCTAACTTATCAGCCCGACGAAAATAACATATAGAAACAAAGTCAAGTTCACAACTAAAAAAAAATACGGCAAATATCTTCAAATAAGGTAAAAGTAGTTACCATGTCGTGACTAGACATATAAATGGATTAAGCTCAGAATTTAATTGAAAGTACTCCCTCTGTTGCATATATAAGAAGTTTTAGCAAATAGTTTTAGCTAGCTAAAACGTCATAATTTTGCAACAGAGGGAGTGGTTCAGAAAGATTATTGATTCCAAATAAATATTCTTACTAAACTCAGATTTAATTTATGCTCACCAACATGTACATCTATGAATCCATATGTGAGTAAAATGCATCAGCAGTCCCTAAACTCGCTGACTATGTCTGAAACATTCCTAGAACTGACGAAATGCCTGCTGCAGTCCCAAATCCCGCTCACTCCCGTCCCACCGCACATCCGGCGACCACCGCCGGGTTCCCTTCTCGGACTCGTCGTCGGGATGTTGGCGCCGGCAATCCACGACCACTGCAGCCGCTCACCCGGCGGACGCAACACCAGCGCTTCATCGATGCTGATCGAGTCCCTCGCGGCGCCTTATCCCTCCCTCCACCCCCGGGTCGTCGTGCCCTCCCGCCGCCACCAAGGTCCCATCCATGCCACCATGGTCCCCTGCTACATCTGCTTCCCCAATAGCCACCGCTCCCAGGCACTCCCACGATCCGAGCGATGTCGCCTGCGCTGCCCCTCTTCCCCGGCCTCCCGCTGGGCATGGTCCCGCCTCTTCCCCACGCAGCACTGGGTTCTCCCTAGTGGTCGCCTAACACCCGCAACCACTGGGTTCGCCGCCTTGAACTGAGGATCCTCTGCCGCCGCTCCAAATCGGTGCTGAACCAGGCGCAAACGGTCCCAAGTCAAGGCAGGAGCAAGGCATGTCGAGGCTCTTATGTGAAATTCTTCCTGTGAGACATGTAGCATGCATGGTCTGCTGGATGGAACTTATGTATGATTGTTCTTATGTGAAGTTTTTCTAATGACTCTGTGAGTTGCTGGATATTAGTACTAGTGCATTAACCTCAGCAAGCCCGCTGTTTCTCCATCGGTTTGTTTAAGTGAATCAGCTGATCTTTTTTACTGAACAATGAATTCCAGATGATAGAAAATGAGTATGGTGCTGAATGGATTTCATAGATACGCTTGGGTACCGACTTGATTAGCAATGATACTTTCATAGAGGTGCTTAGTTAGTAAGCGTGGGGTGCTGAATCTATCCATGAATGGTACTGAAACACGTGACTAGCTTATCATGGATATGAAACACGGCCAAAAATGATGAGCTGCATGTAGGTGCATGCTAGCTATATAGGTAGGTACATGCTATGTAGACCAAAAATGAAGCATCCAACCTGACAACCTGTTCAACTTTTATAATGTATTCGTTCCATCCATCCAGCCGTGCGAGTGTATTACCATGTGGGCAAGCATGTCAGTATACTTGTTGATTCTTACGGTTGGTCTTGCTGCCGGTTTGCTTGCTCGCGCGCGCGGTTCAGTAGTGTGCTTGAAAAATATGCACTCCTACTTGTTGGATCGAACTAAGTTAACTGGTAGTCATTCGCATGATGGTTCTACGGAAACATTCTATTGGCAAGAATGGTTGCGTGTTCCCATGTTGTAAAAAAAATATTTGTTGATATGGCACGAAAAAACTTACCAAGTGCAAAATAAGATATATGATATACCCAAATTTTATGTGATGGAGCATGCCAACATTTTTTGTGCGATGGATACCCAATTCGTTGGGATGGAGTATGTACCCCAAAAAATTGGTATATGTTGCCATGGGTATATAACACTTTCTGAAAGGACTTCTTACAATATTTTTTTAAAGGTATATACTTCTTTTTGAGAGGGTATATACTACCCTTTCCAAAGGGTATACTTTTTTAAGGGGTCTATGAACTGCTTTAAAAATAGGATCATCGAAAATATACAACCACGTGTATGTACAATTCCTTTTAGCCAGGTGACTAGCTAGAACATGACTATGTATTACACTCATTTCGTCAATCAAATTGTGTACGCATATACTAGTTCTTTTACATCAGATCAAAAGTATATACAAAATAAAAACAAAGTAGTATATATAATATGAATTTCTAGACTAGGACACGCTACAGACTGGTTTCTTGTCGAAAATATACTTCATTTATAGACCAATACTCCATCAATGAGTAGTATACATCGGACAGATCCAAGCTGCCGAAAAGAATCACCGTGTCATCATGTTTATGGTTGTGCAAGATCGGAAAAAAAGCACCCCAAATTCAGAAGAGTACGGCCACACACGTCAGATCCGTCGTCGTCGACCCAGCAGCGGTTGCATCTCTCCTCATCCTTGTCGTCGTGGACAACTAGTACTATGCTTTATATAAACCGTCCTATGCTAGCTAGCGAAATTGTTTGATTGGGTTGCTTAAATATTGATCTGTTCAATGGTCTACGTGTAGTGCTAACTTATATGCTCGAAAATTGGTCCATTTAATAGTCTATATGTAGTGCTAGAATGCATGCTAAAGTATTGGCAGGTTCAATGGTCTAAATATATTGCTACCTTGGATGCTTAAATTTTAGCCGGTTCAATGGTCTACTAGTATTGCTAGCTTGCATGCATACGTGAACTGTTGCTAGTTTGCATGCATATGCTAGCTTGTGTGTGGTACTTGCATGTACTAGCAAGTGCATGTAAAATATGCTCTTGATGTAATGGAGGTGATGTTTTTCGTTAGATATTTTGTGATCCTGCTGCTCAACTTCATGCTCTTTATAAATATCCAATGGTTAGATTAGTATGCATAGATAGCATCCTAGATATGTCACTATTTCCCATGTATATATATATATGTATATATATATATATATATATGTATGTGTGTGTGTGGAACCGTCCAACATAATTAGTTAAACGTGTCTCTTATTCTACTATATAATTTAGTTTGTTACAAAAATCAAGTCATCCGATAATATATTCTTCTATTTCCCCCCTTTTGTAAAATCTATTAACCCGTCAGGTCAATGACCTTGTTTTATCTTGAAATAGTCAATGAACCAGGATGATCAAACACTAGATAACAGTACTGGACAAGCTTGCAGTGAATACATTGATACACCTCCACGACTCTGCAAAACATGATGCATGTACATGTAAACCATGTTGTCCAATATTTCCTAGACTTAATAATTCAAAATCATATTCCAACAAGGATTTTATTTGATTATCTATTTATTTCTGTGTATTTTGCTATCTATGTGTATAATAACATTGGGGATCTTATCCTCAAAAATAAATAAAAACATTAGAGCGCTAAGGATGCACTTACAAGTTTTAGGGGTAAAGCGTCTTAAAACATGTCATAGTCTTATATAACTCCTTGTCATTGGCTCAGACCTAACCTAGTAGCTGGCCGGGATAGCGTTTCAACTCTGACCCACGGGCTCTCGTAGAATCTCGTCATTGCTCTTCTTCCTATGCCAGGATACTAGTCTGTCCTCTGCACATTTGGTCCGTCGTCAATCAGCAGGAGAAATGCATCTGTAGTCCCAAAACTCGCTGGCTACGTTCGAAACGATCCTAAAACTGTCGAAATGACTCACTTCAGTCTTTAAACTTGTCATGGACATCTAAGTATGGTCCTGAATACGTATCCGTGTGACACTCATACGTACTCAGGACCGTACGTGGACCTCACAATAAGTTTAAGGACTGAAGTGAGGCATTTCATAAATTTCAGGGTCGTTTTGGATGTAGCCAGCAAGTTTAAGGACCGTGGATGCATTTTACTCTCCATATGTAGTTGAGCCTTCACTCTCCAATCACCGAGGCCTCTACAACCCCCTTATATATTGATAAGCGTAGAAAGGAAGATTGATTTTTTTATTCAAATCGAGAGGCCGACAGGGTGTGGGAAGTGTAGTTTTTATGGATAGACGGAAGGCATACCAGATAGTATCTAGTGCAAAATGAGTAGTTGCTGCTATTTTGTGGAATAATTGAGTAACATAGCTACTCCCTCCGATTCAAATTAATTGACTTAGGTTTGTCTAGATTCAAATGTATCTAGACATGTTTTAATAATAGATACATTTGAATCTTGAAAAATCCAAATCAATTAATTTGAATCGGAGGGAGTAGATGAAATTTACAAACCTAAGTATCTCGTGCGTTTCCTCCAAGCATATAACATGATAGATATCTAGAAGACTAGGAGATATGGGAATGGCAGACATCAAGAAACAATTCGGTCCAGTCTCTAGTACCGACGACAATCTCGAACAGTCGCACTCCACTTCGTCCGGCTTCTGCTTGGATCCCTTGGTGCTGTCTTCAGCTCCTAGCTCTACTGTCCGCGAAGCTGCTGCTGCTTAGCTATGTGTTCCAGCGCTTTTCGATCGCACATGATGAGGCACCGATCTGTTTTGGTATCGTATCAGGTACTAGTTCTTGCTACAAATTTTCTGTGGTGTGTGCTCATTTGAACTGAATTTAGCACCTGCCGGTTGCTACTCAAGGCAAAGGACAATTCACTTCTCTCCATCGATATCAAGCTTGATGGCTCAAATTACAGGGAGTGGGCTTTTTCGGTCAGGACAGTTATAGTGACTGCTGGTTATGATGATCATCTTACCGATGACCCTCCTGATTTCAAGAACGATGAAGCAGCCAAGAAGGCTTGGAGAAGGCCAGATGCTAAGGTCATGAGTGCTTTAGTTCTGAACGTTACTTCCACACCGCGGATGAGTCTTGATCATCACTCCAGTGCAAAAGAAATATGGAAGTACTTAGAGCAATAATATCTTCAGCCAAGTGGGGCACTTCGGTATTCTTTGTTGCAAAATCTTTAGAATCTTCAGCAATAGGACATGTCTATAGAGGAATATTATGGATCCTTTACTCGCATCACTTTCCAGCTTACTCCAAAGAGCCGATCTGGGTGTGAGGCTTGTATGGCTAAGGAGAACTACGAAGCTGAGTCCTTCATGTTTCAGTTTGTGATGAGGCTTTGTTGGAGCTTTGAGAATAACCTCACACAGCTTCTTGGTCGTCCGACACCTCCTTCTTTGGATGTAGCACTTGCTAGTTTGATAGCTGAGGAGACTCGTCTTCGCTCCCTGGCTTCATCATCCATTGCTGATCATTTGACTCACAATAGTGTTCTTGGAGCCCCTCGAGGTCCTTTTAGACGTTCTTATTTAGAAAATGTCTGTCCTGAATGTAAAAAAATACTAGACATACAACCGATAGCTGTTTTTCTCATATGGTCTGTTCTCACTTTCCTGTACAACAACAGAAGCATCAGCCACATGCTAAGAGGTCTTTTACTATTGTGATTGCCGAGCCACATCACCCGGCAATGAGTGTCTCTATGTCTGCTGCTTCTCAGTCTGCTTCTTGTGTCACTCAACCTTGGATGCTTGATTCAGGAGCTTCTTTTAACGTCACCTCTGATCACTCCCAGCATGTTTCATGTCAGCCAATGAAGGATGGTGTCTCGATTCATAATACTGATGGCACACCTTACTACGTCACTCATTAAGGTTTCCTTTACACGTCCAAGTTTTCAGTTCTAGGCATTTCCTTTGTCCCACAATTGTCCATGACATGTGTGTTGGTCAAATTGTTGATATGGACTATTTTTTTTGGTTTTGACAAAACCTCTTGTTATGTGTAGGATCTTTGGATCAAGAATATCATTGGAACTGGATGTCCCCATAGAGGATCCACATTCCTCTATGAACTTAACACCCTACAACCTACCTTCAGCTTCCACACCATTTGTCTCATCTGCCTCAACATCAAGATCCACCTCACCATGTTTTTTTCCTAGTGGCATCATTGCTTAGGTCATCTATGTGGTTCTCACTTATCTAGTCTTGTCCAACAGGGTGTTTTGGGTCGCGTTCCTAACTTCCTATAGATGCTGGTTTTCATTGTAAGGGTTGTGAGCTAGAGAAACAAATATAATTTCCATATCCTTCCAACACTACTTGTTCTAGTCGTCCTTTTGATTTAGTGCACTTTGATGTATGGGCTCCCCTCTTTGTCACAAATATTATATTATATTTGTTGATGGTCACTCTCGATACAATTGGGTTTATTTTATAAAACATCGTTCTTAGTTGATTTCTATATATCAGGCTTTTGCACGCATGGTCCACACTAAGTTTTGTAATGCTTTTCGCGTGTTTTGCGGACTTCCAGTTTTTCGTGAGTTTCTTTCTTCTGAAGGTACCCTTCCTCAGATCTCTTGTATTGGCGATCATGATCAGAATAGAGTTGCTGAGCGTAAGCATCATCATATAATTGAGACATCTCGTACCCTTATGATTTCTTATTCCGTGCCTACTAATTTCTAGGGTGAAGCTGTTTACATGGCCGTGTATCTCATAAACATCCAACCTTCATCTCGTGTTCAGGGCAAATGTCCCGGTGAGTTTTTATTTAATTCTCCACCCACGTATGATCATCTTCGTGTTTTTGGTTGTACATGGTATATTTTGTTAGCACCTCGTGAGCATACCAAGTTAGCTTAGCAGTTTGTTCAGTGCATTTTCTTGGAAATTGTATTGAACATAAGGGGTATATCGTTGTTATGATCCTTGGGCTTGCCCTATTCTCTTGATGTCAGTTTTGCTGAGGATCAACCCTTCTTGGTACGCTTTTCTGTGTTTGGAGCTCCCTGCTCTCCGCCCCAAGTGGTGCGTCCCCGACAGCGCTGTTGCAGGCCGGCGACGGAGGAGGTCGTTGATCTAGAAGATGAAGGTTAGGGACCTGATCGCTTTTCTGTGTTTTATTTTGGGTCCTTTGTGCTTTTTTCACGGCCCTCTGTGTATTTCCTTTATCTTTTAGGGCCTTCCTGTGAACTTTCAGAGACTTCTTTGTAGCTAATATATCGGGTGCTCTGCACCCGTCAATTGTTCAGAAAAAAAAAACTAAATCATCATCCTCCACCTCCTTAGAGTCCACCTCCTTTCTTTATCTTCCACCTATTCTCTCTTCAGATGAGTCAGATCAATTCTCTCCTAATACACCACGAGATACACCTTCGCAATCACCTTCATCACCACCTTCATCAGCCTCACCATGTTTAGATTCTTTTCATTTTATTTACAATCGTCACCTTCCAGTATCATTTGATGCTCAGTCATCTATTCCTTTTCTCCTACTCCTCTGGCCAATATTACTAATCCTTGCACTGAGGACTCCTCTTAAATAATAAGGTATGCTCTTCGTGAACGCTCCTCACTTGAGCTTCCAAAAATATATAAAGATGATTTACGTGTAGGAGTAGTCAGTGAGCCTAGAAATTATGAGTAAGAAGTCGTGTTACTTGAGTGATAGTTGGCTATGTCTAAGGAGATTACATCCCTAGAGAGTAAGAGTACATGGGATCTGGTACCGTTACCTCCTCAAACTGTTCCTATCACATGCAAATGGGTATACAAGGTAAAAGCCAAGTCAGATCGTTCTATGGAGCACTATAAGGATCGACTTGTTGCTAGAGGTTTTCAGCAAGCTCATGGGAGATACTATGATGAGACTTTTTCTCCTGTTTCTCATATGACCTCTGTCCGCACTCTAATCGTTGTTGCTGCGGCTTAGTCATGGAAAATATTCCAAATGGATGTGAAAAAAATGCTTTCCTTCATGGTAATCTACATGAGGAAGTCTATATGTAACCACCTCTTGGTGTTGAGGCCCCATCGAGTCATGCTTGTTGTCTTCGAAAGGATCTCTATGGGCTCAAACAAGCCCCTCATGCTTGGTTTGAGCGATTCAGTTTTATGGTTCAAGCTGCTAGCTTGTCTTCTAGTGAGAATGACCCTACACTTTTCACTCATACATCCGACTATGATCGAACTTTACTTCTTCTCTATGTGAATGATATGTTGATCACTGGATATGATCAGAAGTACATTGCTTTTGTCAAGAAAAAGATGAGTAAGTAATTCAAGATGTTAGATTTGGGGCCTCTCTGTTATTTTTTAGGGATTGAGGTTGATCAAACTAATGATGGTTACTATCTCTCTCAAAATCGCTATACTCAAGAGTTGATCTCATGCTCGGGTCGTACTGATACACATGCTTCTACTACACCTATGGAGTTACATTTGCAGCTTCGTGCCACTGATGGTACTCCCCTTGAGGACCCCTCTCGCTATCATCATATTGTAGGAAGCCTTGTGCACCTCACGACGACCCGACCGTACATTGCTCGTGTAGTTCATATTCTTAGCCAATTTTTTAGTGCTCGTACCTCAGATCACTATGGTCACCTACTTCGTGTTCTTTGGTATTTAAGGGGGACATCATCATGCCAATTATTCTATGCTCGCTCTAATCAGCTTGAGCTTCATGCTTACACTAACTCCACATGGGAAAGTGATCCATTTGATCGTTGTTCAGTCACTAGCTATTACCTCTTTCTTGGTACTTCTCTCATTGCATGGAAGTCCAAGAAACAAACATCCTTGTCTCGTTCTAGTGCTAAATCTGAACTTCATGCCATTGCCACAGTTACATCAGAATTGTATGGCCTCGGTGGCTCCTGGCTGATCTTGGAGTCTCATGTGATGCACCCACAAAATTTATTTGTGATAGTACTGCTGCTATTTAGATTGCCAATGATCCTGTCAAGCGTCAGCTATACAAATATATTAATGTGGATGCCTCTTTTACTCACCCACATTGTCAACAATAAACTATTTGTCTTCAATATGTTCCTTTAGAACTTCAAGTGGCAGATTTCTTCACCAAGTCTCAAACTAGAGAACAACATCGTTTTCATATTGTCAAACTCAATGTCTCAGATCCACCTTGAGTTTGAGGGTGTGTGTGTGTTAAGAGTATAGCTTTTGGGTCCATATTGCCTTTAGGCCTAGGTCCATGCCACCCCTTGTATATGTACTGGTTCTCACCTCAATGGCAATCAATTTGTCCATCTAATTTTTTTAACATGAATCACATGAACTATGAATATGAGGAATACTTAGGCTCTCGTAATCGGCCAGCTATAGCGTCATCACTAAGAGTGAATGTTCAAATAAAAGAGGCAAGGTTATCCTTCAAAAGACAAGGCAGTCCAGTGACCATGTTTGACTGGTTGACCGGTTTGTCCTTGGATGTAAAAAACAGTTCAAAAAAAGTATACATTTACAATCTTTTTAAACATAGATGGTCCTTGTATACCCCTGTGGTAATTATTGTGTTGATACATTTGAACTACGCGTCTAGTAAATTGCCACACGTACTAACATAATATTGCTCTAACTTATTAGCCCCAGGAAAATAATATATAGAAATAAAGTCAAGTTCACAACTAAAAATATAGTCACAACGTCACAACTATACATAAAAATGGACTAAACTCGGAATTAGATTAAAAGTAGAGAAAATTTATTCCAAATAAATGTTCTCACCAAACTCAACTTTAATTTACCCTCGTCAACACGCACAATTACAGACACATGTGTAGTTGAACATTCACTCTCACTCACCAACACGATGCCTCCACACCCCTATATATACAATATGCATAGAAAGAAAAAATGTTGTATTCTTTCAAGCGAGGCTGACATGGTGTGGTGATCCCTATATAAGTGTAGTTTCTGTGTGGGTCGACGAAAGGTCGAGTAGATAGTAACCCGTGCAAAATGAGTAGTTGCTGCTATTTTGTGGAACAATTGAGCAATATAGCTAACTAAAATTTTCAAACCTAAGTATCTCGTGGCTTTTCTCCAAGCATCTAACGTGATAGATATAAAAAAACTTGAAGATATGGGAATGACATACATTAAGGAACAATTCCATGCAGTGGATCCAATAGTGACGATGATATGCATCATCCACACTCCAACTGGTGACTCGGCCGACGAGTGAGCTGGAGCCTTTCACGCTTTGTATTTGACCCTTGGAAGTTAGCTATTGTTAGGCCAATAGTAACCAGGGTACCCTGACCCATCTTCTGCTAGGCCTCCATGGCAAAACATTCGCCAAGGCTTAGACAGCTTCCCTCTTCAAGTATTAAGGAGAGGTCTCCGCGAGGCAGTTCCTCTTCGAGAGGAGTCCCGCAAAGCCGTAAGCATCTCGGCGAGCACCCCACCTAGGTATTGAAGGCACGCAGAGCCCACGTGCCAACACTTACGTATTGAAGGCACACATGAACACTTGCACTCCAAGAGAAGGCCAGAAGTTGTCAACTTCTCCTCCAAGCCAAGGGGAGCTTTCCCCTTCCTCAATCTAGGAGTGGACGACAAGAACTCGACATGGGGGACCGCCCCCCTCTCTCAATAGGGACATGAAAGGCGTGATGAAAGTAGCATCTTTGACTGAACCACTCTCTCCCTTGTCTCCATGTGGAAACCCTTCCCACCACATTGGCCGGAAGAGGACTAGGACACCTATAAAAGGAGTGGTAAGGCATCATAGGAAGGGGTCTCTTCTTCTACCTCAGAACCCTAGCCTTCTCCTCCTAGGAGCTCTTATTCTGATAGCACGATCAACCTCTTGTACTTGTAATCCCACCAAGCAATACAAGTAAAGCAATAAGTAGGGTTTTACACCGCACGGTGGCCCGAAACTTGGGTAAACTCCTTGTGTCAACCTTGCCGTGATTATATTATTCCTCGCCAAGGTCATAGAGGGAGCTTGGAGAGATCGCGTTTGGCCCCTGCATTCGATTCTACCTACTTCGTGAGATACCTTGTCGGGACAATCTCTGACATTTGGCGCACTAGGTAGGGGGTTAAGGCATATCTCCAACCTCATCATCGACATGGCTGGTTCAAACCATGGCAAGGCCATCCAGTACCATGCCACGCCCATCGACAACACGACGGTGAACCATGGAAACACTCCTCGCGTTGACAATGATGCCAGCCACGAGGATCAAGAAGGGAAGCGCGTCGAGACCCGCACTGGTTCCCATAACATAGTCGCAAGGTACCTCAGTCGTCCCCGTTACCTCTAGCAAAGTATCCAGCTAGGCTCCCCCTCAGAGGCGTTGTGTAACATCCCAGGATTAGTACCTTAAAATAGAGAGGACACATGTTTGTGCATTGTATTCATGCATAAGAAAATCCGGGGAATTTTCGCGCAAAACTAAAGAAGCTGTAGAGGGATCGAGATCTCTATTGTTCTGATGAAAGCATCCGAGCAAGTGCGACAGATTTTGGCATGGCCTCTACTGTATATTTTGTGTTTTAGGAGTAGACAATTCAATTTTTTTTAAAAAATCAATTGATAAAATTGAATCCAAAAAGAATTTGAAATGAAATGATTACAACATTACTATAAGAGAATTCCTTATACACAAATAGTATCACATTGTTCTTTTACAATAAAGAAAATTAAGATAATAAAGTAATTCAAAAAATATAAATCTTTAATCTTTTCGTATTCAATATTTTAGAGATACAAAGAATACAAGTAATAATAAGTTATTACACCTAGAATAAACATAAGTAAAGAAAAATAAATTCTTTACTGGATGATATATTACATTGTTCTTTAGTAACAATAGAATAAAAATAAATACTACAAAAAGAAATTTAAGTACAAGAAAGAATAAAAGAATATCTTTATTACATAAACAATATTACAGTGATTTTATAACTGAATTGTAGATTACAGAATTTACGCCCTAAACTAAATCTTATATATAGTCTAGAGCTCTTCATCTTATTTGCTTCCTGCAAAAAAACTCAAAGAAAACAAAACAAAATATATAAGAATAAATGAAAATCATACACTAATTCTTAAGATGATTCCTTCATCGTTCTGATCTTTTCTTCTTTATTTGATCCCTGCAAAATGAATCAAAGCCACAGGTTAATATCCATGTTCAAATAGTTAGCTACATATTTAAGTTCAAGTACTAATAGTAGTCCAACATGAGTTTACACTTGTCAATCAAGAAATAAATGAAACTATTGCTACACATGGATAAAGATCAGAGGAGAAGGAATTGACTTGATGACATGCACTAGACTATACCACAGACATAAGCAACACCATCACCACATGCAATTGATGTGTTGTCAACATCACAGAGAGAGGAGCAACAGTACAACAATATAAAAGAAGAAAGCACAGTGGATGTACATAAGCACACCAAACTCTCAGTCGCGCCACACTTCTTTCCCAACAAAAAGAAAATCACACCAGCAGCTAGCTGCAAGATCTACCATCAGTACCACCACTGTTCTTTTAGCAATAATAGTAGGAAGTCTCAAGAACATTTTAACAGTTTTCCTAGAAATCATTTGCACTAGCTAAACCAACCAGTATATCAAGAACCCATCTTTACCACCAAGAGCTAAATCTAGATCTTAGTACCTAATCAAGCAGCTAGGATGATCAGGTCATCCACAAGAAGCAAGGGATTTAGAATCTAGATGGAACAAGCTACAAGGGCACAAGTTAAAGAATAAACAAGGTACAAACAACCAAGATCCTAGGTTGATCCACTACATCACATATCTATTTTTGAATTTTTTTAATATAGGATATGAGAGGAGTGTGATAAAACAATATATATTGTTGCCGGAAAGATCTGTCCAGGAACAAGCAAATCCATCCGAGCATCTATTTTTATAAGTTCATTATGCATAGCATCAGATATGTTCATCACACAAACATAAATCTATTCAAGATCATGCAAATGCATGAGCAGATCATCAATCAACCTTATAAATCAGAAAGCAAAGCTACAAACATTAAGCATCTACCTCATCTAGAACACCAAACCATCTATTTAGAAATAAATTATAAGTCCCATATATAATTTTCCAAATAACATATTTATATCAGGAAATCTATTTCTGATCATCAAGAAACTTCTATTAGAACATGCAAAATAGTACAAGATACCATTTAGGACTGCCAAAACATTGAAAACAATAGGTAGAAGAATAGGATCTTGTGTTGATCAAATGCATAACTAATCTATTCTTAATAATTTTAATAAAGAGGCTATGAGAGGGAGTTGAAGGATATTGGTAGTGTTGCTAGATAGCAACCAGATTGTCCAGGAGCAAGTTCATCAATTATAGATTACTAAAAACACTACCGAACCATCTAGGAAATTATATATTTGATCTAGGGTTGCACTAGAAGGATCTGGTGCACACATGATCACCAGAAACTTAGAGGAACATGTCCTGAAATAAAATATAGCTCAGCCAATATAGCTATAATCACTCTACAATAGATATACCAAGATAAAATACTTTGTTATCATGCAAGAGTGCAAAGATATGAATCGGAAATTACATTTAGATATTTTAGCATGTTAAAGAGAAATTAGGGAACACCTGCAAATGATATAAACCTCTACAATAAATAAAAAGAGTGTATCTTCTATATGAATTGCAACAAATCACCTACACATTCGATTAGATACACCCTTGGAAGGAAACACTCAGCTAGCTAACATCAGAGCTTGATCTACTCCTTCTAAGCCCTAAGAATAGTGAGATATGTAATATGACAAGTATAAAAAAATGAGTACTAAAGGTTAAAATCAAACCATGTAGCTCCAGTGAGTTAAGTTAGAGCATAGATTGAGCTCCAACTTTGAAACAAGGGGAGCACATTTGTATTAAGTCAACATCAAGAACACTAGTATTTGATTATGTAAGAGCCTATAAAATAGCTAGGAAGCTAGTAGAAGATAGACAAGCATTTCCCTAGTATATCTAATTGGTTGAATATCATGGGGTCACAAAGCATATGCATAACTATAGGACAAAATGTAAAGAAGAAGAAAATCCAATACCCATAGCAATGTAAGGAGTAAAAAAATGATCATGTTACTAAAAGAAAGTACTACATACCCAAGGTATATTCCTCTATATCTATTAAAACATACAATCCTAAATAAATTAGAAACAAACTAGAGATAATGATTTACAAGTAATTAGCTAAGTATATCAAGCTAGCAACACCTGAACCTTTAGCACAATCAAAAACCCCACAGAAGAACATGATGGCTCATTGGCCAGGCCACCGATCATCACAACCTAGACACTACTAACAGAACATCACTATGGCTTAGTACTGGATAATCACTATCATCAATCTATGACAAGCTGCAACCATCTAACACACCCAACTCAATTATAAGATCATTAGCAGTACACATAGTCATAGATTCTCACCACAAACCACTTCTAGAATTGCCAGACCTATATCTATACCAATACTAGTAGTATTGTATCTTAGTTCAGTCATGTGCCCTAGAACAAAGGCAGCATATTTTAACAACCAATTAATCTTGTAGCTACTGATAACCTAATTCTCACTACATCACTTATATCCATCCATCAATGAACACATGACTGAAAATAAATGAGAGGGAGAAAAGAGATAACTCATAGTGGTAGTTAGGGTCGTCAAGAAAGCCGCCGAGCTTGATGCAGTAGGGGCCAGCCGCAGTCTACTACCTCACCAAGGTGAGGGAGACCACGGCCAGCCATGGCAGGAGCAGTAGAGGGTGCGGATGTTCAGGGGCAGCACCAGTAGTCGAGCCAAATGGGCTAGGGTTTGATGAGTAAGCGGGCATCAGAGGCAGTACTGGGTGGGGGCGAGGTGGGGATGGTGAGAAGAACCGGAGCAAGGCCTCGACGACGTGCGGTGGTACCAAGGAGCCGGAGTTGGCTAAGAAGATCCCGGAGAAGCTAGGGTTTCTCCCAGGGTGAGGTCGCACGGGTACTGGGCACCACAGCAGAGGGAAATCAAAGTAGGGGAGAGGCCTAGCGGCGCTGGGAGGTGCCGACGATGGCCGGTGAGGCAGGCGGCGGCGGTGACGGCATCGCAAGCAGCCAGGAGGGGGGCGGTGCGTGCATGCTTGTGTGTGTTGGGTGAGAGAGAGAGTGGATCGGGGGTCAAGATGACCCCAAGCCCAGTTTAGTTGGGCCGAATCGGCCCATGTGCACAACTCAAATAGGCCAGATTTCAGTAAAATAGAAAATTAAAGAATAAATTAAAAATTACCAAAATGCCTTTTGACAATTAAAGCTCTGAAGAATTATAGAAAAATCATAGAAATACATCTAAAATATTTAAATCATCATAAAAATAAGATCTATCTAATAAAAAATATAAATTTATTTGTTTAAAATAATTATAAAACAAATAAATATTAACACCAGTAAATCCTAAGTAAAATTTCATAAAATAAGGAAAAATCCTAAAAATGAATAAAAATCATTTTTGTGTATAAAAATAAATATACTATTTTATAAAAATACTATCCTAATTTTTTATAAATAAAATATGAAGTAAATATTCAAAGACATTTAATCCTTGATGGAATTTTATAAACATAAGAATAATACTTAAAAATAAATGAAAATCATTTTTAAAGTCTTAAAAAATATTACACTAGAAAATTATTAAATCTAATATTAGAAAGGTTTTTAATATTTTAATGTAATAAATCCTTGTCTATTATCTATTTTGAAAATTCTTTAAAAACATTTCTTCAATAAGAAATAATTATATTTCTTTAGAAATATCAAAACCTTAAAATCTAATTACTAAAGTTCTAAACCATAATTAAGATTTATAATAAATCTTAAGCATAAATCATTAACTTTATAATACTCTTTTAAACCCTAAACCAAAATTCAAAACCATAATCTTTAAGATGATTTTATATATCATTCACTTATATTAAGAGGGAATGATCTTAACATCTAAATCATAATTAGCATGACTTTAAAACTAACACCTTAACAACACCATCCAAATTATACTTTCTTTGAAAGTTGCATGTTATTTTCATAATAGGAAAACAACTTTAATCTAATGATTCACTTGAAAGTAAAGTGAATAATCCCACACTTTAATCATACTTATTGTAAATCCAAAACTTAAGAATAATTAAAACAAATTACACCTTAAGTTTATTTACCCTTTTAAAGTTAACTTTAGTCTCAAGGCTTATAAACATTATGTATAATAAACTACTTATGTTTTTATAATTAACTTTGGTCTATTCCAATTAAGACATAAAGCATCTCAAGTTGAAACTAATCAATCACACACTCACAAGCCTTAATAAGAAGCACAAGTATGAAACTTATCTAAAAGGACAACACATTCTAAAGAAACCATTTCCAGTTTCCAAACCCTAGATCAACGTTATCCACGGGATTCGAGTTTACAAAATTGCATTACATTACTTATGCATAATAGCATATTGCTTCTTTAAAACATTAGTCCTTACCGGACCAATGGTGTTGTTTCAGATATTGGATCTTATATTGTCTTGAAGACCGTGAGTGCATAATCTTGCAATCACAAAAGGCAAGTTCACACTTGCTCATGTCCTTTGATTATTTTTTGTAAAGTATTTTACAAATCCAGTGTTGTCATCACCTACATTTGAAAAAGGTCAGAAAACACTATTTTCATAATAATATGATTATAGGTTATTTTGTAGGGGTTCGTAGCTTGGAAAACAAAAAAATTCTACCACATGCACACAAACAAGCCAAGATCTATCTACTAGATTGTAGCAACAAGTCAATAGAAGCACTCACCCTCGAAGATTCTAAAGCGGTTAACGAGAGCAGATTCTCGTGGGTGATGTAGTCGTACACTTGCCGATCTCAAGATTGCGATGACAATCCTTCCGGCACTGCGTTCCAGCAGCGCTTCCGCAGTCGGTCACACGTTCGGTACTCGATGAAAACCTTCATCTCCCTTGTTCCAGCAGGAAGCAGAGGTTGTAGTTATCCCCTCGCAATTCCGGCAGCACGACGGCGTGGTGTCGGAAGTAGAGGGAAGATCCCGCAGGGCTTATCCTAAGCCGGTGCAAGTTATGGTGGATTTAGGGTTTCCCGGAGATCTAGGGTTTAGAAGACCGGAAAGAGTAGGAGGTGTCGGTGGCGGCTAGGGCAGCGGCGACGGACCAGCGGTGGCGCAGGGCGGCGGCTTGGCGCGGGGAGGGCTAGGTCTTGTGTGCTTTGGGGCAGACCTCCCCCTCTATTTATGAGAGGGGGCAGCCTTGGGAGGGGTGGGTTTGAATCCAAACCCAAACCCAAGTTGGATTGAGAAAAGGACTTGTTCCTTCTTCCACTAGGAAACCATTGTTCCAGTTTGACTTTTCAAACTCCCGTTTGACTTTCAGTTTAGAGCTTTAATTCTCTCTTACAAATGCACACACCAAGTGACCTAGGATATGATCCAATCATTCCACTTACCCATGACACATTCATGGTCCATTCCCCTTCCGGTTCGGTGAACCTTCTAGACCCTTATAGAACCTCTCTGATGAAAACATCGGAATCTTTCCTGAACTTCGAAATCGGACTTTCCTTATATGAATATTATTCTCCGGACCACTCCGGATCTCCTAGTGATATCCCGTATCCCATTCGAGACTCCGAACAACATTTGGCATCCCTACTAACATTCCATATCTACTAAACAACATCGAATCCTTAAGTGTGTCTCCCTATGGTTCGTGAATTATGCGGACATGACCGAGACACTTCTCTGATCAATAACCAATAGAGGAATATGGAAATTCATTTGGCTCCCACATATTTCTACGATTACTTTGCGATCTAATGAACCACTTACATACGATACCAATTTCCTTTTGTCTCACGATAGTTTACTTATCCGAGGTTTTGATCGTCGGTATCTCTTCATACCTAGTTCAACCTCGTTACCGATAAGTACCCTTTTCTCGTTCCCGTGATATGTGATCCCTTGTGAGCCATTCACATGCTTGCAAGCCAATTGGATGACATTCCACCGAGAGGGCCCAAAGTATATCTATCCGTCATATGGATGGGAAAATCCCACTCTTGATCCATCTGCCTCAACCCATTCTTTCTGAACACTCAATGCCACCTTTATATCCACCCAGTTACGGTGTGGTGTTTGATGTCATCAAATCATCCTTCCAGTGATGGTGATTAGAATGATCTCATGGTCGAAGGATTTAGGTTACTATGTATCAGAAAGCTTATAGCAAACGAACTATTGAAATGACTTGATCTTAATGCTACGCTTATCTATAGGAGTATGTCCATCATACCATTCTCCTAATGATATGATCTTGTTGTTAACAACATCTCAATGTTCATGATCGAGAAACCACAATCATCTATTAACCAACAAGCTAGTATTATAAAGAGGCTTTACCAGGGACTCTAATTTAGTTTACAAATCACACAAGTATTAATGTTTCCGGGTTAATACTGTTATATAATGAATGTAAACATTTATCATAAACACAAAGATATAATAATAACCACTTTTATTATTGCTTCTAGGGCATATCTCCAACAGTCTCCCACTTGCACTAGAGTCAACTAATCTAGACTACATGGTAATATACCGAACACCCATGGCGGTTTGGTGCTGGTCATGTTTTGTCCTTGGGAGAGGTTTAGTCAACGGATCCGACACATTCAGATTTGTGTGTACTTTGCAAATCTTTATGTCACCATCTTGGACATGCTCTCGAATAGCGTGAAAACGTAGCTTGATATGCTTCAGCTTCTTGTGTGATCTTGGTTCTTGCACATTGGCTATGGCGCCCATGTTATCACAATAGATAGACATTGGGTCCAGCGCACTTGGAACCACACCGAGCTCTGCAATGAACTCCTTCATCCATACCGCCTCTTGTGAAGCCTCCGAAGCATCTATGTAATGAACTCCTTCATCCACAACGCTTTGCTTTGCACTCCTCCAGCTAACTGCTGCACCATTCAAAGTAAATACGTATCCAGATTGAGATTTAGAATCATCCGGATCGGTGTTCCAACTAGCATCGGTGTAACCATTAACAACGAGTTGTTCATCACCTCCATAAGAAAGAACCATATCCTTAGTTCTTCTCAAGTACTTAAGGATGTTTTTAACCGCTGTCCAATGATACACTCCTGGATCACTTTGATATCTGCTAGTCAAACTAACAACATATGCAATGTCGGGTCTAGTACATAGCATGGCATACATAAGAGATCCTATGGCTGAGGCATAGGAAGTCTTATTCATCCTTTCTCTATCTTCTGCCATTGCAGGACTTTGAGTTTTACTCAAGGTCGTATTGGGCAACATGGGCAAGAACCCTTTCTTGCTATCTTCCATTCCAAACCTCTTTAGAACTTTGTCCAAATATGTACTCTGTGACAATGATATTAGGCGTCTCGATCTATCTCTATAAATCTTTATGCCTAATATGTAAGCTGCTTCGCCAAGATCTTTCATTGAAAAACTATTATTCAAATAATCCTTGACACTATTAAGAAGGTCTACATCATTCCCAATCAACAATATGTCATCTACATATAGTATTAAGAATGCTACAGAGCTCCCACTCACTTTCTTGTAAATACAAGCTTCTTCATAAGTTTGTATAACACCAAAACTTTTGATCACCTTATCAAAACATTGATTCCAACTTCGGGATGCTTGCTTCAATCTATAAATGGACCGTTGAAGTTTGCATACCTTGTTAGCATCTTTAGGATCGACAAAACCTTTGGGTTGCATCATATACAACTCTTCATCAATGTCTCCATTGAGGAACGTCGTTTTGACATCCATCTGCCATATCTCATAATCATAATATACAGCGATTGCTAACAAAATCCTCACAGACTTTAGCTTTGCTACTGGTGAGAAAGTCTCATCGTAGTCAACTCCTTGAATTTGTCGAAACCCTTTTGCGACAACGCGAGCTTTACAGACAGTAACATTACCATCGTCATCTATTTTCTTCTTGAAAATCCATTTGTTCTCGATAGCCTTCAGGCCATCCGGTAAGTCCACCAAAGTCCATACTTGGTTTTCATACATGGATCCAATCTCGGATTTCATGGCTTCTTGCCATTTATTGGAATCTGGGCTCATCATCGCGTCCTCATATGTCGCAGGGTCATCGGTGTTGTCCACCAACATGACACTCATAACGGGATCATACCAATCAGGAGTGGTACGAGTTCTCGTTGACCTGCGAGGTTCCATAGTAACTTCAACCGAAGTTTCATGATCAACTTTATTAGCTTCCTTTCTTATTGGTGTAGGCGCCACAGGAACTACTTCCGGTGCTGTGCTACTCGCAAGTTCGAGAGAAGGTTCAACAACCTCGTCGAGTTCTACTTTCCTTCCAGTCACTTCTTTCGAGAAAAACTCCTTTTCTAGAAAGGATCCATTCTTGGCAACGAAGATTTTTATGCGGCCCGTCCTACGGACGCACCTCCATTTACAACACCTAGCCCTCCCAGTGGACCAATGACTCGCGCCCGAGCTAAGCTCCTACAAGCCAAAGTTAACTCGCTCCTTTCCTTGTGTGATTTCAATACGCCCCTGGATGGCTTGCTACTTCATACGCATACACTGTGCATCATCAGGTATGAAGAGAAGGACCCACGGGACGGAGGAACCGGAGCGGAAGAAACCAATCGCTGCCAGACTCAAGCGGTACTACCGGACCCTACGGCCGGTACTATCGGTTCAAGCGGCACAACCGGACCCAGCTACCGGACGCTCCAAGAGGAACCCAACCAAGGCCCACACGACTACGGTACTACCGGCCCAGGAACCGGTACTACCGGTGGGCGGTACTACCGCCCCTCCTACCGCTCGCTACAGGCGGCTCCGACGGAAGCTCCATGACCGCCAGCGGTACTACCGTCACCTGAGCGGTACTACCGGTTGCGACCGGTACTACCGATTGCGACTGAACCGGATAGCATCAGTTCGGCCCAGCGCCATGTACCCCTTTCTATATTTTCCCATTTCATTCTAAAACTACCCCTGTTTATGTGGTTGGCCTATATATAGCCCCCACCCTCTATTGTAAACCCTAGACTTGGATAATAATAGATTGAGGACACCCCTTTGAGGATCTTTCATCTATTGGTCTCATGCTCCTACCAAGGGGCACCCTATTATCCACCACCTCTTGGATCTTGCCTAGTGCGTTCAAGTTGTACAAGGCCTTGGGTTCTCGGTTTCTCGCCCCCAAGTCGTCAAGATCTCACCAAGCACCTCGTCCCCCGTTGTTGGTCGTGGAGAGAGAGCTTCGCCCAACACCGATCCTAGAGATTATGTTGGACCGGTTACCACCGGCGTGAGTTATCGGCGTGTATCGTGATTTGTGTGCGTGAGTTCATTGGGATCTTAGTGTGCGTGTGTTCGTGGATTTCGTCCCCTCACCCCCTTCCACCACTTTTCCCTCGATCCTCGCGGAGATTCGTGAAATATCGGGCCACCCCAAGGGGTTCCCCCATAACATATTGGTATCAAGAGCAAGGTTGATCACGAATTTCCCCCCAATTTTTCTTCTATCCCCTTAAAATCGAAAATCCCACCAAAAAGAGCCCCAATTTGCCTTCTGTAACTACCTCGGTGAATTACGCTCCTAGTTACAAGCCTGGATGAGCGGAAATGGTTAAAATAGTACGGTGGGGCCCAAATGCCACTCACAGGTAGACCTTTCGGCCGTCCTAACCATTTCCAAACATCGGGACAAGAACGGGCGGCGTAATCGGCAGGCGAAGGGATCAACTACATACACAAATGAGTATGTATGCAAGCCACCATACAACAGTCCTCAGAGCCATTCCATCTAAAAGAAATAGAAATATTGCAACGCCATACGGCAAGATCCAAATATCCTAGATAGATATATAGTTTAGGATATCTCCTCATACATCAAACATCAGAGTATCAGGCGGAAGCGGAAAACAAGATCCGAGTACGGATAAGAAGCAAATCGGCATAAGATGCCCCATAAATAAACGCATCCCGCCCACAGATCTCACGGATCCCCGTTCCCGGAATCTCTACACCGAATGATCGTTGTCCACATCGTCCGTCTCCTCCACCCAGTATCCATCTTGTGAGTGTACCTGTTCATCTGAATCAAATAATTTATCGTGTGAGACCCTAGGGGTACTCAGCAAGTCTTTATGCCTCTAAAGGGGACACAACCTAGGTGACGCAATTGCAGCAAAAGATAATACCTAACAATTCTATAGATACTCGCTAACCATCCGCCTAACCATAGATAGACGGATGGCCGTGAGTTAATAACAACAGTTATAACAGTAATATTAACAGATCCATCCTCCTCCTCGCTTACCAACGAGGAAGCGGACGAACAACCCCCCATCCGTTGGCAGTTTTATTATCCATTCCATGGGTGTTGCACTATTTACTAGTCAGGTACTTAGTCAAATTAAAAGCGGTACTTTAGTTATATTTGTCTAGGATCGAGAAACTGTGCTCCAAGTCGTCCATAACCGCGGACACGGCTTTCAGAAAGTTTTACCCTGCAGGGGTGCACAAATAGCAACACACACTCGATCAACCTCGGAAAAACCAAATCAAAACCCAACGAGGCATTCACGACAAAGCGATCACAGGATTCAGAAATATTTCAGGGGGTCACCCCATTAAGCTACCCGCAACGAAGTTTGCCGGCTCCGAGACAGACTCAAGGTTTGCGTCAATGGCTGTAAACGACTGGGAACCCGAAAGTGTGACTGGGCTTGTCGATACCGCGAAAACACTCCGCTTACCTAAACAGTACAGGTGCAATCCTCACACAATCTTAAATTAAGCAGTAAAGCATGGCATAAGTACAAGATAGTAATAAAGCCCCAAACTACTTTGTGGCCCCAAGAAATAAGAATGAATCAAGCTCTGGCTCAGGGGGGGTCCCATAAGCCTCCCGGATGTGGATAGCGCGAATATTCAAGGAACAGGAATCAAGTACTCGGGGTCCGACGGGACACAATTGAGCATGAAAAACCAAATAGCAGATATTGCTCACCGGTGCCACTTTCATTAGTTATTCCATTACTACTCAGGTTAAGTTGTATAGGTACCTCGTTATCCATCAGACACTCACATACCCTACACATGCTGTTCTACGACTCGCATGGCTCAAACAACTCCTGTAGTAATGGCTCATGGGATGGAGGAACAAGCTTCGGTGGGGTTTAAAAGTAAAGGCTATGCAATACTTGGGATTCAGATTAATGCAATCGCGACTCAATGATGCAAGAATAAGATAGAGGCAATAGGTACTATATGTATGCAAGCATGTGGTAGTTCTTGCCTGGCAGCTCAGTTGAAGCGAGGGACGGATCTGGGTAGTGCTCCTAGGTTTCTTGATATATCCCCTGCTCAGCATCTATTCGAAGAAGAACCAAACAAACAAGGGCCAACATAAATAAAGTGCACAAGCATATGAATAAAATGCGACAATCAAACAATCATGCCATGATGAATGATGCACAATTTGCATGGCAATAAAGTAGCATGTCATGGGTGAGGTGTGGAATACAAGAAATAAGCATTTTATTGAGTTTTGGTCACATTTTAACCTCATATAAGTTGCTGTATACTTTATATTTATATGATGCATGCTGCAATTCAGAACATGGAAAGCATAAACAGAAAGGTCTCGTCGAGCTGATCATTTTAGACATATCATTTGTCAAATTTGGAGTTATAAAACAAAAGTTATTAATTAATTAAGGAAAAGGGCATTTTATTGTAATTTTAATCAACTCGAAAATTAAAGTGTCCAAAATATATTTTGAAGGCCATATTTGAATTCCTCACATTTTTCTATTTCAAAACATATATTATTTGTTTAGTTTGGATTTATATTTTAAAAGTTATTTGAAAACAGATTTGAAATTTGAATTTAAATTAATTTGGAAAAGTTTGAATTAAAACAGAAATACGGAAATCCTTTTCTTACTCAACTGGTCCTCGCCCTAGACACTGACGGGTGGGGTCAAACGGAAAAAGGGGCCACGCGCGCAGAAATCCTTCTGCCACCGCGGCTTTACCTAGCTCTACGAATGACAGGTGGGGCCAGCGGCCACGTGCCCACGTGCCAGCGAACGGGCGTGCAGGGGCTGCCAGGCGGGGCCGAGCTGGAGCGCGGGTTAAGGGTTCGAAACTGCAAGGATTTTTTTTGTAAAAATGGCAGAGAGGCTGGCTGGTGGGGCTCTGCGGACCGCGGGTTGAGCGAGAGAACACAGAAGGGGTTTCTGCAAAAAGAGATCGCGACACTGTTGTTCTTCTCTGAACTTACTGACGACAGATCGATGTCTAACGCGTCAGAGCGCGGCGCAGGGTACTCGAACCCGTGACCTGGGCGTGCGCGCGGAGGGCGAAGCCGCTGCGGTAGGCTAGGCTTGGGGACAGCATGGTGGTTGGGGCCTAGGTAGGCCGTCTGCGAGGCGCTTCGCCGCGTGAACGCAGCGACCGCCGGCGCGCAGAGGGTGCTTGGCGTAAGGTGCGGCGCGGCCAGACAACGACAGCGAAGAGGGGCGTGTCTGGGAGGGAGAGAGGCTCACCGCGGTTGGATTGGTGGGGTCGGATCGGGCTGGGACGCGGTGGATCGACGGCGATGCAGACGGACGGCGATATTAGGGTTTCGCGTCGGGCTCGACGGGGTGCAGCGTTTTTGGGGCTACTCCTTCTCGGCTCCGTGTACAGGGGCGACGCTGATGCTCGGCTCGGTCTTCCCCAACGCCCAGACACCTCGCCCTCCTTCTGCTATGGTGGTGGTGGTGTGATGCCGACGATGGGGTAGATGGAGATGGAAGAGAGGGTAGCAGGGGTAGATGGGGAGGTAGGAGTAGATGGGCACGGTCCTGGGGAATTCTGGGGATGGATCTGGGCGAGGCAGAGAGGTGGGAGTAGATAGGAACGGAGAGAGGGGGTAGATGGCGTGGTGGAGGGGAAAGGTGGCGTTGGCCACTTTTTCTTCTCCTCCTTCACGTGCTAGGCAGGCTCGGGCTGGGGCAGGTAGGCATGGGGAGGGACTGCAGGTGGGCCAGGCGGGTGAGGGGAGCTCGGGGTGGGGCTGCTGAGGCAGGGAGAGAGAGCTAGAGAGAGAGAGGTGAGGCTCGTCTAGGGTTTGGTTTCTCTCCTCTCTCCCTGTTCTTTAGCTAGAGATGGAAAGAGAGGGGACCTGGGGGTAAGGGAGCACGTGGTGCTGCTGCTAGGTTAGCAAAAGAAGGGAAAGATTGGCTATTGGGGTTTGATTAAATGGATTGTTTGAATTCAAACAAGCAAGCTTCCTACCAACATCCAATAAAACACAAATAACAAAAATAGACAAGGGAAAGCTTGCATGGGACATGCATGAGTGTTAAATACCACATTTATACTTGTGAAAACAAATATAAATACACATGGGCATTTACCCAAGCATGCATACAATATTCGAATTAAAGCCCTCACAAGAAAGGAAGCTTGCTCTCTCATATGGAATATGTGTGTATGAACCATGCATGGATACAAGGTGGTCAAGCTAGTGTGTGTGTCCCACTAGATAACAAATAGCCACAATATATATTCATGCATGAGCATATATTCAAACAATACCCATGTGGAAGCTTGACAAGGAATTATACTCACATAGCTTGCAAAGGTGGCCATGTGGCTCCACATAATCCATATTGTGAGAACAATATATATTATATATGGAAGCATGTATACATAGAAGTGGATCCATCTTGCTACATATGGGCTTAGACATAAAGACCAAATAAATGCAATTGCCCATATATAGTTTTGATGGTGGAATTATAAGGTGATGACAAGAAAGGTGGTGGAGTTGGAATAAAAGATATGCCCCCAACTCAACTTGGGCATTTAAACAATATATCAATAACCAAATACAATATCAAGAGGCAAATACAATTAACAATGCATATGAGAGAAGAACCAAACCAAAAAGGTTTTATATGATGCTCAAATGCAAGGTGGCATGATGACATGAGCATGATATAATTATGATGCAACAATTATATATAGGAAGTAGCCATTATATTACTAGACCAAGTAGCATTACAATTGTTAGACAATTGGGATGCTACACCTTCGGATCGATCTTTGGATTTGGTGAGTTTTTCGTGGTTTTGGTCCATAGATTTGTTGCTTTTGGAGTCGATCTATAGCCTTTTTATGCTCCTAGCCCAGCCTTTCGGTCAGATCACCACGAATTTGAGGATTTTGTCAAGTTGATCTCGTTCTAGTTCCGCGCCTGGCGGTACTACCGGTCATACGAGCATTACAACCGCAAGTCACCGGTACTACCGGTCGCACAAGCGGTACTACCGGTCGTGCCTGGCGGTACTACCGCGCGCCTCTGACCGTGTTTCTTTTCTCTTTGACGCCTCAAATTCGTTTGCTGACTATTTTCCTTAACTTGTTCGTGTTTCGCGTGTTTGTCGCCATTTTAACAACAGCTTCCGCATCAAAGTCACCACGCGCTCAACGACACCGCGACACTCGACCATCATCCCTACCAACGGTTGCAAGTCGTCAACAATACCAAAGGTATAACTTGCGCCACTTTGACAGCCCCATATCTTCCTTTGTGTGTATCTATCCTATGAGAGCAACTCATTTTGTGTTTGTCTAAGCATTGTGCACTTGCCTTTGCAAAGTGAGAGTGTGAGGACAAATACAAAAGTTAACATAGTAGTTTAAAGAGGGAGAAAAAGAATAAAAAAAATAGAAAGATACATAGTCTCCCAATACAAAGAGAATACCAAGCTTGTAAGCCAAAAAGAGAGAGGAAAGAGCGCACCAAGGCAAGTGCACAAATCTGTTGCTTATCCTCTTTTGGCAAACGAGTTGTGGTCTCTCCTTGAGTTGGCACGACAACCAAGCATAGTCTTCGTTAGGACCTTTTGTGCTCATTTTCATACTCGTGCTAATCCCGTTTTTCTCCACGTGTGTGTTTTTCCGTGTTTTTGTAGATCGTATCCTTTTGCTTTTGATCTTTGGTTCTTTACCACTTAGAACAATAACCTTTTGCTTGGATCGTTTCGTTTGGTTTTCCACAATCCTAACCTTCCACCAAAAGCTTTGAGAGTTGTAGCGTATTGGTATGTGAGTTTCTTTACGATTTCACTTTGCACGCCATTAGTTCTCAAGTGTGGCAATTGGTTTGATATAATCTCCAAGGTGAGGTAAACGGCTAACTCCCCGCATCCTATTTTCTCCATATACAACCCTTGTCGGCTTTGCATCATGGACAGGAATGGAGAGCCGTCCCAACCACCACCTCCGGAGGACGACACACAATACATGACGCGATGGGATCATTGGAAGATCCGAGGTGAATTCAACTACCGTTGTGAAGATCTTGAGCGGCGCCAAGATGAACAATTTAGCGAAGCCCGCATGGAATTCAAGAACATCGACAACCGCTTTGAAGAAGTCCGAGGACAAATGCATGCCATGCAATATAACCTCGGCCATCAAAATGAAGCTCTTGGTCGCGCCCTCGCCTCAACGGATGAGAAACTTCAACGCCTCATTGATGGGCTCGCAAGGCCACGCTCGCGTGATTCAAGCTCATCACGACACTCCTCAAGTGAATCAAGTGCACCTCGCCGTCACGCTTCAAGGCACCGGGATGGACCCGTCCTTCAATCCATGAGCTCTTCTCAAGTGGTACCATCTCCGCGACACGCCGCGACGTCAAGCTATGATGGTGACCTCTCCGCAAGACCTCCAAGACGTGAAGCGAACCGGCCTCAACAAAGGGCACTTGTGATTCAACAAGAACAACCTCACGCGGACCACCAAGCCCATCGTCAACGACGTGTTCTCTCAACAACAAGTGAAGCATCCGAAGCGGACGGACAAGATCACCGTCGGCGTGAAGCACTCGAAGATCCACCAAGGCGTCATCATCGACATGACCGTCAACGTCAACAACATGATCATCATGATGAGCCTCCTCCACATCAAGAAGAAGAAGAGCAGCCCATTGCGCATGCGGCTCGACGTCCTCCTCACCACAGGGCGCAAGACAATGCTCATCGGCATCAACCACGACAAGAACAAGAGCAAGCTCCCCAAGCTCGTCGTGAGGACCATCAACCTCCTCCTCGTCCTCAACCGCTCCAACAACACGAGAAAGCTCCCCAAGCTTGTCGTCAAAACCAAGTTCCACCACCAAACGCGGCACCTCAACAACCGCAAGAGCAACGCCACCATCACCAAGCAAGACATGAGAGCTCGGATGATGAAGATGGCCTCCAAAATCATGGCAACCGTCGTCACCGGAACCGCAATGAAGAATAAACTTTTGGCAAGCTCAAGTTCACCATGCCCAAGTTTACCGGTTCCAATGAACCCGAAGAATACCTCTCATGGGAGCTCAAGGTTGACAAGATCTTCCGCATGCACAACTATAACAATGAGAAGATGATGGCCATGGCATCCCTCGAGTTTGATGAGTATGCCAACCTTTGGTGGGAACAAGTCCAACTCGCTCGTGAAGCAAAAGAAGAGCCTCCAATCTCAACTTGGCAAGATATGAAGGCTCATATGAGATCCCGCTTTGTTTCTTCGCACTACACGCGTGACCTTTTCAACAAGCTTCAAACGCTTAGTCAAGGGACAAAGACCGTGGAAGAGTACTTCAAGCAAATGGAGATCAACATGATACGCGCCAACATTGAAGAGCGTGATGAGCAAACAATGGCACGTTTCCTCAATGGCTTAAACCATCCAATCAAGCGCATCACCGAGTTCCAGAAGTACAACAACATGGTTGAGCTTGTGCACATCGCATCAAAGGCCGAGCGTCAAGTGCAAGAGGACATCAAGTACAACAAGCCAAAGACGTACTTCACCTACAAGCAAGCACCAACCACTACTCCAACAACACCAAGTGGAAGCTCATCAAGTACCACCAAGCTTCCCTTCAAGCCAACACTTCCTCAAGGAAAACACCCCCAAGTGGCAAATACACAAGGGATGATCAACCATTCAATGGTGAGTGCTACAAGTGTGGAGGCAAAGGACACAAGTCGGACACGTGTGGGAACAAGAAAGTTTTGTTGATCCATGACAATGGCGACGAACTTGAGTGAAGATGAGTTTGATGCAAGGGTCAAGGAAGCATTGGCAAGGCAACATTTGGAAGAGGACCAAGAACTACTTGTGTGTGAGCATGACGCTTGTCCATCGCTTGTGGTCACAAGGGTCTTAACTACTCAAGTCAATGAGAATGAAGACCAACGATCAAACATCTTCCAAACTCGTGCCGGTATCAATGGGAAGTCCATCAAAGTTGTCATCGATGGAGGAAGTTGCCACAATCTTGCAAGCACGGAATTGTGTGAGAAACTCAACCTCACCCTCCATCCGCATAAACACCCCTACCATATACAATGGATAAGTGACCAAGGATCCGTCAAGATCAAGCACACCGTCTCGGTAACGTTCTCAATTGGACCATACAAGGACACGGTGGAATGTGACGTGGTCCCAATGACGGTTTGCCATATGTTGCTAGGAAGGCCGTGGCAATATGACAAGCGTGCTTTGCATGATGGTCACTCAAACACTTATACCTTCAAATGGCTTGAAAAAACTTGTGTGTTGCAACCAATGACTCCTAGCCAAATAATTGCGGACAATGCAAAGACTTTAGCGAGGGCGCAATACACAAAACCACCTTGTGAGAAGAGTGGTGAGAGAGAGAACCACACTATAGTGAGTGAGTGCCACAAGCCAAACTCGAGTGGAAAAACTAAGAGTGTTCTTCTTGCCACCAAAAGTGAGATGAGAGAAGTGCGGAACAAACCATCCATCTTGCACTATGTCCTTATATGCAAGGGACTAGCGCAAGGAACTAATGACTTGACAAATGTTACTCCTTCTTTGATGGCTATTTTGCAGGAATTCCAAGATGTATTTCCCGAAGAGCTTCCTCATGGACTACCTCCTCTTCGTGGAATCGAGCACCGCATCGACCTCATACCCGGCGCCCCACTCCCAAACCGTGCCGCGTATCGCACAAACCCGGAAGAGACGAAGGAGATAGAACGACAAATCAACCAACTCGTCTCCAAAGGTTTGATCCAAGTAAGCACTAGCCCAAGCGCGGTCCCCGTGATTCTAGTTCCGAAAACGGATAATACGTTGCGGTTATGCATGGACTGCCGTCCAATCAATGCTATCACCGTGCGTTATCGACATCCTATACCGCGTCTTGATGACATGCTTGATGAGTTATGTGGAGCCACTATATTTTCGAAAATTGATCTTCGTAGTGGTTACCATCAAATTCGCATGGCCGAAGGTGATGAGTGGAAAACCGCCTTCAAGACCAAGCTTGGTCTCTATGAATGGTTGGTTATGCCTTTTGGCTTATCAAATGCCCCATCTACCTTTATGCGCCTCATGAACCATATTTTGAGATCTCTCATTGGGAAGAGTGTCATTGTTTACTTTGATGACATCCTTGTCTATAGCAATTCACTAGAGGAGCATGTTACTCATGTTAAGGAGGTCCTTCAAATCCTTCGTCATGAAAAGCTTTATGCTAATCTCCCAAAGTGCACTTTTGCAAAAGACAAACTCATTTTCCTTGGTTTTGTTGTGTCTTCTAATGGCATTGAAGTTGATATCTCAAAAGTTAAGGACATACGAGATTGGCCCATACCTACCAATGTTAGTGAACTTCGTAGTTTTCATGGGTTGGCTGGCTTTTACCGTCGCTTTGTGAAAGACTTTTCTACCATTGCTTGCCCCCTCAACGAATTGACCAAGAAAAATGTCACGTTCGTTTGGGGCAAAGCACAACAAAAGGCTTTTGATGAGCTCAAAAAGAGGCTCACCGAAGCACCACTTCTTGCATTACCAGACTTCACAAAAACCTTTGAGATTTAATGTGACGCTAGTGGAATTGGCATTGGAGGCGTCCTTATGCAAAATGGGCGTCCTATTGCATACCATAGTGAGAAACTTAACGGCGCACGCCTTAACTATCCCATTTATGACAAAGAGCTTTTTTCCTTGGTTCGTGTCCTTCAAGTGTGGCAACACTACCTTTGGCCCAAAGAATTTATAATCCATTCCGACCATGAGTCGTTGAAATATCTTAAGGGCCAAGCCAATTTGAGTAAAAGGCACGCCAAATGGGTTGAGTTTATGGAATCTTTTCCTTACATTGTCAAGTACAAGAAGGGCAAAGAAAATATGGTAGCGGACGCTTTGTCCCGCAAAAACACAAACCTTCTTACGCGACTCGAAGTAAATGTCTTGGGTCTTGATGACATCAAATCTTTGGACGCGTCCGACCCTTTCTTTAGACCAATTTTTGCAAGATGTTCAATAGACAAAGGGATTGATGATTTCTATTTGCATAAGGGTTTTCTTTTCAAACAAAACAAGCTTTGCATTCCAAAGTCGTCTCTCCAAATTTTGCTTCTTCAAGAGTCCCATGGTGGAGGCCTTATGGGTCACTTTGGCCGTGACAAGACATATGACATGCTATCCACTCACTACTTTTGGCCAAAGATGAAGCGCGGCGTCGAGCGCCACGTCCAACGATGCACTACATGTATCCAAGCTAAGTCTAAGTCTAACCCCTTTGGTCTTTATATGCCATTACCTATTCCTCATGCACCTTGGTCGGACATTAGCATGGACTTCGTGTTAGGATTGCCTCGATCTAAACATGGACATGATTCTATATTTGTGGTAGTGGATCGTTTTTCCAAAATGGCACACTTCATTCCGTGCCATAAGACCGATAATGCTTCACATGTAGCAAGTTTGTTTTTCAGGGAAATAATTCGACTACACGGTGTACCACGAACAATCGTCTCCGACCGTGACGTCAAATTCATGAGCTACTTCTGGAAGACTCTCATGGCCAAGCTCGGCATCAAGCTCCTCTTCTCGTCTGCCTCGCATCCTCAAACCGATGGACAAGCCGAGGTCGTCAATAGAAGCCTTGGCACACTCCTCCGTGTGTTGATAAAGAAGAACCTTAAAGACTGGGAGGAATGCATTCCGCACGCCGAGTTCGCCTACAACCGCGCCAAGCACTCCACCACCATGAGAAGCCCGTTCATGATCGTCTATGGTTTCGAGCCTCTCACCGCGCTCGATATCCTTCCACTTCCGCTGCATGACCGTACCAATATGGACGTTGACAAGCGTGCCCAAACAATGAAGAAACTCATGAGGACACAAGAGCTACGATCGAGCAACAAGTCCTTCGCCAAGCATCGAGGCTAAACAAGAACAAGAAAGAGATGATCTTCTAAGAAGGCGACCTTGTGTGGATACACCTGAGTAAAAACCGCTTTCCCAAGGACCGCAACTCCAAACTCAAGCCAAGAGGCGATGGGCCGTTCAAAGTGCTAAAGAGGATCAACAACAACGCCTATATCATCGATATCCCAACATCCAAGTATCTTGTGAGCTCGACGTTCAATGTCAAGGACCTCTCACCCTACCATGGAGAAGATAAAGTTGAGAAGGTTGAAGAGTCGAGGACGACTCTTCCCCAAGGGGGGGAGATGATGCAGCCTGTCCTACGGACGCACCTCCATATACAACACCTAGCCCTCCCAGTGGACCAATGACTCGCGCCCGAGCTAAGCTCCTACAAGCCAAGGTTAACTCGCTCCTTTCCTTGTGTGATTTCGATACGCCCCTGGATGGCTTGCTACTTCATACGCATACACTGTGCATCATCAGGTACGAAGAGAAGGACCCATGGGACGGAGGAACCGGAGCGGAAGCAACCAATCGCTGCCAGACTCAAGCGGTACTACCGGACCCTACGGCCGGTACTACCGGTTCAAGCGGCACAACCGGCCCCAGCTACCAGACGCTCCAGGAGGAACCCAACCAAGGCCCAGACGACTACGGTACTACCGGCCCAGGAACCGGTACTACCGGTGGGCGGTACTACCGCCCCCTCCTACCGCTCGCTACAGGCGACTCCGACGGAAGCTCCAGGACCGCCAGCGGTACTACCGTCACCTGAGAGGTACTACCGGTTGCGACCGGTACTATCGGTTGCGACCGGTACTACCGGTTGCCCGACCGGTACTACCGGTCTTGACTGAACCGGATCGCATCAGTTCAGCCCAGCGCCCTGTACCCCTTTCTATATTTTCCCATTTCGTTCTGAAACTACCCCTGTTTATGTGGCTGGCCTATATATAGCCCCCACCCTCTATTGTAAACCCTAGGCTTGGATAATAATAGATTGAGGACACCCCTTTGAGGATCTTTCATCTATTGGTCTCATGCTCCTACCAAGGGGCACCCTATTATCCACCACCTCTTGGATCTTGCCTAGTGCGTTCAAGTTGTACAAGTCCTTGGGTTCTCGGTTTCTCGCCCCCAAGTCGTCAAGATCTCACCAAGCACCTCGTCCCCCATTGTTGGTTGTGGAGAGAGAGCTTCGCCCAACACCGATCCTAGAGATTATGTTGGACCGGTTGCCACCGGCGTGAGTTATCGGCGTGTATCGTGATTTGTGTGCGTGAGTTCATCGGGATCTTAGTGTGCGTGTGTTCGTGGATTTCGTCCCCTCACCCCCTTCCACCGCTTTTCCCTCAATCCCCGCGGATATTCGTGAAAGATCGGGCCACCCCAAGGGGTTCCCCCATAACAATTTTGCCCTCGGATCTATGATAGAAGGTATACCCAATAGTTTCCTTCAGGTATCCTATGAAGACGCATTTTCCGCTTTGGGTTCAAGCTTGTCAGGATGAAACTTCTTTACATAAGCTTCGCAACCCCAAACTTTAAGGAACGACAATTTAGGTTTCTTCCCAAACCATAATTCATACGGTGTCGTTTCAACGGATTTAGATGGTGCCCTATTTAAAGTGAATGCGGCTGTTTCTAATTCATAACCCCAAAACGATAGCGGTAAATCTGTAAGTGACATCATAGAACGAACCATATATAAGAGAGTTCAATTACGACATTCGGACACACCATTACATTGTGGTGTTCCCGGCGGTGTCAATTGTGAAAGTATTTCGCATTTCTTCAAATGCTCGCCAAACTCATAACTTAGATATTCACCTCCACAATCAGATCGTAGAAATTTAATCTTCTTGTTACGTTGATTCTCTACCTCACTTTGAAATTCCTTAAACTTCTCGAAAGTTTCGGACTTATGTTTCATGAAATAGATATACCGATATCTACTCAAGTCATCCGTGAAGTTAAGAACATAGCGATAACCACCGCGCGATGCTACACTCATTGGACCACACACATCGGTATGTATGATTTCTAATAAGTCCATAGCTCGCTCCATCATACCATAAAATGGAGTCTTAGTCATTTTACCCATCAGACATGCTTCACATCTTTCAAGTGATTCGAAATCAAGTGATTCAAGAAGTCCATCGGAATGGAGTTTCTTCATGCGCTTCACTCCAATATGACCAAGACGATAGTGCCACATATAAGTCGAGTTATCGCTCAATTTCAAACGTTTAGCTTCAACGTTATTAATGTGTGTATTACCACAATCGAGATTCAATAAGAATAGACCATCTATCAAAGGTACATGTGCATAAAACATATTACTCATATAAATCGAACAACCATTATTCTCGGACTTAAACAAGTAACCGTCTCGCAATAAACATGATCCAGATATAATGTTCACGCTCAACGCAGGCACCAAATAACAATTATTTAAGTATAAAATGTTGGAATTATGCCCTAGAGGCAATAATACAGATGTTATTATTATAATTCTTGTTCATGATAAAGTTTATATTCCATGCTAGAATTGTATTAAGCGGAAACTTTAATACTTGTGTGGTTTGTGAACAACACCGTGTCCCTAGTACGCCTCTATGGACTAGCTCATTGATCAATGATGGTTAAGGTTTCCTAACCATAGACATGAGTTGTCAATTGATAATGAGATCATATCCTTGGAGAATAATATGATGGACAGACCCAAACTAAGCAAAGCAATTAGATCGTTTCATCGTGTTCATCTTTGCGAAGCTTTTCCTATGTCAAATATTGTATTCCTTAGACCATGAGATAATACAACTCCCTGGTATCGGAAGAAAGCTTTGAGGTCATCAAACGTCATCCTATGAGGGGGTGATCATAAAGGTGTCTCTCAGGTGATCGGAAAGTATCTGTTGGGTTGTATGTATCGAGATGGGATTTGTCCCTCCCAAGTCGGAGATATATACTTCGGGCCCACTCGGTAATCGATATCAACACCGCTTGCAAGCATGTGGTTAAGGAGTTAATCACAAAGTGATATCGGATTACGGAACGAGTAAAGTACTTGCTGTGAACGAGATTGAACTAGGTATGACGGTACCGACGATCGAATCTCGGGCAAGTAAAATATCGCGAGACGAAGGGAATATATATATGGGATTGATTGAATCCTGGCATCGTGGTTCATCCGATATGATCATCGATGAATGTGTGGGAGTCAATATGGGTGCCCAGACCCCGCTGTTGATTATTGATAGAAGATCATGTCTGCATATTCTCGAACCCGCAGGGTCACACGCTTAACGTGTCTTGACGCTAGGATAGATTGGATAATTGGTTTATGAATTTTTGTTTGGAGTCTCAGATGGGATCCGAGACATCACGAGAGGTTCCGGAATGGTCCGGAGAAAAAGATTCATATAAGGCAGTGCAGTTTTTGGAGTTCGGAATTGTTCCGGGTTAATCGGTATTGTACCGGAAGCTTATAGAACCTTCCGGAAGGGGACCAACATGGCCCCACCTTCCGGGAGGGGGCATGGGCCTATGAGGGAGTGTCCTGGCCGCTTTGGGCCAGGGGCACAAGGCCCCATAGGGCCCAGCCGATCCTAGAGAGTTTAAATCGTTTAAACTAGAGATAGGGTTTCTAGAAGAGGGGAGAGTCCATGCCCCCCACTCCTTATCCTTTGGGCTTGGGGGAGGGGCTAGGGCTGCGCCCCCCCCTCTATATAAAGAGGGGTGGGGGCGCACCAAACCTCTACACCTCTCCTCCAAACCCTAGCCGCCTTGCTAGCTTTCCTCTCTCCCTCCCAACTGTTTGTAGGCGAAGCCCTGCTGCAGAAATTCTCCACCGTATACACCACGCCGTCGTGTTGTAGATCCAATCTATCTCTCCACCATACTTGCTGGTCCGAGGAAGGAGGAGACGTCGAGGTGATGCACGTGTGCATCTCACGAAGGCACCGCCACTTGTGGTGCTAGATCGGATCGGATCGCGAGGAGGAGAAGCGAGTACAACTACATCACCCACGTTCCGACGAACGTTCCGCTGTGCGAATCTTCAAGGGTATGAAGATCTAATCCAATCTCTCTCGTTGATTGCATCTCCTAGATTAGATCTTGGCTTTCCCTCTGTTCGCATCCGTAGAAAATTTTGATTTACTATGCCGCGAAACCCTTCAGTGGTATCAGAGCTAGATCTATGCGTAGATGTGTTTCACGAGTAGAACGCAACATGGTTGTTGCGGGCGTTGATGTTTTCTGTTGCAAGCCTCTTGTTTGTGTTCTTCTTATGACGCGGGATAGTGAGATTGAAGCGGTCCAGGCCAACCTTACGCGACGTCGTTCGCGAGACCGGCTCCGCACTTGACGTGTGGCTTGTTCCACACATGCGGCTGGTGGATGTCAGTTTCTCTCACTATAGTTGTCATGGGTTTAACACCGGAGTTTGGCAACCATAATATCACCGTTGTGGCTTTCCGTAGGTAAGAATCGTTCTTAGCATCTACTCTCATAAGCCACGTAAAACATGCAACAACAAAGTAGAGGCGTCTAACTTGTTTTTGCAGGGAGTGTTTTCTGTGATATGGTATAGCCCAAGATGTGATGTGTATAATGTATGCGATGATCATGTTTTGTAATGTTTCACGACTTGCATGTCGATGAGTACACAACCGGCAGGAGCCATATGGTTGTCTTTATAATTGTGTATGACCTGCGAGTCAACTTCTTATACGCCATGTAATAGCTTTACTTTATCGCTAAGTAGTTAGCAATAGTTGTAGTTGCTATTCGTGGTGAAGGCAATCATGGTGGAGTGATGGAGATCATGCCGGAACGCACAAGATGGATATCATTGCGCGAAGATTGGCTATACCATGTCACATAAAGTTATATGCATGTGATGTTTATCCTTTTATGTATCTTATTATGCTTAGATCGCGACGGTAGCATTATAAGATGATTCCTCACTTAAAGATCAAGATAAAAACTGTGTTCTCCCCAAGTATGCACCGTTGCGAAAGTTCGTCGTGTCCAAGCATCACGTGATGATCGGGTGCTATAGACTCTACGCTCACATACAACGGGTGCAAGCCAGTTTTGCACACGCGGAAATACTTGGGTCTAGCTTGACGAGCCTAGCATGTACAGACATGGCCTCGGAACACAAGAACCGAAAGGTTAAGCATGAGTCATATGAATGATATGATCGACACTTTGTTGTCCACCATTGAAACCACATCTCTTCTCGTGATGATCGGATTAGGTGTGGTGAATTTGGATCGTGTTCACTAAACAACTTGAGGGATGTTGATTTTAGTGGGAGTTCATCTAGTAATTTGATTAAGTTGACCTATTTATCATGAACATAGTCTAAATTGTACTTGCAAATACTGTAGATCACATGGCCAAATCCAACTTCAACTTCAACGTTTTTGCTGAGAAGGAAAAGCTTAGAAACAATGGGTCTAACTTCACCAATTGGTTCCGCAATCTGAGAATCATTCTGTCTGGCGGACAAAAGGACTATGTCCTTCGGAAAGCGTTAGGTGACCCCCCTGCTGCAACTGCGCCGGCTGATGAGAAAGTTGTCTATCAGTCGCGCAAGGATGATTATGATTTGATTAAGATCGCCATGTTGTATGCTATGGAATCGGATCTTCAAAATCGTTTTGAAGAGTATCCCGGGCCCTTTGAGATTCTTGAGGAGCTGAAAACTATGTTTCAGACTCAGGCCCGTTCTGAGAGATATGAGATCTCTAAGAAATTCTTTAACTACAAGATGGAGGAAGGGAGTTCCTTTAGTGAGCACGCCATTAAGATGTCGGGCTACACTCAACGCCTTGAGCAACTGGACTGCAAGATTCCAGAGGAGCTCAAGATTGACACTCCTAGCTACAAAAGTTTTGTAGTTGATCACAATCAGATTGAGTTCCACTGATATGATCACTGAGCTCTTCGCTAAGATGAAAGTGGCGGAGGTGAACATCAAAAAGAATAATCATGTGTTGATGGTAAACAAGCCCCCCACCTTAAAGAAAGGTAAGGGTGCAAGGAAGCCCTTCAAGAAAGGCGGCAGCAAGCGCGTTGCCCCTGCTGAGAAGAAGCTCAAGTCTGGCCCTAAGCCGGACACTGAGTGCTTCTATTGCAAGGACAAGGGTCACTGGAAGCGCAACTGTCCGAAGTACTTAGCAGACAAGAAGGCTGGCACCATCAAAGGTATATTTGATATACATGTTATTGATGTTTTCCTTACTAGCCCTCGTTGTAGTGCCTGGGTATTTGATACCGGTTCAGTTGCTAATATTTGTAACTCGAAACAGTAGCTACGGAATAGATGACGGCTTGCGAGGGATGAGGTGACGATGCGCGTTGGCAACGGATCAAGAGTTGATGTGATGGCCGTCGGCACGCTCTCCTTAGTTTTACCTTCGGGATTAGTTTTAAACCTTAATAACTGTTATTATGTGCCTGCGTTGAGCATGAACATTATTTCTGGATCGTGTTTATTGCAAGACGGTTATTCATTTAAATCGGAGAATAATGGTTGTTCTATTTATATGAGTAACATATTTTATGGTCATGCACCTCTTGTAAATGGTTTATTTCTTCTAAATCTCGAAAGGGATGAAACACACATCCATAACATTGAAGCTAAGAGATGCAAAGTAGATAGTGATAATACTACTTATTTGTGGCACTGTCGTCTAGGTCATATTGGTGTAAAGCGCATGAAGAAACTCCATTCTGATGGACTTTTGGAGTCTCTTGATTTTGAATCATTTGACACATGCGAACCATGCCTCATGGGCAAGATGATCAAAACCCCGTTCTCCGGTATGATGGAGCGAGCAACGGACTTGTTGGAAATCATACATACCGATGTATGCGGACCGATGAGTGTTTCGACGCGCGGTGGATATCGCTATTTCCTCACTTTTACCGATGACTTAAGTAGATATGGGTATATCTATTTAATGAAACATAAATCTGAAACGTTTGAAAAGTTCAAAGAATTTCAGAATGAAGTGGAGAACCATCGTAATAGAAAGATTAAGTTTCTATGATCCGATCGTGGAGGTGAATATTTGAGTTATGATTTTCTCACGCATCTTAAAGCAAGTGGAATCGTTTCACAACTCACGCCACCCGGAACACCACAGCGCAATGGTGTGTCTGAACGCCGGAATCGAACCCTATTAGATATGGTCCGATCAATGATGTCTCTTACTGATTTGCCGTTATCATTTTGGGGTTATGCATTAGAAACCGCTGCATTCACTTTAAATAGGGCACCATCTAAATCCGTTGAGACGACACCGTATGAACTGTGGTTTGGTGCTAAACCTAAGTTGTCGTTTCTTAAAGTTTGGGGATGCGAAGCTTACGTCAAGAAGTTGATGCCGGACAAGCTCGAACCCAAAGCGGAGAAATGCGTCTTCATAGGATACCCTAAGGAAACTATTGGGTATACCTTATATCACAGAACCGAAGGCAAAGTGTTTGTCGCAAAGAACGGTTCCTTTCTTGAGAAGGAGTTTCTCTCGAAAGAAGTGAGTGGGAGGAAAGTAGAGCTTGACGAGGTTATTGAACCTTCTCTTGAATTGGAGAGTAGCGCAGCACCTGAAATTGTTCCAGTGCCGCCTGCACCAACAATAGAGGAAGCTAATGACAAGGATCATGAAGCTTCGGACGATGCTGCTACTGAACGTCGCAGGTCGACAAGGTCGCGTGCCCCTCCTGAGTGGTACGGCAACCCTGTCTTGACTGTCTTGTTGGTAGAAGACAGTGAACCTACGAACTATGAGGAAGCGATGATGAGCCCAGACTCTGAGAAATGGCTAGAAGCCATGAAATCCGAATTGGGATCCATGAGCGAAAACCAAGTATGGACTTTGGTGGACCCTCCTAGCGACCGAAAGGCCGTTGAGTGCAAATGGATCTTCAAGAAGAAAACGGAAGCGGATGGTAATGTTACCGTCTATAAAGCACGGCTTGTCGCGAAAGGTTTTCGACAAGTTCAAGGTGTTGACTACGATGAGACTTCCTCTCCCGTAACGATGTTTAAGTCCATTCGGATTTTATTAGAAATTGCTGCGTTTCATGATTATGAAATATGGCAGATGGATGTCAAGACTGCTTTCCTCAATGGCAACATTGATGAAGAGTTGTATATGATGCAACCCGAAGGTTTTGTCGATCCTAAGGATGCTAGTAAAGTATGCAAACTTCAGCGTTCCATTTATGGACTGAAGCAAGCATCTCGGAGTTGGAACCTTCGTTTTGATCAAGTGATCAAGAGCTTTGGATTTGTTCCAAATTGCTACGAAGATTGTATCTACAAGAAAGTGAGTGGGAGCTCGGTGACATTTCTGGTACTATATGTGGATGACATATTGATTATCGGAAATGACATCCACATGCTTAACGATGTGAAGAGTTATTTGAACAAGTGTTTTTCAATGAAAGACCTAGGTGAAGCTGCTTATATATTGGGCATCAGGATCTATAGAGATAGACAAAGACGCCTGATAGCTTTAAGCCAGAGTACATACCTAGACAAAGTTCTGAAAAGGTTCAGAATGGATAAGGCAAAGAAAGGTTCAGTGCCTATGTTGTCAGGTAAGATATTGAGCAAGGCTCAGTGTCCAGCTACGGTAAATGATAGGGAAGCTATGAGCAAAGTGCCTTATGCCTTGGCCATAGGTTCTATCATGTATGCCATGTTGTGTACTAGACCGGATGTGTCCAATGCTCTTAGTTTGACGAGCAGATATCAAAGTGATCCAGGAGTGGAACACTGGACAGCCGTGAAGAACATCCTAAAGTACCTAAATAGGACTAAAGAAATGTTCTTAGTCTATGGGGGTGATGAACAGCTTGTCGTAAAAGGTTACGTCGACGCTAGTTTTGACACCGACAAGGATGATTCCAAATCTCAGACAGGATACGTTTATATTTTGAATGGAGGAGCTGTGAGCTGGAGAAGCTGCAAGCAAAGCGTGATCGCGGGATCTACAGTGGAAGCGGAATACATGGATGCTGCAGAAGCGTCAAGTGAAGCAGTTTGGATCAGAAACTTCATCACTGAGCTTGGCGTGGTTCCAAGTGCATTGGACCCACTGGAGATATTGTGTGACAACACTGGTGCCATAGCACTCGCTAAGGAACCAAGATGTCATCCAAAGACCAAGCATATCAACCGCAAGTTTCATATAATCCGAGATTATATAGCAGATAGAGATCTGAAGATTACCAAAGTACATACAGATCTGAATGTCGCAGATCCATTGACTAAACCTCTTCCACGTGTAAAACATGATCAGCACCTCAGTGCCATGGGTGTGAGATTGTTGCCAAATGTAAACTAGATTATTGACTCTAGTGCAAGTGGGAGACTGTTGGAATTATGCCCTAGAGGCAATAATAAAGATGTTATTATTATAATTCTTGTTCATGATAAAGTTTATATTCCATGCTAGAATTGTATTAAGCGGAAACTTTAATACTTGTGTGGTTTGTGAACAACACTGTGTCCCTAGTACGCCTCTATGGAATAGCTCATTGATCAATGATGGTTAAGGTTTCCTAACCATAGACATGAGTTGTCAATTGATAATGAGATCATATCATTGGAGAATAATATGATGGACATACCCAAACTAAGCAAAGCAATTAGATCGTTTCATCGTGTTCATCTTTGCGAAGCTTTTCCTATGTCAAATATTGTATTCCTTAGACCATGAGATAATACAACTCCCTGGTATCGGAAGAAAGCTTTGAGGTCATCAAACGTCATCCTATGAGAGGGTGATCATAAAGGTGTCTCTCAGGTGATCGGAAAGTATCTGTTGGGTTGTATGTATCGAGATGGGATTTGTCCCTCCCAAGTCGGAGAGATATACTTCGGACCCACTCGGTAATCGATATCAACACCGCTTGCAAGCATGTGGTTAAGGAGTTAATCACACAGTGATATCGGATTACGGAACTAGTAAAGTACTTGCTGTGAACGAGATTGAACTAGGTATGACCGTACCGATGATCGAATCTCGGGCAAGTAAAATATCGCGAGGCGAAGGGAATATATATATGGGATTGATTGAATCCTGGCATCGTGTTTCATCCGATATGATCATCGATGAATGTGTGGGAGTCAATATGGGTGCCCAGACCCCGCTGTTGATTATTGATAGAAGATCATGTCTGCATATTCTCGAACCCGCAGGGTCACACACTTAACGTGTCTTGACGCTAGGATAGATTGGATAATTGGTTTATGAATTTTTGTTTGGAGTCTCGGATGGGATCCGGGACATCACGAGAGGTTCCGGAATGGTCCGGAGAATAATATTCATATAAGGCAGTGCAATTTTTGGAGTTCGGAATTGTTCCGGGTTAATCGGTATTGTATCGGAAGCTTCTAGAACCTTCCGGAAGGGGACCAACGTGGCCCCACCTTCCGGGAGGGGCATGGGACTATGAGGGAGTGTCCTGGCCGCTTTGGGCCAGGGGCACAAGGCCCCATAGGGCCCAGCCGATCCTAGAGAGTTTAAATCGTTTAAACTAGAGATAGGGTTTCTAGAAGAGGGGAGAGTCCATGCCCCCCACTCCTTATCCTTTGGGCTTGGGGGAGGGGCTAGGGCTGCGCCCCCCCTCTATATAAAGAGGGGTGGGGGCGCACCAAACCTCTACACCTCTCCTCCAAACCCTAGCCGCCTTGCTAGCTTTCCTCTCTCCCTCCCGACTGTTTGTAGGCGAAGCCCTGCTGCAGAAATTCTCCACCGTATACACCACGCCGTCGTGTTGTAGATCCAATCTATCTCTCCACCATACTTGCTGGTCCGAGGAAGGAGGAGACGTCGAGGTGCTGCACGTGTGCATCTCACGGAGGCACCGCCACTTGTGGTGCTAGATCGGATCGGATCGCGAGGAGGAGAAGCGAGTACAACTACATCACCCACGTTCCGACGAACGTTCCGCTGTGCGAATCTTCAAGGGTATGAAGATCTAATCCAATCTCTCTCGTTGATTGTATCTCCTAGATTAGATCTTGGCTTTCCCTCTGTTCGCATCCGTAGAAAATTTTGATTTACTATGTCGCGAAACCCTTCATAAAACTAATCCTGATGGTAGATGAAGAGGTAGCGTGCCGACCGCGATCACATCAACCTTTGATCCATTACCAACGTGCATCGTCACCTCATTCTTCGCTAGCTTCCGTTTATTCTGCAGCACCTGTTTCGAGTTACAATTATGAGCAACCGAACCAGTATCAAATACCTAGGCACTACTACGAGTACTAGTGAGATACACATCAATAACATGTATATCGGATATACCTTTCTTCTTGATGTTGCCGTTCTTCAAATCCGCTAAGTACTTAGGGCAATTCCGCTTCTAGTGATCTTCTCCCTTGCAGTAAAAGCACTCAGTATCAGCCTTAGGCCCAGCCTTGGTCTTCTTTGCCGGCGCGGTAACTTTCTTACCGCCCTTCTTGAAGTTTCCCTTTTTCTTAGACTTTCCTTGCTTCTTGAATTTGGTGGTCTTATTGACCAACAACACTTGGTGCTCTTTCTTGATCTCCACTTCTACACACTTCAACATGGAGAAGAGTTCTGACAACGACTTGTGCATGTTTTGCATATTGTATTTCATCACAAAGTTCTTGTAACTTGGTGGTAGTGATTGGAGGACACGGTGAATCCCCAAAGCATTAGGAATCACTATACCCAAGCTTTGAAGCTTGCTTGCGTGCCTAGACATCTTAAGAACGTGCTCACTGACGGAGCTGCCCTCTTCCATCTTGCAGTTAAATAACTTTTCAAAAGCCTCATAACTCTCAACTGCCGCGTGAGCCTCAAATATCATTTTGAGTTCACGTACAATATCATGTGGGTCATGGTTCTCAAACCTCTTCTGAAGCTCCGATTCCAAACCATACAAGATAGCACACTGAACTGTGGAGTACTGATTCTTCCGAGCGAGGAAAACATTCTTTACCTCATCGGTAGCATTAGCTACAGGCGGGTCACCCAGCGGTGCATCCAGCACATAGGTCAAATTACCAGCATCGAGGACAATCCTGAAATTGCGGAACCAATCCGCGAAGTTGCTTCCATTGTTTTTCAACCTTTCTTTCTCTAGGAACGCATTAAAATTGATGGTAGGGGCCGTCATTAATCTACAACATATTTGCAATAGTTTAGACTAAGTTTATGACAAATTGATTTCTAATTAATAGTTAAATTAATCTAGATGAACTCCCACTCAAAAAAATATCCCACGCATTGTTTTAGTGATCACACGAACCAAATCAACCACATCAAAACCGATCATCACGAGAGTTGATGTAGCTTTAATGGCGAACAATCAACATGTTCATCATATCTACTATATGACTCATGCTTTACCTTTCGGTGATCCGTGTTCCGAGACCATGTCTGTACATGCTAGGCTCGTCAAGATCAAACCTTAGCTTCCACATGAGCAAATCTGGCTTGATCACGTTGTATACACTCGTAGAATCTAACACACTCGATCATCACATGGTGCTTCGAAACAACGAGCTTTAACAACGGTGCTTACTAAGGATGAACATTGTAAAACTTGAAATTATGTGCTTGAGGGGTCATCTTATAATGCTACCGTCGTGAACTAAGCAATACAAGATGCATAAAAGGATTAACATCACATGCAATTCATAATATGTGATATGATATGACCTTTCTTCTTGTGCTTCCGATCTCCATCTTCAAGCACGAACATGATCTTCATCATCACCGGTATGGCGTCAAGGTCAATGGCGCCGCTTCATGGTTGTCATCCACCAGCATCAACTATTACAACTACTTTGAATAGACACGCAGGTCTTAACAGAATTTAAAAGACAACCATATGGCTCCTGCCGGTTGCCAACTTACAATAAGGAACATTGCATACATCATATATAATCACAATCATGGCCATATCACATCACAGCACACCCCTGCAAAACAAAGCTAGACGCCTCTAATTTTCTTTGCATGTTTTACGTGGTTTGGGGCTTTCAATAAGTGTCGTTCTAACTTACGAACAAGAACCACAACGTTGATGCTTGAACTATCAAGTGCCCGTTGTAAATTGAATCTATACTATGATGGGAGAGACAAACACCCGCAAAGCCACTTATGCAATACAAGTTGCATGTTAAGCGTGGAGCAAGTCTCATGAACGATGTCATGTAAGGTTAGCCCGGGCCGCTTTATCCCATCATACCGCAAGATGCAAAGTACACAAAAAGCAATTGATAATAAAAGCACCACCGCCCACAATGACCATTGTGTTCTACTCGTGCAACAGATCTACATATAGACACGGTTCTGATACCACTGTAGGGGTTCGTAGCATGGAAAACAAAAAAATTCTACCGCATGCACACAAACAAGCCAAGATCTATCTACTAGATTGTAGCAACGAGTCGATAGAAGCACTCACCCTCGAAGATTCCAAAGCGGTTAACGAGAGCAGATTCTCGTGGGTGATGTAGTCGTACACTTGCCGATCTCAAGATCGCATAGACGATCCTTCCGGCGCTGTGTTCCGGGAGCGCTTCCGCAGTCGGTCACACGTTCGGTACTCGATGAAGACCTTCCTCTCCCTTGTTCCAGCAGGCAGCGGAGGTTGTAGTTCTCCCCTTGCGATTCCAGCAGCACGACGGCGTGGTGTCGGAAGTAGAGGTAGATCCTGCAGGGCTTCGCCTAAGCTGTTGCGAGTTATGGTGGATCTAGGGTTTCCCGGTGATCTAGGGTTTAGAATACCGGGAGGAGGAGGAGGAGGTGTCGGCGGTGGCTAGGGTGGCGGCGACGAACCGGCGGCGGCGGGGCAGCGCCGGCGGCAGCGCACGGATAGAGGGGTTAGGGCTTGTGGTGTTGGGGAAGCCCTCCCCCTCTATTTATGAGAGGGGGGAGCAGCCTTGGGAGGGGTGGATTTGAATCCAAACCCAAACCCAAGTTGGATTGAGAGAAGGACTTGTTTCTTCTCCCACTAGGAAACCATTGTTCCAGTTTGACTTTTCAAACTTCCCGTTTGACTTTCAATTTAGAGCTTTAATTCTCTCTTACAAATGCCCACACCAAGTGACCTAGTATATGATCCAATCATTCCACTTACCCATGACACATTCATGGACCATTCTCCTTCCGGATCGGTGAACCTTCTAGAACCTCTCCGATGAAAACATCGGAATCTTTCCCGAACTCCGGAATCGGACTTTCCTTATATGAATCTTATTCTCCGGACCATTCCGGATCTCCTCGTGTTATCCCGGATCCCATCCGAGACTCCGAACAACATCCGGTATCCCTACTAACATTCCATATCTACTAAACAACATCGAATCCTTAAGTGTGTCTCCCTACGGTTCGTGAATTATGTGGACATGACCGAGACACTTCTCCGATCAATAACCAATAGAGAAATCTGGAAATTCATATGGCTCCCACATATTTCTACGATTACTTTGAGATCGAATGAACCACTTACATACAATACCAATTTCCCTTTGTCTCACGATAGTTTACTTATCCGAGGTTATGATCGTCGGTATCTCTTCATACCTAGTTCAACCTCGTTACCGATAAGTACTCTTTTCTCGTTCCCATGATATGTGATCCCTTGTGAGCCAGTCACATGCTTGCAAGCTAATTGGATGACATTTCACCGAGAGGGCCCAGGGTATATCTATCCGTCATATGGATGGGCAAATCCCACTCTTGATCCATGTGCCTCAACCCATACTTTCCGAACACTCAATGCCACCTTTATAGCCACCCAGTTACGGTGTGGTGTTTGATGTCATCAAAGCATCCTTCTGGTGATGGTGATTAGCATGATATGATGGTCGAAGGAATTATGTTACTATGTATCAAAAAGCTTATAGCAATTGAACTATTAAAATGACTTGATCTTTATGCTACGCTTATCTATAGGAGCATGTCCATCATACCATTCTCCTAATGATGTGGTCTTGTTGTCAATAACATCTCAATGTTCATGATCGAGAAACCACGATCATCTATTAACCAACAAGCTAGTATTATAAAGAGGCTTTACCAAGGACTCTAATTTAGTTTACAAATCACACAAGTATTAATGTTTCTGGTTAATACTATTATAGCATGAATGTAAACATTTATCATAAACACAAAGATATAATAATAACCACTTTTATTATTGCCTCTAGGGCATATCTCCAACAATTATTCCATGATGTAACCTATAAAACAGATATATACAATAATGACTCAAAGAGTCAAGAATACAAATATACAATACAAAGATCCAAATCACCTTCAAAACGATACAATCGCCCGAGTATGAACAAGATGAAAATGGGGCTAAGAGCCCTGAAGAATAACCAATGGCGTCCATAACCCTGTCCAGGCCAAGTCAGAAGGGTAACCCTGCTAACGATGTCAATCTCAAACCTGCTTAAACAAAAGGGGTACCGACAAAGGGCAAAGGAAAAAGAGAGCGGTTAGTACTGAGGCAAATACACTGCGAGACTTAGAATTTGGCGGCTCTCGCCTACATAGGTATGGTGGACTGAAGCGGCAATGCAATATGCACTAAAAAACCTATAGAGACTCGGTATAACCGTCGGCTATCAGAGAGAGATGATAAAGACCTATTCGGAGCCAACCTGATACTACCACCAAACATACCCATCCTGGTATTTCCCCCTCGAGTCCAAACGAGAAAGTCAAGCCGAGGAAACTCACAAAATTGGCATTTTTATTAATTATTTCAATGGTGGTTATCCAACTTACTAGTCATATCAGATACAAGTCAAATTATAACAGTAAACTTTAGTTATAGTTGTCTATGATCGAGATAATATGCTCCAAGTCGTCCATAATCGTGGACACGACTTTTCGAAACTATTTAACCCTGCATGATGTGGTTCTCCCATTGTAGGGCCTCACTCTTCCCCACTACATCTCGATCTCTTTTTCCCTGCTCCATCTGTAGGGGTTCGTAGCATGGAAAACAAAAAATTTATACCGCATGAAAACACACAAGCCAAGATATATCTACTAGATTATAGCAATGTGTCGATAGATTACTTACCCTCAAAGATTCCAAAGCGGTTAACGAGATCAAATTCTCGTGGATGATGTAGTCGTTCACTTGCCGATCTCAAGATCGCGTAGACAATCCTTCCGGCGTCGTGTTCCGGCAGCGCTCCGCAGTCGTTCACACGTTCAGTACTCGATGAAGACCTTCCTCTCCCTTGTTCCAGCAGGCAGTGGAAGTTGTAGCTCTCTCCTCGCGATTCCGACAACACGGCGGCGTGGTGTTGGAGTTTAGAGGGGAGATCCCGTAGGGCTTCGCCTTAAGCCAGAGCAGGTAGGTGGAGTAGAGGGGTTCCTCGGCTCTAGGGTTTAGAGGCCGAAGAGGAGGAGGTAGGGCCGGCGGCGGCGCGGCGGCGACGCTGGGCGGCGGCTTTGGGGCTAGGGCTTGTGGTGGTCTTGGGGGGCAGCCCCTATCCTCTATTTGTGAGAGGAAGGGGAAGCTAGGGGAGGGGGAGGCCGTATCCTCCCCTAACTCCCTCTCCTTGGCGCGCGGTGGAGGGAGAGGAGGTTTCTTCTCCTCCCTCCACCAGGAACCATTGTCCCAGTTTGACTATTCAAACTTGCCTTTTGACTTTCAATTTTGGAGTTTGATTTTTCTTTTAAACGCTCAGCCAAGTGACCTAGGACATGATGCAATCACACTTAGTCATGACACATTCATGTACCCTTCCCCTTCCGGTTCGGCGAACCTTCTAGACCCATCTAGATCATTCTGGTGAAAACATCGGAATCATTCCCAAACTCCGGAATTGGACTTTCCTTATATGAATCTTATTCTACGGACCATTCCAGATCTCCTCGTGATATCCCGGATCCCATCCGAGACTCCGAACAACATTTGGTATTCTTACTCACATTCCATATCTACTAAACAACATCGAATCCTTAAGTGTGTCTCCCTACGATTCGTGAATTATGGATGACGCCCAGCACTGTCGTGGGACGCTTCGTTGGAAACCCACGGAGCAAGGTGTGATGAGCACAGCAACAAGTTTTCCCTTAGTAAGAAACCGAGGTTATCGAACTATTAGGAGGAAGGAAACATCTCAAAGGTGTTGCAAGCAACGTGGAAACATGCACAACACAAACTCAAGTCTTTGCCCCAACGAACCAGTGAGGTTGTCAAGCTCACCGATTTGCTGTAACAAAGGATTAAACGTATGGTGTGGAAGGTGATGGTTTGCAGCAAGTAAACAAGTAACAGTGGAAGATGTATCAATGGTAAAGATTGGACCGGAGTCCATAGTTCACTAGAGGTTCTCTCCTTAGATAAACAACATGGCATGAAGGGTAAACAAATTACAGCAGGGTAATTGACATGAACTGAGCAAGGCATAACAATGAAATACTAGACAAAAAGATCCTATGAGATTCGATTGGCAATACAACAATATACATAGACCGCCATCCAACTGCATCTATGATTAGAAGTCCACCTTCAGGTTATCATCCGACCCCCCCCCCCAGTATTAAGTTGCAAGCAACAGACAACTACTTTAAGCAAAGTGTATAAGGTAAACAATCCACTTGTTCAATGAACAAGAGACCGTTGTTTTCTCCCTAGTAGCAACAACACATATACAACCAAAGAGATTTTTGTCACTTCCCTTGGAAACTAGAGGCATGAACCCACTATTGAGCATAAATACCCCCTCTTGGAGTCACTAGCAACTACTTAGCCAAGATAGCTACTAACAACGGAGAGCATGCAAGATCACAAACAACATAGACATGATAGAATCAAATAGACAAAACCATTAATCAATCTGACATAGTAATCTCAATATCCATCGGATCCCCGCAAACACAACATGCATGATTATAAATAGATTAGATCTTGATCATGAACGGAGCTCACAAGATCTATACATGAAAGCACAAGAAGGAGATACAACCATGTAGCTACCGTAGTCTAAGGTGGAACTACTCACACTTCATACCGGAGAAGAAGGCCTTCGGGATGATATCCCCTCTGGCAGGGTGCCGGGAAGAACTTCACATCCCCCCGATCTAGGGACGATGGTGGCGGTGGATACCGAAGGTTTCGTGGGTTTCTGCATCCAGGGCTTCTTATAGGAGAAGAGGCGAGGCTGGGAGGCGGCCAGAGGGCTCACACCCTACCCAGGCGCGGGGTGGGCCCACCCGCGCCTAGGGGGTGTGGCGGACCTGGCTCGCCTCTCCGTCTCTCCTCTGGACTTCGTGTCCTCACGGTAAAATATTGACTTTGGCTTTTGTCCCGTTCAATTCCGAGAATATTGATTTGAGAGAATTCCTTATTTGACACTACTTGAAAATATGATTCCCTATTTGACACTAGAAAAGTTTTTCTTCCTTATTTGACACCTGGTCTAAATTTTTTGCCTTATATGACACTTTAGTTCATTTGGAGCACCAACGGTGTTAGACAGAGACACAAAAAGACGTTTTTGCCCCTGGTGCAAAAACAAACCTCTACACACTAGTACATTTTCTCTCTAGGATGTGACTGCCAGGGTGCCATCAGGATCGCTTCATCGGCAAATTGAATCGCTCCAGACCCAGCGCTGACACAACAAAGGTAGTGTGTGTTGCCTGTGCGTGTACAAAAGTGTACCCAGGTGTGTAATCTTGTGAAGTACTAAGTTGAACCAAGCAATGCCCAGAAAGAAACAAGAGCCATGGTACATGCATGCGTCTAGCAATCCAAATCCAGTCGCTCTCAAAAAAAGCAATCTAAATCTAGTCGAGCGATTTTTGTGTTTGCATGTTACATAAAGCGTATTAATCATAAAGTATTCAACACGCTATAGTGGCAAGTCCTGAACGTGACTGTACGTGTCGTCCAACAAGGCACGTCACAAGGAAGCTGTTGAGCTGCCGCAGTGCACCGGTACGCTTTGGATTTTTTCCTTTGAGGAAATTCCGGATTGGTTTTTCTTGGTGTCGGACACGTTAGGTCTTACTAGAGGGTATTTTGGCCCACCCATAAAAAAACTAACGGGATTATAAAACCATAGAAATTGGTTTAAGATTTTTTCCATAAATTGGCCAACCAGACATGTCTCTCCACGTCTCTCCTTCTCCTCTCTCTACCTCCACGGTGGTTAGCTCCGACGATCGTCGGAGGTTGATCGGGAGTTGGAGGGCCATATTCCGTGAGGTGGCCGATGATCTGATTAGTCCTTGCCGACGGGGCCAGATCTCGAGAGCGAGCTCGGGACAGGTGTCGCTGTGGGATGCTTCGGGGCAGTTCGTAACAAGTTGGTGCTCGGTGGCGAATTTTTCGTACGGGACACGTTTGGTTCACGAGCGATGGCACGTTCTCGTAGGTCCGCCGACGGTGGCGAGGACAATTTTTGGCGGTGTCGCCGATGCGTCGCCCTACGTGCGTACGTGCCGGGTGATACGGCTTGGTGGTTGTGGGAGAACAGTGCGCGCCGATGGTGGGGTTTCTCTGGGGGAGGACCACCTGCCAGGGGAACTGCGGAGTACTAATACGGCGGAGGGCGAGCCGCGGTCAGTTTCGTCTTCCATTTGTGTTTTCCCTAACCCTAAATCGAGAGCAGTTTCCCCTTTCGCCATTTCTAGATCTCGCGGTGTGTGTGGTGTGGTGTTCGTTCGGGAACCGCCTCTCGTTCAACCATCGTCGCCGCGGGTTGCTGTTCCGGTGAAGTGGAGCGGTGTTGTGTCAGGTGATTCTCGCTCGTTTGCTCAGGTGGTAGCTGCAGATTTTGATATGGATCGGAGGTTTCGTGGTGGGCATGGTTCGCCTTCTCATCCCCCAGTCCGATCTGGTCCCTATGCGAGCAGATTCGGATTTGGGTATGGTCAGGGTCGTTTTCCTGTGGATCGCAGAGGTTTGGAGGGGGATTCTAGGGAGAGTGGGTGGATCCGCGAACAGGAGCGGCGCCGTGAGGAGCAGGATGCTCGGCGTCGTGATATGAGGCATCGTGATGAATTGAGGCAGGCGGAAATCGAAGCCTGATTGGAGGATCAACGCAGGGAAGCTTTGGCACGGGACCGGGCGTTGTCGGAGGCTCGCCGTCGTGAAGCAGATCAGGCTCGTAATCGGGGCCGGTGGAGCCATCGCCCGGAGATGCAGCAAGGATCTGGATCTGATGCGACGTCTTTCCCAGGTAGATCATGTAATTCTGACTCAAATCCTAGAAGAGGGGAGCCGGTTTTTGCACGAACTGTTGAGCAAGTTAATGTGCCTAGAGCTGTGCCGAATACTTCTGTGCCTACCTTTCGATCTGCTTCTGGTATAAACACATCGGCATCTACTTCTGTTAATGTGCCTGTGGGGGGGAATCGCCCTGTAAGTTTGTCTCCAATTTTATCAGTTACTCAGTCTGATGTTGTGGCTACTACTCTGGTGGGGTCCTCTGTACTACCACCAGTAGTGAGTATGCCGAGAGATGGTGGTGCGGCTGGTGGTTCTGGAGATGTGCAGTTGCTGGATGTGATTGAGGAAGAGGCTGTTTGTGATAATTGTGGGAAAGATCATAGCATTTTGGTCTGTCAAGAGAGGAAACCATGGGAGTATGTTCCTCTTTTCTTTGGCAGTACTGATTTTGAGCAGGGTTTTCATTCTATTCCTGTAGTGGAGTCTAATGTACAGTCTATGGAGCAGCTGCATTATGCTCACATAAGTGTGGTGAGGGGTGATGTCACTGGCAAGGATCTGGAGAAGGAATTTCAGATTTGGGCTGATGCTTTGGGGTCTGGATGGAGATTCAATGCCAGGTCTATTAATGATGTGGAATTTCTGATGAGGTTTCCTTCTGCCAGGTCCATTGATGATTTTCATTTTGGGAAGGTCTTCATGAAAACAATTCCTGATGCTGTGATTCAGCTGTCTAAGTGGAATGGGGATTTGCAACCTGTTGAGTGGTTGGAAGAAGCCTGGTTTAGAATTGTGGGTATCCCTATGAAGTACAGGGAGAAATCAACTGTTTTCTATGTTGCTTCTTTAGTAGGCAAGCCTGTGGCCCTGGACAGGAACAGTTTGAGGAACTTGGCATATGTGAGAGTGAAAATTTCCTGTTTAGATGTCTCTTTGGTTCCTAATACCAGAAGGGGGGAGATGCAAGGTGGGATTTATGAATTCAAATATACCAGGGAGATTTTTGCTCCAGATGCTGTCTCTAATCTGCCTTCTGCTGTGGGGATTGAAGGACAGGATGGTGATGTTGGGGTGAATAAGGAGAATGAAGGTGATGATGTGCTTGGGAGGCCTGCTGATGATAATGGGCAAAGAACTGTTCCTGGTGCAAGCAATGCTGGAAATGCTGGGGGTCGTCAACATGGTGGGACTGGTGCTGGTGAGACTGGTTTGGACAAAGGTAAACAGGTTATGGTGGAACAGGAAGACTCTGGGGGTGTTTCTTTTGGGACTCGAATGGCTAACATATGGGCTAATGAGGGAGGTGGTGGTCGTTCGAGGGGACTAGTGATTAGAGAAAATCTAGCAGGTGGCTCTGGTGTTGAGGGTGGGACAGGCATTCAAAATAAATCAGGTGCTGTGGGAATGCAGGTTGATTCTCAGGAAAATGTGGCTGGGGGAGCTGGGCTGGGAGGCAATCTCATGGATGTGGAGCAAGATCTATCTTCTGGGGGGGATAAAGAGGTTAATACTGAGGTTGCTGCTGGTCCTCAGAGGTTTGATGACTTTATCAAAGGGTTGTTGAAGGATAAGAAGAGTGACAAACATTATGAACTCATGAAGCAATATGGGCATCTGTTGGAAGAGGAAAATGAGCAAGAGGAGGGTGCACATGGAAGGAATGATAGTACTTCTACTGATACTTCATTTGGGTCCTCTGTTGATAGTGAGAAGAAAGATGTTATTGAGGGTTCTGGGTTGAGGGGTGATCAGGTCATGGAAGCTGTCAATCAGGATCAGGAAACAGTGGTTATTGGTTTGTCTCAACCTGATGGTTCTACCCAGGAAAGTGTGGATTCTCAATCTGATCCGGTGGTTGGTGTGGAAGAGCAGCAGGGTATTAGAAGAAGCTTGAGGGTGATTGATCAGGGTGGTGCTAGAAACTTGGCTGAAGGGCATTTGGCTCAACAAAATCCTAGAGACCTTTCAGGTACAAATCTAAACTTACATAATTCTTTTGCTGTTCTGGATGATGAGGTTATTATGCATAGAGCGTTGGAAATGGGGATAGATGCTTCTTCTATTTCTTTGGAACATATTAACTCTTTAAAAGAATTAGAGATTGCTAGGCATAGTTTGCAGGATAGGAGACAGGTAGTGAATGAATGTGTTCCTGATATGAATGAGAAGGTTTTGTTTCTGGATTGGAAGGAGGTCAGTAATGATGAAGAGGAATTCACTCCTGTGGTCTCTAGGAGACAAAAGAAAAAGTTGAGGGTTGGTTCTGTTATGAGGGAGAGAAAGTTAAAGGCTGCTGCTGTGAAGGTTCACAATTATCACCCTATGAGTGGTATTGTGACTGGAACAAGGGAGAGAAAATCTGTTTTATGATAGGTGCTATTCTGAATATTAGGGGTGTGGGGAAGAAAGGGGCAGGTGCTTATTTGAATAATTTGTTGAGACAGGAGAGGGTGGATTTTATTGGTTTACAGGAAACTATTAAGAAGGACTATTCTGAGGCTTTTTTCAGGAGAATTGATCCTATGAATCAATTTTCCTGGAGTTGGTTGCCATCTGTTGGGAAATCTGGGGGCATTTTGGGGGGCCTACGTTCCTCTAAATTGACTCAGGTTGGCGTGTCTGTGGGTAAATTTCATGTTAAGTTGAAGGTGTTCGATGTTTTGAAACAGATTCAATGGCATCTGGTGATTGTGTATGGGGCTGCCCAAGAGGAGAATAAAGAGGATTTTTTGGTAGAATTAGCTGAGGTTTGTCAGGATCAAACTATTCCTTTGTTGGTAGGGGGTGATTTTAATGTGATCAGATGTGTTTCTGAAAAGAACAAAGGTCATGTTTTGAACAAGTGGGGACATATGTTTAACTCAATTATCAATGCGTATGGGTTAAGAGAGATCTGTATGTCTGGTGGGCAATTTACTTGGTCTAACAACCAGAAGAATCCGACTTTGGAGAAATTGGACAGAATCTTAGTTTGTAGAGAATGGGAGAAGTTGTTTCCTCTTACTACAGTTCATAAGTTGTCTAGGGAGGTTTCTGATCATAGTCCTTTGATCCTGGATACTATGGAAGTGCAAGAACCTGGGGGTAGGGAGTTCAGGTTTGAGAAAAGTTGGTTACAGTGTGATGACTTTTTGGCCAGAGTGGAGAAAGTTTGGAAAAAGCATGTGAATGGCAAGAACAGTTTGGATAGATTGCAAAAAAAGATCAAAAATGTCAGAAATGATTTGAAAGGTTGGGGGGTACATTTAAGGGGAGAGGAAAAGAAAAGGAAGAAGAGGTTGGTTGATGAATTGATGGAACTTGAAAGTATTGAGGAATTGATTTTACTTTCTGCTGAGCAACTTCAAAGAAAGGCAGCTATTCAGAAAGAGCTGCTGGAGGTGTATGAAAATGAGGAGAGATTTTGGCAGCAAAGGTCGAGGGACAATTGGTTGCTTAGGGGTGACAATAATACTGAGTATTTTCATAGGATTGCTAATGGGGTGAGGAGAAAGAAAATGATTTTTTCAATGAAAGATGGGGAAAATGAAATTCGGGGGACCTATGATCTCCTGAAGCATGCAACTAGCTTTTACAAATCTTTATTTGGGCCGGCTGGTGGGTTTTCTATTAGGCTTGCTGATGATAATTGGCAGGATGGGGAGAAACTTAATAATGATGATAGGGAGAAAATGGGAGTGCCTTTTACTGAGAAAGAGATTAAGGAGGTTATTGATCAGATGGAGAAAAATAAGGCTGCTGGTCCTGATGGGATTCCTATTGAATTCTATCAGCATTGTTGGGAAGTTATTAAATCAGATGTCATGGCTGTGTTTGATGATTTCTTTGCTCATAAGATTGATCTAAGTAGTATTAACTATGGGGTGATTACTTTGCTGCCAAAAGGTGATGATGCTGACAGGATTCAGAAGTATAGGCCTATTTGCCTGCTCCAGGTTTTGTTCAAAATTTTTACCAAGACCCTGACAGTTAGAACTGAGCCTGTGATGGGGAAATTAATTGCTGCTTGCCAAACTGCTTTTATTAAAGGGAGATTTATTGCAGATGGTGTGACCTTATTGCATGAGATTTTGAAAGAGTCGAAAAGTCAGAAGCAGCAGGGGGTGGTTTTGAAAATTGACTTTGAGAAAGCTTATGACAAAGTTAATTGGGATTTTTTGTTCTATTGTTGTAAGCAGAAAGGTTTTAGTGATGATTGGATGATTTGGCTAAAAAGTGCTGTGACTCAGGGTACTCTCAGTGTTAAGGTCAATGGGGAAACTGGTCCTTACTTTGGTAGCTTTAAGGGGGTGAGGCAAGGGGACCCCTTTTCTCCTTTCTTGTTCAATTTGGCTGGGGAATGTTTGGCTAAGATGGTGTCTAATGCTCAGGCTGGTGGTTTGTTCACTGGTTTGGTTGGAAATTTGTTTGATAAAGGAATTGCCATTCTGCAATATGCTGATGATACCATTTTGTTTATTAAGGAGGATCCTGAGGGGGCTAGAAATTTAAAATTGCTGTTATATTTGTTTGAATCCATGTCTGGTCTCAAGATTAACTTTGAGAAGAGTGAGGTGTTGATGGTGTTAGAGGATGAGGAGAAATTGTCCAATTATGCTGAGATGTTCAACTGTCAGAAGGGTAACTGGCCTATTAAATACTTGAGTTTGCCCGTTGCTAGCAGGAGATGTTCCGTAGCTGAAATGGGCTTTGTTGGTGATAGGCTGAAGAAAAAATTGGATGGTTGGATGGGGGGAGTTTTGTCCTTGGGAGGGAGACATGTTAAAATCACTGCTTGTGTTTCTAGTGTGGCTGTTTATCCTATGACTATGTTTCTCTTACATAGGTCGAATGTGGAAGAAATTGAGAAACTGACTAGAGCTTTCTTTTGGTATGGAAAAGTGGGCAAGAAGAAATATCATCTGGTGAAATGGAAATATGTGTGTAGGCCCAGGAAAAAAGGTGGACTGGGGATTAAGAATATCAGGCTCTTTAACATTTGTTTACTGTGTAAATGGTGGTGGCGTCTTGAATCTGAGGAAGGTCCCTGGCAAGATTTTGTGAGGAGGAAATATTTGAAAAAGGGTGGGATTAGTAATGTGAAACACAGGCAAAGTGACTCTCCATGTTGGCATGATTTGATTAAGCTTAGGGGATTCTATTTGGCTGGTAGGAGAATGAAGGTTGGTAATGGGGAATTGACTGACTTTTGGCATGATGCTTGGTGTCTGGACTCACCCTTGAAAGATAGGTTCCCTGATTTATTTGATGTTTGTCAGAACCAGAGAATCACAGTGGCAGACATGGCAAAAAAAAGATGGGGTTTATCTTTTAGAAGATGGTTGGATATTGAAGGGTTAAATCATCAGGAGCAGTTGAGAAATTTGTTATCTGGGGTGTGTCTGAATCAGGAAAGGGACAGGCCAGTGTGGATGTGGAGTAAATCTGGCAAGTTTTCTGTTAAGTCCATGTATACACATCTGTCGAATGTGGGGATTGATATAAGTTTTAAACATCTGTGGAAAGCAAAAATCCCTTTGAAAATTAAGATTTGGTTGTGGCTTATTTGGCATAATGCAATTCTCACCAAAGACAATATGAGGAGAAAGAAGTGGGTTGGAGATTTTACCTGTCGGTTTTGTAGGAAGGATGAGAGCATTGGGCACCTGTTCTTTTCATGTGTGGCTGCTAAATATGTTTGGGGGGTGGTTGCCAGAACTGTTGGTGTTGCACATAGACCTGGTTCCTTTTCCCAGTTTTTTTGGTGGGCTTCTCAGTATGTGGGGGTTAGTAGGAATGTACAGATTACGGTGGTGGCGGCTATTTGCTGGGCTATGTGGAAACTTAGGAATCGAGCTTGTTTTGATAAAAAGCTCATTAATTCACCTGTTGATTTGATCTTATATGCTTGTGTTTTCATTCGTTATTGGGCAGGTTTGCATGGGGAGGATGACCGTGTGGTGCTGCAAGCTGGGGCAGACACCCTTCAGCAGAATGCGTTGGCTGATGCGGCGGCTATGGATGTGGCCCCTGTTCCTTTCTTAGGTCTGCCTTCAATCCCTGGAGATCGTGGTCGTGAGGCTCCGGAGCTGGAAAGAGGGAGGGAGAAAAGAAGGAGAACTGGGAGATAAATATCTCTTGAGGGACTGGCAGAAATATAAAGAGCTTGGCGTTGGTGTGGCTTTCAGTTCTTGCGCTCCTTTTGGGATGTTATGTTTTGGATAGTTTCTCACTAGCCTGCGGGCGGTGTTCTTGCGTCTCCATCTTCCCTCTTTTCTGTCTAGTTTGGTTGGTATGTAAGGTGAACTTCTATTTCCGTTTTGACCCCCTAGGTGGGTCAGTACTATGACGTTTGTGTGTGGTTGTTGTTCCGTTATCTGATGATAGTGGAACCCGATCCCTCTCTCTGGGGGATTGTATGGAAAACAAATAAAAAAACTAACGGAACAGTGTAACAGAATAAACGGTGGTGTCATATAAGGCAAAAAGTTTAGACCAAGTGTCAAATAAGGAAGAAATTTTTTTAAGTGTCAAATAGGGAATCATATTTCCAAAGAGTGTCAAATAAGGAATTCTCTCTATTGATTTCTGCCTTTCTGGAATCAAAAACAGAAGAAAACAGACAACTGGCACTGTGACAACTTGTTAATAGGTTAGTTCTAGAAAAGATATAAAAATACCTCAAAGTGTAGACAAAGCAAAGCAAAGTAGATACTAAACAAGCATGGAGCATCAAAAATTATAGATACGTTTCCGACGTATTAATTATGCAGACGTAACCGAGACTCTTCTCCGATTAATAACCAATAGAGGAATTTGGAAATTCATATGGCTCCCACATATTTCTACGATTATTTTGTGATCAAATGAATCATCTACATACGATATCAATTTCCCTTTGTCTCGCGATATTTACTTATCCGAGGTCTGATCGTTGGTATCTCTGCATACCTAGTTCAACCTCGTTACCGATAAGTACTCTTTACTCGTTCCTGTGATATGTGATCCCTTGTGAGCCAATCGCATGTTTGCAAGCTAATTGGATGACATTCCACCGAGAGGACACATAATATATCTATTCGTCATATGGACAAATCCCACTCTTGATCCATGTGCCTCAACACATACTTTCCGAACACTCAATGTCACCTTTATAACCACCTAGTTACGAAGTGGTGTTTTATTTCATCAAAGCATCCATCCGGTGATGGTGATTAGCATAATCTCATGGTCGAAGGAATTATGTTACTATGTATCTGAAAGCTTATAGCAAATGAACTATTTAAATGACTTGATCTTTATACTACGCTTATCTATAGGAGTATGTCCATCACACCATTCTCCTAATGATATGACCTTGTTGTTAATAACATCTCAATGTTCATAATCAGGAAACCATGATCATCTATCAACCAACAAGCTAGTATTATAAAGAGGCTATACTAGGGACTTTAACAAGTTTACAAATCACACAAGTATTAATGTTTTCGGTTAATATAATTATAGCATTAATATAAACATTTATCATAAACACAAAGATATAATAATAACTATTTTTATTATTGCCTCTAGGGCATATCTCCAACGCCATCTCCATTCCTTCCACATCATCTTCCTCGCATCTCTCATGACGGTGGCACAACGTGGTCATCAGAGCACCACAAAAGAGCGAGTTCCATTGAGAGGCATGGCCAATAGAAGGGGAGATGAGTTTTACCCCTTCATGGCGGCACGTCAGAGAGCTCGTGAGAGAAGACGGTGCCGGTACATAACCAAAGACCCATTCCCCGCACTGATGGCGACGATGCTGAGGGAGACGGCGAGCGGATGGTGGCGTCCTGGACACCTTGCGTGGCACATCGACGGTCATGTTCGGCTCAGCAGCAGGGCAACAAGAAGAGCGACAGAGAAGAGCCTAACGGCAGGCCGCGCGGGCAAAGGAGGAGGACGATGGGGACCTGAGGAAGCAGCGGTGATTTGGGCAGAGGGGAAAAGGCATGAGCCAGGGAGTCGGGGCGGCGGCTGGTGGAGGGATTAAGCGGGCTAGGTTTCTACCGCTTGCTTTTATAGGATGTTGTGAAAATGATCCAATGGTTTTACCAGGTGTAATGTCCAATCGGATGGCCACTAAAATCAGATTTATGTGGTAATTTTCAGGACACCCGCCTATTATACTTTAAGATAAGTAATTTATGTTCTGTACATAATATATGTATTGAGAGTTTAGATAAAGCATTTATACTACTCTCTTCATCCCAAGACTTAAGGCATACAACTTTTTTGAGAAATCAAGCCATGTAAAGTTTGACTAAACTTTTAAAAAAGACTATCAAAAACTATTATATTATATAGATATCATGTGGAAATATATTTCATGATGTATAAAAAGGTATAGATTACGTATTGTAAATATTAATATTTTTCCTAAAAAATTGGTTAAACTTTAGTTGGTTTGACTTAAAAAATATATATCTTAAGACTTGGAACGGAGGTAGTATATGTATAAAGGACCCATTTTATTGTCTTGCGCCGGGTCCGGACTTGTCATGTCAGCCTGCATGCACATAGCCATCGATCAACACACATATAAAAACAACTTAGACATGCTTACGAGTATCATTGAATGGTGAGTTCCTACGATGGAAAAAAAGTTTTTCCACTCAAGAGGATGCACCTAAAGTATATCAAAAAAGTGGGTTACCAAAAAAATAGTTTTCCACTCAAAAGATACTCTAAAAAGTACTAGCTCCCTCCATAATGTAGAATGCTTTACTGATTTATATTTACAAAACATTCTATATTATGGAACAGATTTAGTAAATCAGCCAACTCCAAATAGCAGCATATTACGAGAGGCGATGCAGCATCCCACGACACAAACCTGCCCACCGCAAGAAGAAAGCCACGCATCGGGGTCCAGCGCCACTCGCCGGTCGCCGCAGCTCCCCAACTAACAGAGAAACGAAGAACCCCACCAAAAAGACAGGGGAAAGCAACCATCAGCCAAGAACGTGCGAGCCTTCTCCCCTCCCGTTTGCTAATAAAACCCTAACGCGGTGGCGCACGCCGGCTGCTCATGCCCTTCCACCTCCTCCCGTCCCGCATTGGCCTCCTCTCGTCGATCCCCTACATGTCCAGGGCGCGGTCCGCTTCCTCGCTGGTCCGCGCCTCCCGCCCGGAGCTCAACCCAGCTGAAAGTTCGCCTCTTTTTTCCCCTTTAATTCAGTTTTATACCTGTACAGTTCCCTGCTCCATTTGCTCCTATTGTGTCAATACTTGTAAATTTTAGTTGATTTCTTGTATTTATCCTGTGGAGAAAGATGTAGAGTTCCAATACTTTCTCCCTTGGTGCGGCTATTTCTTGAAATGCTGAAGAAGATGGAAGCAACCCCACCCCAAAACCATTTTCCCCCTTATCACTGGTTGCTTAGAGGCCGAAATTGTTCATTTCAGTTGATATGCTGTGTGAACTCAGTGTATTCTGTTGGAGAATTTTTTTTTTGAAACCAATATATATTGAGCATGCAAGCCGCCTCGTCTGAAACCTGCAGCCCCTCAAAATTTAGTCGTGCATTATAGACTTTCCAATTGTCACGTGCTCTTTTTTTGTATTTAAGCAAATTGATCTGTTTTAAAGAGTTAATATCACTTAGTCTGTATGTACATGTTCCCTTAAGCTTTAATTTCAAGGCATTGATGGAACACAAAGTTTGATTTTTTTCCTCTTGAAAATACTCAAGAATTTTGCTTGTTTGTTGTCATATTATTGACAACAGAAAAGTTCAAGTAGGATCACTAGTGTTTTCTCAGCTTAACTACATATCCACTTCAACTACAAGCTTAATTCTTTCCATTTTTGGTCTTAAGTTAAAATCTACATGTTTAATTTCTGAAGTGTGTTTAGTATTATTATTCTTTTTGACTAAAGCATGAATTAATGCATTTTCAGGTGTAAGACAAGTGAAGCTTGAATCCAATCTTTCTTTTGACAACTCCAACCCTGAAATGAATCCCGTGAAGAGGAAGAGGCTTAACCGGGTGCTTGAAGTAAAGGAGGAGTATCCTAATAAGCAGGTGCCTAGATTCACTAAAATATCTTCATATTGCAAAAGGGAGCGTTATGCATGCCTAATTTATCTGTCTGTACTTTTCATGTCCTTGATTTAAATTACTGCCCTCTTGAGTGTTCAGTTATTCTGAGATGTAATTTGCCGTTCCCTCTTTCGATGTGTTTTGTGCATTCATGCTGTCACTTTTGTAGTGCTTCCTTTTCTACTGCTGATTTTTGTTTCAATTCAATTCCTAGTCAATATAATATCTACACATATGCAGGTTGGTATTGTTCCTGACATTGAAGATTTTCGATATGACAAGAACGAGGAAAAAGCATCAACATCTACAAAGAGGATACCAGCATCATCAAGTAAGAATAGTTCAGCTGATAAGTTTCGATGTTTTGTACTTTTGTCTAAATGATTTGATCCATAATCGTACTTACTCAATCAATTTCTGTACATGTAGTATGTGCTTATATAGTGCATTGCTTAAGAATAGAAATGACTGTCATGAATGCTAAGAGTCAGTTGTTGCAGCTTTTATTTGTTGCTTCAAGCGTGGCTTGCTATCATTTGTATGTGCAGTAACAACTGTTCGACGATACTCAACTGTTGCCCCCGAGCTCCCCAACCAACAGGGAATGAAGACCCCAGCAAAGACAGGGGAAAGTTTGAAAGCAACCATCAGCAAAAAATGCAGGACCTTGCTCCCCCATTGCTAATAAAACCTAGTGCAGTGGCGCACATCAGCTGTTCATGCCCCCCCATCTCCTCCTGTCCCACATCGTTCTCTCCTCGATCGCCTCCATACCAATCGTGCTGTCCATCTCCAGGCTGATTCGTGCCTCCTGTCTGGATCTCAACCCTGTTGAAAGTTTCTCTTTTTTTCTATTATAAATTCATATTTGCATCCATATATTTCCTTTCTCTATCTGCTGCTATTATGGCAATACTTGTACATTTAGTTGCTTTTTTTTGGGTTAGCCTGTGGAGGAAGAGGTAGAATTTCAATACTTTCTCCCTTGTGCGGCTATTTCTTAAAATGCTACAGATGATGGAAGCAACCTTACCCCAAAACCATTTTCTTTCTTGTCACTGAATGCTTAGAGGCCGGAAATGTTCAATTTACTTGATAAGATGTGTGAACTCAGTGTGTTCTCTTGAAGATTTGGTCCTGCATTCTGGACTTTCCATTGTCATTTGCTCTTTTTTTGTATGTAAGAAAACCTATTTTGTTTGAAAGAGTTATCTTACTTAGTTCTGTATGTTCATGTTCTCTGAAGCTTTAATTTAAGTGAATAAATGTAATCCAAAGTATGCTTTTTGTCTTGAAAATACGCATGAAACTGCTTGTTAGTTGTCATATTTATGGACAAGGATAATTCAAGTATGGTTAATATTATTTGCTATCTATCCACTTCAACAACGACTTAGTACTTCCCAATTTTGGTCATATATATGTCTGTTCAAATATATGTGTTTTATTTCCGAAGTAATGGATTATTATTCTCTGTCTAAAGCATGACTTGATGCATTTTCAGGTGTAAGAGAAGTGAAGCGTGAATCCAGTCCTTTTGACATCTCGAAGGCTGAAACGAATTCTGTGCAGAGGAAAAGGCTGAACCGTGTGCTTGAAGTAAAGGAGGAGTATCCTAATAAACAGGTGTCTGCAGATTCACTAACATATCTTAGTATTAAAAAGGAAGAGTTGTGCATGTGTAATTTATGTCTCTGTACTTATCATATCCTTGACTTAAATTGCTTCCCGCTTGAGTGTTCAGTTATTCTGAGATGTAATTTGCACAGCTGCAGTTCCCCCCTTTCAATGCATTTGTGTATTCATGCTGTCACTTTTGTAGTGTTTCCTTTTCCACTGCTGGTTTTTTGGTTCAATTCAGGTCCCTCAAGAAATATCCACACATATGCAGGTTCCTGAGATTGAAGATTTCCGATATGACAAGTTCGAGGCAAAAGCATCAACATCTACAAAGAGGGTGCCATCATCATCAAGTAGGAACAGTTCTCCTGGTAAGTTTTGATGTTTCGTCTAAATGATTTGATCCATGATCATACTTCATCAATCAATTTCTGTCCATGTAGCATGTGCTTATATTTTGCACTGCTTAAATGAAAAAGGACTATCGTGAATGTTAAGAGTCAGTTGTTGCATGCTTTTATTTGTTGCTTCAAGCGTGGCTTGTTATCATTAGTTTGTGCAGTAATAACTGTCTGACCATACTCCACTGCCCCCCCCCCCCCCCCCCCCCCCCCCCCAATTGGGTATTGCGATATCCATATGGATCATCTTGTTTAAATGTAGGTGTGTCATGTTATTAGGTGTAAATTTCCTCTCATGTCCTACGAGAAGCTTACCCCTTCACATCTTCAGCCAGGTTGGAGAAAACAGTCAGAGTTTCATCTGTTGTGAAAGTGAAAGGTAATCCTTTTCTCCTATAATGACGTCATCAGACCAGGCATCTTTTTGTCTAAGATGCTCCTACTGTTCTAATATAGATGATTTCCTTTGTTGCAAGCTGATAGCAAGTCAAACCTGTTCAATCAGCACCAACAATATTTTCCTCACATTTTGAAATAGTGAATCGTATCGTTTTGCCATCTAGTGCTCAAGTTCTTTCCACACGCACTTCATTAGCAAAATGAATGTACTAAGGATTTTTATTCTTGTAATGTGAAATCAAACTAACCATACTTGTTGGCTTCTGCATGCTGGCCGATTGCGGCAGACATCTTTATTTGGATATCTAATTTCTCATGAAGTTCAAACTCTTTGAACTTAGGTTTGTGATACATTCAGTTTACTTTTCCTCACTTCACACATCAGTACATATGTGCCACTTGAATGCTTAACTGTTGCACCATGCAGGATAATTGTGTCAAAACCAGATAATTTGATTACTTTATTATGAATTTGGCTCCTACATGTAATTATTAATGATCCTTATACCCATTTACTGGTCAGGAACCTAACATACTAGTTTATGCAGTTGGTGCTCCAGAAAACTGGGAAGCAGTTCTTGGAGGTATTAAAAGCATGAGGCTATCTGGCGAAGCCCCTGTAGATACAATGGGCTGTGAAAAGGCTGGTTCTCTTCTTCCACCCAAGGTATCTGTCAGAGTTCATCAGAACTAAAAAAGTGTAGCGTACAAAGTCCATTGAAACATGAGCATGTGATCCTCTTCGGGTTAATATGTCATAAATAGGGAGAGTGGGTTTATGCAATGAGCCGATTCCTCTAACATTCTTCTCCTACGTTCCCACTATCTGCTACCTAGGCAGAAAATGCAGTATGTATATGCGTTCATGGATAATATATTGCAGATTGGCTACGAATTTGAGCCTATTGATACACTAATTTCCAATGGAACTCATACCTCTGCGTATTTGTTGTAAACATAGTTTTGCATATTGATCTGCTAATATTTTTAGGTGGATATAGTATTTACTTTTGACTGGTAAAAGCATTGCTCCAGTTACACTGAATGATTCTATGCAACGCTGTTGATCCTCATTAATTAAGAAACTATAAGCTACATTGCTTCCTGCGCAGGAAAAAAGGTTTGCAGTTCTGATATCAACTATGATGTCAAGCCAAACAAAAGATGAAGTTACTCATGGTATGTCTTAGGAATAGACTATTGCTGTATTTTTCTCTTTTAACTCTCGTGGATTTGAAAGTAACTGAAACTGTGGTTCTCTTAGTGTCATTTGTTGAAAACCCGCAGTAATTAAAATCACTTTCAGTTCAGTTTCGAGGACCATGGAATTCATGATGTCAGCGTATTGCATTTGACTTGAGAGACTTAGTTCTTTTGCAATTATACTGCTGCTGGGGGGGGGGGGGGGGGGGGGGGTAGTATCTGGTGGATCTTGCCTCAACTTATCATTTCATGCCCATTAGTGGTAGCCTCGAAATCCTGAAACTGGTGCTAACCCATATTCTTCTGAAATTTGTTCAAGTGCAATGGATTTCTTACATGGTTCAGTAGCAAGTCCAAAGCATGCTGGAACACACATACTCTGTTCTTTATAAAGCCTTATCATCTTCCCATCTTCTACAAAAACGTGTTGTATCAATTTGACTTGACATTTGTTGGAAACTCATGTTTGTAAGTAATTAGCAGATTGCAATGGTAGTAGAAAATACTTTACATGAATCTAGCGATGGTGCATTAATACACATGTGTTATACTGTTGGATGCAGTGGGGCCCTGGGGAAGATTTACTTGCTTGGATCTTTGATATTATATATAAAATTGAATTTGCAGGAAATAGTAATGAGGTACTATTAATATGGATTAGTGGAATGGTCGTTCAGATTTCGATCTTGATGGGTATTCCATTTGTAGACTTTTCCATTTGTTTGTCCATTAATCGAATTAATCTTGGCATGAAAAGGCCTGACTATACTTAGTTATTATCTGTAGCTATAACTGTACTTAATAGTTTTCCTCCTTGATAAAAATTATGATTGTATGTTGGAATCAATTGTTATCAGCTGCTGTGGAGCGTTTCTCTGAGAATGGTTTACTTGACCCTGATGCTATTGTCAGAACTGATGTGGCTACACTAGCAAATCTTATCAAACCTGTAAGTTGAAAGGTTTATTTTTCTTAATTAAGATCAATACTAGTGGCACCATCACAATTTAATTCAAAGCAAAAACTACTATGTTATTAGTACCTGATGCTATCAGCATGCAGATAGGGTTTCATACATCTACTTTTGCATCACAATCATAATCAGAGCGAATGGCAATATACTATAATAAAATATATATATAGAGAGAACTCTTCTTTGGACTTAATTACTGTTCCGTGTTGGTTTGCTAACCAATTTTCATTAGCTTCCACTATGAATCTTCTTCCGCTTACATCAAACTATTTAAATCAGCTATTAATATTGTACTGTATAATTAATCAGGTTGGATTCTACCAGAGAAAGGCCCAGTTCATAAAGGAAGCTTCTAAAATTTGCCTTGAACGATTTGGAGGGGATATTCCAGATTCGTTGGCTGACCTGCTTGCTCTTAAAGGAGTTGGACCTAAAATGGCTCATCTGGTAAACCATGTACTTATTGTTTCAACTTTAATCTAAATTTAGAAAACTTAATGTTCTAAATGGCTATTCTCACTAAACAGGTGATGAGCATCGCATGGAAGAATACTCAAGGAATCTGTGTGGACACTCATGTGCATCGCATTTCTAACCGTCTTGGATGGGTCTTCCGAGAAGGAACAAAGCAGGTAGTTTGTTAATTCGGTACTGCCTTTCTGCTTGGAAACAAGTTATCTTTACCAATGTATCTTTGCACAGAAAACTACAACACCAGAGCAAACAAGGATGTCACTGGAGAAATGGTTACCAAAGGATGAGTGGGAGCCTATAAACCCACTACTGGTAATGCCCTAATGAACTGACCCATCTTCCACTACAAGAAACGTTTTTATTTTCTAGTACTTCTGAATTAACTATAAAGTTTTTTACTGTCTCGAAGCATAACACTTTTGGATTATACCTTAAATCTCAGGAAGGCTAATCATAAGTCCAAACTGAAAATGTGTTGCAGGTTGGATTTGGTCAGACGATCTGTACCCCGTTGAGACCCAAATGCGACCGTTGTGGCATAAACTCCATTTGCCCATCAGCTTTTAAGGAATCATCAAGTCCCATTCCGAAGCAAAAGAAACGAGGTCTAGGTAGAACATAATTTGGGGGGTGCCCTCTCTGAACCTTTTTAGATGCGTTAGTTACTGATGTGGTATGGAAGGTATACATTCCTGGGTTCTTTTGGTTGTCCAATTGTTTGGATAGTCTCCTTTTGCCAGTGCCATCGGAGAACTATATATCATCATTTTGTATAGAAGCAGTATATTCGGGACAACTGGTAGCAACATATGGACCCTGTCAAGCTGCAATGTGATTTGCAGTAACTGAAATTAGCATGGAAAAACATCAGAAGTTTGATCACATTCTCTTGCTTGCCTGTCATGGTTTTGCCACCATTACAGGGAAACATAATCTTTTCATATACTGCTTTTCATATAAATATTTCTAGATCTTTTTAATGTAATTGATTTCCACTTCCCTTGGAAAAAAAATACAAGATGGAGGAAGTACTATCAAAATTGAGGGAGAAAAAAAAGTACAATTAGTCCCGTCTTATATGGACTACAGTATAAGATTCTCCGGTAGACTTCTCTTTCAGTCAAGAGCGCCAAGCAAGAGTAACAGCTAATTGACTAAGCAATCTGCTTAATTCTCTATACATAAAGGCAGCCAACTACTGCATCCTAAATAGTATAAGACTTTTGGCAAGTCAATTTGGCTTGCCAAATTAAGCATCTTATATTCAGAACGGGGACGACAGTAGAAACTAGACAGCAAACTCGTGCAGCTGAGGCTCCGGTGAGTCGCCATGCCGGCTGAGGACGGCAACGTTCCCTTCCGAGTCGGCGTCGATGATCACCCCGTCTCCCTCCTTCACCTCCTCGGCGAGCAGCTTGTCCGCGAGCGTGTCCTCCAGCAGCCTCATGATGGCCCTTCTCAGCGGCCTCGCGCCGTAGCTGGGGTCGTAGCCTTCCTCGACCACGAGGTCCTTGAAGCTCTCGGTCACCATCAGCTCGATCCCCTTCTCCTTCATCCGGTCGGCCACCTCGGCGAGCATGATGACGGCGATCTCCTTGACCTCCAGCTTGGTGAGCTGCCGGAACACGATCATCTCGTCGAGCCTGTTGAGGAACTCGGGCCGGAAGTACTGCTTCATCTCCTCGTCCACCAGGCTCTTGATCCTGCCGTAGGTGCCGCCGGCCTCGCCGTCGCCCTCGCCAAAGCCCAGCTGCTTCCCGCCCTTCTCGATGACGCTGCTGCCGACGTTGGAGGTCATGATGATGAGCGTGTTCTTGAAGTCCACCGTCCTGCCCTTGCTGTCCGTCAGCCGCCCGTCCTCCATGATCTGCAGCATCAGGTTGAACACGTCCGGGTGCGCCTTCTCGATCTCGTCCAGCAGCACCACCGTGTAGGGCCGCCGCCGCACCGCCTCCGTCAGCTGCCCGCCCTCCGTGTACCCCACGTACCCGGGAGGGGAGCCGATGAGCTTGGCCACCGTGTGCCGCTCCATGAACTCGCTCATGTCCAGCCGCACCATGGCCTCCTCCGATCCGTAGTAGCAGGCCGCCAGCGCCTTGGCCAGCTCCGACTTGCCCACGCCCGTCGGGCCAGCGAATATGAGGCTCGCCACGGGGCGGCTCGGGTCCCTGAGCCCGACGCGCGCGCGGCGGATGGCGCGGCTTATGGCCACGACGGCCTCGTCCTGGCCGATGACGCGCCGGTGCAGCGTCTCCTCCATCTTGAGCAGCCGGTCAGACTCGTCCACGGACACCTTCTCCACGGGGACGCTGGTCCAGGAGGAGACGATGCGCTGGATGTCCGCCTCCGTCACCACCGGCCCCGTCGACGCGCCGGACTCCACCTCAGCCTTGTTCTTCTCCTTGTTCTTGTCCACCAGCGACATGATCTGGGTCTTGAGATCCAGCTCCTCGCTGCGAAGATCTCCAGCCTGCAACCACCATTAATCTTAACTTAAAAGGTGTGTAGTACATAACTCATTTCAACCACACATGAACAAGACAATTACCAGCTCGTATTGCTGGCTACGGATGGCGTCATTCTTCTGCTTCAGTGTCTCCTTGAGCTTCTTCTCCAGGTCTTTAGCTTCCTCAGGTAGCTGTCAGCACAGTTCAAAATTCAGACTCAGATCATGCTGGAAAACATTTTATCAGGTCCAGCATTCGAGAATGCCATTCTACCTTAGCATGGCGCAGCCTGACGAGAGACCCCGCCTCATCAATCAGGTCGATTGCTTTGTCTGGGAGGAAACGATCACTGCAAGGAGAAAAAAAAAGACTGTCAGAGAACTTACTTCAGTGGTATTGGAACTACCCAACACTTGAACTACTCACAAACCTGATGTACTGGTATGAGAGTTGAGCAGCGGCGACCAGCGCTTCTTCCGTGTATCGGAGCTTGTGGTGGAGCTCGTATCGCTCCCGGAGCCCTTTCAGAATTCCGATGGTTTCGTCGACGGTAGGCTCTGGAACTTTCACAGGTTGGAACCGCCTCTCCAGCGCAGGGTCTTTCTCGATGTGCTTTCTGTATTCGTCGATCGTAGTGGCCCCGAGACACTGACAAACAAATTCGAAATTACTTTGATCAATGCCAATGTCCGTGTAATCTCCTGGTAATTCAGGAGTAAAGTATACAGGACACTTCTCTTAAAAATAAGACTACTATTTATTCCATGGAAAGTGCACATGTCTGGACAGATGTGTGGGGTGATAAATATGCATCTGCGTACCTGAAGTTCACCTCTTGCCAATGCTGGCTTCAGAATGTTAGCAGCGTCGATAGCACCTTCTGCTGCTCCTGCTCCTACCAGAGTGTGAACTTCATCAAGGAAAAGTATTATGTCTCCATTCTGCTTGATCTCTTCCATCAGTTTCTTCAACCTTTCTTCGAACTCTCCACGGTATTTGGTACCCGCGACAAGAAGTCCCATATCAAGAGTGATAACCTAACATGAGTACATGATCATGATGGGTTACAGGACAGATCTAATTATTCATCTCACGACTGATGCCAAACAAAATCAGGACACAGCTCGAACAAAGGACAACATGGTTAACTGTAATCATGCTTCATGTTGACTTCTTGTCGGTCGAATTAGTAAGATGATACCGAATTAGTGTATTCATAAGACATAGTTCTATCTAACAAGGAAAAAATACAGAGCCAAAAAGGAAAAGAAATACAAAGCCACTATTGTGGCACTTTTTCCTACAAGAGGTGTGTAACGAAAACAAACCGTTTTCCCTTCAATTGTTTCAGGCACGTCCTTGGTGGCAATACGCTGCGCTAGGCCTTCCGCGATAGCGGTCTTTCCAACGCCGGGTTCTCCAATCAGGCAGGGATTGTTCTTTGTTCGTCTCCCCAAAATCTGTACCACACGCTCGATCTGCTTTTGCCTTCCGATAACGGGATCTAGCTTTCCCTGCAAAGAGAAATTCAGATTTACCGGTTATTAATCCATTCCCTTATATTCTCAACCCAAATTACAGTTTAATGGGCTTAGTTCAGCTACCTCTTCTGCTAACTTTGTTAGATTAGTCCCATACTCTTCCAATGTTGGCGTCTTGGTTGCACTGCTTCCTCCCCCAACTCCAGCACCGACAGTCTCACCTTCAGAGATTTCAGAAATCATTCTGATAACCTAACAGAAACAATGCAATGCATATCTGTGAGGCTTCAACTGAGAATGAAGTGAAAAGACTAATTGTTTGGCAAGCAGTTTTCATGTAAATTTACCTCACTGCGTATGTTGCCGAGATCAGCCTGAAAGTTCTTAAGTACAATGGCTGCCACACCATCGTCCTCACGGATCAACCCAAGAAGCAAGTGTTCCGATCCAATGTAGTTATGCCCTGCAAAATTTAAAGGGGATTTAGTGCAAGAAAATAACAGAGTATCTAAGTTCTTGAAGAGACCAGTTCACAAAAAAAAAAAAAGTTCTTGAAGAGACCAGTGTGTACCAACAATAGTAGAATTAAAGAGGAATCTAGTGATAAGATAATTTATGTTAGAAAGTAACAAACTATCTGAGTTCTTTCAGAGGAATCAGTGTGCAACAGTAGTATGTATTAGTAAAAAAGAATGATAAGATAACCAAGGCTGCGTTTGGCATTAAGGAGGGTTATGATAATCTAGCTTGTACAACCAGATTTTATCCTTATTTTGCATGGCTAACCAACTTATTTTGTTTTTATGCCTATGTTTTCAGTGGATAATAAGTTGAGAACAACACAATCCATCAACCACAAACTGAGCCTAAAAGAAATCATCTCGCTTAATAATGTCCTAATCAGCTAATGACATTCTACCATGCGAAGTTGAAGTCTAGTTTTCAGAAATTTGCTTATGAAACGCCCCTAATGGAATTGTCTGAACTTTCAGAAATTCTTGCGAACTTTTGTTGAAAATGATAACCTGTAGGGGCCGCGTGTTTGGAATGTATGATGCTCATAGGTTAAGAAACAAAGCCATGACTTAATTTGCGACACCACATGCACTAATTAACAGTTTGTGATGATAAATTGATGGTGCATCAGTACTAAACCGAACCCGACCTATAAATTGATGGGACTGCAACAAGTGCAAGGCAATGGGATATACGTACGTACCTAGCTGTCGCGATTCCTCGGCGGAGGACTCGAGCACCTTCTTGGCCGACGGCGTGAAGGGGATCTCGACGGGGATGTAACCCTTATTGCCCCTCCCGACGACCTTCTCCACCTCCACCCGCGCATTCTTGAGGTTGAGGCCCGCCGACCTGAGCACCTTGGCGCCGATGCCGTTGCCTTCGGCGACGAGGCCCAGGAGGATCTGCTCGCTCCCGACCGTGGGGTGCGCCAGGCGCCGCGACTCCTCCTGCGCCAGCATGATCACCTTTATGGCCTTCTCCGTGAAGCGCTCGAACATGGCCCTGGTCACCAGGCGACGCCGCCCTCTCGACGACGACGACGATCCGCGTGTGGACGGCGACGACGATGGCCCGAAACCGAAGCCGACGAGCGTGGCCGGAGAAGTGTGTAGATCTCTCTGGTGGCCTGCGAGCGCTGACATCTTGATGGGGCGCCAGCTTGCCGGCGTCGGAAGCGCCGGGACCACGGAGGGAGGCCTCGCGGTGCCCCGTGACCTCCAGTTGGCCGTGCTGCCTGCGAGTCCGGCGGGCGATCCCAGAGCGGGAGGCCTCAGAAGCAAGGTCCTTTCCATGGCTGCAGGAGATTGCTAGACAGATTGATGCGTAGCTTGCCGCGACCTGTGTATGCAGGGCAGATGACTCGATCAATCAAGAGGAGTAGCGGACGAACACGACCTGTTTATTTAACAGGCAAAAAATTTGGTCCTCGGCCGGCGTTGTTTCGTGATCAGAATTGGATTTGGGATTCCTTTTCGACAGCTAGCGTGATCTGTTGCGGGATCGATCAGGACGAACAAGAACGTAATGAAACAATGCATGGGTCGATGGGTCGGATTGGTTGGGATTAATTCGATTTGCTCACGTACCAGAGGAGGGACTCCTGAAAAAAATTAGGGCTTCGCGAATTACCCAGAGAACAATCGATGGGCCGATCACGTCGCCAGATGGGGCTCCCAAGCCACCACACAGTCCGGTTCCGGTATGGGGATAGAGACGAGCGAGAGGGAAGAAGAAGTCCCGTCGAGGGTGGCGCGCGCTTCCGTGGAAGGGGATCGGACCTAGTTGTGGGCGAGAGACTTCGAGACCAACCCCAGAAGAGGCGGACGGCGGATATCAATTTTATACGAGGCAGCATGGGTGGGGAAGAAGGTTTGCTTTAGGATTGGTGACCATTCTTTTTTTTGAGGGAAGGATTGGTGACCATTCTTTTTTTTTGTTGAGGAAAGGATTGGTGACAATTCTAGCTAGCTAGGTGACAAGATTTTGCATCTCAAAGTTAGGGCATATGTGCACATAATTTTTCCTCATGCCAAGAAAATCAAACGAGTCAGATCTTTGAACTTTGTAGTCGATATGCATTATAAGGAACACTTTGAAGGGAAGGTGTCGAAGAAAGACACCCAGACCAAATATCTGACCCGGAGAAATATGTGCGGGTAAAGTACATTAATGCTTATTATCCATTAGAGGGCTAACACTAATTTCTTCTTTGTATGTACTATGGTTTACTAGATTTTTTAGGTGCCTCCTACGATGGTGTGCCCAACACCTTCTATGTTGGGTGCTGATCATGGATAAGTGGTGCGCCATGTCATCGGATTGATGACAAGTACGCCATAGGGGGTCCTAAGAGCATTGAGAAAGATGAGGTGTGAGCCGTACGGTGTTTCGGGGACGGTGAGTACACAAGTTACCCAGGTTCAGATTCGACAGCGGTGATCGAATCCTACTCCTACTAGCAATCCGGTAATATATCGGCAGAGTTGGATGTTATATGGATTACAAGAGAGGTTTGCCTGTGCGAGTAGATTGTGGTTGTGTCCTAAAGTCTCTCATAGGTTGGCTTATAAAAGCGCCAATACCTAGTGTTACAGGAGAGACCTATCCATCTATACAGAGTCGGTACTAAGTACATCTTGAACTACAAGTCAGGCCTAAGTCGATAAGTCTTCTAGGTCTTCGCGTAGCCGGAATTGACTCCGTCTTCTTTCCCTGACTGGGCCGTCCGTGGAGCAAAGCTCTAACCCGTTAGTGGACCACCATGGTCAGCGAGTCCTGTGGGTATACCCGGAAAGTATATCCACAACACGCTGATTGGTGGAAAGAGAAACACAAAGATGCCCGGGAAAGGCAATTGGCGATGGCTTGAGCACATTGTCAAGACAAAATCTCCCTTCGTGCTCACATAGATAGAGGGGTATGCAACAACATTTGTTTCTTCCCATCAAGTTATTCTTGCTTTGGCGCATAAGAAAAGGACAAACTCGTAGTTGATTATGATCTGAATGACCTAGAAACATCGTATAATAATCTGCACATTAATCTTTACTATTAAAAGCAAAGCGGTGGTATCACATGGTGTCACACTTCGACAAAATTACTGGAAAAATTCCACCGCAAAACAAATCACCCCTACTTTTTAGCTTCTATCTTCTCCACCACCGAAACAAACTCTCCTATTCCTTCATATTTCCCACATTAAACTCCACCACCAAAACAAACTCTCCTATTTTTCTCAACAAATAACAAGAGGAAGAAAAGTGTAACTCATGCTTACGTGCTACCTGGCCCAAGCATGCATGCGACCCGTTTAGGATTTTATTTAATTAAATTCAATCATAAATTAACAACTGACCTTACCTAGGGAATAAAGATTAATTAAAACTTTGTTCCGCATTTTTAAGCATGTGCTTGTATTAATACCATATCAAGGGGGTGACACACCATTGTTTATGTGTGATGATGCATGCTCCCAACGGCGCGGCTTCACAAAATGGTTCGACCAGCGACCACAGAGGCGAGATGCGACTGGAGACTACGACTACATGACGACGATGGTGGAGAACAGAGTCAGACTTAAAAATGGTGTTGTTGATGTGTGACAATGCATGCTCCCAACGGCGCGGGTTCACAAGATGGCCCGACCGGCGACCGGAGACCACGACTATGTGACGACGACGATGGAGAACAGAGTTGGACGAAGGCAGCTTCACGATGATGGAGACCATAGACGGGCAACATACGATGTCATCTCAACAAGGACGGAGAAGATATTTGGACGATAGCGGCTTGACGGTGAAGAAGAAGAGAAGGGGACACCGACCAATCATTTCTTCAATATCGTTGCACGTGGTAGGTTTGTCGTTTCCGATTTCAAGCTCTAGGCGGGAGATGTAAGAAACTTATACATACACAACTTTGATCTAAGTTCTATGCTATAGATTCCTACCAATCTAGCTTTTTAGGGCCGGTCGGCACGATGAAGTAGATGAGATGCATGACACAACGTCCGCTCGGCGACGAAGACGAGACTCGATGCAGTTGGAGGTGGCTCGACGGCGATGACAAAGACACGACTCGACGGTGAAGAAGAAGAGAAGGGGACATCGGCCGATCATTTCTTCAATGTCATTGCACCTGGTAGGTAATGTTGTTGCACCTGGTAGGTTTGTAGTTTCCAATCTCAAGCTCTAGTTAGGAGATGTAAAAAACCTGTACGTACACAACTTTGATCTAAATTCTATGCTATCAATTCCTACCAATCTAGATTTTTAGAGCTGGTCGGCACCATGAAGGAGATGAGATGTATGCCATAATTTTCGCTCGACGATAAAGATGAGAATCGATGCAGTTAGAGGTGGCTTGACAACAATGATAGACACGGTGCAATTGTTGGACCACGCAGAGATAAAACAAAACTTTTTCCTCTAACGTGGAGATCCCAAGATCTAGCTGAGGTAGAAGGCCATGAGGTTTACCACTAGACGCGCGGTTGCGGATTACTGATGAAGCGCGTCAGTTGATGCAGTGCAGTCCTCACGATCCGATCGTTCTGGTGCTGATCGTACAGCACCTCTGCTGGTATCCACACGTACAAGGAGGAGCACCGGCGGCGAACTGCTAGGTTCGTTACGGCGGCTAGACTGCTGTGGAGCTAGGGTTTCCAACACATGGAATAACCTGACCGAACAACGATTAACCTTTCTGGGTTACTGTGCTCCACTATATATAGGGAGTGAACGTGGGCTCTGCTCGCGCGACCCGTTCACTAAAGCCCATATAACATTAGTCACCGTGAGTCCAACTCACTAACTCAGTCCTAATCTGGTTTAGGTCCAACCCAACCAGATTATATGTTCAGATCCAATCCGAACTTGCTCCCGCTCTTAAGTGTGTGACCCCGCAGGCTCATGGTTACTTGGACACGATTTGAGTCCAACTCACAATCGATCAATCGGCATCGGCTCCTAGCAGAACTTGCCGATTCCCAAGTACCAAAGAGTCATGACGACTTGCCTTTCCAATGCGACTTACGTCTGAGTCCCTTTTGCCTCACGATATACCTTGTCAGACTATAGGCGAATATATGTCATCCCTTAAATAGTCCAACTCTCTTCTCGATCCGAGATAAGTGATTCACCCGACTAACTCTTAGCCGATCGCCTCGGTTAACACTTAACCGAGTCGTGCATGGCCATGCTTTCCGAATCATATCTCACGAGAGGGCCCAGAGAATATCTCTCCGAGTGGAGGGGCAAAATCCCATCTTGGTTATTCACATCACGCAGCTTGATTCTCAGTCGACCCGAACCCTGCCTTTATAACTGCCCAGTTACGGATCAGCGTTTGACAGAACCTAAGTCGGTGATCCTCAACTCGGACTATGCAACAACCTCAGGTCTAAGGATTACATTGATTGAGATATACAAATGACAACTTAGTTCGTTGTACCTCAATATGGGTCAATCCGACTCGCTAAACTCTTTAGCCTAGTCTGTGTAAGTTGGAATAGCATCTCCATGCCCATGACAAGTGGAACCGAGTCATCAAGCCAACTTTCACATTGGTCTAAGTTGTGTGTCCAGCACAACCTCAATGACCAAGGATATTTAGTACAAACAACATGAATGCATAGTTCCACAACTGAATCACATATTCAATGATACACATCAGATGTTTATACAAGGACTACTTAATAACTTTATGAATACTATGGGAAATCTCATCATACATGATTGCCTCTAGGGCATATTCCCAACAGTCTCCCACTTGCACTAGAGTCAATCTTCCGACATCACATGTCTAAGCATCTAATGCCCATGGCTCTCAGGTGCGCCTCATGCTTCGGCTGGGGTAACGGCTTTGTCAACGGATCCGCAATATTTGCATCCGTGTGTACCTTGCATAACTTGATATCACCTTGATCCACGAACTGGCGAATCAGGTGGTACCGCATGAGTATGTGCTTGTTCTTCTGGTGTTGTCTAGGTTCCTTGGCTTGTGCAATAGCACCATTGTTGTCACAATACACGTCCAACGGATTGGACGAGCCCTGAACCACACCAAGATCCATGAGGAAATTCCTCATCCAAACAGCTTCCTTTGCTGCCTCCGAGGCGGCAATATACTCAGCCTCTGTTGTAGACGCAGACACAGTCTCTTGCTTGGAACTTTTCCAGCTCACAGCACCTCCGTTTATAATAAACACGTATCCGGATTGCGAACGAGAATCATCAGAGTCGGTGAGATAACTCGCATCCGTGTAACCCTTTACACTGAGTTCATCTTCACCACCATAAACCAAGAACATATCCTTAGTCCTTCTCAAGTACTTTAGGATATTTTTAGCCGCTGTCCAGTGGATCTCTCCAGGATCAGCCTGGTATCTGCTCACAACACTTAGAGCATAGGAAACATCCGGCCTAGTACAAATCATGGCGTACATGATGGATCCAACTGCAGAAGCATATGGAATCGCACTCATCCGACTTCGCTCATCAGTTGTCGAAGGACACTGAGTCTTGCTTAGTTTTACACCATGGGACATCGGTAAGAATCCCTTCTTAGACGATTCCATGTTGAACTTTTTCAACACTTTGTCCAAATAAGTACTCTGACTCAATCCAATGAGCCTCCTTTATCTATCTCTATAGATCCGGATTCCGAGGATGTATGTTGCCTCACCCAAGTCTTTCATTGAGAAACTCCTTTCCAATGATTCCTTGGTTTCTTGCAACATCTGGACATCATTTCCAATCAGTAATATGTCATCCACATATAAGATTAGAAAATTTACTTTGTTCCCACTAAACTTCTTGTACAAACAAGAATCATGATCACTCTTGATGAAGCCAAACGATTTGACTACCTCATCAAAGCGAATATTCCGACTCCGAGATGCTTGCTTCAACCCATAAATGGATTTCTAAAGTTTGCATACCTTGTCAGCATTAGCCGGATCGACAAAACCCTCGGGCTGTATCATATACACGTCCTCGGTTAATTTTCCATTAAGGAAAGCCGTTTTGACATCCATCTGCCATATCTCATAGTCGAAATAGGCCGCTATAGCTAACATGATCCGAACTGATTTAAGCATCGCTACGGGCGAGAAGGTCTCGTCGTAATCAACTCCTTGAACTTGTCGGAACCCCTTCGCGACAAGGCGTGCTTTATAGATTGAAACATTTCCATCCATATCAGTTTTCTTCTTAAAGACCCATTTGCACTCGACGGGTCTTGCACCGTCTGGCAGATCAACCAAGTTCCAAACTTGATTTTCATCCATGGACTTTATCTCGGATCTCATGGCTCCAAGCCATGACTCGGAATCAGATCCCACCATCGCTTCCGAATAATTTGCCGGCTCATCACTGTCTAACAGTAACACATCACGAACACTTCGTAATCTTGCCGATCTTCGTAGTACAGGTGCTGCTGTCGGCTCAGCTGCCACGATCGGCTCAACCTCCAAGGTTTTTGCCGATTCGCTATTAGCCGATACGCTATTAGCCGATTCCTCTCGAATTTCTTCGAGTTGCACCGTGCTCCCACTTACTCCCCGACTGAGAAACTCTTTCTCAAGGAAGACACCGTTCCGAGCGACAAACACTTTGCCCTCTTCTCGGTTGTAGAAGTAGTAACCCAAGGTTTCCCTCGGATACCCCACGAAAATACATTTATCCGACTTGGCCGTAAGCTTGTCCGACTGAAGTCGCTTGACAAAAGCTTCACAACCCCAAATCTTAAGAAAAGACAAACTCGGCTTTTTGCCTGTCCACATCTCATGCGGTGTCTTCTCTACCGATTTTGATGGTACTTTGTTTAGTGTGAACGCCGCTGTTTCTAGAAAATAACCCCAAAATGATAAAGGCAGATCTATCCGACTCATCATTGATCGTACCATGTCCAACAAGGTCCGATTCCGCCTTTCCGAAACACCATTCCTTTGTGGCGTTCCTGGCGGAGTAAGTTGAGGAACTATTCCACAACTTTTCAGATGGTCATCAAACTCATGGCTCATGTACTCGCCTCCTCGGTCCGACCGAAGAAACTTTATTTTCTTGCCGAGTTGATTCTGTGCTTCATTCTGGAATTCTTTGAACTTTTCAAAGGCTTCCGACTTATGTTTCATCAAGTAGATATATCCATACCTACTCAAATCATCAGTGAAGGTAATGAAGTACTCATAACCACCCCTGGCTGTCGTGCTCATTGGTCCACATACATCACTATGTACTAGTCCCAACAAGTCGGACGCCCTTTCGCAACTCTTTGCAAAAGGTGTCTTGGTCATTTTGCCGAGTAGGCAAGATTCGCATGTCTCGAACGACTCCAAGTCGAACGAAGTTAGGAGTCCATCATCATGGAGCTTCTTCATGCGTTTCCAACTTATATGACCAAGCCGACAGTGCCAACTCGAAAGACAGGGTGATGTGCGCGAGGCTAGCGCCCAATAGAGCAAAGAGGACATGTGGCGCACGAAGCTGTCCGGAGGAATCAGAGGAGAAGGTTGAAGTGTGTTGTAGGGGCAAGGCATCACGGTGCAGGGCGAGGTTGAGTATGCTCGAGAGGAGAGAACGCCGAAAGGGGGTAAGATCGAGGAACGGGAGCTCGACGCAACACCACAATGGAAGGCGTCTGGAACGATGGCTAATTGCCGGAGAGGAAGGATGCACATGGCTGATCTCGGGCTGGTTGTCGTGGACACACTCTACACGAGGACGAGAGAGGAGGGAGGGACATTGCAGGGTGGAGACGGACAAGAGAGGAGCGGCAACTACTAACGGGGAGGGAATCATCGACCGTTTAGGAGAGATGGAAAAGTGGGGTTGGTAGGGTTCGATAGGATGGGATTGTGCAGTTGTGCACTCACCAAAGAGGGACGGTCTGAGGAGAAGAAAGAAGAGTGGTGGGGAAACATCAAAAGTTCGGAATGATTGTGCAGGCCGGGCCACTTGGCCTAGCGTTCTTCTCTTCAAAAAACATTTTCCTTTTATTATTTCCATTTTTTAAACCTTTTAAAAAATATTTTTAGACTAAAAAATAAAAAAACTAAGTGTTCTAATTTAAAATAAAAGGTGGGAGTAATTTTACCAATACAAATATGTTTTAATAAAAAAATAGGGTGAAAATGAAGAAATAGGATGAGCGGCTCATTGTAAATGGCAAGAGATTCTTTTACGATATTTTAGGTTGGGTGTAGCTATATCACAAGCTAATGTTTTTACGATCTCAATTGTATATAATTTAATAGAATGATGATAAATTTACAATAAAATGAGCCATTTCCCAATAAATAAAAACAAGGAGCTAAAGATTTTAGGAGTATGTCAGCACCATAGACAGAGATAATTGTTCATATTGGTGTTCCGTGGCAACGCACGGGTATTCAACTAGTACTTGTAGTGAAGAATACCCAAAGATGGAAAGGCGATCCACACGCTGGGTATGATCCAAGCGAGCATGACCTTGATGCAATAAGTTGTTATGATTGTGGGAGGAAAACAAGAAACATGGTCAATTCAATCTTAACGACGACATACTCGATGCAAGAACCTCCTTCTCCCCCCTCGCTCTCTCTCTGTGTGTGTGATAATAGCTCAAAGAACGAGCTCAAGTCCTGCACGAGCATGAGCAAAGCTAAGACAAGCGCAAACATCTCGCCGAGGTAAATTCTTCACCCACTTTAACCATGTTATATCTTATCTTTTGTAGCCAACCTCTTCCATGATGCCCTTTTGCATATTTTGTACTCCCTCCGTCCTAAAATAGATGTCTCAAATTTATCAAAATTTAGATGAATCTAGACACTATTTATTATATACATTTATCCAAAATTTTAAAAACCTAAGACATCTATTCTTAGACGGAGGGAGTACCAACTCTAGAGCACGAGCCGGAGAAAGCGAGCACAACCATTTCTCCAAGGTATATTCTTCACCCCTTTCAGCGACACTCTTCCCTCTTTTGGACATGAACTTTTGTATTCTTCACCCCTTTCAGCGACACCATCAACCGCTTGTTCATGTATAATCCAAAGTCTTCACCCATGTCCTATCCTTTCTTCCACGACCAACCTTATGTTCATGTGCTTCCATAGTTGGCAGCAGTACTTAATATGAGCGCCAAAACTTCAATGAGGTAAGATGTCTAACGACAATCATTCCTCTCTCTCTCTCTATTAGTTTTGTCCAGAGGTGCCCTTCTATCTGACGTTATTTGCAGGGTTGGCATCGACACAAGAGCGATATCGGGTGAAGAAGATTGACACCGGCTCACTAAGGTTAAATCTTCCTCCAATATCTCTCCTTGGTCTCATTCATATGTGTTTTAAGCTGACCTTCTTTCAGATGTTCTTTTTCTAGGATTTGCTGTGGCATGCGAGAATCAAGAGTGAAGACAACCACCACCAGCTCCCCTCAGGTAATTTATCTACTGTCCACATCTCTAATCTCTATGTCTCTCAAAACCGATTTTCCCCGTCTCCCTCCTCACTACAGGAATGGGAAGCTACGTCGACGGCCGGTCGATACGCCGACGGCCAAACGTCGGGGCCGTCGGCGTAGCAATCGTCTAGGCCAGCACCGCCAAGCAGCCGTCGGCGTAGAATTGCCCTCGGCATATCCTATGCTACGCCGACGGCTGCCCTCGGCGTAGCTATTTTTTATTTTATCTCATTAAACTTTGAAAAATCATAACTAAATCATTCTAATTCGGAAAAATACAAATAATATATCAAAATTTGCAGAAAAATAAGACCTATCTATCTACACTCAAATATTACACATTTGTAAATAAAAATTAAGTAAAACATAAAACATTATATATAGTTTAAAACAGGCATAAAAAATTCAAAAATGATCGAAACAATGCGAAATCTTTGCGTGGTGTTATATTATGTGACATAGTTAGAAAGAAAAATATAAAACTTGGTATATTGATTATGTCTCAAAGAAATCTTCACAAAATGACCTATCTCATTCGAGGTTTATTCTTGGCTTTCTGGTCAAATGACCAATGTTATGGCTAGAATCAAGTCATAGTTTGTGATAATGTGTCCATATTGTGCATACACATGCATCATGTGATAGCGAACAATGTTGCAGGAGGAAGCTTTCCTTTTTGTCGCACCAAAATGGCATTTTCCATTTTCCGAGCATAAAAACGGACGGTTTTGTGAAGCAACCACCAAATGGCTAATTCAAAATGGTACCACCACATTTTACAAAAATACTATACCACCTTATATGGACAATGTCCCAATAAGGGGATCCGAAACCTTCCGTCCACCTCTAGTGAAAAAGACAAATTCCTGCCGAATCGGCAGGAAGTGGGTCAGATATGAACTACAGGTACATGATCCGATGCTCATGTTTTTTTATAAAAATCATTTTTAGGTTCACAATATGCTATTTTATCAAAATCCCAATGCAAGTTTAGCGAGGCTCGGTCCCGAGCTAAGAATCTTCATGCCCGGCGTTCGACAAAGTTTGACGATAGTTTAAAACGGGCATAAAAAATTCAAAACTGATCGAAACAATGCGAAACCTTCGCTTGGTGTCATATTATGTGACATAGTTAGAAGTAAAAATATAAAAATTTATATATTGATTATTTCTCAAAAAAACCTTCACAAAATGACCTATCTCATTCGAGGTTTCTTGGCTTTCGGGTCAAATGACCAATGTTATGGCTAGAATCAAGGCATAGTTTGTGATAATATGCCCATATTGTGCATACACATGCATCATGGGATGGCGAACAATATTGCAGGAGGAAGTTTTCCTTTTCGTCGCACCAAAAAGCCATTTCCCATTTTCCGAGCACAAAAAATGGACTGTTTTGTGAAGCAACCACCAAATGGCTAATTCAAAATGCTACCACCATATTTTACAAAAATAATATACCATCTTATATGCACAATGTCCCAACAGGGGGATCCGAAACCTTTCCGTCCACCTCTGGTGAAAAAGAAAAATTCCTGCCGAATCGATAGGAAGTGGGTCAGATATGACCTACATGTACAAGATCCGATGCTCATGTTTTTTTAGAAAATATCATTTTTAGGTTCACAATATGCTATTTTATCAAAGATCCAATGCAAGTTTAGCAAGGCTCGGCCCCGAGCTAAGAATCTTCATGCCCGCCGTTTGACAAAGTTTGACGATAGTTTAAAATGGGCATAAAAAAATTCAAAAACGGTCTAAACAATGCGAAACCTTCGCGTGGTGTCATATTATGTGACATAGTTATAAGTAAAAATATCAAATTTGATATATTGATTATGTCTCAAAAAAACCTTCACAAAATGACCTATCTCATTCAAGGTTTCTTGTCTTTCGGGTCAAATGACTAATGTTATGGCTAGAATCAAGGCATAGTTTGTGATAATGTGCCCATATTGTGCATACAAATTCATCATGGGATGGCGAACAATATTGTAGGAGGAAGTTTTCCTTTTCGTCGCACCAAAAAGCCATTTCTCATTTTCTTAGCACAAAAAATGGACGGTTTTGTAAAGCAACCACCAAATGGCTAATTCAAAATGGTACGAACACATTTTACAAAAATACTATACCACCTTATATGGACAATGTCCAACAGGGGTATCCGAAACCTTTCCGTCCACCTCTGGTGAAAAAGACAAATTCCTGCCGAATCGGCAGGAAGTGGGTCAGATATGAACTACATGTACATGATCCGATGCTCATGTTTTTTTACAAAAATCATTTTTAGGTTCACAATATGCTATTTTATTAAGTATTCAATGCAAGTTTTTCTTTTTATCGCACCAAAAAGCCATTTTTCATTATCCGAGCACAAAAAGAGAATTTTCTAAAGCAACCACCAAATAGATAATTCAAAAAACGGAGGGTTTGTGATTAGTTGATATGGATATTATATTTGGATTCCTATCATTTTTCTGATCAATTTAGACATATTATTTGTTAAATTCCGATTTATAGATTTAAAGATATTAATTATTCCATATTAAATAGAAAAATAGAAAAAAGTAAAATTATTATATTTTTATTTGAATTCAATAATATTTTTACTTATTTATTAATGTTTACTTAGATAATTGTTTGTAATTTAAAAAATACAAACATGTGACATGTTGATATAAGGGTTAATAGGATTGATATCATAATATTGACAACAATGTATGAATTACTTTGCGGAAACAAATTCTGAAGGAACGAGGAAGTTAAGCGTGCTGGAGCTAGAGTAGTATTAGGATGGGTGACCGGCCGGAAAGTTTGACAAAGAATGTAATTTAATTAAATATTAAGTGTAATTAGTGTTAAAAATGTTCAAAGTGAGAGATTAACGAGTCAAACAATTCAAAGATTCAAAAATTGAGAAAAAAAATAAAAAAACAATTATTTTTTTTAAAAAATGTTTTACAACCTGTCGACAAGCTATGCCGACGGCCGCTACGCCGACGGCCGCTACGCCGACGGCATTGCCCTCGGCGTAGCATACGCCGACGGCCTCTACGTGCTCCGCCGAGGGAGACCTTTGCCGAGGAGGCTACGCCGAGGGCAGCCGTCGGCGTATCATACGCCGAGGGCATTTTAGCCTACGCCGACGACTTTTTGCCCTCGGCGTAGCGCGCGCGTCCTGTAGTGCCTCCCTCCCTCCTGCCTTTATCCCTTTATTTCTCTCCCCTCTTTCTCGTCTGTACGCCCGTATCTCTCCCTATCCCTCTCCCCCTCTCCATGTTCCTCTCCCTCACTCTCCCTCGTTCTCTCACTCCCACGAGGGAGAGTTCAAAGAGCAAGCAAATATGAGCATCACACTATAGTTGTCACGCTGCCCCAACTCCCACCTTTCGGTTTGCATGCCTCTCCATTCTACCTTTCTTTCTTTATATCGTTTTTCTTCTTTTATGCTTCTTCCTTATGTGAGGACCATTGATGGACTTTATTTCTCTTTGGCGTAGCCTCTCAGATTCTCTCATCCTTCGATAATATCATCGTCGTTACTAATGGATGAGAACTAGATGTTTTTTCTTGGGTTCGTGGGTATTTTCTCGAGTTTTTTCTTCTTTTTATTCTTATGTATGTGCACATTTACCCTTAGAAAATAAATAGTAGTATAAGTGTTACATTATTGACTACTTTGTGTACTTTCATTGATGTTAACTGTTTTTACATGCAGCTATATGTTGTACATGGTTAACATGGGTTGCTTACTATGTTCACATTTTCCTCAATGCTAATTGTTCTTGCATGTACCGGTGTCGAGTTTCTTGGCGTAGGTAGACTTATACATGCACACGAACATGGGTGTCACTGCCATGGTTGATGCCTTTGTTGTGTTCCAAAGCAACAGTCTCACGATGTACCAAGGCGTGTACCATGGTATACCATGCTCCTCATCCCTATCGCATATTTTGGAGACTCGCCCTATTTAGGTAGCCAAATGCACATGGAATTCCTTCACACTAGGATTCGACAAAGGCATGCAACAACTTATTTTTAGATGTGCATAAGGGAACAAAGGAAGGCTGAGTTGGATAATGCAAGGTGTTACTTGGATCTTAGTAAAGTCACATGGGATCGATTGAAGGTGGAGATAGATCCAAACTATCTCGAGGTCAATAAAAGGAGGGCAACATGATGCAGAAAGAGCTCATGAGTTTCCTAGCCTAAATGTCGAGAACGGAATTTTAGAAGAGATGTGGCACACACGAGAAGGCTTTGCTGAACTGAAGGAGAGGCCGGGTCGGTCGATCACTATGACCTAAGCGATCTGATCGACGGTTGTTCATGGGAGAGTAGTGGGAGGAGATGTCTTCCTCAACCAGGTTTGAGGCGACGAATGGTGTATGGGAAAATTCCCACTATGGCAGTTGAGGATCAAGGATTTGGTAGGAAAGCAGGGACCCCTAAAGACAATCAAAACTGATGCGGCGAAGCCTTCCAAGATGGACGTTGATGAATGGGATGAGATGCAAATCATGGCCACTATTTCTATATGGCTGATTCTAGTCGATCAGGTCGTGTAACACATGATGGATGAGAGTCACCAAGTGTAACCTGGAATACGTTGGGGTGCAGTTCCTGGACAAGCTTGCGCCCAATAAGTTGCATATGAAGCAGGAATCGTATGGCATGAGGATGTAGGATTCGCAGCATGGGAAACAAAAAAATTCTATCGCATGAACACACAAAACCAAGATCTAATCTACGAGATCGGTGCAACGAGATTGTAGAGAACTAACCCTCGTAGATCCAAAGCGTTTAACGAGATCAGATTCTCGTGGTTGATGTAGTCGATCACTTGCCGATCTTAAGATCGTGTGGACGATCCTTCCGGCGCCGCGTTCCGGCAGCGCTTCCGTAGTAGGTCACACATACGATAGTCTATGAAGACCTTCCTCTCCCTTGTTCCAGCAGGGCATCGGAGGTTGTATATCTCCTCGGAATCCCAACAACACGACGGTGTGGTGGTGGTGGTGGAGGATGAGAGATTTCTGCAGGGCTTCTCCTAAGCCGGAGCAGGGTGTGGAGGAGAGAGGGGAGGTGCCGACGGCTAGGGTTTGGGGTGAGGGTCTATGGGCGCCCTCACCCCTCCTTATATGGGTGGGGGCTGCAGCCAGGGTTCCCACCCCTGGACGAGTCCTTCCCCAACTCCTCTAGGCCGACGACAAGGAAGGGAAGAGGGAGAACTTGTCCCTCAAGGTTTCCCTTTCCTTCCCTAACTAGGATTTGACTTTCCAAACTAGGATTTGACTTTTCAAACTAGAGTTTGTTTCTCTCTTCCTAGTCCTTGGCCGAGTTGGCCTAGGGTATGATGCGCCCAGCCATCATGGTATGGTGCATTCCAAGTACCCCCTCCTGGGGTGGTGGACCTTCCAGAACATTCTAGAAGCTTCCGGTCAAAACACCGAAAACATTTCAACCCCGGAAATTGACTTTCCTTATATAAATCTTATTCTCCGTACCATTCCGGATCACCTCGTGATGTCCCAGATCCAATCCGAGACTCCGAACAATATTTGGTCTCCAACTCACATTCCATATCTACTCAAACAACATCAAATCCTTAAGTGTGTCTCCCTACGGTTCGTGAACTATGCAGACATGATCGAGACACCTCTCCGATCAATAACCAATAGTGGGATCTGGAAATCCATAATGGCTCCCACATATTTCTACGATGACTTTGTGATTGAATGAAACATTTACATACGATACCGATTCCCTTTGTCGCATGATACTTTACTTATCCGAGGTTTGATCGTTGGTATCTCTATACCTAGCTCAACCTTGTTACCGATAAGTACTCTTTACTCGTTCTGTGATATGACATCCCTTGTGACCTAGTCACATGCTTGCAAGCCAATTTGATAGCATTCCACCGAGAGGGCCCAACGTATATCTATCCGTCATATGGATGGACATCCCACTCTTGATCCATGTGCTTCAACATATACTTTCAGAATACCTAATGCCAACTTTATAACCACCTAGTTATGGAAGTGGTGTTTGATGACATCAAAGTATCCATCTGGTGATGGTGATTAACATGATATCATGGTCGAAGGATTAGGTTACTATGTATTTGAAAGCTTATAGCAAACAGACTCTTAATGACTTGATCTTATGCTATGCTAACTATAGGAGTGTGTCCATCACACCATTCTCCTAATGATATGACCTTGTTATTAATAACCTCCAATGTCCATGACAAGGAAACCATGATCATCGATTAATCAACAAGCTAGTTTAACAAAAGGCTTACTAGGGACTCTATTATGTCTACAAAACACACAAGTATTAATGTTTTTGGTTAATACAATTATAGCATGTTATGCAAACATTTATCATAAACACAAAGATATAATAATAACCATTTTATTATTGCCTCTTGGACATATCTCTAACAGAGGATGCAAGAAGGGACAGACCTTACTAAACACATTAATGCCTTCAATATGTGGTCTTAGACTTGGAACATTTGGGCCAAGGTGGAGGAAAGGACAAGGATTTTCTCATGCTTACTTTGTTTCCTAAGTCCTACAAGTGTATGGTTGTTACTCTGATGTACAACAAGTCAAGCATCACTTCAAGTGAGGTACAAACTGCGCTATTTATCTTATGATCAATGAGAAAAGAGAACTTTCAAAGAAGGTGCTTCCGCTGACGCTAGTGATGGACATGGGCTGATGGTTAGAAACAATCATGATGGGAAATCTGATAAGAAGAAGAAGGGAAAGTCCTAGTGTTTTTATTGTAAGGAGTGGGGTAACTCTACAGCTGATTCTGATAGTGAAGTTCTGGACTTAGTAAGGGAATTGTTTGATGAAGTGTTGTTGCTGGATTTAGGAAGCTCTTATCATGTAACGTCTAACAAGGAGTGGTTTGCTACTTATAAAGCATTGTGGGCATGTGAGATATTAATATAAAGACTAAAGATGGTAATGACCCGGTACTCTAGGATGTTAGATATGTGCCAAAGCCTCGAAAGAACCTAATCTCACTAGTGGAACTCCATGGCAACAATTATGTCTACCATGTTGACAGGGACAAGTTGACCATGCGAATCAAGAAGGACAACAAGCTGGGGCTAAAGGGCAGAAGGACTAAGAATATCATGTACAAGTTGCATGTAAGTACCATTCTAAGTGGAGATGAAGAGGAGCAAGACGAGGCAACATGATCAGCCAGGACAACCAAGTCCGATGAAGATTTGGATTCGGATGCCGGCTTATGCAAGTGAGCAACAAAAAACCCAAGTTCAACATACATAGGTGTTCGTGCAAAGGTGACGGTTTCAAGTTGGCGACATATTCTCCAAGGTGGAGATTGTCAAAATTGTCGACTATGTGTATATGCTACAGTTGAACCAGGATTACGCTAAAGGTAAGGTCTTTGCGAATTGAGTGGGGCACTCATAACTTGGCCTAATATATAAATGCAACAGGAGTAGCGAAAATAGACTAGACGCAAACTAGTTTAGACACAAGGTCAAATTTTTGAAAACGGTCCGGCGGCTGTGGCATGGGACGCTTCACTGACATGGCGTTGTAGATCTGATGTGTCTATACACTATGTCAGGATTGTCATCAATAGTACTACGACGAGTATCTAGAAAGGGGTCCCTATAAAGCATGTCCCACAGTGGTAGACGTTTATCGATGAACCGTGTTACCAAATATTGTCTCTAGTCTACTTTCTGCAAGTTCTAATCACGTAATATTCTAACACTCCCGGTTCCATTGATACAAAATCAAAGTACAGTTTCTCGTCACGATATCACTTCAGTAATGGAGTCAAACAAAGAAACATAGTAAAGCAGGAATCTTCTTGAACCAGAATCATTTTCTTTGTTACGAAAACAGCCCCGGTGATTTTAGTGAGTGAGCCGTAGATGTCATACAAAGGCTAGCAAACTGTTAGTAGGAAACAAAGGAAAAGAGAAACACATATGCCACACACTGATCCAACTATGCACAGGGACTCGATTGAAATTAGAGCAGCGAAAAATGTATCCAGGTTCCTTGTTAATGCACTGCAAATCTCACCTTTTTGTCGGCCCTTTTTTTCGAGCTTTCTCTATCAGTTTGATTAATTGCGGATCTAGGGTTTCATTAGGATGTGGAAACTATTTTTTTCTCTCTAAACACAAATATAGCATGTCAACTGTAAATCTGTTCATTGGTTCTCCAATTAAGTTGAATAATTTTGATATTCATTGATTACTAATGGAATAGTCCGCAATTATACAATAGAAAAAGTGATCACCAAACACTCAATTGTTAATTGAACTAACTAAATAATTAGAAATAAGATTGGAAGATGCAAGGAGCTAGCACCTGATGCGAGTAAGCGGCCATGAAAGAAATCTGCTGCCATTCCTCTAAATGCAGGTGAAGATTGTAAGACAGTCGTGGATGCCTGCTACAGTGCCGCCTGGCGTCCCGTTAGAGCATCTCTAGCAGAAATTGCAACCCGCAAACACAAAATGAGCTGATCTAAGGCACGACAAACCTGTCGAAAATATCTCGCGCAGACCAGACCCCGCAAGCAAAAACAACATAACAACATAGGGTCTGATCTACCACAAACCTAGAAAATCCGCAAACATGAACCACAACACAGGGTTTTGCAAAGTGTCATAAACCTAGTACAATATGCGACAATTAGGGAATAGTTTCCCCTGCCGATCTCATTGTACAACATTAAGGTCGGAAATGTACTCATGAAGCGACTCGAGTTCTTCCTCATCCTCCTCACCACCATCTTCCATGTACCCGTCATTGTGATCGTAGTGCCAAATAGGCTCGGTGTCAAAATTGACAGAGGCGTTCTTGAGCAAGCGCTCGAATGTGTAAACCACGGCATCACTGCAGTAGTCCCATATCAACATGAGGTATCTACTTCATCTTAAACTCCGGCAACGGAAAAATACCAAAATTGCATACCTTGCGGGACCGCGGTCGAATACCTTGGGTGCGGCGGCATTGGCGGCGGCCGAAGCGCAGATGGCCGCCATGAGGGCCGCCAGGGATGCCTTCTTCGTCGGCTTGTTTGTCAGAGGTGGATACTGCTTCTTCACGGCGGACACCTTGCCCCTTGATTTGGGCGCACCTCCTTCCGGGACCGCCCTCGCATCGGGAGCAGAGCGCTAACGACGTGCGTCCCCATCTTCTTGCGTTTTCCGCCGGCGACTGCGAGAGAGGGCTTGGCGATGGGAGCGGCAGCGGGCTGGGTGCCAGTGGGGATTTCCGTGGCGGATCCAGATCCGGGGAAACTTGCGAGGCCGAATCGACCAGCGGAAGCACGTCGACGACCAGCTTGGTGTTCAGAGCGGCCATCGCAGCAGGGCGCAGCGAGGTTGGAGATGGGGGTCACACTCGGAATTGCCTCTCAACACGCGTATGTGCGGGTCGGGAGGCCGAATTTGCTGCCCTTCCCCCATATTTTTTTTGCGGGTCGATGTTTATGCGGTGTTTGTGCGGGACCTTTTTTCGACCGAAACAGCAAAACAACGGCTATTATGGGTATATGCGGTGTCTTTTAGAGATGCTCTTATCGTCTTCACTTTGCCTGTAGTTCACTGCGGCCGAAGCCATCGGCGGCCGACCATTGCAATTAATTTTTTCTTTTTGAGGGAAACCATAACTTTATTAAATCATAATAATGTTTGGGATACGACCATCGGGCCCCCCCTGAGATCCAAACCTGACATCCAACACTACTAGAAGAAAAAGATCTAGCTAGCCCGTGTGCTCCTGAGTTCGAAACACAATTTTCATGCCTAACCTAAATGAAATCTCTCTAAACAGTTCCATAGAGGCTTTTATTTCTTGGAGCACCATATTGTACTTACCTGCATATGGTCTGGCCAAATCATTCACAATGTTGAGACAATCAGTTGCCACTGTGATCCTCTCCAGATGCAAGTAGCTAGGACAAGGTATTCGCCGACTCGCTAGCATCGGGAGATAAAAAGGCATCACGCCTTCGCTGGACTGGGCGCGGCCTAAATGGCTCAATCCTTCACAAAACTTCATGCATGGATATATTTACAAAGTGCATTTCTGAGGATGTGGCTAGAGCTGCACCGTCGTGTGTACGATGAGACTAGCGTCAAGTTGCTGGATAGGTGCGTGACTACTTGGCTAGTTAGACAAATACTAGTACGTGGAGAAGCCTTCTAGCATGATATGGGGTCTCTTCGCCAGACAACACGGACAAACCCGCTTGAAACCGCAATAGACATTTGTTTGTCCCACTTGCTAGAACATGTACGCACAGATCTTTTAAGAGTGCTTGGTGACCTTTTTCCTGACGCCTTCTATTTCCGCTAGCCAATACGTAGTATCGGGCTTACTATTCTTCTAGGCATTGATATTTTCTACACCGAGGGTACTATTTATTGCCTCTTTGGATGTGGATGATAGTGATTTTGTTGCACCAACAACTGTAGGTTTCGTGGAAGAGAGTCTTATCCATAGGTTTGTATATGTAGACTAACGTGCGTGCTAGCCTATGTCAGATGAAGATTTCTTTGCAAAGTGGAGAAGGTTGAATGTTTCTTTGGTGAGAGAAGTTACTTCACATTAGTTACATAATTCATGTCAAGATATGTAGTTTAAATTTCAAAGAAAATTGATTTAAAGCTAAACTATTGTGCTTTTTTTTGCCTTAAACCCTAAACTACGGAACCAATCATATATTAATACCATTAATTCTAAAAAGACTCAAACAAACCTAGACATGTTTGTGAAGTTGTTTTGTCTACACTAAAAGCAATATAAGGGATTTTTCGAGGCACCATGTTAATTCACATCATCAAAATTATTGTGATGGTTAGATCTGAAATTAGTGGATAGAATTTTAAATCCTAACCATAAGATTTATGTAACACCGTGTGTTCCAATTATAACAACATTTGCATGGGTGGTACACATATTATATAGGCATAATACTCCTTTTTTTTTACTGCAACATGAGTACAAATCACGTACGCACGAGTTGGACCGATCCCGATCAGGTTGCTCTCCGGTAGTTTGACTGTGTAATGCATCCGACCTAAAAATAAACTAGCCTATATCTTTTGGTGGAAATAGCCAGACTCTAAAGTAGACACATCATGTTAGTACAAAACTTAATTAACGTCTATAATTGGCTCTGATTTGATGTAAATTTACACGATAGATGTGTCAAACATGTTTGATGCGTCACTTAGGGCTCGATCTAGGTAAAGAGGTGTGTGGTTCACGTGACATCACTTAAATTATGACGACTATTGGAAATTTTATTGGTGACTATGATTTAATGTAGACTAACACATTCGATGTGTCTTAACACAATCAAGGTAAGAGGCGCGTGGTTCATGTGAAGTTGAATAAACTTATTGATGTGAAAATTGTATCCACTCTAGCCCTAACAATCATTAACATATATACCTAAATATCCTGTGATCTAGCAGTAGAAATTCGACTCCGTCTCCCAAGATTTTTTTACCGCAGAACGTTCCCCGTACATTTTCTAGCTGCGGAGCGATCAGATCACAACTCTTTCCGCGATGTCATCTCTACGTCTTTAGGTGACAGTATACCCGCGTGCCTTCCTGTAGCGAGCGAGAAGTCCTTCAGACTGACTGTTGGATGTAAAATTTGAGCCTAAATTTAATTAAATAGCCAACATACTGTCCAGGTGATTTGAAATGTAGAACTTAGAGACACAATTTTGGCAGTTGTTTAAAACTTTACAATCGTGCAACCAGGTTGTCCATATACATAGTGTCCTATATTTTGGTCAGTAGCAAACAAAAGGAGCCCACAAGGAAGCCGGCTAAAAAAATGAGTCCGCGTGAAGGCCGGCAACAAATATAAGTGTCTACTTGAAACACTAAGATGGATAGGAGAAAAAATGTTTTAACGGGACGTCCAACCGGATGCCTACGGATTTATATTACACCGAAGAGGTATTTGAGCTATAAGAAGGTAAGTATATATACTAATGAATACACTTGAACAACTGTATTACTACTTGGGGAACAAAAAGGGAAATATAGTAAAGATGGTTTATTTGTTTTCTCATTTCTGCACGTTCCTTTGAGAGAGAATAACTGTATTTCAATCTTGATATAAGGATTTTCTCTTACAATTACAATTTTTTTGGAGAAAATATTATGAATGTATGGTGATCTTTTCCCGGGTTTTTTTTGGCTTACATTAAGCATGTTAATATATACAAATCATTTATTATTCAACTGTAAGAAAATCTTCTATGAATGAATGCTAATATGAAGTGGTACATTATAGATTTATTGCATCTCTATACTTCCTTCAAGTATGTCGGTGTTTCAAACTTATCACACTTTTCAATATGAGAAATTAATCTTGTTAAATTCTGATCAATCTAAAGCTCTATATATAGACATGTAAAGTCCCAAAAGTTCAAACATACAGGGGCTTGCGCCAAGGGATTGTCAAAAATAAAATAGTTGTAGTTTTTTTCAACCTTCACACACAGTTTGAACGACAAGTTTCATTGAGTGAACATGCATATGGCTCGCTGGGAGTTTTTGCCGAAACTACATCTACGAGACTACGTCTATGTCTGTGATGCAACAGATTTTGACATGGGTGGTGAAATCATCAATTATACTCCGTACGAATATAGTAAATGAGAGGAAGTAACATTCATGACGCGCTACATTTATACATAGGGTTAAAAAAACTTTACTTCTAGGATGCAGACAAACACTTTATTAAAAAGGAAAATAAATGATCAACATGAATAACTAATCTTCATCTTATACCCCTCCTTTGACACCATCCAAGAAAAACAATGTTCATCCAAAATGATGCTTCCTAACACGAACACCATGCAATCCCTTTATTGTTGCATCCAACCATTGACGTTATTCCCAAACTCATAAAGACGGCGCCCTCACTTTTGCGAGGGCCACTGTGCTAGTATCCTCAACAAGATAAGATTGCTAATATTAAGGGTTATTTCCACACTACAAGCACAACCTAGTGATCTTGTTAATTGCTTGTCCGGGGAGCAATGGAAAAATTTGGCCAAGTGTCTTCATTTGCCTCCTTGGTGATACTCATTTTCTTCCACTGACATTGCTCATAATTCCATTTGTTAGGTTTGTGGAAGAGAGGCTCAACCATAAGTTCGTATATACATACAATGTGTGAGATATAGCCTATGTCGAGCAAAAATATGCTTTGGAAAGTGAAGAACAATTGGATATTGGTTTGGTGAGAGAAGTCGCCCACTATGTTCATGATATATGGAGATATAATTTGAAAATAAGTTCCTCTTGAACCATAAACTATTGCATTTGGTTCACCTTGGACCCTAAACAACCAAACAAATCATAAAGCCCTGAATTTCTAATATGGCATAACCTAAACCGGTTTGATAAGTCGTTAGGTATTTTGAGAACCTCAAAATCCGGAACCATGTTCTAGACTTTAACCCAATTTTGTAGGGTGACATTGAATCATTGAGTTTTTAAGGAAGTTAAGAAATTCCATGGTAACAAGGGATCATAAGTATTTTTTATCTGAAAAATACTTCAATAAAAACATCGTGGTGCAAAAAGAAATACATAAATTATGAATTTAGGTATATCTTATTAGCTTTGGACATGACATAAATAGTTAAATAATACTTCCATCACCATTGTTTTTATAAGCGTTTCTCTTTTCTTTCATTAATAAAAATCAAACTGTAGAATCTTGTCACAACCACACCCCTTCAGCGGACTGAAAAAGGAAAAGGAGCTAAAAGATGATCCTTCATGAACCAAAGCCAAAAAAATCCAAGTTTTATAGTAAGAGCGTAAATGGGACGTGGCCTCGCATATAGTCCGTCTGCATGTGGCCAAGGTATCGTAGATCGGTATGACAAGTGCCGCTACTGGTCCTAACTGCATTTTCGTTGGCGGTGAATCATATGCTCTGCATAGCATCAACCATCTACTCTAGAATCAGATTTTTCTTTCGGTGAAACAACAGGATGATTTTTGCTAAATGAGTAGGGGATGTTTCATACAAATGCTAGCAAAATTCTAGCAAGAAATCAAACAACCTAGTTGAAGAGAAACAGACACACTGCATAGATCCAACTATATATGCACCTGCACTCGAATTGAATTTAGAGCAACAAAAAATCTAGTCAGGTTCCCTGATGATGCGCACCACGGCCAAGACTCTAGATGCTTACCAGCACTTGTCTTCCTCAATGATTCACCAAAAAGAAGTACCAGTCGTGCTATTTGCATTGTTGAAAACGTGAACATTGTATTCCCAAATTTGGATGATTAGTAGCTGATCACATTCAAGACCTTATCGTCTTTGCAATCGAGCTCGGTGTGCTGGCTATAGAGGATCCAGCTAGATCAACAACTCCAGGGTGTACGATGCTGCCAAGTGCAGTCAGCACGATACGATGCTTCTTGGCTAGTCATGCCTACCGAGGGTCCTCTATGGACGAACTTTCTAGCGAGATATGCATCCCGTTGGTCGGATAGTTCGGACAAAACCGTTACCATTTGTTGGAGCCAAGTGGTCGTCTTGCGGGTAAGAAGGCGCTCTTTGCAAGACGCACCAGCACTTCAGCAGGTAGGCCTTCCCTTATCCACTTGCATATATTCTAGTAGCATCACGACGCCTTCTGTTCCCACTAACTATTCGTATGGACATACTTAAAAAATCTGTTCACATCGGTAGACCCAAAGGTACTATGCTTATCAAGCACTAATATTCCCAACTATTTTTATCTATTTTAAAAACTATTTTCTTTTATTTTAAATTACATTTTTCTTTGGTTACTGAGTGATACCAAGTGTCTTCATTTGTCTCCTGGATGATAGTTATTTTCTTGTAGAGTTTGTGGTATAGAGGCTCAACCATAGGTTTGCATATATAGACAATGCTCAAGCTATGCTTTAAAAAATTAAGAGATTGAATGTTGGTTTGGTGGGATAGGTCATTTTACATTACTTGCACACTTATTCTCGAGTACGTGGGATAAGTTATTTCACTTTTTTGCGGGTAAATTATTTCAAATTAGTTGGAGACTTCTACTCAAGATATATAATAATTTATTCATAAAAAGATTGTTAAACCTTAAAATATTGCACTCAGTGACTTGAACAATAACCAATGGAACCAGTCATACAAAACACTTACTTTGTAATACTGTTTAACCCAGAGGGGTTACATAACTTGTTTAGTATTTTGAGATCCTCAAAATCGAGAACCACCTTCCAGTCCTTAACCCAGTTATATAGGGTGGCACTGAATCATTGAGGTTATAAGAATAATACCCAAGGATGATGCATATTGGGAATATAAAGCAATTCAAAAAAAACACGGTTTTACAAAAATATAGAAATGGAGAATCTAATTATCTCATTATTTTTGTACATGTTATAAATAGTTACATAATGTATCATTGTGACTATTTTGATAAACAGGCTTCGCCCGTTTTTATTACTAATAAAAAATATCAAACTATAGATTCTGGTCATAACTTCTTCTCTCTAACGCAGACACAGTCTAACAAGAAATGGAGTAAACAATGATCATTCATGAATCCGAAAGCAAAAAATAAAACCTTGACAGTAAATGCGTAAATGTGTCGTGGCTTGACATAGTTCTTCTCCATGTGGTCTCAGCATGATGCAGGTCGCTGGCGGTACCGACTCCATGACCACATTCTTGTTGGAGTTGAATCATGTGCTCTGCACTCAAGCATGCAGGAGCTACTCTAAAATCAGTATTTTGTAGGGAGAATACAGGGATAATTTTCGTTGAGTGAGTAGGAGATGTCATACAAAGTCCAATGAAGAGAAACGAACACAACACGAAGATCCAACTATGCACATGCGCTTGAATTGAATTTAGAGCAGTGAGCGATACATCTAGTCATGTTCCATGTGATGCTTTGTACCACCATTAGTCCAACTTCTTTCTTGCACTTGGCTTCCTCTATGATTATACTGTATCTTACAAGCATTAAAGTTAAAAGTGCCCTTAAATGCTTAAGAAGTGTCCTTATTTACTTATTAGGACACTATAAGAATGTCAAGTTTACAAGTGTCTCTAAAAGTATTAAGGAAACTTTAAAAGTGTCCTAATAGTTTACCCTAGTGAGATATTTGTATAAGTACAACCAAATACATACGAGGGCACATGTTAAAAGTGCCCTAATAAGCTATTAGTGTGCTTTAGACCTGACCTTGTTGGCAAAGGCCAACAATTCTGGCCTAGACACAAGGGCAAAGCCAAAGAATATGACGGTCATGGTAGCGTTATGGCATTTGAGTCAATGCTTTGTTGTCCGGCCTCATTGTCGGGATGTTTGGCGTTTTAGATCTGGATAAGCTCTCCAGAAGAGGTCATTCTTTTTGCAAAAGAAGTTAGGTCGACTTTACCTGGCTAAAATAGCAGACATGGGTGTGCAAATAGCTCGCATAGACTTGAAGTTAAGCATGGCTACTTCCTGCTTGGTTAATCGTGCATGGAGTCCACTAGTGGAGAGGACTTCTAGGAGAAGGTGGTATGTCTGCTAGTCATGGTAATATGTGTCCTTTTGTGGAGATGCCTTCTCGCGGAAAATATCTCGCGATCGAAAATATCAGGTTTGTTTTCAGGACTTAGAATTATTGGTTTAGAAGGTAGGCTTGTTAATGACTTGTTTCCCTATGCCTATCATTTTCACCACTTCATCCTTTCCAGTTTATAATCCTACGCATATTCCTAGGTCGTCAATTTAACAAACTTAATATGAAATATATTATTAGAAACTTCAGATGTTATTTTTTTTATTTTTTTGAGAAATAGATGTTATCTTTTCTAATGATATGAATTTTTGTCATAGTATAACTTATATTATATAGTTCAAGTTGATGACCTAGGGGGTATGCACAAGACTTATACACCAGAACGGAGGGAGTAACCATTCCATACTACCTACCGTACTATGCTTCCCGAAGCCAGTTATTCATACTATCTCCGCTGATACCCGTCAACACTCGTTGCGTTAAATCATGTATGTACTCTTGCAGTCAACCCTAGCCATGGAAATGGTCACCATCGTGTCTTCTTCTAGCAGTCAGCGCCATCGGTGCGGCTCCTTAGTTTGCTTCCCTGACGATGTGTGTCTCCTCTTGGACCCCGCATCCTCACGACATCCTAATATATGTATATATGTGTTAGATATATCTTACAGCATATGGGATGGACCTGTGTGTCAGATATTTTTTTCTTGTGACTAGACCCATGCAATGCATTAGAATGATTTGCATCATGTATTTTCTTTTGATCTATTTTTTCACAATTTTATGTGCTTCTTATGTGGTAGAAGTTCATTGGTTAGACTAGATCTACGTTAAATCTTGACCTTACTACTTTTGTATAATAGGAATATTATTTTGGTGACACTACATATAGACAAATACTTAACTAAGAGATAAGATGATCGAGGTGGTCCGTTTGCTAGCATTTTCTTAGAAGGAATCCCTAGTCCCGGAGGTGACATTTTCTTGCATGGTACCGAGTAGTAGAGAAAGTTGGCTTGCTTCTCCACTCATTATAGTGGAGTTGATTTCATCCTCCTTGCGGACACACTTAAGAATAAGTCCACAATTCATTTAAATTTGCATTGTAGTTTACCTTTTATGTGTATATATTCTCACATGATAGATGATTTTTGTATTTATCAACTCTTGTGTTTAGGATGTCAACAACAAGAATGGTGGCTGTGAGGTACCAGGAAGGAGTTCATGCTAAATTGAAAGGATCAAGTGTCTCTATTTCGTTGAGTCGTTGTCATGTGGATTTTAATTATATGTCTCTATTCTTGATGTAGCACCATAGGATCAGATGATGGCTGAAGTGTTTCCCCTTTTAAATGCATGATCCTTTCATGCTAATGAAGGAGTTAAGTATCTAAGCTTAGACATGTAATTTAGCTATATACTTCAAACATATCACTGATTTACTTTCTTATTTCTATGTAAATAGTTGAGACACGGTGCATTATGGGCTATATCTCCTCTAAGATGTCCTCCAATTCTCCAACACAAAGGTTCAAGACTAAGTTCAACAAGGGATACTTGAAGTATCATACTTCCATAGTCTTTGGAAGACAGTGGTGGTATTTTCCTTGCGGAACCTATCATGAAGATAAAGTGTAACCAAGAAAAATAAATTCTGATGTTAGTGTACTAGAAATCAGCTTATTAACGACCATGAATTTCGCTGTTATTAGTAGTATCAACCAATTCCACATCTAAACTAGCCCACGAGACCTCTCTTACAACGGTGGGTCATGACCGTCATTAGTTTTATTTAGTTAGTGCTAGTTGTTGATGGATGCTTTGCTATTTTTGGAGAGAAGGTAACAAATTTAAATTAACTGTGTGGGGAAAGAAATAAACTTACATGATAAAATAAAATTGTTTCGTATCTTGCAGAGATGCAAACGATTCCAACAGAAGAAAATTGTGTGTGAAGCTCCGACGTTTAAAGTAGCTCACCCTTGTGTGATATTTGGCATGTCGCGCATGGTTTATTGAACCGTGTACGATGTGAGAGCACATCGCTCATCCATACATAGTGATGGTTTGGAAAATCGTGTGTGACGGACCATTTCAGCCATATGTGAAGGTATGTTTTGACAACCGAGCCAAACTAGAATGATGTGACACATGATGCTATCCTCAGCTATGGAGGGCTATAGTGTCCCTTGAGGGCTTCATTGTTTTATGTTTAGTCTATAAGGGTTTGAATCCATAGATAGTACACCCGATGGTCCTTAATGTAAAAGGGACTTTATATCTCCCCTTTGTACTCAAATTTTGAATTAATTCAGGGAGTTGGCAAAATAAAGTGCTCTGCACTTAAGCATGCACCAGCTATTGTACAACCTTTTTTTCTGTGAGGGAAAAACATGGAGGGTGATTTTCGCTAATGAGTAGGACATGTATAAAAATTAAGACGAAAAGAAACACGTAGGCAATACAGATTTAGATGAGTGATATATCTAGTCATGTTCCTGATAGGGTTCTACGCTGTTGTACTATTAGTTAGCTTCTTGCCGGACCTTTGCTTCCACCTTCCACTATATGTATCAGTCATGCTCTTTTCCTTGTTGACCACGAGCATTGCGCCCTTCTTTCCACAGTGTAGATATGGCCAATAAGCTGATGTCCTTCTAGACCTTGTCATCCTTGTAGACGAGGCTAATTCTAGCAGCTAAGAAGGATGCGGCTAGAATAGCACCGCTACCTTGTATGACAGAATGAGCATCCAGTCGGTGTGAAGGTGTGCAAGTACTACTTGGCTAGCCAGGATGTCTTTATAGAGAAGCCTTCTAGCGGAATATAGGATATGTTCCCCGGATAACATGTGCAAACTTGCTTCAAGCCCTCCTGCACGAAAGAATGCACGTGTACAGATCCTTAGAGGGTGCTCGACGGCTTATCCCGATGCCTTCTATTTTCACTTGCCAATACATTTTTTGGCTTACTATGCTTTCGGGCATCAAAATTTCCTACATCCATTTACTTTATCGCAGTATTTTTCTCTTGCAATACTTCGATCGGATGTCATCCTTTGCCTCTCTTGTGGATGCTATTGATTCCGTTCCACCAACATTGCTGAATGATTCCATTTGGCAGGTTTTTGTGGCAGATAATCTCAACCATAGGTTTGTATCTTATGGAGAACGTGTGGGCTAGCCTAGGCCAAGTGAAGATTTTCTCTAGAAAGTAGAGCAGGTTTGAATGTTTGTTTGGTGAGAGAAGTTACTTCATATTAGATACACGTAGTAACGCGCCTTTTGTGTTGTAATAGACCAAAGGAGCTATGTAGGATTGGAGGGGCCAGTGAAGGAGTTTATGCGCTGTGATGTTTTAGAGAGCATAGAGACGTCAATTATTTACCCTGATTAAGTACAGGCACTTTAAATTCAAACTGATGACCATGTGTATGATATTTGTGTTCCTTGCGATTATCAAAACTATGCTAGATCTTCTCGAGCTACTTCCATGTTCTAGGCTTCATACATTCCATATTATGTTTGGGGTATTGGTTGCCGATTTGAGATCAGAAGTGTGACTGTGAGGATGTGATGAATGCGCACAATGCATTCAGATGTATAAATATGTCTTAGCAGGGATGGAACAAAGACACTAGAATTCTCTTGCGGTAACTAACAGGATACATAGTAACCAGGGAGCATAAGTGCCAATTGTGTATAACTTGTTATCTAGCTAGGTTTAGTAGCAAGGGGATCTTGTGATGTCGTGCACTTATGTGCTTCTTCATTCATAGGGACATGTATGTTGAAACTAGCAATGTATGATGTTGTTAACTTTCTTCATTATTAATTAATATACACTACTGAAAACCATTATTATGTTTTTTCAAGAACACACAAAAAAGTTTGTGTGTCTTCATATATTAAGACAAGAAACCCAGGTATTAATTCACATTACCATGTAAAATTAGGTGATATAAATCTCTTGTCTAACCACCTCGTGATTGTTTTTAGGTTTGTTTACAAAAGGAAAATCTACTTCACTGGCTCTTTTCAATAACTCAGCAACTGCAAACCGATGCCCCTCCCCCTGCGCTGCCTCGGACCATCAATTAACCTCAGACGAGGAAGGTTAGTTGATGTAACATTATGTTGCACTTCAACTCTCTTAAATATATATCTGTCTCACTTCATACTTTGAGCTTGAGAGATGAGAATAATATAGTTGTGTTGTACATTTTTCAATTTTATGGTTTAGAAAATTTAAGTCACGTGATACACATCTGCCGTTGATGGATTGTGTTTGTTTATTTTCTACATCACAAAACATACAGAGTTAAAATGGATAAAATAGAAATCTTTATTCTATATTATATTTATTTACTGGACATTCTTTACGGGGCTCTACACTAATCCTAGAAAGGGGAAATCCGGGCCGCTATCATGCACATATGGAAGATTCCGAGTAATCCTTAGTCATAGCATTGAACACAACACAAACATCAAGTCGCACTACAACGAGAAACAATTGTTATACAAATTGATCCTGTATAAAAGTAATATCTCCATGGCCAAAAAATATTACAGGTTGTAGGAAGAAATCACCCATACAACATCATGCATTAATGTGTTCTTCACATGCTTCACATAAAAACATAACCATCGCCATGTCTAGGTTAGCTTCATTAGCAACAACTTTTGTCTTGTTGACATGATGGCATTCATCATCGGGGTAGCTTCAAGCGCTAACACATAGACCGGCGATGCAACAACTTTGCTTCTTCAATTTGTTATTCAAGTAGGTATCAAGCTTGTGTATGGTGGATGCATGCGATAGTGAATGCATATGCATGATCACAGACGATCACTAGGCTAGACCCCATATATATATATACTCAGTGGTCTATGGTTATAGGTGTTGCGTTCTAACTATGGTGGTGGTACAAATATCCTAACAAGATAGAGGAGATCAGATCTGGTTGGTTATAATTGTATCCTATAGAATCCTCGGCCTAATATCGACATGGCTTACACTCCAAGACGCTGGTTGAGCGACTCCTGGTTGAATGTCCAAATCCTTGGGCCGAGGGGCCTCTTGTAGGGTGGCCCTCTATCTTTCTTGGTGGGTCTACCTGGGGACCACGACCTCGTTAGTATCCCCGAGTCTTTTGTGAGCGTGGAGAAGCATTGTCCTTGTTACTCTAGCTTCGCTGCATAAATCTTTATGTTGAGACGATATACTCTAGCTATATTGCCTTTGTCGAGAATGGGACACGAACCGAAGGATGCGAGGGACTCTTTGAATACTCTCGTGTTGATCTTCTTTTAGAGTTGAACTTGAATTGGACTAGCTCATGCATGATGAGTATTGTCAATGCAAGCTTATGTTATCGAAATTTCTTCAGGGGAGAGTTTCTTCCCCAAGCCATTTTGATTCAACATGCGACCTTGCTGAATATGGCGAGCGCTAAGAGTTTGTCTCATGTCGTCTCTATGGGAGAGGTAGAGCTCATCATATCAGTCATCTTTGTGCCAATTTGTGGCAAACTGGGTGTTCCGAGTGCTGAAAAGTTGTCCCACATGGTCTCTCTAAGGTAGGCAGAGGTTACCGATCAGGTCATGTTCTGTCAGTAAATGACAAACCACATTGTACCGAGCGCTAAGAGGTTGCCTTAAGCTGGCTCTTTGAGAAGGCCTGGGTTCACCAAACCGTCATATTTGCGTCAGGAAATGACAAACCAGGTTTTGCCGAATGCTAAGATCGATGTTGTGTTTTCCAGGATCTCTGGGAGGGTAGAGGTCACCCAAGAATTGTTTTTGTCTAACTCAAAGGACTTCTAGATATAAACATCAGGAACTATTTTTAAAAATGTAAAAATGCCTTTGGGGAATCTTAGTTTCGCATTCCAATTAACAATGTAATCTATTATACAAACAATCCATGCGCCAAGAAGCCCCGTAACATGGAAATTATTAGAGAAATATTCTTAAAATACTATTTGCAAATGTAAATATCAAACTTGCAACTAATGTTTGAGAAAATCATAGGTTGATCTAGCAAAGGATGAGATGTTTTCTGTTAAACTTACAAAATTTCACACTCGGCCCTAGTATATTAAAGAAAAGCCTGATTTAGTGTTGTTCATAAACTGGACCTCTTTTTTCTGACAAGAACGCTCAGATCAAATTATACATGGTGCATAAAAGTCCCCCTTCTAATTTAGTCATGAAGCAATCACAAAAAATATTGAAATGCATATATTGCATACAAAATAACTACTCCCTCCGTCTTAAAATAGATATCGAAAGTTTATCTAAATTTGGATGAATCTAGATACTAAATAGTGTCTAAATGCATCCAAATTTTGAAAAGTTTGCGACATCTATTTTTGGACAGAGGGAGTACCAATTTGGCAAAGTATAATAAAGTTTACCTTCAAAATTTCAAAAGTTTTTTTCTGATAAAGGAATCATGGAATGTTTATGTTCACTAAACTTAACTATGTTAAAAACAAACATGTCTAGTCTAGTTCTAAATAGGTGTGGCACATTCCCCTTAAAGCGTGGGTGAAGAAACACTATATGCGCATAAACACCTTATTCACCAGAACTGAAGAAGGATATAGATAGCTCTATGAATTCTGCATCCATGTGAGCACGATGGGTGGTAACGATATATGATTCACATTTTGCAAGGTTTAATAATGTTTCACCCAATTATTATTTCCTTATATTCGGAAGATCTGCATTTAACATTGTTACATATCATCTTCTTGCGGAGACTACCTATGTCATGGGCAGCGGATCTGGAGCTCGGTGATAGTTCGTTGGGGGCACATCAGGGGACTCCCTGGCGTGCACCAGCTAGGCCTAGCAAGTGGAGGCGGGATGCGGCGGATGGAGTTTGGGGGTGGCGCGCAACACCCATGCGGCAGAGGCGAGGCATTTCTTTGACTACCAACCTATTGCGCTAGCATTAATCTCCTCCACCAAAGTAACAATTGATCTAGACTTTACATACTTTGATCTGGCCGCCCGCAAGCTGATCTATCGCTAGGCGCTTCCCACAAGGGGCGGTGTTGTCGTCCAGCGTGTAGTTGCCCATGTAGACACACGGAGGGCCTCCAGTTGTGCAAGAGTGGTGGTAGAGTGATGATTTTGCACGTATGACATAAGATTTGGCCTAGGATCTATGGCTCACAACATCTTTTCTAGCTATCGGTTCGTAGCTACACTGGTATTGCTCCTAGTACGGCCGCGGCTTGGCGAATATACCGGCCTCGACCGTGGTGCCACGAAACTACTAGTCATACCACACCTTGAAGCTCGACCCTTTACCGGTACCTTTGGGCATGTCAACCGCGACTACATCACAACCACGATTACCATGGTGCTTGCGGAAGGTGAGGTATGTCAACACGGTTGCGCACTAAAGGCTAGATGATCTCAAAGTCTCATATCGAGTTTGAGACCTCTAAGTGACAATGAAGGATAATGACGACGCACTGGTCTTTGCAATGGAGGAGATGAATTCGATGCTTGAAAACATATTGGCGACTATGGTTTGTTAGCATGGCGGTGTCCATGTCAAAACTATGTGCATGATGATTGTGAGTCCGATGATTGCTGATTTGTAGCAGTGTCCTCAGCAACTGGGGATAGCAACACTTGGTGATTTGGTACCAAGTCTCCGTTTTTGGGGCATATATCCCAGGTATGACCTTTACTGGTATAGTGGCAGACTTTAGTCCTTCCTCATTGATGACATTTGTCTGGATTGATCGAAATCTCCCTACTGTGAAAACCCATGATCCAACTTTGGTTGTTAGATCGAGAAATGACAGAACTTGTGCACTGTTACCTTCTTGGATTGGTGGTGTCTCTTTTGGAGAAGCATTTGTCTGAATGTTGTCAATGGTGGTGGTTGTTCTATACTATTGTGAGTCACTGGTTACTTCAATGGGTTTTTTTTATTTTTTTTTCTTTTTGGTTCATAACATTTTTGTAGAAGCTGGGTGTAATTGATATCTTCTTGATATTAATATATTTCCATATCAAGAAAAGTAAATCTTACCAAAAAATGAAGCAATCCAAGTATGCACGAAGTATGATGAACTATGAGGAGAATCATAATTCATAACCATTTAAGGGAGTGGTTAATGGTTCCCTTAGTTACCACTTACAAATTGCAAAAACAAGTAAGATACAAGCTCGCACCATGACTTATTAGAAGATAAATAAGATTATTAAGTAGTGGTAGAACAAAGAGGCATTAGAAAAAACCGTTTGCTTACCAGCAAATCGTCAAGGTGTTGCTAGTTTACTCGCACTTGCTTTTTTAAACCTTAGATAAAGTTATGGCTACTATATATGTGCACCATAAAGCAAACACTTTAACTATGAGGCTTCATACATGGAAATATCTAATTAGCCTAAGTACTAGTAGAAAAAAGGATGTGCGGACTACAAGATTTTTACAACATTTAGCCCTCATGTCACCAAGTCAAATGAGACAAATATTCTGGTGAGTGATGAAGTACTCTATCATTAGTGAGAGATTGAACATTTAACCATCAATGTGCAAGTCCAAGACCGGTCTCCCAAAACCTTTAAAATCCTCTGATTTAGACGTCTCAACACAAACATTGTCCTCATGTGGATCTACCTATCATCCAGAAATACCACTGAACATGACAACCCATTCCTACATGGCTACCCTCATGTGTGAATTGTGTACCAAGATGATGATGAATCAACTAGGTGAGGATCGTCCTCATGCGAATTAATGGTATTGCCGTCTTATTAAGGATATTATAACTAAGACATCGAAGAGCTACTGGACACTTTTTAGATGTCTTACCATGCTCACAAGATAGTTTTAACTATGCGATATTATATGCATAACACTCTGCATCAAATGGTCACCAAGGAAGTAATAATATTGTTTCCTTGATCTCTACCATTCCAAGTACAGACGGTAAATACTCCATCTCGCAAGATTTGTATTTCCAAACTCTTCCTATATGTATAACATTGTGCTAGGAGGACGGGTGTTGTGATAATAATGGTGATGCTGAGGTTTAAAACCATGTGGAGTCAACATTAGCCACCTTGGTTTTAGAGTTCAAGATGCACATAATATATATACATGTATAAGTGAGAACACATGTGGGGTTATCAATTATGATAGTTAGAGGGTCAGGCCATTTATTTTAAATGAAGTTCATTACTGCTTTGAACCGACATACATCTATTGCCCTAGTATATCCTTTAACATGGTTTGAATTAAATGAAATATTTTCCTACAACGGAGATTGAAAATAGAAGGTAGTTTTTTCATATTTACGATTGCATATTGACTTCCACTTTTAGATGGAATTGTAAGCTACACTAGATGTGTCGGTTTTGTTCTCCTGGTATGTGATTTGCATAGGGCTTTATATATCGATTTTGTACCCAAAACCATATATAGTCATCGTTAACTTCAACTTGGACATGACATTGGGCATATTACTCCACCATTTATTGGACATAGTACTGCCGAACCCATGAGCATAGTTAGTGGAAAACCCATACACTCGCAATGTATGTGTAAGGAATAGACATTTACCTTGTCAAATGCATTTCAAAAAGCAGTTTCAAGGATTAACACATTCGATTTCCCCAGCACAGAAACTCGTCTATTGTTTTATGTAAGATAACCTCCTCCTCCTCCTCGAAGCTTTGTGTGGCATCCCGTAAAACCACTACTAGAAAATCGCGTTGTTTTTGTGCATTGCATCGTCATCATCATGCATTTGTTTGTCCGAAACTATTTTTCAATAAGCCTATTTTTGTTTTCTAAAAATACCCTTCTCTTATTTCAAAATAAGTCTTATATTTATCTGTTAAATTATTTGCCTAAAAATTATTTTGCAAAAAGGAATTAAAACAAGACAACACCCTAAATAAATTACAAACTAATAAAACCCAAACTCTAAGTCCTATTCCCACCCAAACCTAGTCTACCCACCAATCCCCTCCCTCCACCTCACCTTCCCTCCACCTCATCTCACCCACCGCCACCTCACCAATCCTCCCTCTCTCCTCTGCCCACACCCACACACAGCCCTCCTACCCCTCTCTCTTACACCCTGGCCCCACGCCACACACACACACAGCAAACACACAACACCACCCACGCCACCTCCCCACACCGAATCCCACCCAGCTCGCCCCTGGCCGCCCCACTACCAGCCGGACCCACTCCCCGGCCCCACCACCGCCTCTCTTCCCCCCTGGCTCCGCATGCCAGCCCGCCCCCACTCCACTCCCTCTCCCCCCATCTGGAACCCACCCCGGCCCCACCTCCTGCGCGACCCCACCCCCTCGCCCGCGTCTCCCTCCTTCCCGTCTCCTTCCTCGCCCTCTCTGCCTTGCTCCCTCCTCTCCCGCACCCTCCCCGTCGGCCTTCTCCCGGTACCGCGCCATCGCCCCGCTCGGCTCTGCTCCCCACCATCCGCCACCGCTGCTCGCCCCTCTTCCTAGCTCCGGCCGCTAGCGGACGCTCTCCTCCGCCAGCGGTCCTGCGCCGCCTCCCTTCAAGCCCCCCCGCCGGCGCGCTCCCCACCGCTCGTCCCCGCCGGCCGCCTCGCCTCCTCCGCCTCGGCCACCGCTCGTCCCCGCCGCCCCAGAGCTCCGGCGCGTCCTCCGCCCGCCCAAGCTCCGCTGCAGCGCCACCGCCGGCCCTGGCCTTGGTGCCCTCTGCGGCCGCGCCGCTGGCCTCCTCCGCTCCCCGGTCGAGCCGAGCGCCGCCCAGGGCGCGACCAGGCTGCAGGCCTCGCCCGTCCCCGGCCCACGCGCCCCCACCTCCTCTGCAGCGGCCGTCCCAGCCGAGCCGCCGCAGCGCCCCTGCTCGCCGGGCCTCGCGCCGACCTCGCCTGGGCCGCATCTGTGCCGCAGCGCCCCTGCTCGCCCCTCCCGCGTGTATCCCTGCGGCCGCCGCCTCCATCCGGCTCCCCCCGTCGCCCCTCCGCTCCAGCCCGAGCTGCCCCTTCTCCCTGTTCGGCCCCGCCAGCACCCGCCGTCGCCATCTCCATCGCGTGTGTCTCGCTGCAGTTAGATCATCACCAGCGCAACCTCCTCGGATGTGTTCCTGTTGCTGCAGCTCTTGATGTCCTCGGTGGCCTCCCGAAGCCAAGTACGTCAAGGGCCACCACAACTGTTGGTTTTGCTCTGTCCAGAGTAGTTCCACGGTGTTAGTGTGTTGCAGAGGTGCTGCTGCTCCAAAACCCGAAACCAATGTGATGTGGTGTGTTGTCTGTGTCCACAAGATCTTCTTCCTGAGTGTGATTCCACATCCGTCGACAAATCAACCGAAGAAGACCGACCCCGAACCTTAGCACGCCAAGTTCTCCTTCCCGGAGTCGGACCCGAAGACGCCATGACCGTCTACGTGGACCCGAAGGCCACGAATGCGACAAGATCGACACCGACCAGGGCGAGACCGATGCGCCCCCGACACCGAACCAAGTCCTTCTTCCCGGAACGCCAAGCTCTTCACCTTGTATCCAACCCCGGAGTCCGAACCCCAGATCCGAACCCTGAACCCCGGAAACCCAAGATCTGCCGAACCCTATTGTGTGATTCCCTTCCCGAGCCCTATTTTATAATAATATCTAAACTTGAAGCATATTAAATTCTTCATGCATGCATATTGTCATGTGGTTTGGGGGTGTTGTGCCGATTCACCTAAATTAAATATGGGGCCCATATGCGGGCAAATCTAGTCTTATATTGGCCTCATTTAAATTTGTGTAGCGAACCGATGATATAATCTTGCCTTGTTAAGACAACATTTAAATTGCGGGGTATCTAGATAACATAACCCACCTAATTAATTTTCGGGACCCCGGTTCCGCTTAATCTTGCCTAATCGCATCGCACCTTTGCCATGTCATACATCACACATGCATCATGCCCGATCTTTTGCCGTGGTATTAAATAGTGCATCCGGTGCTTATTCTAGTGTTTTGGTTCTTCGCGGATAAGGCCGTTGAGTTGATGCGAGTGTCGACCCGATCTTCGGATGAACCTTAGACAATGTTTTCAGGCGAGCACCTCCCCCTTTCTACCTATCTTACTCTATAATATTTATTCCCTCCTGTTGATCTATTGCTATCTGTGTTGCGATGCTCTAGTTTTCGTACCCGTGTTATCCCTTGCAGCCTTATATTGCCTTGGACTCCTCCTATTACCTGTTGTTTGGTAGATAGTTGGACCTGTGCGTCGTAGTCGCTTGCTCAAGTGCTGTTGCGTGTCGTCCAGTGCCATAGTTGTTGGAGTATCGCCGCATGTTTGATGTTGGAGCTGATCATGGCTTTACTTATTGTTCACTTTAATTACTGTTTAACAACTAAAATTGAAGTAAGTAAGCAGAGGCACATGTGGGCAATAGATGTTATTTGGTTGTTAACCGTCCACTTGTGTCCCGTAGGACCCCGAGTACTTGATACCTGTTCCTTGAATATTCGCGCTATCCACATCCGGGAGGATTATGGGACCCCCCTGAGCCAGAGCTTGATTCATTCCTATTTCTTGGGGCCACAAACTAGTTTGAGGTTTTATTTACGATCCTGTACTTATGCCATGCTTTACTGCTTTATTTACGATTGTGCGAGGAGCACCTGTACTGTTTAGGTAAGCGGAGTGTTTTCGCGGTATCGACAAGCCTAGTCACATTTTCGGGTTCCCAGTCGTTTACAGCCACTGACGCAAACCTTGAGTCCGTCTCGAAGTCAGCTAACTTCGTTGCGGGTGTACTCCAAGGGGTGGCCCCCTGAAATATTTATGAATCCTGTGATTGCTTTGTCGTGAAAGCCTCGTTGGGTTTTGATTTAGTTTTTCCGAGGTTGATCGAGTGTGTGTTGCTATTTGTGCACCCCTGCAGGGTAAAACTTTCTGAAAGCCGTGTCCGCGGTTATGGACGACTTAGAGCACAGTATCTCGATCATAGACAACTATAACTAAAGTAGTGCTATAAATTTGACTTTATAATGACTAGTAATCAGCTTCACCATAATGGAATGGCTAAATAAAACTGCCAACCAGTGCTTGTTTGGGTTGTCGCTTGCGACCATTGTACCTGACTAGTAAGTATTGCAACTACAACGGAATGGCTAAATAAAAGTACCAACAACTGCTGGGTTTTGGGATATCTCATGCTAATTGTATCTGACTAGTAAGTGTCGCAACTATAATGGAATGGTTAACTAAAAAACGGCCCACTGCTTATTTTATCAGGATGATTATCTCTACCTGACTAGTAATGGATGCCACGATAACTGAATAAATAAAACTGCCAACCGTGTGAGTTCCTCGGTTGACTTCCTCGTTTGGTCTCGAGGGGGAAATACCAGGATGGGTTTGTTTGGTGGTAGTATCAGGTTGGTTCCGAATAGGTCTTTCTTACCCCTCTCTGACTGCCGCCAGTTGTATCGAGTCTCTATAGGTTGTTTAGTGCATGCTGCGCTGCCGCTGCAGTCCACCATACCTGTGTAGGCGAGGACCGCCAAATTCTAGCCTCGCCGTGTACTGGCCTCAGTACTGACGCTCCTCTTTTTTCTTTGCGCTTTGTCGGCACCCCTTTTGTTTAATCAGGTTTTGAGATCGACGTCGTTAGCAGGGTTACCCTTCCGGCTTGGCCTGGGCAGGGTTATGGACGCCATTGGTTATTCTTCAGGGCTCTTAGCCCCATTTGCATCTTGTCCGTAGCTGGACGCTGTATCGTTTTCAAGGTGATTTGGATCTTTGTATATTTTATCTGTATTCTTGACTCATTGAGTCGCTGCTGTATATATATCTATTCTGTGGGTCCCATCGAGGACTGTTGTGTAATGTTATTACTTCGTTTTCCACCCGCACGAAAGTGCCTGGTGGGCACCTTTGAATCGTTTCTATGCGGGTTTGGCGGGAAGCGCTGAAACTTGCATAGGGTCGATTCTGAGGATGTTACACTTTGGATGTGCATAAACGATATATGTGCGTGTTGAATAACCTCCTGCTATGACCATTATATAAGTTTTCCTGTTTGTACTTGGGACTAATGGTATGGTTCATAAATAAGTAAATATCTGTAGCTTGTCTGATTACAAAGTGTAAGTCACACGATGCATCTTGTTCATGGATGACTGAAAATGAAGGCTGCTGCACAAACCGTGAGCTTTGAACAAAAAACGGAAGCAAGGGAGCTCATTCAAACTGTGTACCTTAGAAAATCATCACCCTGACCGGCAACACTATACCATCAAGCTGAGAAATCTATCTCCTTGGATCAATGGGACCTTCTCGAAGTCTCATAAATTTCACAAAGCATTACAAATTTACAATCCCAGTGATTGTTACAGAGAATCTATGCAAACAGGACACCGTGACGATCACCACGCGGGAGTTCATGATCTGCTACGATGCCGTTTGCTGACTGTCATGGAAACACTCCTCGGAAGCATAACTCCAGTTGAAAAAGAAGGAGTGGCAGCACGATTCTTTTCCTCGATGTCTACCATTTCTAGTACTCCAAGTATTTTAGCAGGTTCTTCGTAGAATAACATTATAAGCTTGTGTTAAGAAGGGTTGGGTCGCATGGGGAGAGATCACAAGTTTGAGACCAGGCTAGAACATATTATATTGATCGAGTGGGGTCTAGGGTGCATGTGGAGCTTATATGTCGTAATATGGGTTACCAGCAGATGCTAGTGAGGCATTTACTACTCTTTGATATTTTTACGGTACATAGAAGTATATAACTGAAATATATATATATGAGACAATTACTAACAACTCTAATGAATGAGTGTGGGCGCCTCTGTTTTGGGTCCTTTTAGATTCACTAGGAAACATGTCCCCGCGTTGCATCGGTTAAAAAAAATTCTATGTCACCGAGACACACAAACTATATTTTTGTTGACATCACTGCGGTGTGTAGTAAAAACCAGCTAAATTTAGCTGCACCACACAAAATATCAACGAAGTTAAAATAGAAAAGGTTTTCATACAAGATTCGCTCATACTGCCATGTGTCGATCGTCTCGGCATACCACGTAGCATTAATTTTTATTTCATATATTTTACAGCACAAAAATTTCACTACTGGAAATAAGTTTTTTCATGATGAGATAAAGCGCTCTTTATGAGGATGCAGCTAGCTACCATCAATACTTAGGGTGGCTTCCTTTTCGTAGCCCGTCTCTCCAACTATGATGGGCACCTGATACTCCTCCATAGTCTTGAGCATACCTGATACTCCTCAGTAGCTTTGAGCAGATCATCCTTGAGCTTGTACACGTGTAGGTTCTTACTCTCGTCTTGGAGCTCCCTCTGTAGTGTGACCTCCACATCGATACATTAGGATTTATTATTTCAAACAATATCACTTAATTTCCTGAACAAACAGTTGGCTATCCATGCATGAATTGTAGTGGGAAGCATATTCTCTATTTTTGACTTTTTAATAAGATTCAAATCTTGCCAAATGTACTTGCATGCTAGGCCAAAAATTCCATGATAGAAGATGCAAACATATAATAACATGAGAGTTGGTGTACCTATGTATATAAAAGGTAAAATGCAACACAACTTGGTTAGGTCATCATGCAGCTCAAGAGGAGAATAACTTGTCACATCGTTCCCTAGGGCAGCACCGGAGGCGACCCTGGCATGCCACCACATGCCCTCCTCTGCCAGCCTCTCATGCCGCCACTGCCCAGACGATCTCGTCACGGTGGTGGCAGGCCCAACCGCCGAAGGAGGCCTGGGGGTGGTGGATGCTGGAGATCGTCGCTGGAACTTCTGGGGTGGGGAAGATCGGTGCGTTGACATGCAGTGGCCAGGGCGACACCCCTGGTCGGGGTGGTGGCAGAGGCTCTCTACCGGCGGATCCATGGTCGGCGGCGGAGGAGGGGTTGGGCCTGTTGGTCGTAGATGAAACCCTAGATCTTTATCTGGGTGTCTCTCGTGTCGCCTCCAATTCCTCTTCGCTGCATGGTTAGGCTAGATCCGGTGGAGGGTCGATCCTGCTCTGCCACTGCCTTTATCAATGCTGGCCTATCCCGCGGGCTGCTGCTAGGGATCTTGCGGGTTGCCGGCGGGTGCATGGGGGCTACCGGCTTGGATTGAATAAAGGTGGTGGTCCTCGGATCCCTCGCACACCAAGATGAAGATCTACTTGATGTGTGTCTTCATTGATCTGGCCAGAGTGTCTCGTTCCAGAAGGCTTCGGCAGCGAACTCCCATGGGCGCATCTTGCCTAGATCTTGCTAGATCGGAAGGAATTCGGTCGTGTGCAACTGTGCTTTTTGATAGCCGTCTACTACCTGTTACCATCATGTGTCATGTATTTGATGATTCATGGTGAAGTCAGATATGGAGAATGTCATGAAAATAGGAACATGAGGCTAGCTATGGTGGATTGAGTCTTTGTGGCGATGATGATCTAGATTAGTGATCTTTGACTTGCAGCAACGTCTATTAGAGGGGGCGACAACACAGAAGATATTCACAGTCTTCCCTTTTAGGGTGAAATCCAAGGTCTGGCTTTCATTGTTTATGCTTAGCAGTGGTCATGCAGAAGGCATTGTTTTATGAGAGAGGACTTTCTCTAGGGTGAAAAGCTAAGATCTTTGATCGGGTGATGTTAGTGCTTGTGCACTGTTTTCTTCTTAGAGGCATGATTTTGGAGGGGTTGGATTTCTGGTGGTGTTAGTGTCACTACTGGTAAGGATCTGATCGTTGTAGCAGGACATTTCTTTTTTTAATTCTTTTTTTGGTTGTGTGCATCCGTAATGTTAATAGGGTATGTGTTGTTGTAGAGGGTGGGTGTAATTGGTATCTTCATGATATTAATATATTCTTCTTTATAAAAAAAATTAAAATGGTACAACAAAAACTTGACTACCACCACCACCTATCATGTTTCTCTTTGTTGCACGCATCAGTACAGGTCTACAAATGGAACCATAGTTAAAAAAATACTACTCTCAAATATAAATTGAAAGCTTATATCATAGAAAGAATAGTTAAAAATGATATGCACAATGTTGCATTGGAACAATATTAGAAGTTTGAGATATGGAGTAAGCAGTTTCTCTAGAATAATAGCTTATCTTAGTCCAATGAAATTGTATCAACAATACGCCCATAAAAATGAAGAGAAATAAACACAAATGTCTAGTGGAAAGGAAATATCACCATATTATATCATCCTTTCTCAATATAAAAGTAAATGAAGAGACGGAAAGAAACTTCAAAACTTAGGGGAATAAGTGATATGGTGCCAATATCTTACCCCTGTGGCAAGCCAACTACCTAACAAATAGCATGTATTGGGTATTTTTTTGCACCAAAATAGAGCCAATAATATACATGTTTGGTTCGCCAAGAGCATGAATTGTTTCCACAAAATCAACCACTTTGTCCCACTATTCAGGCCCTCCAAACAAAAACATATCCATTGCTTATCCTGGAACCAAGTACAGCTCCTTGTGGGAGTTGTTATCCATGTGAATTTTACTCTGATATAGATAAGTCAATCCAGTAACAAAAACTAAAAGAAGGTATCCATAATAATGTTATTCAATAATCAATTATAACATTCTAGACAAATCAACCAATATATATGCCAGCCTCCTAAAAGAATCAGAGTGTTGCAGGTAACTTGGATCAACCAAAGAGGCTCCAGCAGAAGACTATGTTAGTGATTGATGTAGCAAATCAGTGCAAACCAGACACCATGAGGATCACCACGCGGGAGTTCATGATCTGCTATGATGCCGAATGATTTTCTGGTGCTATTGTAGGTTGCGGCTGCAGAAGGAAAGATATCATGTTCTTGGCTGATAATCAGGGAAGCACTTCCGCGAAATGTCGCATCAGTTGAAAAAGAAGGAGTGATAGCACGATAATTTTCCTCGATGTCTACCATTCCTAGTAAATGGTCCCCTTCTCTAAGTATTCTTGCAGGTTCTTCATCGAGTAACATTATAATCTTATGTTAAGAAGGTTGGGTCGCATGGACAGAGATCACAAATTTGAGACCGGATAAGAACTTATTATATTCACCGAGTGGGGCGCTTGAACAAAGTTGATGTCATAATATTGGGTCACGAGCAGAGATTGGTGAGGCATGTACTTCTCTTTGATGTTTAACAGTATATAGAAGTAGAACAGAAATATATCTATGAGACAATTAGGCAGAACAACTCTAGTAGGTGTGTGTCAGGCCTCTGTGTTGCGTCCTTTTAGCTTGATTGCCGTCCCCTTGTTGACCATCTTTGGCATTGGTTATACGTAGACAGCCAAATTTTGTTTTGTGTCCAACAGGTGAGGATTTAACGATGCGGTATTGAGAATTATGTTCTCTTCTTAACAATAAGTAACCTTCAAAGAAGTGAGCCTAGCTCACTTGGTTAGGGGAGTGGATGTACGACCCAGATACCCAAGTTTAAGTCTTCACGGATGTGATACTGGGGTCTTATTATTTCAAAAACCAAACTCATTGTGGGGGTTTCCCCCATCGCTTTCCTTTAAAAAAAAACAGTTACCTTCAACTTGTATTAGGTTTCTAAAATAAAATGTGAAAATATATGAATGCTTCTCGGCTTTTGATGTTTAGTGGACAAGGTTTATCATGAATTTTTATTGGACTAATCTATTAATCCTTTCTATAAAACAGATATTCCCTTGCTTTATGTGAACATAGGTGAATATCTCCAAAACATGGAAAATAACATGAAAGTATGAACATGATTTTTTCTTGGACTAACCTATTAAGATTCCATAACAAAGAATGTAGGAAGGCAGGGCCCACACACCTACCGAGATGGGCTTGTGCACCCAAGCTCTCATGTGAAAGGGGCGCACAAATCGGCCATTGAAGGAAACCTGGTTCTCGACGTATGCATTATCTACCCCTTTAATTTGTGTGTAATGGAAAATAGAAGCAATATCAAAATAGAGAGAAAATGAGAGAAGAAACAAGTTGCAGAAAGACCTGCCAGAATGTTCATCCACCATGTTCACAGATTAGATCCATTGTACAACATGTCTTCTACTCATTCCATGATTTCCGAGTAGTCCATCAGAAGTTAGGGGGTATGCATGTATAGCTATGTAGACTTGGTCTCTTTTGTGGACTCCATGATCTAGCAGCGTGATTGCAATCTTTGCTTTGTAATAGATCATGTGAGCTACCTAACATGATTATGGCCATCTTAATAGAATTAGTATTAACCTAACAACTATTTATTAGATTGAATTTTATCATGATAGATTACCTCTAATTTTGCCCGAATCCTTGTATCGTGAGTCTATAGTCCTGACCAGGTTAAGATGCATTAAAACTACAAGGTCCGGTGCATAGTCGAGTTTGGAGGAGATGGTGTTGATGTAGTTATCAAGATGTTTTAAAACTAGTCGTTACAAACATGTTGTTGATGTGGTTAGCAAGATTCTCAGTAACTATTTAAGAACATGGTGATAATATAGTTACCAAGGTGTTTAATATCTAGTCATCAGCATCATGGTGCTGATGTAGCTATCAATGTGTTCAATATGAAATTATCGACGTGTTGTTGATGCAGTTATCTAAGTGTTAAGAAAATTTTTATCACCACGATGATGATATAATTATAAAGGCATTGACTAAAAAGTCACTGATACACCCAATCTAAGTAAGTTTTTGAAGCCGGAAAAAAGTGTGAACCACGAGACAACTCATAGATTACTTGACGAATAACTTGTGAGGTTAAAAAGGTCTCCTAAACATTTCAAATGAAATTAATTTTAGGGTTGGTAACTTCTTATGTCTACCATTGATTTTTCAATAAGAAGTACTCCTTATTGAAATTAATTTTAGGGTTAGTAACTCCTATTCATAGCACGAAGATACCAATTACAGGGAGTATATATTAATATCGCGAAGATATCAATTACATGGCTACCATGATGTGGTTAGCAAGATGATCGGTAACTATTTAAGTACATGGTGATAATGTAGTTACCAAGGTGTTTAATATCTAGTCATCAGCATCATGGTGCTGATGTAGCTACCAATGTGTTCAATATGTAATTATCGACGTGTTATTGATGCATTTATGTAAGTGTTAAGCAAATATTTATCACCGTGATGATGACATAGTTATAAGGGCATTGACTAAAAAGTCACCGGTACACCCAATCTAAGTAAGTTTTTGAAGCCGGAAACAAAGTGTGAACCACGGGACAACTCGTAGATTACTTGACAAATAACTTGTGAGGTTAAAAAGGTCGCCTAAACATTTCAAATGAAATTAATTTTAGGGTTGGTAACTTCTTATGTCTACCATTGATTTTTCAATAAGAAGTACTCCATATTAAAATTAATTTTAGGGTTGGTAACTCCTTATTGATATCACGAAGATACCAATTACATATATATATATTGCAAAGATACCAATTACATGACTACCGTTGATAACTCTAGTAAAAAATATTGATAACTTTTGACTTTTTTTAACAAAACGTATTAATATGGGATATAGTTCCGAATACATCGTAGTGAAAACAGATCCTACTATTAGCGTTGTTGTTTGGGAGATAAAACGTTTTAATATTCGAAAGATTTGATCTCAGCAATTCTGTCTTGTAGTGCATGTAGTACAAGCCCGTCGTGCTGGCCGTGCACGACCACTTTCCCTGTCGAGTCAGTATCTACGATCAACGAATCCCTCCTTCGCCTCCCCGGCGAGCATCATGTCCGCGAGCCTGTCCTCCGCAACGGCCGTGCGCCGTAGCTGGGGTCGTAGCCTTTCTCGGCGACGAGCTCCTTGAACCCCTTCGTCACCTGCAGCCCGATCCCCCTCTCCCTCACACGGCCGACGACCTCCCCCAGCATGATCGACACGATCTTCTTGACGTCGGGCTTGCTGAGCTGCCGGAACACGATCACCTCGTCGAGCCTGTTCAGGAACTCGGGCGGAAACCCGTGCTCCCTCTTCATCTCCTCCTCGACCATCACGCTCGTGACCTCTCCGTTCCCGGCGACGAGGCCTCTGCCAGCGTTAGACGTCATGACGATGAGCGCGTTCCTGAAGTCCACCGTGCGCCCCTTGCCGTCGGTCAGCCGGCCGTCCTCCATGACCTGCAGCAGCAGGTTGTACACGTCCCCGTGCGCCTTCTCGATCTCGTCCAGCAGCACCACCGTGTGCGGCCGCCGACGCACGGCCTCCGTCAGCTGCCCGCCCTCGTCGTGCCCGATGTAGCCTGGGCACGCGCCCACCAGCCTCGCCACCGTGCGGGCCTCGCTGAACTCGCTCATGTCCAGCCGCACCATGGCCTCCTCCGAGCCGTAGTAGCAGGACGCCAGCGCCTTGACGAGCTCCGTCTTGCCGACGCCCGTCGGGCCAGCGAACACGAAGCTGGCGATCGGACGGTGAGGGTCGCCGAGGCCGGCGCGCGCTCGGCGGATGGCGCAGCACACGGCCGCGACGGCATTGTCCTGGCCGATGACAGGCCGATGCAGGGTCTCCTCCATCTTGCACAGTCGTTCAGACTCGTCCGCGGAGACCTTCTCCACGGGGATGCCCGTCCAGGAGGAGACGACGCGCTGGATGTCAGCCTCGGTGACCACCGGCCGGGCCGATGTGATCTGAGATGTAACCACAATATCACATTCGGACCAAAGCGAAATTATAAATTAGCATTAGCGATTAATGTGATCTGAGATGTAACCACAATATTTCAGATGAATAAATCGCAGGGTGACTACCTTGCCATGTTGTAGCCTGGCATGAGATCCTGCCTCATCAACCAAGTCGATTGCTTTGTCTGGTTGGAAACGATCACTGCAAACCAAAACACAGTGTCAAAAACGATCACTGCAAACTCAGGAGAACATTGGAACGATCTAGTCTAGTACGTAGTACAAATAGATGGTAGTAAGAAACATTTTTCTTGTCAGAACCATTTTTCACTGAAACATGCAAAGTGAATCGGGTCAGGGTCAACCCGTTTGTATGATACAATAGCATTATCTGAATTTACAAACCTGATGTATTGGTGCGAGAGTCGAGCGGCGGCGATCAGCGCTCCATCTGTATATCGGAGCTTGTGGTGGATCTCGTATCGCCCCCGTAGACCTTTGAGGATTCCTATGGTTTCCTCGACTGTGGGCTCTGCAACTTTCACAGGATGGAAACGCCTCTCCCGTGCAGGGTCTCTCTCAACATACTTCTTGTATTCATTGAATGTAGTGGCTCCGATGCACTGACAACAAAATATATGGTTAATTAGCAACCTAGCAAATGATCAAGAAGGTCCAGAGCAAATGATTGGTTGTACCTGAATTTCACCTCTTGCCAGTGCTGGCTTCAAACACTACAGGAAACAGTGAATAGGCCGACGGCCATACCCCGTCGGCGTAGCCACCAAACACCGTCGGCGTAACGGCGTCGGCCTACGTCCCCGTAGGCGTATACTAAAAGCCTAGGCCGGCGCGCGCTCGGCGGATGGCACGACACACGGCCGCGACGGCGTCGTCCTGGCCGATGACACGCCGATGCAGGGTCTCCTCCATCTTGCGAAGCCTGTCCGACTCGTCCGCGTAGACTTTCTCGACGGGGACGCCCGTCCAGGAGGAGACGACACGCTGGATGTCAGCCTCGGTGACCACCGGCCTGGCCGATGTGATCTGAGATGTAACCACAATATCACATTCGGACCAAAGCGAAATTATAAATTAGCATTAGCGATTAATGTTACTAGTAAGTATTTCAGATGAATAAATCGCAGGGTGACTACCTTGCCATGTTGTAGCGTGGCATGAGATCCTGCCTCATCAACCAAGTCGATTGCTTTGTCTGGTTGGAAACGATCACTGCAAACCAAAACACAGTGTCAAACTGGACATCAGGACTCAGGAGAACAATGGAACGATCTACTCTAGTACGTAGTACAAATAGATGGTAGTACAGTAAGAAACATTTTTCTTGTCAGAACCATTTTTCACTGAAACATGCAAAGTGAATTTGGGTCAGGGTCGACCCGTTTGTATGATACACTACTAGCATTCTCTGGATTTACAAACCTGATGTATTGGTACGAGAGTCGAGCGGCCGCGATCAGCGCTCCGTCTGTATATCGGAGCTTGTGGTGGATCTCGTATCGCCCCCGTAAACCTTTGAGGATTCCTATGGTTTCCTCAACTGTGGGCTCTGCAACTTTCACAGGATGGAAACGCCTCTCCCGTGCAGGGTCTCTCTCAACATACTTCTTGTATTCATTGAATGTAGTGGCTCCGATGCACTGACAACAAAATATATGGTTAATTAGCAACCTAGCAAATGATCAAGAAGGTCCAGAGCAAATGATTGGTTGTACCTGAATTTCACCTCTTGCCAGTGCTGGCTTCAAAATATTGGCAGCGTCCAGAGCACCTTCTGCTGCTCCTGCTCTTAGCAGCGTGTGAACTTCATCCAGGAACACTATTACCTGACCATTCTGTTTGATTTCTGCCATCAAATTCTTCAACCTTTTCTCAAACTCTCCACGGTAACGGGTACCAGCAACTATAAGTCCCAAATCAAGGGAGATAACCTGCCATGGTAGATTATATATAACAAAAAGAGAGAGCTAATTAGAGGAGCGCAACAGATCAAACTATATATAGGAAGTCGATATAAAAAAAATGTTTTAGTCACAAGAAGAAATGTTGTTGGAATTGACACGTACTGTTTTCCCTTTAATGGTTTCAGGAACATCCCCAGTTGCGATGCGTAGAGCAAGGCCTTCGGCGATCACCGTTTTCCCAACACCAGGCTCTCCAATCAGGCAGGGGTTCTTTTTCTTCATTTTTCCCAAGATTCTTATGACATTCTTGATCTCCTTTTGCCTTCCGACAGCAAGTTCTAACTTTCCCTGTAGAAAAATGGCATGTGTGTTGTCTTTAACGTTCTCATTTGTGGTGAAAACTTGCAATGTGCAGTCAGTCTAGTAATAGTACCTCCTTTGCTAATCTTGTAAGATTTGTCCCGTACACCTCAAGTATTGGCATCTTGGTTCCATTGCTTCCTGCACCAAAAGTTTTAACATCTGTGGATCCACAGATACAGCGGTAGATCTGGCATGCAAGAAAAGTTTGCGACAATCAAGTAGTATAAACTCACAGCTAAGCAAATACCATAAGACTCCAGATATAAATTACCTTATCCAACACATAGCTTACAGCAACTAGGACAATGGCGTGTACGATGAGACGCACTAAATTTCCATCTGTGTTCATGCCTGCAATAGATCGCATTTCCTCTTTTGTGATGGCGATTACATCCAACGCTTGCTCGGTGAGATCCTTAAGCATTGCTCTCTGGTGGCGAACCAGGTATTCCTTTTCCCCCTTGATGATGAAATCCTCAAAAATTGATCTGGTGATGATGGCAAGCCACGGTCAGGGGTAACCGGGAGAACGTGTACTGCTCGTAGAACATCGTGTGCCGGCATCTTAGTGTTGTCGCGTAGTGCCATCGAAACCACATTGAGAGGCCTTTTCCTGGTTCTGTGAGACACACGGTTGCTTATGCCACCGCCGACAGGTGATCCAAGAGAAAGTGGCCCAAGCAAGGTCGCTCCTGCCACCACTGCAAGCGCAGTTCCATAACCTGTAGATTTGTAGTAGATAATTAGAAAAGAACATATTTCAAATGTTTCCCCAGAAATAAAATCGAATACAGATCAGGCATCTAAATCGAACCTGAATTTCTTTCTATCCTTTTTTACCTAATAAAACTACAGAAAAATAGACCACAATAGTGTCGGTAGTATTTTTACTTAGATAAAAATTATTATTTTTTTACTAGACAATTGATTAGTTTGGCTTGAAATTTAAACACAGCACTCGGGAGACCATTCATGATTTTCTGGAATATAGTTTCAGATTATTTCTACGAATTCAAACACATATCAGCTGATTTGAGGAAGTGAAACAACTAAGAGGCCATCCAGCTGACTCGATCAAAACAGAAACTGAAAATATGACTAGAGTTACATAACAAGCATTTTCGTGCCGTGCAAACCTGCAATGTGTATCGCGGTTAGGGAAGGGCCCGAGACTTGTACCAGCTGTGGCTTCAGCAGAGGGCCCCAACATTGTAAAGCCATGATTGCGAGAACCTATTCGCAAACCCCTGTCAACGCAAGATAATTAGATCAACTAATCGCTAACCAACACACATGCGCTCTATGATGATGACATAAATGTTGCAAAGTGTTTCGTCAAAGATGACATGGGATTGAATTTGTTTAAACAGTATATGGAGGATCATCGATAGTATAATTTGAAGGAACAAAAACCGGACTGTGCTAGTTATCCAACATTTGCGCTGTTTATACAGCATTTGGCAACATACTCTAGCTTGCTGACACACTTACTATTTTGATTCTTGAAACAGAGAGTTAGAAAAGATGCATAAAGCAAAATTAAAGGATGCAGTACTCAATCGAGTGAAGTATTAACCGATCGAGGAGACGAAGACCGATTCTTGACGAAATTGATCGGAATTGGGTTAAAGAGAATGATCGGAACAGAGGCATGTATGACAGACCTAGCTAGTAAGATTCGATTCGCGCGGGGATTCAGTTCAGGTGCTCACCCGAGAACGGAGACTCGGTGTCGGTGGGAAGACAAGACGACGGACGGGGAGCGGAGACTTGGCTTCGACAGGGGCTAGGCATTGCCGTCGGCGTCTGAACAACCTGATGACTCGCATCCTACCCTAGATACTCTAGTCGATGTAAGCTGGCATCCCTTGTCGTTTTGATTGGGAGTTGACTCCATCGCAGTTAAGGCCCAGCAGTAAAGGTCAGCCCGTCTAGCTATTTTCAGGATCCCAGGGGACGGGCTACTATTTTTTCTGCTGCCAGGATCCCAAGAGCACACAGCCAAACCTGGCCAACGGGCCGGCCCGGCATGACCCACGCCCGGCACACGCCAAACGGGCCTGGTCCGGCACGGCCCGCTGTGGCCCGCCTAGCAAACGTGCCGTGCCGGGCTGGCACGCGTGCCTAGCTTTGAGGCCCAAGCCCAACACCTACGCTAAACGGGCCGGCCCGCGGCTGGGCCATGGCCTTTTTCTGCAGTCCCGTCGAAATTTGTCTTCAAAAACGTCCTAACCTGCACTAACAGCTAGCCTTTCTTCAAAATATCGCCGCGGCAGCTGCTAACGGGCCGTGCCGGGCCAGCCCGCGTGCCCGGAAAGGCGGCACGGGCACGGCCCATTTTGCCACCTGTCGGGCCAGGCTCGGGCCGGGCTTTTTTGTGTGCCGCGGGCCGGCCCGCCTAGGCACGGCCCGATGGCCAGGTTTGCACACAACTGAAGAATAGCAATCATATGTTGTCTGAACCCAAGGCTGCTAGATGGCTACCGCAGCCGGTAGAAAAGCTAAGAGCATCTTTAGCAGATAAAGCATCCCGCGATACTTTAAAATACGAATGCGGTGTATCGTTAATCTTTTTTCTGCCAAAAAACGACGGCACGAAACAGATACAGCATATGCGTACCGCAAAACAGAATCCGCGCCACCATTTTCCAGACCGCAAAACAGAACCGTATATTTACCTTAAAAATGTATTTACAAATCAAATTAATCAATGCATGTAGATTTAAATCATCAAATTGATCAATGTTATACAAAGGCCAATGAAGAGAATAGCACACATCTCAAAGATCCAACTATACACACGCGTCCGACTTGAATTTGGAGCAGCGAGAGCCATACATCTGCGCGGCCATTAGAACAATTTCTTGCTGGCACTTGGTGACTTGGCTTTCTCTATGATTCATCCATAAAGCAGAATCTGATAAGTATTAATAGCGGATATGTTGTTTGCCTGCGGGAAAAGAGTTAAATCCATCGATAGTACTTACTTGTCAACCTAGCTCACTTTGGTAACTCGTACACTGGAAATACCTATTCACGGTCATCAAATACGCGTGGAGGTTCATCTACGGTAACTGGCCACTGGTACATTATCGTATTTGATGACGTGGTGAACTACGGAATCCATCTATTAGACCGCATAACGTTCCACGTGTACAATATTTTGCAAGAAACCCCTATGTCTTCTATTATTTCTTCTTCTATCTTCTTCTTCCACCTATTTCTCACCTAATTCCCCACCACCGCATCCAGATGGGATTCCACCTCCTCCGTCTCCACAGCACGAGGAGGTCCCTAGGAACTGCATCTGCCACTCGCCGTCGTGTCGGCGAAGTCCTGCTCGTGTTGGCGCGGCACTGACGCCAGGCACATGGCGAGGCCGTTCTGCTTGCCTCCTCCATCGGCGCCGTCCATGGCATCTTAGTCGTTGAGTTTTTCTCCGGGGACGGGCACAACGAGCAGCGGAGATGCGGCACCCTCGACAGGCATGGCTCGAGGGGGTGCGAGGAAGGCAGTTGATGCGTCGCAAGATTGGGCGCACGACAAGCGAGGTCGAGAGCATCATCGGATTCGACACGGCTCTTCGCGGAACATACATCCGTCACGGCCACTCCGACTCCTCGAGGATGACGGGGCGTCGTGTGGCCTCGCACGATCTGCTGGTGGTCGCAACACCACCGCCGCACCCAGCAGCGGAGGCCCACAGTGCAGCAGCTGTTGCTCGACGCATGCTGGTGTGTGCTCGTGTTTCCTCTCAGCTGGAGCGCACGAGCGGGGCGAGGATGACACAGCGATGCCAGGGCTCTATTGGAATGTCAGGCAGCTTGAGGGACCACAAGAGAAGACTGGAAGACTATTTGTAGCAACGAGGCTCGCCAGTGGAAGGGATCGACACGGCGGCGGACACCTACCGGAGCTGGAGAAGATGAGCATGAAGCCGGCGATAAGGAGTGATTCAGGACGGTTCCTTCATCCAGGATGGTCTAATCAGCGAGGTGGAGCTAACGGACATAACATCGGAGATCGGGAATGCCCACGATGGCAGGGATAAGATCGATGCCAATGGCGGCGCGCTTTGAACACCGAGCACGTTTTTCTCACACAACGCATGAGAGTGTTCTGAATTTTGGGAGAGAGAGAGAACGCGTGACAGTAAAGTTTGTAAAAAATCCTCGCTTTGGTGAGCGTATTGCCGCAGTTTGTCTATTCTAAAATTTAACACTTTCTAATTTTCTTATTGCGGTGACCCAGCATACCACTACATGATGTAGTACACTATAGTCGTTGACATAACACCAATGAAACACCGTTCACTAGTATTACATCCCTCAAAGTAGTATAACAGAAACATAGCAGGTCCAAGACATGACTGTAGGTTACAACTCAACTCTTTATACAAGATCCAGAGAACACTCTAGGTTAAAAAGAGAAAGAGAAACTTCTTACAAAGAAGAATCAATAATAAATAACTCATAACTACCATACTGATAAAACTAGTAGCTGAACTACTGGCTTGAATTGCTGTTATTGCAATACTCTACAGAAGTAGGTTCTATGGTTAGAAATTATATTCTTATCTAATCAGCAACTTTGTCTTCACTTGAGTTGATGTATATGTTGACTTTCTTGACTTCATTGAAGAGCGTTAGCTTTTGATGATGATTCCTAGAGCATAACTTGATGTAGACACCGTCTGTACTGGCTTTAGAACCTAGCAAGGGTTAAGAAGATTCTTTGAGTACGAGCGTACTCAGCAAGTTCACTAGAAAAGGAGTGTTTGATGCACTATAACTACAGCCACAGACCATAGGTCATAGGCAATGCAAGTTTTCATAAACATTTCTTCAAAGGTTGCTTTTATTCTGAAAAACTATGTCCGTCAGCCTTCACGGGTTTACCAGAACCTGCATGGGGTTCTTTTCCCGCCGCGTTCGCAACTCCTTTCCGGAATAGGGAGTAACAAGTTACAGTTCTTACACTCTGCAGAGGTGCGTCACTTTACCCATGAGAGATATTAGCTTTGTTGCACATCCGGGCCGCGAACCCGTTCACACTTCCTTGGTGTGAGGCCCATACTAAGACCCAAGCCAATCACTACCTTCTCCGCGACCCTGCATGTCTCCTTCGTGTACGCCAGCCCACGTATTGAATTACGGCAATGACAGTACAGACCGTTCAGATGCCGAAACTATCGTGGGACGTTGAGGGCTCCCACCCATATGCTGCATATCCTCTACGAATTACCATAAATAATATGCATGCTACGAGTGATAACAGCCACGACCCGCACATCCAGCTTCATGCGAGAGGGAAAAGATACAGCTGACTTCTTCGTCCTATTCCAAATCTCATGGTCAACGAATATACGGCGCAAGAATCACTGGCGACATTGATTGTTAAGTCCTAGATAATATGTTCCTTTACCACCGAAACTCTTATAGTAGGTTATTACCTCATGGTAATAAACCTATAATCACATTATTATGAAAATAGTGTTTTCGGTCCTTTTTCAAATGCAGGTGATGACAACACTGGATTTGTAAAATACTTTACAAAAAATAATCAAAGGACATGAGCAAGTGTGAACTTGCCTTTTGTGATTTCAAGATTATGCACTCACGGTCTTCAAGACAATATAAGATCCAATAGCAGAAATCTGCATCATTGGTCCGGTAAGGACTAATGTTTAAAGAAGCAAGATGCTTTTATGCATAAGTAATATAATGCAACTTGATAAACACGAATCCCGAGAATAACGTTGTTCTAGGGTTTGGATACTGGTAAGGGTTTCCTTGGAATGTGTTGCCCTTTTAGATTAAGTTTCATACATGTGCTTCTTATTAAGGCTTGTGAGTGTGTGTAATACAACATGTATTTATACAACAATAAAATACACAGTATGAAATGCTACTCAAGGTTGCTTACATTTTAATTATTTATCTTCAAGTTTTACTTTACAAGTAATGGCACTTATAAGAAATTTAAGTATTAACAATCGTATGATACAAGTAAAGTATAAAGTAAGGTGTTTACTATTAATTGCCATATGTTAATTGAAGTGGCAAAATGAATAACTTTCAAAGAAAATCTTACTCAACTAAGCAAAAGCATTTAAACTTTTAAGTTAATCTTATGAGGTGTTCTTTCTAGTTATAGTCTTTAAGTCAGAAAGAATTGCCTTTACTGGAATAATGCAATTAGTAGTATTTGAGACTTATCTATCTTGGTTTTTAACCTGGTTGGTTTGGTATTAAGATACTTTATAAATTAATTATAATAGACTAGAGTTAACTATAAAGCATATAATAAAGTTTTTAGCATTATACTTAGAGCTTGGTAACTATAATTAATTTCAAGAATGTAGATAGACTTAGGGTGTATTACTTATGATACTTGTATCTTGTTTACTTTATATTGTTTCCTTAGAGTTACTTGAGAATGGTATTACTTTTATTTGGTAGTGGTTTCTTTACATTATAAATGTATCAAGGGATTTATCTCCCAATAAGGGTGTGGTTAATGTTTGTGAATAAGTAACAATATTATTTATTACTTATGAACTCACTTATAGTGTTTTGATTTGTCTATAAACTTGTGGTTAATATAAAGAATGGGTTTTATCTCATTACCATTATTCTTGGAGATCTTATATTAGATAAGGATTCTCTTATAAAATAATTTATACTTATGGTTGAAAGATAATTTAATAAAATTGTATTTAAATAGTGTTAAATCATTTTGACTTCATAATATAAGTATTTAAGATTAATACTTTTTATTAGACTCAATTCATTAATTTAAGAAATATTAAAAAAAATTATTTGACATAATATGAATTATTAACTAAAGAAATAGGTTTAAATTCAAGTTATAAAAGTGTTTAACTTTTTATTTAACTCAAAAGTTGAATATCACATTTTTAACATGTAGTTATTATTTTTGTGATCATTTTGGTATATTACATTTATTTTTGTGATCTATAAATAATAAGATATGATTTTAATAAGGTTTATTACTTTAGGAAATACTTAATAAATAATAAATATTTAATTAAGAGGAATAATAATGCATGATTATAGTTTTAAACTCTAATTCTTATATTTCTAAGATTTTTAGTATTTTATTTATATTTTTAACATTTACCATTATTAAAATATTAATTATCAAAGTATTTAAACTTTGTAAAGTATTTATTAAATAATATTTATTTAAATAATCATCATAATAATATTTAATAATAGTTTTAAGTTGTAAATTTTATTTTTCTAAACATTTTCATATATTATATGTATTTGTCTGATTTATAAAACAAAAGATATCAAATTTACAAGATTTAATCATTTTATGAATTTCTTAATTAAATAACTAAATGTGTTTATTAGGTAATGCTGATGTCAGCATAGACTGAAAGGTTTTTCTCACCAGAGCCTAACCGACCCCCAGTCACTGACTGGTGGGACATATGCCCTGTCATTTCTATGTTTTTATTTAATACAGAAACATTATTCCAAATTCTAAAATAAATAAAATAGGAATATGACATCAGCGTGACGTCACGCTGACATCACTCCAAGTTCATCCTCAGATCAAGCTTGGATTCGCGAATCGGCTGTGTGCGCGGGGATGTGCTTGGGCTAAACGGGAAGAGAGCGTCGCGGGATGCGTTTTAGTGGCGGTGCCGCTCGATTTAGGTCGCCAGAGCTAGGGGTACGACGTTGGCCAACGGTGGAGATGGCAGGAGGTCGCAGGGAGCTCGATTTAGCATGCAAGGAAGAATTCTACAGAGGCTATTCGCACGAGGAGCTTACCAGAAGCACGATGAAGGGTTCGGCGAGGCCGGGGATGGTCGGAGTCGACATTTATTGATGAGGACCGGCGGTGGTGGTCATCGGAAATTGGATCGATGCGGACGATTAGGAGCTCATCAGCTTGATTCCTTCTTGCCAGAGATGCTACACGCCATGGAGAATCTTGTGGTATGCTCAACTCATCGTGGGGTGGCCTCTAACAGTGACAACAACAACTCCGGCGAGCTCTGTTTTCAGGCAGAGGAAGAAATGGGGAAAGAGGAGTAGATAGGGTTTGTCTTAGTGTAGGAGGGGGTCTTGTAGACGACGTCTAAGACGGTAGTGCGGATCTCCTCGCAGCGAGTATCACGGCGACGACGGAGGGCTCCGGCGGCGCCATGCAGCTGCTTCGCCGGCGTGCTGGCTGGCGAGAGGAAGAAGAAAAGAAAAAAAACGATGGGGTATGTGGGCTGGCTTAGGCCGATGTGGGCTGCAGCAAAGTGAGCGGAGAGGTTTGGCTGCAACTCGTGAGCGGTGAATAGGCGAAGAGGAAATGGGCCGTGGGCCACTTTCTGGACTGAGCTAGTTCTTTTATTTTTTCCTGTTTTCTGCTTTGTATAATACTCAATTACTTGAATATTTCCCATAAAAAATTATTAGCTAAATAATTGCAGCAGCAATAAAGTTATTAAAAATCAATTTGTGAACTTTTATTATGTATTGTGATATTTTATTTTATTATTTATTTCCATTGTATATATTCTTTCCTATAACATTGTTTTCACTTTTATTTGGAGTAATTAAGTTTTTAAATGTTTAATAATATCCATAGGGTTTATCTATATGTATTTAATCACAGAGTATAAGATAGAATGGTTTATACTATTGGATTCCCACTTATTCCATGCTCATATGGGATAAGTGGTTAGAGAAATGAATTAAAGATTTTGTCTTATGATTCTATATAGAATATTTATGAGATGTTGATGAGAAAACTTATTAATAAGTTTAGAATTCTGAATTGTAATTACTCATCCTAGGGTTTAAAGTACTTACTATACTTACCTTCTTTTGTTGATGTGAATAAAGATTAATGGCTAAACCTATTGTCTTTATGTTTGTGATTTTAATAACATCACCATTTAAAGTAAAGTAGTAGAATTGTTTTCTGGGCTATATTATGAGAAAGAATTGACAAAGATGGTTCCTAAGAACCTATGATGATGATAATTGGAAATGACAAAGTGAAGGGAATATGCCCGAGAGGCAATAATAAAGTGGTTATTATCGTATTCCTTGTTTATGATGAATGTTTATTTTGCATGCTATAATTATATTAATACGGAAACGTTAATACATGTGTGTTTAATAAACAAAAGGAAGTTCCTAGTTATGCCTCTCTTATAAACTAGCTCGTTGATTAACAAGATGATCAAAGTTTCCTGATCATGGACATTGGATGTTGTTAATAACGAGGTCATAACATTAGTGTAATGATGTGATGAACATTCATCCGAAGTATAGCATTACGATCAAAGTCATTGAGTTTATATTGCTATAACAACTTACGAAGTGATCCTAATCCTTAGACCATGAGATCATGTCAATCACTAACACCGGAAGAGTTTCTCGATGACATCAAACGTCACACCATAACTGGGTGATTATAAAGATGGATTCAGAACTACTAAAGTGTTATGTTGAGACCCATGGATCAAGAGTGGAATTTGTTCATCCCGATAACGGATAGATATACTCTGGTCCCTCTCGGTGATATCACATTGATTAGCTTGCAAGCAAGTGATTTGATCACTAGAATGTTATATCACGGGAACGAGAAAAGAGTGCATGTCTGTAGAGATCAAACTAGGTATGGAGATACCGATGATAGAATCTCGGACATGTAATATATCGTGAAACAAAGGGATTAAGATACTAGTGTAAAAGGTTCACACGATCACAAAAGTCATCGTTGAATGTGTGGGAGTCAGTATGGATCTCCAGGTCCCGCTACTGATTATTGATCGGAGAAGGGTCTCGATCATGTCCGCATTATTCGCGAACCGTAGGGTGACACACTTAAGGGATACCGACACCATTCGGAGCAAATGATATGCCAGAAAAAGAAAAGGAAAGCGGAGGAATTTATTTCACTAGACACCGAAACTGTTTCGGTTGAAATTGCTGAAATTGGTTCTGCATGTGAAATTGAAATGTTGTAAGGGGTTTTATGTGAATGTTTGTTAATTAAAGTAATTAACAAAATTCTGAATAAATAAATAAAAGAGTTTTATTTAAATGAGAGCTTGCATTAAATTTGGTGGAAATTTAATGCATGTGAGTGGAATTTTGAGTGGAGGCTTTTTAATGGGAGTGGAGGATTTTCATTTTTAGTGGGAGCTCCACCCACATGAATGTGGAAGAGGTGGGGGCAGCCCCATGGCTGGGCGCCATGCCCCTTGGGTGCCCCCCTCTCCCCTATAAAAGGCCCCCCTCTCCTCCTCTCAAAGCACACCTCCTCGCGAAGGATCTCTCTCCCCCCTTTAGAATTTCCCCATGGTCTCGGATCAGCGAGATACATGTTCCCGGTGGCTTTTTCTGGAAGGATTTGTTGCTTTCGCTGCTTCGCTGGAGCGAGGGCGCGGAGGTTGTCGGGGTACCCGTACGTGTGTGCGATCACGGATGCACCACTGCTTTGAGGTGCTGGACTTGATCGTGCTGGACCGGCTGGACCAGACGGACTTCATAACGATCTTGAGATCGGCAAGCGTTCGTCTACATCATCCACGATTACAACCTCGTTAACACTATTCGGTCTTCGAGGGTATGTATTCTATGGATGTATATCCACCCGTTGCTTGTATCTAGTAGATAGATCTTGGTACATAGATGTTCCCATCGTAGGAAAAATTTTGTTTTCTATGTTGCGAACCCTACAGTGGTATTAGAGCCGGATCTATGCGTAGATACTTTGCACGGGTAGTACACATATGAGTATGTGGGCGATGATGATCATTTTATTGCTTCTTAGTTGTACTTTGGATATTGGTGGCATAGTGGGATGAAGCGGCCCGGACAAACTTTACATGTCCTCGCACATGAGACCTGTTCCACGCTTGACATGCAACTAGTTTGCATAAGTGGCTAGCGGGTGTCTGTCTCTCCTACTATAGTCAATATCTAATTTGCAACGAGTTGTCAACAATTTGGTTATCCTCGGTGTGGTTCATGTTCGTAGGTAAGAACGGTTCTATCTTCGAAAGCCCTAAGCCACGTAAAACTTGCAATGGATAAATTAGAGGTGTCTTAGATTGTTGCTGGGCTAGTGTTATGATATGGTGATGTTGTAAGTAGAAGTATGAGATGATACTCTTACAACACACATAGCGTGTAATCTCCATAGACCTTGGACTTACACATATAGGTACGATAGTGATCATACTACGGTGCACATGATGGAGATCATATGCGGGAACCATATCATTCCACTAATAAACATGTGATGTTTTGATTGCATCTTATATTGCTTGTTTGGCGTTTTATTAGCATAATAAGATGATCCCTCATTTAGATATCAAGATAAGAATGTGTTATTCCTTAAGTATGCACCGACAATGTTTTGTCGCTTCAAGGCATCACGTGATGATCGGGTGTACTTGAATCCACGAGCATATCTCGGGTGTAAGACAGTTACACACGTGAATACTAAGGTTCTTACTTGGCGAGCCTAGCATGTACAGACATGGCCTCAGAACACGGACCGAAAGGTTAAGCATGAGTCATATGTTTTGATATGATGACCATTTGATGCTCGCCTTTGAAGCTACACCGACTCACGTGATGATCGGACTTGGTGTAGTGGATTTGGTCCATGTAATCACCAAAAAGACATGAGGGATGTCGTTTTTGAGTGGGAGTTCATTTCTAATTTGGATTAGTAGAACTCAATTTATCATAAATTAAATCAAAGTGAATTTGCATAATTTGTTGTAGTCATTGGCATTCGTTCACCACCTTATGCATAGTTTTAATTGAGATAATAGAACTATAGAATTCTGGATATATACTTTACGAACTGGTATCGTATTGTGTTGAGTGACAATCTAAAGTTTAAAGTCCTATTGCAAACTTTCAGCAAAATTCTATTTACTCCGTGAAATTTAATAATTGGTATTAAATCGAGAGTAACAATTCCAGTGTTAGTATCTTAAGTATCATGTTTGCCTGCATGATTCTTGATTGTTTTTAAATATCAAGGTTGTCTAGGAGCTAAAAGAATTGTTTCAGAAACCATCATGTGTGACAGATATAGCGATATCTGAAACAATGTTTTGGTTGCAATATGATAGAGTATAATATATGATCTCATATTGGATGAGAATTTACAAAGGTTGGAGATGCTAGACATCCTAATCATCCAAAAGGGTTTTGGAAAGTAATGTTATACTCACGGTTCGCCTTTATAAGCTACAGTAGCTTGATCGTGAAAGTCGTCATGATAAGGATGAATAGAAGATGTATGTAAAGTGTTTACTACACTATAAGATTACTAAAGAATGGATTTTGAAAGAATAACCGATCATTTTGATGATGGTGATCTACTTCAAAGTGCAAGTCCAAAGGTATTATTATTTGAATATACACGCTTTGGTCTATGTGTCATGTATATGGCGCCACTTTTGATGTTGATAGATTCTTTTAAAAAGGAAAAGAAAAAGGAAATGCTGAAAGAGAATCTATAAAATATATTTGGCAGAAAAGAAAAGATTGGAAATATCCAATTTAGGTATATGGATGATATACATGTTATGGTTGTATTCTTTGCTAGTTAAACAATGTGGTTTTTGGGTATTGGATACCGAATTGGTTGGTATGAAATTTCATACGGAACGACGCAATTCATGAACCACAATGGCCTAAGTAACTAGCAAGAGAATATGTGATGATGTTCATCGAAAACAAACAAACCGTTGTTTGTATTTCTCGTTGACATCAAAGCTTGACTTCAAGATTTGTTTTAATAATTGTTATTTAAATCAGGTATTATGAGAACAAAGGTTGTTCAAATAATTACCATATTCCATATAAGATGGATGATTTACAAATCTAGTTGGAGAAATCACATCCATAAAACCTAATGCTAAAATGTCGCAAGACAAATGATTGAAAGATCACTTACGAAGTGACATTGCTGTTTAAATTATATTGGAAAGAAAACATGAAGAATCTCCATTTTCATGGATTTTTGGAGTCTTTGATTTGATCAAGTGACGCTTGTGAGACTTTCCTCGGGATAATTAAAACTTCGTTCAAAGGCAAAAGAAGAACGAATGACTAACATATTGGAATTTATACATATCGATGTATGTAGTCCATTATGTATAGTCGTAAGCGATGAATTTCAACTTCATATACTTTCTCCGGAAATTTGAGTGAATATTCACTTAATGAGAATGAAGTATGAAATATTTGAAAATGTTTCAAAGACTTTCAAGATGAAGTGGAAAATCATTGTAACAAGAAAATAAATGGTTTATGATTTTATCATAAGGGATTTATTTGAGTTACAAGTGTAACAAGAAAATAAATGAATTATGATTTTATCATAAAGGGATTTATTTGAGTTGCAAGTTTAGCAAAACACCTAGATTTACATCTCCCGAAACACCATAGGAGTAGGGAGTTTTGTAATGAAACCTTGTTTGACATGGTTGGATCAAAGGTGTTATACATAAAACTGCCATTATGTTTTAAAAGATTAAAGCTTTAGAGACTACCGCTTTTACACTGAAAAGAGCTCCATCTTGATCCGTTTAAATGACACCATGGAAGTTATGGTTTGGGGTAAAACCCAAGTTGTCATTTCTTAAATTTTGGTATGCTAAACATAAGTAAGATGTTTACAACCAAAGTCGGATGAGCATGTCTTTGTAGGTTATTTCGAATAACAATTGGTTATTCCTCCATAACACCGAGGACAAAAGGGTTTGTCGCTTGAAATGTAAAGTTTCTTGAATAAGGAATTTTTCATAAATTTTAAGTGGGAGGACAATAGAACTTTGATAAGGTTAACGAACCTTAGCTAAATGTGCTGAGTTGCGCAGCGCCGGAAATGGTTCTGGAGGCTGCCATAATTCTCATAGCTTATGTGCCTCAAAGGTTGTGGTCACGGAGATCTAAGTTCCTATTGAACCAAGTAGGTCGGTTAAACAATCAAATGCTAAGATTTGAGAGTAAATCATTATTGTTTGACAATGATGAACCGAATACATACAAAGAAGCGATTATGGGCCCTGACTCCGTCAAATGGCTTGAACCCATAAAATCCGTGATAGTTCCATACATGAGAAGTCAAGTTTTGAACTTGGAAGACCCTCCGGAAAGGTGTAAAAACCTATCGTTCGTATTTGGATCTATAAAGAAACAGACATGGATGTTTCACATCTATGAAATAGTCGACATGTTGTAAAGTATTTTACGACAATGTTCAGGGAGTTGACTATGACAAGATTTGATCTTTCATAGCGATATTTAGTCTGGACGGATTAAAGTAGCAACCACTACATATAATTTGGTATATGGTAGATGAATAAACAAAACAAAGTTCTTCTAATAGAATGGTTACCTAGGACGTGTATATGGCACGGTCCAAAGGGTTTTGTTAAATTCAAAGGATGCTAAAAATGGCATGCAAACTTCAATGGTTGAAGTAAGCATCGCGGAGTTGGAATCTTCACCATGATGAAAAAGGAGTTTTTCATCAGGAGACGATGAAGATGCTTGCATTTGCAAGAAATTAAGTGGGAGCGCTGAGACACATTTCTAATACATTATGTGGATGACATCTTGTTGATTAGAAATGATGTATATTTTATTGACAAAGGTTAATAATTTCATTTCGATGAAATACTTAGGCAAAACCCGAATATTTAGCATGAATGTCTATAGTGGATAAACTGTGACGCTAATATGGTTGTGCCAAACGTACATATATGAGATATTGAAGGAGTTCAATATAGAAACGACAAGAAAAAGTTCGTGTTGCATGGAAAAGGAATGGAATCAAGATTCAAGTGTATCGACACTTGATAAGTGAAACAAGATTCAAGTGCTTTGACACTTGATGAGTGAAATCACGAGAATGTTTGGATCAATCATACCATGATATGTACACATCCAGATATGTCCTATGCTCTAAGTGTTATGATCATATACCAGAATGAATCATAAAATGATCATTGGACGATAGTAAGAATATTCTTATGATCTTTTGGAAGAACTAAGAATATATTTGTGTAGAGGTGACAAACAATTACAAATAGTTCATTGTAAAGAGTTACATTGATACTAGTTTTGTCACAAGATACAAATTAAGTTTATCTCTATTTAAACTATGAGTGGCACTATGTAATGGAAAGGAGATTCCATGATGGATTTGGATGAAATCCATAGTTAAAGACATTGTGACGAATACTACAACAAAAAGGCTAAGTATATGACTGCTATAGTAGCAGCAAAGGAGGGAATTTGTGTCAAGTAGTTTGTTATCAAACTAAGGTGTGGTTCGCAATGGGCTAACACTAAAGATATATTGTGTGACAATAGTATCAACGTGTTTTAACCCCAAGGAACTAAAGGTCTCACCAAAAGACCAAATTTATACAATGCCATCTCATTGGAGAATGAGTGATGCGTGAAGACGCAAAGACATGCAAATACACACGGACCTGAAAGCATCAGATCCGTAGATTATGTTAACCACTTGCAGTTGCTTATATGGAACACCAGAAAGCCATAGGTGTTCAATACACAAAGTTTTCAAACTAGATTATTGTCTCTAGTGCAAGTGGGAGACTGAAGGGAATATGCCCGAGAGGCAATAATAAAGTGGTTATTATCGTATTCCTTGTTTATGATAAATGTTTATTTTGCATGCTATAATTGTATTAATACGGAAACGTTAATACATGTGTGTTTAATAAACAAAAAGGAAGTTCCTAGTTATGCCTCTCTTATAAACTAGCTCGTTGATTAACAAGATGATCAAAGTTTCCTGATCATGGACATTGGATGTTGTTAATAATGAGGTCACAACATTAGTGTAATGATGTGATGAACATTCATCCGAAGTATAGCATTACGATCAAAGTCATTGAGTTTATATTGCTATAACAACTTACGAAGTGATCCTAATCCTTAGACCATGAGATCATGTCAATCACTAACACCGGAAGAGTTTCTCGATGACATCAAACGTCACACCATAACTGGGTGATTATAAAGATGGCTTCAGAACTACTAAAGTGTTATGTGGAGACCCATGGATCAAGAGTGGAATTTGTTCATCCCGATGACGGATAGATATACTCTGGGCCCTCTCGGTGATATCACATTGATTAGCTTGCAAGCAAGTGATTTGATCACTAGAATGTTATATCACGGGAACGAGAAAAGAGTGCATGTCTGTAGAGATCAAACTAGGTATGGAGATACCGATGATAGAATCTCGGACATGTAATATATCGTGAAACAAAGGGATTAAGATACTAGTGTAAAAGGTTCACACGATCACAGAAGTCATCGTTGAATGTGTGGGAGTCAGTATGGATCTCCAGGTCCCGCTACTGATTATTGATCGGAGAAGGGTCTCGATCATGTCCACATTATTCGCGAACCGTAGGGTGACACACTTAAGGGATACCGACACCATTCGGAGCAAATGATATGCCAGAAAAAGAAAAGGAAAGCGCAGGAATTTATTTCACTAGACACCGAAACTATTTCGGTTGAAATTGCTGAAATTGGTTCTGCATGTGAAATTGAAATGTTGTAAGGGGTTTTATGTGAATGTTTGTTAATTAAAGTAATTAACAAAATTCTGAATAAATAAATAAAAGAGTTTTATTTAAATGAGAGCTTGCATTAAATTTGGTGGAAATTTAATGCATGTGAGTGGAATTTTGAGTGGAGGCTTTTTAATGGGAGTGGAGGCTTTTCATTTTGAGTGGGAGCTCCACCCACATGAATGTGGAAGAGGTGGGGGCAGCCCCATGGCTGGGCGCCATGCCCCTTGGGTGCCCCCCCTCTCCCCTATAAAAGGCCCCCCTCTCCTCCTCTCAAAGCACACCTCCTCGCGAAGGATTTCTCTCCCCCCTTTAGAATTTCCCCATGGTCTCGGATCAGCGAGATACATGTTCCCGGTGGCTTTTTCTGGAAGGATTTGTTGCTTCCGCTACTTCGCTGGAGCGAGGGCGCGGAGGTTGTCGGGGTACCCGTACGTGTGTGCGATCACGGATGCACCACTGCTTTGAGGTGCTGGACTTGATCGTGCTGGACCGGCTGGACCAGACGGACTTCATCACGATCTTGAGATCGGCAAGCGTTCGTCTACATCATCCACGAGTACAACCTCGTTAACGCTATTTGGTCTTCGAGGGTATATATTCTATGGATGTATATCCACCCGTTGCTTGTATCTAGTAGATAGATCTTGGTACATAGATGTTCCCAGTAGGAAAAATTTTGTTTTCTATGCTGCGAACCCTACACAAAGGTATGCTTAATTGATTGGTTATAGGAAAATATTCCTATAAAACATTGAGGAAGCAAGATGGTAGATCAACAGATGGGATGGATGTTAAGCTTGATTATAGATTTAGAGTTTAATGTTTACCAGGAATTCCTATGTTCTATACTTCATAATTCTGGACTTCTGATTAAGGAATTCCTTTCCTAGATATATTACTTCTTCCTATCCATCATCATGTGTTAACATGATGAGCTTTGCTTTATAGAAACTTCTTATCCACCCTTTATTATTCTATATCCATTTATAAATCCACTGAGCTTGACACTAAAGCTTTTCATAAACTTTGCATATCTATACTTGATTATATCCACTACTCTGCTGTTTGAAAATCTCCATTTCAACAAGTGATTACTTCGAACTCCAATCATACTCTTCCTTAATCATCCTTCACTAATACTACTTCAGTAGATGTATATATATCAAATTCTACTCTCCTTCAGTGTTTAGTATTTTCCAAGAGGAAAGTACTACTTCTTTAATTCAATGTTGCTCTAACATCATTATAATCATACTATCTTGTCTCTACTTGACTCCAGTATCTAACATTCCAACCTCACATTATACTAATGTGACTTGTAATGACTAATCTAGGATAATAAATCTATACTATGGTTCAATCCTGTTTTATCCACCAATGTCACATACTTGGTATAAGCATTCAATATTAGTGATTAAGGCATGATCATTATGATCCTTTGATCCTTTATGGTTCAGGTTTCCAGTTGACTAAGCAAGGCTTCTTCAATACAACACTATAGTTGTATTCTAATTATCTTCTATTTAGCTCTATTGGATTAGGAGATATAATTCATTGACTATACCTACTTGATCCAATAGGACTACTCCTGGTAACTTATCTTCAGACTTCATTCTTGTAATCTTCTTTGTTACTATATTGATTTGATTTCCTCAAATTACTCTCATCCTATAGATAACATCTAGAACTAGCATCACTACTTATCCCTTCTTACTTCTTTCTCTATAAGCCTTAAGTGAATGCTATAATAAGGACAATTCTTGATAGATCAAGAATTGATAGGTTAAGAATGGGTGAATCAATAGTTGATTACTCAATATTGATGAACAACAAATATGAGGATAGGATTCAATAGAGATGACAAAGATTCATATGGAAAGGAGGATATATGGTGAATGGTCTTGACTTTGGTTTCTTTCCTACTCATTCTCACTAGAGAGTTAAAGTTAGGCATTTCCATGATACTCATGGTATAAGTAAATGAGATTAAGATATAGTTGTTACATTCTTATTATTTGTGTTATATTTATAATTTGATTTTCATAAGTGATTGTAATGAATACGATGATATGATCACCTAAGGATCAAATATAAATCATTAAGTAATGTATTAGGGTTTTAACATCTATTACATTTGGTCTACCCTTAGATGAAATCATGTTACCCAAAATAAGGTTTTAGCAAAGGTCATATTGAAACTTATCGCAGTCAACTTGATGATCTACTTCAATTCCATCAAGTTAAGAGAAGCTTCAATCACTTTGACAAGTTTTTATTTAAAAGCACGAAAATTATTCAGATTTTCTATGCATGAATGCAATGCACACATCTGTGTTCAGCTTATTTCTAAGCTCTAATGCTGGGATGTTACAGACTCTCCCCCTTAAAATAAACTTCGTCCTCGAAGTTCGCACTCTCATGTTTCGGAGTAAGGAACTGTCTTGCATTGATTACGATAGGTCTCAACTCCATGGTAACCTCAATGGGAATAATTGTAATATACCATATCTCGATCTTTTCCTTGAATCCAATTCCTTAACTTGATCATCAAACTTCCTTACTATACTATGTAAGATATAGGAAGTCTCACTAAAATGGATTTTAAAGTTTATTAATCAATAGTGTGGTCAAAGGACTAATCTTTGATTTGTCATTGTATGATTTATACTGGTAATACTTCCGAATATTGGTTTTGAACACATTTAGTCCAAACCCATTTGAATTTCTTATTTCTCTACACATAACAAATTAGATGTGCTATGTTACTTCTTAAGGATCACTTAAGAGTTGTTTCCTCTAGTCTTAGTCTATTAAGATTAATCTATTTTATCACTCCTCAGCTCTTGTCTTAGCAAGCTTTAGATAATGTTTTCAATATTACTTATAGTACTTCTTCAACTTTCATTTATACTGTTTACTCTCCCCCTTAGGGTTTACTAATGGCATCTAAACTGCCTATTTAATGTTTATTAGCTTTATAATTAGAATATAGAATTTTGTCTAGCTTATACTTTACCTAATTCGTTCTTATGAAAGATTGTACGGTGTATCCACACAGTTGTGGATCTCCGAAGTGAATCTTTCAGCGTTATTTGTCTTACTTACTTATTCGGATATTTATGCTTTGATGCACCTAACTTCACGAAGAGTCTCGAAAGACGGTCACTTTCAATTTTTACACTCCTTTGTGTCCTACTTATCTTAGGCCAAATTTTATGCTCTTTATGCAACTTTTAAGATGATCTGGTTAACTATGTCAACCAACACCGGCTACGGACAAGATACCAACTGTGGATCAAATACCAATTGCGGACTATCCTAGGATGTATGTATTATCCTATGGTTTCCGTTATACCTCTGGCATTCTCTCTGAATTGTCAGAGCTTGAATACCATTTTGGTTTCAAAGCTACTTCTTTGTGCCGATTCATGATACTTCCATGAACTTGCATAATTACTCCATTGACTTCTTAGCAAAATTACCTATTTGATTGACTCTTAAGTTCATCACTTCTTGTTGTTGACTAATAATTATCTGAACTTAATCCATCCTTCAACTTGCGTTGATACTTCTTATACTTGGCTTCATTCTTCAAGTAAGTCTTCATCTTGGTCTTTGAAATTCGTCACTCCCTTACACGAATTCCCTTACTCTATCTAGGTCTATAACATCAAGTAGTGACTGGATATTGCAACATGCATTTGCACACCAAGTCAAACTTCATGTACAGATCTAGTCAATCAAGAAGATCCAAAAAGAACAAATAAATCCAAATATGGTACATATAGCACACAATTTTCTAAGCCCAGAATATAGTAGTTGAGTATAATATCTCTAGAATTCCGGCTTAGTTGTGTAATATATGAAACCTCCTCATATCGGTTTACATCGTGATACTTAGCACATAGGGTCAAACTATTCCTTATCTCAACCTTTACCCAAATTTCTCAATTGCAATATGATAATCTTAAACAAAGTGGTCTCAAATTTGGTTTTGACTAAACTTGTGTCTCACCTTTGGAATGACTAGCTATAACCAACCTTCCTTTATTGGTAAACTACCCTCACATGATTACTCCAAATGACTAATCAGATTCTATTTGCTAACTTAAACCAAGGATTATTAGATTTTTTTGAAGGGAATATGCCCGAGAGGCAATAATAAAGTGGTTATTATCGTATTCCTCGTTTATGATAAATGTTTATTTTACATGCTATAATTGTATTAATACGGAAACATTAATACATGTGTGTTTAATAAACAAAAGGAAGTTCCTAGTTATGCCTCTCTTATAAACTAGCTCGTTGATTAACAAGATGATCAAAGTTTCCTGATCATGGACATTGGATGTTGTTAATAACGAGGCCACAACATTAGTGTAATGGTGTGATGAACATTCATCCGAAGTATAGCATTACGATCAAAGTCATTGAGTTTATATTGCTATAACAACTTACGAAGTGATCCTAATCCTTAGACCATGAGATCATGTCAATCACTAACATCGGAAGAGTTTCTTGATAACATCAAACGTCACACCGTAACAGGGTGATTATAAAGATGGGTTCAGAACTACTAAAGTGTTATGTTGAGGCCCATGGATCGAGAGTGGAATTTGTTCATCCCGATGACGGATAGATATGCTCTGGGCCCTCTCGGTGATATCACATTGATTAGCTTGCAAGCAAGTGATTTGATCACTAGAATGTTATATCACGGGAATGAGAAAAGAGTGCATGTCAGTAACGAGATCAAACTAGGTATGGAGATACCGATGATCGAATCTCGGACATGTAATATATCGCGAAACAAAGGGATTAAGATACTAGCGTAAAAGGTTCCGACGATCATAAGAAAGTCATCGTTGAATGTGTGGGAGTCAGTATGGGTCTCCAGATCCCGCTTCTAATTATTGATCCGAGAGGGGTCTCGATCATGTCCGCATTATTAACGAACCGTAGGGTGACACACTTAAGAGACACCGACATCCATTTGGAGCAAAAGTTTCATGCCGAAAAGAATAACAAGCGCAGGAATTTATTTCACTAGATACCGAAACGGGTTTTCGAGTGAAATTGCAGAAAGTGTTTCTGCATGTGAAATGAAATACTAGCAAGGGGTTATATGTGAATGTTTGTCATTAAAGTAATTGACAAAATTCTGAATAAATAAAAGGAGTTTTATTTAATGAGAGTTTGCATTAAATTTGGTGGAAATTTAATGGGAATTTGAGTGGGTTTTTGAGTGGAGGGAATTGAAAGGCATTTGAGTGAGTGGAGTGTCCACCCACATGAATGTGGAAGAGGTGGAGGCAGCCCCATGGCTGGGCGCATGGCCCCTTGGGTGCCCCCCTCTCCCTATAAAAGGAGCCCCCTCCCTCTCTCTCACTCACACCTCCTCGTGAAGGATCTCCCTCCCCCTCTAGAATTTATCCCCCATTGTCTCGGACTAGCGAGATACATGTTCCCGGTGGCTATTCGACAAGAAAGAGTTGTGCTTCCACTGCATCGCTGGAGCGAGGAGGCGAAGGTTGCTCGGTGCCTCGAACGTGTGTGCGAGCACGGATGCGCTGCTGTTTTGCGGCGCTAGGACTTCCTCTCGATCTTGAGATCGGCAAGATATCGTCTACATCAACCACGAGTTTGGACTCGTTAAGCTTTGTCGGTCTTCAAGGGTATGTTCTCTACGGATGTACATCCGCCGGTTGTTTGTATCTAGTAGATAGATCTTGGTACATAGTTGTTCCCATCATAGGAAATTTTTTGTTTTCTATGCTGCGAACCCTACATTTTTAACACCCATGACTTCTATCATAGCTCTACCATGTTATTTTCATACTTCTACTCCAAGAAAATTCACTAAGTACTTGTCCTACTTACACTTATATCATGGTTTCAGAGCTAATCTCACCATGATCTGGTTATGTCTACCTATACATCATGATTTAAGGGCTAATCTAGCCATGATGACTCTATTTCTCATGACTCTATTATTAAGTTTTAGCATAATATCACTTCATCACGTAGAATTCCCAAGTGAATCCCACATGATTACTACTCATTACATCAACATTTATCCTAATGACATTCATCATGTTATCTTTGGTTACCAGCTAACCATAAGATTTTACTGTTCTACTTAAATTCTGGAATTAGGCTACACCATTAAGACTACTTCAATTGATGTCTTACACTTCCTACAGTATCTTGGTGGTTTATGTCTCCCTCAGAAGACACTAAAGAGCACTATACTTGAGAAAAGATAAAATAATTACTCCTAAAAAATGACTTAAGCATATGACTTAGGTTTGACAAGGTTATCCTCAAGTGGATACTCATCACAAGTCATAAGAACATTTGGTTTAGATAAGATGGCTTCTATAGTCACTATCCAACCTACAGATCTTCCTAAAAGGGTTTTAATCCTAAGGTCAAAGCATATGCTCTGATACCAAATGCGGTGACCCAGCATACCACTGCATGATGTAGTACACTATAGTCATTGACATAACACCAATGAAACACCGTTCACTAGTATTACATCCCTCAGAGTAGTACAACAGAAACATAGCAGGTCCAAGACATGACTATAGGTTACAACTCAACTCTTTACACAAGATCCAGAGAACACTCTAGGTTAACGAGAGAGAGAGAAACTTCTTACGAAGAAGAATCAAGAATAAATAACTCATAACTACCATGCTTATAAAACTAGTAGCTGAACTACTGGCTTGAATTGTTGCTATTGCAATACTCTACAGAAGTAGGTTCTATGGTTAGAAATTCTATTCTTATCTAATCAGCAACTTCGTATTCACTTGAGTTGATGTATATGTTGACTTTCTTGACTTCATTGAAGAGCGTTAGCTTTTGATGATGATTCCTGGAGCATAACTTGATGTAGACACAGTCTATACTGGCTTTAGAACCTACCAAGGGTTAAGAAGATACTTTGAGTACGAGCATACTCAGCAAGTTGACTAGAAAAGGAGTGTTTGATGCACTATAACTACAACCACAGACCATAGGTCATAGGCAATGCAAGTTTTCATAAAACATATTTTCAAAGGTTACTTTTATTCTAAAAAGCTATGTCCGTCAGCCTTCACGGTTTTAACAGAACCTTCATGGGGTTCCTTTCCCGTCGCGTTCGCAGCTCCTTCCCGGAACAGGGAGTAACAAGTTATAGTTCTTACACTCTACAGAGGTGCATCACTCTACCCATGAGAGATCTTAGCTTTGTTGCACATCCGGGCCACGAACCCATTCACACTTCCTTGGTGTGAGGCCCAGACTAAGACCCAAGCCAATCACTGCCTTCTCCGCGCCCCCGCATGTCTCCTTGGTGTACACCAGCCCACCTATTGAATTACGGCAATGGCAGTACAGACCGTTCAGATGCCGGAACTATCGTGGGAAGTTGAGGGCTCCCACCCATATGCTGCATATCCTCTAAGAATTACCATAAATAACATGCACGCTACGAGTGATAACAGCCACGACCCGCACATCCAGCTCCATGCGAGAGGGAAAAGATACAACTGACTTCTTCGTCCCATTCCAAATATCATGGTCAACGTGTAATATACGGCGCAATAATCACTGGCGACATTGATTGTTAAGTCCTAGATAATATGTTCCTTTACCACCAAAACTCTTATAGTAGGTTATTACATCATGGTAATAAACCTATAATCATATTATTATGAAAATAGTGTTTTCGGTCCTTTTTCAAATGTAGGTGATGACAACACTGGATTTGTAAAATACTTTACAGAAAATAATCAAAGGACATGAGCAAGTGTGAACTTGCCTTTTGTGATTGCAAGATTATGCACTCACGGTCTTCAAGACAATATAAGATCCAATTGCAGAAATCTGCATCATTGGTCCAGTAAGGACTAATGTTTAAAGAAGCAAGATGCTTTTATGCATAAGTAATGTAATGCAAGTTGATAAACACGAATCCCGAGAATAACGTTGTTCTAGGGTTTGGATACTGGTAAGGGTTTCCTTGGAATGTGTTGCCCTTTTAGATTAAGTTTCATACATGTGCTTCTTATTAAGGCTTGTGAGTGTGTGTAATACAACATGTATTTATACAACAATAAAATACACAGTATGAAATGCTACTCAAGGTTGCTTACATTTTAATTGTTTATCTTCAAGTTTTACTTTACAAGTAATGGCACTTATAAGAAATTTAAGTATTAACAATCGTATGATACAAGTAAGGTATAAAGTAAGGTGTTTACTATTAATTGCCATATGTTAATTGAAGTGGCAAAATGAATAACTTTCAAAGAAAATCTTACTCAACTAAGCAAAAGCATTTAAACTTTTAAATTAACCTTATGAGGTGTTCTTTCTAGTTATAGTCTTTAAGTCAGAAAGAATTGCCTTTACTGGAATAATGCAATTAGTAGTATTTGAGACTTATCTATCTTGGTTTTTAACTTGGTTGGTTTGGTATTAAGATACTTTATAAATTAATTATAATAGACTAGAGTTAACTATAAAGCCTATAATAAAGTTTTTAGCATTATACTTAGAGCTTGGTAACTATAATTAATTTCAAGAATGTAGATAGACTTAGGGTGTATTACTTAAGATACTTGTATCTTGTTTACTTTATATTGTTTCCTTAGAGTTACTTGAGAATGGTATTACTTTTATTTGGTAGTGGTTTCTTTACATTATAAATGTATCAAGGGATTTATCTCCCAATAAGGGTGTGGTTAATGTTTGTGAATAAGTAACAATATTATTTATTACTTATGAACTCACTTATAGTGTTTTGATTTGTCTATAGACTTGTGGTTAATATAAAGAATGGGTTTTATCTCATTACCATTATTCTTGGAGATCTTATATTAGATAAGGATTCTCTTATAAAATAATTTATACTTATGGTTGAAAGATAATTTAATAAAGTTGTATTTAAATAGTGTTAAATCATTTTGACTTCATAATAAGTATTTAAGATTAATACTTTTTATTAGACTCAATTCATTAATTTAAGAAATATTAACAAATTTTATTTGACATAATATGAATTATTAACTAAAGAAATAGGTTTAAATTCAAGTTATAAAAGTGTTTAACTTTTTATTTAACTCAAAAGTTGAATATCACATTTTTAACATGTAGTTATTATTTTTGTGATCATTTTGGTATATTACATTTATTTTTGTGATTTATAAATAATAAGATATGATTTTAATAAGGTTTATTACTTTAGGAAATACTTAATAAATAATAAATATTTAATTAAGAGGAATAATAATGCATGATTATAGTTTTAAACTCTAATTCTTATATTTCTAAGATTTTTAGTATTTTATTTATATTTTTAACATTTACCATTATTAAAATATTAATTATCAAAGTATTAAAACTTTGTAAAGTATTTATTAAATAATAGTTATTTAAATAATCATCATAATAATATTTAATAATAGTTTTAAGTTGTAGATTTTATTTTTCTAAACATTTTCATATATTATATGTATTTCTCTGATTTATAAAACAAAAGATATCAAATTTACAAGATTTAATGATTTTATGAATTTCTTAATTAAATAACTAAATGTATTTATTAGGTAATGCTGATGTCAACATAGACTGAAAGGTTTTTCTCACCAGAGCCTAACCTACCCCTAGTCACTGACTGGTGGGACATATGCCATGTCATTTCTATGTTTTTATTTAATACAGAAACATTATTCCAAATTCTAAAATAAATAAAATAGGAATATTGTAGGGTTCGCAGCATAGAAAACAAAAATTTCCCTACGATGTGAACTATATACCAAGATCTATCTACTAGATACAAAGAACGGGCGGATGTATATCCGTAGAGAACATACCCTTGAAGACCGACAAAGCTTAACGAGTTTAACTCGTGGTTGATTTAGACGATCTCTTGCCGATCTCAAGATCGAGAGGAAGTCCTACTGCCGCAAATCAGCAGCGCATCCGTGATCGCACACACGTTCGAGGCACCGAGCAACCTCCGCCTCCTCGCTCCAGCGATGCAGCGGAAGCACAACTCTTTCTTGCCGAATAGCCACCGGGAACATGTATCTCGCTAGTCCGAGACCATGGGGGATAAATTCTAGAGGGGGAGAGAGATCCTTCACGAGGAGGTGTGAGAGAGAAGTGAGGAGGGGGCTCCTTTTATAGGAGGAGGGGGGCACCCAAGGGGGTGGCCGCCGGCCATGGGGGCTGCCCCCTCCCCTCCTTCATTCATGTGGGTGGACACTCCACTCACAAAATGCCCTTTAAATTTCCTCCACTCAAAAGTCCACTCAAATTCCCATTAAATTTCCACCAAATTTAATGCAAACTCTCATTAAATAAAACTCTTTTATTTTATTCAGAATTTTGTCAATTACTTTAATGACAAACATTCACAAATAACCCCTTGCTATAATTCTATTTCACATGCATAACCACTTTATGCAATTTCACCCGAAAACCTGTTTCGGTATCTAGTGAAATAAATTCCTGCGCTTGTTCATTCTTTCGGCATGAAACATTTGCTCCAATTGGATGTCGGTGTCTCTTAAGTGTGTCACCCTACGGTTCGTGAATAATGCGGACATGATCGAGACCCCTCTCGGATCAATAATCAGAAGCGGGATCTGGAGACCCATACTGACTCCCACACATTCAACGATGACTTTCTTGTGATCATCGGAACCTTTTACGCTAGTATCTTAATCCCTTTGTTTCACGATATATTACATGTCCGAGATTCGATCATTGGTATCTCCATACCTAGTTTGATCTCGTTACCGACATGCACTCTTTTCTCGTTCCTGTGATATAACATTCTAGTGATCAAATCACTTGCTTGCAAGCTAATCAATGTGATATCACCGAGAGGGCCTAGAGTATATCTATCCGTCATCGGGATGAACAAATTCCACTCTCGATCCATGAGCCTCAACATAACACTTTATTAGTTCTGAATCCATCTTTATAATCACCCTGTTACGGTGTGACGTTTGATGTTATCAAGAAACTCTTCCGGTGTTAGTGATTGACATGATCTCATGGTCTAAGGATTAGGATCACTTCGTAAGTTGTTATAGCAATATAAACTCAATGACTTTGATCGTAATGCTATACTTCGGATGAATGTTCATCACACCATTACACTAATGTTGTGACCCCGTTATTAACAACATCCAATGTCCATGATCAGGAAACCTTGATCATCTTGTTAATCAACGAGCTAGTTTATGAGAGAGGCATAACTAGGAACTTTCTGTTTGTTTATTAAACACACATGTATTAACGTTTCTGTATTAATACAATTATAGCATGCAAAATAAACATCTATCATATACTTGGAATACACATAATAAACACTTTATTATTGCCTCTCAGGGCATATTCCCTTCAGTCTCCCACTTGCACTAGAGACAATAATCTAGTTACATAGTGATAAATCTTACAACCATTGAGTTCCGGTGTTGATCATGTTTTGCTCTAGGGAGAGTTTTAGTCAACGGATCTGCTACATTGAGATCCGTATGTACTTTACAAATCTTTATATCTCCATCCTTGACATGCTCGCGGATGGAGTGAAACCGGCGCTTAATATGCTTGGAATGCTTGTGAGACCTTGGCTCTTTGGCATTGGCAATGGCACTATTGTTGTCACAATAGATCACCATTGGGTCCAACGCGTTTGCCACCACTCTTAGTTCGGATATGAAATCCTTCATCCAAACTGCTTCCTGAGCCGCTTCTGAAGCAGCAACATATTCGGCCTCCGTTGTTGATCCCGCTACCACAGGTTGTTTGGAGCTCCTCCAACTAACCGCTCCGCCATTCATGAGAAATACGTATCCGGATTGAGACTTAGAGTCATCCGGATCGGTGTCAAAGCTAGCGTCGACATAACACTTAGCGACGAGCTCTTCTTCACCTCCGTATATAAGAAACATATCCTTAGTTCTTCGTAAGTACTTAAGGATATTCTTGACCGCTATCCAGTGTTCCGAACCTGGATCCGATTGGTACCTACTAGTCAAACTAATAGCATGTGCCACATCCGGTCTTGTACATAGCATGGCGTACATTATAGAGCCTATGGCTGAAGCATAGGGGACTTTGTCCATTATCTCTCTTTCTTCCGCCGAAGCCGGACTTTGAGTCTTACTCAATTTCTTGCCTTGCAACATAGGTAAGAACCCCTTCTTACTTCCGTCCATTTTAAACTTCTTTAAAATCTTATCAAGGTATGTACTTTGCGATAGCCCTATTAGGCGCCTAGATCTATCTCTATAGATCTTTATGCCTAATATGTATGACGCTTCACCTAGGTCCTTCATTGAAAATTTGCTGTTTAGATAACTTTTAACACTGTTTAAAAGATCTATATCATTTCCGATCAATAATATGTCATCCACATATAATATCAGAAATGCCACATTGCTCCCACTCACTTTCTTGTAAATACAAGCTTCTCCATAAGTTTGGACAAATCCAAACTCTTTGATCACCTCATCAAAGCGGAGATTCCAACTTCGTGATGCTTGCTTCAATCCATAGATGGATCGCTGAAGCTTGCACACCTTGTTAGCATCCTTAGGATCGACAAAACCCTTTGGTTGTATCATATACAACTCTTCTTCAATATTACCATTGAGAAACGCGGTTTTGACATCCATCTGCCATATCTCATAATCGAAATATGCAGCAATTGCTAACATAATCCTAACTGACTTTAGCATCGCTACGGGAGAGAAAGTCTCATCGTAGTCAACTCCTTGAATTTGTCAAAACCCCTTTGCGACAAGTCGAGCTTTATAGACGGTCACATTACCATCAGCATCAGTTTTCCTTTTGAAAATCCATTTGTTCTCCACGGCCTTTCGGTCGTGAGGTAATTCCACCAAGTTCCAAACTTGATTTTCATACATGGATTCCATCTCGGATTTCATGGCTTCTAACCATTTGTTGGAATTCGGGCTCATCATCGCTTCTTCATACGTCGCAGGGTCATCATTTTCATCAACCATGAAATTCATGACAGGATTTCTGTACAGCTCGGGAGCTGCACGCGTCCTGTTTGACCTGCGAGGTTCGGTAGTACTCTCTTTCGGAGTTTCATGATCATTATCATTAGTTCCCTCTTCAACAGGCGGAGCCAACTCCGGAACAACTTCCGGCGCTGCGCTACTCGCCATACTTTGAAGAGAAGGTTCCACAACCTCTTCGAGTTCTACCTTCCGACTACTCACACCTTTCGCGAGAAACTCTTTCTCTAGAAAGGATCCATTCTTGGCAACAAAAACCTTGCCCTCGGATCTGTGATAGAAGGAATACCAATAGTTTCTTTAGGGTATCCTATGAAGACGCATTTTTCCGCTTTGGGTTCGAGTTTATCCGGTTGAAGTTTCTTCACATAAACATCGCATCCCCAAACTTTAAGAAATGACAGCTTAGGTTTGTTTCCAAACCACAATTCATACGGTGTCTTTTCAACGGATTTAGATGGTGCCCGATTTAAAGTGAATGCAGCAGTTTCTAGTGCATAACCCCAAAATGACAACGGCAAGTCCGTCAGAGACATCATAGATCGAACCATATCTAATAAAGTACGATTACGACGTTCCGACACACCATTTCGCTGTGGTGTTCCGGCAGGTGTGAGTTGTGAAAAAATTCCACACTCTTTCATGTGAGTGCTAAACTCGTAACTTAGATACTCACCTCCACGATCGGACCGTAGAAATTTGATCTTTCTATTACGATGATTTTCCACTTCATTCTGAAATTCCTTGAACTTTTCAAAGGTTTCAGACTTGTGTTTCATCAAGTAGATATAACCGTATCTACTCAAATCATCCGTGAAAGTAACAAAATAACGATATCCACCTCGCGCCGACACACTCATTGGACCACATACATCAGAATGTATGATTTCCAATAAATCTGTCGCCCGTTCCATTGAACCGGAAAACGGCGTTCTAGTCATCTTGCCCATAAGGCCTGGCTCACATGTATGAAATGATTCATAATCAAGTGATTCCAAAAGTCCATCTGAATGGAGCTTCTTCATGCGTTTAACGCCAATATGACCTAGACGGCAGTGCCACATATATGCGGATATATCATCATTAAGTTTAATCCTTTTAGCATCAACATTATGAATATGTGTAACATTATCATCGAGATCTAATAGAAATAAACCATTCATCATCGGTGCATGACCATAAAAGATTTCATTCATATAAATGGAACAACCATTGTTCTCGGATTTAAATGAATAACCACTTCGCATCAAACACGATCCAGATACAATGTTCATGCTCAGTGCAGGCACCAGATAACATTTATTCAAGTTTATAACTAATCCCGACGGCAAGTGGAGAGGCAGCGTTCCGACGGCGATCACATCAACGCTTGATCCATTGCCGACACGCATCTTGACCTCACCCCTTGCTAGCGGTCGCTTGTTCCGCAGCCCCTGATTCGAGTTACAAATATTAGCAACTGAACCGGTATCAAATACCCAGGTGCTACTGCGAGCACTAGTAAAGTACACATCAATAACATGTATATCATATATACCTTTGTTTGCCATGCCGGCCTTCTTGTCTGCCAGATACTTGGGGTAGTTGCGCTTCTAGTGGCCAGTCCCCTTACAATAGTAGCACTCGGAATCAGACTTAGGTCCAACTCGGGGTTTCTTTTCAGGCGCGGCAACTGGCTTGCCGCCCTTACTTCCCTTCCGTTTTCCCTTCTTGTCTTTCTTGAAACCAGTGTTCCTATTGATCATCAACACTTGATGTTCCTTTTTGATCTCCACTTCTGCAGTTTTAAGCATTGACAGAAGCTCGGGGAGAGACTTCTTCATGCCTTGCATATTATAGTTCATCACGAAGCTCTTATAGCTAGGTGGCAGAGACTGCAGAACACGATGGATGCCTAAGTCAATGGAAATCGATATTCCCAAGGACACAAGCTTATCGGCGTAACCCGACATCTTGAGTACATGCTCACTAACGGAGCTGTGCTCTTCCATCATGCAGCTAAAGAACTTTTTCTGAAGTGTTGTAGCTCTCTACAGCAGCATGTGTGTCGAAAATCATTTTCAACTCACCCATTGTATCAAATGCATTACCGTTTTCGAAACGCTTTCGAAGTTCCGGCTCTAGCCCATACAATATGCCGCAATGAACTAAGTTGTGGTCCTCCTGACGAGTCTGATAGACATTCTTCTCCTCGTCAGGGGCATCATCAAAAGGTGGGGGGCCTAACGGCGCTTCTAGCACATATTGCTTTTGTGCAGCAGAGAGGAGAATCCTCAAATTCATGGCCCATTCGGTAAAGTTGCTACCGTTCGTTGCTAGTTTCTCTTTCTCCATGAACACATTGAAATTAAAAGCAGGTGGTGCCATCTACACCAGAATTTGTAAAGTTTAGACTAAGTGTATGATAGATTGAGTTCAACTAATCTGTATTACGAATGAATTCCCACTCAAAAACGACATCCCTCGTGCCTTTTTGGTGATTACATGAACCAAATCCACTACACCAAGTCCGATCATCACGTGAGTCGGTATAGCTTCAAAGGCGAGCATCAAATGGGCATCATATCAACTATATGACTCATGCTTAATCTTTCGGTCCGTGTTCCGAGACCATGTCTGTACATGCTAGGCTCGCCAAGTTAGAACCTTAGTATTCGCGTGTGTAACTGTTTTACACCCGAAATATGGTCGTGGATCCAAGAACACCCGATCATCATGACGAAAACATAATCGGTGCATACTAAAGGAAGAACACATTCTTATCTTGATATTTAAATGAGGGATCATCTTATTATGCTAACAAAGCGCTAAACAAGCAATATAAGATGCTATCAAACATCATATGTTTATTAGTGAAATTATATGGTTCCCGCAGATGATCTCTATCATGTGCATCGTGGTATGATCACTATCATACCTATATGTGTAAATCCAAGGTCTATGGATTTTACACGCTATGTGTGTTGTAAGAGTATCATCTCATACTTCTACTTACAACACTACCATATCATAACACTAGCCCAACAACAATCTAAACTAGACGCCTCTAATTTATCCATTGCAAGTTTTACGTGGCTTAGGGCTTTCGAGATAGGACCGTTCTTACCTACGAACATGAACCACAACGAGGATAATAAAATTGTTGACAACTCGCTTGCAAAATAGATATTAACTATAGTAGGAGACAGACACCCGCTAGCCACTTATGCAAACTAGTTGCATGTCAAGCGTGGAACAGGTCTCATGTGCGAGGACATGTAAAGTTTTTCCGGGCCGCTTCATCCCACTATGCCACCAATATCCAAAATTACAACAAAGGAGCAACAACATGATCATCATCGCCCACATACTCATATGTGTACTACCCGTGTAAAGTATCTACGCATAGATCCGGCTCTGATACCACTGTAGGGTTCGCAGCATAGAAAACAAAAATTTTCCTACGATGTGAACTATATACCAAGATCTATCTACTAGTTACAAACAACGGGCGGATGTATATCCGTAGAGAACATACCCTTGAAGACCGACAAAGCTTAACGAGTTCAACTCGTGGTTGATGTAGACGATCTCTTGCCGATCTCAAGATCGAGAGGAAGTCCTAGCGCCGCAAATCAGCAGCGCATCCGTGCTCGCACATACGTTCGAGGCACCGAGCAACCTCCGCCTCCTCGCTCCAGCGATGCAGCGGAAGCACAACTCTTTCTTGCCGAATAGCCACCGGGAACATGTATCTCGCTAGTCCGAGACCATGGGGAATAAATTCTAGAGGGGGAGAGAGATCCTTCACGAGGAGGTGTGAGAGACAAGTGAGAAGGGGGGCTCCTTTTATAGGAGGAGGGGGGCACCCAAGGGGTGGCCGCCGGCCATGGGGGCTGCCCCCTCCCCTCCTTCATTCATGTGGGTGGACACTCCACTCACAAAATGCCCTTTAAAATCCCTCCACTCAAAAGTCCACTCAAATTCCCATTAAATTTCCACCAAATTTAATGCAAACTCTCATTAAATAAAACTCTTTTATTTTATTCAGAATTTTGTCAATTACTTTAATGACAAACATTCACAAATAACCGCTTGCTATAATTCTATTTCACATGCATAACCACTTTATGCAATTTCACCCGAAAACATGTTTCGGTATCTAGTGAAATAAATTCCTGCGCTTGTTCATTCTTTCGGCATGAAACATTTGCTCCAATTGGATGTCGGTGTCTCTTAAGTGTGTCACCCTACGGTTCGTGAATAATGCGGACATGATCGAGACCCCTCTCGGATCAATAATCAGAAGCGGGATCTGGAGACCCATACTGACTCCCACACATTCAACGATGACTTTCTTGTGATCGTCGGAACCTTTTACGCTAGTATCTTAATCCCTTTGTTTCACGATATATTACATGTCCGAGATTCAATCATCGGTATCTCCATACCTAGTTTGATCTCGTTACCGACATGCACTCTTTTCTCGTTCCTGTGATATAACATTCTAGTGATCAAATCACTTGCTTGCAAGCTAATCAATGTGATATCACCGAGAGGGCCCAGAGTATATCTATCCGTCATCGGGATGAAAAAATTCCACTCTCGATCCATGAGCCTCAACATAACACTTTATTAGTTCTGAATCCATCTTTATAATCACCCTGTTACGGTGTGACGTTTGATGTTATCAAGAAACTCTTCCGGTGTTAGTGATTGACATGATCTCATGGTCTAAGGATTAGGATCACTTCGTAAGTTGTTATAGCAATCTAAACTCAATGACTTTGATCGCAATGCTATACTTCGGATGAATGTTCATCACACCATTACACTAATGTTGTGATCCCGTTATTAACAACATCCAATGTCCATGATAAGGAAACCTTGATCATCTTGTTAATCAACGAGCTAGTTTATGAGAGAGGCATAACTAGGAACTTTCTGTTTGTTTATTAAACACACATGTATTAACGTTTTCGTATTAATACAATTATAGCATGCAAAATAAACATCTATCATATACTTGGAATACACATAATAAACACTTTATTATTGCCTCTCAGGGCATATTCCCTTCAGGAGCAACAACATGATCATCATCGCCCACATACTCATATGTGTACTACCCGTGTAAAGTATCTACGCATAGATCCGGCTCTGATACCACTGTAGGGTTCGCAGCATAGAAAACAAAAATTTTCTACGATGTGAACTATATACCAAGATCTATCTACTAGATACAAACAACGGGCGGATGTATATCCATAGAGAACATACCCTTGAAGACCGACAAAGCTTAACGAGTTCAACTCGTGGTTGATGTAGACGATCTCTTGCCGATCTCAAGATTGAGAGGAAGTCCTAGCGCCGCAAATCAGCAGCGCATCCGTGCTCGCACACACGTTCGAGGCACCGAGCAACCTCCGCCTCCTCTCTCCAGCGATGCAACGGAAGCACAACTCTTTCTTGCCGAATAGCCACCGGGAACATGTATCTCGCTAGTCCGAGACCATGCGGGATAAATTCTAGAGGGGGAGAGAGATCCTTCACGAGGAGGTGTGAGAGACAAGTGAGGAGGGGGGCTCCTTTTATAGGAGGAGGGGAGGGCACCCAAGGGGGTGGCCGCCGGCCATGGGGGCTGCCCCCTCCCCTCCTTCATTCATGTGGGTGGACACTCCACTCACAAAATGCCCTTTAAATTTCCTCCACTCAAAAGTCCACTCAAATTCCCATTAAATTTCCACCAAATTTAATGCAAACTCTCATTAAATAAAACTCTTTTATTTTATTCAGAATTTTGTCAATTACTTTAATGAAAAACATTCACAAATAACCCCTTGCTAGAATTCTATTTCACATGCATAACCACTTTATGCAATTTCACCCGAAAACCTGTTTCGGTATCTAGTGAAATAAATTCCTGCGCTTGTTCATTCTTTCGGCATGAAACATTTGCTCCAATTGGATGTCAGTGTCTCTTAAGTGTGTCACCCTACGGTTCGTGAATAATGCGGACATGATCGAGACCCCTCTCGGATCAATAATCAGAAGCGGGATCTGGAGACCCATACTGACTCCCACACATTCAACGATGACTTTCTTGTGATCGTCGGAACCTTTTACACTAGTATCTTAATCCCTTTGTTTCACGATATATTACATGTCCGAGATTCGATCATTGGTATCTCCATACCTAGTTTGATCTCGTTACCGACATGCACTCTTTTCTCGTTCCTGTGATATAACATTCTAGTGATCAAATCACTTGCTTGCAAGCTAATCAATGTGATATCACCGAGAGGGCCCAGAGTATATCTATCCGTCATCGGGATGAACAAATTCCACTCTCGATCCATGAGCCTCAACATAACACTTTATTAGTTCTGAATCCATCTTTATAATCACCCTGTTACGATGTGACGTTTGATGTTATCAAGAAACTCTTCCGGTGTTAGTGATTGACATGATCTCATGGTCTAAGGATTAGGATCACTTCGTAAGTTGTTATAGCAATATAAACTCAATGACTTTGATCGTAATGCTATACTTCGGATGAATGTTCATCACACCATTACACTAATGTTGTGACCCCGTTATTAACAACATCCAATGTCCATGATCAGGAAACCTTGATCATCTTGTTAATCAACGAGCTAGTTTATGAGAGAGGCATAACTAGGAACTTTCTGTTTGTTTATTAAACACACATGTATTAACGTTTCCGTATTAATACAATTATAGCATGCAAAATAAACATTTATCATATACTTGGAATACACATAATAAACACTTTATTATTGCCTCTCAGGGCATATTCCCTTCAAATATGACATCGGTGTGACGTCACGCTGACATCACTCCAAGTTCATCCTCAGATCAAGCTTGGATTCACGAATCGGCTGTGTGCGTGGGGCTGTGCTTGGGCTAAACGGGAATAGAGCGTCGCGGGATGTGTTTTAGTGGAGGCGCCGCTCGATTTAGGTCCGCGGAGCTAGGGGTACGATGGTGGCCGACAGCGGCGATGGCAGGTGGTTGCGGGGAGCTTGATTTAGCACGCAAGGAAGAATTCTACAGAGGTTATTCACACGTGGAGCTTACCAGAAGCATGATGAAGGGTTCGGCGAGGCCGGGGGTGGTCGGAATCGACATTTATTGATGAGGACCGGCGGCGGTGGTCGTCGGAAATCGGATCGATGCGGCCGATTAGGAGCTCGTCAGCTTGATTCCTTCTTGCCAGAGATGCTACACGCCATGGAGAATCTTGTGGTATGCTCAGCTCATCGTGGGGTGGCCTCTAACGGTGACAGCAACAACTCCGGCGAGCTCTGTTTTCATGCAGAGGAAGAAATGGGGAAAGAGGAGTAGATAGAGTTCGTCTCAGTGCAGGAGGGGTTCTTGTAGACGACGTCTAAGACGGTAGCGCGGATCTCCTGGCAGCGAGTATCACGGCGACGGCAGACGGTTCCGGTGGCGACACGCAGCTGCTTCGCCGGCGTGCTGGCTGGCGAGAGGAAGAAGAAAAGAAAAAAACCCGAAGGGGTATGTGGGCTGGCTTGGGACGATGTGGGCTGCAGCAAAGTGAGCGGAGAGGTTTGGCTGCAACTCGTGAGCGGTGAATAGGCAAAGAGGAAATGGGTCATGGGCCACTTTCTGGACTGAGCTAGTTTCTTTTATTTTTTCCTGTTTTCTGCTTTGTATTTATTTTTCTTTTTAGATTTGAATATTTCCCATTAAAAAATATTAGCTAAATAATTGCAGCAGCAATAAAGTTATTAAAAATCAATTTGTGAACTTTTATTATGTATTGTGATATTTTATTTTATTTTTTATTTCCATTTTATATATTCTTTCCTATAACATTGTTTTCACTTTTATTTGGAGTAATTAAGCTTTTAAATGTTTAATAATATCCATAGGGTTTATCTATATGTATTTAATCACAGAGTATAAGATATAATGGTTTATACTATTGGATCCCCACTTATTCCATGCTCATATGGGATAAGTGGTTAGAGAAATGAATTAAAGATTTTGTCTTATGATTCTATATAGAATATTTATGAGATGTTGATGAGAAAACTTATTAATAAGTTTAGAATTCTGAATTGTAATTACTCATCCTAGGGTTTAAAGTACTTACTATACTTACCTTATTTTGTTGATGTGAATAAAGATTAATGGCTAAACCTATTGTCTTTATGTTTGTGATTTTAATAACATCACCATTTAAAGTAAAGTAGTAGAATTGTTTTCTAGGCTCTATTATGAGAAAGAATTGACAAAGATGGTTCCTAAGCACCTATGATGATGATAATTAGAAATGACAAAGATATGCTTAATTGATTGGTTATAGGAAAATATTCCTATAAAACATTGAGGAAGCAAGATGGTAGATCAATAGATGGGATGGATGTTAAGCTTGATTATAGATTTAGGGTTTAATGTTTACCAGGAATTCCTATCTTCTATACTTCATAATTCTGGACTTCTGATTAAGGAATTCCTTTCCTAGATATATTACTTATTCCTATCCATCATCATGTGTTAACATGATGAGCTTTGCTTTAGAAACTTCTTATCCACCCTTTATTATTCTATATCCATTTATAAATCCACTGAGCTTGACACTAAAGCTTTTCATAAACTTTGCATATCTATACTTGATTATATCCACTACTCTGTTGTTTGAAAATCTCCATTTCAACAAGTGATTACTTCCAACTCCAATATTACTCTTCCTTAATCATCTGTCACTAATACTACTTCAGTAGATGTATATATATCAAATTCTACTCTCCTTGAGTGTTTAGTATTTTCCAAGAGGAAAGTACTACTTCTTTAATTCAATGTTGCTCTAACATCATTATAATCATAATATCTTGTCTCTACTTGACTCCAGTATCTAACATTCCAACCTCACATTATACTAATGTGACTTGTAATGACTAATCTAGGATAATAAATCTATACTATGGTTCAATCCTATTTTATCCACCAATATCACTTATACTTGGTATAAGTATTCAATATTAGTGAGTAAGGCATGATCATTATGATCCTTTGATCCTTTGTGGTTCAGGTTTCTAGTTGACTAAACAAGGCTTCTTCAATACAACACTATAGTTGTATTCTAATTATCTTCTGTTTAGCTCTATTGGATTAGGAGATATAATTCATTGACTATACCTACTTGATCCAATAGGACTACTCCTGGTAACTTATCTTCAGACTTCATTCTTGTAATCTTCTTTGTTACCATATTGATTTGATTTCCCCAAATCACTCTCATCCTATAGATAACATCTAGAACTATCATCACTACTTATCCCTTCTTACTTCTTTCTCTATAGCCTTAAGTGAATGCTATAATAAGGACAAGAGTTCATAGATCAAGAATTGATAGGTTAAGAATGGGTGAATCAATAGTTGATTACTCAGTATTGATGAACAACAAATATGAGGATATGATTCAATATAGATGACAAAGATTCATATGGAAAGGAGGATATATGGTGAATGGTCTTGACTTTGGTTTCTTTCCTACTCATTCTCACTAGAGAGTTAAAGTTAGGAATTTCCATGATACTCATGGTATAAGTAAATGAGATTAAGATATAGTTGTTACATTCTTATTATTTGTGTTATATTTATAATTTGATTTTCATAAGTGATTATAATGAATACGATGATATGATCACCTAAGGATCAAATATAAATCATTAAGTAATGTATTAGGGTTTTAACATCTATTACATTTGGTCTACCCTTAGGTCAAATCATGTTACCCAAAATAAGGTTTTAGCAAAGGTCATATTGAAACTTATCTCAGTCAACTTGATGATCTACTTCAATTCCATCAAGTTAAGAGAAGCTTCAATCACTTTGACAAGTTTTTATTTAAAAGCGCGAAAATTATTCAGATTTTCTATGCATGAATGCAATGCACACATCTGTGTTCATCTTATTTCTAAGCTCTAATGCTGGGATGTTACACTTATGTTGCAAAAAGGACCTTGTTGGAACCTATGTGGCCTGACAGTTGGATCCTGCAGCACGTCCTATCATCGAATACGACGCTATACTAGTGACCGGTGACCGTAGACAAACCTCCAACCGTATTGGATGACCGTGAATTGGTAATTTCTGATGTATGGTGACTGAAGTGAACTAGGTCGACATGTACGAGTACTACCCATGGATTTAACTCGCGGAAAAATGTGACCAAAACCACCTCAACCAGCCAAATGGACTCCACAAAAGGACTCATCGTACGTACAGACTCCAGTGGTTTCTTAATGGCTTGTTTCCTGACGCCTCTTATTTTCACTAACAAATACTCCTTACCATATATACTATGTTTTCCGACGCCAATATTCGATACTATCCTCTTTTATCGCCTCGACTATTTTTCTTTTAGAATACTATGATCTTTTACTTCTCTGGATGATACTTTTTCTTTCACCAATATTGGTGAATGATTTTGTTCGGAAGGTACTGTTGTAAAGAGGCTCAACCATAGATTTGTATATATAGACAACTAAGGCCAAGCGAATGTTGTTTAAAAAATTAAAGAACATAGGTGAGAGAAGTTATTTTACGCAAGTCACACATGTCTATTCGAGATATGAAGGTATAATTTGAAAAGAAGTTCATTTCGATTCCTCAATATTTGTGCTTAGTTTGCCTTGAACTCTAAAGTTAAAAACTAATAACATTAAGCCCGGAATTTCGAATGTTGATTAAATTAACCCTAGACTGGTTTGAGAAGTGATTGTAATTTTTACGAACTCATGCTCTCCAACCACCCGTCAGACCTTAACCTCATTATTTAGGCTGGTTTTGAATCACTAAAGCTTTAAAATAGTTGTAAGATCACATTAACATGAGATGGTACCAGAACCTGAAAATAATTGAACCAAAACATGAAAAATAGATTTCCTTACAAAAACAGAAAAAGATGAATCAATTTATCTCTCATTATTTTTATACATGATATAAATAGTTTTTTATATGATTTGTTTACACCTTATAGATATAATCAAGCAAGTGTTACATTTATTCGTTGTAGTGTCATGTTTGCTAGAAAGCCAACAATTATCTTCTCTGAAAATCGAAAAAAATATCGTACTCATTTCTGTAGCTCAAAGTATAGTCAACATTGGCGATAGAACAACGCCCACATGTACAAGTACACACATATTTCCCATTATTATACCATTTTGAGAGGCCCAAACTACAAAACTATATGTTGGTTCAAGTGGGCTGCTAATAATTTAGAGTTCACTATAAACTTATTTTGTTTAGTTTATATGATAGAACTTTACTTGTTGAGATTTTATTTTTTTATATTATTTAACTCATGTGATGCATATTTTCTATGTACGAATAAATTGAGTGTCGTCTTGCTTAAGCTAAAAAATAGAAGATGTCTCTTGAGTTGCAGCATTTGTTGCAAGACCAAGACTAACCGAGCTAATTGTGCATAAAATTCCATAGAATTATGCCACATATTTTATTAATGCATATGAGATTCAAGCATTGTAAACTAGGGTACATAAAATCTAAAAAAATAGTTTATAGATCTGGACTCCTCAACCAACTGGGAGATGAAGAAGTTTTATTGTTGAGGACACAAGTTACATTATGTGATAGTTTAATTTTGGTAAACATGCCCCGATAGTGATCAATAAATCATTCTTTGGAACACACATTGGGCGGGATTTTTATTGTTGTGATGTTAATGGGCATGTGGTATACAAAATAGTATATCTCAAGTCGTTTGGCGGGTGCTGGCATAATTGGATGGTAAAACAAAGGGAAGAATTCTAGAAGCTCAAATCAGAAGACCCAACTATGTCGATTTGTCACAATATACTGGAAGTTGTGAGGAATTGTTGAGATATATGGCGTGATATGGATTGGAAGAAGAAACAAGGTCGATGATTCAGCCAAATATGAAGTCCTCATGCCATTCAATATGCCATTTCTATTATGTGGTAACACATTTTCTCCCGATTTCCATTAATAAAAATCTATCCAAGAACTCTCTTCAGAACACCCCTTCAATGCAATGAAACAAAGAAGAAGTGTAAAACATGATCCTTCTTGAACCAGCGCAAAAACAACCCCTTTTCTAGCACAAGTCTAGATGTTTTTCCCTTGCCACTTAGGCATGCCGTCTCTTGCAATATATGACGTACATCATCTCAATACCATTCTATGGTGTAACCTTTTATTATATACTTCTATATCTCCCTCTAGGATATGATTGTTGGATGCCTGAAGCATGCTACTTTTTCTCGATGTCTACCATTTTCATTGGTGTTTTGGCTGGCACTACATCTTACGATGAGGGCGTGGACTGGATGCGGTGCTTATTCAACACTATCAATTGTTTTGACACTATTTTTGCTTTCTTGGTCAGAATGGCTGAAGTTTGGGACATCTAGACTTTTTTGTTTTATCATCTTGTTTCCTTTTATCCCTCAAAACTCCAAATGTAAAAGCCTTCTATCTATGTATTTGACAAGCCAAGTACACACATGCCTTATGTGTTGATGGACCAAAGGAGCCAATGAGTGGGTTAGTGAGAGAATTTATTGCCTATTGATATTTTAGAAAACTTAGAGCCGCCAATCATTTACCCTAATTATGAGTTTTGAAATTTAAACCATATTACCGTGTATATGCCATTTGTGTGCCTTAAATTTATCTAAACCAACCTAGATCTTTTTGAGCTACTTCCATGTTCTATGCTTCACTCAGTATTATGCTAGGCATTGTTGATTGCCCATCCATCCTTGACCATGTAATAGAAAGTGTGGCTATGATGATATGCCGAAGGCACTACTTAATCAGCCGATGGTCCAAAGTCATTCTTGACTCCAGCGACACTATAAAAATCGGACTTTTGCACACTGTAGTAGTCGCTCTTCACACACAGTGAATCGAACCTTTGATACCCGTGGATTGGCGATGACCCTCTACTACGCCCACGGTTTAACTTCCCATGTGCGAAGGGCCATACGATTCCGTAAATTCAACTGTCTGCAGAATACTAGGCCTTCGTAAACGAGTTTCCTTATTGATCGTCTGCATTTCCATCTGATTGGAAACGACTTATGTATTTCATTGTATGTTTTTAGCTCATTTCGTATAGATTAGTTAGAACTAGCAGTATCCGCTTTTATTGCCTAAATCAATTTAGCTGTTAGAATACTTTGACTAACTATCTTTGTTTGCCTTTCTCTCGATGATACGTTTTTCTTTTATCGACATTGAAAGTGATTTTGTTCGGAAAGGCTTTATTGTAAAGAGGCTCAACCATAGGTTTGTATATATAGATAACATAGGCCAAGCGAATGTTGCTTCAAAAAGTGAAGAACAATTGAAAGTTGGTTTGGTGAGTGAAGTTGTTTTAGCTAAGTCACACATGTCTATAGGAGATATGGAGGTATAATTAAAAAATAAGTTCATTTGGATTCCTCAAACTTTGTGTTTAGTTCGTCTTGAACTCTAAACTAGGAAACCAATAACATTAAGCCTTGAATTTATAATATTGCTTAAATGAACCCTAGACTGGTTTGAGAAGTGACTGTAATTTTTACAACCACATGATACGTCGGAAACGTATCTCTAATTTTTGATGTTCCATGCTTGTTTAGTATCTATTTTTCTTTGCTTTGTCCACACTTTGATGTGTTTTTCATATGTTTTCTGGTACTAATCTATTAACAAGTTGTCACAGTGTCAGTTGCATGTTTTCTGCTGTTTTTGGTTTCAAAAAAGCTAGTAAAGAAATATTATCGTAATTGTACGAGACAAAAGACAAAGTCAATATTTCACCGAGGAGAACACGGAGTCTAGAGGAGAGACGGAGCGGCGCCACAGGGCGGCTGCACCCCCATCCAAGCGCGACCTAGGGTGGGCCCGCGCCTGGGCATGGTGTGGGCCCCCTTGCCGCCTCCCAGCCTCGCCTCTTTTCCTATAAGAATCCCTCAATGCCTAAACCCTAGGAACCCAATCAATATTCCACGAAACCGTCTGTAGTCGCCGCCACCATCGTCCCTAGATCAAGGGATCTGAAGCTTTTCCCAGCACTCTGCCGGAGGGGAGATCATCCCAGGGGCCTTCTTCTTCATCATGCCAGTCTCCGGTATAAAGTGTGAGTAGTTCCACCTTGGACTACGGGTCCATGTAGTAGCTAGATGGTTGTATATCCTCCTTCTGCTTTCATGTCTAGATCTTGTGAGCTCCGTTCATGATCAAGATATCATCTATTTGTAATTGTGCATGTTGTGTTTGTGGGGATCCGACGAATATTGAGATTACTATGCCAGATTGATTAATGGTTTTGTGTTATTGATTCTATCATGTCTGTGTTGTTTATGATCTTGCATGCTTTCCGTTGTTAGTAGCTATCTTGTCCAAGTAGTTGCTAGTGACTCCAATAGGGTGTGTTTATACTCGATAGTGGGTTCATGCTTCTATTTAATCAAGGGAAGTTACAGAAATCTCTAAGGTTGTAGATGTGTTGTTGCCACTAGGGAGAAAACAACGGTCTCTTGTTCATGGAACAAGTGGATTGTTTACCTTATACACTTTTCTTAAAGCAGTTGTCTGTTGCTTGCAACTTAATACTGAAGGGGGTTCGGATGATAACCGAGAGGTGGACTTCTAGTCATAGATGCAGTTGGATGGCGGTCTATGTATCTTGTTGTATTGCCCAATCGAATCTCATAGGATCTTTATGTCTAGTATTGCATTGTTATGCCTTGCTCAGTCCTGTCAATTGCCCTGCTATAATTTGTTTACCCAGCATGCCATGTTTTTTTATCTAAGTAGAACACCTCTAGTAAACTATGGAGCCCGGTCCAGTTGATACGCCCAATTTGCATCACCATCTATATCATAATTTACCTCTATTCATTGATATTTGTCTTATTATGAGGTATTACTTATGGATTTTCATCTGTTTATGCATGTTGGATGATTCCTGGAGGATGGACTGCCGGAGTCTCGATTCTGATGGAAAAGAAGGCGTTTCCGTGCAATTTCACAAAGATCAGAAAAATACCAGAAAAATATGGAACCAAATTATTTCTCTAGAAGAATGAGGGAGCCAGAAGGAGGGACGAAGAAGGGCCTCAGGGGGCCCACACCCCCTAGGCAAGGGCCCAACTGACCCCGCGCCTAGGGCAGGTGTGGCCCACCTGCCTAGCCTCCGACTCCGCCCCTTTGCCTATATATTTCCTATGGAATCCTAAGCCTGGAGGAGCAACCACAGATAGATTTCCGCTGCCTCTGGGGCGGAAAACACCGAGGGAGAAAGATCTCTCCGGCAGACAGATTTCTGTCGGGGAAATTCCTTCCCGGAGAGGGGAGACTGTCGCCATCAACACCATCATCAAGCTAGGCATCATCGGGATCATCATCATCCACACCATCATCTCCACCAGCACCATCACCACTCCGTCCCGCTATAACAATTGTGTTGGATATTGCTTTAGTTCTTAGGGGAAACTTTCTCGGTGTTGATTACTATTGTAGTTGATGCTTGTGAGTGGAACCATTGGATTATTGTTTATGTTCAGATTGTTATCCATTACCATATCATCTTTGATCTTGATCCATATGATGTCTTGTGAGTAGTTTGTTTAGTTCTTGAGGACATGGGAGAAGTCATGTTATTGGTAGTGAATCTGTGATGAGTTATTATTCAATGGTTTAGTATTTAAGTTGTGGTGCTATTCTTTTAGTGGTGTCATGTGAACGTAGACTACATGATACTTCACCATTTATGGGCCTAGGGGGATGCATTGTGTATTTGGATACTAATTGTGGGGTTGCCGGAGTGACAGAAACTTGAACCCCATTTAGGACACCTTTGCACAAGGGAGAGTAGGATCTTAGAGATTAAGGCTGTGGTTAGATTTATATCTTAATTACTTTCCAATAGTTAGAGATGTTTCCAGGGGGTTTAATAACAAGTATGTATTAGTCCAAGTATGGTCGGTACATTAGCACAGATTCACCCACACAACACTTACAACACCAGAGAAGAGTACTCAGCTATTTGAAGCGAAAGCACTTGATAAAATTCCCATGTGTCCTCGAGAACGTTTGGCCCTTATAACCATTTCCACCGGCTTGTCCTTTGCTAAGAAAGGATTGGGCCACTTTCTCCGTTTGTTTGTTACCTTTGTTACTTGCTCTTTGTTTTGTTGCCTTATTAGAAAACCACTAAAAATCCGTTTGCTAAGTATTCACATGTATTTCCTGCTCCATACCACTGTTCAGCACCTTCCGCTCCTCGTTGGGATCGACACTCCTATTTATTGAAAGTACTACGATACACCCCCTATACTTGTGGGTCATCAAGACTATTTTCTGGCGCAGTTGCCGGGGAGTGAAGCGCTATTGAAGAGTGGAACTGGTAAGGGAAACTTTTACTATGAATATTGCTTTTGTTACTGATTAATTTGTTTCCAATATGGATAACCCACTTGGTTTTCTGTTTGGGAAAACTACTACCACTGCTAGGGTAGTAGATGAACCACCTCCTGTTAAGATAGATACTTTTAAGATACCTACAAGTATTGTTAATCATGTTATGGATAATTATTATTTTGGGGATGGAACCATCCATCCTGGTGATCACTTGCTTTTTATCCATGAATTATGTGGGTTGTTTAAGTGTGCAGGTATCACAACTGAACAGGTGAAGAAGAAGTTACTCTCCATATCCTTGAAAGGGAGAGGTGAAGAATGGTATAAGCTGCTGAAGAATGAACAATCCATGGAATGGGAGGATATGGCATCTCTCTTTTACTCTAAATTTTATCCTCCTAGTGAGATTTATAAGGATAGAAATCTTATATATAACTTTTGGCCTCTTGATGGAGAGAGTACAACTCAAGCTTGGGGGAGATTGAAATTACTAATGCTTAAATGTCCTATTCATGAACTCCCTAACAATATTATTCTCAATAACTTTTATGCTAGGATTTCTCTTCATGATAAAGATTTACTAGATGCTTCTTGTGTTGGATCATTCACACGTATGAAGGAAGAAGCTAAATGGGATCTACTAGACCGTATTCAAGAGAACACTGAAGCTTGGGAGAATGACAAAAGAAGCAAGTCAGGTATAAACTATGATTATGAATGCATTAAATCTTTTATGGGAACTAATAACTTCCGTGATATTAGCAGTGAGTTTGGTCTTGATTCCCAAAGTATTGCCAACTGTTTTAAGGCCTTTGCCTCTTACATAGAAATTCCCAAGAAGTGGAATAAGTACCATGCTACGTATAAAGATGTTAATCATGCTCCTGTTAGAAGTACTCAAGTTTATACTACTAATCATATTGTTCTTGAACCTCATGTTGAGAAAATGCCTTTCCCAGCTAAGGTAAAGGAGTATTCTATGATTATTAGTGAAAATAACAAAGGTACAATGAAAACTGTGGAGTCTGGTAAACATGAGTGATAAACCTGTGGTAGCTATTATGAAAGACACTGTCACTAGAAATATAGAGGATGAGCATATTGTCTTCTGTGAAGATGCTTCTAATATTATATCTCATCCTAGTAAGGCTAGAAAAGCTAGTGTTCTGGTGCTTTCTGTTAAAATTGGTGATCATTGCTACTATGGTTTATGTGATATTGATGCTAGTTCTAGTGCTATTCCTTATGATATTTACAGGGAAATTATGCATGCGATTGGTCCTTGTGATCTTGAGGACATTAATGTGGTTATTCACCTTTCTAACAAGGAAACCATCTGCCCCATTGGCATTGTAAGAGATGTGGAGGTTCTCTGTGGTAAGATTAAGTATCCTGCTGATTTTCTAGTGCTTAATTCAGCAGCTAGCAAAACTTGTCCTATCATTTTTGGTAGACCTTTCTTGAACTCTTGTGGAGCCATTATTGATTGTAAGAAGGAAAAAGTTTTAACGAAGTTTGATGGAGATTCTTATGAGTTTAACTTTTCCAAATTTGCTAAAGCTCCTTGTGAAAATAGCTTTCCTAATAAAGATTTCAGGATGGAACAACTTGCTTCTATTGATCCAGTCTATGACCTTGGACCTCTTTTTGGTGACTGTAAGTATGCTTACTCAGATGATAAAGTTGTTTCCAGTGACAGTTATATTGTCAACTTTATTCAAAGTTCTACTGAAAGTTATTATGAGAGAGCGAAACATGGTTTTATGCATCTCAATGATGTTAAGTTTCCCCGTTTTATGCTGAAAGCTTTAAAGTTGCATCTATTTTGTCTTCCTATGCTAGTGGCTTTTTGTTTCAATAGTTCGTTTTTTCATGATACCCCCATGCATAGGAAGTGGGTTAGACTCAAGTGTGTTGGTTATTTGCTTCTTGATGCTCTCTTTCATTTCAAATATATATCTCCTTTGTGAGAATCTTTGGAAGTTTCAAGCCTAACTTAAAGGCATTAAAGAAAAGTACTTGTTGGGAGATAACCCAAGAGTTTTATCAAGTCTTGAAAGTTATTACCTCTGTAAAAACTGCTCCTTATCCTTTTTGTTTTGGTTTTTGTGTCAAGTTCAACTACTTTTGTGAAGTAGAGGAGTTGTGAAAAGTGGCTGTCCTGGGACAGATTTTTTGTGCTGTATTGTAAAAATTCGTGAGGAAGCTCAGTACGTTGGATGGACCTGCATTTTTCTGAGCTTGTTCTCCAAGTTGTTACCCAAATTTAATAAGTTCTGCACTTTTTTATTTGAGCAACAAAAAGTCTTTGAAAAAATCAATCTTTACCCGCTGGTCTGTTTTGACAGATTTCTACCATCATTTGCATTTGCCTCTTACAAAAGCTTTTTTTATGGGTTTTCAGTTGAAGTGTGTACCCAAAGGTTTATTGTTTTTGCTTACACTAATGTTGTCATTGAGTTTGTGCAAGGGTTTTGTAAGAAGGAAATTTTCAGGAGAAAGAGAAAAGGAATCTGCGGAGTTCGTCTTTGAATAGGTAAAAGTGGTGAAAACAGAAGGTTCGTGAAACCCCAAGCTTTTTATATTTTTGATGCTTTTAATACATAGGGGAAGTTGCGAGACGAAACTGAAGAGTAAACGGAGCCCGGGGTGGACAAACCCACCCTAGGCGCGGGCCCAACCTGGCCGCGCCTGAGGGGGTGATCCCCCCTCGAACTCCGTCTCCGCCTCGTTTCCGTGTCAAAACCTTCCTTATGCATTGAAACTTCATAATATATATCCCCCCGGATCCCCCGAGGTTCGTGCATCATGTTCTCGTCGTGTTTTCGTTTCAATCTGTTTCTGTCAGAAAATCTTCTCAAGTTTAGAGCACCATGGCCTCCGCCAACGACAAAGGCAAGAAGCCCGAGGAAGAAGAACCTCAAGTCCCCAAGGAGGAGGAGATTTCGGTAGGGTATGAAGGTGACATGGAGGAGGACAAGCAACCGGACACTCGCGCTACCGTCGCAAGTATTGGTTTGGTGGCACGACCTACCAATCTTAAGAGGACAACACAGATGTCTATAGGAGGTAAATCTCGATGTCATACTTTCTCTCCACGATCATCTCCTTCGCGTAACAAGAGACCTTTCCATACACTTATACGTGAATATCAATATCAACATGTGCCCAAAGGGAATTTTCCCTCGGTTTGGGATATGCCTCGTTCTAACAATGCAGAGAAGGATCATGCTAAGGATGAAGAGTGGGGAAAGAATAACAATAACTAGGACTCTCGGACTGACATGATCATGAACCGCATAGAGCAAAACTCGGAGCTAATCCGTACTCTTACTTTTGAGTTCGAGGAGTTGAGGAAACTTATTGAGGAGCTTATCAAGAGAACACCACCACCACCAAAGCAATAATTCGTCATCAGGTTTGGCATCCCCTTGGCTTGTTCCAAGCTTGGGGGAGTGTCGCGGTATCACCACCATTATCTTTTATATTTTACCTTTTTAGTGGATTCATATCTGTGGTAGAGAGGTTATCTTATAGTTTGGTTTGCATGTGGAAGTATCTCTCCTTTAGTTGATTATCTATGTATCCCTTGGTGCGAGTGCCTTTATTGGAATATTAATGAGAAGTCTCATCTTTTACTTTTTGCACTTCTTATTTTAGTTTGCAATCTCTATTATATGATGGATCTTGTTGATCAGTATTGGTACCACTTTGGGATCATTAAGTGGATCTAAGTTGGTTTTGGCAAACCGAGTTCTGGTCAGTAGCATTACTATGAAAGAGAAAAATAAAGAAAAAAGCTTACATGTATTTTGTATCATTTGTTTTCTTTCTTGTTGGCTCATCAGCTTAGTAATATTTAAGATTCTTTTGTGTCTTCAAGGAAGATTGCATGTTTGGCTTATTACTTGTATGTTTGCTTGATTATTTCAACTCTCTTGCTTGCTACCCAGCCTTCTATACAAAAACCTATTTTGAGAAGGCATACTTATCATGTTTCCAAAATCCTTTGAACCAAAACTTTTGCCATTTGTGTCCACCATATCTACCTAGTAGCTTTTGCTATTCCAAGCAAATTCTCAAGCTTCATCTATCTTTTGAATTAAAAATTATTTTGTTATGTGAAAACTAGTTAGTAAAGCTCTCAAAAACTTGATGGCACACCTTATTTACTTGCCCCTAATAGACTTGAACCATTGTGAACATCGAAGTTGTATATGCTTGCATCTATATGTTGGAATTAGCAGAACTGTGTTGTCACGGGGAATGTTATCAACATTGCACTTGTAATCTGTACACAACTGATATCGTGCTCTTTTGTCTATGGATGTCAACGATGTGAAATAAAGAGGGAACTTGTAAGTCCATGGAGTTTGTATCCTGTGTTAGATAAATGCCTGGGCCGCTAGCCTAAGCCATGCTTAATCATGGTGGAAACTTGCAGCATCACCATAGTGAGTCATCTATGAAGCATCCTCAATAAAAAGCTATGCACATAGTAAATAAAAAGACCGCTGAGATGCTCATTGTCTGCTTTCCTTATCATTTTGGTTATGGGAAAGCTCATGTACCATGTGCAAGGGGTACCCCGTTGGCGGTTATCAATGATATGCAAATAATTACAATGACAAGCACTTACCTGAGACCAAAGTTGAGTAGCATGAGGAGTGGCCCCCATATTCAAGGGACATGAGATTGCCAAATTATATTTCTTCAAGCATATACTCCATCTTTATTCACTTTAACCTTAATCATCTCAAGATTCCTATGATAGGGGCAATGAGGGCTCAAAGCTAGTAAGTACCATAATCTTTTGGAAGCTCTTTTTGACTTGTAATCCCTGCTACCCTCTATAAAGGGACATTTCTCCCACTTGCAAAGTTGAGTCAGTAAACCTACTTCCTCTCTATCTCCAGCAAGCATTTGAGTTGTTGTGTTTCAAGCATTCATATGGTGATTTATTCAATCATGTTCTTTATCTTCCTTGTTTGCACAAAACTCTTATCTATTGAGTATTACTTTGAAAGTCTTCACTTGTGAAAAACCTTTTTGAGCAAAGAGTGTTCCTGTTTGAAACTTCTACAAAAAGCTTTTGTGAAACTGTTTGCTACGTGTTCTCTGACCAAGAACAAGTTTGCCAATTCCAATTATGATTTATCTTTATGCATCTCTATTGTGACTGTTGTACTTGGTTGCAAGCTAAGTTATATAATGGTGAATTTCTTTCTTCTATGAGTTGTGCAATGCTAAGTGTGATGCTTCTTGTTCGTATTATTTTATCGACACTTCACTCCATAAACCTGTGGACATGTTTACTGAGCTTATTTTTCGCTTGGGGACAAGCGAAGTCTAAGCTAGGGGGAGTTGATACGCCCAATTTGCATCACCATTCTATATCATAATTTACCTCTATTCATTGATATTTGTCTTATTATGAGGTATTACTTATGGCTTTTCATCTGTTTATGCATGTTGGATGATTCCTGGAGGATGGACTGTCCGAGTCTGGATTCTGATGGAAAAGAAGGCGTTTTGGTGCAATTTCACAATGATCAGAAAAATACCAGAAAAATATGGAAAATATTATTTCTCCAGAAGAATGAGGGATCCAGAAGAAGGGACGAAGAAGGGCCTCACGGGGCCCACACCCCCTAGGCGCGGGCCCACCTAACCCCGCGCCTAGGGAAGGTGTGGCCCACCTGCCCGGCTCTCAACTCCGCCCCTTCGCCTATATCTTTCCTACGGAACACTAAGCCTGGAGGAGCGACCATAGATAGATTTCCACCGCCTCTGGGGGGCGGAAAACACTGAGAGAGAAAGATCTCTTCGGCAGACAAATTTCTGCTGGGGGAATTCCTTCCCGAAGAGGGGAGACCGTTGTCATCAACACCATCGTCAAGCTAGGCATCATCGGGATCATCATCATCCACACCATCATCTCCACCAGCACCATAATCACCACTCCGTCCCGCTGTAACAATTGTGTTGGATATTGATTTAGTTCTTAGGGGAAACTTTCCCGGTGTTGATTACTATTGTAGTTGATGCTTGTGAGTGGAACCATTGGATTATTGTTTTTGTTTAGATTGTTATCCATTACCATATCATCTTTGATCTTGATACATATGATGTCTTGTGAGTAGTTCGTTTAGTTCTTGAGGACATGGGAGAAGTCATGTTGTTAGTAGTGAATATGTGATGAGTTATTATTCAATGGTTTAGTATTTAAGTTGTGGTGCTATTCTTTTAGTGGTGTCATGTGAACGTAGACTACATGACACTTCACCATTTATGGGCCTAGGGGTATGCATTGTGTATTTGGCTACTAATTGTGGGGTTGCCGAAGTGACAGAAACTTGAACCCCATTTAGGACACCTTTGCACAAGGGAGCGTAGGATCTCAGAGTTTAAGGCTGTGGTTAGATTTATATCTTAATTACTTTCCAATAGTTACAGATGTTTGCAGTGGGTTTAATAACAAGTATGTATTAGTCCAAGTACGGTCGGTACATTAGCACAGATTCACCCACACAACACTTACAACACCAGAGAAGAGTACTCAGCTATTTGAAGCGAAAGCACTTGACAGAATTCCCATGTGTTCTCGAGAATGTTTGGTCCTTATAAGTATTTCCATCGGCTTGTCCTTTGCTAAAAAAGGATTGGGCCAGTTGCTCCGTTTGTTCATTACCTTTGTTACTTTCTCCTTGTTTTGTTGCCTTATCAGAAAACCACTAAAAATCCATTTGCTAAGTATTCACAAGGATTTCCTGCTCCATACCACTGTTCAGCACCTTCTGCTCCTCGTTGGGATCGACCATACACCCTCTATACTTGTGGTTCATCACCAATATTTACCATTGATACATCTTCCACTGTTACTGTTTACTTGCTGCAAACCATCATCACCTTCCACACCATAGATTTAATCCTTTGTTACAGCAACCGTTGAGATTGACAACCTCACTGTTAGTTGGGGCAAAGTCTTGAGTTTGTGTTGTGCAGGTTTCCATGTTGCTTGCAACACCTTTGAGATGTTTCCTTCCTCCTACTGGTTCGATAACCTCGGTTTCTTACTGAGGGAAAACTTGCTGCTGTGCTGCATCATACCTTGCTCTTGGGGTTTCCCGACGAAGCATCAACACGCATCACCAGACAATCTCAAACCACCCGCCAAACCTTAACCTCGTTATTTAGGATGGTTTTGGATCATTGAAGCTTTAAAATAGTTGGAATATCACATTAACATGAGGTGATGTTGGGAACCTTCATATAATTGAACCAAAACACGAAAAATAGATTTTATTACAAAAATAGCAAAATATGAATCAACTTATCTCCCATTATTTTGTGTACATGATAGACATAGTTTGTTTTATATGATTTGTTTTAGCTTATAAATAGTAAGCAATTCTTACATATAGTCATCGTAGTGTCATGTTTGCTAGAAAGCCAACAACTTTAGCTTCTCTAAAAGTCAAAAAAAATGGTCCTCAAAGCATAGCCTTAGTTAGAGAATTGTTCGATAAAGTGTGGGTGGTAGATTAAGGAAGCTCTTATCATGTGACGTTTAACAAGGAGTGAGTTGCTACCTATACCATATTGTGCGCATGGGAGATACCAAGATCAAGACTAAAGTTGGTGATGAGCTAGTGCTCCAGGATGTTAGATATGTGCCAAGGGCTCGGAGGAACCTAATCTCACTAAGAGAGCTCCATGGCAACGGTAATGTATATCGTTTTGACATGGACAAGTTGACCATATGAGTCAAGAAGGACAAGAAGCTAGTGCTGAAGGGAAGGACTCAGAATAGCCTGTACAAGGTGCATGTGGGCATCATTCCAGGTTGAGGTTGAAGAGGAGCAAGATGAGGCAACAGGATCAGCCAGGACAACTTGGTCGATGACCAACACCGGCTTATGAAAGTGAGCAAAAAAGCAAGTATAACATATACAGGTGTTCGGGCGAAGATGATGGTTTCAAGTTAGCGACATATTTACCAAGGTGGATATTGTTGTAATTGTGTGAAATATGTGTATAGGCTACAATTGGATTTTGATTACGCGAAAGGTGAGGTGTTTGAGTCAGACACTTGTAAGCAGGCGTAATATATAAGGGAAACAGGAGTAGCCAAAGTAGACTAGACGTACGCAAGCTAATTTAGACACAAGATCAAACTTTTTGAGGACTTTCTGGCCCATGGTAGGGATGCTAGACCGACGTGGCGTTGTAGATATGATGTGCATGTATATGGTGGTGTACTTGTCGTCAGTGGTACTATGATGAGTACCTAGGGAGGATCATCCGTAAAGCATGCCCCATACTTGTAGGCGTTTATGGATGAACTACGTTATGAAACATCGTCTTCCTCTACTTCCTGCATTGTTCTAATCACGTATTATACTAACACTCCAGATCCCAATAGATTCAAAATCAAATTACAATTTCTATCATGACATCACTTCAATAATGCTGCCAAACAAATAAACGGAGTATAACATGATCCTTCTTGAACCAGAATCATTTTCTTTGTGAAAAAAAAAACCCTTGTGATTTTAGTAAGTGAGTTGTAGATATCATACAAAGGCTAGCAGGAAACAAATAAAGGAAGGTGAATAGAAACACACACGCCACACACATATATCCAAGTATGCACATGCACTCGAATTGAAATTAGAGCAGTGAAAAATGTATTCAGGTTCCTTGTTAATGCACTGCACTGCCCTTAGCTCAGCTTCTTCTCGTCCCATTTTTTTAAGCTTTCTCTATCAGTTTGATTAATGGCAGGTCTAGGATTTTACGTTAGGGTGTGGCAACTAATTTTTTTATTTTCTAAACCCAAATATAGCATGTCAAATTCTGTGCCAAACTAAAAATCTGTTTATTAGTTCTCCAGTTAAGTTGAATAATTTTTTATATTCATTGATTACTATTGAAACTGTCATAATTATACCATACAAAAAGTGATCACCAAACACTCAATTGTTAATTAAACTAACAAAATAATTAGGAATAAGATTGGAAGATGCAAGGAGCTGGACCCGATGCGAGTAAGCGGCCAGGAAAGAAAGCTGCTGCCATTCCTCTAAATACAGGTGGAGATTGTAAGACGGTCGTGGATGCCTGCTGCAGTGCCACCCGATGCCCCATCGCCTTCACTTTTCCTGTAGTTCACTGCGGCCGAAGCCACCGGCGGTTGGCCATCGCAATTAGCTTATTTTTAGGGAAACCACATGACATGGATATGCCCTACGGGTACCGATGTTAGTATACCTGGTCCAGCCTGACGGAAGGCCCACTCGACGACCTGCCAGGGTCCATGACGCCCATGACGTTTTAACTGCTATGAAGCCCATATGGACACGGACTCCCAAGCGCACAAGACAAAGAAAGATCAAGACTAGAGTTTGAATACAACTTGTAACCTAATCGTATTGGCACCCGAGACCTAGGCTCCCCATATATAAAGGCTAGGAGGGTCCAATGAGGAGGAGAGACGCCATAACCCCCAATAGATAGATATACGATCTCCACCTCCACAATAGATCTACAGATCTAGGCTCGACTCATACTTTCGCATACGCACCTCCACGCCAGATTGCATCTGCGCACCCCTGTAATCACCGGTTCCGCCATAATCAAGAGCAGACAAGCAGGAGTAGGGTTTTCCCTCCGGGGGCCTGAACCTGGGTAAACCTCGTGTCCCCGTGTTGCTTGTTTGCTAACCGTTCCGTGATCTCCAGCATCTCCATCTTCTCCAAAACCCAAGTCTATAACAATGGGCATTGACGAGATCAAACCTCGTCAATTGGCGCCGACCGTGGGGACTGGGGGCGCTGATTGTGTGATCGCGACGGTCCCATCCACTGCAATCTACGATTCATCGGTTCCTGCGGAGAAGATCTATTTCGGCTTCTTCATTGTCATCAATGGCCAGATCCCATCTGGTTGATTCGTCAGCGTCTACGCACTCAGCTTCGTCATCAACATCTTTGCTGTGGCCAAACTTGTCTCCACCGGCTCAATATATAGCTATTAAATCTACAGGAGCTATCGGTATTCAGAACGATTCCGTCAAGACCTATGGAAACACGCACATATGCATCCTGGAATAGAAGTGGATATATTAATTCAGGTAGTCAGATGGTTACACGAGCAAACAAGATATTGGATTAATATGCATCAAGACTCGGTACAAGCACCATACGTATCTACACATGGATTTTGCGGCCGGGGCGTCGATTGCATGCACAGGAGTCTTTGAAAAATTAATTGAAGCTGTGACTTTTCGCTTTCCGATTGAGCGATTAGTAAATTCAACACATGATGAAGCTTCGCTAGCTATGGATGTTTTTTATTCGCTGAACAAGAAGCTAGGGGCGCCGAGAGTGCATACGGATGATCAAATCAATCAAAGTTGTACGTGAAGTACACATATGGATTTTACGGCCGAAATTGCAATCAGCGTATATCATCATGACGTCTCCCATGAACCATCAACTATATTAGGAAGCTGCGCCGACACGTTCGCTGCGCCAACTTCGCCGCGTGACCCGTTGTGGTCTTCAACCCTAGCGACCTGCTGTACTCTTCGACTACATTGATCTTCTGCGATCTTCGATTGCAGCAAACTGCTGCCACCATCGGCCTTCGGCGACTCGCTGCCGCGTTGACTTTGGTTCGCCGCATCGGCTCTCGAACGCCGTCTCGACCACACCACCTCCACGCTCGGAGGATACGCCCACTTGGCAACACGACTCGCGATCATTGACCTGTTGCTGTTTTCGACTGCGACGATCCTCTGCGGTCTTCCACTGGGGTGACCCGCTGCGGTCTTCGACTCTGTCCATCCTCTACGATCTTCGGGTCCAACGACTCGGGGGCTCAGGGGCTCCCTCTGCTTCAGCGACCTGCCGTGGTTTTCCACGTCGCGACCCGCTGTGGCCTTCGGCTGCGGTGACCCGCTGCATCCTTCGGATGTGGTGACCTGATGCGATTTTTGACTGCGGCAATCTTCGGATGTGGCGCTCGCTACCGTCATCGACCCCAGAGACCCATCGCTGCTATGACCATGGTGCGCCGCGTCGACTACGTTCGCCACGTGACTCGCTACCGCGTCAACTTCGCCACGACAACCAAGAAAGCTAAGTTTCCCTCTACTCAGAGTTGATTCTTTTATTTCTAACTCGCACTCGAAACACTCGGGGGCTACGCCCTCTTCGAGTAACCTAACGTGCCATTGGCTCCACGCACTCGAGCACCTCAAACGCGACAGCCCGAGTAGCTGATTCTGCCTGATCGTCGAATTCTTGAACTCCGAGTGCCTCGACAAGGTACTGAGACTAAGGGTAATCAGGCTAACGAAAAGGCCTAGCATACAGTGCAAAAGTGTCGACTCGATCGGCACCAGAATCTTACTATACAAGCCGACATGCAAATATTCTTTACAAGATACAAGTATTTCACAATTTTTCATGTTTTCTGCAGCTTACAAAGGATGTCAAATGCGCCGAGCTATTCTATTGGGTCCTCCAACGTAGTCGACCAGCGCCAGTCACGTCAACAGACGCCAAGACCCGAGTCGAAGCATTCCTCGGATGACCACATCAATCATCGACAAAAGCGGCGCTGGCAGCGCACCCGACAGAAGAAACAGCGTCGACTTCATCTGCAACATCGAGTGCTTCCGGCTAAAATGCCGCATCACTCCGCTACGTTGACTCCTGGCTCCTTATGCGCGAGACGCTGACTCGATGCACTTTCGGGTAAGTGGTTTCTCCTCGCATGAGTCTCCACTCGAGTATGTGACTCGACTAGACACTCGGGGGCTACTCCTATCAGGAGTGCTGGTCGCGCACACGGTGTACTTTCGGGTCAGCCGTACGCCCACGAGATTACCGACTACAACTGCACGATTCAAGACTCGAGTCTCTGCCCGAGTGTACGACTCCGCCAGACACTCGGGGGCTACTCCAAACTGGAGCGTTGGTCGCGCACACAGAAAATCTTCGGCTGACAGCTAAAAGTACTCACTCGAATCTACGATTCGAGCAACTACTCGGGGGATACTCCTATCAGGAGCGCTGGCCGCACACCCGAGGCATAAATAAGGTACTACACCAATGACCTATTCTTCGAGTCCTACATCGAGTCTACGACTCCACTACGGATTCGGGGGATACTCCCATAGGGAGGATTGATTCAAGCATCTAAAATTTTTTTGTCCTACGGACCTGAAGCCAACAACGGCTGAATTAAAGTCTCTGCTCGAGTCTACGACTCGAACAGACACTCGGGGGCTACTCCCATAGAGAGCGCTGATCGCGCATCCTATGAATCTTCGACTGCGATCCTGCGGATCAGCATGCAAAAACTTTTTCGGCAACTCTGTCCCAATTAACGCTAAGTGAGCAACGTTCTTCTTGGCCACCCGAAACACCTCCGCGGTGATAAACACTCGGATGTTGTGTCTGCAACGCAAAGATAAGACCTACAGATATCGTCCGATGGTCTGGCAACGCACACGACTGCGCTCTGCTAGTACGAATCCGTGGCAACAGGCGCGATGAAAAATCCCGACGGACGCGTTGGGTACATCATTTAAATTCACTCGAATTCCACTCCTGTAAGTCCTCCACGGCCTGAGTCGAATTACGCAAGCATATGTTTCGGGTTCGAGTCGAGGGACTCGAACCTGAAGAAGATCGTTTTGTTTTGTCCAAAGACAGTTAACTGGCCTTGATCCATCGGAAGAGTCAGGCACACGCATCAATAATCCCTACACATTCTCTAGTAAACAGAGACAGCTGCACCCGAAAGATTGAAGAGTCCTCAGTCGAATGAACACTCGGGGGCTAATGACATGGGTATGCCCTACGGGTACCCGATGTTAGTATACCTGGTCCAGCCTGACGGAAGGCCCACTCGACGACCTGCCAGGGTCCATGACGCCCATGACGTTTCGACTGCTATGAAGCCCATATGGACACGGACTCCCAAGCGCACAAGACAAAGAAAGATCAAGACTAGAGTTTGAATACAAATTGTAACCTAATCGTATTGGCACCCGAGACCTAGCCTCCCCATATATAAAGTCTAGGAGGGTCCAACGAGGAGGAGAGCCCCCAATAGATAGATCTACGATCTCCACCTCCACAATAGATCTACAGATCTAGGCTTGACTCATACTTTCGCATACGCACCTCCACGCCAGATTGCATCTGCGCACCCCTGTAATCACCGGTTCCGCCGTAATCAAGAGCAGACAAGCAGGAGTAGGGTTTTCCCTCTGGGGGCCTGAACCTGGGTAAACCTCGTGTCCCCGTGTTGCTTGTTTGGTTGGTTAGGTTGGATTTTATCGTTGAAGTTTTAAAAATTGGAAAATATTACAATATATAACATGGGGTAGTACGCTTGAATTGTGAACCTTCAAGAAGTTAAACAAAAACCATGGAAATTTTTGATTTTTTACAAAACAGAAAACAATATTCAAATATCTCTAATTATTTTTGCACATGACATAACTAAATTCGTTAAAATAATTAGTTTTCAGGTTATAAATTCCTAGCATTTCCTACATCTATATGTTATCTCAAGAGAGCTAGCAATTATCTTCTCTGAAAAAGGAGAAAAAATCCGATACTATTTCTGACCTCTCTAGATCTTCAAGCCTCCACGGGAGTTCATGGCATATCCTGGCAAATTATTTGGACGAAGCATTGTAAAAGTATCTGCAGATGTTTTTTACCTAGGGATCGACTTATCGCCGCGACTAACAAGACAGTTAGAAAGGTTTTTGTCATGGAACACTCCGGCCGACACATAATGGCACCGTGATAGATGAATGGCAAGACGAACACACTATAATGTGGCGGTAGAGGGAGGTGCATATATTAGTGCCACATGGATTGTAAACAACATTTACTATGGGTCACGCTTTCCAAATGTCGCGGTGTGATCCACCACTAGCGAGCCATTTGATCGAGACTATTACACACACTCACTAGTACACACATACCCATATTCCAATCCACTCTCTCCACTAACCTCGATCTCTTGCGGCCGATGACCAATTATGGGGCGGGTGGCGGTGACGTCCGTGACATGTAAATGGGACGTGGCCTAGGTCTACATGTGGTCAAGGTATCGTAGATGGGTATGACGCGTGCTGTTGTTGGTGCCGTCTCCCTGACTGCATTTTTGTTGGCGGTGAATCGTGTCCTCTGCATAGCATCGACCATCTTCTAGAATTATATTTTTCTTTACGGTGAAATAGCAAGATGATTTTCGTTAAATGAGTAGGGGATGTTTCATACAAAGGCTAGAAAATTTCTAGCAGGAAATTAAACAACGAAGATATGAGGAGAAACACACACTGTAGATCCAACTATATATACAAACCGAGATAATCAATTAAAATCTAGACATGTACCTGATGATGCTCTGGACGGCCATTAGTCATTATTCCTCTATGATTCATCGAAAATAAGTATCAGTCGTGCTATTTACATGTTGAAAATGTGAACATTGTCTTCCAAAATTTGGATGATAAGTAGCTGATCAAATACAAGACCTTGCCATCTTTGCAATCGAGCTCGGTGTGCTGGCTACAGAGGATCCAGCTAGATCAATAACTCCATGATGTACGACGCGACCAAGTACAGTCCATGCGATTCAAGGCGTCTTGGCTAGTCATCCTTACCGAGGGTGCTTTGTGGAGAAACCTTCTAGCGAGACATGCGACATGTTGGTCAGATAATTTGGTCAAACCCGTTGCAACTTGTCAAAACCCTGTGATCATCTTACGGGCAAGAAGGCTTTCTTCACAGGAAGCACCAGCGCTTCAGCAGGTAGGACTTCCCTTATCCACTTGCAGATCCCGACACCTTCTATTCCCACTAACTATTCATATGGACATACTTAAAAAAAATCTGTTCACATCGGTACACCCAAAGGTACTATGCTTATCAAGCACTAACATTCCCAAATATTTTTATCTACTTCAAAAACTATTTTCTTTTATCGCCAATTACATTTTTCTTTGGTTGCTGAGTGATACCAAGTGTCTTCATTTGGCTCGTGGATGATAGTTATTTTCTTGTAGAGTTTGTGGTACAGAGGCTCAAGCATAGGTTTGTATATATAGACAATGCTCAAGCTATGCTTTAAAAAATTAAGAGATTGAATGTTGGTTTAATGGGATAGGTCATTTCACATTACTTGCACACTTCTTCTTGAGGAGGTACGTGGGATAAGTTATTTCACTTTTTTTGCGGGTAAGTTATTTCACATTAGTTGGACACTTCTACTCAAGATATATAGAGATTTATTCAGAAAAAGATTGTTAAACCTTAAAATATTGCACTTAGTGACTTGAACAATAACCAACGAAACCAGTCATACAAAACACTTATTTTGTAATATCGTTTATCCCAAAGCGGTTATATAACTTGTTTGGTATTTTGAGATCCTCAAAATCCAGAACCACCTTCCAGTCCTTAACCCAGTTATATAGGGTGGCACTCAATCATTGATGTTACAAGAATAATACCCAAGGATGATGCATATTGGGAATATAAAATAATTCAATAAAAACATGGTTTTACAAAAATATAGAAATGGAGAATCTAATTACCTCATTATTTTCATACACGTTATAAATAGTTACATAATGTATCATTGCGACTATTTTGATAAACAGGCTTCGCCCATTTTTTATTACTAATAAAAATATCAAACTATAGATTCCGATCATAACTTCTTCTCTCTAACGCAGACACAGTCTAACAAGAAACGGAGTAAACAACGATCATTCCTAAATCTGAGAGCAAAACGAAAACCTTGACAATAAATGCGTAAATTTGTCGTGGCTTGACATAGTTCTTCTCCATGTGGTCTCAGCATGATGCGGGTTGCTGATGGTGGCGGCTCCATAACCACATTCTCGTTGGAGTTGAATCATGTGCTCTACACTCAAGCATGCATGAGCTACTCTAAAATTAGTTTTTTGTAAGGAGAAAACATGGCTAATTTTCGTTGAGTGAGTAGGAGAGATGTCATACAAAGTCCAATGAAGAGAAACGAACACATCACGAAGACCCAACTATGCACATGCATTCGAATTGAATTTAGAGCAGAGAGCGATACATCTAGTCATGTTCCATGTGATGCTCTACACCGCCATTAGTCCAACTTCTTGCTTGCACTTGGCTTCCTCTATGATTCGCCCAAAAAACGGTACGGTATCTGACAAGCATTGCCACTACACTACATCACTGTAGAGGTTTAGGGACACATTAAAGTTAAAAGTGTCCTTATTTAATTATTAGGACACTATAAGAATTTCAAGTTTACCTGTGTCTCTAAAAGTATTAAGGACACTTTTTAAGTGTCCTAATAGTTTACCCTGGAGAGACATTTGTATAAGTACCACCAAATACATATGAGGGCACATGTTAAAAGTGCCCTAATAAGCTATTAGTGTACTTTAGATTTGACATTGTTGGCGAAGGCCAATAATTCTGGCCTGGACACAAGGGCAACCGCCAAAGACCATGGTGTTTGGTCATGGCAGCGCTACACTATTTGAGTCAATGTCTGGCGTTTGTTGTTCGGCCTCATTGTCGGGATGTTTAGCATTTCAGACATGGATAAGTTATTTGGAAGAGGTCATTCTTTTTGCAAAATAAGTTAGATCGACTTTACCTGGCTAAAATAGTAGAAATGGGTGTACAACGCTCTCAATTCTCATAGACTTGAAGTTAAGCATGGTTACTTCCTGCTTGGTTAACCATGTATGGAGTCCACTAGTGGAGAGGACTTCTAAGCGAAGGTGGAGTGGAGAGGACTTCTAGGCGAAGGTGGTATGTCTTCTAGTCATGGTAGTAAGAGTCCTTTTGTGGAGATGATTTCTAGCGGAATATGTCTCGCGATCAAAACTCTGAGGTTCGTTTGAGGACTTGGCATTATTGGTTTAGAAGGTAGGCCACCTGCACTCACATACAGACTTCAGTGATTTCTTATTGACTTGTTCCCCGATGCCTCTCATTTTCAAGTTATATAGTTCAAGTTGATGACCTAGGGGTTATGCACAAGACTTATACACCAGAACGAAGGGAGTAACCATTCCATACTACCTACCATACTATGTTTTCCGAAGCCAGTTCTTCTTACTATCTCCGCTGATACCTATCAACGCCCGTTGCGTTAAATCATGTATGTACTCTTGCAGTCAACCCTAGCCATGTGAATGGTCATCATCGTGTCTTCTGCTAGCAGTCAACGTCATCGGTGCGGCTCCTCACTTCGCTTCCCTAACGATGTGTGCATCCTCTCGGAACCCGCATCCTCACGACATAGGATGCATGTATATATGTGTGTTAGATATATTTTACAGCGTATGGGCCGGACCTGTGTGTCAGATATTTTGTACTTGTGACCAGACCCATGCAATGCAATAGAATGATTTGCATCATGTATTTTCTTATGATCTATTTTTGCACAATTTTATGTGCTTCTTATGTGGTAGAAGTTCATTGGTTAGACTAGATCAACGTTAAATCTTGACCTTACTACTTTTGTATAATAGGGATATTATTTTGGTGACACTACATATAGACAAAGACTAAACTAAGAGATAAGATGGATGAGGTGGTCCGTTTGCTAGCATTTTCTTAGAAAGAATCCCTAGTCCCAGAGGTGACATTTGCTTGCATGGTACCGAGTAGTAGAGAAAGTTGGCTTGCTTCTCCACTCATTGCAGTGGAGTCGACTTCGTCCTCCTTGCAGAAACACTTAAGAATAAGTCCACAATTCATTTAAATTTGCATTTTAGTTTACCTTTTATGTGTATATATTCTCACATGATAGATGATTTGTGTATTTATCAACTCTTGTGTTTAGGATGTCAACAACAACAATGGTGGCTGTGAGGTACCAGGAAGGAGTTCATGCTAAATTGAAAGGATCAAGTGTCTCTATTTCGTTGAGTCATTGTCATGTGGATTTTAATTATATGTCTCTCTATTCTTGATGTAGCACCATAGGATCAGGTGATGGCTGAAGTGTTTCCCCTTTTAAATGCATGATCCTTTCATGCTAATGAAAGAGGAAAGTATCTAAGCTTAAGACACGTAATTTAGCTATACACTTGAATCATATCACTGATTTACTTTCTTATTTCTATGTAAATAGTTGAGACAGGGTGCATTATGGGCTATATCTTCTCTAAGATGTCCTCCAATTCTCCAACACAAAGGTTCAAGACTAAGTTCAACAAGGGATACTTGAAGTATCATACTTCCATAGTCTTTGGATGACAGTGATGGTATTTTCCTTGCGGAACCTATCATGAAGATAAAGAGTAACCAAGAAAAAATAAATTCTTCTGTTAGTGTACTGGAAATCAGCTTATTAACGACCATGAATTATGAATGCTTCGTTGTTATTAGTAGGATCAACTAATTCCACATCTAAACTAGCCCACGAGACCTCTCTTACGACAGTGGGTCATGGCCATCATTAGTTTTATTTAGCTAGTGGTAGTTGTTGATGGATGCTTTGCTATTTTTGGAGAGCAGGTAACTAATTTAAATTAACTTGTGAGGAAAGGAATAAACTCACATGATAAAATAAGAATCGTTTCGGATCTTGCAAAGATGCAAACGATTCCAACGGAATAAAATTGTGTGTGAAGCCTCCAACGTTTAAAGTAGCTCACCCTTGTGTGATATTCGGCATGTCGCGCACGGTTTATTTAACCATGTACGATGTGAGAGCACATCGCTCATCCATGCATAGTGACGGTTCGGAAAACCGTGTGTGACAGACCATTTCATTCATATGTGAAGGTCTGTTTTAAACAACCGAGCCAAAGTTGAATGATGTGACACATCCTCCTATCCTCAACTATGGAGGGCTATAGTGTCCATTGAGGGCTTCATTGTTTTATGTTTCGTCTATACGGGTTTGAATTCATAGCTAGTACACCCGATGGTCCTTAATGTAAAATGGACTTTGGATCTCCCCCTTGTACTCGAATTTTGAATTAATTCAGGGAGTTAGGCAAAATAAATTGCTCTGCCCTCAAGCATGCACCAGCTATCGTACAACCTTTTTTTCATGAGGGAAAAACAGGCAGGATGATTTTCGCTAATGAGTAGGACATGTAGAAAAATTAAGACAAAAAGAAACATCGTACGCAAGACAGATTTATATGAGTGACACATCTAGTCATGTTCCTGATAGGGTTCTACACTGTTGTAGTATTAGTCAGCTTCTTGCCGGCCCTTTGCTTCCACCTTCCACTATCTGTATCAGTCATGCTCTTTTCCTTGTTGATCACGAGCATTGCGTCCTTCTTTCCACAGTATAGATATGGCCAATAAGCTGATGTCCTTCTAGACCTTGGCATCCTTGCAGACGAGGCTAATTCTAGCACCTAAGGAGGATGCGGCTAGAATAGCACCGCTACCTTGTATGACGGAATGAGCATCCAATCGGTGTGAAGGTGTGCAAGTACTACTTGGCTAGCCAGGATGTCTTTAAAGAGAAGCCTTCTAGCGGAATATAGGATATGTTCCCCGGACAACATGGGCAAACTTGCTTCAACCCCTCCTGCACGACAGAATGCACGTGTACAGATCCTTAGAGGGTGCTCGATGGCTTATCCCGGTGCCTTCTATTTCCACTTGCCAATACATTCTCTGGCTTACTATGCTTTCAGGCATTGATATTTCCTACAACCATTTACTTTATCGCAGTATTTTTCTCTTGCAATACTTTGATCGGATGTCATCCTTTTCCTCACTTGTGGATGATATTGATTTCGTTACACCGACATTGCTGAATGATTCCATTTGGCAGGTTTATGTGGTAGAGAGTCTCAACCATAGGTTTGTATATATATGGAGAACGTGTGGGCTAGCCTAGACCAAGTAGAGCAGGTTTGAATGTTTGTTTGGTGAGAGAGAAGTTACTTCACATTAGACATACGTAGTAACACGCATTTTGTGTTGTAATAGACCAAAGGAGCTATGAGGATTGAAAGGACCGGTGAAGGGAGTTTATGCTCTGTGATGTTTTAGAGAGCATAGAGACGTCAATTATTTACCATGATTAAGTTCGAGCACTTGAAGTTCAAACTGTATGACCATGTGTATGATATTTGTGTTCCTTGCGATTATCAAAACTATGCTACATCTTCTTGAGATATTTCCATGTTTTAGGCTTCATACATTCAATATTATGTTTGGCGTATTGGTTGTCGATTTGAGATTAGAAGTGTGACTGTGAGGATGTGGTGAATGCGCACAATGCATTCAGATGTACAAATCTGTCTTAGCAGGGATGGCAAAAAGACACTAGAATTCTCTTGTAGCAACTAAAAGGATACATAGTAACCAAGGAGCATAAGTGCCAATTGTGTGTAATTTGTGATCTAGCTAGGTTTAGTAGCAAGGGGATCTTGTAATTTCGTGCACTTATGTGCTGCTTCATTCATAGGGACATGTATGTTGGAACTCACAATGTATGATGTTGTTAACTTTCTTCATTATTAATTAATATACACTACTGAAAACCATTATTATGTTTTTTTCAAGAAGACGCAAAACGTTTGTGTGTCTTCATATATTCAGACAAGAAAACCATGTCTTAAGTCACATTACCATGTAAAATTAGGTGATATAAATATCTTGTCTAACCACCTCGTGGTTGTTTTTAGGTTCTTTTACAAAATAAAAATCTACTTCACTGGATCTTTTCAATAACTCAACAACTGCAAATTGACCCTCCTCCCTCCCCTTGCGCTGCCCCGGACCATCTATTAACCTTAGATGTGGAAGGTTAGTTTATGAAACAATATGTTGCACTTGAACTCTCTTAAATATACATCTGTCACTTCATACGTTGATAAGAATATAGCTATGTTGTGCAATTTTCAATTTTCTGGTTTAGAGAATTTAAGTCATGTGATACACATCTACCATTGATGGATTGTGTTTGTTTATTTTCTACAGCACGAAACATATAGAGTTAAAATGGATAAAATAGCAACCTTTATTCTATATTATATTTATTTACTGGACATTCTTTACGGGGATCTACACTAATCCTAGAAAGGAGAAATCCGGGCCGCTATCATGCACATACGGAATATTCAGAGTAATCCTTAGTAATAGCATTGAACACAACACAAACATCAAGTCGGACTACAATGAGAAACAATTGTTATAAAAATTGATCATGTATAAAAGCGAAATCTCCATGGACAAAAATATTACAGGTTGTAGCAAAAAATCACCCATACAAGATCATGCATCAATGCGTTATTCACATGCTTCACATAAAAACATAACCATAACCATGTCTAGGTTAGCTTCATTAGCAACAACTTTTTGTCTTGTTGACATGGTGGCATGCATCATCAGAGTAGCTTCAAACGCTAAACATAGACCGGTGATGAAACAACTTTGCTTCTTCAATTTGTTACTCAAGTAGGTCTCAAGCTCGTCTATGGTGGATGAATGAGATAGTGAATGCATATGCATGATCACAGACGATCACTCGGCTAGACCCCTTATATATATGCTCGGAGGTATATGGTTATATGTGTTGCATTCTAACTATGGTGGTGGTACAAATATCGGGTACAAATATCCTAACAACATAGAGGAGATCCTCTGATCTGGTTGGTTATAATCGTATCCTATAGAATCCTCGGCCTAATCTCGACATGGCTTGCACTCCAAGATGCTGGTTGAGCGAGTCTTGGCTGAATGTCCGAATCCTTGGGCCAAGGGGCCTCCTGCTGAGTGGCCCTCTATCCTTCCTGGTGGGTCTACGTAGGGACCATGGCCTCGTTAGTATCCCCGAGTCTTTTGTGAGCGTGCAGAAGCATCGTCCTTGTTACTCTAGCTTCGCCGAATAAATGTTTACGTGAGACGATATAGTCTAACTATATTGCTTATGTCGAGGATGGGACACAAACCGAAGGCTGCAAGGGACTCTTTGAATCCTCTCATGTCAATCTTCTTTTAGAGTTGAACTTGAATTGGACTAGCTCATGCATGATGAGTATTTTGAATGCAAGCTTATGTTATCTAAATTTCTTTAGGGGAGAGTTTCTTCCCCAAGCAATTTTGAGTCAACATGTGACCTAGCTGAATATGGCAAGCTCCAAGAGTTTGTCTCATGCCGTCTCTAGGAGAGGTAGAGCTCATCATATCAGTCATGTTTGTGCCAATTTGTGGCAGACTGCGTGTTCTGAGTGCTGAAAAGTTGTCCCACATGGTCTCTCTAAGGTAAGCAGAGGTTACTGAACAAGTCGTCTTTCCGTTAGTAAATGACAAACTACATTGTACCAAGCGCTAAGAGGTTTTCTTAAGCTGGCTCTTTAAGAAGGTCTGGGGTCACCAAACCCGTCATATTTGCATCAGGAAATGACAAACCAGGTTTTGTTGAATGCTAAGATCGATGTTGTGTTTTGCGGGCTCTCTGGGAGGGTAGAGGTCACCCAAGAATTGTTTTTGTTGAACTCAAAGGACTTCTAGATATAAACATAAGGAAGTATTTTTTAAAATGTAAAAATGCCTTTGGGGAATCTTAGTTTCGCATTCCAATTAACAATGTAATCTGATATACAAACAATACATGCACCAAGAAGCCCCGTAACATGGAAATTATTAGAGAAATATTCATAAAATACTATTTGCAAATGTAAATATATAACTTGCAACTAATGTTTGAGAAAATCATATGTTGATCTAGCAAAGGATGAGATGTCTTCTATAAAACTTACAAAATTTCACACTCGGCTCTAGTATATTAAAGAAAAGCCTGATTTAGTCTTGTTCACAAACTGGACCTCTTTTTTTCTGACAAGAACGCTCAGAGCAAAGAATACATGGTGCATATAAGTCCCCCTTCTAATTTAGTCATGAAGTAATCACAAAAAATATTGAAATGCATCTATTGCATACAAAATAACTACCAATTTGGCAAAGTATAATAAAGTTTACCTTCAAAATTTCACAAGTTTTTTTTTTGATAAAGGAATCATGAAATGTTGATGTTCACTAAACTTAACTATATTAAAAACAAACATGTCTAGTTCTTAATAGGTGTGGCACACTACCCTTAAAGAATGGGTGAAGAAACATTGTATGCGCATAAACACCTTATTCACCGGAGCGGGAGAAAGATATAGGTAGCTCTACGAATTCTGCATCTATGTGAGCACGATGGGTGGTACTGATATATGATTCACATTTTGCAAGGTTTATTAATGCTTCACCCAATTATTATTTCCTTGTATTCAGAAGATCTGTATTTAACATTGTTTCATAGCATCTTCTCGTGGAGACTACCTATGTCCTGGGCAGCGGATATGGAGCTCGGTGACGATTCGTTGGGGCACATCGGGACTCCCTAGCGTGTGCCAGCTGCGCCTAGCAAGTGGAGGAGGGACGCGGCGGATGGAATTCGGCAGCGTGCAATACCCGTACGGCGGTGGCAGGACATTTCTCTAGCTGCCACCCAACTGCCCTAGCATCAATCTCCTCCACCAAAGTAACAATCGATCTGGACTTTGCGTCCTTTGATCTGGCCACCCACAAGCTGGTCCATCGCCAGGCGCTTCCCGCAAGGGGAGGTGTTGTGGTCTAGCATGTAGTTTCCCATGTAGGCACGCTGAGGGCCTCCAGATGTGCAGGAGTGGTGGTAGAGTGATGATTTCACATGTATGGCATAAGATATGGCCTAGGACCTATGGCTCGGCGTATTATCTAGCTATTGGTTCGCGACTACACTAGTCTTTCTCCTAGTACGGCCGCGGCTTGGCAAATATACCGGCCTCGAGCGTGGTGCCACAAAACTATTAGTCATACCACACCTTGAAGCTCGACCCTTTACTGGTGCCTTTGGGCATGTCAACCGCGACTACATCACAACCATGATTACCATGGTGCTGGCAGAGGTGAGATATGTCAACACGGTTGCTCTCTAAAGGCTAAAGGATCTCAAAGTCTCATATCGAATTTGAGACCTCTAAGTGACAACGAAGGATAAAACGAAGGATAATGATGACACACTGGTCTTTGCAATGGAGGAGGTGAAGTCGATGCTTCAAAACATATTGGTGACTATGGTTTTACTAGCATGGCGGTGTCCATGTCAAAACCATGTGCATGATGATCGTGAGTCCGATGATTGGTGATTTGTAGCAGTGTTATCAGCAACTGGGGATAGCAAGACTTGGTGATTGGGTACCAAGTATCCATTTTTGGGGTGTATATCCCATGTATGACCTTTACTGGTATAGTGGCAGACTTTAGTCCTTCTTTGTTGATGACATTTGTCTAGATTGATCGAAATCTCCCTAGTGTGAAAACCCATGATCCGACTTTGTTAGTTAGATCGAGCGATGATGGAACTTGTGCAATGTTACCTTCTTGTAGGTGTGGCTTTTGGAGAAGCAGTTGTCTGAATGTTGTCAATGGTGGTGGTTGTTCTATACTGTTGTGAGTCAGTTGTCTGAATGTTGTCAATGGTGGTGGTTGTTCTATACTGTTGTGAGTCACTAGTTACTTCAGCGGGTTTTTTTCTTTTTCTTTTATTTTTTCTCTTTTTGGTTGTGTGCATCCATGATGTCTAGTCTCACATTACATTTTTGTAGAGGTTGAGTGTAATTGGTATCTACTTGATATTAATATATTCCCATATCGAGAAAAGTAAATCTTACCAAAAAATGAAGTAATCCAAGTATGCACGAAGTATGATGAACTATGAGGAGGATCATAATTATAACCATTTAAGGGAGTGGTTAATGGTTCCCTTAGTTACCACTTACAAATTGCAAAAAAAAAGTAAGATACAACCTCGCACCATGACTTATTAGAAGATAAATAAGAGTCTTAAGTAGTGGTAGAACGAAGAGGCAGTAGAAAAAACCGGTTGTTTACCCACCAAATCATCAAGGTGTTGCCAGTTCACTCGCACTTGCTTTTTAAAACCTTAGATGAAGTTATGGCTACTATATATGTGCAACATAAAGCAAACACTTTAACTATAAGGCTTCATCCTTGCCATAACTAACATGGAAATATCTAATTAGCCTAAGTACTAGTAGAACAAAGGATGTGCAGACTACAAGATTTTTATAACATTTAGCCCTCATGTCACAAAGTCAAGTGAGACAAATCTTCTGGTGAGTGATGAAGTACTCTATCATTAGTGAGAGATTGAACATTTAACCATCAATGTGCAAGTCCAAGACTGGTCTCCCAAACCCTTCAGAATCCTCCGATTTAGACGTCTCAACACAAACCATTGTCCTCATGTGGATCTACCTATCATCCAGCAATACCACAAACATGACAACACATTCCTATATGGCTACCCTCATGTGTGAATTTTCTACCAAGATGATGATAAATCAACCGGGTGAGGATCGTCCTCCTGCGAATTAATGGTATTGTCGTCTTATTAAGGATATTATAACTAAGACATCTAAGAGCTCTCTCATGACTAGACACTTTTTAGATATCTTATCACGCTCACAAGATAATTTTAACTATGCGATATTATATGCATACACTCTGCATCAGATGATCACCAGGGAAGTAATAATATTGTTTCCTTGATCTCTACCATTCCAAGTACAAACGGTAAATACTCCATCTCGCAAGATTTGTATTTCCAAACTCTTCCTATATTTATAAAATTGTTCTAGGAGGATGGGTGTTGTGAGAATAATGGTGATGCTGAGGTTTAAAACCATGTGAAGTAAAAATTAGCCACCTTGGTTTTAGAGTTCATGATGCGCATAATATATATAAAGGTATAAGTGAGAACACATGTGGAGTTCTCAATTATGATAGTTAGAAGGTCAAGGCATTTATTTTAAATGAAGTTCATTACTGCTTGGAACTGACACACATCTATTTTCCTAGTATATCCTTTAACATGGTTTGAATTAAAGAAATATTTTCCTACAAAGAAGATTGAAAACAGAAGGTAGTTTTTCCATATTTATGATTGCATATTGACTTCCACTTTTAGATGGAAATTGTAAGCTACACTAGATGTGTCGGTTTTGTTCTCCTGATACTTGATTTGCATAGGGCTTTATATATCGATTTTGTACTGAAAACCATCTATAGGCATCGTTAACTTCAACTTGGACATGACATTGGGCATAGTACTCCAACATTTATTGGACATAGTACTGCCGAACCCATGAGCATAGTTAGTGGAAAACCATACACTCGCAATGTATGTGTAAATAATAGTCATTTACCTTGTCAAATGCATTTCCAAAAGCAGTTTTAAGGATTAACACATTTGATTTCCCCAGTGAAGAAACTCGTCTAATATTTATGTAAGATAACCTCCTCCTCCTCCTCCTCGATGCTTTGGACATGCATAAACGACATATGTGTGTGTTGAATAACCTCCTGCTATGACCATTATATAAGTTTTGTTGTTTGTACTTGGGACTAATGGTATGGTTCATAAATAAATAAATATGTGTAGCTTGTCTGATTACAAAGTGTAAGTCATGCGATGCATATTGGTCATGGATGACTGAAAATGAAGGCTCTTGCACAAACCGTGAGCTTTGAACAAAAAACGGAAGCAAGGGAGCTCATTCAAACTGTGTATGTTAGAAAATCATCACCCTGGCCGGCAAAAATATACCATCAAGCTGAGAAATCTATCTCCATGAATCAACGGGACCTTCTCGAAGCCTCATAAATTTCACGAAGTATTACAATGATAGTGATTGTTTGGGAGAATCTATGCAAACAGGACACCGTGACAATCACCACGCGGGAGTTCATGATCTGCTACGATGCTGAATGATTTGCTGGTGCTACAGAAGGGTGTTGTCTAAGAAGGCAAGATATCAGGTTGCTGGCTGATTATCATGGAAGCACTCCTCGGAAGCATAATCCAGTTGAAAAAGAAGGAGTGACAGCACGATTCTTTTCCTCGATGTCTACCATTCCTAGTAGAGATGATCCCCATCTCCAGGTATATTTGCAGGTTCTTCGTAGAATAACATTATAAGCTTGTGTTAAGAAGGTTTGGGTCTCATGGAGAGAGATCATGAGTTTGAGACCGGACTAGAACTTATTATATTGATTGAGTGGGGTCTGGGGTGCATGTGGAGCTTATATGTCATAATATGGGTTGCCAGCAGAGGCTAGTGAGGCATTTACTACTCTTTGGTATTTTAACGGTACATAGAAGTATAACTCAAATATATCTATGAGACTATTACGAACAACTTCCAATGGATGAGTGTGGGCGCCTCTGTTTTGTGTCCTTTTAGATTGACTAGGAAACATGTCCCCGCGTTGCATCGGTTAAAAAATATTCTATGTCACCAAGACACACAAAGTATATTTTTATTGGAATCACTGCGGTGTGTCGTAGAAACCAGCTAAATTTAGCTGCACCGCACAAAATATGAACAATGTTAAAATAGGAAAGGTTTTCATACAAGATTCTCTCATACTGTCATGTGTCGATCGTCTTGGCATACCCGTAGCATTAATTTTTATTGAATATATTTTATAGCACAAAAATTGCACTACTAGAAATAGGTTTTTTCATGATGAGATAAAGCGCTCTTGATGAGGACCCAGCTAGCTACAGTCAATACTTAGGGTGCCTTTCTTTTCGTAGCCCGTCTCTCCAACTATGATGTGCACCTGGTACTCCTCCATAGCCTTGAGCATACCTGATGCTCCTCAATAGCTTTGAGCAGATCATCCTTGAGCTTGTACACATGCAGGTTATCGTCTTGGAGCTCCCTCTGTAGTGTGACCTCCATATCGATACATTAGGATTTATTATTTCAAACAATATCACTTAATTTCCTAAACAAACAATTTGATATCCATGCATGAATTGTAGTGGGAAGCATATTCTCTATTTTTCAAAATTGTGCATAATTTTCAATCAGATTCAAATCTTGCCAAATGTACTTGCATGCCAGGCCAAAAATTCACCATGATAGAAGATGCAAACACATAATAACATGAGAGTTGGTGTACCTATGTATATAAAAGGTAACAAGCTAAACAACTTGGTTAGGTCATCGTGTAGCTCAAGAGGACAATAACTTGTCGCGTCGCTCCCTAGGACGGCGCCGGGGGCAACCTTGGCACGCCACCACAGGCCCTCCTCCGCCAGCCTCTCATGCCGCCACTGCCCGGACGATCTCACCGCGGCGGCAGAAGTCCCAACCGCCGAAGGAGGCCTAGGGGTGGTGGATGCTGGAGATCGTCGCTAGAACTATTGGGGTGGGGAAGATTGGCGCTTTGACATGCAGCGGCCAGGGCGGTCCCCCTGGTCAGGGTGGTGGCAGAGGCTCTCTACCGGCGGAGCCATGGCCGCCGGCGGAGGCGGGGCTGGGCCTGGTGGTCGTGGATGAAACCCTAGATATTTATTTGGGTGTCTCTCGTGTCGCCCCCAATTCCTCTTCCCTGGATGGTTGGGCCAGATTCGGTGGAGGGTCGATCCTGCTCTGCCACTGCCTTTCTCGATGCTGGCCTAGCCCGCGGGCTGCTGCAAGGGATCTTGCAGGTTTCCGGCGGGTGGTGTGGGGGCTACCGGCTTGGATTGAATAAAGGTGGTGGTCCTCGGATCCCTCTCACACCAAGACGAAGATCTACTTGATGTGTTTCTTCATTTATCTGGCCAAAGTGTCTCGTTCTGGAAGGCTTCGGCAGCAAACTCCCATGGGCGCATCTTGCCTGGAGCTTGCTGGATCGGAAGGAATTCGGTCATGTGCAACTGTGTTTTTTTCTAGTCGTCTACTACCTGTTACCATCATGTGTCATGTATTCGACGATTCATGGTGAAGTCAGATGTGGAGAATGTCATGAAAACAGGAACATGAGGGCTACCTATGGTGGATTGAGTCTTTGTGCTGATGATGATCTAGATTAGTGATCTTTGACTTGCAGCAGCGTCTGTTAGAGGGGGCGACAAAACTGGACAGATTCACAGTCTTCCCTTTCAGGGTAAAAACCCAAGTTCTGGCTTTCATTAATTGTGCTTAGCAATGGTCGTACAGAAGGCATTGTTTTACGAGCGAGGACTTTCTCCAGAGTGAAAACTTAAGATCTTTGATCGGGCGATGTTAGCACTTGTGCATTGTTTTCTTCTTAGAGACATGCTTTTGGGGCGGTTGGATTTCTGGTGGTGTTAGTGTCACTGCTGCTAAGGATCTGATCGTTGTAGCAGGACATTTCTTTTTTTGTAATTCTTCTTATTTTTTTGGTTGTGTGCATCCGTAATGTTAATAGGGTATGCGTTGTTGTAGAGGGTGGGTGTAATTGGTATCTTCGTGATATTAATATATTCTTATTTCTAAAAAAAGTTAAAACGGCACAACAAAAACTTTACTACCACCACCACCTATCATGTTTCTCTTTGATGCACACATCACTACAGGTCTACACATATATTACAGTCAATGGAACCATAGTTAAAAAAATACTACTCTCAAATATAAATTGAAAGCTTATATCATAGAAAGAATAGTTAAAAATGATATGCACAATGTTGCATTGGAACAATATACAAGTTTGAGATATGGAGTAAGTAGTTTCTCTAGAATAATAGCTTATCTTGGTCCAATGAAATTGTATCAACAATACGCCCATAAAAATGAAGAGAAATAAACACAAATGTTTAGTGGAAAGGAAATATCACCATATTATATCATCCTTTCTCAAGATAAAAGTAAACGAAGCGATGGAAAGAAACTTCAAAACTTAGGGGAATAAGTGATATGGTGCCAATATCTTACCCCTGTAGCAAGCCAACTACCTAACAAATAGCATCTATTTGGTATTTTTGCACCAAAATAGAGCCAATAATATACATGTTTGGTTCGCAAGAGCATGAATTGTTTCCACAAAATCAACCACTTTGTCCCACTTTCAGGCCCTCCAAACAAAAACAGATCCATTGCTTATCCTGAAACCAAGTACAACTCCTTGTGGGAGTTGTTATCCATCTGAATTTTACTTTGATATAGATAAGTCAATCTAGTAACAAAAACTAAAAGAAGATATCCATAATCATGTTATTCAACAATCAATTATTTAAACATTCCAGACAAATCAACCAATATATATGTCAGCCTCCTAAAAGAATCAGAGTGTTGCAGGTAACTTGGATCAGCCAAAGAGGCTCCAGTAGAAGACTATGTCAGCGATTGATATAGAGAATCAGTGCAAACCGGACACCATGAGGATCACCACAAGGGAGTTCATGATCTGCTATGATGCCGAATGATTTTCTGGTGCTATTGTAGGTTGCGGTTGTAGCAGGCAAGATATTATGTTCTTGGCTGATAATCAGGGAAGCACTTCCGCGAAGCGTCGCATCAGTTGAAAAAGAAGGTGTGATAGCACGATACTTTTCCTCGATGCCTACCATTCCTAGTAAATGGTCCCCTTCTCCAAGTATTCTTGTAGGTTCTTCATGAAGTAACATTATAAGCTTGTGTTAAGAAGGTTGGGTCGCATAGACGACAGAGATCACAAATTTGAGACCGGATAATAACTTATTATATTCACCAAGTGGGGCGCATGAAGAAAGCTGATGTCATAATATTTTGTCACGAGCAGAGATTGGTGAGGCATATACTTCTCTTTGATGTTTAACGGTACATAGAAGTAGAACAGAAATATATCTATGAGACAATTAGGCAGAACAACTCTAGTAGATGTGTGTCAGGGCCTCTGTGTTGCGTCCTTTTAGATCCATTGTCGTCCCCTTGTTGACCATCTTTGGCATTGGTTATACGTAGATAGCCAAATTGTGTTTTGTGTCCAACAGGTGAGGATTTAACGACGCGGTATTATGAATTATGTTTTCTTCTTAACAATAAGTAACCTTCAACTTGTATTAGGTCTCTAAAATAAAATGTGAAACTCTATGAATGCTTCTTGGCTTTTAATGTTTAGTGGACAAGTTTTATTATGAATTTTTTCTTGGATTAACCTATTAATTCTTGCTTCTCGGCTTTTGATATTTACTTGCTTTATGTGACCATAGGTAAATATCTCCAAAACATGGAAAATAACATGAAAGTATGAACATGATTTTTTCTTGGACTAACCTATTAAGATTCCATAACGAAGAACGTAGGAAGGCAAGGCCCACACACCTACCGAGATGGGATTGTGCACCCGAGCTCTCATGCGAAAGGGGCGCACAAATAGGCCATTGAAGGAAACCCGGTTCTCGACGTATGCATTATCTACCCCTTTAATTTGTGTGTAATGGAAATATAAGCAATATCAATATAGAGAGAAAATGAGAAGAAAAAAGTTGCAGACCTGCCAGAATGTTCATCCACCATGTTCAAAGATTAGATCCATTGTACAACATGTCTTCTACTCACTCCATGATTTCTGAGTAGTCCATCAGCAGTTAGGGGGTATGCATGTGTAGCTATGTAGACTTGGTCTCTTTTGTGTACTCCATGAGCTAGCAGCGCGATTGCAATCTTTGTTTTGTAATAGATCATGTGAGCTACCCAACATGATTATGGCCACCTTAATAGAATTAGTATCAACCTAACAACTATTTATTAGATTGGATTTTATCATGATAGATTACCTCTAATTTTGTCTGAATCCTTGTATCGTGAGTCTATAGTCCTGACCAGGTTAAGATGCATTAAAACTACAAGGTAAGGTGCATAGTGGAGTTTGGAGGATATGGTGTTGATGTAGTTAGCAAGGTGTTTTAAAACTAGTCGTTATCAACATGTTGTTGATATGGTTAGCAAGCTTCTTAGTAACTATTTAAGAACATGGTGATAATGTAGTTACCAAGGTGTTTAATATCTAGTCATCAACATCATGGTGCTGATGTAGCTACCAATGTGTTCAATATGAAATTATCGACGTGTTGTTGATGCAGTTATCTAAGTGTTAAGCTAATTTTTATCACCACGATGATGATATAAGTATAAGGGCATTGACTAAAAAGTCACCGGTACACCCAATCTAAGTAAGTTTTTTAAGCCGGAAAAAAGTGTGAACCACGGGACAACTCATAGATTACTTGCCGAATAACTTGTGAGGTTAAAAAGTTCTCCTAAACATTTCAAATGAAATTAATTTTAGGGTTGGTAACTTCTTATGTCTACCATTGATTTTTCAATAAAAAGTACTCCTTATTGAAATTAATTTTAGGGTTGGTAACTCCTATTGATACCACGAAGATATTAATATCGTGAAGATATCAATTACATGGATACCATGATGTGGTTAGCAAGATGCTCAGTAACTATTTAAGAACATGGTGATAATGTAGTTACCAAGGTGTTTAATATCTAGTCAGCAGCATCATGGTGCTGATATAGCTACCAATGTGTTCAATATGTAATTATCGACGTGTTATTGATGCATTTATGTAAGTGTTAAGCAAATATTTATCACCGTGATGATGATATAGTTATAAGGGCATTGACTAAAAAGTCACCGGTACACCCAATCTAAGTAAGTTTTTGAAGTCGGAAACAAAGTGTGAACCACGGGACAACTCGTAGATTACTTGACAAATAACTTGTGAGGTTAAAAAGGTCGCCTAAACATTTCAAATGAAATTAATTTTAGGGTTGGTAACTTCTTATGTCTACCATTGATTTTTCAATAAGTACTCCATATTGAAATTAATTTTAGGGTTGGTAACTCCTTATTGATATCGAAGAAGATACCAATTACATGGAGTATATATAATATTGCAAAGATACCAATTACATGACTACCGTTGATAACTCTAGTAAAAAATGTAGATAACTTTTGGCCTTTTTTTAACAAAACGTGTTAATATGGGATATAGTTCCGAAGATATCGTAGTGAAAACAGATCCTACTATTAGCGTTGTTGTTTGGGAGATAAAACGTTTTAATATTTGAAAGATTTGATCTCAGCAATTCTGTCTTGTATTGCATGTAGTATCTACGATCACTCAGGGACCTGTTTTCGTCCAGATTTCGGCGTGTTTTGGTTCGGCCTACCCAGGCCGTACCCAGGATCCCGGGTACGCCTTGGGAACGCCGGACTCAGCGAAAACTGGCGTGGACCAGCTCTGTCGGTGAGAGAAGGCACCACTCCCGCCAATTCGCCGAGCTCCCCGCCCTTTTCTTCCCTCCTCCCGCCTTTCTTCTCCATCCCCCCCCCCCCCGAAGCTCCACCGATCACCGCGCCCGACATGCCGCCCAACAGTTTCGTCCAATCCAGATCGATCCTCGGCGAGGGTCTGGCGGAGAAGGCGAGGAAGCCGAGAGCGCCGCCGACCAAGCCGGAGGGCATGTCCTCGGCCGAGTGGGAGAAGAGGGAGCACGCAAGGCAGATCTCGTCGACCGAGCGGAAGGACAGGAAGGAGAGGGCGAAGCTCCGGCAGCAGCAAGTGGAGGAGGAGAAGGCGATGGTGAAGGCGGCGGCGGAAGAACAAGCGATGGTGAAGGCGAAGCAGGCAGCGGCGACGCGTTCGCCGTTGATGGCCGCGCCATACCCACCACACTGGGGAAGCTAGGCTAGCGTCGGCTCTCCCGCCGGCTTCTCGCCGATCTCTCCGGCCAGCTTGCAGGAGAGCCATGCGGCTGCTCGGCAGAGGTACTCCTCGTCGCCGGAGTTCGACGGCGGCTTCAACCCGAACGTGCTCTTCCCCTGCCCGGCGCCGCGCCCTCCTTCGTCCTTCGACATCACCTACTCCGCCTCTCCGGCGTACGCAAGCCCCGCTCTGCGCCGCGGACCGCTGCCCTTCGGCGGAAGCTCAGCGCCCTTCGGCGAGGTCGACGCGCGCAACCTATTCGGCGGAATGCCGGGCGCCCTTCCGGCCGGCATGACGGCCGAGGCCTACATGGAGGACCTGATCGCAATAGGATCGGCGATGAACCACCCCTCCTTCTTCACGAAAGAGCAGACTCGGGCCGATGCTGAGCACGGCATCGAGTCCCAGGACCTCGCCGACGTCGATGCTGAGGAGATCCAGGCCGAGCAGACGCAGCCAGAGGACGCCGAGACTGAGGCGAAAGGCAAGAAGGGGAAGAAGCCGGGAACTTCGGCGGATGCTTGGCTCAAATGGACCATGGCCGAGGACAGCTGCCTCGCCGAAGCATGGAAGACGGTGAGCATGGATCCGATAACGGGTGCGAACCAAAATTCCGACAATTATTGGCGGCGCGTGAAGGCAGCATTCGACGAGCGAAGCATGTGCGACCCAAAGTATCGCAAGATCCACATGGAGTGAGGGGAGAAGGCAATAACGAACCACTGGGCGATCATCCAAACTGTGTGCATCAAGTGGCACAACTGCGTGGAAGAAGTCGACCGCACACAAGCCAGTGGGGAGAACATGGACAACAAGGTACTCGCGAACACTATCTTTGTCGTGCACTCTCTTGACACACTCGTGAACATGGACAACTTGACACACTTCCATTTTGTAGCTGCATCGTGCACTTTCTCTGTTTCGAGAGGACATGAAGATGGAGTTCAAGTTCCATCATGTCTTCGAGAAAATCGAGCATTACGAGAAGTGGCGGGACACTAGGCTGAATCTCTCCAAGAGCAAAGACGGCGTCTACAACCCCGCGGCCCCGGCTGCTGCTCCCAGCGAAGGAAGACCTGAGCTCGGCCAGAAGAAGGCAAAGATGCTCAAGGCCGTCGGACCTCCCGCCGAGCGTCTCCAGGCTTCGATCGAGAAATATCTCGCCGACACGAGGGCGCAGGCCGAGAAGAGGGCTGAGAAGAGCGAGGAGCGCTGGAAGAAGCTGATGGAGACACAAGGGGAAAAGGTGGACCTCATCAAGGCCAACCTCGCCGAGAAGAAAGCCAGCCTCGCCGAGAAGAAGGCCAACTACGCCGCCAAGAAGCGCCACACGGACTTCACGTTCCTCATGGGCGGCGAGGACACATCGAAGATGAGCTCGCCGGTCAAGGCCTGGTACGTGGCGCAACGTCAGGCCATCCTGGAGGGCATAACCACGGCTTCCCCTTCCCCTTCACCGGCGAGATGGACGACAACGCCGCGTCGGCCACGCCGCAGGAGCCCATCCCCATCGACGACTGATCGTTGTTTCCCCTGTTATGTAATAAAAATATGTCACCGAACTTGTAGGCGCATCTGTCGAACACCTTGTGGCCGAGCACTCGCCGACGGGAACTATGCAGATTCAAATATATAGCCGTTTTGTGTCCGCCTGGGTAGCCGAGTGGGAAACTGGGCGTACCCAGGCCGAAAAATTGTGCCGTCTGGCCGGGAAAAGGTCCGGATTTCGGCCTGGGTTCGGCTAATGAGTGGAGATGCTCTGGGTATGGGATTGGGCCGATTTTCGGCGTTCGGACCAAAATTCGATGTCCGGACCGGCGTCCTGGGTAGGCGAGTGGAGATGCTCTAACCACAATATCACGTTCGGACCAAAGCGAAATTATAAATTAGGGGCATTAGCGATTAATGTTAAGTAATTCAGATGAATAAATCGCAGGGTGACTACCTTGCCATGTTGTAGCCTGGCATGAGATCCTGCCTCATCAACCAAGTCGATTGCTTTGTCTGGTTGGAAACGATCACTGCAAACCAAAAGGACAGTGTCAAACTGGACATCAGGACTCAGGAGAACATTGGAACGATCTAGTCTAGTACGTAGTACAAATAGATGGTAATAAGAAATATTTTTCTTGTCAGAACCATTTTTCACTGAAACCCGTTTGTATGATACACTAGCATTCTCTGAATTTACAAACCTGATGTATTGGTGCGAGAGTCGAGCGGCAGCGATCAGCGCTCCATCTGTATATCGGAGCTTGTGGTGGATCTCGTATCGCCCCCGTAGACCTTTGAGGATTCCTATGGTTTCCTCGACTGTGGGCTCTGCAACTTTCACAGGATGGAAACGCCTCTCCAGTGCAGGGTCTCTCTCAATATACTTCTTGTATTCATTGAATGTAGTGGCCCCGATGCACTGATAACAAAATATATGGTTAGCAACCTAGCAAATGATCAAGAAGGTCCAGAGCAAATGATTGGTTGTACCTGAATTTCACCTCTTGCCAGTGCTGGCTTCAAAATATTGGCAGCGTCCAGAGCACCTTCTGCTGCTCCTGCTCTTAGCAGCGTGTGAACTTCATCCAGGAACACTATTACCTGACCATTCTGTTTGATTTCTGCCATCAAATTCTTCAACCTTTTTTCAAACTCTCCACGGTAACGGGTACCAGCAACTATAAGTCCCAAATCAAGGGCGATAACCTGCCATGGAAAAAATGTTTTAGTCACAAGAAGAAATGTTGTTTTCAGGAACATCCCCAGTAGCGATGCGTAGAGCAAGGCCTTCGGCGATCACCGTTTTCCCAACACCAGGCTCTCCAATCAGGCAGGGGTTCTTTTTCTTCATTTTTCCCAAGATTCTTATGACATTCTTGATCTCCTTTTGCCTTCCGACAACAGGTTCTAACTTTCCCTGTAGAAAAATGGCATGTGTGTTGTCTTTCAACGTTCTCATTTGTGGTGAAAACTTGCAATGTGCAGTCAGTCTAATAATAGTACCTCCTTTGCTAATCTTGTAAGATTTGTCCCGTACACCTCAAGTATTGGCATCTTGGTTCCATTGCTTCCTGCACCAAAAGTTTTAACATCTGTGGATCCACAGATACAGCGGTAGATCTGGCATGCAAGAAAAGTTTGCGACAATCAAGTAGTATAAACTCACAGCTAAGCAAATACCATAAGACTCCAGATATAAATTACCTTATCCAACACATAGCTTACAGCAACTAGGACAATGGCGTGTACGATGAGACGCACTAAATTTCCATCTGTGTTCATGCCTGCAATAGATCGCATTTCCTCTTTTGTGATGGCGATTACATCCAACGCTTGCTCGGTGAGATCCTTAAGCATTGCTCTCTGGTGGCGAACCAGGTATTCCTTTTCCCCCTTGATGATGAAATCCTCAAAAATTGATCTGGTGATGATGGCAAGCCACGGTCAGGGGTAACCGGGAGAACGTGTACTGCTCGTAGAACATCGTGTGCCGGCATCTTAGTGTTGTCGCGTAGTGCCATCGAAACCACATTGAGAGGCCTTTTCCTGGTTCTGTGAGACACACGGTTGCTTATGCCACCGCCGACAGGTGATCCAAGAGAAAGTGGCCCAAGCAAGGTCGCTCCTGCCACCACTGCAAGCGCAGTTCCATAACCTGTAGATTTGTAGTAGATAATTAGAAAAGAACATATTTCAAATGTTTCCCCAGAAATAAAATCGAATACAGATCAGGCATCTAAATCGAACCTGAATTTCTTTCTATCCTTTTTTACCTAATAAAACTACAGAAAAATAGACCACAATAGTGTCGGTAGTATTTTTACTTAGATAAAAATTATTATTTTTTTACTAGACAATTGATTAGTTTGGCTTGAAATTTAAACACAGCACTCGGGAGACCATTCATGATTTTCTGGAATATAGTTTCAGATTATTTCTACGAATTCAAACACATATCAGCTGATTTGAGGAAGTGAAACAACTAAGAGGCCATCCAGCTGACTCGATCAAAACAGAAACTGAAAATATGACTAGAGTTACATAACAAGCATTTTCGTGCCGTGCAAACCTGCAATGTGTATCGCGGTTAGGGAAGGGCCCGAGACTTGTACCAGCTGTGGCTTCAGCAGAGGGCCCCAACATTGTAAAGCCATGATTGCGAGAACCTATTCGCAAACCCCTGTCAACGCAAGATAATTAGATCAACTAATCGCTAACCAACACACATGCGCTCTATGATGATGACATAAATGTTGCAAAGTGTTTCGTCAAAGATGACATGGGATTGAATTTAGTTTAAACAGTATATGGAGGATCATCGATAGTATAATTTGAAGGAACAAAAACCGGACTGTGCTAGTTATCCAACATTTGCGCTGTTTATACAGCATTTGGCAACATACTCTAGCTTGCTGACACACTTACTATTTTGATTCTTGAAACAGAGAGTTAGAAAAGATGCATAAAGCAAAATTAAAGGATGCAGTACTCAATCGAGTGAAGTATTAACCGATCGAGGAGACGAAGACCGATTCTTGACGAAATTGATCGGAATTGGGTTGAAGAGAATGATCGGAACAGAGGCATGTATGACAGACCTAGCTAGTAAGATTCGATTCGCGCGGGGATTCAGTTCAGGTGCTCACCCGAGAACGGAGACTCGGTGTCGGTGGGAAGACAAGACACGACGGACGGGGAGCGGAGACTTGGCTTCGACAGGGGCTAGGCTTGTGCTTAGTTTGCCTTGAACTCTAAAGTTAAAAACTAATAACATTAAGCCTGGAATTTCGAATGTTGATTAAATTAACCCTAGACTGGTTTGAGAAGTGATTGTAATTTTTACAAACTCATGCTCTCCAACCACCTGTCAGACCTTAACCTCATTATTTAGGCTGGTTTTGAATCACTAAAGCTTTAAAATAGTTGTAAGATCACATTAACATGAGATGGTACTGGAACCTGAAAATAATTGAACCAAAACATGAAAATAGATTTCCTTACAAAAACACAAAAAGATGAATCAATTTATCTCCCATTATTTTTATACATGATATAAATAGTTTTTTATATGATTTGTTTACACCTTATAGATAATCAAGCAAGTGTTACATTTATTTGTTGTAGTGTCATGTTTGCTAGAAAGCCAACAATTATCTTCTCTGAAAATCGAAAAAAATATTGTACTCATTTCTCTAGCTCAAAGTATAGTCAACATTGGCGATAGAACAACGCCCACATGTACAAGTACACACATATTTCCCATTATTATACCATTTTGAGAGGTCCAAACTACAAAACTATATGTTGGTTCAAGTGGGCTGCTAATAATTTAGAGTTCACTATAAACTTATTTTGTTTAGTTTATATGATAGAACTTTACTTGTTGAGATTTTTATTTATTTATATTATTTAACTCATGTGATGCATATTTTCTATGTACGAATAAATTGAGTGTCGTCTTGCTTAAGCTAAAAAATAGAAGATGTCTCTTGAGTTGCAGGATTTGTTGCAAGACCAAGACTAACCGAGCTAATTTTGCATAAAATTCCATAGAATTATGCCACATATTTTATTAATGCATATGAGATTCAAGCATTGTAAACTAGGGTACATAAAATCTAAAAAAATAGTTTATAGATCTGGACTCCTCAACCAAATGGGAGATGAAGAAGTTTTATTTGTTGAGGACACAAGTTACATTATGTGATAGTTTAATTTTGGTAAACATGACCCGATAGTGATCAATAAATCATTCTTTGGAACACACGTTGGGCTATTGTTGTGATGTTAATGAGCATGTGGTATACAAAATACACAAAGGATGTCGTTTCATATATCTCAGGTCGTTTGTCGGGTGCTGGCATAATTGGATGGTAAAACAAAGGGAAGAATTCTAGAAGCTCAAATCAGAAGACCCAACTATGTCGATTTGTCACAATATACTGGAAGTTGTGAGGAATTGTTGAGATATATGGCGTGATATGGATTGGAAGAAGAAACAAGGTCGATGATTCAGCCAAATATGAAGTCCTCATGCCATTCAATATGCCATTTCTATTATGTGGTAACACATTTTCTCCCGTTTTCCATTAATAAAAATCTATCCACGAACTCTCTTCAGAACACCCCTTCAATGCAATGAAACAAAGAAGAAGTGTAACCAGCGCAAAAACAATCCCCTTTTCTAGCACAAGTCTAGATGTTTTTTCCCTTGCCACTTAGGCATGCCGTCTCTTGCAATATATGACGTACATCATCTCAATACCATTCTATGGTGTAACCTTTTGTTATATACTTCTATATCTCCCTCTAGGATATGATTATTGGATGCCTGAAGGATGCTATTTTTTCTAGATGTCTACCATTTCCATTGGTGTTTTGGCTGGCACTACATCTTACGATGAGGGCGTGGACTGGATGCGGTGCTTACTCAACACTATCAATTGTTTTCACACTATTTTTTCTTTCTTGGTCAGAATGGCTGAAGTTTGGGACATCTAGACTCTTTTGTTTTATCATCTTGTTTCCTTTTATCCCTAAAAACTCCAAATGTAAAAGCCTTCTATCTATGTATTTGACAAGCCAAGTACACACATGCATTATGTGTTGATGGACCAAAGGAGCCAATGAGTGGGTTAGTGAGAGAATTTATTGCCTATTGATAATTTATAAAACTTAGAGCCGCCAATCATTTACCCTAATTATGAGTTTTGAAATTTAAACCATATTACCGTGTATATGCTATTTGTGTGCCTTAAATTTATCTAAACCAACCTAGATCTTTTCGAGCTAGTTCCATATTCTATGCTTCACTCAGTATTATGCTAGGCATTGTTGATTGCCCATCCATCCTTGACCATGTAATAGAAAGTGTGGCTATGATGACGTGCTGAAGGCACTACTTAATCAGTCGACGGTCCAAAGTCATTCTTGACTCCAGCGACACTATAAAAATTGGACTTTCGCACACTGTAGTAGTCACTCTTCACACACAGTGAATCGAACCTTAGCTACCCATGGATTGGCGATGACCCTCTACTACACCCACGGTTTAACTTCCCATGTGCGAAGGGCCATACGATTCCGTAAATTCATCTGTCTACGGAATACTAGGCCTTCGTAAACGAGTTTCCTTATTGACCGTCTGCATTTCCATCTGATTGGAAACGACTTATGTTATTTCATCGTATGTGTTTAGCTCATTTCATATAGATTAGTTAGAACTAGCCGTATCCGCTTTTATTGCCTAAATTAATTATCTTTTAGAATACTTTGACTAACTATCTTCGTTTGCCTTCTCTCGATGATACTTTTTTTCTTTTATCGACATTGATAAGTGATTTTGTTCGGAAAGGCTTTATTGTAAAGAGGCTCAACCATAGGTTTGTATATATAGATAACATAGGCCAAGCGAATGTTGCTTCAAAAAGTGAAGAACAATTGAAAGTTGGTTTGGTGAGTGAAGTTGTTTTAGGTAAGTCACGCGTGTCTATAGGAGATATGGAGGTATAATTAAAAAATAAGTCCATTTGGATTCCTCAAACTTTGTGTTTAGTTTGTCTTGAACTCTAAACTAGGAAACCAATAACATTAAGCCTTGAATTTCTAATATTGCTTAAATGAACCCTAGACTGGTTTGAGAAGTGACTATAATTTTTACAACCACATGATACGTCGGAAATCGTATCTATAATTTTTGATGTTCCATGCTTGTTTAGTATCTATTTTTCTTTGCTTTGTCCACACTTTGATGTGCTTTTTATATGTTTTCTGGTACTAACCTATTAACAAGTTGCCACAGTGCCAGTTGCATGTTTTCTGCTGTTTTTGGTTTCAAAAAAGCTAGTAAGGAAATATTCTCGGAATTGGACGAGACAAAAGACAAAGTCAATATTTCACCAAGGAGAACACGGAGTCCAGAGGAGAGACGGAGCGGCGCCATAGGGCGGCTGCACCCCCCTCCAGGCGCGGCCTAGGGTGGGCCCGCGCCTGGGCAGGGTGTGGGCCCCTTGGCCGCCTCCTAGACTCGCCTCTTTGCCTATAAGAAGACCTCGATGCCTAAACCCTAGGCACCCAATCAATATTCCACGAAACCGTCTATAGTCGCCACCATCGTCCCTAGATTGGGGGGATCTGAAGCTCTTCCCGGCACCCTGCCGGAGGGGAGATCATCCCGGGGGCCTTCTTCTTCATCATGCCAGTCTCCGGTATGAAGCGTGAGTAGTTCCACCTTGGACTACGGGTCCATGTAGTATCTAGATGGTTGTATCTCCTCGTGATTTCATGTCTAGATCTTGTGAGCTCCGTTCATGATCAAGATCTCATCTATTTGTAATCGTGCATGTTGTGTTTGCGGGGATCCGATGAATATTGAGATTACTATGTTAGATTTATTAATGGTTTTGTGTTATCTATCATGTCTGTGTTGTTTGTGATCTTGCATGCTCTCCGTTGTTAGTAGCTATCTTGGTCAAGTAGTTGCTAGTGACTCCAAGAGGGGGTATTTATACTCGATAGTGGGTCATGCCTCTATTTAATCAATGGAAGTGACAGAAATCTCTAAGGTTGTAGATGTGTTTTTGCCACTAGGGAGAAAACAATGGTCTCTTATTCATGGAACAAGTGGATTGTTTTGTAGGGGTTCGTAGCATGGAAAACAAAAAATTTCTACCACATGCACACAAACAAGCCAAGATCTATCTACTAGATTGTAGCAACGAGTCGATAGAAGCACTCACCCTCGAAGATTCCAAAGCGGTTAACGAGAGCAGATTCTCGTGGGTGATGTAGTCGTACAATTGCCGATCTCAAGATCGCATAGACGATCCTTCTGGCGCTGCGTTCCGGCAGCGCTTCCGCAGTCGGTCACACGTTCTGTACTCGATGAAGACCTTCCTCTCCCTTGTTCCAGAAGGCAGCGGAGGTTGTAGTTCTCCCCTCGTGATTCCGGCAGCACGACGGCGTGGTGTCGGAAGTAGAGGGAACATCCTGCAGAGCTTCGCCTAAGCCGGATGCGAGTTATGGTGGATTAGGGTTTCCCGGAGATCTAGGGTTTAGATGACCGGGAGGAGGAGGTGTCGGCGGCGGCTAGGGCGGCGGCGACGAACCGGCGGCGGCACGAGGCGGCGGCGGCGGCGCGGGTGTGTGGGGAGGGCTTGGCTCTTGTGGTGTTGAGGGAGCCCTCCCCCTCTATTTATGAGAGGGAGGGGCAGCCTTGGGAGGGGTGGGTTTGAATCCAAACCCAAACCCAAGTTGGATTGAGAGAAGGACTTGTTTCTTCTCCCACTAGGAAACCATTGTCCCAGTTTGACTTTTCAAACTTCCCGTTTGACTTTTAGTTTAGAGCTTTATTTCTATCTTGCAAATGTCAACACCAAGTGACCTAGGATATGATCGAATCATTCCACATATCCATGACACATTCATGGACCATTCCCCTTCCGGAATGGTGAACCTTCTAGACCCTTCTAGAACCTCTCCGATGAAAACATCGAAAACTTTCCCGAACTCCGAAATAGGACTTTCCTTCTAGGAATCTTATTCTCCGGACCATTCCGGATCTCCTCGTGATATCCCGGATCCCATCCGAGACTCCGAACAATATTCGGTATCCCTATTAACATTCCATATCTACTAAACAACATCGAATCCTTAAGTGTGTCTCCCTACGGTTCGTGAATTATGCGGACATGACCGAGACACTTCTCCGATCAATAACCAATAGAGGAATCTAGAAATTCATATGGCTCCCACATGTTTCTACGATTACTTTGCGATCGAATGAACCACTTACATATGATACCAATTTCCCTTTGTCTCATTATAGTTTACTTATCCGAGGTTTTGATCGTCGGTATCTCTGCATACCTAGTTCAACCTCGTTACCGATAAGTACTCTTTTCTCGTTCCCGTGATATGTGATCCCTTGTGAGCCAGTCACATGCTTGCAAGCCAATTGGATGACATTCCACCGAGAGGGACCAAAGTATATCTATCTGTCATATGGATGGACAAATCCCACTCTTGATCCATGTGCCTCAACCCATACTTTTCGAACACTCAATGCCACCTTTATAGCCACCCAGTTACGGTGTGGTGTTTGATGTCATCAAAGCATCCTTCAGGTGATGGTTATTAGCATGATCTCATGGTCGAAGGAATTAGGTTACTATGTATCAGAAAGCTTATAGCAAACGAACTATTAAAATGACTTTATCTTTATGCTACGCTTATCTATAGGAGTATGTCCATCATACCATTATCCTAATGATATGATCTTGTTATTAATAACATCTCAATGTTCATGATCGAGAAACCACGATCATTTATTAATCAACAAGCTAGTATTATAAAGAGGCTTTACCAGGGACTCTAATTTAGTTTACAAATCACACAAGTATTAATGTTTCCGGTTTAATACTATTATAGCATGAATGTAAACATTTATCATAAACACAAAGATATAATAATAACCACTTTTATTATTGCCTCTAGGGCATATCTCCAACAGTCTCCCACTTGCACTAGAGTCAACTAATCTAGATTACATGGTAATATACCGAGCACCCATGTCGGTTTGGTGCTGGTCATGTTTTGCCCTCGGGAGAGGTTTAGTCAACGGATCCGCCACATTCAGATCTGTGTGTACTTTGCAAATCTTTATGTCACCATCTTGGACATGCTCTCGAATAGCGTGAAAACGTAGCTTGATGTGCTTCAGCTTCTTGTGTGAACTTGGTTCTTGCGCATTGGCTATGGCGCCCATGTTATCACAGTAGATAGACATTGGGTCCAGCGCATTTGGAACCACACCGAGCTCTGTAATGAACTCCTTCATCCATATCGCCTCTTGTGAAGCCTCCAAAGCAGCTATGTATTCCGATTCAGTTGAAGATCTCGCCACAACGCTTTGCTTTGCACTCCTCTAGCTAACTGCTGCACCATTCAAAGTAAATACGTATCCAGATTGAGATTTAGAATCATCCGGATTGGTGTTCCAACTAGCATTGGTGTAACCATTAACAATGAGTTGTTCATCACCTCCATAAGAAAGAACCATATCCTTAGTTCTTCTCAAGTACTTAAGGATGTTTTTTACCGCTGTCCAATGATCCATTCCTGGATCACTTTGATATCTGCTAGTCAAACTAACAACATATGCAATGTCGGGTCTAGTACATAGCATGGCATACATTAGAGATCCTATGGCCGAGGCATAGGGAGTCTTACTCATCCTTTCTCTATCTTCTACCGTTGGAGGACTTTGAGTTTTACTCAAGGTCGTATTGGGCAACATGGGCAAGAACCCTTTCTTGCTATCTTCCATTCCAAACCTTTTTAGAACTTTGTCCAAATATGTATTCTGTGACAATGATATTAGGCGTCTCGATCTATCTCCATAAATCTTTATGCCTGATATGTAAGCTGCTTCGCCAAGATCTTTCATTGAAAAACTATTATTCAAATAATCCTTGACACTATTAAGAAGGTCTACATCATTCCCAATCAACAATATGGCATCTACATATAGTATTAATAATTCTACAGAGCTCCCACTCACTTTCTTGTAAATACAAGCTTCTCCATAAGTTTGTACAAAACCAAAAATTTTGATTAACTTATCAAAACGTTGATTCCAACTTCGGGATGCTTGCTTCAATCCATATATGGACCGTTGAAGTTTGCATACATTGTTAGCATCTTTAGGATCGATAAAACCTTTGGGTTGCATCATATACAACTCTTCATCAATGTCTCCATTGAGGAACGCCGTTTTGACATCCATCTGCCATATCTCATAATCATAATATGCAGCGATTGCTAACATAATCCTCACAGACTTTATCTTCGCTACTGGTGAGGAAGTCTCATCGTATTCAACTCCTTGAATTTGTCGAAACCCTTTTGCGACAAGTCGAGCTTTATAGACAGTAACATTACCATCAGCATCTGTTTTCTTCTTGAAAATCCATTTATTCTTGACAGCCTTCCGGCCATCCGGTAAGTCCACCAAAGTCCATACCTGGTTTTCGTACATGGATCCAATCTCGGATTTCATGGCCTCTTGCCATTTATTGGAATCTGGGCTCATCATCGCTTCCTCATATGTCGCAGGGTCATCAGTGTTGTCCACCAACATGACACTCATAACGAGATCATACCAATCAGGAGTGGTACGAGTTCTCGTTGACCTGCGAGGTTTCGTAGTAACTTCAACCGAAGTTTCATGATCAACATCATTAGGTTCCTCTCTTATTGGTGTAGGCATCACAGGAACCATTTCCGGTGCTGCGCTACTCTCAAGTTCGAGAGAAGGTTCAACAACCTCGTCGAGTTCTACTTTCCTTCCAGTTACTTCTTTCGAGAGAAACTCCTTCTCTAGAAAGGATCCATTCTTGGCAACGGAGATTTTGCCCTCGGATCTATGATAGAAGGTATACCCAATAGTTTCCTTCGGGTATCCTATGAAGACGCATTTTTCCGCTTTGGGTTCAAGCTTGTCCGGCTGTAACTTCTTTACATAAGCTTCACAACCCCAAACTTTAAGGAACGACATTTTAGGTTTCTTCCCAGACCACAATTCATACGGTGTCGTTTCAACGGATTTAGATGGTGCCCTATTTAAAGTGAATGCGGCTGTTTCTAATGCATAACCCCAAAATGATAGCGGTAAATCTGTAAGTGACATCATAGAATGAACCATGTCTAAGAGAGTTCGATTACGACGTTCGGACACACCATTACGCTGTGGTGTTCCCGGCGGTGTCAATTGTGAAAGTATTCTGCATTTCTTCAAATGCTCGCCAAACTCGTAACTTAGATATTCACCTCCACGATCAGATCTTAGAAATTTTATCTTCTTGTTACGTTGATTCTCTTCACTTTGAAATTCCTTAAACTTCTCGAAAGTTTTGGACTTATGTTTCATGAAATAGATATACCCATATCTACTCAAGTCATCCGTGAAGGTAAGAACATAACGATAACCACCGCGCGATGCTACACCCATTGGGCCACACACATCGGTATGTATGATTTCCAATAAGTCTGGAGCTTGTTGTTGGGGAGGTGACCCCGGATAGGGTCAAGACAGGGGAAGATAAAAGGAGTTTCCCCTGTCATATGCCGAGTTACTGTTTATATCGGCCGATTCCTGTAAAAGTCGGCTGAGATAAGCACGGCCATGATACCTACGAAGGGAGCGATACCTGATCCGGCCGACATACGAGTTAAGTCGGCCGAGTATGTATGTACAACTTGAATGCAGGTAAAGGTCGAGCCGACTTATCCAAGACAAGGACGAGTAACATGAAGCTTGCGGGAGAAGGAGGTGCCTAAGGTCAAACCCTAGCTGCTGTAGGAGGAATCTAGACAGAGCCAAGCGCTAAGGACAAAGAGCAGAGATGCAGAGGGGCAGACAGGCATCACGGAGGTGACAGTGAGGAAGCCCGAGGCGTACATGTGAGGCCCTCTGGAACCTTGCCACCGATAGAAGGGAGACACGGAAAGGAGCTCGCCGAGTTACCACTTTGGGACAATCATATTCCAAGAATATGCTTGCCACGTCAGCCCTAGATGGAGCCAAGGAACCCCTTTACAAGGAGAGGCATGGACTCCAGAGAGGGGGATCGATTCATTCAACGCCGTAAGGCTCGTGTAGTTCTTCTCTTCTTCCTGCAAACAGCTCGAGGAGCACTTGTAGCCCAAGAGAGGAGAAATAAAGATCTGTATGTTAGTCATTTGTGTGTAGAAGTAACTACATCTTCCCTCCCCGAATCCCACTAGCATCCATAGGCCCCATACTTTAGCCTACCCATGGCATCTGCCGTGCCACCACCAAGACACTCGCTCCATCATACCAGAAAATGGAGTCTTAGTCATTTTACCCATCAGACATGCTTCGCATCTTTCAAGTGATTCGAAATCAAATGATTCAAGAAGTCCATCGGAATGGAGTTTCTTCATACGCTTCACTCCAATGTGACCAATACGATAGTGCCACATATAGGTCGAGTTATCGCTCAATTTCAAACGTTTAGCTTCAATGTTATTAATGTGTGTATTTTCACAATCGAGATTCAATAAGAATAGACCATCTATCAAAGGTGCATGTGCATAAAACATATTACTCATATAAATCAAACAACCATTATTCTCGGACTTAAACAAGTAACCGTCTCGCAATAAACATGATCCAGATATAATGTTCATGCTCAACGCAGGCACCAAATAACAATTATTTAAGTATAAAACTAATCCCGATGGTGGATGAAGAGGTAGCGTGCAGACCGTGATCACATCAACCTTTGATCCATTTCCAACGCGTATCGTCACCTCGTTCTTTGCTAGCTTCCGTTTATTCTGCAGTACCTGTTTCGAGTTACAAATATGAGCAACCGAACCAGTATCAAATACCCAAGAACTACTACGATTACTAGTGAGATACACATCAATTACATGTATATCGGATATACCTAACTTCTTGATGTTGCCGTTCTTCAAATCCGCCAAGTACTTTGGGAAATTCCGCTTCCAGTGACCTTCTCCCTTGCAATAAAAGCACTCAGTATCAGGCTTAGGCCCAGCCTTGGTCTTCTTAGCCTGCGCGGTAACTTTCTTACCGCCCTTCTTGAAGTTTCACTTTTTCTTAGACTTGCCTTGCTTCTTGAATTTGGTGGTCTTATTGACCAACAAAACTTGGTGCTCTTTCTTGATCTCCACTTCTGCAGATTTCAACATGGAGAAGAGTTCTGGCAACGACTTGTCCATGTTTTGCATATTGTAGTTCATCACAAAGTTCTTGTAACTTGGTGGTAGTGATTGTAGGACACGGTGAATCCCCAAAGCATTAGCAATCACTATACCCAAGCTTTGAAGCTTGCTTGCATGCCCAGACATCTTAAGCACGTGCTCACTGACGGAGCTTCCCTTTTCCATCTTGCAGTTAAAGAACTTTTCAGAAGCCTCATAACTCTCAACTGCCACGTGAGCCTCAAATATCATTTTGAGTTCACGGACAATATCATGTGGGTCATGGTTCTCAAACCTTTTCTGAAGCTCCGATTACAAACCATACAAGATAGCACACTGAACTGTGGAGTACTGATTCTTCTGAGCGAGGAAAACATTATTTACCTCATCGGTAGCAGTAGCTGCAGGCGGGTCACCCAGCGGTGCATCCAGCACATAGGTCAAATTACCAGCATTGAGGACAATCCTCAAATTGCGGAACCAATCCGTGAAGTTGCTTCCATTGTTTTTCAACTTTTCTTTCTCTAGGAATGCATTAAAAATGATGGCAGGGGCCGCCATTGATCTACAACATACTTGCAATAGTTTAGACTAAGTTTATGACAAATTGAGTTCTAATTAATAGTTAAATTAATCTAGGTGAACTCCCACTCAAAACAATATCCCTCAAATTGTTTTAGTGATCACACGAACCAAATCCACCACATCAAAACTGATCATCACGAGAGTTGATGTAGCTTCAATGGCGAACAATCAACATGTTCATCATATCTACTATATGACTCATGCTTTACCTTTCGGTGATCCGTGTTTCGAGACCATGTCTGTACATGCTAGGCTCGTCAAGATCAAACCTTAGCTTCCGCATGAGCAAATATGGCTTGCTCACGTTGTATACACTCGCAGAATCTAACACACCCGATCATCACGTGGTGCTTCGAAACAACGAGCTTTAGAAACAGTCCTTACTAAGGATGAACACTTTAATACTTGAAATTATGTGCTTGAGGGATCATCTTATAATGCTACCGTCGCAAACTAAGCAATACAAGATGCATAAAGGATTAACATCACATGCAATTCATAATATGTGATATGATATGGCCTTTCTTCTTGTGCTTCCGATCTCCATCTTCAAGCACGAACATGATCTCCATCATCACCGGTATGGCGTCAAGGTCAATGGCGCCGTTTCATGGTTGTCGTCCACCAGCTTCAACTATTACAACTACTTTGAATAGACACGCAGGTCTTAATGGAATTTAAAAGACAACCATATGGCTCCTGCCGGTTGCCAACTTACAATAAGGAACATTGCATACATCATATATAATCACAATCATGGTCATATCACATCACAGAACACCCCTGCAAAACAAAGTTAGACGCCTCTAATTTTCTTTGCATGTTTTACGTGGTTTGGGGCTTTCAATAAGTGTCGTTCTAACTTACGAACAAGAACCACAACGTTGATCTTTGAACTATCAAGTTCCCGTTGTAAATTGAATCTATACTGTGATGGGAGAGACAGACACCCGCAAAGCCACTTATGCAATACAAGTTGCATTTTGAGCGTGGAGCAAGTCTCATGAACGATGTCATGTAAGGTTAGCCCAGGCAGCTTCATCCCATCATACCGCAAGATGCAAAGTACACAAAAAGCAATTCATAATAAAAGCACCACCGCCCACAATGACCATTGTGTTCTACTCATGCAACAGATCTACATATAGACACGGCTTTGATACCATTGTAGGGGTTCGTAGCATGGAAAACAAAAAATTTCTACCGCATGCACACAAACAAGCCAAGATCTATCTACTAGATTGTAGCAACGAGTCGATAGAAGCACTCACCCTCGAAGATTCCAAAGCGGTTAACGAGAGAAGATTCTCGTGGGTGATGTAGTCGTACACTTGCCGATCTCAAGATCGCGTAGACAATCCTTCTGGCCCTGCGTTTCGGAGCGCTTCCGCAGTCGGTCACACGTTCGGTACTCGATGAAGACCTTCCTCTCCCTTGTTCTAGCAGGCATCAGAGGTTGTAGTTCTCCCCTCGTGATTCCGGAAGCACGACGGCGTGGTGTCGGAAGTAGAGGGAAGATCTCGCAGGGCTTCGCCTAAGCCGGATGCGATTTATGGTGGATTAGGGTTTCCCGGAGGTCTAGGGTTTAGATGACCGGTAGGAGGAGGAGGTGTCGGCGGCGTCTAGGGAGGCGGCGACGAAACATCGGCGGCGTGGCGGCGGCTTGGGCGCATCGGCGGCGGTGCGGGTGTGTGGGGGAGGGCTTGGCTCTTGTGGTGTTGGGGCAGCCCTCCCCCTCTATTTATGAGAGGGAGGGGCAGCCTTGGGAGGGGTGGGGTAGAATCCAAACCCAAACCCAAGTTGGATTGAGAGAAGGACTTGTTTCTTCTCTGTAGCACCCCAGGTAAAACCACTACTAGAAAATCGTGGTTATTTGTATGTTGTGCATCATCATGACATCATCATGCATGTGTTTGACTAAACCTATTCCCCAAAATACTATATTGTTTTCTAATTATCCCCTTTCTGTTTCAAATTAAAATCTCGATCTTTTCCGAATATTTTGTTTTGTCTAAAATTATTTACAAAAGGCCTCATAAATAAAACATGAAAAATATTAAGCATAAATATTTTATTCAGGTGAGGCAGCCACAGGCTAGGCCCAAAAGCCCAGCCCACAGCCAAACCCTAACCCTAATCCTAGGCTACCCAATCCCACCATTCCCCTATTCTGCCGCCACTCAACACATCGCCCGCGCCTCCTGGAACCGCTCACCGCGCGCACCCACACTCCCACATAGCTCTCGCATGCCTGGCACCCCGGCCCCACTCCCGCCCGCGAGTGTACAGCCTCGCTCGCGTACACCAAACGCACGACCCCTGCCTCGATTCCCTGGCCCCACCCACACGGACCGCGTCCCCAACCTCACCTCCCTCGCGCGGATCTTCTCCCCAACCTCCCCTGCTTCCGCCGCCAGGGCCTGCAAGCCGAGCTCCCCGCCGTCGGCCTGAGCCTCGCCGCCACCTTGACTCTCTACGTCTGACGCTCCTCCCTCAATCCCCGCCCTGCTTCCCCGCATCTCCCTCCTCTCGAGCGTATCCCGAGCGCAGCCGCCTCCTCCCTCCTTAGATGCGGCTAGATGCCTCGCGCCGCCATCCGCCCGTCCCCGACCTATGCTTCCTCCGCCGCCGGTCGACGTGGCCCTACCGAGCTTCCTCCACCATCACGGGACCTCGCTGCCTCTGCCCAACCTCCTCTGTCGCCGTCGGTTCTCCTCTGCAGCGCTGGTGTCCGCGCCTTCTCCTCTGTATCCTCGCGCCCACGGCTGTCAAGGAGCCTGCCCGTCGCCATCGCCCTCCTGCTCGGGTTCCCAGTCGTTTACAGCCATTGTCACAAACCCTGGGTCCGTCTCGGAGACCGGCCAACTTCGTTATGGGTAGCTTAGTGGGGTGGCCCCCATGTGCTTGCTTTGGGTCTGGGAAACGTCGTGTCCGAAACCCCGTCGACATACCGTTGGGTGTATGTTTTGTGATCTTGTACCTACCTGATCTAACAACAAGGGTGTAGGTGCGTGTGGAAACTTTGGTGCACCCCTGCAGGGTTAAATCTTTTCGAGAAGCCGTGTCCGCGGTTATGGACGACTTGGAGCACAGTTCTCGATCATAGACAACTATAACTAAAGTTTACTGTTATAATTTGACTTGTATCCGATATGACTAGTAATCAGCTTCACTACAACGGAATGGCTAAATAAAAGTACCAACAACAGCTGGGTTTGGGATATCTCATGCTAATTATATCTGACTAGTAAGTGTCGCAACTACAACGGAATGGTTAACTAAAAGTGCCCACTGCTTATTATATCAGGATGACTATCTATACCTGACTAGTAATTGCTGCAACGATAACTGAATAAATAAAACTGCCAACTGTGTGAGTTCCTCGGTTGACTTCCTCGTTTGGTCTCGAGGGGGAAATACCAGGATGGGTATGTTTGGTGGTAGAATCAGGTTGGTTCCGAATAGGTCTTTCTTATCCCTCTCTGATAGACGACAGTTATCTCGAGTCTCTATAGGTTGTTTAGTGCATGCTGCGCTGCCGCTCAGTCCACCATACCTATGTAGGCGAGGACCGCCAAATTCGAGTCTCGCCGTGTACTGGCCTCAGTACTGACCGCTCTCTTTTTCCTTTGCCCTTTGCCAGCACCCCTTTTGTTTTTAGCAGGTTTTGAGATCGACGTCGTTAGCAGGGTTACCCTTCCGGCTTGGCCTGGGCAGGGTTATGGACGCCATTGGTTATTCTCCGGGGCTCTTAGCTCAATTTGCATCTTGTCCGTACTCGGGCGCTGTATCGTTTTAAAGGTGATTAGGATCTTCGTATTGTATATCTGTATTCATGACTCTTTGAGTCATTGTTGTATATATATGTTTTGTGGGTTCCATCGAGGACTATTGTGTAATGATATTACTTCGTTTTCCACCCGCACGAAAGTGCCTGGTGGGCACCTTTGAATCATTTCTATGCGGGTTTGGCGGGAAGCGCTAAAACTTGCATAGGGCCGATTCTGAGGGTGTTACAGAGTGGTATCAGAGCTCAGCAGTTACGATACCCCACTGGTCCAGCCTGTAGGATAACCTAGCTAACGGTCGCTGTAGAGTGTCAAAGCTATTTTGGAAAAATTGGTTGGATAGATCTGATTAGTTCTGCTTTTACTCCTTACCCCTCTGCTATTCCCCTCTTACCTCTGCGTGTTTTGAATCTTCCCTCTTACCTTTTCTTCGAGTCCAGGAATTCTCGTGGATGGGTTTCTGTCATACCTTTAGGGTTTCGCTTCCATCCTTTTGTATTGGTGCTTCGACATCCGGTCTTCATGCTATCTGAGGAATCTTACTCTGTTGTACCTTTCAGTGGACCGAAAATCCACTAAAATTTTTCTTTGTATCTTCTGGTGTTTTCCTTCGCGACGACATCATCTGCATCAGATCCGATGGAGAGTCCGCGCCACTCCTTTGTTTTAGAATTTCTCTTGTCGATATCTTCAGTTTGATTCTGAGAGTTGGTTGCATAATTCTCTTATTCATGTGCAGAGTAATGCTTTGGGTGCGCGATGGACTGATCACCATCCGACTACTCTTATCATTCGCTCTTGTGCATTGAATTGGTGGATCAAGCTTCCTCCTTCCATGGTAGTTAGAGGTCTCCTTATCTTTTGATACCTCTACCTTTGTCCTTTGTTTTTCCGGAGTGTTCTCTCGATGGACGTGAGCTCCGACCCTTGTTGGTGGTGTCACCGATTTCAAGACGGAGAAACAATCATTATTAGTGGTGTCGCGAGGAGCTACACGAAGCGAGAAGATTCACACCACCGGCCATCTTCCCCGTACAAGGAGGCGGATCTCGAGGGCGAGATCCAGTGTTAGTGGTGTCGAATTGTAGCACCCCGGGTAAAACCACTACTAGAAAATCGTGGTTATTTGTATGTTGCGCATCATCATGACATCATCATGCATGTGTTTGACTAAACCTATTCCCCAAAAGACTATTTTGTTTTCTAATTATCCCCTTTCTATTTCAAATTGAAATCTCGGTCTTTTCCGAATATTTTGTTTTGTCTAAATTATTTACAAAAGGCCTCATAAATAAAACATGAAAAATATTAAGCATAAATATTTTATTCGGGTGAGGCAGCCGCAGGCTAGGCCCAAAAGCCCAGCCCACAGCCAAACCCTAACCCTAATCCTAGGCTACCCAATCCCACCATTCCCCTGTTCCGCCGCCACTCAACACATCGCCCGCGCCTCCTGGAACCGCTCACCGTGCGCACCCACACTCCCACATCGCTCCCGCATGCCTGGCACCCCGACCCCACTCCCGCCTGCGAGTGTACAGCCTCGCTCGCGTACACCGAACGCACGACCCCGGCCTCGATTCCCTGGCCCCACCCACGCGGACCGCGTCCCCAACCTCACCTCCCTCGCGCGGATCTTCTCCACAACCTCCCCTGCTTCCGCTGCCAGGGCGTGCAAGCCGAGCTCCCCGCCGCCGGCCTGAGCCTTGCCGCCACCTTGACTCTCTACGCCTGACGCTCCTCCCTTAATCCCCGCCCTGTTTCCCCGCATCTCCCTCCTCTCGAGCGTATCCCGAGCGCAGCCGCCTCCTCCCTCCTCAGATGCGGCCAGATGCCTCGCGCCGCCATCCGCCCGTCCCCGACCTGCGCTTCCTCCGCCGCCGGTCGACGTGGCCCTACCAAGCTTCCTCCACCATCACGAGACCTCGCCGCCTCTGCCCAACCTCCTCTGTCACTGTCGGTTCTCCTCTGCAGCGCTGGTGTCCGCGCCTTCTCCTCTGTATCCTCGCGCCCACGGCTGTCAAGGAGCCTGCCCGTCGCCATCGCCCTCCTGCTTGTCCTCACCCCCGCAGCCACCTCCTCGTCGTCCGCCGGTGCTCCTCCATCGTCCCTGCACCTCACCGCTCCGGCCACCGTCCTACGCCCCTCTCTGCCTTGTCGCCACCGGGTCCTTCCCCACAGCGATCCCGCCGGAGGGGCGTCGTCTGTGCTCGTCCTCACCGGCCTCCGCGTCCTCCCCCTTGTAGACCGGTGCCCCTGTCCCCGTCGCTTACGTCAACGCCTGCGAGCCTGTCGCCATCCTCCGCGCGCAGGTCTTCGCCGACATCCTCAAGCCGCACTGCTATGGGCGCCCTTCACCTCTGCCCTCTATCCAGTGCCCATCTCCGGCCACCGCTACGTATTCCGTGACCTCGATGTGGCCTCCCGAAGCCAAGTACGTCAAGGGCCACGAAAACTGTTGGTTTTGCTCTGTCGAGAGTAGTTCCGCTGCGTTAGTGTGTTGCAGAGGTGTTGCTGCTCAAAAACCTGACGCCAATGTGATTCGACAAATCAACCGAAGACCGCTCCCGAACCTGGCGCCGCGTCAAGTTCTCCTTCCTGGCATCCGAAGGCCGAACCCGATCTCGTCGAACCCTAAGATCGTCGGAAACATGTGTGACCTCTTTCCGAGACCCCTATTTTTATGAATGATATAAATTGTTGCATATTAAATTGAGCATCCTTGCATACATATTGTGGGTTGGGAGTATGTTGTCGATTCACCTCATAATTAAATATGGAGACTATATGCGGGCGAATCTAGTCTAATATTGGTCTCATTTAAATTTGTGCATCGAACCGGTGATATAATTTTTCCTTGTTAAGCCAACATTTAAATTGTGGGGTATCTAAACAACTTGAACCATCTAAGTAACTGTCGGAACCTTGGTTACGTTTAATATTGCCTAATTGCATCTCATCCTTACCATGCCATACATCATACATGCATCATGCCCGATCTTTTGCCGTAGTATTAAATAGTGCATCCGGTGTTTCTGCTAGTGCCTTGCTTCTTCATGGATTAGGCCGATGAGTTGATGCGAGTGTCGATCTAATCTTCGGATGAATCTTCGGCAATGTTTTCAGGCGAGCATTCTCCCCCTTTCTACCTATTTTACATTTTTAGTCTTTATTTCCTCCTGTTGATCTATTGATATCTGTGTTGCGATGCTCTAGTTTTCGTACCCGTGATATCCCTTGCAGCCTTATATTGCCTTGGACACATCCTATTACCTGTTGCTTGGTAGATAGTTGGACTTGTGTGTCGTAGTCGCTTGCTCAAGTGCTGTTGCCTGTCGTCAAGTACCACAATTGTTGGAGTATTGCCGTATGTTTAATGTTGGAGATGATCATGGCTTAAATTATCGTTTAATCACTAAAATTGAAGTAGGTCAATGCAGAGGCACCGGTGGGTAATAGACAATATTTGGTTTTTAACCGCTCACTGGTGTCCCGTAGGACCCCGAGTTCTTGACACCTGTTCCGAGATCGAGCGCGCTAACCACAGGTGGGGTGTGTGGGCACCCCCATCGATTAGTACCTGATTTCAAAGTACTGTACCGGGGGCCACAAAGTAGTTTGGGGCTTTATTACTATCCTGTACTTATGCCATGCTTTACTGCTTTATTTACGATTGCGCGTGGAGCGCCTGTACTGTTTTGGAACCAATGTGGAATGTTTTCGCGGTATCGACAAGCCCAGTCACACTTTCGGGTTCCCAGTCGTTTACAGCCATTGTCACAAACCCTGGGTCCGTCTCGAAGACCGGCCGACTTCTTTACGGGTAGCTTAGTGGGGTGGCCCCCATGTGCTTGCTTTGGGTCTGGGAAACGTCGTGTCCGAAACCCCGTCGACATACCGTTGGGTGTATGTTTTGTGATCTTGTACCTACCTGATCTGACAACAAGGGTGTAGGTGCGTGTGGAAACTTTGGTGCACCCCTGCAGGGTTAAATCTTTTCGAGAAGCCGTGTCCGCGGTTATGGACGACTTGGAGCACAGTTCTCGATCATAGACAACTATAACTAAAGTTTACTGTTATAATTTGACTTGTATCTGATATGACTAGTAATCAGCTTCACTACAACGGAATGGCTAAATAAAAGTACCAACAACTGCTGGGTTTGGGATATATCATGCTAATTGTATCTGACTAGTAAGTGTCGCAACTACAACGGAATGGTTAACTAAAAGTGCCCACTGCTTATTATATCAGGATGACTATCTATACCTGACTAGTAATTGCTGCAACGATAACTGAATAAATAAAACTGCCAACTGTGTGAGTTCCTCGGTTGACTTCCTCGTTTGGTCTCGAGGGGGAAATACCAGGATGGGTATGTTTGGTGGTAGAATCAGGTTGGTTCCGAATAGGTCTTTCTTATCCCTCTCTGATAGTCGACAGTTATCTCGAGTCTCTATAGGTTGTTTAGTGCATGCTGCGCTGCCACTCAGTCCACCATACCTATGTAGGCGAGGACCGTCGAATTCTAGTCTCGCCGTGTACTTGCCTCAGTACTGACCGCTCTCTTTTTCCTTTGCCCTTTGCCGGCACCCCTTTTGTTTTTAGCAGGTTTTGAGATCGACGTCGTTAGCAGGGTTACCCTTCCGGCTTGGCCTGGGCAGGGTTATGGATGCCATTGGTTATTCTCCGGGGCTCTTAGCTCAATTTGCATCTTGTCCGTACTCGGGCACTGTATCGTTTTAAAGGTGATTTGGATCTTCGTATTGTATATCTGTATTCATGACTCTTTGAGTCATTGTTGTATATATATGTTTTGTGGGTTCCATCGAGGACTATTGTGTAATGATATTACTTCATTTTCCACCCGCACGAAAGTGCCTGGTGGGCACCTTTGAATCGTTTCTATGCGGGTTTGGCGGGAAGCGCTAAAACTTGCATAGGGCCGATTCTGAGGGTGTTACATTCTCCCACTAGGAAACCATTGTTCCAGTTTGACTTTTCAAACTTCCCGTTTGACTTTTAATTTAGAGCTTTATTTCTCTCTTGCAAATTTCAACACCAAGTGACCTAGGATATGATCCAATCATTACACATATCCATGACACAGTCATGGACCATTCCCCTTCCGGACCGGTGAACCTTCTAGATCCTTCTGGAACCTCTCCGATGAAAACATTGGAAACTTTCCTGAACTTCGAAATAGGACTTTCCTTATATGAATCTTATTCTCCGGACCATTCCGGATCTCCTTGTGATATAATTGATCCCATCCGAGACTCCGAACAACATTCGGTATCCCTATTAACATTCCATATCTACTAAACAACATCGAATCCTTAAGTGTGTCTCCCCTACGGTTCGTGAATTATGCGAACATGACCGAGACACTTTTCCGATCAATAACCAATAGAGGAATCTGGAAATTCATATGGCTCCCACATATTTCTACGATTACTTTGCGATCGAATGAACCACTTACATACGATACCAATATCCCTTTGTCTCACGATAGTTTACTTATCCGAGGTTTTGATCGTCGGTATCTCTGCATACCTAGTTCAACCTCGTTACCGATAAGTACTCTTTTCTCGTTCCCGTGATATGTGATCCCTTGTGAGTCAGTCACATGCTTGCAAGCCAATTGGATGACATTCCACCGAGAGGGCCCAGAGTATATCTATCCTTCATATGGATCGACAAATCCCATTCTTGATCCATGTGCCTCAACCCATACTTTCCAAACACTCAATGCCACCTTTATAGCCACCCAGTTACGGTGTGGTGTTTGATGTCATCAAAGCATCCTTCCGGTGATGGTGATTAGCATGATCTCATGGTCGAAGGAATTGGATTACTATGTATCAGAAAGCTTATAGCAAACGAACTATTAAAATGACCTGATCTTTATGCTACGCTTATCTATAGGAGTATGTCCATCATACCATTCTCCTAATGATATGATCTTGTTATTAATAACATCTCAATGTTCATGATCGAGAAACCACGATCATCTATTAATCAACAAGCTAGTATTATAAAGAGGCTTTACTAGGGACTCTAATTAAGTTTACAAATGACACAAGTATTAATGTTTCCGGTTTAATACTATTATAGAATGAATGTAAACATTTATCATAAACACAAAGATATAATAATAACCACTTTTATTATTGCCTCCAGGGCATATCTCCAACATGTTTACCTTACACACTTTGCTTAAAGAAGTTGTCTGTTGCTTGCAACTTAATACTGAAGGGGGTTCGGATGATAACCCAGAGGTGGACTTCTAGTCATAGATGCAGTTGGATGGTGGTCTATGTATCTTGTTATATTTCCCAATCGAATCTCATAGGATCTTTATGTCTAGTATTGCATTGTTATGCCTTGCTCAGTCCTGTCAATTGCCCTGCTATAATTTGTTTACCCAGCATGCCATGTTTGTTTATCTAAGGAGAACACCTCTAGTAAACTATGGACCCCGGTCCAATTGATATGTCCAATTTGCATCACCATTCTATATCATAATTTACCTCTATTCATTGATATTTGTCTTATTATGAGGTATTACTTATGGCTTTTCATCTGTTTATGCATGTTGGATGATTCCTGGAGGATGGACTGTCGGAGTCTAGATTCTGATGGAAAACAAGGCGTTTCGGTGCAATTTCACAAAGATCAGAAAAATACCAAAAAAATATGGAAACATATTATTTCTCCAGAAGAATGAGGGAGCCAGAAGGAGGGACGAACAAGGGCCTCAGGGGGGCCACACCCCCTAGGAACGAACCCACCTAACCCCACGCCTAGGGTAGGTGTGGCCCACCTGCTTGGCCTCCGACTCCGCCCCTTCGCCTATATGTTTCCTACGGAATCCTAAGCCTGGAGGAGAGACCACATATTTTCGCCGCCTCTGGGGGCAGAAAACACCAAGAGAGAAAGATCTCTCCGGCAGACAGATTTTTGCTAGGGGAATTCCTTCCCGGAGAGGGAGACCGTCGCCATCAACACCATCGTCAAGCTAGGCTTCATCGGGATCATCATCATCCACACCATCATCTCCACCAGCACCATCATCACCACTCCGTCCCGCTGTAACAATTTGTGTTGGATATTGCTTTAGTTCTTAGGGGGGACTTTCCTGGTGTTGATTACTATTGTAGTTGATGCTTGTGAGTGGAACCATTGGATTATTGTTTATGTTCAGATTGTTATCCATTACCATATCATCTTTGATCTTGATCCATATGATGTCTAGTGAGTAGTTCGTTTAGTTCTTGAGGACATGGGAGAAGTCATGTTGTTAGTAGTGAATCTGTGATGAGTTATTATTCAATGGTTTAGTATTTAAGTTGTGGTTCTATTCTTCTAGTGGTGTCATGTGAACGTCGACTACATGACACTTCACCATTTATGGGCCTAGGGGGATGCATTGTGTATTTGGCTACTAATTGTGGGGTTGTCGGAGTGACAGAAACCTGAACCCCCGTTAGGACACCTTTGCACAAGGGAGTGTAGGATCTCAGAGTTTAAGTCTATGGTTAGATTTATATCTTAATTACTTTCCTGTAGTTACAGATGTTTGCAGGGGGTTTAATCACAAGTGTGTATTAGTCCAAGTATGGTCGGTACATTAGCATAGGTTCACCCACATAACACTTACAACACCAGAGAAGAGTACTCAGCTATTTGAAGCGAAAGCACTTGACAGAATTCCCATGTGTCCTCGAGAAAGTGTGGTCCTTACAAGTATTTCCACCAGCTTGTCCTTTGCTAAGAAAGGATTGGTCCACTTGCTCCATTTGTTCGATACCTTTGTTACTTGCTCCATTTGTTCGATACCTTTGTTACTTGCTCCTTATTTTGTTGCCTTATCAGAAAACCACTAAAAATACGTTTTCTAAGTATTCACAGGGATTTCCTGCTCCATACCACTATTCAGCACCTTCTGCTCCTTGTTGGGATCGACACTCCTATTTATCAAAAGTACTACGATAGACCCCCCTATACTTGTGGGTCATCAAGACTATTTTCTGGCGCAGTTTCCGGGGAGTGAAGCGCTATTGAAGAGTGGAACTGGTAAGGGAAACTTTTACTATGAGTATTGCTTTTGCTACTTCTTGATTTGTTTCCAATATGGATAACCCACTTGGTTTTCTGTTTGGGAAAACTACTACCACTGCTAGGGTAGTAGATGAACCACCTCCTGTTAAGATAGATACTTTTAAGATACCTACAAGTATTGTTAATCGTGTTATGGATAATTATTATTTTCGGGATGGAACCATCCATCCTGATGATCACTTGCTTTTTATCCAGGAATTATGTGGGTTGTCTAAGTGTGAAGGTATCACCACTGAACAGGTGAAGAAGAAGTTACTCTCCATATCCTTGAAAGGGAGAGCTGGAGAATGGTATAAGTTGCTGAAGAATGGACAATCCATGGAATGGGAGGAGATGACATATCTCTTTTACTCTAAATTTTATCCTCCCAGTGAGATTCATAAGGATAGAAATCTTATATATAACTTTTGTCCTCTTGATGGAGAGAGTACAGCTCAAGCTTGGGGGAGATTGAAATTACTAATGCTTAAATGTCCTATTCATGAACTCCCTAACAATATTATTCTCAATAACTTTTATGCTAGGCTTTCTCTTCATGATAAAGATTTACTAGATGCTTCTTGTGTTGGATCATTCACACGTATGAAGGAAGAAGCTAAATGGGATCTACTAGACCGTATTCAAGAGAACACTGAAGCTTGGGAGAATGACAAAGGAAGAAAGTCATGTATAAACTATGATTATGAATGCATTAAATCTTTTATGGGAACTGATAACTTCCGTGATATTAGCAATGAGTTTGGTATTGATTCCCAAAGTATTGCCAACTGTTTTAAGGCCTTTTGCTCTTACATAGAAATTCCCAAGAAGAAGTGGAATAAGTACCATGCTCCGTGTAAATATGTTGTTAATCATGCTCCCGTTAGAAGTACTCAAGTTTGTACTACTAATCATATTGTGCCTGAACCTCATGTTGAGAAAATGCCTTTCCTAGCTAAGGTAAAGGAGTATTCTATGATTATTAGTGCAAATAACAAAGGTACAATGAAAATTGTGGAGCCTGTTAAGCATTTGAGTGATAAACCTGTGGTAGCTATTATGAAAGACACTGTCACTAGAAATATAGAGGATGAGCATATTGTCTTCTGTGAAGATGCTTCTAATATTATCTCTCATCCTAGTAAGTGTAACACCCTCAGAATCGGACCTATGCAAGTTTTAGCGAAACCCGCCAAACCCGCATAGAAACGATTCAAAGGTGCCCACCAGGCACTTTCGTGCGGGTGGAAAACGAAGTAATAACATTACACAACAGTTCTCGATGGGACCCACAGAACAGATATATATACAAGCGACTCCATGAGGCAAGAATACAGATATACGGTACAAAGATTCAAATCACCTTGAAAATGATAGAACGTCCGACTACGGACAAGATGCAAATGGGGCTAAGAGCCCTGAAGAATAACCAATGGCGTCCATAACCCTGCCCAGGCCAAGCCGGAAGGGTAACCCTGCTAACGACGTCGATCTCAAAACCTGCTTAAACAAAAGGGGTGCCGACAAAGGGCAAAGGAAAAAGAAGGAGCGTCAGTACTGAGGCCAGTACACGGCGAGGCTAGAATTCGGCGGTCCTCGCCTACATAGGTATGGTGGACTGAAGCGGCAGCGGCAGCAAGCACTGAACAACCTATAGAGACTCGATACAACTGGCGGTTATCAGAGAGGGGTGAGAAAGACCTATTCGGAACAATCCTGATACTATCATCAAACAAACCCATCCTGGCGTTTCCCCCTCGAGACCAAACGAGGAAGTCAACCGAGGAACTCACACAGTTGGCAGTTTTACTTATTCAGTTATCGTTGCAGCAGTTACTAATCAGATTTAGTTAAACATCCTGATAAAGTAAGCAGTGGGCACTTTTAGTTCACCATTCCATTATAGTTACAACACTTACTAATCAGATACAATTAGCATGAGGTAAACCCAAAACCCAACAGTTGTCGGTACTTTTATTTAGCCATTCCGTTGTAGTTGCAATACTTACTAGTCAGGTACAATGGTCGCAAGCGACACTCCAAACAAGCAGTTGTGGGCAGTATTAATTAGCCATTCCATTATAGTGAAGCTGATTACTAGTCATTATAAGTCAAATTTATAGCGATAAACTTTAGTTATGCTTGTCTATGGTCGAGATACTGTGCTCCAAGTCGTCCATATCCGCGGACACGGCTTTCAGAAAGTTTTACCCGGCCGGGGTGCACCAATAGCAACACACGCTCGATCAACCTCGGAAAAACCAACTCAAAACCCAACGAGGCTTTCACGACTGAACAATCACAGGATTCAGAAATATTTCAGGGGGCCACCCCTTAAAGTAGAACCCGCAACGAAGCCGGCCGGCTCCGAGATGGACTTAAGGTTGTGGGGACGGCTGTGAACGACTGGGAACCCGAAAGTGTGGCTGGGCTTGTCGACACCGCGGAATCGTGCCACGATCCTAAACAGTACAGTGTGCTCCTCACACAATTGTAAATACATAAGTAGCATGGCATAAGTACAGGATCGTAAATAAAACCTCAAACTAGTTTGTGGCCCCAAGAAATAAGACTGAATCAAGCTCTGGCTCAGGGGGGTCCCATATACCTCCCGGATGTGGATATCGCGATAAATCAAGGAACAGGTATCAAGTACTCGGGGTCCTACGGGACACAAGTGGGCGTTCGGAAACCAAATATTATCTATCACCCACCGATGCCTCTGCTTACTTCAATTTTAGTTGTTAAACAGGAATTAAAGTGATCGGTAAGTAAAACTATGATCATCTCCAACTTCACACAGACGGCAATTCATCAACAACTGTGGCACTGGACAACACGCAACAGCACTTGAGCAAGCGACTACGACGCGCAAGTCCCACTATCTACCAAACAACAGGTAATAGGATGTGTCCAAGGCAATATAGGGCTGCACGGTAGATCACGGGTACGGAAACTAAAGCATCGCAACACAGATAGCAATAGATCAACAGGAGGGAAGTAAATACTATAAAAGAAAGATAGGTAGAAAGGGGGAGATGCTCGCCTGAAAACATTGTCGAAGGTTCAACCGAAGATCGGGGCGAAGCTCACATCAACTCAACGGCCTTATCCGCGAAGAACCAGAACACTAGAAGAAGCACCGGATGCAATATTTAAGATCGGCAGAAGATCGGGCATGATGCATGTATGATGTATGACATGGCAAAGGTGCAATGCAATTAGACAGTATTAAACAGAACCGGGGTCCCGACAATTAATTAGGTGGTTCATGTTGTTTAGCTACCCCGCATTTTAAATGTTGTTTAACAAGGCAGAAAGTATCACCGGTCCGCTACACAAGTTTAAATGATGCCAATATGAGACTAGATTTGCCCGCATATGGGCCCCATATTTAATTAGCGGTGAATCGGCAAAAGGCCCCCAAAACCACATGACAAATATGCATGCATGAACACTTTATATGCAACAATTATATAGGTGACATTTATAAAATAGGGTTCTCGGATAAGGGGTTCACACTTTAGGGGTATCGACGATCTTGGGGTTCCGGGGGTTCGGGGTCCAGGGTTCGGATCTAGGGTTCGGTCTCGGCGGGAGCGTTCTCGGATTAGTGGGGTAGATCTTGTCGCGTCCGGGTTCTTGGCGAGCTCGGCGTCCGGAAAGGAGTACTTGGTTCTGTGTCGGGGCGCATCGGAATCGCCCCAGTCGGTGTCGATCTTGTCGTCGATGGCGAACTTGAGTGGATCGGGTACCGGGGTCTTCGGATCCGTGAAGTAGCGCTTGTCGCACGGTGTCCGGGAAGACGAACTTGGCGTATTCGCGCCGGCGATCTGGCGTGTCGCGGGCTCGGCCTTCGGACCCATGTCGGAGGTCTTGGGGTTCCGCGGTCTCGATTGACGAAGGCGAACTTCTTTCATGCCGGTGGCCTGGTCAATGCGAAGATTTTGTCGCACTGGACTCCTGTCGATTCCTCTTCGGAAGATCTTGACGAGACAAGGGATTAGATGTCTTGCGGCCTTCGATATTATTTGGGGTGGCATCACCTCCTTCGTCGTCCATCACCATACCCTCACATCCATCTACATACTGCCTTCACTGTTGCAACATCATAGCACCATCCATGTACCTCTGTTGTAACCGCACTAGCAGAACCACATGGCAGAAACAAAAAAAGGAGAAGCAGGGCCTGAACTGAAACAGCACGCATGGAGGCCAGAGGTGGATGCACGGGACGACGGCGTCGGTCAGGGGCTCGCCGGGAGGAGCGGAACGCGCGAGGCCGGGGCAGAGGAGATGACGCGCCGGCGGCGGGAGCGAGGTAGAGGCGGCCTGGGGCGGCGCCGGCGGCGGGGATGCTCGGGAGGCGCGGCGGCGGACGGCGAACCGCGGGGAAGGGGCCGGCAGAGGCGGCGCCGGAGGAGCGGAAGAGCAACGCGGGGCCGCTCCGGCGCGTGGCGGACGCGAGCAGAGAGGCGGCCGCGCCGGCAGGCAGAGGTGGGGGTTCGTGGCGGCGAGACGGGGAGCCGTGCGAGGCGGCGAGACGGCGCGCGCGCGGGGCAGAGAGGTGAGGCCAGGGGGTTGCTGGTTCAGGAGAGAGAGAGAAAAGAGAGGGGGTGAGTTGGCAGATTTTGGTTGGAGGGGGGGATGGACAAGGTGATGTGGCATCCTGGGATAGGGGGGGTGAGGTGGAGGCTGGGTGGGTAGAATAGGTTGGGTGGACTTAGGATTTAGAAGGGCGGGTTAGGTGGACCGTTTGTAAAATCCTGGGGGTGGTCGTTCGGGTTGCAACGGCCCGTTCGACTGCCCCCGCTAAAAATAATAAATATTTTTATTTGTTTTACAAACACCGTTTGCAAACCGACAGCAGACAAACAAAAATCATCCGGAGCCCCGGGGTTTGATATTTGATTAAAGATGGGGCGTTTTATAAAACAAAACGGGCTTTGCGAAAAATAGTTTTTAGACAAACAACACATGATGATGACGATGCAATGCACAAATCAACGCGATTTTCTAGTAGTGGTTTTGCAGGATGCCACAATTCGACACCACTAACAATGGATCTCGCCCTCGAGATCCGCCTCATGGTACCGGAAGGGAGGTCGGCGATCTGATCCTTCGCGCTTCGTGTAGATCCTCGCGACACCACTAACGAGGGTCCCTTCTTCATCTGGGAATCGGCGACACCACCAACAAAGGGTCGTTGTTCCTGATCGTCGAGAGAACACTCCGGAGAAACAAGGACGAAGGTAGAGGTATCAAACGATAAGGCCACCTCTAACTTCCATTAGAAGAGGAAAAGTTACATTGATCCACCAGTTCGATGTACAGAGCGAACAGTAAGAGTCGGTTAGGGTGATCAATCCATCCCGTACCCAAACTATCAACTCTATACATGAATAGGAAAATCAGCAACTCAACACTCGAGATTTAGACTGAAGATCTTCATAGGCGGTATCCGGAACAAAGGGATGATGCCAGCAGAAATCGTATGAAAGACACAAGGATTAGGTTCCGCGATGGTTCCATTGGCATGAACAGCACATGCTCAAGGTATACTCCAACTTCACCAATGCTCGTCCTTCTCATATGTTTTTCAACGACACTGATACCCAGCAAGGAACACATATGGATAAAGAGCTCAAGAACAAAAGATTGGAGGAAGGGTACAACTGACAAGTTGCAGATTGATGATCGTAGCACCTCCGTTACAAAAGGGAGAAAGCGAAACCCTGAAGGTACGACGAAAACCCAACCACGAGAATTCCTGGACTCGAAGAAAGAGATGAGAGCGGATTCAAAACGCGCAGAGGTAAGAGGAGAACAGCAGAGGGGTAAGGAGTAAAATCAGACCTAATCAGAACTATCCAACCGATTTTGCAAAAATAGTTTTGACACTCTACTTCGGCCGTTAGCTAGGTTATCCTACAGGCTGGACTTGTGGGGTATCGCAACTGCTGAGCTCTGATACCACTCTGTAACACCCTCAGAATCGGACCTATGCAAGTTTTAGCGAAACCCGCCAAACCCGCATAGAAACGATTCAAAGGTGCCCACCAGGCACTTTCGTGCGGGTGGAAAACGAAGTAATAACATTACACAACAGTTCTCGATGGGACCCACAGAACAGATATATATACAAGCGACTCCATGAGGCAAGAATACAGATATACGGTACAAAGATTCAAATCACCTTGAAAATGATAGAACGTCCGACTACGGACAAGATGCAAATGGGGCTAAGAGCCCTGAAGAATAACCAATGGCGTCCATAACCCTGCCCAGGCCAAGCCGGAAGGGTAACCCTGCTAACGACGTCGATCTCAAAACCTGCTTAAACAAAAGGGGTGCCGACAAAGGGCAAAGGAAAAAGAAGGAGCGTCAGTACTGAGGCCAGTACACGGCGAGGCTAGAATTCGGCGGTCCTCGCCTACATAGGTATGGTGGACTGAAGCGGCAGCGGCAGCAAGCACTGAACAACCTATAGAGACTCGATACAACTGGCGGTTATCAGAGAGGGGTGAGAAAGACCTATTCGGAACAATCCTGATACTATCATCAAACAAACCCATCCTGGCGTTTCCCCCTCGAGACCAAACGAGGAAGTCAACCGAGGAACTCACACAGTTGGCAGTTTTACTTATTCAGTTATCGTTGCAGCAGTTACTAATCAGATTTAGTTAAACATCCTGATAAAGTAAGCAGTGGGCACTTTTAGTTCACCATTCCATTATAGTTACAACACTTACTAATCAGATACAATTAGCATGAGGTAAACCCAAAACCCAACAGTTGTCGGTACTTTTATTTAGCCATTCCGTTGTAGTTGCAATACTTACTAGTCAGGTACAATGGTCGCAAGCGACACTCCAAACAAGCAGTTGTGGGCAGTATTAATTAGCCATTCCATTATAGTGAAGCTGATTACTAGTCATTATAAGTCAAATTTATAGCGATAAACTTTAGTTATGCTTGTCTATGGTCGAGATACTGTGCTCCAAGTCGTCCATATCCGCGGACACGGCTTTCAGAAAGTTTTACCCGGCCGGGGTGCACCAATAGCAACACACGCTCGATCAACCTCGGAAAAACCAACTCAAAACCCAACGAGGCTTTCACGACTGAACAATCACAGGATTCAGAAATATTTCAGGGGGCCACCCCTTAAAGTAGAACCCGCAACGAAGCCGGCCGGCTCCGAGACGGACTTAAGGTTGTGGGGACGGCTGTGAACGACTGGGAACCCGAAAGTGTGGCTGGGCTTGTCGACACCGCGGAATCGTGCCACGATCCTAAACAATACAGTGTGCTCCTCACACAATTGTAAATACATAAGTAGCATGGCATAAGTACAGGATCGTAAATAAAACCTCAAACTAGTTTGTGGCCCCAAGAAATAAGACTGAATCAAGCTCTGGCTCAGGGGGGTCCCATATACCTCCCGGATGTGGATAGCGCGATAAATCAAGGAACAGGTATCAAGTACTCGGGGTCCTACGGGACACAAGTGGGCGTTCGGAAACCAAATATTATCTATCACCCACCGATGCCTCTGCTTACTTCAATTTTAGTTGTTAAACAGGAATTAAAGTGATCGGTAAGTAAAACTATGATCATCTCCAACTTCACACAGACGGCAATTCATCAACAACTGTGGCACTGGACAACACGCAACAGCACTTGAGCAAGCGACTACGACGCGCAAGTCCCACTATCTACCAAACAACAGGTAATAGGATGTGTCCAAGGCAATATAGGGCTGCACGGTAGATCACGGGTACGGAAACTAAAGCATCGCAACACAGATAGCAATAGATCAACAGGAGGGAAGTAAATACTATAAAAGAAAGATAGGTAGAAAGGGGGAGATGCTCACCTGAAAACATTGTCGAAGGTTCAACCGAAGATCGGGGCGAAGCTCACATCAACTCAACGGCCTTATCCGCGAAGAACCAGAACACTAGAAGAAGCACCGGATGCAATATTTAAGATCGGCAGAAGATCGGGCATGATGCATGTATGATGTATGACATGGCAAAGGTGCAATGCAATTAGACAGTATTAAACAGAACCGGGGTCCCGACAATTAATTAGGTGGTTCATGTTGTTTAGCTACCCCGCATTTTAAATGTTGTTTAACAAGGCAGAAAGTATCACCGGTCCGCTACACAAGTTTAAATGATGCCAATATGAGACTAGATTTGCCCGCATATGGGCCCCATATTTAATTAGCGGTGAATCGGCAAAAGGCCCCCAAAACCACATGACAAATATGCATGCATGAACACTTTATATGCAACAATTATATAGGTGACATTTATAAAATAGGGTTCTCGGATAAGGGGTTCACACTTTAGGGGTATCGACGATCTTGGGGTTCCGGGGGTTCGGGGTCCAGGGTTCGGATCTAGGGTTCGGTCTCGGCGGGAGCGTTCTCGGATTAGTGGGGTAGATCTTGTCGCGTCCGGGTTCTTGGCGAGCTCGGCGTCCGGAAAGGAGTACTTGGTTCTGTGTCGGGGCGCATCGGAATCGCCCCAGTCGGTGTCGATCTTGTCGTCGATGGCGAACTTGAGTGGATCGGGTACCGGGGTCTTCGGATCCGTGAAGTAGCGCTTGTCGCACGGTGTCCGGGAAGACGAACTTGGCGTATTCGCGCCGGCGATCTGGCGTGTCGCGGGCTCGGCCTTCGGACCCATGTCGGAGGTCTTGGGGTTCCGCGGTCTCGATTGACGAAGGCGAACTTCTTTCATGCCGGTGGCCTGGTCAATCCGAAGATCTTGTCGCACTGGACTCCTGTCGATTCCTCTTCGGAAGATCTTGACGAGACAAGGGATTAGATGTCTTGCGGCCTTCGATATTATTTGGGGTGGCATCACCTCCTTCGTCGTCCATCACCATACCCTCACATCCATCTACATACTGCCTTCACTGTTGCAACATCATAGCACCATCCATGTACCTCTGTTGTAACCGCACTAGCAGAACCACATGGCAGAAGCAAAAAAAGGAGAAGCAGGGCCTGAACTGAAACAGCACGCATGGAGGCCAGAGGTGGATGCACGGGACGACGGCGTCGGTCAGGGGCTCGCCGGGAGGAGCGGAACGCGCGAGGCCGGGGCAGAGGAGATGACGCGCCGGCGGCGGGAGCGAGGTAGAGGCGGCCTGGGGCGGCGCCGGCGGCGGGGATGCTCGGGAGGCGCGGCGGCGGACGGCGAACCGCGGGGGAGGGGCCGGCAGAGGCGGCGCCGGAGGAGCGGAAGAGCAACGCGGGGCCGCTCCGGCGCGTGGCGGACGCGAGCAGAGAGGCGGCCGCGCCGGCAGGCAGAGGTGGGGGTTCGTGGCGGCGAGACGGGGAGCCGTGCGAGGCGGCGAGCCGGCGCGCGCGCGGGGCAGAGAGGTGAGGCCAGGGGGTTGCTGGTTCAGAGAGAGAGAGAGAGAGAGAGAGAGAGAGAGAGAGAGAGAGAAAAGAGAGGGGGTGAGTTGGCAGATTTTGGTTGGAGGGGGGATGGACAAGGTGATGTGGCATCCTGGGATAGGGGGGGTGAGGTGGAGGCTGGGTGGGTAGAATAGGTTGGGTGGACTTAGGATTTAGAAGGGCGGGTTAGGTGGACCGTTTGTAAAATCCTGGGGGTGGTCGTTCGGGTCGCAACGGCCCGTTCGACTGCCCCCGCTAAAAATAATAAATATTTTTATTTGTTTTACAAACACCGTTTGCAAACCGACAGCAGACAAACAAAAATCATCCGGAGCCCCGGGGTTTGATATTTGATTAAAGATGGGGCGTTTTATAAAACAAAACGGGCTTTGCGAAAAATAGTTTTTAGACAAACAACACATGATGATGACGATGCAATGCACAAATCAACGCGATTTTCTAGTAGTGGTTTTGCGGGATGCCACAGTAAGGCTAGAAAATCTAGTGTTCCGGTGCTTTCTGTTAAAATTGGTGATGATTGCTACTATGGTTTATGTGATATTGGTGCTAGTTCTAGTGCTATTCCTTATGAGCTTTACATGGAAATTATGCATGCGATTGGTCCTTGTGAGCTTGAGGACATTGATGTGGTTATTCACCTTGCTAACAAGGAAACCATTTGCCCCATTGGCATTGTAAGAGATGTGGAGGTTCTCTGTGGTAAGATTAAGTATTCTGCTGATTTTCTAGTGCTTAATTTAGCAGCTAGCAAAACTTGTCCTATCATTTTTTGTAGACCTTTCTTGAACACTTGTGGAGCCATTATTGATTGTAAGAAGGAAAAGGTTTTAAATAAGTTTGGATATTCTTATGAGTTTAACTTTTCCAAATTTGCTAAATCTCCTTGTGAAAATAGCTTTCCTAATAAGGATTTCAGGATGGAACAACTTGCTTCTATTGATCCACTCTATGACCTTGGACCTCTTTTTGGTGACTGTAAGTATGCTTACTCAGATGATAAAGTTGTTTCCAGTGACATTTATATTGTCAAATTTATTCAAAGTGCTACTGAAAGTTATTATGAGAGAGGGAAACACGGTTTTATGCATCTCAATGATGTTAAGTTTCCCCGTTTTATGCTAAAAGCTTTAAAGTTGCATCTGTTTTGTCTTCCTATGTAGTGGCTTTTTGTTTCAATAATTCGTTTTCTCATGATACCCACATGCATAGGAAGTGGGTTAGACTCAAGTGTTTTGGTTATTTGCTTCTTGATGCTCTCTTTCACTTCAAATATATATCTCCTTTATGAGCATCTTTGGAAGTTTCAAGCCTAACTTAAAGGCATTAAAGAAAAGTACTTGTTGGGAGATAACCCAAGATTTTTGTCGAGTCTTGAAAGTTATTACCTCTTTAATAACCTCTCCTTATCCTTTTTGTTTTGGTCTTTGTGTCAAGTTCAACTACTTTTGTGAAATAGAGGAGTTGTGAAAAGTGGCTGTCCTGGGACAGATTTTTTATGCTTTATTGTAAAAATTCGTGAGGAAGCTCAGTACGTTGGATGGACATGCATTTTTCTGAGATTGTTCTCCAAGTTGTTACCCAACTTTCATCAGTTCTGCACTTTTTGATTTGAGCAACAGAAGGTCTTCGAAAAAATCAATCTTTACCTGATGGTCTGTTTTGACAGATTTCTACCATCATTTGCATTTGCCTCTTACATACGCTTTTGTTTTGATGGGTTTTTAGTTGAAGTGTGTACCCAAAGGTTTATTCTTTTTTCTTACACTAATGTTGTTATTGAGTTTGTGCAAGGGTTTTGTAAGAAGGAAATTTTCAGGAGAAAGAGAAAAGGATTCTGCAGAGTTCGTCTTTGAATAGGTAAAAGTGGTGAAAACAGAAGGTTCGTGAAACCCCAATCTTTTTATATTTTTGATGTTTTTAATACATAAGGGAAGTTGCGAGACGAAACTGAAGAGGAAACGGAGCCCGGGGTGGACAAACCCACCCCAGGCGTGCGCCCAACCTGCTGCGCCTGAGGGGGGTGTTCCCCCCTCAAACTCCATCTCCGCCTCGTTTCCGTGTCAAAACCTTCCTTATGCATTGAAACTTCGTAATATATATCCCCCGGATCCCCCGAGGTTCTTGCATCGTGTTCTCGTTGTGTTTTCATTTCAATATGTTTCTGTCAAGAAATCTTCTCAAGTTTAGAGCACCATGGTCTCCGCCAAAGACAAAGGCAAGAAGACCAAGGAAGAAGAACCTCAAGTCCCCAAGGAGGAGGAGATTTCGGTAGGGTATGAAGGTGACATGGAGGAGGACAAGCAACCGGACAGTCGCACTACCGTCACAAGCATTGGTTTGGTGGCACGACCTACCAAGCTTAAGAGGACAACACGGATGTCTACAGGAGGGAAATCTCAACGTCATACTTTCTCTCCACGATCATCTCCTCCACGTAACAAGAGACCTTTCCATACACTTATACGTGAATACCAATATCAACATGTGCCCAAAGGTAATTTGCCCTCGGTTTGGGATATGCCTCGTTCTAACAATGCAGAGAAGGATCATGATAAGGATGAAGAGTGGGGAAAGAATAACAAGAACTAGGATTCTCGGACTGACATGATCATGAACCGTATAGAGCAAAACTCGGAGCTAATTTGTACTCTTACTTTTGAGTTCGAGGAGTTGAGGAAACTTATTGAGGATCTTATCAAGATAACACCACCACCACCAAAGGAATAATTCGTCATCAAGTTTGGCATCCCCTTGGCTTGTTCCAAGCTTGGGGGAGTGTCGCGGTATCACCACCATTATCTTTTATTTTTTACCTTTTTTGTGGATTCATATCTGTGGTAGAGAGGTTATCTTATAGTTTGGTTTGCATGTGGAAGTATCTCTCCTTTAGTTGATTATCTATGTATCCCTTGGTGTGAGTGCCTTTATTGGAATATTAATGAGAAGTCTCATCTTTTACGTTTTGCACTTCTTATTTTAGTTTGCAATCTCTATTATATGATGGATCTTGTTGATCAGTATTGGCACCACTTTGGGATCATCAAGTGGATCTAAATTGGTTTTGGCAAACCGAGTTCTGGTCAGTAGCATTACTATGAAAGAAAAAAAGAAAGAAAAAGCTTACAGGTATTTTGTATCATTTGTTTTCTTTCTTGTTGGCTCATAAGCTTAGTATTCTTTATTTAAGATTCTTTTGTGTCTTCAAGGAAGATTGCATGTTTGGCTTTATTACTTGTATGTTTGCTTGATTCTTTCAACTCTCTTGCTTGCTACCCATCCTAGCTAGCCAAAAACCTATTTTGAGAAGGCATACTTCTCATGTTTCCAAAATCCTTAGAGCCAAAACTTTTGCCATTTGTGTCCACCATATCTACCTAGTAGAATTTGCTATTCCAAGCAAATTCTCAAGCTTCATCTACCTTTCGAATTAAAAAGTATTTTGTTATGTGACAAATAGTTAGTAAAGCTCTCACGAACTTGATGGTACACCTTATTTACTTGCCCCTAATAGACTTGAACCATTGTGAACATCGAAGTTGTATATGCTTGCATCTATACGTTGGAATTAGCAGAACCGTGTTGTCACGGGGAACATTTTCAACATTGCACTTGTAATCTGTACACAATTGATATTGTGCTCTTTTGTCTATGGATGTCAACGGTGTGAAATAAAGAGGAAACTTGTAAGTCCATGGAATTTGTATCCTATGTTAGAGAAACGCCTGGGCCACTATCCTAAGTCATGCTTAATCATGGTGGAAAATTGCAGCATCACCATAGTGAGTCATCTATGAAGCATCCTCATTAAAAAGCTATGCACATAGTAAATAAAAAGATCGCTGAGATGCTCATTGTCTGCTTGCCTTATCATTTTGGTTATGGGAAAGCTCCTGTACCATGTGCAAGGGGTACCCCGTTGGCGGTTCTCAGTGATATGCAAATACTTACAATGACAAGAACTTACCTCAGACCAAAGTTGAGTAGCATGAGGAGTGGCCCTCATATTCAAGGGACATGAGATTCCCAACTTATATTTCGTCAAGCATATACTCCATATTTGTTCACTTTAACCTTAATCATCTCAAGATGCCTATGATAGGGGAAATGAGGGCTCAAAGATAGTAAGTACTATAATCTTTTGGAAGCTCTTTTTGACTTGTAATCCCTGCTACCCTCTATAAAGGGAACTTTCTCCCACTTCCAAAGTTGAGTCAGTAAACCTACTTCCTCTCTATCTCCAACAAGCATTTGAGTTGTTGTGTTTCAAGCATTCATATGGTGATTTATTCAATCATGTTCTTTATCCTCCTTGTTTGCACAAAACTCTTATCTATTGAGTATTACTTTGAAAGCCTTCACTTGTGAAAAACCTTTTTGAGCAAAGAGTGTTCCTGTTTTGAAACTTCTACAAAAATCTTTTGTGAAACTGTTTGCTAGGTGTTCTCTGACCAAGAATAAGTTTTCCATTTCCAATTATGATTTATCTTTATGCATATCTATTTTGACTGCTATAATTGGTTGCAAGCTAAGTTATATAACGGTGAGTTGCTTTCTTCTATGAGTTGTGCAATGGTAAGTGTGATGCTTCTTGTTCGTATTCTTTTATCGACACTTCACTCCATAAACCTGTGTACATGTTTACTGAGCTTAGTTTTCGCTTGGGGACAAGGGAAGTCTAAACTTGGGGGAGTTGATATACCCAATTTGCATAACCATTCTATATCATAATTTACCTCTATTCATTGATATTTGTCTTATTATGAGGTATTACTTATGGCTTTTCATCTGTTTATGCATGTTCGATGATTCCTGGAGGATGGACTGCCTTAGTCTGGATTCTGATGGAAAAGAAGGCGTTTCGGTGCAATTTCACAATGATCATAAAAATACCAGAAAAATATGGAAACATATTATTTCTCCAGAAGAATGAGGGAGCCAGAAGGAGGGACGAAGAAGGGCCTCAGGGGGCCCACACCCGCCCTAGGCATGACCCCACCTGACCCCGCGCCTAGGGTAGGTGTGGCCCACCTGCCCGGCTCTCGACTCTGCCCCTTCGCCTATATCTTCCCTACGGAACCCTAAGCCTGGAGGAGCAACCACAGATAGATTTTCGCCGCCTCTGGGGGGCGAAAAACACTTAGAGAGAAAGATCTCTCCGGCAGACATATTTCTACCGGGGGAATTCCTTCCCGGAGAGGGGAGACCGTCGCCATCAACACCATCGTTAAGCTAGGCATCATCGGGATCATCATCATAATCATCATCCACACCATCATCTCCACCAGCACCATCATCACCACTCCGTCCCGATGTAACAATTGTGTTGGATATTGCTTTAGTTCTTAGGGGAAACTTTCCCGGTGTTGATTACTATTGTAGTTGATGCTTGTGAGTGGAACCATTGGATTATTGTTTATATTCAGATTGTTATCCATTACCATATCATCTTTGATCTTGATCCATATGATGTCTTGTGAGTAGTTCGTTTAGTTCTTGAGGACATGGGAGAAGTCATGTTAGTAGTGAATCTGTGATGAGTTATTATTCAATGGTTTAGTATTTAAGTTGTGGTGCTATTCTTCTAGTGGTGTAATGTGAACGTAGACTACATGACACTTCACCATTTATGGGCCTAGGGGGATGCATTGTGTATTTGGCTACTAATTATGGGGTTGCCGGAGTGACAGAAACCTGAACCACCGTTAGGACACCTTTGCACAAGGGAGCATAGGATCTCAGAGTTTAAGGTTGTGGTTAGATTTATATCTTAATTACTTTCCTATAGTTACGGATGTTTGCAGGGGGTTAATCACAAGTATGTATTAGTCCAAGTACGGTCGGTACATTAGCACAGGTTCACCCACACAACACTTACAACACCAGAGAAGAGTACACAGCTATTTGAAGAGAAAGCACTTGACAGAATTCCCATGTGTCCTCGAGAACGTTTGGTCCTTATAAGTATTTCCATCGGCTTGTCCTTTGCTAAGAAAGGATTAGGCCACTTGCTCCGTTTGTTCGTTACCTTTGTTACTTGCTCCTTGTTTTGTTGCCTTATCAGAAAACCACTAAAATTCTATTTGCTAAGTATTCACAGGGATTTCCTGCTCCATACCACTGTTCAGCACCTTCTGCTCCTCGTTGGGATCGACACTCCTATTTATCAAAAGTACTACGATACACCCCCTATACTTATGGGTCATCACCAATATTTACCATTGATACATCTTCCACTGTTACTGTTTACTTGATGCAAACCATCATCACCTTTCACACCATATAGTTAATCCTTTGTTACAGCAACCGGTGAGATTGAAAACCTCACTGTTAGTTGGGGAAAAGTCTTGAGTTTGTGTTGTGCAGGTTTCCATGTTGCTTGCAACACCTTTGAGATGTTTCCTTCCTCCTACTGGTTCGATAACCTCGGTTTCTTACCGAGAGAAAACTTGCTGCTGTGCTGCATCATACCTTGCTCTTGGGGTTTCCCGACGAAGCGTCAACACACATCACCAGACAATCTCAAACCACCCACCAAACCTTAACCTCGTTATTTAGGGTGGTTTTGGATCATTGAAGCTTTAAAATAGTTGGAATATCACATTAACATGAGGTGATGTTTGGAACCTTCAAATAATTGAACCAAAACACGAAAAATAGATTTTACTACAAAAACAGCAAAATATGAATCAACTTATCTCCCATTATTTTGTGTACATGATAGACATAGTTTGTTTTATATGATTTGTTTTTAGCTTATAAATATTAAGCAATTCTTGCATATAGTCATCGTAGTGTCATGTTTGCTAGAAAGCAAACAATTTTAGCTTCTCTAAAAGTCAAAAAGATATTGTCCTCAAAGCATAGCCTTAGTTAGAGAATTGTTCGATAAAGTGTGGGTGGTAGATTAAGGGAGCTCTTATCATGTGACGTTTAACAAGGAGTGAGTTGCTACCTAAACCATATTGTGCGCATGGGAGATACCAAGATCAAGACTAAAGTTGGTGATGAGCTAGTGCTCCAGGATGTTAGATATGTGCCAAGGGCTCGGAGGAACCTAATCTCACTAAGGGAGCTCTATGGCAACGGTAATGTATATCGTCTTGACATGGACAAGTTGACCATATGAGTCAAGAAGGACAAGAAGCTAGTGCTGAAGGGAAGGACTCAGAATAACCTGTACAAGGTGCATGTGGGCATCATTCCAGGTTGAGGTTGAAGAGGAGCAAGACAAGGCAATAGGATCAGCCAGGACAACCTGGTGGATGACAGACACTGGCTTATAAAAGTGAGCAAAAAAGCAAGTACAACATATACGGGTGTTCAGGCGAAGATGATGGTTCCAAGTTAGCGACATATTTACCAAGGTGGATATTTTTGTAATTGTGTGAAATATGTGTATAGGCTATAATTGGATTTTGATTACGTGAAAGGTGAGGTGTTTGAGTCAGACACCTGTAAGCAGGTGTAATATATAAGGGCAATAGGAGTAGCCAAAGTAGACTAGACGCAAGCTAATTTAGACACAAGATCAAACTTTTTGAGGACTTTCTGGCCCATGACAGGGGTGCTAGACCGACATGGCGTTGTAGATATGATGTGAATGTACATGGTGGTGTACTTGTCGTCAATGGTACTATGATGAGTACCTAGGGAGGATCATCCGTAAAGCACGCCACATACTTGTAGGCGTTTATGGATGAACTACGTTATGAAACATCGTCTCCCTCTACTTCCTGCATTGTTCTAATCACGTATTATACTAACACTTTGGATCCCAATAGATTAAAAATCAAAGTACAGTTTCTCGTCATGACATCACTTCAATAATGCTGCCAATCAAATAAACGGAGTATAACATGATCCTTCTTGAACCAGAATCATTTTCTTTGTGACAAAAAAACAACCCTTGTGATTTTAGTAAGTGAGTTGTAGATATCATACAAAGGCTAGCAGGAAACAAATAAAGGAAGGTGAATAGAAACACACACGCCACACACATATATCCAAGGCAAATGATAGGATTCCCCCGGGGATACGATGTATCCAACCTCTGGGTGTCCTCCCGCTGCACATCCATCCCTGGGTCCCACCGCAAACCTTATCTATCCCCGTCTTTTTTTCTGTACTTTATCTCTTCATGAAGATAAACTGCAACTCGCCGCTGCTAGTTTCGGCGATGTGTCGCTCATGCCTCTGCCGCTCCACGCCCCAGCTCCACACAGAGCTCCTCCCGCCGCCGCCGCCTGCAGCTCGTTGAGCCGCCGCTCCACGCCTCACCTCCTCCTGCAGAGCTCCTCCCGGCGCCGCGTCCAGCTTCAGCTCCTCCGGCCGCACGCCCGCGCCGCCGCAGCCTGCAGCTCGTCGCCTTCCACTGGACCACCGCTCCCGGCGGCGCCACCTGCAGCTCGTTGAGCCGCCGCTCCACGCCCCACCTCCTCTCGCAGAGCTCCTACACGCAGAGCTCCACCCGGCGCCGCGTCCAGCTCCATCTCCCCCGGCCACGCGTCCGTGCCGCCGCAGCCTATAGCTCGTCGCCTTCCACTGGACCACCGCTCCCCGGCGCCACCGCCTCTTGCGCTGCCACAGCGTCTCCTCCCGCCCGTCTTCACCTCTGCAGCATGGTTTCCGTCGTGGCCTCACTCCGATGGAGTTGCTCAGCCGCGCGCCGATGTTGCTACCCAAGGGCACCGGCGTTGCTAGCGAAGGTCACCAGCGTTGCTATGTACGTCATCGAAGTTTGCTACATGGGATAGTCAGCGTTGTTACGTGCGGCCGGCGCTGGCGCTACAAGTGACGCCATGTTTTGCTGCATACGGCCGACGGTGGTGCTATAATAGTATAAATGTTTTGCTATGAGATCTCGGCCGAGGTATCCGGTAAAGTTGGATTTTCTACCATAGGATTTTTTTGCTACACCTGTTTAGTGGTTTTGCTACAATAGCGCAAACTTTTTGCTACATGGTCTTTGACGAGGTCTCTCGGCGAAAATCTCCGGCGAGTCTCCCGGTGAGATCGTTTTTGCTACAATAGCACAACTTATTTGCTACAAAGTCTTCGATGAGGTCTCTGGTGAAGTCTCCAGCAAAACAATATTTTTGTTTTTTTGACATGAATCATTTTTTACTACATATAGCAAAAGCTGGACTTTTGTAGAAGAAACGGAACTTTTTGTAGCAAAAGCGGTATTAGAGGCTTTTTTAGGGACACGTGTCAGGCAGGAAAGTAGGAGGATCCGGGAGAATTATCCCCCAGGGGACGCGTAGTGCTTCCCTATATCCAAGTATGCACATGCACTCCAATTGAAATTAGAGCAGTGAAAAATGTATCCAGGTTCCTTGTTAATGCACTGCACTGTCCTTAGCTCAGCTTCTTGTCGTCCCATTTTATTTAAGCTTTGTCTATCGGTTTGATTAATGGCAGATCTAGGATTTTACGTTAGGGTGTGGCAACTAATTTTTTTCTTTTCTAAACACAAATATAGCATGTCAAATTCTATGCCAAACTAAAAATCTGTTCATTAGTTCTCCAGTTAAGTTGAATAATTTTTTATATTCATTGATTACTATTGAAACTGTCATAATTATACCATACAAAAAGTGATCGCCAAACACTCAATTGTTAATTGAACTAACAAAATAATTAGGAATAAGATTGGAAGATGCAAGAAGCTGGACCCGATGCGAGTAAGCGGCCAGGAAAGAAAGCTGCTGCCATTCCTCTATATGCGGGTGGAGATTGTAATACGGTCGTGGATGCCTGCTGCAGTGCCGCCCGGCGCCCCGTCGCCTTCACTTTTCCTGCAGTTCGCTGCGGCCGAAGCCACCGGCGGTTGGCCATCGCAATTAGCTTATTTTAAGGGAAACCACATCTTTATTAACTCATAATAATGTTTGGGATACAAAGACCATGGGGGGGCTCTAAGAGCAAAACCTGACGTCCAAATAAACCATCTTTACTATATTTCCCTTTTGTTACCCAAGTAGTAATACAGTTGTTCAAGTGTATTCATTAGTATATAATAGCTCAGATGCCTCTTCAATGTAATATAAATCCTTATGCTCCGTTTGGACGTCCCGGTAAAACATTTTTTCTCCTATCCATCTAAATGCCTAACTGAAATCTCTCTAACATAAATCCTTAGGCACGTTGTAGAGATGGTTAGCAGGATGATCACCTTCTTGACCTCGGCATCCTTGCAGGCGACACAAACGCCAGCAACTTTGGAGGAGGTGGCTAGAGTTGCAAGTGTGTACACGGAGACTAGAGTCTAGTCGGTGGGAAGGTGCATGACTACTTGGCTAGTTAGACAAGTACTGGTATGTGGAGAAGCCTTCTAGCGGGATATGGGGTCTCTCTACCAGACAACACGGACAAACCCGTTTGAAACCGATGTAGACATGTGTTAGTCCCGCTTGCTAGAACATGTAAGTACAGATCTTCTAAGAGTGCTCGATGACTTTTTTCCCAATGCCTTGTATTTCCACTAGCCAATACGTAGTCTCGGGCTTACTATTCTTCCGTGAGGGTACTATTTATTTTTATCGCCTCTAGCATTTGTCCCTTGCAATACTTTGACCAAGTGTCATCCTTTGCCTCTTTGGATGTGGGTGATACGACTGATTTTGTTCAACCGCACCGACAACGCTAAGTTTCATGGCAGAGAGTCTCATCCATATGTTTGTATATATAGACAACGTGCGAGCTAGCCTATGTCAGACGAAGATTTCTTTGCAAAGTGGAGAAGGTTGAATGTTTCTTTGGTGAGAGAAGTTACTTCACATTAGTTACACAATTCATGTCAAGATATGTACTGTAGTTTAAATTTCAAAGAGGTTTGATTTTAAACCTAAACTATTGTGCTTTGTTTGCCTTGAACCCTAAACTAAGAAACCAATCATATATTATACCATAAATTCTAAAAAGACTCAAACAACCCTAGACCTGTTTGTGAAGCTGTTCTGTATATTGTGCAGATCATGAGATCAATACATAACCACTATCCAAACCTTAGTAGCCTGGTTGGTTAGGTTGGCTTTTATCGTTGAAGTTTTAAAAATTGGAAAATATTACAATATATAACATGGGGTAGTACGCTTGAATTGTGAACCTTCAAGAAGTTAAACAAAAAACATGGAAATTTTTGATTTTTTACAAAACAGGAAACAATATTCAAATATCTCTAATTATTTTTGCACATGACATAACTAAATTCGTTAAAATAATTAGTTTTCAGGTTATAAATTCCTAGCATTTCCCACATCTATATGTTACCTCAAGAGAGCTAGCAATTATCTTCTCTGAAAAAGAGAAAAATCCGATACTATTTCCGACCTCTCTAGATCTTCAAGCCACCACGGGAGTTCATGGCATATCCTGGCAAATTATTTGGACGAAGCATTGTAAAAGTATATGCAGATGTTTTTTACCTAGGGATCGACTTATCGCCGCGACTTACAAGACAATTAGAAAGGTTTTTGTCATGAAACACTCCGGCCGACACATAATGGCACCATGATAGATGAACGGCAAGACGAACACACCATAATGCTGCGGTAGAGGGAGGTGCATATATTAGTGCCACATGGATTGTAAACAACATTTACTATGGGTCACAGCTTTCCAAATGTCAAGCACCTATGTGCATTTCACTTACTGGTGTGATCCACCACTAGCGAGCCATTTGACCGAGACTATTACACACACTCACTAGTACACACATACCCATATTCCAATCCACTCTCTCCACTAACCTCGATCTCTTGCGGACGATGACCGATTATTGGGCGGGTGTTGGTGACGTATGTGACTTGTAAATGGGACGTGGCCTATGTCTACATGTGGTCAAGGTATCGTAGATGGGTATGACGCGTGCTGTTGTTGGTGCCGTCTCCCTGACTGCATTTTTGTTGGCGGTGAATCGTGTCCTCTGCATAGCATCGACCATCTTCTAGAATCATATTTTTCTTTACGGTGAAACAGCAAGATGATTTTCGTTAAATGAGTAGGGGATGTTTCATACAAAGGCTAGAAAATTTCTATCAGGGAATTAAACAACGAAGATATGAGGAGAAACACACAATGTAGATCCAACTATATATACAAACCGAGATAATCAATTAAAATCTAGACATGTCCCTGATGATGCTCTGCACGGCCATCAGTCACTTATTCCTCTATGATTCATCAAAAAGAAGTATCAGTCGTGCTATTTGCATGTTGAAAATGTGAACATTGTCTTCCAAAATTTGGATGATAAGTAGCTGATCACATTCAAGACCTTGCCGTCTTTGCAATCGAGCTCGGTGTGCTGGCTACAGAGGATCCAGCTAGATCAATGACTCCATGATGTACGACGCGACCAAGTATAGTCCACGCGATTCAAGGCGTCTTGGCTAGTCATACTTACCGAGGGTGCTTTGTGGAGAAACCTTCTAGCGAGACATGCGGCCTGTTGGTCAGATAATTTGGTCAAACCCTTTACAACTTGTCAAAACCCTGTGATCATCTTGCAGGCAAGAAGGCTTTCTTCATAGGAAGCACCAGCACTTCAGCAGGTAGGCCTTCCCTTATCCACTTGCAGATATTCTAATAGCATCCCGACGCCTTCTATTCCCACTAACTATTCGTATAGACATACTTAAAAAAATCTGTTCACATCAGCACACCCAAAGGTACTATGCTCATCAAGTACTAACATTCCCAAATATTTTTATCTACTTTAAAAACTATTTTATTTTATCGCCAATTACATTTTTCTTTGGTTACTGAGTGATACCAAGTGTCTTCATTTGGCTCGTGGATGATAGTTATTTTCTTGTAGAGTTTGTGTTATTTTCTTGTAGAGTTTGTGGTACAGAGGCTCAAGCATAGGTTTGTATATATAGACAATACTCAAGCTATGCTTTAAAAAATTAAGAGATTGAATGTTGGTTTGGTGGGATAGGTCATTTCACATTACTTGCACACTTGTTCTCGAGGAGGTATGTAGGATAAGTTATTTCACATTAGTTGGACACTTCTACTCAAGATATGTAGAGATTTATTCAGAAAAAGATTGTTAAACCTTAAAATATTGCACTCAGTGATTTGAACAATAACCAACAGAACCAGTCATACAAAACACTTATTTTGTAATATCGTTTATCCCAGAGCGGTTATATAACTTGTTTGGTATTTTGAGATCCTCAAAATCCAGAACCACCTTAACCCAGTTATATAGGGTGGCACTAAATCATTGATGTTAGAATAATACCCAAGGGTGATGCATATTGGGAATATAAAATAATTCAATAAAAACATGGTTTTACAAAAATATAGAAATGGAGAATCTAATTACCTCATTATTTTCATACACGTTATAAATAGTTATTAAAGGAGCCCCCTCTCCTCTCTCTCACCCACACCTCCTCGTGAAGGATCTCTCTCCCCCTCTAGTATTTATCCCCCATGATCTTGGACTAGCGAGATACATGTTTCGGGTGGATATTCGGCAAGAAAGAGTTGTGTTTCCGCTGCATCGCTGGAGTGAGGAGGCGGAGGTTGCTCGGCGCCTCGGACGTGTGTGCGAGCACGGATGCGCCGCTAAGTTGCGGTGCTAAGGACTTCCTCTCGATATTGAGATCGGCAAGAGATCGTCTACATCAACCACGAGTTTGAACTCGTTAAGCTTTGTCAGTATTCAAGGGTATTTTCTCTATGGATATACATCCGCTCGTTGTGTGTATCTAGTAGATAGATCTTGGTACATAGTTATTCCCATCGTAGGAATTTTTTTGTTTTCTATGCTGCGAACCCTACACTTTCTACTCTTCTCCAACACCAATCAACTTATTTGAAACAACACGGCGAGAACGGGGGTCCAAACTACTTTATTCAAGCAAACTAAGCAAACCAAATGAAAACTAAGACGCTCTAAGAACAACACAATTTGTGAATGAAATAATAAAAATGAAGTGTCTAGAAAGACCTGAGCTTTTTATTGATGAAGAAGGGGATGCCTTGGGTATCCCCAAGCTTTGACGCTTGTACCTCTTGAATATTTATTGGGGTGACACGGGTTGGCATCCCCAAGCTTGAGCTTTTTTCCATTCTTCATCTCATTACATCATTCTCTCTCTACACCTAAAAATTATCCTTCATACAAAACTTCACACAATCTTCATTAGCAACATTAGTGTATTCAAAAGATAATAGACCCTTGGGTTTAGCTTTAGAACAGAAAAACTTTCACTAAAAACACAAGATATTGTAGCAATTCCCTAAAAAACTCAATTTTCCAAAAAGAACCCAAAAGGGAATCAATAAGAAGTAAATGCAAATAATGGCAGAAATCTGTCAAAACAGACCAGCAGGTAGAAACCGATGTTTTAAAAGACCTTCTGTTGCTCAAATAAAAAAGTGTTGAACCAACTAAAGTTAGCTAACATACGGAGGGATATATTCACAAAATATCAGCTTAATCCAACTTACAGAGATTCCTCATGAATTTTTGTGGTGGAGCACAAAAATCTGTTTCGGGACAGCAACTCCCCAAATCTTACTTCCCTCCTCATTAGAGGTTATTCTTGGCACAAAAAGAATAAGGAGAGTTCATTACAGAGGTAATAACTTCCAAGACTTAAGAAAACTTTTGGGTTATCTCCCAATAAGTACTTTTCTTTAATGCCTTTAAGTTAGGCACAGAAAGTTCGAGAAGATGCTCACATAAGAAATATGAATTGAAGTAAAAGAGAGCATCAAGAAGAAAATTCAAAACACATTTAAGTCTATCCCACTTCCTATGCATAGTAATCTTGTAAGAATTTAAATCAAAAAAGCACATAGTAACAAGAATGGGCAGATAAAACAAGAGCAACTTCAAAACTTTCAGCACATAGAGAGGTGTTTTAGTACCATGAAAACTTTTACAACCATATTTTCCTCTCTCATAATAATTTTTAGTAGACTCATGAATAAACTCAACGATATAACTATCACATAAGGCATGCTTTTCATGATCTACAAACACATCATTTTTATCAAGCTCAAAAATAGTGGGATTAAAACCTTCAAAACCACTTTTAACAATTTTATAACAAGAATACTGATCATTCAATATACACCATTATCTAAAGCTTTATCATAAACATTTTCTAAGCAAAACTCTTTAGTACCATGCATTTCAAAGTTAGGAACAAATATAGGATTATCATAGATAACAGGAGCATAACTATTATCACAAGTTTTACCCATAGTAGATATTTTAAAAGAATCCACGGGAACATAACATTCATCATCCTTTGGTAAGCATGGGGGACAATCCAATAATATAAGAGGTAAAGAGTTACTCTCATTAGAAGGTAGGCATGGGTAGATCCATTCTTCCTCCTCCTGACCATCACTCTCCTCCTCTTTTTCATCTAATGAGCTTTCAGGTTCAGCAGTTTCGTCTTCCATAGGCTCCTGCAAGGCATTAGTCTCTTCCGTTTGTGGAAATCACCTATTAAAATATTCAAGAATATAGATATTTTATTCCTTGTAATTATCAAAGCAAAATTTAATTATCTCATAAACCTCATATTCATAAGGTGCATTATCAGTATTTTCAAGCAAACTGGCAAGTTCAAATGCACCCTTGAAGGCAATAAATTCTTCAATTTGTTCCACATCATAAAAGTCATAATTTCCTTTAACATAAGAAGATATGGTAACATTATCATTATAATCACATTGAAAAGGTAGGTGTTTATACCTCCTACAGCAACAAGATTTATCAAAGCAATAAGTAACATTATAAGTAGAGCACACATCTCTAGCAATAGTATTCAATTTATCAATTTGTTCCCATAAGTGTTTCCCTTTTTGTGACAAACGGTGTTCCTTATAATAATTTGTTTGTTCTTCCGTGAACCCACCTTGTCAATAAGAACTAGTTTCAAAGAAACCATCCATTGATAGAAAGCATGACAAAGTAAGGCAATAACAGACCAGCAACTAGAGTAGGAACTAATTTTTTTGTGTTTTTGATAAAAGAAAGCAAACCAAATGAAACTAATATTTTTTGGAGTTTTTGATAAAAAGAGTAAAATAAAACCAAACAAAAGAAACTAAGCAAAACAAAAACAAAGTAAAGAGAAAGGTTGTGAAGGACTCCCCTTGTGAAGACGTCCTTAGCCTCCCGGCAACGGCGCCATAAAAATCTTGTTGGTGTGTTATTGACGCCTCGTTGGGAGACCCCAAGAGTAAGGTGTGATAAGCACAATAGCAAGTTTTCCCTCAATAAGAAACCGAGGTTATCGAACCAGTAGGAGGAAGGATACGACTCAAAGGTGTTGCTAGCAACTTGGAGACCTGCACAACACAAACTCAAGACTTTGCCCCAACGAATAGTGAGGTTGTCAATATCACCAGTTCCTGTAACAAAGGATTAACTATATGGTGTAGAAGGTAATAGTGGTTTGCAACAAGTAAACAGTAACAGTGGAAGATGTATCAATGGTAAAGATTGGACCAAGGTCCATAGTTCACTAGAGGTGTTCTCCTTAAGAAAAACAAACATGGCATGCTGGGTAAACAAATTACAGCAGGTCAATTGACAGGACTGAGCAAGGCATAACAATGCAATACTAGACATTCATGATCCTATGAGATTCGATTGGGCAATACAACAAGATACATAGACCGCCATCCAACTGCATCTATGACTAGAAATCCACCTTCAGGTTATCATCCGAACCCCCTCCAGTATTAAGTTGCAAGCAACAAATAACTTCTTTAATCAAAGTATGTAAGGTAAACAATCCACTTGTTCTATGAACAAGAGATCGTTGTTTCCTCCCTAGTGGCAACAACACATCTACAATCTTAGAGATTTCTGTCACTTCCCTTAGATTAAATAGAGGCATGAACCCACTATCTAGCATAAATACCCCCTCTTGGAGTCACTAGCATCTACTTGGCCAAGATAGCTACTAGAAATAGAGAGCATGCAAGATCACAAACAATACAGACATGATAGAATCAATAATACAAAACCATTAATCAATCTGACATAGTAATCTTAGTATCCATCGGATCCCTGCAAACACAACATGCATGATTACAAATAGATGATCTTGATCATGAACGGAGCTCACAAGATCTAAACATGGTAGCACAAAGGAGGAGATACAACCATCTAGCTACTACATGGACCCGTAGTACAAGGTGGAACTACTCATGCTTCATACCGGAGGCTGGCATGATGAAGAAGAAGGCCTCCGAGATGATCTCCCCTCCGGTAGGGTGCCGGGAAGAGCTTCAGATCCCCCCAGATCTAGGAACGATGGTGGCGGCGGCTACAGACGGTTTCGTGGAATAATGATCGGTTGCTTAGGGTTTTGGCATCTGGGGGTCTTTATAGGCGAAGAGGCGAGGTAGGGGCGGCCAGGGTGGTCACACCCTCCCAGGTGCGGCTAACCCTTGCCCGCGCTGCCAGGGGGTGTGGCCCCCTGGTGCCTCCCCTCCGTCTAGTATTCTGGCTCCGTGTTCCCCATGGTAAAATATTGATTTTGGCTTTTGTCCCGTCCAATTCCGAGAATATTGATTTTCTGCCTTTCTGGAACCAAAAACAGAATAAAACGTGCAACTAGCACTGTGGCATCTTGTTAATAGGTTAGTACCAGAAAACATATAAAAACACCTCAAACTGTAGACAAAGCAAAGCAAACTAGATACTAAACAAGCATGAAACATAAAAAATTATAGATATGTTTCCGACGTATCAATAACTCATCATTGTGGGCATGATTAGTCTGTTCATGTAGGGTGTATGTTATTTAATGGATGCTTAGTAGTTCTTACTCTCTTATGATTAGCTCCAACTTGCTAATAGTTTGTAGCATGTCATATGAATGTTTGCTTGCATTGTTCTATTCATAGCTTGGTATGACATTATGGTATCCTCCTCTCAATGATTCTTTTGAATCAACTTGGCACATGCTCACGCATGCATATGACTGGACCAAGGTTAGTTGAGCCTCGATGATTTATTTTGCCTCAAAGTTCTTGCATCACTTTTATGCTATAATTAATTTTATTTTGTTGCAAGCATGATTATGACAGTTATTGCTCTCTCGTTTGTTGCTCCCTTCCTATTGCTAGCCTTCACTTGCACTGAGTATGAGCTCTACTCGTGCTTCCAACTCCCAAAAACCCAAAATTGTCAAAAAGTGTCCACCATATCTACCTACTAGCATCATTGCTATTCCGTGCATATTTATTATGCCTCATTTTCTTCCAAATAAAATGTTTGCTTGTTATAAGAAAGTTAGTTAGTAAAGCTCTCACGAACTTGATGGCACACTTTATTTTCTTGCACTTAATAAACTTGAACCATTGTGACTGTCCATGAAAGTTATATGCTTGCAAATTATAGGCTGGGAGTTAGCAGAACCATGCTGTCACAGAGAACACTTTCAACACCTGTAAATACTTATCCAGTTGATATCATGCTCTTTTTTTTACGAATGTCGGTGGTGTGAAATAAAAGGGGAGCTTGTAAGTCCATGTAGTTATGTATATGTGTTAGAGAAACGCCCGAGCCGCTAGTCTAAGCCTTGCCTAATCATGGTGGAAACTTGTAGCATAACCATAGTGAGCAATCTATGAAGCATCCTCAGAAAAAATATAGAAAAAAAGAAGAGAAAAAATATATATGCACCATTCCTATGGTAAATAAAGAATCGCTGAGATGCTCACTGTCTGTTGCCTTGTCATTTTGATATGGGATAGCTCATGTGTCATGGAGCAAGGGGTACCCCGTTGGCGGTTCTCTATGATACACATGTCTTTACAATGACAAGAACTTACCAGTAACTAAAGTTGAGTAGCATGAGGAATGGCCCTCGTACTCAAGGGACATGAGATTTCCAGTTTATGGTCTGTCAAACATATAACTCAAATTGGACCTCACTTTAAACTTAACCACTTAAAGATGCCTATGATAGGGGCAATGAGAGCTCAAAGCTAATGAGTACCATACTTTCAACATTTGGAAGCATTTTAAACTTTTCAAAACCTTTTCACTTCTTTGTTGAGTCACCACTTATTCTATGAGCACCTTCTTGAGAGCATAGTTGTTATTCTTAGTTTAATATGCTTGTCTCAAAACTTGGTTAATTATGACATAACTTTGATGCTTGTATCTTTGATAACTTTACTTCTAGTCTTCACTTGAACTTCAGAGGTGACTTGGCATTTATGTTTTGCTCCACAATCAAAGGCAAGCGAGATACCACTCTATCATACCTTCTTATGAGCATTGCAATGTTGCTTATGTTTATGTTTTATGCTGCTTATTATTATTGTGTTGGAATCTCTTCATAGCTTGCATGGCTATTGAGTAGACTTATTTGTATACTCCTTATTATGAATTGCCTAGGTATTGATCATATGATGAGATTATATACATCATATGAAGCAAATGTGTTCGTGAAAGTTTCTTTTATCGCACTCAGTTTTCAACTGAATTGCTTGAGGACAAGCAATAAGCTAAGCTTGGGGGAGTTGATACGTCCAAAACGTATCTACTTCCCGAACACTTTTGCTATTGTTTCTCCTCTAATTTGTGTGATTTGTATACAACTAACACGGGCTGACATTGTTTTCAGCAGAATTGCTTTGGCGTCTAGTTTTTGTGCAGAAAATCAACTTTCAGGAAAAATCCCGGAAAATATGGCAAAACTCCTATTTTACCAGAAGACTCACTGAGCCAGAAGATGAGACGGAGGAGGGCCACGAGGGGCCCACACCCCTTGGACGCGTGGGCCAGCCTAGGCTACGCTGGGGGTAGTGAGGCCACCTCGGGCACCCCCTCGGTCTCCCCCTTCGCCTACATAAGCCCTCTGACCTACAAACAGACGGTGGTTCGACGTTTTTCCAGATAGAGTTCCGCTGCGCCGTCACCACCATAAACCGCGATTCGGAACCAGAAACTCCGTTATGGCATCCTGCCGGGACGGGGAATTGGAGGATATCATCGCCATCATCATCACCGACGCCTCTCCATCGACCATCCATTTTTTCCCCATCCATGAGTGAGTAATCCCCCGCTGTAGGCTATGGGGATGATAGGTATTGTATGAGATCTATCATGTAATCGAATAAAATTGTTAGGGCATGGTGCCTAGTATCTTTGTTAGTGCCTTTTGACATTGTTGCAACTTGTTATGCTTAATGCTTGTCATTAGGGCCCGAGTGCCATGATCTCAGATCTGAATATGTTATTGATTCATGATGATAGTATTGTTTGTGATTTTATCTGCAAGTTGTTTACACATATTATTGTCCGGAACCAAAGGCCCCGAAGTGACAGAAATTGGGACAGCCGGAGGGGATGGCTGTGATATGAGGATCATGTGTGTTCGTGAAGTGTTAATGCTTTGCTCCGGTACTCTATTAAATGATTACTTTAATTGCCAGTAGATTCCCTTGAGGCCCCTCTGCAACGCGCTGGCATGACAAAAGATGTTATGCAAGTTCTCATTGCGAGCACGTATGATTATATATGGAACACATGCCTATAATTATTTAGTACTTGGATGCTTTATCTTATTTATCTGCAAATGCCCTAGATCTTGGTATTACATGAATAGTCTCGTCCATGCAACTCCCATCCATCCATCTCTATGCCTACCGCACTCAAATCCTGCTGTTTGCTACTATTGTTACTACTGTGTTTGTTTTACTGCTGTTGTTACTTTGCTATTTCTACTACAAAACTGTTGCTACTGATAAACTACTGTGAGCAAGACTATTTTCAGGTGCAGCTGAATTGACAACTCAGTTGTTAAGGCTTATAAATATTCTTTGGCTCTCTTGTGTCGAATCAATAAATTGATTATACTATCCTCAAAGACTGTTGTGATCCCCTATACTTGTGGGTCATCAGACCTCCCCACGCGAAGGGAGCTTTTTAGGACGCATGAAGGGGGCATGCACGCCACCATTTGGAGGTAAGGCATGGCCGCTAGCGCCGGCGGCGCGGCGACAACGGCCGGAGAGGACCTTGGGAGGAAGGCTTTTAAGTTTAGGGTGGCGCCTCTGGAGTCTGGTCAAGCTTCGCCTCGTGTCCAACGAGCAAGATCCAAATTTAGCAATCCCAAGGCGGTGAGGTAAATGTTCCACCACAAGGTTAGTAACTTACAATTTCACATAAAAAATAGGTTAGTAACTTACGGATGTTGATGTTGCATACGCTCGCCTCACACGCTGCAATGACTCAAGGTGTGTGTTGCAGATGTTGTGTTCATGCTGCAAGTGTTTTCTATTGTGTTGCGTTGGATCAAGGTACTCACTTGAGATGACATTAGCCATTTGATCTGACAAATGGATCTATGAAAAAAGTTATTCTGGGGATACGATGAAAAAGCAAGGTGTGGTTTGTGTGTACCTATCATTCGTTCCAATCATAATACTCTAGCCGAGTTGAACTTATGAGTCTTCCGACTAAACTTTCAGTCCGATTTAGGTACTAGTACGAAATAGCATAAGGGCGTACACGCAGAGCAATTCCGTTTTCTGTCGTGGACCCAATATCACATAGTAGAGTTCAAATACATGTCTGTTCCGGTCAAACAAACTGCTAATCCACGGCCAGGTCTCTTCCTCTCTTCTTTCACCAAGCCCTAGACGCAGCGCCCCCGGCTCTGCTACCGGAGTTCGTCGAACCATCATCGGCCAGGCCGCCGCCGCAGGAGGACACGGTGCTGCCGGGGCCGACTCTGATCGAGTGCCCTCGCTGTCAGGTTCGTTTCTGAACTCCGTCGCGTTTCCTCCTTGCAGTAGTACAGTAGATGGGTAGTTAATTTGATCTAGCTAGTTGGCAATCGAAAGGGCGATGGTTACATGTGCTAGTACATTGAATGATTTGATGAATGTTGGTCAACCGAAGTATTATGCTACTACTCCCTCCGTTTCAAAATATAAGATGTTTTAGGTTTGTGAAGAAAATATATCTAGACTTCTTTTAGTGTGTAGATTTATTCTAAACCTAAGTAAACCTATATACTAAAAGTAGTCTAGATATATTTGTTTCATAAAACTAAAACATCTTATATTTTTAAAACAGAGGGAGAAGTTGCTACAAGAACCCATACTAGCATATGTCCAGAAACGGAAGGTTTCAGGTACTCTGACTGCTGGGCAAGACCGTCACCACTGATGTTTCTCTGCCACTAATGGACCAGTAAGCTGCATTGCTAGATGGTTAAATCGGATGACATGCCCAATATATGTTTAGACAGTACTCTCTTTTTTCTCGATGAACTGGTTAATACTCTTTGTTTGCAATCTCAAAAAGGGCACTCTTTGTTTGCACCAAAATCTATGTTCTGATGGAGATTTTCTGAATCGATGTAGAAAAATCTAACTTCAGTTCAGTGAAAATTGCAACTGAAACTGCATTTCCCTAGTGAAACTGCTATATTAATATAATATAGCAGGGCAAAAGGCTGATTCGAGGGAAACTGCATTTTCCTAAATTAAATTATGCTTAAGAAAATCTCAGTTAATTAACACATAGACGTACGCCCATTCTAAATCTTTTTTCCTAGCACTGCTATAACTGAGGCAGGAGGCATTATTACATGCTAGTTTTAATTTGGGTTCTTTTTGTGTAACCAAGATAGTTTAGTCATAGATTCGTGATAACAGAGTATAAAAGGAGGAATTAGCTTTGCACGACTATAGGAGTCCGAAAATGAGTCAGATCGCTCTGCTCCATTGAGATTGAGGCAATTGCATGGCGTACCCATGCTTTTATATGCAATTAACTGTAGGATGATTAGTGGATTTTTTTTGCTTAATTTGGTACTTTTGTCTTAATTTTAATAGTTCAGCTCGGACTTATATGATTCCTTATTACTTCAGGTTTTTCATATTGCTATTTTTATCTCCATTTTCAGTTTAGCCCGGCAGGTCCTCGACAACACACTTCAGATCATGCAACCGGCACAGCAACCGTTTCGACCTGTTGGTCAGGCCATGCCAGGATCTAACATGGGCATACCACAGCAAATGCCACATTTTCTGCAACCTAGGCACCATATGCCTCACTCTGGTCATGTCCTTCATGTAACACAGGCTGTGTTCCCTAGTGGATATATGCCCACGGACGCCACTATGCAACCTCTGTTTTATACTGTACGTGGTTCAATGTTTTAGTTAGATATATACATATCGAATTCTTCTCTCTCGCTGTAGTGCAGCATACAAAGAAAGTTACTAATTCTACATTTCATCAGTATCAAACAGTACGGGTTCCTTTTCTAGATCAACCCTGGGGTCCAACCGGGCATCAGTTCATGCCAGCTGCATTGTGCTCAGTAAGTACTTCAAGCCATCTGGTTCATTTCCATCACTTGATTTTAGTCTACTATATATGGATATGGCTAAGGCGTCTGCTACATCATTCCATTTTGTGTGCTGCATAAAATTGGGTATCCTTTGCCATTGCAAGAACTCAGTTTGTAAATCTGCAGGTTAGCTCAACTGAACCTAGCCCTTCGGATTGGGGAGAGTACATTACAGGGGATGGGAAGAAGTAAGTCACGTCTGCATTATACTTTCTATTTCAACCAGTAACTTCCTTTGTGATGTATATATGGCGTGATTGTGTTGTTGCGTGTTTTGGTCTATTTTGCTTATCGGCTGTGCTTGGTACCATTCTTTATCTAGGTACTTCTACAATAAGAGGACAAAGTTTTCATGTTGGGAGAAGCCTGCTGAGTTGATGACACCTTTGGAGGTTAGCTGTGATGTGTATATTTTTCTTAGCTTTCCTACTGTTGTCTTGTTCTTATAAAGGTAAAAGGTTTGACTTTAATTTACATTTCCTATTTTAGCTTTGGATGTTAATTTATACATGAACACAATTTTTCATGATTATCATTTCATGGTTAGCTGGTACTTGCACCTGTGTGTTGCTACATATATACTTCCAATGATGTTAGGCTTAAGTAATAAAACTTTAGATTTTGCTTGTCTTGGGTCATTTGTAACAGATGAAACTTTCCGTGTTCCGTGCATGTGTTCTATGTACTCTTTTCAGTTTTCACTTGACTGATATCTAAATTAAAAATTGATCGACACAATGCAACAATACTACATGCTTATGCTTCGTTGCATTAGCAGCATTATCAATATAGCACCTTTGCCCCTCAAATAAAAAAAATGTGGCACCTTAACTTTTTTCATGTGATATGTGCATTGTTTTGTTCTCTTTTCGCCGACTTCCATTTTATGCATTTATCTTTTATCATACTTCGTTATCATATGTGCATTCTTTAAATTTATCCCTCCAGAGGGCAGTGCATATGGTAGCTGAAAAATCGTGTTAGTGTCTTGTGCTACCATTTCACTTCATTGTATGTGTTTCCTTCTTTGGTCTTGTATTAAGTTGGTTTTACGACTTATATTACATACCTTTGCTAATGTAACAGAGGGCTGATGCAACAACAGACTGGAGAGAACATAGTACACCGGAAGGTCGTAGGTAAGTTCATATTGAAATTTTTGGCCACTAATGTCTACATATTTGGTCAGTTTCATGTATTTTGTTTCCTGGGGAGCCTCACTGTTCTATTACTCTAGGTACTATCACAACAAAATGACCAAGAGATCTACATGGACTATTCCTGATGAGCTAAAGGTTATTCTTCTGACCTTACATCCAAAATAATTGTCTAATGAGATAACTGAATATTTAACATTTTTATTAAATTTGACTCTTCTGTTTAGATGGCACGCGAACTAGCAGAAAAGGCGTCAAGTCAACGGCCTAATCGGGACACTGGAACCACTGCTGGAGCCCCTGTTGGATCCACTTTTGTTTCTGTGACACCTTCTTCTGCTCCTGCGAACCAGTCTTCATCTATGGCAGTGATGGTTGCTCCAAGCATGCATGATTCAATATCGGTCATTTCTGAAAGGTTAGATAGAGTTGTGGATTTGACTCATCCGTTGTAACAACAGTCGCTTCAAGCCTTCAAACATACACGATTGTAACCAGTGGCGGTCATCGGTGGATGATTCGATCGGAATTTGTGGACAGGGGCGGAGAAAGGGAGGGGCGAGCAGGGGCAGCGCCCCCCCCCCCCCCCTATGATTTAGGATTTGTAACTAAAACTATCCATCAAAGTACTATTTGTATGATGTTTTATCTATTTTAGCCCCCCCTAATCAAACTTATAACACTAATACACTCTAATTGCCCCCCTCAATGATAAATTCTGGCTCCGCCCCTGGTTGTGGATTTGAGAAAAAGGTCATAAAAAATGGTCCAAACTGTCGTAAGGTACCTTGAGTTGTTGTTCTAGGGAATTTACTCTTTTGGAAGATGAGAACATTCACTAGGCTCAGTAACCAACTACTCCTATCACTAACATGGGTGGACACAATAGTGGAATTTGGGAAGGGTGTGGTGTACGGTCAGGCTGCAGGTGAGAGTGGGGTGCCCGATCACTCACCGGCGGCCACTAACACCCGCTGACATGCAAACCGGTGGAGCCTGCCTAATGTTTGGCCGATACTGGCGACAGGAGAGAATTAGTAGTAGAAGAAGAAGGCGATGGTGGTGGTGGCAGTGTGGTGTCACTGGATCGGAAGAAGGGGATTGGCGGCGCCGAAACTCTTCCTCCTCTTCCTCTCTGGCGAGTGTGACGGCGACGGGGCTCTCCTCACCTCCCGTTTCAACAACTAAACAACACTTGTGAGTTGTCGGAAAATAGGTCGTGCCCATGGAACCGCGAATTAGCCATCTCCAATTCTAGTCGCCTTAATCTGGTCGAATATGATGGGTTCCACTCCAAGTGTACAATATAATGTTTGACAAAAAAAAGTGTATACAATATGAAGATCTTAGCCTTTTTAATACTAGATATCATGCCTAATCTGTTTATTTATTTGAGCTGTAGAAGAAAAAAGTCCATTTGAAACCATTAACTCGTTGAGGTTTTCGCTATCTGTTGTTTGCACAGAACTAGGGTTCAGTTTAGACCCGGACTAGATAGTTCAGGTTGCAAACCACGTGGATTTCAACGAAGTTTAAATCTCTGAATCTTTACGAAATTCAATTTGGTAATAGATTTTTTTTAGTTTTAATCTAAAAAGATGGACTTCTTCTCTGATTTAAATCGCGAAATAATTAATCGATTGTGTGGCAAAAAATAACACGACAGGAGGAGGAGGCTACTTTCTCCGGCGCTACTAGGGCGTCTCCTGTGTTTCTCTCCTCAATAATCCCCGGCCCTCTCCTGAAAAAATGGGGAGTGCCACAAATAGATAAGGAGAGAAGGAGACGGGCATGCAAGACGCCATGAATCCGCCCTCCATGCAGCGAGATCAGTTGGTTAGTTACAAGATCGCATCGAGGATCGGAAACAAAGAAAATCACAGTATCGTCCATGGCAGGCTGATCCCGACCGAATCCATCCATCGTCAGTTCACCCCCACCGGCCGGTGCTATTCCACCACGCCGACGATCATCAGGAATTAATTAATCCACCACCGCCGCCGGCGAGAGAGAGAGACACACACAGAGAGAGAGGTCGATCGGTTCTCCCCGTCGGTCGCCGCCATGGCTCGCTCTAGCGCGGACGACATGGATCTGAAGCGCGCGTGCGAGGCGGGCATCCTGAGCAAGGAGAAGGCCCCCGAGAAGGTGGTGCTGTCCATGCGCGTCGCCAAGGGCCGCGGCGTCGCCAAGGGGTTAGGGATTGCCGGCAAGCTCACCTCCCGCCACAACATGGCCAAGCCCCGCGTCCTCGCCGTCACCAGTCAGCATTCATCCTGACCCGAGATCTCTCTTGAATTGAATCCATCGTCCATGATACATTCATCCTCACGCATCTTCTTTCTTTTCTGATCGATTGGTGGCAGCCAAGGCGAAAGGGCAGAAGACCAAGGCCTTCCTGCGAGTGCTCAAGTACTCCAATGGCGGAATCCTCGAGGTGATCAATCCATTTCTCGAACAACCTGTATACATACTCAGTTCAATTTCATGGAGCAAGAATGACCGATCGATTGGTTATATCGTCAGCCAGCAAAAGTGTACAAGATAAAACATCTGCACAAGGTGGAGGTCGCTTCCAGTGATCCCAGCGGCTGCACCTTCATACTGGTACATACATATCGCTGTTCCTCACAGTTAATTACTACTCCGGCCACTGCAAAATTAACTCCAAAAAACTTTTGCTTCTTCTATATCAATATAAGGCAAAGCTTTTTCCTCGTTTCAAAAAAAAAAAAAAAAAACTCTGCAAAAAACCGTGTAACTTGTCTTACGTAAATACTACAGGGGTTTGATAACCTGAGGAGCCAGAGTGTGGCGCCTCCCCAGTGGACGATGCGCAACAAAGACGACAGGAACCGCCTGCTCATGTGTATCCTCAACCTGTGCAAAGAGCTGCTGGGTGGCATCCCCAAGGTTGCCGGCATGGACATCGTCGAGATGGCTATGTGGGCCAAGGTACCAAACGATTAACTTTTTTTCTCACTACTAATTCTGTAGGAAACTTCGAAAATGTTACTCCGTCTCAAAATGGATGTCTTAGGTTTTTTAAAATTTGGATGAATCTATATACTAAATAGTGTCTAGATTTATCTAAATTTTAATAAATTTGAGACATCTATTTTGAGACGGAGTGAGTACTAATGTTTGTATGCTGAAAATTCCAATGAGCGATGTGCAGTTTGCTAGTGGTAAATGTCCACTCTTTTTTTCCCCAAGGATCCTTCTCTGATAGCCCACCGCATACAGATCAGAATTTGTGTCACTAGTGATGCACTGAGGTTGATAGCCATACGATAGTAGACGGTAGAATTCTTTGAAGTTCCTGAGAGAGAAGAAAGGTTGACCACTATTGTGGGTTTCCTATATCTCATATTAATAGGCAATTACAAGGAAACGATCAATACAAATCCTAACCATAATGGCCTGAGTAATAACAATATCAAGCTCTATATATGGCAGGAGACAACCGAATACTAATGCTGATTTGGTTTGCCTAACACTTCATAGCATTGTCAATACGACTTAAGAGAATAACTTTATTTCAGAGTGGAGAGCTTGAGTTTTAGGTTCAGTAAGTGGATTACACTTTCTGTTCGGATGGGTGAGAATTTGGACAGAAGTTCGTTCAAATCCACGGGATTGGCTATGTTTCCGTCATTCCGTGCCTGAACTATACGAAGTCCAAACAAGCTTAAGTCCCCAGCATTATAAATACACTACTCTCAGAGTCATCAGCAAGTCGCGCATCCAAGCTCCCGCTCGCATCACGGCATTAGCGCCAAGGCGGAGAAGGGGGCTGCGGCGCTAGCAGAGGAGGCGTCACGTGCCGCTCACCACGTGCTCGCCTGCTAGACTTTCCCTATCCGCCACCGATCTCGTCCTAGGCTGTAGCCATGGGAGCCTTGCACCTTGCCTGTTGCCACTGCCTTAAACCTGTTCGACGGAATGCCCACCAGAGCAGAGCAATGCATTGACCAAGTGAGTCGCGTGAAGTTCACCCGTGTTGGCAATCATAAAAAAGTTCATGCTGAACCATACAATCATGTTGACCTTTTTCAGTGTGCCCTTTGCATATGAGTTTATGCGAGACTTTTATAGCATACTAAGCATATTTATGCCATTTTTTCAGCACCACAATTTTGAACACTTGCATTTGAAAAAAAATACTAAGTTTGACAAAAAACAAAAAGCAAGTACTTAGTTCTATCACGCATAAATCTGTATAGGAGTAGTACAGCCGCCTTTAGACTGCATATGAGTATGTTTGAAGTTGTTACCTAGGACACATAATCCACAGTCTTCATGATGAAGGCACATAGATTAACTGTTGCTGTATGCTTAACTGTGCTTGGACCGTTTCGCTGTTCAACACTATCAGGAGATGCAGCATATTAGACTCGGAAGTTGCATATAATTTTGTATAACATGAAGCACAACGCTAAATTACAATGCAGGAGAACACTACAACAAAGGCTACACAGGTGGCCACGAAAGATGGCCCCATGGAATCGTTTTTCATGGAGGCTGAGTCGGAAGTTACCATTGAGAAGGACCTGGTTTCACAAGCGGAAGAAGAGGACATTGAGGCTCTCCTCGGCAAGTAAGTTACTGAACCGATAGTGACATAATTTGGATCTGAGAGGAGCACGCACACTTCTAATTCTTGCATAGAGAATAGGATAATGATGTTGGCAATTCTATTACCGCAGCTATGTCATGGCCATTGGTGAAGCAGAGGCATTTTCAGAAAGGATGAAACGTGAACTTACAGCTCTTGAATCTGCAAATGTTTATGCCCTGATGGAAACGGAGTCGATTGTGGAAGAGGTATGTGAGCATTTTCACAATTCTCTCAATGCATTCATATCATCTGGATGCCAGTTAGAGCATTACTCTTCCTCTATGTAGCACCCAGTGTCAATTCAGTATCGGACTTTTGGCTACTTTAATCTCGTATTGTATCATCACGAACTTGCACATTTTCTATGTCTGCCATTATAGGTTCTTGCCTAAATTTTAGTTACCCCAGTTTTATATCTATTTTCAGCCTACCCTTTCCTAGAAAAAATAACTAATTAATTAGCCACACACCTCCTAAAAGTAGTAGTGCTGTTTTTTAGTGAGCCAACGGAGACGTTTTCATTAATTAAGAAGAATAGAAATGTCCAATTAATTAGAGAAAAACTAGGCGAAAACCCACACAAACACCTGAAACCGGCCATCACAGAACATGACAGCCTGGCATCATCACCAGCCGGCCTGGCTACCAACATAAACTGCACACACACTGTAAATAAAGAAGACAAAACCCATTGAGGTTGCCTGCAAGCATCATCGTCATCACCCATCACCCTCCGTCCACCGACTCATACTTTATGGCAGACAGCTACACAAAGTCCATGACAGCTCGCCATCAGAAACAGAGTTGCTTAGTTCTGGCGTGTTATACAGTCTGCCACACACGCCAGCACTAAGAAACTCTGTTTCTGATGGAGAGCTTCGAAGGGGAAAAGAAAGGCAAGGCAAGGCTCGTTCTGATCAGGATATCACCGGTCACCGCCCGGACGATGCCACGGTACTTTTGACGGCATAGCGATAAACAGAGCATGATCCAGCGAACACGACATAAAGAAAACTACCAAAAGCTTGCTGCGACACAAACCCCACTCGTAACCTCTAAGGAGGGGGAAATGCTGATCCCCACGATCGTCCATCCTAGAAAACCCAGACCTGAAGTTTTCCTTCAAAGCCTGGAAAACCGGGAGGAGCAACACACTGGCAATGCCTCCGAGGACGCCGGAAACGGATATTTACCAGGAGTTACCCTGGCGTCCCACTGCCCACATCAGCCAGTCAAGCCCACATCCCATAACGCCACCAATGGCCGCTGCACCACTGGCACGGCCATGCTGACTGTCAACTCGAGTAAAATGACTCGGGTCTTTGCATATATCGCCGGAGGATCGTGCCAAGAAAACTAACCGCAGAAACATATCAAATGCTCATACAATTTTTCACCCTCTGATTTAACTTTTTTTTGACTCGGGTCTTTGCATATATCGCCGGAGGATTAGCTTTTATGTGCAGAGGTTAAACAGTTTCATCTGATTTATTTTTATTTACCATGAAACAGTAGGGGAGCTACCCACCTAGGAATTGGATCTGATTATTGTTTGTAGCCACATTTGAATGTACCGGTTGTAGTTGGTTTTATACCTTATATACATCTTACTTATTGTCAGAGAAACCTAATTCATTATACAACTTCAAATTTTGGGTTCTACAGGTATTGGGGGGATTAGAAGTAGCTAGTATCTGCGTTGAAGATATGGATGAGTGGCTTGGCATTTTCAATATCAAGCTCAGGCATATGAGGGAGGATATACAAACTGTAATTTTCCTTACCTCTACTATATTTATGAACTATATTCTGTTGGTTCTCTGGATATGTTATGTGTGTGTCCCTTGCCAAGCGATCCTGTTCAGAGTACTTGATACATCTAAATGACAAAGTTTGGGAATTTCCTATGAGACAAGAGAGTTTAAATACATTCATTGTAATTTTCTGTCACAGATTCATGCTTTGTGTATCTTATCATTCAGATCCACAGTATCTGGAAATCTAAAAGTTAATACCTATGATGTGTCTTTTCCTTAAGAAACTACAAATGGATTTCTTTTCACATATATATTTTGTTGTTAGAATTTTGAAATCATAGTTAGCACTTAGCAGCAAGAATACTGAAGATAATCAGACTGGATTATGATATCAAGTTATTGTTTTAAAGTGAGTTTTTTACATGCAGTTTAAGAATGAGTTGGAATAAATGAGTAAAATATTTCTTTCATCACCTTGAGTATAAGATTAACTAATGTCTTCCTTTGATTTTGCAGATAGAATGGCGTAATAACAGGTTGGAGCAGCAATCTGTGAGTAATGTGGCATTAACTGAGGAGCTAGACAAATTGCTTGTATTCTTGCAAATACCACCAGAGGTGGGCACTGAATAACCTTACTACTCTTCTGCATTATATCCACCTATGATATGTTAATTACCAAATTCATCTGATTAATCATGGTGTAGTTTGAGGAATCATTGACTGGAGGCTCATTCGACGAGGGAAATATGGTCAAGAATGTAGAAGCCTGTGAATGGTTGACCAGTGCTATAAAGAACCTAGAAGGATCCAATCTGGATCCATGCTATGCGAAATTACGTGCTGTACGTTCTACCTTTTCCTTGTATTATCATTATTCTGTCCTGGTGATTACCTTGCTCAGTTTTTTATCCTTTAGTAGCTATTGTGCATCATTATTTAGATTGAACAGAAAATTGTTGAAGAACTCCATCTTTTGGTAAGTTACCAACTGATTTGGACCACACACACAAAAACACGAAGGCATAATATGTAAACGCTAGATGAATCTCGTCGACACTAGTAGAAACTTATAGCAAACAAGCAGACTTCTCAAATGGATGGTTGCTGAAATGATATTCACCTCAAAGAAAATAGGCAAATATTTTAGAATCGCTTCAAAGCTTTACTGTGTCCTTTTTTCTTAACAAAGGAGATAACAGTGTTCAGAAACTCGGGCCTTTTAGTTTGGTATTCAGTTCTTTACAAGCCAAATACTGACTTTTTTTCTAGTTAACTTTGCTATGAATTTTCGGTAGTGATATCCTATTAGCATGGAAGTTGCAACTTATTTAGCTTTAAAGGTTATCAAAATAATATTTTCTGAGCCAATGTGCATTTTCTGTTGAAATCCATACAGGTTAGAGAAAAACGTGCAGAATTTGTACTTCTGAAGTGCACATTTGTTCGGAGGGCAGCAGAATTTTTAAGAAATTACTTTCCAAGTTTGATTGATTCTATGCTAAATGATAAAGACAACTTCTCTCAGGTAAAACAGACTCCTATAATTGCAACTTCAATTTTTGAATCAAAACAGCACTTGTGTGAACATAATTGTAGAAACTTGCAGAAAGGGCAACTGCAGAGGCCTGACCATTCTGATATGAGGTACAAATGCAGGAAATATGCAAAGCTTCTACAATTCATCAAGGTTACTTGCATGTTTTCTTGGTGTGAGATCATTATCCTTCCACAAATAGGGAATTATTAGCTTACTTGATGCTCACTTCATACTATATTTTTGTAGAGTCTGGACAAAAGTTGTATGGCCCCTTTGCGGAAAGCTTACTGCCATTCTCTGAACTTGCTAATTCGACGGGAGGTAAGGTAGCTAATGTGCATTCTCGAGTGAAACCTTAACTGTTTACATTTCAAGATACCTGATGCATCTATTTGGTAGAGCTGCTATGACCATGCAAAAACAACGACCCTGTTTTTCCATTTTTATAAATGAACATTTTTTTGGTATATAGCATAGCCTGTGGGAAGCTATCCTCCAGAACAGTGAACTATTTATCTAATGCATAATACAACCTTAGTTATTTGGTGAGCACCTTATTGAGCTACATACAGCAAAATGGAAAGTAAAACTGGACATAACATGTGCAAGTTTATTGTAGGCCCGTGAATTTTCTAATGAGCTGCGATCTAGCTCAAAAGCATCAAAGAGCAGCACACCATTGTTTGAGGGTCCTGCAGGTGCAAATCAGCCAGCTGGTGTTATAGATAGCTCTGCAGATGCGTACGCGAAGATGATTACTGTATTTATTCCATTTCTTGTTGATGAGGTTGTTTGTATTCTATTTTTATGTGAAATTTAAATCCTGTTATGTTACTATCACATGCAATCTTTTTTATCATGCATATCTATGATGCAGAGCTCATTCTTGGCACATTTTATGTGCTTCGATGTTGCTGCATTCGATGATTCAGATAGCGAGACAAATAGTCCTCGAAGCACTTCAGAAGCCTCAGCAAGCAGTGTTAAACCAAGTAAATGAACCCCTAACAGTCAATTTAAACAGTGTTCTCACGATGATTAAATTCTTCTTGCTTTCTATGATACAAAGCTATCATCTTACCACTTTTTGCAGGTAATGACGCAGCCGATTTGGGATTGCTAAATGGATGCTTACAGGAGTTGCTAGATGGTATTCAGGTTGGTGTTCTTGTCTTCTCCGCTTGTAAATTTGGAGGCAGGTTAACTACCGAAAATTCTTTTTGGATAAACATGAGACTATAATTTGAGCTATTCCAGGCGTGGAGACTTCATATGTTTTACATGCCATATTTTCAGGAGGACTTCTATGCTTTAGTTGACTGGGCATTCAAGCTAGATCCATTGACTTGTATAGCAATGCACGGCATAACAGATCGATATATATCTGCTCAGAAGGCAGAGGTTGCAGGATATGTGCCTGTGCTACTTGATGACTTGGAGACAAGAATAACCATTTTGTTTGGCAGGGTTTGACTCTACCTCTAGGCAGTCGTTATTCTGCTCGAGACTCTATCTGGTTCCTTAGTGTTTAATTTTTTTGGGCATGGCAGTTCGTAGATGATGCATGTTTCCAGATCGAAAAGTATGAGCGCAATGTTAAACAAGTTGGAGTAGTGCCATATATTCCCAGGTACATTATTATTTGTCATGCTACTTATGTCTATATATCGGTTTTCACTGTTTCCTTTTCTGTATATAGGTTTTCTCAACTTGCATCGCGTATGGAGCAGTATATCAATGGATCCAGGGAACTTGTTGACCAGGCATATACGAAAATTGTAAGACTTCAGTGCAATGTGGAGCATGTGTTTCTCAGTGAAGAAATTATTATTAACTAAGAAAAAATTGTTTGCAACTAAGAATCATGTTAGAAGATGATCACTGACGGTTCTGTTCAACCTACTCCAATGCTACTAGTCGGAGCTATAATTACACTATAGACTAAGTTACTGATTTAGGGGATATTTTTCTGTGACTGAAATAGGTGACCATTATGTTTGTGACTCTGGAGAAAATTGCTCAAGTGGAGCCCAAATATGTTGATATAGTACTCTTGGAGAATTACGCAGCTTTCCAGCACAGGTTTTTTTCCTTCGTTTGTGCACCTTCAATGTACAATGTTTGTCAAGAGTTAACACCACTTTTATTAAGAATGCCGGATATCTATGTATGTATATCCAGAATACCTAATGTTCTCAATAACTCATTAACTGTTATATTCTATCTTCTATACAGTCTATATGATTTAGCGAATGTTGTCCCAACGCTTGCTAAATATTATCATCAAGCCAGTGAAGCTTACGAACAAGCCTGCTCGCGCCATATTAATCTTGTTATATATATTGTAAGTTTTTTGTAACTCCTTTTGGCTCCGCACTGCCTTTGTCCATGTATACAGTGAGGCATTTATATTTCCTTGTTCCAAGTTTTTGTTTTGTATACTTGTTTCTTTCAGCACTTTGAAAAGTTATTCCAATATGCTCGGAGAATTGAGGAACTGATGTACAACATGAGTCCTGAGGAGGTAAATAGTGGCATTCAATCCTGCACTTGAATTTGGAATTCACAATTTCCATGTGGCTCTGATTACATGCTATTGCACTGATAATCTTTTTAATCCATTTCAGTCGTGGTGCATGTCTTGATCACTTATCTACTCTCAGTAGAAAAGAAAAATAAGCATATGTCACGACCAACAATTATATGAAAGTAGTTATGTTTTTTTAATTGAAACATGATATTATTGGTGCTTTCCCTAATGAAACTGCTTATTTTTCTATATTCACATAGCAAGTTGTAATATGAAATCTCTCATGTATGAAATGTCCCACCAGACACATCCATTCCATTACCTAACTATTTAACGCACACAAAGTTTTCATACTGAATATTAGTCCATAGTGATCATTTTGTTAATATTTTACATGTATCTCTCTTATGACATAATTGTACAGATACCGTTCCAAGTTGGAATGTCAAAGGTAGATTTCCGCAAGATGTTGAAGTCCAGCCTAACTGGTGTATGTACTGAGTACAATCATGTTTTTTTCTCTTTACTATTAATTATCTGAACTGATCTCACATATACTTTTCGACCATTTCCATTTAAATTTGATGACAGCTGGACAAAACAATCAATGCAATGTATAGAAAACTACAGAAGAATATGACCGCGGAAGAGTTGTTACCTTCTTTATGGGAAAAATGCAAGGTATTCTATTGTCTTCAATTCTAAGACTAATAGATAACGAGAAAGTGCCAGTTCCATAATGGTACATATTAGTGTCATGTGGGCTGGTGCATTTGATTGGTGCACCTGGTAAATTTTAGCTTGTAAAGCATGAGTATTTCGTTCCAAAATATCAAAGAGAAGTGTCTTGCTAATTCTATCTTGGGTGACTCCTTGGTTGCAGAAGGAGTTCCTCGATAAATACGCAACCTTCCTCAAACTGATTGCCAAAATATATCCCAATGAAACGGTGACATCTGTGAATGATATGAGAGATACCCTAGCTGCTATGTAGCAACTTTGCTGTTTGGTTAACTTTACAAGGTAACATTCTGCAATTTGATTCTAGCTGTTGTATCTTGCTACTTACTTTTTCTTTTGCATGGAGAACTTATTCGTCTTATATTGTTTTCTGTATGGTGTATGAGTTGGTTTAGTCTTTCCGTTATTTATTCAACTATTTCGTTTTTAGCAATCTCTCTCTTAGATAGTACTACCTCTGTTCCATAATATAAGCCTTTCTAGCAAGCTGTTTTAGTTTGCTAAAAAAGGCTTATATTGTGAATCGGAGGGAGTAACATTTAAGAGTACATTCATTTCACACAATCCTTTGTCCAGGCATTCTGGCAATTTGGTTGTGAGAGGGATGAGCAGATCGGCTTCGATCCTGGGCGAGTGAGGTGGTTGATGGCATGCTTCACCAACTGCTCGGTGTATCATATAGAAGTATATATCCAAATCAATAGTGACAACTGAACACTTTTTTTCCTTTGCGTGATGACCAAATGTAGGGCAGTGTTCCTACTAATCTTGCATGTATGTAAGGAATAAAGTAACACGGTGTAGATTTTTGTGAGACTTAGGTCCTGCATATGTTCTAGTTTTGCACAAGAACATGTCACCTGTATATGCTGCTAAATGCGACTTGCTAAAATACTTTCACCAGTATGACCGTCTGTACTTTGATTACATGACAGTACTAATGTGATTTAAAGCTGTCCGAGCAGAATATATATTCTAGGTACTCCCTCCGGCCCATATTAATTGACTCAAATTTATCTAGATTTAAATTAATCTAAACAATATTTAGTATATAGGTCCATTCAAATTTTGACAATCAAAGTCAATTAATATGGATCGGAGGGAGTACCATATATATATATAGAAAACGCCTATTGTATATTTCAGTGTAGCAAAGGTTCAAAAGTTCTGAAAAAAACAATAAAGTTGAAAACATGTTTAAAAAGCCTACTTACCATATTTGAATGTGCTTGGTTCATACGCGCCTGTGAAAAGAACAGCTTATGGAGGACGCGATGTCGGTGTAATTGGTGCAGGGAGCAGCTGGGCGGCGTCATGCTGGAGGCGGCCAATCGCCGGTCACCTTCGTTCGTTCCTTCGCCCTGCGCAGACGATCGACCAGGACCATCTATGAATTTGCCCACGGCTGATTTTTTTACTTTTTTTTTTGATAAAGGGCTTTTTATTAAACTCCAATGTTTACATCAAATTGATACAATCAAAGAGAGTCACACCCGGCCTCTCCATAACTAAGATGCACACAGCCGAAAAAAAAAGAATAGGAGGTCTCTCCATAACTGGCGGCTTGTCTGCCGGCCCACTGACCCCGGAGGGCTTGGAGTCCAGGACCTGGAGCTCTTCGGAATGGCGCTGCGTCTCCGCTGGATGTGGCTCAGCAGAACCAACAGCTCGCGTGTGTGGCATGACTTGAGTATCCCATCCTCCGCCGCGGAGCGTGACCTTTTCTTCGCCTCCACTCATATGGCGCTCGGGAACGGCCACTCCGCGCTCTTCTGGGAGGATAGGTGGATCGGTGGACTCTCTGTCCGCGAAATCGCACCCCTCCTCTACAACTGCATCCCGAAGAGCCGACGCAAGACTAGGACCGTCGCGGAGGGGCTGGAGGCCAACCTCTGGGCACGAGACATCCGAGGGGTCCTGGGCATTCAGGAGGTGGGGCAATATCTTCATCTTTGGCTGGCCATCGTGCCCACCATCCTGACCGAGGACGAGGACAGGCTTCTTTGGAAGTGGTCCGCGGATGGAGCCTATACGGCTAAATCTGCGTACCGTGCCGCTTTCCTTGGGTCCAAGCACTACGCCGCCTGGAAACTGATTTGGAAGAGTTGGGCGCCCAACCGCGTCAGGTTCTTCCACTGGTTGGCGAACCTGGACCGCTGCTGGACTGCAGAGAGGCTTGCGAGGCGTCACCTGCAGCACCACCCTCGGTGTGTCCTCTGCGATCAGGCTATGGAGACCATGCAGCATCTGATGATCGGCTGCCCCTTCTCTCGGACGGTTTGGCACGAGATCCTCACATGGTTGCGCCTTTCCTGCCCACCGCCTTCGGACGAGGCAACTCTTCACGACTGGTGGGTGACGGCCCAGCATCTCACACCCGGGCCTATGCGCCGTGGGATGGCCTCCATGACGCTCCTGGTCCCCTGGATGATTTGGAAGGCGCGCAATGACTGCGTTTTCGAGAGTACACATCCATCCACCCACGGGCTAATCACCAAGATCAAGGAGGAGGCCGCGGCTTGGGCTCTTGCAGGGGCCAAGGGGTTGAGGGACATAGCCCCGACGACCTGGGATGTTCACTAGTTTCTTTCGTGTTTTGTCCTGGATGTTTGCCTCCCTGGAGGCGTGTAACAACTCTATCTCTTCAATATAATGAAACGCAATCTTTGCGTTTTATAAAAAAAAGAATAGGAGGTAGAGATAAACTATCTCATAGGCAAATCCTAGTATATATGAAACTATAAGAGACGCCTATGGTGAAGGAGGTTCGATCCGCAAACTATGCTGCCACCCATGATGGATAAAAACTTCTTTCGCCACTTGCTTCAAGCGCGAACACACCTCCATATAAGGGGTGCGGTGTTTCGATTTTTGTAGAATAGACCACTCCCGGAGTAAGTGTGCACGATGATAAATTACCTGCATAGGGAAGACATTTTAGCTTAAAAAACCTTATTATTTCTACATAGCCATAGCGACCAAAATAATGCAATCACTCCCACCCTTGTATGCATCATATTCTTGTTATCTATACCATGCAACCAGTTTCCAAAAATATTGGCTACTGAGCCTGGTGGATACAAGCTTGAGGCTACTTGGATGGCTGACCATATAGAACGCGTGAACTGGCATTCAAAGAACAAATGTTTGATAGTTTCATCGTATTGGTAGAAACAACATTTTTTACTTCCTTGCCAGTTGCGTCTAACTAGATTATCTTTCGTCAATATCCACCACGACGGAGATACCAAGCGAAAATTTTAATCTTCAATGGAATCATCATCTTCGAGATGTGTTTGTGTTTATGTATCGGTGCATCTGAATGTAGTAATGCTTTATACATGGAATCAACTAAAAATATTTTATTCTTTGTTAAATTCCAACGGAACTCATCATGCTCATCTGTTAGCTTTATACTTGCTAACCACTCTTGTAGAGCGTGCCAAGAGGCAAGACATGCACCGACGAGGTCTCGTCTAAAAGACACGTTGGGAGGAGAGATGCTTAGCACCTCCGCGATTGTATCACTTTTGTTACGTGCTATATTGTATAAAGCCGGATATTGTTCCATAGGAGGTAAATTTCCTAACCAGGAGTCCTCCTAGAATCTAATCTCCGAACCATCCTTAATAAGAAAAGATCCAAGACGGAAGAAGGAATTCTTCACATGCATTAGACCAACCCAAAAGTATGAATCCACTGGTTTCCAGCATATTTGGGATAATGCTTTTGAGCCTATGTATTTCCTTCTCAAGAGGGCATACTCCCTCCTCGGATTAATAGCTTAAATTGCCATTTTCCTAGTAGTGCAGTATTTTTGGCCTCGAGATCATGGATCCCAAGCCCCCTTGATCTTTTGAACGGCATACTACATTCCATTTTGCCAGTCTATATTTCTTATTTTCTGAATCCCCTTTCCAACAGAAGCTCGAGCGATAATAGTCTAACCGCTTGATATCCCACAAGTATAGGGGATCGTGTGTAGCCTTTTCGATAAGTAAGAGTGTCGAACCCATCGAGGAGCTAAAGGTAGGATAAATATTCTCTCAAATTTTATCAACCACTAATACAACTCTACACGCACTAAACGTTTGCATTATCTAGGAAATAAAACTAGAGCAACAATACGAGTACTAGAGAAAGCTTTGCAAGATAATAAACAACAAGAAAGTAAAGCTAGTTGCTGCAGTAATAAAATACACTAAACTAACAGAACCATGAGTGTGGAATAGTGGTGGTAATTATGGTGGCTTTGTTCAAGTTTAATTGACGAATAAATCAGGTTCATTGTCTTTGATGCAGTTTTCTATGTGGGAGAGGCTAAATATATATGCGCTTCACTACTTGGAATTACATGTACTATATGATTGGATTGTTAGCAAACATCCGTAAATACTAACAAAGCATTAAGGTTTCCCCAACCATAGCCTTAAGGTAATGGTCCTCTTACTCCCATACGTGCAACGTTCTGGTTCGCGTCCTTAGATTTCTGTCACTCCGGCAGAACTTTCCCCTTTCTCTTACACATACTACAAACCCTATGATGTTTAATCCATACGTGAACAAATATAATAGACACCAAAGGACTGTACCATATCAACATACAACTCTATTGAACCAAAGACGTTCAACCATTCAATCTAAGAACAAAGAAACTACACAAACAAGACATAGATCATAGGATTATAACTTATAGCATCAAACACCATGTTTACATAGGACGGTACAGAGGTGTGTGGGAATGAACCATTGCATACTAGGAGGATTAGGTGATGGAGATGGCGGTGAAGATGGTGAAGAGGGCGGCGGCGCGGGGGACTCCTTCCCCGCCGCCGGTATCATGGGGGAGCACCGCCCCTTAGCCCCCTTCTTCATGGCTTCTTGGGATCCCTCCCCCATGGAGATGAGATCCATGGGGGAGGCAAAACGTGGCTTTGGTGGCTGCAAATTCGTGGTTGGAGGTGTCTTCCACGAATTAGGTTTCCTCTTATACAGCTTCTCGGATTTCCATCACCCCATCTTGGACTGCACTAAATTGGGACTAGCGGGCCCGTTTGGACTCGGAATCAGCTAAATATGTACAAAACGACTGTCGCGAAATTTCCTACAACTTTATAGTTGAAGGGTTTTCCGTTTGACGCCGTCTTTGATCTGAAACGTGACCATCTCCAAAAAGAGTTCTGAGACAAATTTCTGAAAAATCTCAATTTGACACCAACAAGGGTTCCACTTGTATTCTTGATAATTCCTACACATCAAAGTGTAAAACAAGAACATTGTGCACTTTTGCAACTATTAGTAGATTAGTCCAAATAACTCATAAACTTTATATAAAAAGAAGTGTCAAAAGCATAATAATAGCATAAAACCATAAAAAATATAGATACGTTATGGACGTATCACCGCTGTAGAACCCCTTTTGATACCTGGAAGAAGGATAGCATATACAAGACCATATTGATGAGAATGAAATTAATCAGAACTAGTCTTCCACCAACTGACAAGATTTTTCCTAGCTGCTTAGACGTTTTTGTAATCGTTCCTCTGCTGCTTTCTATTCCGCATTAGTGAGTCTTCGGTAGTGAATTGGGATTCCTAAGTACGATCATTGGAAATTGTCCTTGTTCGCATTCAAATAATTCGGTATACTGATCAATTGATTCTTTTGCTTCTCCAAAGCAGAACAATTCACTCTTATGAAAATTTATTTTTAGCCCCGATAGTTGCTCAAACGATGATAGTATTAACTTCAGGTTCTTTGCCTTTTCGAGGTCATGTTTTATAAAAAGAATTGTGTCATCAGCATATTGTAGTATCTAAAGACCCCCATCAACTAGATGTGGTACAATACCAGCGATTTGACCATCGCTTTTGGCTCGCTCTATTAAAATGGCCAACGTATCAACCACGATATTAAATAACATCGGGAAAAGTGGATCACCTTGACGAATCCTTTATTTGTTTGGAAATAGTGACCAATGTCATCGTTGACTTTTATGGCAACACTACCTCCTTGTACAAAGTTTCGGATTAAAACACGCCACTCCGGGGAAAAGCCTTTCATTTTAAGAACTTGAAAAATAAAAGGCCATTTGACTTTATCATAGGCCTTCTCAAAGTTAATCTTAAAAATCACATCGTTCATGTTTTTTCGGTGCAGCTCGTGTACTGTTTCATGAAGGGTCACTACTCCATCGAGTATGTAACGCCCTTGCATAAAAGCAGTCTATGTTGGCTTTACCGCATTGTCTGCTACCGAATTTAGGCGAATGATTGCCACCTTGGTGAATATTTTGAAGCTAACATTAAGGAGGCAGATCGGTCTATATTGTTGAATCCATTCCGCATCCTTAACCTTAGGCAATAGAATAATTTTACCAAAGTTTAGTTTGAACAGTTCGAGTTGTCCCTTATGGAGCTCACTGAACAACTCAATCATATCAGCTTTAATAATATCCCAAAAGGTTTGATAAAACTTCGATGCAAATCCATCTGGCCTAGGGGCTTTATTGTGTTCCATCTCAAAGATTGCATTTCTTACTTCCTCTTCTGTGAAGGGAGCTGTCAAGAAAGCATTTTCTTCGTTGGATACTTGAGGGATATCTCCTGTTTGAGACTCATCTAGAGAAATATTTGCTTCCTCCGACGGTCCGAACAGGCTTTTATAATATTTTGTTATGTATTTCTTCAATTCATTTTGGTCCTCAATTGTACCTTTATCTTGATGAATCGTATGTATATACTTCTTCCTATGACGGCCATTAGCCATCATATGGAAGTATCTTGTATTACTATCGCCTTCCAAGATGAATTGTGCTTTTGATCTTTGATACCACTTGATTTCTTCTTCTTGTAATAATCGGGCTATTTCTTCAATCGCTTGGTTTTTTAGTTCAAGCTCATGTTGTAATAGCACTCGAGATTCCGCGAGAGATTCAAGTTTATCGATTATCCTAGAGACTTTTCTTTTCTTTTTTATATAGACCGGTTATGTGCCTTGCCCAACCTCTTAGGTGTTTCCGAAGTGCTCGGATTTTATTATTCCACCTAAGGATAGGCGAGATCTCAGTGACAGGTCTATTCCAAACTTTTTTGACCATATTTTCAAAACCATCACGGGAAAACCAACCCAACTTAAATTTGAATGGTGGTTTCTTTCCATGAAGTTTATCGGATCCAGTATTAAGAAGTAATAGGGCATGATCAGAAAGCTTCTTAATACGATCCATGGCACGTACGGATATCATAGGATACTTTGTTTCCCATTCGGCATCCGTAAGTACACGGTCCAATTTCTCATATATAGGCACTGGTCTATCATTAACCCAAGTGTATTGTCTTCCTGTCATACTCATCTCCCTGGGATTCAAGCTGTCAATGACTGCATTGAACAAGAAAGGCCAGTACCCGTCAAAGCGGTCATTGTTCTTATCTTGCCAGAACCTTAGGATATTAAAATCCCCTCCTATAAGTATAGGATGTGGGTTGTCTTTGGCAAGATTGGCCAATTTCCGGAAGAAAGCCGCTTTGTGCTCATCTTGGACCGCTCCATACACGGCAACTAGGCTCCATATGAAATGGTCAGACTTATTTCGGAGGTGGAATTTAATGTGAATCCCCCCAGACCTGCCGCGCGGAGGTATCCATTTCCAGATGAATTCAATGTCACGTGAGAGGTGATCTAGAATATGCATCGGAAAATCTCATTTACCAGATTCCGTGATTGCGACAAAGTCTAGCACATGATTTTTTACTTCTAATTGGTTCCAAAAGAAGAATGAAACACGCCCGGTCGATGGCATAATAACAGTATTGGTAGCAGCAGGGAGTGAGAGAAATGAAGTTGGAAGAGCAAACTCATACCAAGAGACAAAAAATGGACATTTCCCATATATAGTAAAACAAGGTGTATCGCTAATAAATCTCATTTACAAAATCTTACCAGATACCATGTATGTATCTATGTCCCTCAGTCGCTACTGCTGCTCGAATAATAATATACACACATATACACACGCACACACACTAGATTGCTTCATACCAGCAAATAACCGCCCCTAACGTTTCTGGAAGTTCAAGACCTTGATGGAATAGCCAAACACGAAGAAGAAGCCGATGACGTAGAGGAAGTGGGCCAGCACGACGTAGCCAAGGAAATCATGCTGTATGCCCAGGCTATCGTCCAGAAACTTCTTCACCGTGACAGGGTCCCCACCAGGGACCCTAAGTTCAGCTTCATTCTGGCCAAACTGCGACGCGACGACGCCGTAGATTGTCCAGGACACTGGGTTAGCCCAGTAGTACCACCTCCACCAGATTGGTATCAACTGCAACAATAGAAGCAAACCAGGTCAGTCAGTCAGTCGGTCACTGAATTCTGCGCATGCAGCACAGGTTAATCGCAACTTTACTTACCGGTCTGGCGACGAGGAATCCAGCAAACAAATTCCAAAGAGGCATTACAAAGGATATCAGTATGTTTGCGAGCATCGCGGATGGTGTCAGTGACACCAACATCATGCCAAATAATGTGAAGTAGTTGAAGCTCGAAATGATGAAGAACATGAAATAGAAGAACTTGTCGGCTTTCCAGTCATATCCAATCATCGAATAGATGACAAGTGTGTATAGACACCCCTGCAAGGTGTTGTAGATCACCTCCACAATTGTCTGCACAAATCAAACGATGTTGAGAGTCCAGAACAGGTTCGATGCATCCAGAACAATGAAACTTCAATCAACATGAGTATCAGATTAACAAGAAATTACCTGAGCTAATGCATAGGATAATGGAGAATACATCCCGGCCGCCTTTTCACGGTAGAAAACTGTTCGCTCGATTGCCACAACGGGTTGAACTGTGATGCAATTGGCAGCCCCAAGGAAGAAGACAGCGGCATAAGTGGCTCCAAGTAGATTCGACAAATCTTGTTGTTCTTTTCTGCCCACACACAAAAATAATTATTAGATAAAAGTTAAATGTACCATCTTTCAACAACACCGCTCTCAACTATAGAAACACAACGAGGCCATACAATTTTGTTCCTTTTTGCCAAAACACCGTGCCAAATACAAGACCATTGAGCAACGTCATAAGAAAGCGCATGGCGTTGTGGGGTGGATTCTTCCAATAAGATTTGTATTGCTTCCAAAAGTTTGCAATACATTGGTTGTAGAAATTCTGAGAATACTTTGTAGGAAATGAGAGATCCTCATAGCCAGGCGGGGGAACGCTCAATTCCTTAATAAGTTCTTGGTTTTGCCTGGTCATATTTAACAAACAGAACTTAGTGTGGATAGTATAAATAAAAACCACTGTATTTTTGGCAACAGAATATGTATTTGTTCTAATGGAAATGATAGCCTCTGGTTAAAAGTGGTGAAGAGTTACGTTTAACAACTGAGGTAATTACCTATAAAGAGCAGAATTAGCATAAATTTCAGCAAAATTTACTTCCAAGCGAGCCTCAGCTAGAGGGGAGCTAACTTCCAACATCCATGTTGCAGGATTATATCCTTCTGTGATCTTTGCAACACCTGGAATTGCCTGGAAATACAATTACAGACTCTCTGATTAGTTTTTTTTTACTTCTACTACACCTGCAAAGAGTTCAAGATTTGCTTGGTCTTTAATGGCCTTTCTGTGCCCACTGGTCATATTTGTAAGCAAGTGTTCAGCTCAAAATTAGTGAAATCTTGGCTATCCCCAAACCGAAACATGTACATAAAGAAACTCACCTCAAAATATTCAACTAGTTTATGAGAGTGGCGACCAAGTTCACCAGCATAAATAACCTGCCCTCCTCTTTTCATAAGTAGAAGCTACAAAAGAACCAATTATGAGTTAGATAAAGAGAGAAATGCATACAAATAGAGAGAAGCATATATATACTGAGAGAAAGAGATAGTACGTCATCAAAAGACTCGAATATATCGATGCTGGGTTGGTGGATTGTGCAAACCACAGTACGGCCAGTGTTGACTGTATTTCTCACCGCCCGCATGACAATTGCTGCTGCTCTAGCATCAAGACCAGAAGTTGGCTCATCCATGAATATGATTGAAGGATTTGATACCAGTTCCACGGCAATTGTCAACCTCTTCCTTTGTTCAGTCGATAACCCGTCAACTCCAGGGAGACCAACCATAGCATTACGCAACACATCAAGCTCTACGAGAGTCATGACTTCCTCCACAAACATCTGTGTGGGTAAAGATTAATTTATTCAATCAGAAAGGTATATATTTGCAAATATGTAGAACAATGCATCTTTACTAAAGTTTGAAACATGATTTGGATATATACCTTTCTCGTTTTTTCGTCAACATCTGATGACAGACGCAACCAGGCAGAGTAGAGAATGGATTCGTATACAGTAACATTTGGTGAATGGATATCAGTCTGTTCACAATAGCCACTAATGCGGGCAAAGGTTTCTTGTTTTTTAGGGTAACCAGAGAGGATGATACTTCCTTCAATAGATCCACTAGTTTTCCTTCCTGCCAGGACATCCATTAGAGTGGTCTTTCCAGCTCCACTCACACCAACTAATGCTGTCAGAACACCTGGCCTGAAAGCACCACTGATATCAGTGAGCAACTGGAGACGACTTTCCCCGAATCCTTGCTCCTTCATTTCCTGGAACACAAGATGACACATTTTAATACTAGACCTGAAATAACCTTTTTTCCATGTCTGCAGATAAGTTTATCATACAAGTGACAAACTTATGTCCTAACACAATCTGTGAGGAGCAAGGTAGGTACGCTTACCGCCGGCATGTCCACGTAATAGTTTATATGGTTGAAAGAAAGTGAAAGAGGCTGGAAAGGCAAGACAAGTCCTGGCTGACTTGGCCTATTTGTGGCTCCATTAGTACCTACAGGCACTGCAAGTGCAAACAATGACTAATCAGTATTCTTATTAAGGTGCTTGATAAATATTACAGGAACTTAAGATATTATAAAGGCTGCAATATTCTAACATAGATACTTAAAGGAGACCTCACCCATAGGTATTTGCTTCTTGTTTGTCTCATTCTCATTCTCTTCGTCTGGAGCTAGTGTGTTTGAGCTGCCGGTAGCTGGAAGAGGACATATTATATGTAATGTAAGTACCTAGATCTTCAAGCCATCAAACAATAATCTCAGCCAAAAGAAAATAATGGTACTCACAGCTCAAGTACGTCAGCGCCAAGATGTACAAGATGTTGAACAAAATAGCGAATCCTATAATGCCTCCTATGGAAATCCAAAAGCCCCCTTCAGTAGTAAAAAAGCCTTTCGCTTTAAGAATAGCCTTGCCTACTGTTGGTGCATCAATAGAAGTGTCGGTGTTTGGCTGTAATAACATTGAAAACCTCACATTAGTTGAGTTGTTGCCACATTTACAAAACAGGGATATAATGGTGTATGAGTTTAGAGAAACTAAACCAAGAAAATACAGGATCCAGAGAAAAGCTTACATTGGCCCACCTAGTGGCAAGGAATTCATTGATGGATATTGCATTCTGACTGTACATCATAGGAGATGACCAGTAAGCCCAGATCCACCATGGTCTGACGTCATCTGTCCACATCAAATTTAGGGAAGGAGGAGGTTACTTCCATCCATGCAAATGAGGTGCAGATAGCTGCTTTATCGTGCCTAGCTAGCTAGATATAAATGATTTTGTCATGCCAGCATGCTTACCTCTAGGGATGAGAAATCCTCCAAATATGAAAACAAGAAGGAGCACAAACATCCCAAAAGTGTTGGCCACAACCATTGATTTCAAAATAGCACCAAGAAAACGGAACAGAGCCATTGCCATTTGGTGAGTAGCGAAGAAAGCTAAGAGCTGACGAAAGAACCTACACGAGCAGATAGATGAATAATGGAGTTATCAATTTGAAATTTTAAAATGCAAACGGCTACGTGGGCGCACAGACTACACATGGATGCCTACCTTCCTGCAGCAGGTGCAAAGCCCATCACATAGTACGTGAGGAAGACCCATACCATGGCCTCCATAAGCGAAACTGGAATTTTTAAGAGGATGTTTGCCAATCCCCAGGTCCACGGGGGAAAGAACAAGAAATCCCTTTGTTTGTAGAACGTAGGAAGCATCTTAATGGTCAGTTGTAGCTCAGCAAACCCGTTGAACATGATGGTGATTAAACTGAAAGTTAGAGCTCCATAGAATTTGGTACCGTCGGCAATCTGTCCACTGGGCATCTTTACTCTGAGGAACACAGTCATGGCCATGAGCCCAAGGATGACCAACTGGGAGACCTTGAATATGTAGATGAATGAGTTGCGCTTCATCAACAACATCTCTCTGGACATCACTGCCTTGAGTGACTCCTTGCTGGATAAGCCATACTTCTTGGTGGTCAACGCAGCAGGATGGGTTTTGGATTTTTCATAAGGGATTTGCAGCTCCTTGAACATCTGCTGGCCTACATGGAATGACTTGAAACGTTCAGCAAACTCTGGGACTGACACGGGACGATAACGTTCCTGTTCATGGTACCAGTATTGTCGCTGGTCTTTCTTGGAAGTGACCTCTTGAAGGAAGTCAGCAACTCCTTTCCTGTCCGGGCACCGGAAACCAGAAGCTTCAAAAAATTCCAAGATATTCTCACGTGGCCCATGGTACACAATGTATCCTTCTGATAGCAGAATTATGTCATCAAACAGGTTGTATGTCTCAGGCGGTGGTTGTAGGAGGGAGATCATGACAGTCTCATTCATCACGTGGACCAATTGCTTCACATATTTTACAATCTGAAACGTGCTAGAGCTATCCAGACCAGTGGAGATTTCATCCATGAACAAAGCCCTTGCGGGTCCTGTTAACATTTCCCCTGCCATCAACAAAAGTAAAAACCAGATAAGCATAACATAGCTTAAATGAGAAATCCCCTCTTTCGACAATGGATTGAGCGGCTGTGCTTATGCTATCTTGGTGTGGTTGTGTGCATACCAGTTGTGACACGCTTCTTTTGCCCACCAGAAATCCCTCTGATCATCTCATCACCGATCATGGTATCAGCACAAATGTCAAGCCCAAGCACCTAACAGTTAAGTTTTTTTTCATAGACTCAATTAGCACAATGTTGTTAAGAGATTGAGTTCCGCGCAATGAACAGAAATAGTCAGAATCTCACCTTGAGAGTAAGATCAGTCACAATGTTACTCTCGCCTCCCTGCACCGCGGTAGCTTTCATGTACGCGTCAATCTCAGGGTCCGGCTTTATGCCCGCGTCACGCTCCCTCTTAGCAAGCTCCGCAAGCATGTCGTATCTGGCACCGACGCCTAAGCAACGCCTGGAGAAATCCAGCGTCTCTCTCACAGTCATCTCAGCATTGTGGAGATCGTACTGGCTAACATATGCGCTGGTCCTCTCGGGGTAGAACTCCGAAAACGTGTGGCCACAGTACGTGATGTTGCCAGATACCTGCGATACCACGGGATGGTTGAGTATTTTTAGGCATGCGGCCATAAAGCATAAGCAGGAAAAAATTTAACAAGGCGTTCGAGTTGAAACCTTGAGGCTCTTGTCAAGCTTCCCAGTGAGGGCTCGCATAAGGGTGCTCTTTCCTGACGAAGGAGGCCCAAGAAGAAGAGTCAACCTGAAAACAAGAGAGATACATGTCGGATACTTGCTTCGGCTCAGAACGTGGAGTTGATTAGGTTATGTTGCTGCGATGGCTACTGGTATTGGCGGCAAAAAATAATCGTAATAAAGAAAAAGTAGTAGTAGCAGTATTTACCTGGAAGGTTTGAGGATGCCGTTGACGTTTCGGAGTATGTTGATGGTCTTCTTGTTGGAGGATGCAAGTCGTCCAATAAGACTCTGCGGTCATCAGGCAGCGTTTTTTGTGTAAGCAGATCATGGAATTCTCCAACTCATCATGATGAAGCATATATATGGAAGTAATGGAGATGGGTGCATCATACATATAAAGATTAAATGTTCAATGGTAGAAACACGCGAGCGGGGTAGTATAGTACTAGTTGATGGGTGATTTTGTCGAACAAATCAGCTCACGGACAGGACGAAGTAAGGCTTATGCTCAGTTTGGCCTGTCCCCTTAGAGGCATTTCGTCGAACACCTCCAAGGCGCCGCCTTAGGTTGGAGGTGTCAGCCAATCTAGACCTGCTGTGATCTCGCCTACAGATGATTTGCTTCGTGTGCAGCCTGCTGAAGAGCATATTTTGCTTCCTGAGTCATGTCCTTTGCTGCCGCTGCCGCCGCCGGGGAGGATCCTGAGCAGACGAAACCGTTGTCGCTGGTAGCTTAATTCCATAGAAAATCCTCCTCCACGGAGCGCCACCGTCACCGCCGTTGGGAAGGAGCTCTCCATGGAGTTGGGACAAGAGGACGGCTCTGGCGGATGGAGCTGCAGCAGCCTGTGCGTTGGGACTTGGGAGCAGAGCAAACAGAGAGAGAGAGAGGTGGGAGGGAAGAGGAAGAAGAAGCAGAGCGGGGAGTCAAAATATCCTGTTGAACACAGAACACAGAGTTGACTTGTCAAAAATTCAGCTTGACTTGTCAACAGAGTTGAACACAGAACATATCCTGTTGGAATAGAAATTCGTAATCCCCTTTGTCTCTCTAATTAATTGTTTTGATACATTCCTATAGAGACAAATTTGAGACAACTAACTTGAGACGGGGAATATAATTTCATAGTATTAAAAGATACTACCGTTTCTGAACTCCACATGAATTTTTTGAACCATGTTTGCCGCCACTTGTTGTGGATTTTGTGTCCTATTTTTTATTTGAAACGTGAAATTCACATCCCCGTAGCTATTTTTTTTGTGAAGTAGTAATCCACATAGATAGCTTGTTGTGGAGTAGTAATGGAAAGAAACGTACTCCTAGCTAGCTAGCATGGGCATGCAGCGCAGGTGGTGCATGGGTACCTGGAGGAAGTTCGTGGTGACGTTCCATAGCGTGGGCAAGGCGGCGCTGCCGACGAAGGCGTCGACCTCGACCGACAGGTCCTCATAGCGCACCTCGATGGCCGGCAGCTCGATGCCCACCCTGTCCACCCGGTCCCTGAGGCTCCTGAGGAACCTCTCGCTGTCGTCCTGGAACACCCGCTCCAGCAGCGCCCGGCCGCCCTCGCCGCTGGCCAGGTGCTCGATCTCCACCAGCCCGTCGTCGTCGTGGAGCTTGCCGCCGGCGTCGGCGTACCCGTGCAGGTTGTGGTTGGCCAGGAGGATGGCGCGCCGCATGCGGTCGTAGGTAGGCAGCTTCTCCAGCGCCGCCCACCGCAGGTTCTCCTCGTCGTCGTCGTGGCGCCTGGAGGAGGAGGCCGAGCCGCGCCGGAACGGGTCGTCCGTGTCGGCCTGGATGCCCAGGCCCAGGCCCTGCTGCCGCATCGAGTTGGAGATGTTGCTGCCCCAGCTCCGGCTGCTCCGCCGGCTGCGGGACAGCGCCGCGCCTGGTGGTCCCGATGGCTCCATGGCGAGCTATACGCGCTTCCCTTCGCTTGCTCTCTGCCTTGGTCTGATGGTTTTAGCTTAGAGCCTTGGAGCTAGGTAGTAGGAGTATATATAAGTGATGCGAGGGTGGTCAGGAGGATTGCAGATAGTATCAGAGGATCGTTCCTCCCATGTGCATGGATCATGGATGCCCGTCGTCAACTCCAATCACGGTCACTCCGTCCTCTCCCTGAATAATATACTACTGTACTATGCTGTGCATTTGGAGGACTCCGGCTGGCTGTGGCTGCTAGCTTCCACACTTGACCTTCTAGATGGATGGGGTGTATGGAGACAAGGGCCCCATAATTGCAGTTGACATGATCTTCCTGCTTTTCAAAATCCAAATGCTAGGAACTTGTTTTCTTTAATAATACTGAGCATATATTAATTTGGTTTTTTTAGTTACACCTAAATGGCTAAATGGCTTATATTAGCTGAGACTCAATGCAATGCTGCCTTGCGGGACAAGTTGTGCACACGAGGTTGGAAAAAGAAAATACCACAAGAAAGTCAAGAACGGCCGTGGGAGTGGGACCCGTGAGCTTATACGGTGTGTCAAAATGTCACGGGAATTGAGTTGAAAAGTCGTCAAATTAATTGTAGCTAAGGTATCTTAGCTTGGATCAACCACCATATGCATCATGGCATACGCGCGCTTAAGAGTACTTATTACTTGAAAGACGAAAGCAAATGAGAATGATGACAAAGGATGACGTAATTGGATGCATCCATACGGCCGGGCGGTACGGCCTAGCTTTCTTTCTTTCCATGAATTATACCTAGATCGCTTTGGTGTTGGTACTTACTGTGATAGTAAAAATTATTATTATTATTATTATATATAATGCTAGTATAAAATTTTTCATTTGATTTTGTCTGCATAGTAAAACTAATGAGAGGCCAGGACGTGAAAATAAAGGAGTACTTAAGGATCTTTGAAATTTAATTAAGCCTAATAATGAGGGCATTCTTAAGAATGTTGGTCCTGTAGTGGGCCATGGCCACATCTTGGACCATATAGGAGTTGGCGTTAATTATGGGAAGGAGGTAATTAATTAGTAAGCACCCATCTCCTGAATAGAGTGATGGCGAGTCCCCGTCGTTGGGAGATGGTCAAAAGTGGAGAAAGCGATTATTCTCGTTAAATGGGATGGATGATTCTCCTTACTACTCCTTTTGGCAAAATAAAAAGATACTCCATAATTGCAGTTGACATGATCTTCCTTCTAAAATTCAAGTGTATATAGAGTTTAGGATCTTCATTTCTTTAATATATTTGATTTTTGTAGTTATACCTAAATAAGATCCTAGAAATCTGGAAATTGGAGTGAAACCAAAAAAAAGAACTCGTTCGAAAATAACAGAAATATTAAGTTTGATTAAGCTTATAGAAATATATATCAATATCTAAAACACCAATTTAGTTTATTATATTTGGTGTTCATCTAATCGAAGATTTTTTACAATCACTTGTATACTCTCTAGCCAAATTCATTTCTTTCGTCCTTTAGTTTCAAAAATCCAGTGAAATTGTTAGTTCACTTTTCCGAAGCATTTTTTGTTATATGGTATGCCAATATATACATTTTGGATTTTCTAACAATAACTAATTATAACATGTAGTGAAGAAACTATCGTTAAATTGTTGTAATAGCTAGTAATTCCGTCGGAACGAATTCGACTAAATGGAATAGTTCTAGTAATCCATGGGCAGATGGAAGGACTAATCAAAGCTACTTTTAGGCGGCGGCTGCAGCTGCGACTCAATGCCTTGCGGGACAAGTTGTGCACACGAGGTTGGAAAAGAAAAGATCACAAGAAAGTCAAGAGAACCGTGGGAGTGGGACCTGTGAGCTTATCGTGTCAAATGTCCTGGGAATTGAGTTGAAATGTCGTTAGTTGTAGCTTAGGTATCTTAGCTTGGGTCAACCATATGCATCATGGCATACGTGCGCCAGAGAACACTCGTACTTTAGACCGAATGAGAATGACAAGGATGACTTGGGTGCATCCATACGGCCGGTGGGGAACGGCCTGCTTCCATCCGTAGTATCTTAGCTTGCATGATGCACAATAGACCCACAAAAACGCTGACATGTCAGGTTATTAAGGAAGAGAAAGGAGATTAGAGTAACATATAGATGGATACAGTATCATGACACAAATTACAAGAACTTTTTATGACAAACCAATCACAATGTTGAAATACTATCTCGCAAAATAATAAATGAAGCTCTCCATTTTACCACTAATATGATACGAACCACTATATATGGAGATTACTAGTATCATATGCATGATATTAATGCATGATACTGCCCATTATATCTAGCTTCACGCGTATGTACGTACACATACACCATTCCCATTCCTAATCGTCCACAACCATATTAATTTACTCAGCAAACATACATCTGTAATATCTCCATACAGTTCTACAATGTATATCTCTTATAAGTCAAAATCCCACTAAGAAACAATTGAGTTGTCTATCTTAACCTGCAGCCTAGACACATCATCAAGTGATCACAACCGTGCAATTAATTCTCATCATCTGCCCATTCATTTGCGTCGTCCCGTGCTCACATGCTCAGGAGTCAGGCCGGCACAAAAACCTTAATCATACACGGTCGAACCCACGAAACGTAGTACTTGGCCGACGTCTTATATTCCTTTGGGAGACATGCATCCAACACGGCTGTGAGAAACCGAGCACCGTGGTACGGCTCAGAAATCTACTCACTCCGTCCTGAAAATAATATCACACAAATATGAAATATGTCTGAATTCGTTTAAAAAAAACAAATATGTCTGAACTTGAATGAATCTATATTTACAATCGTTTAGATACATTCGAATTTAAACAAATCCATGATAACTTTTTCAGTACGGAGAGAGTACTAATAACGCGACTAGCTCCTAAGTTCCTCTTAATTACTACCGAGTACGTCACTTCTCCTTCCAATTCTCAGCTTTCTACTTATACTAGTTTAATGCCCGTGCGTTGCCACGGCTCTCGAGTTTCTATTCTTGTTACATATTTCAACATGGTGAATGTAAAGATTAAGAAGATAGCTACATAATATTACTCCTAGACATTATAAGTAAACAAAATTGATTTTCCTCCTTCTCTAGTGACCGATAGGCTTTGACAATACCACTACCACTTATGATGTGTCAGCGCTCTACCCTTCAATTGTATCGAGCAACTTCCCTTAGAATCACAATTTTATCAATTTATCAAGGCTTCCACTCACTTGCCCTGTTGATGACACAATAATTTCTTCTCATAGAATGACCCTAGAGCATCTAGTTGGACGATCAAAGCCATTAGGATCATCATATATCCTAGGGGAAACACTTGATGTGCATGGAGTAGATGGAACTTACAAACACACCATGTCTGGAAGTTGACTGAATCAAACAATGCATGACTTTAGTAAAATACACATGTGATTGCTACAAAATGAGATGAAAATATATGTTATACATGTGGTTGAATAAATACTTATGCTTTATTTTGGTGAGACATAAGAGGATACATTGTGGCACTTAACCACTTTGTGTTATCAAACTCTAGTGAATACTCTTCGCCTTCGTCTTTGACTTTAAATTTAGTTTTTCTCTTTTGGTATTTGTTAGACCATCCCCGTGGAATTTTTCCCAATCTAATAAGCTCGGTTCATCCAACATAAACATGTTTACGTAACCACAATAAGAGGTGACTGTTATAAAAAACATAATTTGTATGATTAAGTGTGCCTTGGTAATAAATAGAAAACTTGTTCAATTAATAACAGATGGTAACATGAGCGTACAAATTGACATATATGAACATTTGGTACACTTGAATCTTTTAAATAACAAAACGATTTGCTTACATATCCAAGTATTTACAAGGGAAAACTAAACCAACATACATTAGTGGTACATCACAAAGGTTGGGTTTCAGAAAGCTTATAGTCCTATTATCCAAATATTGGATAATGATGCTACAAAATCACATAAAAGTTACTTTGGCTGAAGCGTGTAGAGTTTCTTCATACACGCAATCCAGGAATCGCTTCCTAACTCAACACCAAATTTATAACAAGGTGAAAAAATCAGGAAATTATAACAAGGTGTGGAGGTGCATTTGTAGTCCCGGTACGCCCCATTTGTCCATCTTGCCGCCATCCATACTAATTACAGTTGACTCATCTCATCACCTCATTATTATCCTTATTTTTTTGAAAGCCTAAGATCTTTGAACTATTTAGGTTTTTGGTGGGAAGGAACTAAATGGGGGAACGCTACAATAATACAGCTCTTTGCTAGGCACCCACAACAAAACAAGCGAAGTGCTTGCATGAAACATAAGAGATTCATAATTAGTAAACAATTCTAGGTATAAAAGGGTAAATGACTCTTCAATTTAGTCTACAAGAAGCAATGCTTGAACCTGAATTTTGCAAAACAACAAGCACCATAAAATCCATTAGTTTGGAGATCCTCTCTAACCATTCTCCTTATATCCAACTATATTTCAAAACACACCATACCCCTTATTTATAGATTTAAAAAAAAATAGTTCGTGAAAATTGTACATAGCTATAGAGTAGATATTTTAAGACCCAACACCACAACCAAAGTTGTACATAGCTAGCACGTGGGCTTAAGAATTACAAGACCATGGACGGAATTAAGTAACACACTATTAAACTCATATGCCTATAGGATTTGATCTTTCTGAACATAGCAACGACATCTCCAACAGTACCCCCACCACACAACCCCATCTATCACTTGAACCCGAGGCATCAAAGACACCATCAATATTGACTCTTAGAATAGATTTCCCATGAAGCAATAGAACAAAATGTATGAGAAAGGATTTAAATACAATACATTATGTAAAACAAATTCTGATTAATCAAACAAGAGTAAAAACTACAGACTTGCTTCTCACCACTTGTTGTTGGACCAAACCTGAATGTATCCATCTGTACAAGAAAATTTAAACAAAAAAAATTCGATTACTTTGAAAAATGTTAGGATAATTCTAAGACAAAATGATTACAGTAATCTTGCTGAATTAACAAATATACCTAGACCAGTTTGATTTGTGATTTGCCATAGCGTTGGTTCATCTCCTTTACAAAAATTCCACCTCCATTTTCTTTTCCACTCAGTCAAATGGCGAGAGCACCAAGAACTAACCTCAAAATACTTTTCGTGCTTCTCTAATCATGCCATCCTACAGTGAGGAAACATACATTAATAGAAGTCTTTCTTGCATCATTTGTTCATCAAGCCAGGCTTTTGTGTGATATAGAAAAATATATTACCTTTAGAGACGAGATACACCTTCAATTACCATCGGAAAATCAATTGTTTTGCACCACAAAGATCACAACACAAATCCTACATTTTCAACCAAAATCAGCAGAATCAAGCATAAGTACCCCCCAGAGAGCAAAGCATATGGGGCAGCAAAAAAATACCATGAAGAACAAAACTTTGAAGTTTCTATCGAGAGTATAGTACTCAAATCACCATTCCGATGGTACTAATACTTCTGAAATGAAATATGCACACAAAAGTAGTTATAGTTTATTCCCATAATAGTATGTTTTCACAGCCAACCATCTAGAAGGTAACCGCATGAATAAGTAAAAAGGGGTGGGGATATGGCGAGATATTCTTAGACCTCCAGTCAACAATTTGATGCAAAGAATTTTTCATACATCTTGATTCTTGAAAGTGTACAAACAAGTAGACTCAAGGATGAAACCTCATCTCAATCTTGCAATGGCATGGAGTCTCACAGAAAATTCCGATAGATATACCTCCGTCCTTGGCACCACGCTTATGTGAAGGCCATGGCACCGTAAGTGCTCGACGACCCGCATCACGACGACGTGGACTGGTAGAAAAACTTAGGTTACTCTAACAGACTGAACATAATTCTGGCATGTATGCAAAAAAGTATAATACAAAAAAAATACTCTAATAGATGTAATTTTGGCATGTACATAGAGTAAATAATTCTGAAATTACTCAACAGATTGGACGTAATTTTGCATGCACAGAAAATAATAATTAAAAAAACACTCTTAACAGATTCAACGTAACTTTTGCGTGTGGACACAAGAAATAACTTCTGAAATTAGTCTTAACAGATTCCATGTAATTTTGCATGCATTGTAGGTACATTAGCTTGCTTCGAATCTTACAAATCTTGTAAGCAACTTTTCTCAAGTTGCATACGTTCTCTACTCTAGCTGTCCAGATTAATCACTCTTGCATGTATTGTACTCTAGTTGTTCTTAGAACCTAGAGTTTATCGTACCTTGTTCCGTTGTTTGACTCTAGCCGCGATGCTGTTATTCCCTGAATGTCCCGTTATTATTTTATCGCTTGCACCATTGCTGCCAGCAAAATCGCGCCCTCATCCAGCAGGCAGCGGCCGGGCAGACATGTCCGCGTCCATGCCCAGAGAGACCACCACGCCCGCGCTCAGCAACACCAATATGCCCATGTTTGTAAGGACGTGACCACCACTGACGTGCTGACCGGCTAACCCTCGGTATTGAATGGATTTCCTCACCATGTTCGGCGAGTCCAAGCCTTCCCTGGTTGTGAACACAATTGGTGTTTGTAGTCTGAATGTCAACAAACTTGTCTGGCCGCGTCCGAGGACTCTGAGCCGCCATGCTTGAAAAAAAATCGGCCCTCCTCCATGCCCAAGACAACCTCATGTCAGTTTAATCTAGCAAACAAAGCAACATGAATAAATCAGGTAGGGTCCGGGAAGAACCTGATTACCTTCGCCCAGCTGATCACACCGTAGAGTACCAAAAAAAATCCTCTCACACAATCTCTCTCACTCTGCAGCCCGAATCACCTCCAAGTCATCCACCGTCTCTCTCTCTCCACGTATGTGATGGCGTTCGTCCTCAAAGCCAAAAATCCTACCAACGTCGGACCTCCTCCTCCGTCGCTGAGCTACTCGACCACTGCTGCCTCTCCCTCTGGAATGGCGGCTACGACAACGTGCCGGCAGTGCAGCGTGGCCGCAGGGCAAGCACGCCAAGACAGAGGGACATCGATGGCCCGCGACGGCACATCATGGAATGACGAGGAGCAACTAACCTCACCCTCGATTTATTGTTTGGTTAATCTGTTGAGTAAACCAAGGAAAGGATCACACGGTAATTGTGTGGGTCGTAGGTTGTTGGTGTGGATAAGGTGGGATAAAAATAGAAAAGGAGGATCCGCTAAATAATAGAGGGGATCTGTTGTTGCGGTGGCATTTTCTATGTAATTAGTGTGAAGTGTGACACCGTGTGACACCACCTCTTTGCTTTTAATAGTCATCCACCGTCTCTCTCTCTCCACGTATGTGATGGCGTTCGTCCTCAAAGCCAAAAATCCTACCAACGTCGGACCTCCTCCTCCGTCGCTGAGCTACTCGACCACTGCTGCCTCTCCCTCTGGAATGGCGGCTACGACAACGTGCCGGCAGTGCAGCGTGGCCGCAGGGCAAGCACGCCAAGACAGAGGGACATCGATGGCCCGCGACGGCACATCATGGAATGACGAGGAGCAACCTCACCCTCGATTTATTGTTTGGTTAATCTGTTGAGTAAACCAAGGAAAGGATCACACGGTAATTGTGTGGGTCGTAGGTTGTTGGTGTGGATAAGGTGGGATAAAAATAGAAAAGGAGGATCCGCTAAATAATAGAGGGGCTCTGTTGTTGCGGTGGCATTTTCTATGTAATTAGTGTGAAGTGTGACACCGTGTGACACCACCTCTTTACTTTTAATAGTAAAGATAAGAGACAGGGGTGCTCAAGCCTCTCCGTCCCACTCCATTGCAGCCTTCTGATTTTAACGCACCAAAAACCTAGAACACTGAACTCATCTTGCCGTGTTCGGAAGCTCAGGCAAAGATCATTCAGATGAACCAATCCCACAGTTCGCAGGCAGCAACCATCAGTACGCCACCCTCTATTTCGTACCGCTGCCTCCCCACATCCTTCGTTCCTTTCCCACCGCGAATTTCTAGCCTGGCCATGAGATGTCCTCTCCTTCTCTTTTGTAGCGCAGGCCTCTGTTGCCCATGTCCATGTAGATATGTTTTTGATGAAGTTCTCGACCACTCCATTTTAATGGGAATCATTTTTTTTATCCTTCTCTTGCTTATCTGTATGAGCAGTGCATTTCCAAACTTAATCTCTAATATTTCGCATGTTTGTCTGTGCAGATTTTTGTACTCCCTCCGACCCATATTAATTGACTTGGATTTGACAAAATTTGGATAAATTTAGTCACTATTTAGTATATAGGTTCATCCAAAATTTGACAAATCGAAGTCAATTAATATGGACCGGAGGGATACCCGCATGGTACTTGGCGAAAATCAGAGGAGGCTGCAAGTGAAAAATAACACACTTTATCTCTACGCTCCCACACTGTATTTGCAGCAATGATTTTTTACTTATTCCATACACATGCGTGGGTGTAGCTGATATCACCCCGTATTAAAACCATGTATTAACACTTTATCAGTTGTTCACATCTTGCTCAAACTTTATACTATGTATATACTTTTGTGTACTCATTATCTGGGCATCACATTGTCACTAATTCAGATCAGAGAAAGATGACAATTTCTATTTCTTCAGCGTATAACATGTACCCTATTAGTGATTTACATGTGTTGTATGCATTATCAAGTGGGTAGACGGCTTTGAGTTTCCCATTGATATTTTGACAATATTGCATCTCCACTTATTTTTCCTTTTCATTTTTGTTATCACCTTTACTTTTATTTCCTTCTAACATGACACCCGCTATGCACTTTTATTTCCAATGAAAATTACAAGCATAGGGGGGAGCGTAGCCCCTGCTCGTCCTACAAGGAACAGATTTTATTTACTACATAAATTGATCAGTGTGCAAACAAAATGTTACTGGAAGTTGCAGGAAAGGTTTCTATGATGACTGCACCCAAGCAATCTACGGATACTCTTGCTACAATGTAAAGTGAATTTCAAACAAGTTGATATAAGACATATACATCTTAGAAGTATTTCTAAGAGATAAATGTTATGGACAGGAATTTGAAATGACATATTTGTTTTGAGTTAAACAACATTTCTAAAAGTGTATACTTCATTCTATTCCGACTATTTGTTTCAAATTTAAGTTATGTCTAAAACTAATACAACTGAAATTTCACCTACTCATAATTAAGGGTTTTCATCTAGTATCTCCATATAGTTGATCCTACTATTTTTATTTAATGTTTGCAAGCTTCCACATGCAAAGGGTCTGCATCATAGAGTGTGGATTTGCTGCCCAGGGGATAGCTACCCCACCCCCAAGCAGCATCGTACGATTCGTGCCAAGATGTGCACAACCACTAAGCTGTCAACTAATATGATGCCAACGGAGTGGTGTTAATTTCTGATTAAACAGTCCTTCTACTACCAGGCTTGTCAGTGTTCTGCATGCAAAATCTTATTTGTTCCTCGTCCCTGCAGTGCATGGAGTACCGTGTCTGAGTGCTTTTGCTAGGTCCAAGACTTCTTTGTACTGACTATGCGCTAGATGAAAAGACGACTTTGTACCATCTGTTTGCGATTACTACTAGTGGGGAGAGCCAATTCGGCATTACCAAGACATGGGCATGCAAAAGAGAAATTTAAGTTGGGGGTGTTTTAGGATTGTATTAGCTGCACCTAAAATCCCTCTCATATTAATTAGGATGTTTTAGATTCCTATTAACCGTGTCAATCCACCGCGAGGAAAAATCCACATTTTGGTACTTATGTTTGCCATAATCAAGGAGAATTAATTAGTAGGGATGAATAGTGGCTCTCTCACCTCGGTACGTGGATTATTTTGCATGAATTAAGTATAATTAATTATCCCGTATGTAATCTTGAAATATTTTAAAATGCTTTCTGGCGGGAGTACTAGATAGCAGCAGCCTCCCAACAGCTTCACTAGGCAACGTAAAGCAGAACAAGGCGGGAGTACTAGATAGCAGCAGCCTTCCAGCAGCTTCACTAGACAACGTAAAGCAGAACAAGGTAGAGCATTTGTTTGCATCGGGACTGATGCTTCGATTGACACGATGACCGATGACTGAAGGATACAGTGCTGCAGATTTGCATGTATAGTGTACCAATCCAAGAACAGACGGATCAAGTCAGTGCAGCAGCCATGCAAAAACAGTGATATGCCAAAGAACCCCCACGTGAAATGTGCATCAGGGCGAACAACTTTAGCTTACATGGGGTACGCTACATAAATATGCCATCCTATAAATGCAGTATCATGGACACTATTGGATTCGTTTTTATTTTTGCAGGATCCAGCTATCGGCAATTCGGAGAATCAAGCCATGTAAAGCCCAACCCGTAAACCTCACGGTTCGAGCAAATTTATTTTTTATTGGTAATTTTTAACAATATGCAAACATCGTTGCAGGTCCGGGGCTGCAAAGCGTCCTCGAGATGACGATGATAGCCAGTCGCCGAAGCGCATCCGCCATGCATACCCGTGCAAAACCGACGAATTCCACCTGGATGGAGTTGACGCGCTACGGACGTACTTCCACGTCTCAAGAGAAATGTCATCCAAGAACCTGGTGTACGCCCGTTTCTCGAAAAAAGTGTGCCCATGCATCGCACATATACGTGGCCACGGCCGCCACGATGACACTGCTTGGGTCGGAACAGTTCAAGATATCAGGCACTCCCAAGGGGGAGTTGTACGCCTCCACTGGATCGGTGGTGGCCACCAAGGTTCTGGACGGACAGAAGTACGCTGGGTACGGTGTTGTGCTTAGTTTTCACCGTGTATCCGACATCGACTATGAAGAGGTTGTTGCTTGCGGCGATGGCATTCAAACTCTACGACCGAAATGCCTAAATAATTGTAGGAACATGAAGAATCATTTTTATTCCATATACCAGTGTTAGAGTTACCGAGAGTAGTCTGGGAGTACTAGGTCAAGTAGTCTGCTATGTCCGAGAGCGTTGTAGAAGGCATGACAATTGTACTACACGTACAGGATGTTCACCGAATAAACTATATTACTTGTGCGCATGCCCCATTCCCTTTAATAAAAAAAAGACAACAGGTATACATCCTTGTGTCTAGTTATCTCCGTATACTATAGCTCCATATACAATCATCTTGCACCGCACCCCCACCATTCATCTCACGAAGTTAGTAGCACATCACCACCATCGCACACCCTCAACCATGGAACAAAACCCTGCTACTGCCAATATCTATCCATGTGAATCAAGTATACATATATTGAGAATATATTTTATCTCCGTACCATGTCAGCTTTTGAAAATATTTTTACTGTGTCCTGTTAGCTTTATTACATACTGCTTAATTAAACTGTCTATCTTAAAGTTACTATACACATATCTTAGCGCATAAGATGGCGTGCATATCCTCTGGATGCAGCGGACTATTTTCCCTGCATCATATCAGCATGACCATGCATGCACTTTTTTCTGGCAAAGTGCATGCAACATTAATGTTTACAAGTTGCACATTGAACAGTAGAATCATAAAAAAACCGAATAAAAAAAATATATAAATAATGCATGTAGGAAATGTATACGGGTATGTGCATGGCAAGTTTAAACTTAAGAATAAAAGAATGTAACTTGGCAAAAAAAGACCAAGAACAATAGTAAATAAAAGGACTCAACTTTCCACTATGCATGTTCAGTTTCATCTTTTTTGTGTAGACAACATACATCCGTGTTTTTCTTAAAAGTTTCCACTGTAAGTATCAAGGTAGTATGTATGCGTGTGATATCTTTTCAAAATTTTCTGAAACTTATAAATATGAATTTTTTCCTCTTCTCACACGGGTTCCGGAGTACCCGAGACCAACCACATGATCTCGCTACGGTTCCCCAATTTAGTGCCACACGGTTTGTTAATTTAAAACTTTGTGTTGTTGAATTCAGACTATAACGACCCGTTATGGTTGATATGGTCTTTAAGATAGTTTAACTGAAAATAGCTGACTAGCTTGGGAATTGCGTTCAATTGGGATGTCGCTGTAGGCAGGACGAAGCCCTTTGGGTCAAGTAGGACCGAGAAGGATAACCTTCTCGCCAAAAGGAAAAAAAAAAGGAACAAGGACAAAGACTTGACGTGATCTTTCCATGCCTCACCTCCACGTGTGTTGATCTTGCGTGCCAGGTTCAGCATTAGTATTTGTAATCTTATGTTCAATTCAAACCACCTAGATGGTTACTAGTAAATGGTCGATCATGATCACTGTCCTAGCATGTACTGCTTGGCCCTAGTAGTATAGTACTATTCTCCATTGATCAACTTTTTTCTGTTTGAGAATGACTGATTAAGCTACTCCGTCCATCCGTAAAGAGGTGATGAGCTGCAGATATTTTGGGGGCAAAAAGTCGCGATTGATTGAAGAAATAAACGAGAACACACTGTTATCGGTATGAAGAATCGATTATGTAGCGTGCGTGCATTATTAGTTCCATCTATTGATGTCGTCGGAGTAGTAGACATGATCTTCCATTTGGTAAAATTGAAATAAGTATAATCCATAACAATTGCAGTTCTATATATGTTGTGATGGCGTCGGAGTAGTAGACATGATCAAAACTGAAATATATATAATCCATAACAATTGCAGTTGACTACGTATATATGGTTGACTTGTCGATCGCTGCCGGAGCTTACTGGGTGGGTCGTCTCGCCGTCGCAGCATAGGGGTGCGTGCACACCCCAATTTTAGATCGGATAGCAGCCTAGCTATTTCCTCCGGTTCAGTTTATTAAAAGGCTTGTTAGAAGTAGCATGGTGATAGATAGATAATGAAACTTAAGGGGCATACTAAATTACTAATGCATATGTCTCGATCAATGGATCATCCATGACGCCTTGTCCATCTAGATCGATCCATGATCTTGTCTTGCGTGCCAAGCAGGCTAATCAATGTTTAAACTAATTCGATTCAACGGAGTGGGACTAGTAAACCATGGAAGGGATGGACTAATATTATCAAATCGTCTAGATAGATAGCTGTCGCCGGCCTGCTGCGATGGAATCAATCAGTCCTAGTACCTACGCGGATGCTTCCTCCGCGAATCAAAACAAATTCAGGTTGATTAGTCGGTACGTGATTGTGGAATTAGCCATTCATTACATAGTACCACACGTGGTCTGAAATTATTATTCTGACGGTGAGTTATTAAGGGCGGGAGCGACTTAATTTGTAATAGACGGAGTATTAATTAAGCAGATTCGGAGCTAGCTCGTCAATATCAGAAAAAGGAGATACAGAAAAGCGACCATTCTCGTTAATTGGGACAGATCGATGGAGCTTGTCGCCATCGACCTTGAAGCGGCAATCCATCGGTCCTCCTGTCCACTGCTCTTGGTCGTATACCGGTTTCCTAATACTTGCAGAAACAGTATTTTGGGGTAGCATTAGCTGCCAGATTAAAGGATCAAACAGACATCATGTGTTCTCGGTACATTGACACCTCTTTTGTCTGGCTTCTGACAATGAATAAGGAGTACTTAATTGTTGTTACGCACGTGCGTGAATGCTCAAGGTCCATTCATAGAGCTGGCCTGCACATATTTTGCTGGCAGAAAGTCGCCGGCCGGTTGATTGAACGAGGAATGTTCAAGTCTTATAGGATGGATATCCTGCAACTACTATATTTCAGTGACCATTTGCAAAGGCCACGGCTTAAGAGGCCGAATTTCAACAAATATATTTTAACGGATATTTTTTTGGTCTATAGTTGTCAACTTTTCTTCCTCACTCGGCTTGAGCGGCCTATACCACTCTTCTTCTCACTCGTTTACCAAGTAGTAAAACACACCCTCCTACAACTTTGCAACTCTCTCTCAACTTTCTATGTGAAACTAAAATTAGCTCTCGCTTCTCTTGCCACATATACGTGGGGTGCTATAAACATGGTCTTTGAGATTTTAGAAATTTCTGAAATCTTACATAGGCAACATGGGCTTTGAGATTTTAGAAATTTCTAAAATCTTACATAGGCAACATGGGTTTGGCCCAATTCTTACAATCCCCGTATGATCACAAATGCCCATTTAAAGATTTTTTTAATCCTCACTACTCGTTTACATACCAGTGTTTCAACAGAAACGGTAAGTTAAATTTTTTTCTTACAACTTTCAGATACTTCTATAAGCAACTTGCATAATGGACTACATCTTGAATTACAAGTTTTATGCAAATAGATTTTACTCCAAATCATAACCAGTACCTGGCTGGCCGTAGCCTACCCAGAAGGTGGAGCACATACATTGTACTCCTTGGTCTCTTTATGAGTTTACTAGAGATTACCCAAGTCTTAGACTACAACGTTAACAGTCGGGCTCATATATGTGTGTTCTTTCAAAAATACGCTGTAGTGCAGCATCTTTTGCTAATCATATCTATTATAAACACATTAAGACACCTTTCTTATAGATTTTGAGAGTTATGCATCTTCACATAGAGAGGGTTTTAAAATACTATCTTTTAAACCACTAGCTTGTTATTCACATGTCTAAATTCAAGTGATCTCTGATCACAAAGTTTTGATTACCACACTATGGTGAAACATCCATGAGTCTCAAACCCATATCCCTCAATGCACAATCTATCACATTTTACGATAGTCTCTACATAAAGGGATCTGTCAGGTTTTTATCTGAATATACATAACAATTACTACTCTAAAGTTTCTCAATTTCTCGATAGACTTCAAATGTCTCTTTGTGGGTCTTGTTGACTTCACATTAATTATCCTTAGAATTGTTCACTTTGATAATAAAATTTTAATTATCATAGTTCAAAAGAATGGCAGGAACAAGTTTTTCAACCACGGCAAGTCCATGAGGATCTGCTGAAAGGTACATTTGGGATGGTTATAAGAGATAGCAAAGAAGCGTTCATTGTTGCTGCAAATTCGGAGCTTGATTCAGTGGTTGATGTAGTTTCAGCTGAAGCCAAAGCGATTAAAGAGGGACTACTGTTAGCTCAGTCCATGGGTTGCAACCGAGTCATACTTTCATCGGACTGTCTGGACGCCATCAATGCTATGAATGAAGGAGGCTCGTCATGATCAACTGCTGCTATCTTTGATGATTGTTACCATTTGGCAACTGAATTCCCGGAGATCGTTTTCGAACATTAGTACCGCGAGGCCAATTCTGTGGCTCATGAATTAGCTAGATTAGCTAGGATATCTCCTGGGCATGTTTGGCTAGACAACCCATCCGTCACTATTCGATCGTTACTTCTAGATGATGTAACTTTGATTTCTAAAAAATAAAGTGTTCGGAAAGTTTCAAAAAAAGAGAGCTCAAGCAACTATCCTGACTCAATAGTGGTTATATCTAAATGTAACATCCCAAAAATATGAAACAATGATCATCAAACTCTAATCACTAAAATTAGCGTTAACAAAAACTTTGATTAAATATAAACCAAATGAATGCATGTGTGTATGTGATGATTTGATGAATGCATGAATGGACTTGTGTGATTAACCTAAATAGCAAGGAATGGTTTAAAGATGAAAATAACATCATCTAAAACATTTCCAAGAAGAAACAAATCAAGAGAAAATCACAAACAATTCAAATAAAGCAAATGGTCATTTTTGCCAATCTTGCTCACTGGGTCACTTTGAGTGTTTCTAGTCCAATATTTCAAACAGAAACTTTTCCAATTCTTTTCACCCCTTGCTATACCAAGTAAAAGTGAATCAAAGCCCACCTTTCAAACTTGCAGAAACAATTAGCAGCCTCATTCAAATGACAATTCAAAATTGAACCTTTAACATATGTGAAGATCACACCTTTTAAAAACCCAATCAAACAAGTGTCCCTCGTCCAATCCAACTAACCAGATACTTCCTAGTATGTTCCTAGCAAACCCACCAAGTTTGAATCCAAAATTCAAATTTGAATTTATTTCGGCCATTTTATCAAACACCTTGTCAGCAGCAAACAAACAAATACAAAACACTATAGTGAGCAGTGAGCAGTGCCTAACTTGCTCCCTCTATAGCTCACTCTACACTCCCGGTAGATGATCAAAGTAATCTAACTAGCTTTAGCACCACCGTGAGCAAGCCTAGACATTAATGGTGGCCATGCCGAGAGCACCATTGCCACCCGCATGTCGCCAGCGAGCTAGAGGAAGAACTAGCCTCGCCAACCTTGTCTGGGACACGCAACACCGTCCACCGCCACTCTCTGTCCAGGCCCCGAGCGCAGCCAGCCACTGGACCACCCAGAACACGCGTGACCATTCTCTCTGCGACCATGCCGAGAGCGCACCAGAGCACCGCGTTCGACCAGCTCGCACAAACCACGTGCCGCCCTCGTCGCTTGCATGTAGGGTTCGCAGCATAGAAAACAAAAAATTTCCTACGATGGGAACAACTATGCACCAAGATCTATCTACTAGATACAAACAACGGGCGGATGTATATCCATAGAGAACATACCCTTGAAGACCGACAAAGCTTAACGAGTCCAAACTCGTGGTTGATGTAGACGATCTCTTGCTGATCTCAAGATCGAGAGGAAGTCCTAGCGCCGCAAAACAGCAGCGCATCCGTGCTCGCACACACGTTCGAGGCACCGAGCAACCTCCGCCTCCTCGCTCCAGCGATGCAGCGGAAGCACAACTCTTTTTTGCCGAATAGCCATCGGGAACATGTATCTCGCTAGTCCGAGACCATGGGGGATAAATTCTAGAGGGGGAGAGAGATCCTTCACGAGGAGGTGTGAGTGAGAAGTGAGAGGAGGGGCTCCTTATATAGGGGAGGGGGGCAGCCCAAGGGGGCATGGCGGCCGGCCATGGAGGGTGCCCCCACCTCTCCCTCATTCATGTGGTGGACACTCCACTCACAAAATGGCCCTTCAATTTTATCCACTCAAAAAACCCACTCAAATTCCCATTAAATTTCCACCAAATTTAATGCAAACTCTCATTAAATAAAACTCCTTTTATTTATTCAGAATTTTGTCAATTACTTTAATTACAAACATTCACATATAACCCCTTGCTAGTATTTCATTTCACATGCAGAAACACTTTCTGCAATTTCACCCGAAAATCTGTTTCGGTATCTAGTGAAATAAATTCCTGCGCTTGTTATTCTTTTCGGCATGAAACTTTTGCTCCAAATGGATGTCGGTGTCTCTTAAGTGTGTCACCCTACGGTTCGCGAATAACGCGGACATGATCGAGACCCCTCTCAGATCAATAATCAGAAGCGGGATCTGGAGACCCATACTGACTCCCACACATTAAACGATGACTTTCTTGTGATCGTCGGAACCTTTTACACTAGTATCTTAATCCTTTTGTTTCGCGATATATTACATGTCCGAGATTCGATCATCGGTATCTCCATACCTAGTTTGATCTCGTTACTGACATGCACTCTTTTCTCGTTCTCGTGATATAACATTCTAGTGATCAAATCACTTGCTTGCAAGCTAACCAATGTGATATCACCGAGAGGTCCCAGAGTATATCTATCCGTCATCGGGATGGACAAATTCCACTCTCGGTCCATGGGCCTCAACATAACACTTTATTAGTTCTGAATCCATCTTTATAATCACCCTGTTACAGTGTGACGTTTGATGTTATCAAGAAACTCTTCCGGTGTTAGTGATTGACATGATCTCATGGTCTAAGGATTAGGATCACTTCATAAGTTGTTATAGCAATATAAACTCAATGACTTTGATCGTAATGCTATACTTTGGACGAATGTTCATCACACCATTACACTAATGTTGTGATCCCGTTATTAACAACATCCAATATCCATGATCAGGAAACCTTGATCATCTTGTTAATCAACGAGCTAGTTTATGAGAGAGGCATAACTAGGAACTTTCTGTTTGTTTATTAAACACACATATATTAACGTTTCCGTATTAATACAATTATAGCATGCAAAATAAACATTTATCATAAACAAGGAATACGATAATAACCACTTTATTATTGCCTCTCGGGCATATTCCCTTCAGTCTCCCACTTGCACTAGAGACAATAATCTAGTTTGAAAACTTTGCGTATTGAACACTTATGGCTTTCCGGTGTTCCATATACGCAATTGCAAGTGGTTAACATAATCTACGGATCTGACGCTTTCAGGTCCGTGTGTATTTGCATGTCTTTGCGTCTTCACGCATCACTCATTCTCCAATGAGATGGCATTGTATAAATTTGGTCTTTCAGTGAGACCTTTAGTTCCTTGGGGTTAAACCATGTCGATACTATTGTCATACAATATATCTTTAGTGTTAGCCCGTTGCAAACCACACCTTAGTTTGATAACAAACTACTTGACACAAATTCCCTCCTTTGCTGCTACTATAGCAGTCATATACTCAGCCTTTTGTTGTAGTATCCGTCACAATGTCTTAACTTTGGAATTCATCCAAATCCATCATGGAAACTTTCTTTCCATTTCATTGTGCCACCCACAGTTTAAATTGAGATAAACTTAATTTGTATCTTGTGACAAAACTAGTATCAATGTAACTCTTTACAATGAACTATTTGTAATTGTTTGTCACCTCTACACAAATATATTCTTAGTTCTTCCAAAAGATCATAAGAATATTCTCACTATCGTCCAATGATCATTTTATGATTCATTCTGGTATATGCTCATAACACTTAGAGCATAGGACATATCTGGATGTGTACATATCATGGTATGATTGATCAAAACATTCTCGTGATTTCACTCATCAAGTGTCAAAGCACTTGAATCTTGTTTCACTTATCAAGTGTCGATACACTTGAATCTTGATTCAATTCTTTTCCATACAACAAGAACTGTTTCTTGTCATTTCTATATTGAACTCCTTCAATATCTCATATATGTACGTTTGGCACAACCATATTGGCGTCACAGTCTATCCACTATAGACATTCACGCTAAATATTCGGATTTTGCCTAAGTATTTCATCGAAATGAAATTCTTAAACTTTGTCAATAAAAGATACATCATTTCTAATCAACAAGATGTCATCCACATAATGTATTAGAAATAGCGCTCCCACTTAATTTCTTGCAAATGCAAGCATCTTCATCGTCTCCTGATAAAAACTCCTTTTCATTAAGGTGAAGATTCCAACTCCGCGATGATTACTTCAACCATTGAAGTTTGCATGCCCTTTTAGCATCCTTTGAATTTTAACAAAACCCTTTTGGACCATGTCATGTACACATCCTAGGTAACCATTTTATTAGAAGAATTTTGTTTTGTTTATTCATCTACCATATACCAAATTATATGTAGTGGTTGCTACTTTAATCTGTCCAGACTAAATATCACTATGAAAGATCAAATCTTGTCATAGTCAACTCCTTGAACATTGTCGTAAAATACTTTACCGATATGTCGACTATTTCATAGATGTAAAACATCCATGTCTGTTTCTTTATAGATCCAAATACGACCGATAGGTTTTTACACCTTTCCGGAGGGTCTTCCAGGTTCAAAACTTGATTTCTCGTGTATGGAACTATCACGGATTTTATGGCCTCAAGCCATTTGACGGAGTCAGGGCCCATCATCGCTTCTTTGCATATAGTCGGTTCATCATTGTCAAACAATAATGATTTACTCTCAAATCTTAGTATTTGATTGTTTATTTGACCGACTTGGTTCAATAAGAACTTAGATCTCCGTGACCACAACCTTTGAGGCACATAAGCTATGAGCATTATGGCAGCCTCCAGAACGATTTCTGGCGCTTCTCAACTCAGCACATTTAGCTAAGGTTCGTTAACCTTATCAAAGTTCTATTGTCCTCCCACTTAACTTTTGCGAAAAATTCCTTTTTCAAGAAACTTCACATTTCAAGCGACAAAACCCTTTTGTCCTCGGTGTTATGGAGGAATAACCAATTGTTATTCGAAATAACCTACAAAGACATGCTCATCCGACTTTGGTTGTAAACATCTTACTTATGTTTAGCATACCAAAATTTAAGAAATGACAACTTGGGTTTTACCCCAAACCATAACTTCGATGGTGTCATTTCAACGGATCAAGATGGAGCTCTTTTCAGTGTAAAAGCGGAAGTCTCTAAAGCTTTAATCTTTTAAAACATAATGGCAGTTTTATCAATAACACCTTTGATCCAACCATGTCAAACAAGGTTTCATTACAAATCTCAAATACTCCATATTCCTATGGTGTTTCGTGAGATGTATATCTAGGTGTTTTGCTAAACTTGTAACTCAAATAAATCCCTTTTATGATAAAATCATAATTCATTTATTTTTCTTGTTACACTTGTAACTCAAACAAATCCCTTATGATAAAATCATAAACCATTTATTTTCTTGTTACAATGATTTTCCACTTCATCTTGAAAGTCTTTGAACATTTTCAAATATTTCATACTTCTTTCTCATTAAGTGAACATTCACTCAAATTTCCGGAGAAAGCATATGAAGATGAAATCCATCGCTTACGACTATACATAATGGACTACATACATCGATATGTATAAATTCCAATATTTTAGTCGTTCGTTCTTCTTTGGCCTTTGAACGAAGTTTTAATTATCCCTAGGAAAGTCTCACAAGCGTCACTTAATCAAATCAAAGACTCCAAAAATCCATGAAAATGGAGTTTCTTCATGTTTTATTTCCAATATAATTTAAATAGCGATGTCACTTCATAAGTGATCTTTCAATCATTTGTCTTGCGACATTTTAGCATTAGGTTTTATGGATGTGATTTCTCCAACTAGATTTGTAAATCATCCATCTTATATGGAATACGGTAATTATTTGAACAACCTTTGTTCTCATAATACCTGATTTAAATAACAATTATTAAAACAAATCTTGAAGTCAAGCTTTGATGTCAACGAGAAATACAAACAACGGTTTGTTTGTTTTCGATGAACATCATCACATATTCTCTTGCTAGTTTCTTAGGCCATTGTGGTTCATGAATTGCGTTGTTCCGTATGAAATTTCATACCAACCAATTCGGTATCCAATACCCAAGAGCCACATTGTTTAACAAGCAAAGAATACAACCATAACATGTATATCATATATATACCTAAATTGGATATTTCCATTCTTTTCCTTTCTGCCAAATATATTTTATAGATTCTCTTTCAGCATTTCCTTTTCCTTTTTAAAAGAATCTATCAACATCAAAAGTGGCGCCATATACATGACACATAGTCCAAAGCGTGTATATTCAAATAATAATACCTTTGGACTTGCACTTTGAAGTAGATCACCATCATCAAATGATCGGTATTCTTTCAAAATCCATTCTTTAGTAATCTCTTAGTGTAGTAAACACTTTACATACATATTCTATTCATCCTTATCATGACGACTTTCATGATCAAGCTACTGTAGCTTATAAAGGCGAATCGTGAGTATAACATTACTTTTCAAAACCCTTTTGGATGATTAGGATGTCTAGCATCTCCAACCTTCGTAAATTCTCATCCAATATGAGAACATATATTATACTCTATTATTTTGCAACCAAAACATTGTTTTAGATATCGTTATATCTGCCACACAAGATGGTTTCTGAAACAATTCTTTCAGCTCCTAGATAAACTTGATATTAAAACAATCAAGAATCATGGAGGCAAAACATGATACTTAAGATACTAACATTGGAATTGTTACTCTCGATTTAATACCAACTATTAAATTTTACGGAGTAAATAGAGTTTGCTGAAAGTTTGCAATAGGACTTTAAACTTTATATTGACACTCAACACAATACGATACCAGTTCGTAAAGTATATATCCAGAATTCTATAGTTCTATTATCTCAATTACAACTATGCATAAGGTGGTGAACGAATGCCAATGACTACAACAAATTATGCAAATTCACTTTGATTTAATTTATGATAAATTGAGTTCTACTAATCCAAATTAGAAATGAACTCCCACTCAAAAACGACATCCCTCGTGTCTTTTTGGTGATTACATGAACCAAATCCACTACACCAAGTCCGATCATCACGTGAGTCGGTGTAGTTTCAAAGGCGAGCATCAAATGGTCATCATATCAAAACATATGACTCGTGCTTAACCTTTCGGTCCGTGTTCCGAGGCCATGTCTGTACATGCTAGGCTCGCCAAGTAAGAACCTTAGTATTCGCGTGTGTAACTATCTTACACCCGAGATATGCTCGTGGATTCAAGTATACCCGATCATCATGTGATGTCTTGAAACGACGAAACATTGTCGGTGCATACTTAAGGAAGAACACATTCTTATCTTGATATCTAAATGAGGGATCATCTTATTATGCTAATAAAACGCCAAACAAGCAATATAAGATGCAATAAACATCACATGTTAATAAGTGAAATGATATGGTTCCCGCACTTGATCTCTATCATGTGCATCGTGGTATGATCTCTATCATACCTCTATGTGTAAGGCCAAGGTCTATCGAACCTACACATTATGTGTGTTGTAAGAGTATCATCTTATACTTCTACTTACAACATCACCATATCATAACACTAGCCCAGCAACAATCTAAAGTAGACGCCTCTAATTTATCCATTGCAAGTTTTACGTGGCTTAGGGCTTTCGAAGATAGAACCGTTCTTACCTACGAACATGAACCACAACAAGGATAACCAAATTATTGACAACTCGTTGCAAATTAGATATTTACTATAGTAGGAGAGACAGACACCCGCTAGCCACTTATGCAAAACTAGTTGCATGTCAAGCGTGGAACAGGTCTCATGTGCGAGGACATGTAAAGTTTGTCCGGGCCGTTTCATCCCACTATGCCACCAATATCCAAAGTACAACTAAGAAGCAATAAAATGATCATCATCGCCCACATATACTCATATGTGTACTACCCGTGCAAAGTATCTACGTATAGATCTGGCTCTGATACCACTGTAGGGTTCGCAGCATAGAAAACAAAAATTTTCCTATGATGGGAACAACTATGTACCAAGATCTATCTACTAGATACAAACAACGGGCGGATGTATATCCGTAGAGAACATACCCTTGAAGACCGACAAAGCTTAACGAGTCCAAACTCGTGGTTGATGTAGACGATCTCTTGCCGATCTCAAGATCGAGAGGAAGTCCTAGCGCCGCAAAACAACAACGCATCCGTGCTCACACACACGTTCGAGGCACTGAGCAACCTCCGCCTCCTCGCTCCAGCGATGCAGCGGAAGCACAACTCTTTCTTGCCGAATAGCCACCGGGAACATGTATCTCTCTAGTCCGAGACCATGGGGGATAAATTCTAGAAGGGGAGAGAGATCCTTCACGAGGAGGTGTGAGTGAGAAGTGAGAGGAGGGGCTCCTTATATAGGGGAGGGGGCAACCCAAGGGGGCATGGCCGCCGGCCATGGAGGGTGCCCCCACCTCTCCCTCATTCATGTGGGTGGACACTCCACTTACATAATGGCCCTTCAATTTTCTCCACTCAAAAAACCCACTCAAATTCCCATTAAATTTCCACCAAATTTAATGCAAAATCTCATTAAATAAAACTCCTTTTATTTATTCAGAATTTTGTCAATTACTTTAATGACAAACATTCACATATAACCCCTTGCTAGTATTTCATTTCACATGCAGAAACGCTTTCTGCAATTTCACCCGAAAACCTGTTTCGGTATCTAGTGAAATAAATTCCTGCGCTTGTTATTCTTTTCGGCATGAAACTTTTGCTCCAAATGGATGTCGGTGTCTCTTAAGTGTGTCACCCTACGGTTCGCGAATAATGCAGACATGATCGAGACTCCTCTCAGATCAATAATCAGAAGCGGGATCTGGAGACCCATACTGACTCCCACACATTCAACGATGACTTTCTTGTGATCGTCGGAACCTTTTACGCTAGTATCTTAATCCTTTTGTTTTGTGATATATTACATGTCCGAGATTCGATCATCAGTATCTCCATACCTAGTTTGATCTCGTTACTGACATGCACTCTTTTCTTGTTCCCGTGATATAACATTCTAGTGATCAAATCACTTGCTTGCAAAGCTAACCAATGTGATATCACCGAGAGGGCCCAGAGTATATTTATCCGTCACCAGGAGAATCGCCTTCGTCGACTTCGTCGTTCGCCCCCGTCGCTGACCATCGCCTGAGCCCCGGTGAGTCTCCCACGACCCCCACCTGCAGCACTAGGGTTCTGTCTCGCCGGCGCTGCCCGACGTGGACAATGAACCGTAGCCGTTGGATTAGAGTTAGATCGTGCGGCCCTAATCGCCCCGTACCGCTTCACCACCTATCGTCTCACCGACGAGTGGGGTCGCCCACTTAACCCACCCACGCGTGCGCTGTGCGTAGTGGGCCGCCCAGTTAAACCTCCCGTGTGACCAAACAATTCAAATTTAGTTTTATTTATTTAGTTCTAAACTTAGTTCTATACCTATATTAAAAAAGTAACCCAGCTCGATTCACTGAACCAAAATGTATAAAACCAATTTTGTTAGAAAGGTACTGAAATTCTTAATCCAAGCCCGTTGGATTCAAACCATTTAGAATTATAGATCACCCATGGTAAAAATAACAAGACAGAAGCTTTTCTGCATTCAAACATTTTTAAAATTCAACCATAAGATCTTTTGAGTTGATTCCAACTCTCAAAAATCACATTTAACCATACCTTTCAGAATATATAAAAATATATAAGTTTACTCATAGAAATAATGTTCAAGTAATCAAATAATGCCCCATAGGCATCTCTAGTCATTTTCAATTAATTAAAATAAAAAGGTTAAACCTTATTAAATTGTGACACCACTTTAAATCACATTCCCATGTACTGAAATATGTGGTGATGACATGTGTCAACATGATCCCATGTTTGAGTTGGAGAATATTAAATCTTAAGTAATTTTTCAATGAGTAGAAATTACTTTTCTAAAATAAAATAAATGGGACAAGTGCTTTAATCTTGTAATGTTAGTGATGATGCTAGATCATCTAGTGTGAACCTTTGTGTGATGATTAGAAATAGTTAAGTATTGTTTGGTGATTGTGTACCTCGTATTTATTTTTAGGCGATAGTACCGACCAAGGATACGAGGAGGAAGAAGGATACTACGAGGAAGAGCCGAGGAGAACTTCAACCACTGCTCTGCACAAGACAAGCTAACACTTGCAAGATACCCCACCTATGCAAGATACTACTTGCTTGTTACTATGATAACAATATGCTTTAAGCATATGTGATTATACCCACTTGACACACCATCCTAGTTTTACTTGCAACGTTTAATACTTTATTTATTTATCAAAGCTTTATCTTAGAGTTTACTTAGTAACCTATAGATTATAGAAGGATATTGGAATGTAGTATAAAGAGCATAAAACTTGGCCTAAGTTAGATAATCTTGATGTCATCCTGAGGCATGAGATTGAATTTATATAAGATACACTTGTTTACCACCCCTCATTAGAATTTACCCCCACTCGTAGATGCTAGTGCTAAGCATTAAACTTGATCAACTTTAGATGGGAATACTTGGTGAAAATGGTTATGAAAACCTTAGAATGATGAGTCATTCTACTGAAATGTTTTCACATGTGTTTCCGAACACTAGAGGATTTTGATGATGAAAATGTTAAGGCATGAGCCTTACCCCTTTATAAAACTGATGGTTGACTAGATGCGATACCATTCCAATTTTACCGTACAACCACAATACCCGAAAATTGGGTAGGGCTTGACTCAAAATTTATATACCTTAGTATGGGTTCCCTTGCAACCAAGGTCTGAGCTGAGGCTACCTTGTGAAGATTGTCCACCTGTGCAGTACCCAAGATGGCAGTTGGTCATGGTTGGAAGGCCAAACTCACAGGAGAGGTGCCTATACTAGGGCGTGTAATTGAAAGGTTAGGATTGATTATCCGCATACTAAGTATGGTAAATTTAGGATTGTTCCTAACGGATGTATCAAATGTTGTGGTGAAAGTGTACAACCTCTGCAGAGTGTCAAACTATTCGAATAGCCGCGTCCGTGGTTATGGACAGTTGGAGTGGCCATACTGTTCCCCCGTCAGATGTTTCTCAAAAGGACTTGTGAAATGATTTGTGAGTTTGACTTGACCACAACAAAGTTGTGACATGAACTTCAAGTTCCCACTTAGGTTTTATAAAACTTTCAACTAGCTTTCTTTGCTTCTGAACTTAGTAGAGGTAAATCTGGTTTTTTGCAAAACAACCCTAGAGCTTAGTATATCCTAATCGAAATCACTTCACTTGTTAGTATTAGTTTGTGAGTACTTAAAGAGTACTCATTGCTTTGTCCCTGGTTATTCCCATGGCCAGACTATGAAGAGGAGTATCAGGAAGAAGAACAACAGGAAGGTTACGACAACTAGGATCATCTCCCATTGTCAGCATTGCCTGTGACCCTGAAGATGGAGCTTCGCTTATGCTATCGTTACTATACGTTATTCCGCTGCTTGAATTGTATTAAGAACTGGATCATGAGATCCTTATTTGTGTAAGACCTTATGTATGGTTTGTAATGGATGATGTACTATGATATCCAATCTGTTATGTCTCGCAAAAATGGTAATCCTGGGATTGCGATGTATGGCATAACAGGCATCTGTGATAAAAAATCCGGTTGTTGACAAGTTGGTATCAGAGCCATCATGACCATAGGATACCCTAGTTAGAATGGACGTTTGAATCAAAAACTTAGTTTCAAAACCAAAGGAAGTGAGTATTTATGAAAACTTATTCTGATTCTTATCACTTGGATTCTTTCATGAAAATTCATGTTCCTCAAAAATTCTTGCAAACTTACATAAAATTTGACACACTTGATCACTCTACTAACTTACTCATCCTATATTCTTACAGATGGACGTGAAGTACAACAAGTTTTATCAGTTGGGGAATGGAGGAGACCTCATCTTTGAGCGTGACTTGGACCAGCTGTCTGAGATGCTGGAGCGTCTGCACCCCGAGTTCTTCGGAGATCATCTCAATGATCAAGAAAGAGAAGATCTGCAGTGGATAGTTGTTGCAAGTCTCCGAGGAAAGATTGAACCCCCCACTGCAGAAGGAATTCAGTTCACCTTAATAGAGAACAACTGGCTCGATGGACTTGCCAGGGCCATGCAGGAAGCTCTTGCCCGTCTGTGTGGGCAGAGTATCAACTAGATCAAGGGTACCCGCTTTGAGTTCTACCCAAGGCGTGATGTTATGGGACAGCCACTGGAGGCCCCATACCACCACGAGCTGAAGATTCAATTGGACGACCTCAGCTTCATGATGTATGACCGTCAGAAGGAGTTGGACAATGCCCGTTCCTACGCCAACCACAACTATGCCCTCGCTGTCAAGAAGGATCGAACCATCGCCATGCTTGTAAGGGATCGCAAGTCTCGTCGCCGTCAGCTCGACAAGAAGGAGCGCATCATTGCCCGTCTTCGCCACCGGATCACGGATTTGGAGGAGACCATCCATGAGAGAGACATGCAGCTAGAGGAGAGGGAGAATGCAGGGGAGGACATTCGTGGAGACCCCTACTCCTATCTCAGCGATGATGATGACTTTCTGGAGGATCATGCCATGGACTTCTTCACTGATGAGGATGACTTCGCCTTCATCGATGATGACGATGAGGATGATGAGGACACTGACTCCAAGGAGTAGTAGCACTTGAGCACTAGCATTAGTGAGTGTATTCGGTCCCACTATATCGTAGCTTCTCAGAATGGTTCTTAAAACCATCTGTTTTCCTTTGTTATGGTGTGTGTTTGTATCATGTGCTATGAATGAATGAATGAAAAGAAAGTTGCTAGAAAAATCTGAGTCAAACTTTGAAAACTTTTCAAACACAAAACCCTGAACCTTAGAAATTACCCTCTTTTCTCATGATCTATCTCAATCTTCAGATGCCTCGTGGAGGAAGCAACTCAGCCCCTGAACCGATGCTACAAATCTTGCAAATGTTGGTTTCTGACCGCGAAGCTGAAAGAGACGAACATCAAGCCAACTTAGCCACCCTTCAACAGATAGCTTAGATGGCCAACAACAATCAAGGCCATGGAAATCAGGACAACTATGGGTCTAAGCTAAAAAAAATCCAGAACACCAATCCACCTATTTTCACAAAGTCAGAAGAGCCCCTAGATGCAGATGATTGGCTGCAAACCATGGAGAACAACCTAGAAGTTGCAGGAGTAGAAGCCAACGAGAAAGTGTTGTTTGCTACCCACTATCTGGCCAGAGATGCAAGAGCATGGTGGAACAGCGTTCACGCGATGACAGGAGGTCAGCTGATAACTTGGGAGGAGTTCAAAGTCAAGTTCAATAGAACCCATGTGCCACCGGGTTTGATCAAGAGGATGAGAGATAAATTCAGGGAACTGAAACAAGGAAGGATGGCAGTAGTGGAATACCGTGACAAATTCTTATCATTGGCTAGGTATGCTCCGGATGAGATAGATACTGAAGCCAAAAAGAAGGAGAGATTCCTGAATGGTTTGCATGATGAGATGGAGACAGTGTTAGTCAATATCCCCTTTGCAGATATTGAAGCCTTAGTTGACTCTGCCATTCAGATGGAAGGAAAGATCAACCAAGCTAATGAGAACCGCAAGCGTCGCATGATGCATCAACCAGGAACCCACCATACACCAAAGTATCGCCCCAACCCATCTCCAGGATTTGCCCCAAGGACCAACATACCCCCGATGAACCGTCCGACCTATCCCATCCGTGGAAACCCAAGGCCCGGAGGAAACCACAATAACCCCGTCAACTCCAGCAATTTCAACCGTGCCCCACCTAAGTTCAACAACAACAATGCCGCCAACAACACCAACACTGCCCCAAGGACTGGAAGCAATGATGTGCCTGTTGCAGCAAAGGACAAGTCGCAAGTGACTTGTTATGAATGTGGAACCAAAGGTCACTATTCCAATGAGTGCCCCAAAAAGATTGCCGCAACCCCCAATGCAAATGCCCCAGCTCAGCAGCAACGTCATGTTCAGCCTGGAAGAAGGTTTGCCCTAGGGAATTCGCTCAACCGCAATGGCCGTCTCTTTCTCATGCATGCTGAACAAGCGCCAGATGTCGTTCTGGGTATGTTTTCTATTAACTCAGTACTTGCAAGAGTGTTGTTTGATTCTGGAGCATCGCACTCATTTGTTACTGAAGAATTTGCATGCACTAGTAAGATTCAACCAACCAAATTGAAGCATGTTATGATTGTTCAAATACCTGGTTCAACCACCAAAGCTAGAAAAATTTGCAAAGCCGTCCCTATCGGCATCCATGGCATAGATTTTTATGCTAATCTAATAGTACTCGGAACTAAAGGTTTGGAAGTAGTACTAGGAATGGATTGGATGTCCAAACACAAAGGATTAATCGACTGTGCCAAGAAAGCCATAACCATGACCAGTACAGCCAGATTATCAGTCGAGCATGTATCTGAAACCTTGCCCTGTCAATTCAAGTGCAACAAGAGTCTAGCCCAGCCAAATTTCCAGATGTTTTGCCTGGTATGCCCCCAGATCGGGATATCGAGTTTATCATTGAACTAATCCCTGGAACCGGACCCATAGCCTAGTGACCATATAGTATGAACCCGTCTGAACTAGTGGAACTGAAGAAGCAACTGGATGCCATGCTGGAAATTGGATTGATTCAACCAAGTGCATCACCATGGAGATCACCTGTTTTGTTTGTGGACAAGAAAGATGGAGGTAACCGTTTGTGTGCAGATTATTGGAAATTGAATGATTTCACCATCAAGAACAAGTACTCGTTGCCAAAGATAGAAGATTTGTTTGACCAGTTGACTGGTGCCAAAGTGTTTTCTAAGATTGATCTTAGAACTGGCTATCATCAACTCAAGATTCGCGTAGAGGATATTCCGAAGACTGTCTTTACCACCATATATGGATTATACGAGTATACTGTCATGTCTTTTGGATTAACCAATGCCCCCGCTTATTTCATGAACGTCATGAATAATATTTTTATGGACTTCCTGGATAAGTTTGTCGTTGTTTTCATCGATGACATTCTGATTTATTCCAAATCAGAAGACGAACATGAGCTGCACCTAAGAACCATACTTGGAACTCTTAGGGAGCATCAGTTGTATGCCAAATTTAGCAAATGTGAATTCTGGTTACAGGAGGTAGGATTTCTCGGACATATTGTATCAGCTGGAGGAATTGCCGTTGACCCTGCGAAGGTTAAGGATGTTGAAGATTGGCAAGCCCCGACCACTCAAACCCAAGTTTGTGCATTTCTCGGATTAGCAGGATACTACCGCAAGTTTGTAGAAGGATTCTCGAGTATTGCAAGACCCATGAGCCAGTTGCTGAAGAAGGACAATAAGTTTGAATGGACCGACAAATGTGAAGCGAGTTTTCAGGAACTCAAGAGGAGATTGATTTCATCCCCAATCTTGATCATGCCGGATATCATGAAGCCCTTCGATGTGTATTGTGGCGCATCCAAGATCGGTCTCGGATGTGTGATAATGCAAGAAGTCAAAGTTACATCTTATTTATCCCGACAACTGAAGCAGCGTGAGCAGAATTATCCAACCCATGACCTTGAACTCGCAGCCGTAGTTCTAGCCCTGAAGACACGGAGGCATTATCTCATGGGAAACCGTTGTGAGATTTATTCGGATCACAAGAGCCTGAAGTATAAATTCACCCAGAAGGAGCTGAATATGAGGCAGAGAAGATGGATTGAGCTAATCAAGGACTATGATCTGAATATTCACTATCACCCCGGTAAAGCCAATGTGGTAGAAGATGCCCTTAGCAGATTGCCGTGTCGCTTGAACTCCATGATTTTGAAGGAGCAACCAAGTTTGCACAAAGAGATGGAAGATTTTAGAATGGAATTAGTGAGTGAAGGATTTTTGGCTAACATAGAACTTCAACCCACCTTGATCAGTCAGATCAAGGAGGCGCAGAAAGGAAATGCTAGTATCGACGGAATTAAACATCGTATCGGTACAGGAAAAGTACCCGGATTCACCGAAGACGAAGAAGGAGTTCTATGGTACAAAGGACGCCTTTGTGTACCAGCAGATTTAGATTTGAAAGAAGTTATTTTGAAAGAGGCCCATGATACTCTTTATTTTGCCCACCCCCGGAGGAACGAAGATGTATCAGGATTTGAAGGAGCAATTTTGGTGGCATAAGATGAAGAGAGAAATCGGAAGCTATATCGCCAAGTGTGATATATGTTAGAGGGTCAAGGCGGGACATCAAAGACCCGCAGGACTGTTGCAACCATTACAGATTCCGGAATGGAAATGGGATTCAGTTGGAATGTACTTTATCACCGGATTGACTACTTCTAGTAGGGGAAATGACTCTATCTGGGTCATCGTCGATAGATTGTCCAAGGTATCCCATTTCTTACCAGTCAAGACCACATACCAAAGTTCGAAGCTAGCAGAGTTGTACATCGCTAGAATCGTCAGTTTGCATGGAGTCCCCAAGAACATCATATCGGATCGAGGAACTCAGTTTACCTTGAGATTCTAGAAGAAAGTCCAAGAAGGTTTAGGAATCCGACTGAATTTCAGCACATCGTATCACCCTCAGACCGATGGACAAACAAAACGAGTAAATCAAATACTCGAAGATATGTTGAGAGCATGTGTGCTAGAGTATGGATCTAAATGGGAAGACTGTCTGTCGTTCGCAAAATTTTCTTACAACAACAGTTATCAAGCTAGTTTGCAAATGGCCCCATTTGAATTTATGTATGGAAGGAAGTGCCGCACCCCTTTGAATTGGTCGGAAGTAGGAGAGAGTCAGATTTTCGGACCCGACATCCTACGAGAAGCAGAAGAGAAAGTTCACAAGATCCGTGAGGACCTTAAGACCGCCCAATCCAGATAGAAAAGTTATGTCGACAAGAGATGTCGAGACCTAGCTTTCAATATCGGAGATTTTGTGTATCACAAAGTGTCGCCTTTGAAGGGAATGCAGCATTTCCAGCTCAAAGGAAAGTTAGCCCCCGGATATATTGGACCCTTCAAGATTCTGAATTGTCGAGGAGAAGTATCGTTCAATTGGAACTGCCAGAGGAACTGTCAGCAGTGCACAAGGTGTTCCATATATCCTTACTTTGCAAATGCCTTGAAGTTCCGGAGAAGACTGAAGTTTTCAAGAACATCGATCACCGGACCATAGAGATCAACGATGACCTGGCGTATACCGAAGTACCCATCCATATTTTGGAAGAATCTTTCAGAACCACCAGAACCCGAAGCATCAAGTTTCTCAAGATTCAGGGGAGCAATCACACTGAAGAAGAAGCTACCTAGGAGCGAGAAGATCACATCAGGACGGAGTTTCCCGATCTCTTTAAATCCTAGGTAATCTTTTTTCTTCTTTCTCAAATCTCGAGACGAGATTTTGTTTAAGGAGGGAAGGTTTGTAACATCCCAAAATAATGAAATAATGATCATCAAACTCTAATCACTAAAATTAGGGTTAATAAAAACTTTGATTAAATAAAAACCAAATGAATGCATGTGTGTATGTGATGATTTGATGAATGCATGAATGGACTTGTGTGATTAATCTAAATAGCAAGGAATGGTTTAAATATGAAAATAACATCATCTAAAACATTTCCAAGCAGAAACAAATCAAGAGAAAATCACAAACAATTCAAATAAAGCAAATGGTCATTTTTGCCAATCTTGCTCACTAGGTCATTTTGAGTGTTTCCAGTCCAAGATTTCAAACAGAAACTTTTTCAGTTCTTTTCACCCCTTGCTAGACCAAGTAAAAGTGAATCAAAGCCCACCTTTCAAACTTGTAGAAACAATTAGAAAACCCATTCAAATGACAATTCAAAATTGAATCTTTAACATATGTGAAGATCACACCTTTTCAAAACCCAACCAAACCAGTGCCCCTTGACCAATCCAACTAACCAGATACTCCCTAGTATGTGCCTAGCAAACCCACCAAGTTTGAATCCAAAATTCAAATTTGAATTTCTTTTGGCCATTTCATCAAACACCTTGTCAGCAACAAACAAACAAACACAAAACACTATAGTGAGCAGTGACCAGTGCCTAACTTGCTCCCTTTATAGCTCACTCTACACTCCCAGTAGATGATCAAAGTAACCTAACTAGCTTTAGCACCACTATGAGCAAGCCTAGCCATTAATGGTGGCCATGTCGAGAGCACCATTGCCACCCCATGTCGCCAGCGAGCTAGAGAAGAACTAGCCTCGCCAACCTTTTCTAGGACACGCAGCACCGTCCATCGCCACTCTCTGTCCAGGCCCCGAGCACAGCCAGCCACTGGACCACCCAGAACGTGCGCGACCATTCTCTCTGCGACCATGACGAGAGCGCGCCAGAGCGCCGCGCTCGACCAGCTCGCACAAACCACGTGCCGTCCTCGCCACTTGAAGACGTGATCACCAGCAATCCAACACCCCGCCAGACATGCTCGATCACCTCCCCGTGACCAGGAGCGCCTGTGCGCCATTAAAATTGCCGTCGGACCCGCCCAGAGCACCGTGACGTTCCGACCAGCTCGCACTGCCCCATGGCTCGCCACCATGCCGTTGAGCGTCGCCAGCGAGCACCGCACCGTCCCCTATCGTCGCCCATGCCAGTAGCACTCTGTGTCATCGACATCGACGAGCTCCACCCGCTCCATTCGGTCCCCTTAGCCACTATAAAAGGAGGCCTCCCCTGCTCGTTTTCGTCACACCAGTTCACTCCCCACCTCTCACTGATCACCCCCACTCACTTCCAGAGCAAGGCGAGCACCAGGTGGACGGAATTTCACCGGAGTTCGCCGCTACAGAGGAGGAGAGGCGCCGTCGATTGGAGCCGCCCCAGGAGAAGCTGCCGGTACCAGGAGAATCGCCATCATCGAATTCGTCGTTCGCCCCCGTCGCCGACCATCGCCTGAGCCCCAGTGAGCCTCCCACGACCCCCACCTGCCGCACTAGGGTTCTGTCTCGCCAGCGCTGCCCGACGTGGACGATGAACCGTAGCCGTTGGATTAGAGTTAGATCGTGCGGCCCTAATCGCCTCGTACCGCTTCGCCACCCGTCATCCCACTGAAGAGTGGGGTCGCCCACTTAACCCGCCTGCGCGTGCGCTGTGCGTAGTGGGCCGGCCCAGTTAAACCTCCCGCGCGACCCGACAATTCAAATTTAGTTTTATTCATTTAGTTCTAAACTTAGTTCTGTACCTAGATTTAAAAAGCAACCCATCTCGATTCACTGAACCAAAATGCATGAAACCAATTTTGTTAGAAAGGTACTGAAATTCTTAATCCAAGCTCGTCTGATTCAAACCATTTAGAATTATAGATCACCCATGGTAAAAATAACAAGGCAGAAGCTTTTCTGCATTCAAACATTTTTAAAAATTTAACCATAAGCGCTTTTGAGTTGATTCCAACTCCCAAAAATCACATTTAACCATACCTTTCAGAATATATAAAAATATATAGGTTTACTCATATAAATAATATTCAAGTAATAAAAGAATGCCCCCTAGGCATCTCTAGTCATTTTCAATTAATTAAAATAAAAAGGTTAAACCTTATTAAATTGTGACACCACTTTAAATCACATTCCCATGTACTGAAATATGTGGTGTTGACATGTGTCAACATGATCCCATGTTTGAGTTGGAGAATATTAAATCTTAAGTAATTTTTCAATAAGTAGAAATTACTTTTCTAAAATAAAATAAATGGGACAAGTGCTTTAATCTTGTAATGTTAGTGATGATGCTAGATCATCTAGTGTGAACCTTTGTGTGATGATTAGAAACAGTTAAGTATTGTTTGGTGATTATTTACCTCGTATTTATTTTTAGACGATAGTACCGACCAAGGATACGAGGAGGAAGAAGGATACTACGAGGAAGAAGCCGAGGAGAACTTCAACCATCGCTCTGCACAATGCAAGCTAATACTTGCAAGATACCCCACCTATGCAAGCTACTACTTGCTTGTTACTATGCTAACTATATGCTTTAAGCATATGTGATTATACCCACTTGACACACCATCCTAGTTTTACTTGCAACGCTTAATACTTTATTTATTTATCAAAGCTTTCTCTTAGAGTTTACTTAGTAACTTTTAGATTATAGAAGGATATTGGAAGGTAGTATAAAGAGCATAAAACTTGGCCTAAGTTAGATAATCTTTATGTCATCCTGAGGCATGAGATTGAATTTATATAAGATACACTTGTTTACCACCCCTCATTAGTATTTACCCCCACTCATAGATGCTAGTGCTAAGCATAAAACTTGATCAACTTTATATGGGAATACTTGGTGAAAATGGTTATGAAAACCTTAGAATGATGAGTTATTCTACTGAAATGTTTTGACATGTGTTTCTGAACACCGGAGGATTTTGATTATGAAAATGTTAAGGCATGAGTCTTACCCCTTTATAAAACTGATGGTTGTCTAGATGCGATACCATTCCAATTTTACCGTACAACCACAATACCCGAAAATTGGGTAGGGCTTGACTGGAAATTTATATACCTTAGTATGGGTTCCCTTGCAACCAAGGTCTGAGCTGAGGCTACCTTGTGAAGATTGTCCACCTGTGTAGTACCCAAGATGACATTTGGTCATGGTTGGGAGGCCAAACTCACAGGAGAGGTTCCTATACTAGGGCATGTAATTGAAAGGTTAGGATTGATTATCCGCATACTGAGTATGGTGAATTCAGGATTGTTCCTGACGGATGTATCAAATGTTGTGGTGAAAGTGTACAATCTCTGCAGAGTGTTAAACTATTCGAATAGCCACGTCCGCGGTTATGGACAGTTGGAGTGGCCATACTGTTCCCCCCTTAGATGTTTTTCAAAAGGACTTGTGAAATGATTTGTGACTTTGACTTGACCACAACAGAGTTGTGACATGAACTTCAAGTTCCCACTTAGGTGTTATAAAACTTTCAACTAGCTTTCTTTGCTTCTCCACTTAGTAGAGGTAAATCTGGCTTTTTGCAAAATAACCCTAGAGCTTAGTATATCCTAATCAAAACCACTTCACTTGTTAGTATCAGTTTGCGAGTACTTAAAGAGTACTCATGGCTTTGTCCCTGGCTATTTCCGTGGCCAAACTATGAAGAGGAGTATCAGGAAGGTGGACAGCAGGAAGGTTACAACAACTAGGATAATCTTCCATTGTCAGCATTGCATGTGACCCTGAAGATGGAGTTTCACTTACGCTATCGTTACTATTACGTTATTCCGCTGCTTGAATTGTATTAAGAACTGGATCATGAGATCCTTATTTGTGTAAGACCTTATATATGGTTTGTAATGGATGATGTATTGTGATATCCAATCTGTTATATCTCGCAAAATGGTAATCCTGGGATTATGATGTATGGCATAACATGCATCTGTGATTAAAAATCCAGGTGTTGACACTAAAGCAATAAATTCTGCTTCTCTGGTTGACCTCGTCAATATGGTCTGCCTATAAGATACCCATGATCTACGCCACTTCCAAAGTTAAACACATACCCACTTGTGGTGTAGAGTTCATTAGCACCAGTTATCAAGTTTGAATCGATATATCCTTCAATCACACCAGAGTGCCATAAATAATGAACCACATGACTCATTGTACCACATAGATAGTGCATGGCCCTTTCAAATGCATATCAATTATAAATACATATTAGTACAAAATATAGTGTACATACTTTTTAATATTGCACAATATTTTAAAATATCAACTAGGTCTAATTTTGAAGATGTTGCTCAAACAATAACTACGGGAGAAAAATGATTTTGACTTGGATGCTACATTTGGGAGCAATGACCTTTCGAAGCATCCGAACATAATTCTAAATGGTTGGCATCACTATTTTTTGAAGATATGTTTCACAACTAAAAACAAGGTTGTGAGAGTAGTGTTTTTGAATTGGATTGGAATCCAGGACCGCAAGTCATTGGATCATAACTATAAATAGTAGTATCATATGTTATGTAGACTAGAATCACAATCAATTCGAAGCATGAAGCCATAGAATGATGGCATGGTTCTGACAAGCTTGAGCAAAAGAACTTGTACAAGAAGGTTCTAGGACTAAACATCTTAATGAGTATATACCACTTAGATTTTGAAGATTATAGATATCCATGGAGAAAATAGGAAAAACAACGACAACGACTACAATTTGTGTATCAAATAGAACTAAGAGTACATGGTTGAGAAGAAGTTTGGAATTTGAGTCCTTTTTACCTAAAAATGGTAGGAGAGCCCCCTACTATAAGATTTTCATGTAAAAAGGTACAAAATGTTAACAAGGATGAACTACATCATTACAAAAGAGAGGAGAGCGCGTGACTACGGGGTTTGGGTCACTACCATATATGTGTGCTACCAGCTTTATTTCCCAATTTTTAAGGGAGAAAATAGGAAATACCTAGTTTGGAGTTTTATTTTTTAGGCAACAACAATGAGCATTAGCCGACCTGAATCATTTTCATTAAAAGACCGAACCCGGATACAAACACAACGGCTACCATATGTAGCACACAACACTTACACAAGAAACAATGAAAAAACAAAGCATGAAAATTAGACATGAGCAAAGCCTACAATAGCATCAGGCATTATACTTAGCACCTGACAACTCCGGAATAGTGATGATCATGGATGAGTGTTGTTGGATCCATCAAAAGAATCTCGTAGTCGAGGCTACGTAGAGAAAAAAACCTCTTGTTGAGCAATCAATCTACACCTTGTAGAACTAGGAGAGTCACATCCGTCATTGAAGGGCATTCCATTGTGGAGGTCACCACCAAAGGGCAAGGTTTCACCGAGACTACCAATGCATCACCTCCTGGCCTCGAACATGACAACCATCACCAAATGAGTGAACCTGACCACAAAGTGAGGCCGGGAACCTTACATGCCATCGAAGCACCATAATCACTACGACCACATGCTGGCATAAACATCCCAGAGAGCAGGTCAACCAAAACCTATCGGGCTTTGCCCGGCAACGTGAGCCGGCGTAGGCGAGGCAAGCTGGTATAATAGGGGATCGCGGCTAGGGCTCCCACCCGAGCCACCCACAGGGAGACGACATAGGGGGTGGGGGCAAATGTGGGATCTCATAAAGCTGATATTTTCTTCAAGATAGTATAAGAACCTCTTTGTTTTTTTTTTTTTGCTTTCCACTAGAATAAGCAGATAAAACGAACCAAAGGATATGGCTTCACTGTTGGTTTCTCCAAAGTTACCGAGCGGAATACACAGACAAGAAAAAGTGTCGATTGAGGTGCTTTCCCGCAGCTTTTGACTTAGATCACTAACCGATATACCTTTTTCCCCATTTCGTTTAAAGGAATTCCACGACGCATCATACGCACGGCCCGCCGACCTGCCGTGCAGCTTCCTTCCATGCGTGTGTTGAACTTGCGTGCCAAGTTCATCCATCGAAACATCCACTATAAAATTTGCAGTTCAAATCACCAGGCTAGCTGGCTAGTAAACGGTCCAACTTGACCAATCAATGGTACTGTACCACGTACTCTACTCGTTAATATTCGACAGCCCCGGGGCCTGTATTCGTAGCCGCCACACAACAGACTAATAGACCAAACTCATGACAAATTAGCTACTAATTCCTTTTTTTTAGAATAGCTACTACTAATTCTTATGCACGTGAATGCTGATGGTCCACTCATAAGATCATAATCTCATTATAATAGTTATACTACATGTTTTGGTACTCTCTCCTATTTACATTAGTGTGCTCGAATTTGTCTAGATTCTGATGTATCTATTCATGTTTTAATGCTAGGTACATTCGAATCTAGACAAATTTCAGTTGATTAATTTGGATTGAAGAAAGTACAATATCTATCGTACTATAAACTACTCCAACTTTTCTTGCTGCGGCCGTGTTGACAGAACACTTAACCATGAATAATCTCGTTAAACCGTGTTCCACACCGTGGGGCATGTAATGTGCGGACGACTAAAGAGTTAACTTTTCGCGGCAGTTTTGTCCTTTGTTCCGGGCGGAATGGTACGGTGGGAAGAACAAATTTACACGGGTGCGATAATAATAATTAAAACTGCTTTGGCCAGATTATTGGACAGAGATGACAGCAAAGGAGCTAGCGAGGGGTGCGCGCACACGCACCCATCTGAACATCGGATTATTTCGCTAGTAACCAGTCCCTCCCGTTGGGAGACGGATCGAGAAAGTCGGAGTAAGTAATCATCTTCTCTTCAGAAACCAACCCACCAATGTGTCAAGTCCCAACGATTGATGAACTTTTTGAGTTGAGGGGTACCTAAATAAAATATAATCGGAGTTGGGGCCGGTCTTTGCTAATTACTTCACCTTTTTATGCTTCTATAAAAAAAAAATCCTCATCAAACTCATCACCTATGTGTTGTGACAGCAGCCATGCTATCTTAAGCCTGAGGTATCTTACCACGGTCTTCCCAGCTGGGGTTCCAGATCACTGGCCTGTTTTTCTACGTGTGACAAGTACTTTCTTCTTTTTCTAGCTGGAGTTCCCTCCGCATTCATCTACTGTGACAAGCATTGTGCTTCTATCCACGCGTTTCCATGAATTATATTATCAGCATAATATAAGAAAACTTGCCATCTAGAAGCTTTATAACTATATTCAACGATTTCTTAAAGTACGCGCATTCCGTGTTTCTGGGAAGCCTGAGCCACACGTGCGCAATCCGGTCTACATAGCATCTTTGGACTGGAAGATGGTGTTTGGTGGGTTACCTGTAAACAGTTTTTGAGCTTATATTGTCCGTACTATTGACGGTACCTCAAAAGAGCTCTTTCTATATTGTGCATGGGATTTCCGGCTTTGCTATTTCTCAGGCGCCTTATTTCTCAGTCGCCTCTTTCACCGTTTGATTTACCTCGTGATTCGTGCTATACATGAGTTGTAACTCGGGTGTAACTGAGAATTTAATGAGTTGCAACTAGGTTGTAACTGAGAACTAGTACAAATCTTAGGAGTTGCAACTAGGTTGCAACTGAGAATTAGCACAAATATTAGGATGACATCAGCGACTTAGACATAACTAATTCTCAGGCGCATGAGATCTAGGCACTCCATTTCGTTTATGTGATCAGTTTCGAGTGGTTACATGTTTCCCGTATTGGAGGAATGGATATATGAATGCTACAGCCTATGGAGTTTGGTTTCATTTGGTATAATCTGGAATAATGAGAGTGTTAGAAATAAGCACTCCGGCTCTCCGGAACCCGGCACGGCGGACACGTAGACGAGTAGAATACATACATGCTTCCGAGTATTTATGTAGGTAGGACACGGTGATAGTCCTCTAGTCGGTTTGGTCCTGGAGTACTAGTTGGACTCGGATAGTGTTAGGCCTAGTATATATACAACATGTAATAGCTAGCCTGTAACACATCGTGACTTGAATCAATCCAAGAGAAACACCATACTCGATATGGGGCCTGTGGCCATCATATTGATTTTTGCGTACGTGAGTTGTGGAAACGAGCTAGCTGATCAAAAGCAACGATCAGACTGGTTTAGCTCCTGTACGTGAGCGTCTTATCGATTGTTCTAGTTCTGCGCGTCTCGCCGGAGTTGATCGAGTGATTTTGCCGCTATCGCGCCGTCTGTTGTCGGAAAATACTCGACGAACGGCGTCGCATATCGGGCCAATTTCCAACAATTGGTATCAGAGCCAATGTCGTCGTTCGTGATCTGCTGAAAGTACTAGGAGGTCATGGCGATGGTGAAATTTGGCGAGAGCTCGGCATCGGCATCGATGACAGAGACGGTGGGGGCGGCTTTGTATCCACGCCTCGATCGCAAGGACTACGGGCTATGGGCACTCAACATGGAGGTGGCCATGGAGGGTCAAGAGGTTTGGGAGGCCGTCAATCCAGGAGGCGACGAGTACGTTAAGGGAGGCGCGAAGTACCGGAAGGATCGCCAAGTGTTAATAGCGCTCTATTCCGTCGTGCCGAAGGACGTGATGCAGCACCTCGTCGGAAACAAATCGGTGAAGGATGCATGGGAGACGATCAAGATCTTGCACCAAGGTCATGCCCGCGTGAAGGAAGCACATCTTCAAACTTTGACAAAAAGCTATGAAGATCTGAAGATGGAGGAGAGCGAGACGGTTGATCATTTTGCCGCCCGTTTTGTTACCCTTATCAACGCAATCAGGGGATATGGCGAGAAATTGGATGAGATCAAGAACGTCAGAAGGTTCCTGCGTGCGGCGCCGGCGCGCTACATGCAGATCGTTACATCGATCGAACAATGCCTCGACCTGAATACATTGACGGTTGAGGATCTCGTCGGAAAATTCAAGGCACACGATGAGAGAATCCGGATCAGCTTCGGTGATCCAGAACAGGTTGAGCACCTGATGCTCACAAAGCAGCAGTGGATGACTCTTTCAAAAGAAAAGCAAGGAGGCTCCACGAGCGGCAAGGAGAAGCAACGTCCAGCAAAAAAGTACATCGCAGGACAGGAGGACGAAGATGACGCCCCGCCGCGGAGGAAGTTTGACATAAAGAAAGTAAGGTGTCATAACTGCGGCGAGCTCGGTTACTTCAAAGCTGATTGCCGGAAAGCACCAAAGGAAAAGGAGAGGGATCTCATCGCCTAGGAAGGAGATGATGGACCGATGATGCTGATGCTCGAAGTAACTGAGTTGAAGGATGAGAAGGATCCTCCATCACCGGCTACGGAAATTGTGGCGCAAGTGGATCGCGATCTACCGTGTGTGCATCATGAGGAACAGAGTGCCCCATTCCCATGTGAAGCCACGTTTGAGGCAAGTGAAGCCTCGGAACTTGTTCATGGCGATCTATGCGTTGGAATCTCACCCGCAACTCCCTCCGACAATAAGTTCTTCATGCTTGTGGTGGATGATCATAGTAAATACATGTGGATTGTGTTGCTGAAAAGTAAGGATCAAGCTCAACAAGCATTCGAGAAGATCAAGGAAGCCTAAGAGTTCAAGGTGGAGGCAAAGATAAGAGCCATACGCATTGATGACGGGGTGAGCTGCATCAAACTGTGTTGACCATGGCACGGAGCATTATGAAGAGTAAAGGCTTGCCAGGAAAATTCTAGGGTGAGGCAGTCAATACGGTTGTGTATTTGCTGAACATGGAATCTACTGAGAGTGGATTTGGTATAACGCCGTACGAAGCATGGTACGCATGGAAGCCCTTGGTTGATCATCTTCGTACTTTTGGATGTGTGGCGCATGTAAAGGCGGAATTGGTGGAGCAACGTATTCCAATGATCATGACAGGCTATGAAGGCTCAAATACATACCGCTTGTGCAATCCTTATACCAATAAGGTGGTTTTCAAGGGAGACGTAATCTTTGAGGAAGGCAAGTCATGGAATTGGGGCTACAACGAACCGGAATATTCAACTTTTCACGTCACGTGTGATCTTGAGTATGAAGAAAATATGGATCAATCGAGCTTATCCTTGTTAGCAAGTTCGGGACCAGAAGACATTGAAGGCCTAGGGGAAGCTCCATGCGTGGACACCAGGCCAGAAGCACTAGGGATTCTCCCAGAAGACAAAGAGTTTGAAGAAAACGCTAGTCCGTGGCCAGAAGATACGGAACTGGAAGGGTGCACAGATGCATGTGTAGCGATACCTGCACTTGTTTGCCCAGCAATTATAAGGAAAGAAGGGGGAGCTAAAGCGAGCCCAACAAACAGGCCAGCAAGGCCAGAAGGCGATGGTCCAAGAGTGTGGACCGGTGGCCAGATAGATAAAGGAGAACCAACAATAGGGGTGCAGATCCATCAAGAGGTTTTTCACGTGGTATAGAGAAGTTAGAAGAAAACCAATTTGAGCTACCTCCTACATATTTGTTCTATTGCATCCAAGAGCACCGGCAAGCGGTAGATCAAATATGCGAGGCATCGATGAGAAAGTACTTCATCGAACCAAGTATAATGTCTCAAGGCGCGGTCAAAAAAGACAGTCGGCGTGAAGGCATGGAGAAGGGCGTGGACAAAAAGGATTGTCGGCGTGAAGCCATGGAGAAGCCGACAAGAGCAAAGACGGCGACATGGGTGCCACAAGAGACGACGAAAGGAATATCGAAGAGGATGTCTGGAGCGGCGAAAGCAATGCCGTGGATGACGCCCGTGAGGAGCAGCTGGCGCATTTGGGATCCAGGTGTAAGTGAAGCGCATGTCGTGCTTAGGGGGTGATTGTTAGGAATAAGCACTCCGACTCTCCGGAACCGGCACGGCAGACGCGTATACGAGTAGAATACATACATGGTCCCGAGTACTTGTGTAGGTAGGACACGGTGATAGTCCTCTAGTCGGTTTGGTCCTGTAGTACTAGTTGGACTCGGATAGTGTTAGGCCTAATATATATACACATGTAATAGCTAGTCTGTAACACATCGTGACTTGAATCAATCCAAGAGAACACCAGGCTCGATATGGGCATGTGGCCATCATATTGATTTTTGCGTACGTGAGTTGTGGAAACGAGCTGGCTGATCAAAAGCAACGATCAGGCTGGTTTAGCTCCTGTACGTGAGCGTCTTATCGATTGTTCTAGTTCTGCGCGTCTCGCCGGAGTTGATCGAGGGATCTTGCCGCTATCGCGCGTCTATTGTCGGAAAGTACTCGACGAACGGCGTCGCATATCGGACCAATTTTCAACAGAGAGTTACCAACAATAGACGGGAGTTAAGATTTTCAGATGATTTGTTCTGGTTAGGATTTATCATCCTATAGCTAAACAATGTGAACTTCTTTCGGTAAGTTTTGAGGTGCTGACTTTTGTAATAGGTCTGCCTCTTATAACCCACAAAATTTGACTTCAGTCAATCCTGAACTAATAACTTCTAGAGCCCAATGGATCATTTTCAGGGTTTGTTATGCTTTAACAAGTGCCAGCGTTTTCCTCTTCACTGTTCATTTCTCAATCTTTTCTATGGAAAAAAATGGGCTGAAGTGCCGCGCACCAAGTTCATTATCAGGGCCCGTTAAGGAGTCACCGTCTTATTGTTTTTTCTTCGCACGCATAGGCATCCAGCTGACTTTTTTTTTGGGGTAAAAACAGACCTTTATTGAGCAGTTGGGGCTACAAGCAATTCGATCTCGAGAACTTGGAGAAAACACTTAGGACCCGAGCCGAATGAAACGAGGGTGCGCTGCTCTGATATTGCAAAGTTAGCAAGACAGTGACTCGCCCTAACCTGCCGATGGTCTACTTTTACAAAAGAACAAACTTGACCTTGTTTAGCTAACTTTTTAATATCCGAAACTATATGTGTGAAGGGACTCAGGGAGAACGATCCTGAGCTTGGTTGTTGACTGCATACTTGTTTACCAGAGCAAAAATCGAGTCGATCTTGGATTGGCATCACTCAAATTTGCGCCATGGTGCAGGTGGGAAACCTTATTTTATTCAGAGAAGTAAAGTTTAGGTTTTAGCATTAGACTTATATTTCCCCAGTTGAGTTTTGTCATAATAGGTCAAATGAGTCATCCACCAATGCAATTAAAACTTGTTGAGAATCTACAAATTAACAAGTGCAGATTGTACCACCTAATAATCATGAAAATTATGTTTCCCAATAGTTTAGCCATCTGCCATAGTTTGATCCTTGCATACTTTCTTCCGAACCATTGCATACCTACGCACACCGGGTCCTTTTCTTGGTCTTACGCTAAATCCTGAGACTGCAAAAGAGGGCGAAAACCTGCTGATGTGGTCACTGAAACAGTCTGCTCATAGGTGATGCAAAGTTATTAAATGGCAACCCCCAGCCATCAACCGCGGACCTTAGCCTGGCGTGGGAGATAATGCAGCTGGAGGCACACCAACATATTTGTGTTGATGACAAGAGTGTGATTTTTGCCATCAGTTAGAATTTTGAAAATATGAAGGATGGTGGCTGGTTTGAAGGTGGTGGGCGACGATAGGCGCGACAGCATTGTGAGACGATCCGCACTTGGATGCAGAACTTGACGAAGGCCACCAGCCCACACTACGAGGTCGTCTTGCGCGCTTGTCGTCTGCCGCTCACGTAAAAACAGTGTCCAAGCTATGAAAACAGATTCATACATTATTGTTTGCAAATGAAGAATGTGGTGTATGTGTATGAATTATGAGCAAAGAATGCATATCTATAAGAAAATGTACCTGCCTGACTGACAATGGATCGTGCGGATACGCAAACGCACAAGGCATGAAGAAGCTTTTTTATGAAATTTCAGGTTATGCCGACTCGTGAGCTTGATCATGTGAACGTGCGTGCCAATGGGTTCAAGCATGAGCGTTGCCATCACTGAGCCTTACCGTGCCTATGGTTGAACTATGTGTTGGACTGAAAGATACACGTCCACTATTTGTCCAACTGTGATTGATTGTAATGGGATTGAAAAGGATATACACGTGTTTTCAGTCTCTGTAGTACTAGCACATCATGTTCCAACTGCCTGAGACTTGCGAGTGCAACTGCGTGTGTGTGTGTGTAGGCATTCAGATTCAGTGATTATGCACCGCTTGTTTCTGGATCATTTGTTGCAAGTACTAAATACCAAGAGCATGATTTTGATAGTTTGAAACATTGTGTTAGCAAACGAACCAATTCATATAATTTCAAACTAAATTTCACAAGAATATAGAACAAAAGAAATCTGAATATATATATTTTTTAGCTCGAGAAATCTGAATATTTGACACCCAGTTAGACAAGTTTCGTGAGAGATTATATTCTTCGGCAGGTAGGTCTTCCGTCCCTCCCTGACTCCCGGGGCTTAACATAGAGATAACAATTTGGTGCATCCCAACATAATTCAGGACGCTATTTTGGTCTTCAGGCACACTGCAAGATTTTTTGGTTTCTGAACATGGAGCTGAATCAACTTCAAACAACTGGACAGTGAGTTGCAAGCAAGCAGAGGGAGACAGGCAATATCCCCTCACAGCTCATGCCTACTCTTTTTTAGGGGAGCTCATGCCTACTTTTAGAAACTTCGTTAAGAATGCTCACAGCTGCTGTGTCCTTTTAGCCAGCAGCACGGGAACAAGTTGAGCCAGATCTAGTAGTCTGGCAAATTAAAGATATATTTCCCAGATATAGTTCAACTCCCAGAAACCTTTACATCACATTCTCAAAAGTATTTCTAAGCAACGGTGACATCAACTAGAGCATAGCATAGCATCCTCTTCTTAGACAAGAGATACGTACATAAACAGGCCGATGATACTATCCAAACACCAGGATCAACATTATTGTAGGATGCGGAGGCACAGCTCCAGAATGAAAGACACGCAAAGAAACTACCGTCCGGCAGGAGAGATATCTTCCAAGCTGCAATACGAAAGGAAAGAAAAAAAATTCAAGTGAAGAACTGTCATACAAGGTGAAAATCTAGTGCATACACGAGTCACACAACCAACCTTTGGCCCAAGAACTCAATTATGTCTGTAGTGACGGTTGATCTCTTATTTTTCTCAAATGCAAGTGATGCAGCTCTCCTGAGCAATAGAGAGCCAGCTATGCACCCAAGAACCATAGGATTCACGCTGCATTGCGTAAAACAAAAGCAAATCTTATTTAGATCATAGAGTAGAGTAGTGAGAAACATAAACAAGTATTACCTCTTCTCTGTAGGTTGCTCATTTGACAAGAGAAAGTGCCGTGCCCACGATGAAAATACTGCCACACTATCACCAGTAAAGTAAGTTAGAGAACAAACTAAACCTAAATTCATCTGGAGTGTGTTTGAGATAAAAGGAAATATAAAATGTCTCCGTACATGGTTAAAAATTGAATATAATATTGAACGCACACACAAAAAAAGAGCATGTCGAAAAACACTAGTATTTCATTAGTGTGTGAAACTAATGTTGAATTGGGATTACTTTGTTTAAATAACACTAAGTAAGAACATTACAACTAAGGAAGGGACTTGTCAGAAGCAAATTTATAGATCAACTATAGTAAAGGTGGAAGAGTTAAAAAAGATCAAAGCGTTAGCAACACAAGAAGGTAGACCTCTGGTAATCAACAACAAGATATTCCTGAGCAATTGTGGATCCAAATAATATCTTTCAAAGTATTTTAATGGTGGACGTTGATTTCAAGCCGTACAAATCACAATGAGAGATAAGAAAGTCAGCATGATGCAGGGAACACTCAGCAACAAGAAGGCAACATACCTTCCAGAGAGAATGTCGCCTTGACCACCACATCGCCTCGGGGAACCAAAGGTACTCACTTGTGTCACTTCACAAAAGAAATATCCGAATAGTTAAAAAAAAGGTAATTTCCCAAAAATAATTGCAGCACTGGACACAATAAGATGAGGATATAGCTAGAGTAAGCACAAATAATTCAAGCTTGAGCTAAATAATTAAGTAAGTAAGCAGCTTTCCAGCATACCTTTTTTACCATCACTAATCAGATCAGCTTTTCCTTTCCTCATGATGGTTACACCACCAATTCTGAAAGAAAAGAAGATTACAAACAGACATTACAGAAGAACGTAGTAAACATTATGTTCATACTTTTGGCAAAGTGCAGTCAGTTGCTCAGAAGCGTTTTCCTCATTTACTTCACAGTTAAGAACCTTCTGGACAAGACGCTTGTACTCATATACATTTGGTGTTAAGATGGCAAGAGGGTTATCTTCAACAAGACCAATGTTATTGGTTACAAGGAAAAGGCCATCCTGCAGACCATACAAAACAAATTCAAGATTGACCCATAAAGTTAAAGTACATTAAGGAAGTTCAAGTCATACCCCATCAACAACAGTAGGGATATTAGCCTGCCGTGCATGCCTCATGATATTACTGACACAATCCTACAAATAGCAAGTGAAGTAACTTTAAGACAGAATATAATCAGAACACTATCTAGTTGTAACTAGACGTACATAACAGAATCCAAACGACAAATCATTGATATGAGATGCTAATACAAAAATGATTTTTTATTATATTGAAAATTTTATTGCGTGGTTATATTTATTTTAGTCTCAAGAATTTTAACAGTGTAACTTCCATGCTTAGAGATGCAAGCGGGTCACTATTAGGGTACCGTTTACCCCCATTAGTTCAAAAAATTTACTAACTTTTCCAAAATGATGATACGGGAAAAGTTAGTTCATTTTTTGAACTAATGAGGGTAAAGGATACCCTAATTGTGACCCACTTGCATCTCTATCCATGCTAACGATTCAGGACTGAGTTTACCATCTACATGTGCATATTCCTACACACTACAGAGAACATACCCCTTACAATCTAGCAACTTTAAGATAAACAAAAAGCTTCACAAATACTGGAGAGATTAACAAATTAAACTCGATAAATCCTAGAGGATTTCACAAAACCATTATCGCTTAGCTTCCGACTTTCGGAGAATATATTGGCAGATGAATTAGTTGTTGTTGTTCTTGTTTCTTTAGTCCCCTTAGTAGTCCCTATACCTGTCATGTTTCTTGGATTATTTACAAGCGGTATTCAAGCTCTTATTTTGCAACATTAGCCGCAGCCTATATAGGTGAATCCATGGAGGGTCATCATTGAATTAACTAGTTTTGACTTAAACTAGCACAAATAGAAATATTACTGCCATCTGATTCAAGGTCAAGCTGACCACAAAACAATAATAAGTACAATGCAGCAACAGTCACAACTAGCAACCCATGAAAAGAATAAATAAATAGGACAGAGGCATTAGTTATATTTTCGGAAGATGTCAGGTAAGTAAGCAAACCATAAGAAATGTGTCTCTTCCGAGGCCAGGACCAACAACAATGCAATCAAAGCGCTCCATCCACTTTGCAATTTCAGCAAGAATGCTAGAGGAAACAGATTCTCTTTCATCATCCCTACAAAAATAGATTTGAGGTTATCCAAAACATCATATTGATATTACAGCAAAAATGATACCAAGATTCATTATGGAATTACTTTACACTGTAGGACTCCTCTAAGATAGGATGCACGATCAGCTCAGGGCTATAGCTTTTGATCACCATAGCAGCATCTTTTGTGCAGAAAACGTGAGAGAGATCTGCACCCTGAACAATAATATGTTCAATATTCGCATTGACGCACAATTCACGTGATTAAAATATTAGAAGATACTGACAACTTTCAAGGCAGAGATAGCAGCAAAATAAGGAGCGCCAGTGTACTCGCGACATCCACCGATTACTGCTATCTTCCCTGGAAATATGATGATCAATTACAATTCAGTTTGCAAGGATATTGTTGCAACCTGGGAATATGAAGTAACAAACAGGCCACAAGTTTAAATAAGATGTAACACCATTAGAAACATCCCAGGAATTAGGAACATTCCATCCTTTTTAGAGATGAAACACTGGAAACAACGACGATGAAATTACTTCTCTGCACAGATCTCGAAAAATTGCATGCGAGTAATTTGATGTCAAAATTTCCAGTCACAAATTCATTTTATTACCCCAATATGCAATCAGGTGGATTACCTCAATATGCAATTAGGTGGATTCCTTTTTTTTTTCTCTCGAAAACAATGTTTTAAACGACACATGTCAGATTTTTCGTGGTTCTCCAGTCCTCTGTTTTTGCATATGATTGGTACCAACATACTTCCTACCAAACATGCCCTAACATGATGGTGTTTGTCAGCCATGGACCATAGTTAGGCTTGTAGCTCCTTAGGCTCTAAAGTTTCCCAGCTTCAACACTCAGCAGCAACAATGCAACACACACCTCAATGCAACACACACCTCCCAAAATAGGTTTCCAAACTTGAGGCGAGCACCAATTAACCATAACCCCCAAACACCTATTCTCTCCCATGACGCATCATGTTTCTTCCTGATGGTGTTTCATGGTTTTCCCAGTTCCTAGAAGGCGAAAGCTCGTGCTCCAATTTGAATTAATATTTCATAATATTTAACATCCGCATCATAAATCCCACTCGAAGATGGCCATTTGACTCATGGGTACCCAACCGACCGGTAGGGGCATGGGTCTCATCTCACCTATGAGTGAAAATCATGGCTCCCGATTAGGTCACGGGTCCGATTTCTACCCATGGGTAAAGCCAATGGTGCCATCTAATAATAACATAAGGGCCAATAAATCTTCTGTGGAGAAACATATCAGAGTTAGAGTTAGAAAGCCCTAAATCACTATTAGATGAGTATGTTTTTTGTCCCTCGACGTGGCACAAAGTGGATTTGATCCCTCATCTTCCTAAGCCAGACAAAACTATCCTCTTACCCGACCCGAAGCGGCATCATTGCTCCAAGCTGTTTTTGGTAATTAATCTAGTTCCCCACATTCCACCCCACAAGATCACCTCTGCCACCGGCCACTCTCACGTTTCTTCAACCCCGCGACCACCCATATCTCCACCTCAGCAACCACCACGTGGTCTGCGTCCTCCCATCCCGTCAACCATGGGTATTGTTGTGAGCAGGCGGCGGCGAGCACATACATGTGTTCGGGCATGAGTTCTGTAAAGGTCTGACTGGCCTCTTCATTCACCCTGACAGATTAAGGAAACTATAGGCTAGGATCCCGAGAATCTCACTAGTTCTTGAACCTACAATCCAGGGTCACAACGCACCGAGGCATTCCAACGAACACATGGTGCGCAAGTGCGAGCATCGCGCGCCCAACTCATTAACCTAGCACGCACGCACATAGCGTTGGCAGGAAACAAAGACGGGCGACTCACTCACCAGCCTGACCCTTATGCCGCGCGCGGTCGAGCGGAGGCGTGATTCGCCGGACCACCGCCTCCGCGTCGGCCTCGTACACCGGCCCGGCCGCTTCTGACGCCGCGGACATCGCGTGGACCTGGAGAGAGCTCGATGAGGCGCGGCCGCCGTGTGCGCAGGTGGGAGCAAGAGAGCGGAGCAGGAAGAGCTGCCTGCGGAAGGCCGGGGAGGTGGCCCACATGTGCCCGCGGTGCTGCAGATGGTGCCGCCACGCGTGGGGGCACGCGCCCATTGACAGGCTCATCGGCGCCTCACCCTGTTTCGCATTATATATTTCTCGGGGGACTTTGCTACCCAGCTTTTTTTAACTCCAAACAGGCATTCCCCAGCTATATAAATATAGCAACGGTTTGAGATAGTTGCTGAATTAGACAACATAACGCCTAAAAAAATAATAAAAAAAACAAAGAAGACAAAAAGAAGAAAAAGAAGAGAAAACAAAGCTGAAGACAATGGCTCGACCAAAATGAGGATGTCCCGCAATCGCCGCGTCCTTCGGAGAATTTCCACCACGCTCCTAGCGCTCCGAAGCGTCACGTACCAAGCAACACCTCCAAGAGGAAAACGATGACAACGACGCTACTGCCCGGACTGGTCCTAGGGTTTCTCCCGATACGCTACAGAAGATGGGGAAGAGATACACCCGACGCCCTTCAGGAAGGATGGCGACACCCGCAGGCGACGCCACGTTGGTGTCAAGACGACAAGTATTTCTCCTGACCCCTTAAAAAACCACACTCCCGGACACTTCGAATTGCTCCACCAAGCTCGCCACCCACCAGCACCCGCCACCACGGTCTTGTAGACACCACTGTCGTCTCACCGTGACCCACAATGGGAGACCGGTACGACTGAAAAGAGGCAACTTCGGCAAAGGTCCGCGGAACAGTGGCACGCGGGAGGGAATTACCTCCATTGCCGAAAGGCGATAGCCAACCGTATGTAACGACAAGGGCAAACCAGGCCCTCTCTGGCCGACCGAGCCTAGAAGGACTCGTGAAGCCCCTCTGCCACACTGCAGCAAGGGTGTCACCTTTACCGCTAACCCTAGCGCTAGTTCCTACCCCTCCATCCACCAGTGGATCCGCTGCCACCGCAAATCCCCACCGCCAAGCAGCCGCGTCATCGCCACTGTGGTCACCTGAGCCAACCGGGGCCGCCGCCGGTCTGAGGAAAGCCACGAGCTCGCACCTGCGGGGTAGTACCAATCACCGGAACGGGACCAATGGCAGGGATGAGGGGGTCCGTGCGAGCGAGCACAAGGACGGCGAACAAGGCAATCACGACATCTCCGGACATCTTGCAAGTCGAAACCCATAGACAGCCACCAGATCTAAGCCCACCTGGCCCGAATCTGGCCCCCCGCCACACAGATAGGGGTGGTGCGCAAAAGATGGTGGCCAAGGCCTTGCAAGGCCCTGGTCGGGCCCTCACTGGCCCATATCTGGCCCGCAAGACCCAGATCGAGCCCTTATGGGCCTAGATCTGGCACGTCGCTCGACCACCACACTGCGCACCGCCGCCCGTCGCCGCCTAGCGCCACCTCATCGCGACCACCATCCCTCACCACCATCAGGCCGCCGCCATGACCGGCCACCGCCGCCAGGCTGAGCTCGTCAGCCCGAGCCACCACTACCACACCACCACCTCCACCTGCGATGTAGAGACGACCGCCCGTGGTACCTGCCGCTCCTGGCCCTCGCCGCCATCCATGGACAGCCGCCGCCGCCAAAGGACGGGCGCGCACCACCATCGCGCAGCCCACCGCGTCGCTAGCGACCTTCCGCCTCGCCACGTCAAGCCCCGGCCGTGCCGCTGCAACCCACGCCTCGTAGCGCCCCTAAACGGCAGCGCCGGCCGGCGCCAGTCCCTATCGAGCGAGGGGGTGAGAGCTCCCCGCCGCCACCGCCGCCGGTCGGGCTTCGCCCAGGCGCGCCCTCCTGGAGGCAGCGAGGGAAGGAGAGGGGAGGGTGGGTGGCGGCAGCGGATGGCGAGCTAGGATTCCCCTGTCGCCTCACGGGGGCAACGAGGGGAACAGGGTCGTTTTCTAAAGTGCATGGTCGATAATCTTGTCGCTTTATTTTTAGCATCAACCACCCTCCTTTATTTAAACTTCAAAAACAATAGTGTTTACATCAACGGAAGGTTCTACAAGCCAAATATTTTTCTTAAAAATACGCTTTTATCCTGCTATATTAATATAGCAACCACGCGATATTCTATGATTTTTTTTATTATCTGTTGATAGTGGAACCCGACTCCCATGTTAGGGGTTGTATGGAAAAAAGCAACCACACGATACAATAACGAGATGCTTGCAGGGGCAAACAACACAATCAAACCCAAGAGAAAACACAAGAGAAATAAAAATAAAGTAATGCCGACTGCACCAGATTGATAAAATCGATCCTGCCCCGCAACTTTTGCGTCCTTCGGAGTAGTCCCATCACGCTACTATGTCTAAATCGCGTTGTACCAAGCAACATATTTAATAAGGAATGCAACAACGACAACATTGTTATCCGAATAGGTCCTAAGATTTCTCCTAGTACACGAGGGGAGTGGGGAAGGGTTACACCCAACGCGCTTCAGAAGGAACGGCGACGCCCGGGGGCGTCACCACGTCGGTGTCGGGAGAGCCGACAAGGATTTCTCCCGACCCCCAAAAAACCATCGCATGGTCAATCCGTGACACTCCACCAAGCTTGCCGCCCACCAACATGCGCTAACATAGTCTTGATGGCACCATTGTGGTCTCACCATGGCAAACATTGTGAAGCTGGCCGGATCGAGAAGAAACAACTGTAGATATGGGGTGGTAGTACTGCAACCATGCGGAAGGGAATAACCTCCACCGTCGTAGGAAGTAACCAACCGGACACGGCAACATGAGAACACCATGCCATTGGGGTGGTAGGCAGTAACGACAACCACCTGGAGGAGGACATCCTCCAACACGAACGCCGGGTGTCGACCACACGCAGCAGCAGGGACACACCAGGGCAGGAAGGCCCGACCGAATCCTGGTAGGGTTCGTAAAGTCCCCACCGCCACGTTATTGCACATAGGCTACCATTGCCGCTACCCCTCTTGTTTGGCACCATATGCCCGACCCAGCCTTGATCGGGCCCATGAATCTTCCAACAGATCTCTAATATCATTTTGGACGTGACCAAAATTAACTCTACTCCAGTCATATAATTAGCTCTGAAGTTTCTCTGCCATCTCCTTCGTAAATTGAGCCTTCCCCTTCTCCTACCAAGACGATGAAAGCATCGACTCGTATGATTCATGGGTTTCCCACATTAGTTCATAACGGAATGGTCTCTCTCCACACCTCCTTCTCTTGTCTCCCTAATAAAACAATGGTTGTAAGACACTGTATTTATATGGTGTACTTCCTCCGTTTTAAAATACTAGTAATTATGCACGTGCAACGCACGTGTGATCTTATTAAAATAAATATTCAATAGCTATTTTTCCAATCATTGGATTTCTTAATATGTTTTCTATAAAAATGTTGTACAAAATGCTAAGACCAAAATTGCTAAAAATTGGTTTGCTCAAATATATTTAGATTTCTTTTAGTGTGTAGATTCACTCCAAATCCGAATAAATCTATGATAAAAAAAATATAAATACATTTGGTTTACATCTTATATTTTGAAACGGATGGAATACTTCCGCTAGCAGATATCTCGTGCACCAGTCACTCGTGGACACTGCACAATCGAGCCATGTACTCCCTTGTTTTAAAATATAAATATAAGATATTTTAGCTTTATGAAAGGAGTGTATCTATACTCTTTTTAGTGTGTAGGTTTACTCTGAATCTAAACACTAAAAAAGGTCTAAATATTTTTTTCACAAAGCTAAAACATCTTATATTTTAAAATAGAGGGAGTATGACCGTAAGGTCCACCTGCGACGTTCTTTCAAATGTCTACCAGTTACCTCTGCAGCCCAAAATCAGTAAGACAACATGTGAAAAATATTGAATCTCTAATATTTCGATGTATTGATTTGACCCTCATGGAGAGTATATATATACATACACACTTGGAGGTCAAGAAGCCTATAACTTGGAATACAAGATGATCTCTAAAGTCCTAGTCACTCTCTAGTTGTGTACGTATACATACTCTAACATCCCCCTCAGTCGGAGCGGGAGTGAAGCGGACGCTTGCGACTGGATTTGAAGTCTTGCGCTTTCATCGTCTTCCCCTCCTTATCATTATCACCTGTGTGGACATGATCATGACTGGCACCTAGGGACGGTGACTGCGTCCCTTTCTAGTGCCTCTCTTTCCTCCCGCAGTCACAGCGGGAGTGGCGTGGACGCAAGTGACGACGCGGATGCTGGAGTTTTTGAGTTGTTGTAGATGTTGTTCTTGATGTCGATGTCGAGGTAGCCGATCGTGACGTAGCCATGGTCGAGGTGGTGTGGTCGATGTCGTAGTCGTCGTATGTTATATGGCCGCCATTGCCGGAGACGCAAAAAATTGCGCGTTTTTTTTTTGTTGTCGACGTTTTGCACCTTGTAGAGGTACAGTCGGGGCGTCTCTTGGACGCGGTCATAAGTGAGACCACCGGTTTTGCCAGGACCAGAGGAATCACCAAGCACATAAGGTTTTGCCAGAACCATATGCACGGTTGTAGGGGCGTCACAATTGTAATGCCGGTTTGTTGATGCAGTCATCGGGGTCGTGGACGCGGCGATGCCGTCGTCGTGCCTTGCAGTTGTACTGTCAGAGGACGTCGTAATTGTATGTCCATCATGTGGACGGGTATAGCGGCGGCGGCGATGTGTCGACGAAGATGTTGATGAAGACCATGTAGATGTAGACCTTGGCGATGATGTGTCGGCGATGATGGAGTAGGCGTGCCGGCGAAGATCGTCGCTCGAAGGCGTCCCTTGTGGTGGCGATGATGTCGAAGCCTTGATGTCGGAGAAGTCGGCGTAGTAGTTCCACACCGGCCTGGCGTGTGGATGATGTCGATGTCGCTTCTCCGTGGATATGCTCGACAAAGATCTTGGCTTATAGCCTGGCGTAGTCGTACAACTTGTTGTCGGAGGGGTTGTTGTAGTCGGCTCGATGTAGCGCAGGTCAGCGATCTAGTCCTTCAGCTGATGTCGTTGTTTGCCTCGATTTAGTTCGACTCGGTGAAGATCTAAGCGGGCGGCAGCGTGTCGAAGTTATCTGGCCACATCAATTAAGTTCCGTGCGGCGTATTTGTTGGAGTCGTCGGTGCTGCATAGATCGTTCCTTGATGTAAATTGGGATCTTGCATGTGGTGGCTTTTATCTCGTAAGTGCATGTTGGCGTAGATGCTTTGGAGTTTTCTGGTCAGATCGTGTGCTTGTGGCAGGGTTGACCTTTGCTCCATGACATCTGGCCAGCGGTCAACGTGGTGGATGTGCCTGCATGCAGCTCACGGACTCCTTGCCTCTTTGCACGCGTATTATTTCCGCGACATCTTCCAGGGATCGGATCGGCGGCGTTGATCGCGGCATGGTTCAGCAGGTGTCCCCCGAAAACTTGTCAGCAGGTTGGGACTCCGCTGCATGCACCGAAGTCGAAGAGTGGAAGGAGCGCTGCCGCAGATTCTCACCGGGTTTGGGTCCTAGATATTTAGGGTTTATTTTGTGGCTAATTGGATTTAGCGGAATATTAAGAAGGAATTTCGAAAATTTGGATCTAATCTAATCTAAAAAAAAGGCTAGATCTTTGATAGAGTCCGGGTGCCGCGCCCCCGAGGAGATTGATCTCCCTGGAGGGGGCGCGTGATGCGGAAGTGGTGGAAGGCCTAGGATCAGCGCCGTGAGGCAAACTGCTCTGATACCATGTAAAAAATACTGAATCCCTAATATTTCGATGTATTGATTTGACCCTCATGAAGAGTATATATATACGTACAAACTTAAAGGACAAGAAACCTATAACTTGAAATACAAGATGATCTCTAAAATTCTAGTCTATCTTTAGTTGTGTACGTATACAGACTCTAACACAACAAGCATCCATAACCTCTCTAAACCCCTCTATCTGGGTATGGCTACGTCAGTTAAACTCGTATGCTCATGTTGATGTAAAACCCTGTTAAAATCACCTATGAGCATCCACGATAGCTGCGAAGACGAGCGGGTATATTTAAACATATCCCAAATCTTATGACCCTCATTAGTCTAGGCTTCTCCATAAACACACGTAAAACCTCCACTGTTCACCTCCTTTTTCATGGATTGTAGTGTCAAGGTGATATTGGGAGTAAGGCAAAATATTAACCTTAAGATTATTATTCCAAAACATTTCAATGCCACCACTGTGACCAGAACTGCTTACAGAGAAAGCTTTTTCATAACCTAAGGTAGACACTAGTCTCTCGACCCGATTTTTATGTATCTGAGTTTCGACTACATAAAGGAAGGTAGGGGCATACTTTTTCGCGCAAAATCATGTATTTCTCTCATTATCACGTCGTTGCCCCCGCAACAGTTCAGACATGAGGCACTCATTGATCCTAAAGGTCTGTTAGGGCAATAGATGCTTACAGGGGCTTTCTTGCAATTTTGTACCCGCCTGTTATTTAATTCAGATTCTCTGCCCCTCAGGGCAATCCCTTGTTCAAAAAAAAATCACCTAAGAGCATCCACAATAGCTGCAAAGACGAGCGGATATATTTAAGCATATCCCATGTCTCATGACGCTCGTTAGTCTAAGCTTTGCTTAAACACATGTAAACCTCCACTGTTCGCCTCCTTCTTCCTGGATTATAGTGTCAAGGTGATATTGGGAGTAAGGCAAAATATTAACCTTAAGATTATTATTCCAAAACATTTCAATGCCACCACTGTGACCAGAACTGCTTACAGCGAAAGCTTTGTCATAACCTAAGCTAGAGACTAGTCTCTCAACCCGATTTTTATGTATCTGAGTTTGGACTACACAAAGAACTGTAGGGGCATACTTCCGCGCAAAATCATGTATTTCTCTCACTATCACGTCGTTGCCTAATCCGCGACAGTTCGTACATGAGGCACTCATTGATCCTCGCGGCGCTCACACATGGAGCCTTCTTGATTTTTGGACACCTTCTTTGGAGTGGAGTTCTTGTTCTGCTTCTTTAGTTCCCTCGGTGGAACATATGAAGGAGGGGGTGGAGGCGTTGCCTCCCTATCTTTTGAGATCGCACCCGTATCAGTGATCCCTACCGACGGCTTATCCATCAACAAAGGCAGCGTAGTCGTAGACTTTACCCCCCCCCCCCCCCCCCCCCCCCCCCCCCCCTCTCAGGAGTTATCAGTCACCGTCACAACGTTTGAGCCGTCTAATTCTGCATCAATAGAACTAGTCTTCTTAGGCTCCCACACTTGCACTTTCTTCCCTCCATTTTGAGCCACCGGCTCACCCTCCCCACCCTTCTCCCGAGTGTTAGTTTGATTTTTATTGGGAGGCATCAGCCGGGGCTTTGGAGGTACCGGCGAGTTCTGATGCCTAGGCCTTTTCCATGGCGTATCAGCCAACATCCATTAAACTCTTTGGATCATCCACACCGTACCCCACACTCATCCTTTTTATGGCCCAAAAGACCACACACATTGCAAAAATTTGGAACCTTTTCATACGAGACTCGGAGGATCATTGGAGCACTTCCTTCTGGTGACCAAGGCCAGTAGCAGTGAAAGAATTCGTTGGTGATGAGTGTGGGGTCATTGGAGCACTTCCTTATGTACGATTCAAACAGGCCCAGCGGGACGATTCAAACAGGCCAAGTACAACTCTTATGCACGGCTCAATCAGAATCGGGAGGGCCAACATCGTCATTGACTGGTGCTCGGCCTTCCCCCCTCTCCTGTGAACAGTACTGAGAGAGAGAGAGCCCAGTAGTTCCGGGCCGATCCCGAGCCCCTCCGGCGGCGCTGCCGGCCGGAGGTGGCGGAGGAGAGGCTCCGGTGTAGTTTAGGGTTAGGTTGTAGATGTTTGCGGCGGTTTCGTCGCTGTCTTAGGCATCTTATGCCCGGAGTCGTCTCCAGATTGTCGGCCAGATCTGGAGCGGGCCGCGGTGGATCTCCCCTCTTGCAGTACTCCGGTGGTCGGAGGCAGTTGAGGTGGGGGGATCTCCCTTCGGCGACTCGTAATAAGGCCTAGGACCTGGCATCCGATGAGGGGGCTGAAGCTCCGCCCCTTTCTTGGCCGGCCGTGGTGGCGGGGGAGGAAGGGGTGGTGGTGACGGTGACTTGGGTTCTCTTTCTTCCCGGCCGGCCGTGGAGGCGAGGGGGATCTGGAGTGCTGCGTCACCGTCGTCTTCCTCCTTGTATGGGTGCTGGGGTGGTACTTGCCGCGGCGGGTTTCCCCTTCTTCTCTCAGGTCGTCATGGTGGTGGCGCTGTTGGTGGAAGGTCCTGATGCCTGCGGCGGCGGCTCGGTTTTTGGAGCACTCTCTCCGGCGTCTTCTGGCGACAGTTTGTTCGTCAACACATCGGACCCAATGGCAGTAGGGCTGCCGCTCCGCCGCTGCTCGGCCGTGCGTTGATCCCTGTGCGGTTGCAGGATTTCGCCGGCGCTTGTTCGATCTGGAGTTGGAAGAGGATGGAGGACTTGATTGCTTTTTTAAGTTTTCTGTAGGGTCCTCAGTGCTTATTTCTGGGCCTTGTTGTAATTTTTATTTCTTAGGCCATTTGTACTCCAGAGTTTTCCGAGCAGCAATATATGTCGGGTGCATTTGCACCCGTTTCCGGTTCAAAAAAAAATCAGAATCGGGAGGAGGGGTTGTGGGGAGAGGCTCATTTACACGGGCTTTAGTGGGTTTTTGGCCCAACTCACCCCAATATGTCAATTTGATATCCATAGTAGCATCTTCTAGGGACAGGCAAATCCGACGGTCGAAAACATTTAGACAAGGTGATCGGACGGTCAAAATTGTTCAGATCATGAGAGAGCTCATATTTAACTTCAGTTTTAATGTCCCTACTAATTGGGGCCAGCCGATCTAGCGCTCTACATCCTTGGAAATGCTATCATGCTTGAACGTATGATTGTAAATCCTATGGCAGGGATGAAGGAAGATATGAACACTGAACATTTCTATTCAGTAAGCAAGGCTGGTAGCAGTGAAAGAGTTTGTCTTCCAACCGATGGGGCTTTATATTGCGTCGATGAGAAGAGAACGTTTGTGAAGAATAACCTTGACAAAGAGGAGTTTCGTCACGTCCTGACCACTTCATGAATAACAATTCTAAGGCTGGAGGTCTTATCTAGATATGTGGATGACCGACGAATCGGCATGGTGCAAAATCGATCAGGAGTTTCTAATTTTTTCCTTGTTTTACTCTCTCTGATAGTCTGATCCTCGTAGTCAAGGGAGGCATGTAGAAGCAGAATGATTACACACAAGTACAGTACTAGTTGTTTCTGAATTTCTGTTGCAAGCTTTGGATAGGCTGGGTTCTGAATTCTGAACGGTACTACAAACCTCAGATTGTGTATAATTATTATCTGTTGAGATATGTGTGATATTTTGATAATCAAATCGTGTAATATCATCCCTTTTACCCAACCAAAAAATATTTGCCGTTTCATCTCATCTAACCGCATGTGTGTATGATGCAATTCGCATCAGTGTTCAGAAACCACCCAATTACTTATTCCACCTCTTCTAACCAAATCATTTCGTACACTCGAAATACAAAATATCTACCTTTGGAAAATCTCCCATATTCTACCAAGATCAATACTTTTAAAATCTTATTTAATTTTACCAAACTTTTCATCTGTTTGGACATGTTTAAAAATAACAATAAGTGGTGAATATCATTATCGCGCATTTGAAACGGGAGAGATGCCGATGTACAGCGCTGGCAAGAGCTAGGATAAGTGACTCGTAATATTTTCTAATCACATTAAGCAGTCTCGCATAAGTTCCGGGACCTGCTTCGGTTTATTGTACTCCGAGTTTTTCCCCTCTTCTTCTGTTCTCTGCCCTAACTATATGCACTAGCGGCCAAATGGACCACTAATAATTCGAAGAGCGGCTTCAAACCACTTGCCACTCGGCATTCTCCTAGTTGTCGCCAAATTTGGCGATTTTGAAGGAAATATCCATGTCACCCTTACCAAAATTTAGTCACTCTTTGTCCTCTTTACCTTTGCTCTATCTCCATTCGATCGTGGTCTCTTTGCATGGCTCCTAAAATGAATATCATTCTATTTTAGGTGATACCTATGCAAAAATACTAGTAGCAAAATTGTGGAAGTGGAACCATTACACGGATGCCGAACGTAGCCTATTATCTGCCCTTACCATCCTTATTCTTTTTCGCCCTACGAATGAGCATGGTTGCGGATATCTCCGTAGTTATCGTTATTTCCATTTCATTTTCTCATAGATTGGGCTATCTCAACCATTTGTGCAGAAAAAAGATTTCTGTTGCAAAAGCTGATTTTTTTTTACCCGGCACCGCAGGAGCCCTACCAAATTTCATTGATTGTAGAGGGAAAACTACATGCATATAAGGCCCTCCACAGCGTGGTCAGTGTCCAAAGCCTGAAAAGTTTGCCACCTAATCATCGATGCCCTGAAAAATAAGCCGGGCTCCGTTCTCACAGCGTATGGGAAAACTATCGATGCCTGAAACAAATTGTGGGACCTACATCTGCTTTCGCATGTGTCCTTTTCTCATCCCGTTCTCTTCATAGCATGCAATAGCCAGCTCAATATGCTGCTAGTTTATTCGGCAGCCGCGTTTGGGCATCGGAGCACCTAGATGCTCCGATTACTGAAAAAAAGTTTGGGGCACCTCCTGCACAGCGGAGGGCACCAGTCCTCGATGCCTCAAAAACGACTTTGGACACCGATTTGGTATACGCTGTGGAAGGCCTAAAAGGAAGAGGAAATATGAAACAAAACATCATCTACAACATGCGACGAAACAGTGGCGATATCTTCCCTGATTCTAGGGAGCTAGCTCTTCCGCGCTTAGCCTTTTGTTCTAAAAACCCTTCTACCACTTTCCTTCCAAGTTCCAAACATGCCAAACTACATATAGCAAGCAGTCCGGATTGTATCGCACCTCTGGGATTTTGGCACACATCTCTGAATGTTGCGCCACCATGTTCAAATCGAAGTCTGCATGGCTAGCAGCAAAGGATGTCCAGACCTCCTAAGCTGAAAATTAGGAAGGTCGAATTTGAAAAGAAAATAGAAGCAAGGTGGTATTTTTTTGCTAAATCTGTCCAAATCTGAAAACTTCAACCGAATCTGACGAGTAAATAGCACCGAAGGTCATAGAACTTGTAACCAACGTGCAATTAAGTCACACATCTTGTAAAATAGACAAATCGGTCACACAAGTTGTCAAATACGTGTACCGCAGGTCACAATCCAGTTAACCGGACGGTTTTTAACACATCGCGCGCGTGTCACGTTCCGTCAACATGACACTTACAATTTTACAAACCATCTCTCATGTTTATCTGGCAGGGTTCATGTGAAATTATATTTTTTTAGAGTCTCCAACGGGATCGATTCAATGGTTTGTAGACCATTTTTCATTTACCTTCTCAAAATTTTACAGGGGTTTCTGCATATATTTTAGTCCATATTAACGTTTTTGTTAAAAATTCCTATTAACCTTGCGAGGCATGCTCATGTGACGAGTTTTTTTTAAAAACCGTCCGGTTAAGCAGTTCGTGACCTGCGGTGCACGCGTTTGACAGTTGTGTGATCGGTTGGTCTATTTTACAAGTTGTGTGATTTAAGTGCACGTGAGAGACAAGTTCTATGACCTCCGGTCCTATTTACTCGAATCTGACTCCTCTCAGAAACTAATTCGGCGACATATCACATGGCGTCGATCACCCTGGTCTGCCTCCCAGCTGCTCCGACTTGGCGCCGACTTGCATATCTTCGGCGCCATTTTAAATGGCGCCGATCCCAAGGATTCCGAATTAGTTTCTGAAAAAGTCAGATTTGTTGAAGTTTTACAAAAAAGGCAAAATTTGGCAAAAAATACGAAAGGTGGGAAGGAGAATAAGACAGAAAATATCTAAAAGAAAACTTAGCACGTAATATGTTACTCAATTTGTTTTTATTTTATTAATTGATTATCATATCATCTTTTTAATTTAAGTGACATCTATATTACTCTCACTGTCACTAGCATCGTCTCTTCTGGCCGTAGCCGATCGTATTCGCGTACGGAAAAGCCGATGCGGAGTTGTCCTTCCCCGTGACGACACTTCCGAAGATTGACTGTGATGCTCCAACGTGGCCTAGCGAACTAGCTTGTCATGTCATTTCCTAGCATTGGCATCTCAATCAGCTATTAATTAAAAGTTTTCCATCTGCCCAGATTTAAGCAAGCTTTCAAAATCAGGTACGTACCTCCTGCAAGCAACCTACTAGATAGCTCTGCTTTTTAGAGTGCAAGCTGCATTTAGTGCACATTGGTTTTCACGAAAGTTAAACTAGTACTAATTTTAATCAATTGTATTGTGAAAATTACATATATCTACAACACCACACCATATGAAAGTACTTTATTTTATGGCGAATCTAATGACATTGATTTTATATTAAAAAATGTTCATATTTTCATAAACTTGGTCAGGTTTTGAGTTGGCAAAACTCTAATATGCATTATATTTCCGATTGTGCATGTCTGCCAAGTATCACATGTTTGCCGAGTGCCACTTGGACAATGCTCGGCTTCTTGTTTGCCGAGTCTTTTTTCTGCTGCGGCTCGACAAACGGCTCATATGCCGAGAGCCTGTGAACTTACACTCGGCAAATAGCCAAATATATGACAACCATGCGTTTTCCAGCAGCAGCAATGCTCGCCTTAACTCATTATAATATATATATATATATATATATATATATATATATATATATATATATATATATATATATATATTGGTGGCGCTATTTGACACCCAGGATGTAGAATAGTTATTCTACACCCACCCTCCATCTTTAGAACCGTATATTATTTTTACGTCACGTAAATTTTGTATTACCTCGAGAGTTGAGAAGAACATAAGAAATATTTACATGTCACAATTTTTTTTTGTTTATATGCCGTATAAAAATACGATATAAAATGTGTATTTTTAGTGTTTTTTACACTATAATTACTCATAAATTATTTTTTATGTCATTTTTTTTGCTTTGTGGATGAATATGAATATAATTATACAAAACATAAATTTCTAAACATGACAATATAAAGTTATGTGGGGTGCAAAATAACTATTCTGCACCCTGGGTGCTTTAGAACCATATATTATTTTTACGTCACGTAAATTTTATATTACTTCGTAAGTCGAGAAGAACATAATAAAATTAAGAAATGACATAATTATTTTTGTTTACATGCCGTAAAAAAATTGGACATAAAATACATATTTTTTGTGTTTTTTACACTATGATGACTTATAAACATTATTTTTTTGTTAAATTTTTTGGTTGTGGTGAATAGATGAACATAATTATTCGTATATAAAACATAATTTTTTCAATCTAACAACGTAAAAATATGTTGGATGCAAAATAACTATTCTACACCCTGGGTGCTGAATAGAGTTTATATATATATATATATGTGCGTTCGTGATGTTAAATATATCATACACACAATATATGTATATGGTATAATACACCACTACGTTTGGTATTCTTATGTATTGTCACCGGTGGGGCTTTTCCGCTACTATATAACTCCTGACAGAGGCACCGTTTTCGCCTACGCTTGACATGGTATCAGAGCAAGTCTCTCTCATGATCAAGTCGTTACAAACTGGTCTAAAATAAACACCCTCTCCAAAAAAAAACTCCACGATCTGATCCCCTCTTGTTCCCATGGCAACCTCCTCACCGTTGACCACCTTGGCGGCTGCGCTGGGATCCCCTCCCACCCAGAAGCTGACCCGTGACAATTTTCTCCTTTACAAAACCCTTGTCTATCCCCCCATGGCGCTCAGGCTTCAGCTTGACGGTACCAATGCCACACCAGCGAAACGCCAAATGTTGAAGATGCGGAGAAGATGGCCGAGTGTGTGCACACACTCCTTTGTTGACATCACCTGCCACGTATGAAAAATTCATGGCCACCCAGAAAGCGACTGTTGGTGGCACTACCGTAATGAATCTGATTATGTTGGTAGCTGTGATGACAATGGTGCACATGTTGCATCATATGGCATTAACACCAACAAGTACTCTAACACAGGCGCCACCAACCGCATCACGGTTGAAATGAACAAGCTCTCTACTCATGAAAAATACAAGGGGCAAGATCATGTTCGCACGACTGATCATAAGGGTATGCAAATTAGTCATATTGGTCATTCAATTTTGCACACCCTTGATGACACTTTACATCTTAAAAATATTCCACATATTCATGATGCATACATAAATGTTCTTTCTGTTTATAAATTTACTCTTGATAATCATGTGTTCTTTGAGTTTCACACATATGTTTTATCAAGGATCTGACTACAAGGAGAATTCTTTTTAAGGGACCATGCCATGGTGGCCTTTATCTGTCGTTGTCCCGCTCTACCGGGTCCTCCAAGCAATCCTTTGTTACAATAAAGTCTTCTTCCTCCACATGTCATCGCCATTAGATCATCCTTCTTATTTTGTGGTGAAGAATATTCTTAGAAAAATGAACTCTCTTATTCACATGAAATAAATGCTTATATTCTGATTCTTGTCAACTAGCTAAGAGTCAGCAGTTGCAATATCTTATCTTTACTAGTGTTTTCACATTTTTTTAGAGCAAGTGTTTTCTGATGTATAAGGCCTAGAACATGTTTCTGTTGACAAGCATTGGTATTATGTAAGCTTTATAGAAGATTTTAGAAAATTTATTTGGATCTATTTGCTCAAGAAACGCTCTAATGTCTATCAAGTTTTTCTTAATTTATAACAACTTGGTGAACACAAATTTGGTAGGAAGATCATAACTATGAAAAATCATTAGGGTAGTGAATACGAAAACTCCTTGGTTTCTTCCAATAAGTTGGCATAACTCATCATGTTTCTTGTCCACATGCTCATCATCAAAACAGTTCTGCTAAACGCAAACACCATCATCTTGTTGAAGTTGGCCTTACATTACTTGCAACTGCATCCATGCCTCTCAAATATTTGGGACGAATAATTCCTTACATCTACTTCTATCATAAATTTTCTCCCTAATAAGGTTATAAATCTTGAAACTCTTGTTGAGCGTCTCATTCACCAAACCCAACTATGATTCTCTTTGGATTTTCAGTTGTGCATGTTTGCCATACTTGCGTCCTTATAAAAGAGAATACTTGCTTTTGTTTTACATGTTGTGTGTTCTTGGGTTATGATGGCTGTGAAATATAGCCATCCATATCCATATTTAAACTAGATATTATTCATACTTTTGATGAAATATCTCTCTAAATCCTACCACTAATGCCTAATGATAAAAGGGTTATGCAATCTTGTTTTTCCAATTTTTTTCCTGCGCGGGAAATGACGTTTGATGATGGGAATCACTAAAGTCAAAGATATGAGATTTCCAACAACCCAAAGAAACCAGGGGTCATGGAAACAGGGGCTTTAACGACCAACTGTATGGCGGGAATATAGTTCCGGCCATATAGTTTCCACCGACACCGCAGTGTTAAACAAAACAACTTTCGTGAAGGGAACCATATATAAAGAGACCTCTCGCGACGAGAAATGGGAGGAGAACACGGAAACACAACACCGAAGAGCCGCCGGAGGAATAGATCTAGATCCAATCTCACAAACCCTTCTCCATCACCATAGCCATAGTACACCACTTGTAATAGTAGATGTCATCTCCAATTGGCGACATTGTAAGACTATTTCTATCGATCTCATGATTTCCAATACAATGTTTATGATTGTTGATCCCATCTCTATGTGTGAGTAATTCTCCTTGGGCTAAGGGCCTCGACCTAGCCATGTAGTTTGTGTTTGATATTTATCATAGATGGGATCGTGTATTAGTTTGTATGACATGATAATTATTGTATCCTCTCTTGCCTCAATCTAAAGGACTTGTCAGGTACCAAGACCCCTGTAGGGTTTCGTAGCATGGAATACCAAAAATTTCTATCGCATACAAACAAACAAGCCAAGATCTATCTACTAGATTGTAGCAACGAGTCGATGGAATAACTCACCCTCGAATATTCCAAAGTGTTTAACGAGAGCGGATTCTCGTGGGTGATGTAGTCGTACTCTTTCCGATCTCAAGATCGCGTAGACGATCCTTCCGGCGCTGCGTTTCGGCAGCGCTTCCGCAGTCGGTCACACGTTCGGTACTCAACAAAGACCTTCCTCTCCCTTGTTCCAGCAGGCAGTGGAGGTTGTAGCACTCTCCTCGCGATTCCGGCAGCACAACGGCGTGGTACCGGAAGTAGAGGGGAGATCTCGCAGGGCTTCGCCTTAAGCCGGAGCGAGTATGGTGGACTATGAGAGAGATCCTCGGCGATCTAGGGTTTAGACGCACTAACGATGGGGAAGGCCGGCGGCTAGGGTTTGCCTAGGCGGCGGCGGCTTGCCCTAGGCGGCGACAGCAGAAGGTGGCGGCGCCGGCGGCTAGGAGCTAGGGTTTTGGGTGGAGGTGTTGTGTCTAGGAGGGGCAGCCCTGCCCCTCCTTATATAGGTGGAGGGGCGCGCCAAGGGGAGGGGAGTCCCTCCCCAACTCGGTCTCCATGTGGGCCGGCGGTGGAGGGAGGTAACTCCTCCCCAAGTAGGTTTCCTACTTCCCCTCCACCTCACAAAATAGCCGTTTGACTTTTCAAATTGGCATTTGACTTTTCAAACTAGGATTTGATTAAACCCTTTATTTTGTTCAGCGATGACACCTAGTACATGATGCAATCATCCCAACTTGTTATGACACATTCATGTACCCTTCCCCTCCGGAGTGCCGGACATTCCGGAACCTTCTAGAACATTCCCGATGAAAACACCGGAACCATTCTCCAACCCCGAAACAGGACTTTCCTTATATGAATCTTATTCTCCGGACCATTCCGAATCTCCTCGTGATATCCCGGATCCCATCCGAGACTCCGAACAACATTCGGTCTCTTACTCATCATTCCATAACTACTCAAACAACGTCGGATCCTTAAGTGTGTCTCCCTACGTTTCGTGAATTATGCGGACATGATCGAGACACTTCTCCGAACAATAACCAATAGAGGAATCTGGAAATTCATATGGCTCCCACATATTTCTACGATTACTTTGCGATCGAATGAACCACTTACATACGATACCAATTTCCCTTTGTCTCACGATAGTTTACTTATCCGAGGTTATGATCGTCGGTATCTCTGCATACCTAGTTCAACCTCGTTACTGATAAGTACTCTTTTCTCGTTCCCGTGTTATGTGATACCTTGTGAGCCAGTCACATGCTTGCAAGCTAATTGGATGACATTTCACCGAGAGGGCCCAGAGTATATCTATTCGTCATATGGATGGACAAATCCCACTCTTGATCCATGTGTCTCAACCAACACTTTCCGAACACTCAATGCCACCTTTATAGCCACCCAGTTACGGTGTGGTGTTTGATGTAATCAAAGCATACTTCCGGTGAAGGTGATATGCATGATCTCATGGTCGAAGGAATTAGGTTACTATGTATCAGAAAGCATATAGCAATTGAACTATTAAAATGACTTGATCTTTATGCTACGCTTATCTATAGGAGTATGTCCACCATATCATTCTCCTAACGATATGATCTTGTTGTTAATAACATCTCAATGTTCATGATAGGGAAACCACAATCATTTATTAACCAACAAGCTAGTATTATAAAGAGGATTTACTAGGGACTCTATTTTAGTTTACAAATCACACAAGTATTAATGTTTCCTTGTTAATACTATTATAGCATGAATGTAAACATTTATCATAAACACAAAGATATAATAATAACTACATTTATTATTGCCTCTAGGGCATATCTCCAACAGTCTCCCACTTGCACTAGAGTCATCTAATCTAGATTACATGGTAATATACCGAACACCCATGGCAGTTTGGTGCTGGTCATGTTTTGCCCTCGGGAGAGGTTTAGTCAACGGATCTGCCACATTCAGATCTGTGTGTACTTTGCAAATCTTTATGTCCCCATCTTGGACATGTTCTCGAATAGCGTGAAAACGTAGCTTGATATGCTTCAGCTTCTTGTGTGACATTGGTTCTTGCGCATTGGCTATGGCGCCCATGTTATCACAGTAGATAGACATTGGGTCCAGCGCACTTGGAACCACACCCAGCTCTGTAATGAACTCTTTCATCCATATCGCTTCTTGTGAAGCCTCCGAAGCAGCCATGTATTCCGATTCAATTGAAGATCTCACCACAACGCTTTGCTTTGCACTCCTCCAGCTAACTGCTGCACCATTCAAAGTAAATACGTATCCAGATTGTGATTTAGAATCATCCGGATCGGTGTTCCAACTAGCATCGGTGTAACCATTAACAACGAGTTGTTCATCACCTCCATAAGAAAGAACCATATCCTTAGTTCTTCTCAAGCACTTAAGGATGTTTTTGGCCGCTGTCCAATGGTCCACTCCTGGATCACTTTGATATCTGCTAGTTAAACTAACAACATATGCAATGTCGGGTCTAGTACATAGCATGGCATACATTAGAGATCCTATGGCTGAGGCATAGGGATTCTTACTCATCCTTTCTCTATCTACTGTCGTTACTGGACTTTGAGTTTTACTCAATGTCGTATTGGGCAACATGGGCAAGAACCCTTTCTTGCTATCTTCCATTCCAAACCTCTTTAGAACTTTGTCCAAATATGTACTTTGTGACAATGATATTAGGCGTCTCGATCTATCTCTATAAATCTTTATGCCTAATATGTAAGCTTCTTCGCCAAGATCCTTCATTGAAAAACTATTATTCAAATATTCCTTGACACTATTAAGAAGGTCTACATCATTCCCAATCAACAATATGTCATCTACATATATTATTAAGAATGCTACAGAGCTCCCACCCACTTTCTTGTAAATACAAGCTTCTCCATAAGTTTGTATAAAACCAAAACTTTTGATTACTTTATCAAAACGTTGATTCCAACTTCGGGATGCTTGCTTCAATCCATAGATGGACCGTTGAAGTTTGCATACCTTGTTAGCATCTTTAGGATCGACAAAACCTTTGGGTTGCATCATATACAACTCTTCATCAATGTCTCCATTGAGGAACGTTGTTTTGACATCCATCCGCCATATCTCATAATCATAATATGCAGCGATTGCTAACATAATCCTCACAGACTTTAGCTTCGCTACCGGTGAGAAAGTCTCATCGTAGTCAACTCCTTGAATTTGTCGAAACCCTTTTGCGACAAGTCGAGCTTTATAGACAGTAACATTACCATCAGCATCTGTTTTCTTCTTGAAAATCCATTTGTTCTCGACAGCCTTCCGGCCATCCGGTAAGTCCACCAAAGTCCATACTTGGTTTTCGTACATGGATCCAATCTCGGATTTCATGGCTTCTTGCCATTTATTGGAATCTGGGCTCATCATTGCTTCCTCATATGTCGCAGGGTCATCGGTGTTGTCCACCAACATGACATTCATAACGGGATCATACCAATCAGGAGTGGTACGAGTTCTTGTTGACCTGCGAGGCTCTGTAGCAACTACAACCAAAGTTTCATGATCATCATCATTAGCTTCCTCTCTTATTGGTGTAGGCACCACAGGAACTTCTTCCGGTGCCGCGGTACTCGCAAGTTCGAGAGAAGGTTCGACAACCTCGTCGAGTTCTACTTTCCTTCCAGTCACTTCTTTCAAGAGAAATTCCTTCTCTAGAAAGGATCCATTCTTGGCAACGAAGATTTTGCCTTCGGATCTATGATAGAAGGTATACCCAATAGTTTCCTTCGGGTATCCTATGAAGACACATTTTTCCGCTTTGGGTTCAAGCTTGTCCGGCTGTAACTTCTTTACATAGGCTTCGCAACCCCAAACTTTAAGGAACGACAATTTAGGTTTCTTCCCAAACCATAATTCATACGGTGTCGTTTCAACGGATTTAGATGGTGCCCTATTTAAAGTGAATGCGGCTGTTTCTAATGCATAACCCCAAAATGATAGCGGTAAATTTGTAAGTGACATCATAGAACGAACCATATCTAAGAGAGTTCGATTACGACGTTCGGACACACCATTACGCTGAGGTGTTCCCGGCGGTGTCAATTGTGAAAGTATTCCGCATCTCTTCAAATGCTTGCCAAACTCGTAACTTGGATATTCACCTCCACGATCAGAACGTAGAAATTTAATCTTCTTGTTACGTTGATTCTCCACCTCACTTTGAAATTCCTTAAACTTCTCGAAAGTTTCGGACTTATGTTTCATGAAATATATATACCCATGTCTACTCAAGTCATCCGTGAAGGTAAGAACATAACGATAACCACCGCGCGATGCCATACTCATTGGACCACACACATCGGTATGTATGATTTCCAATAAGTCCGTAGCTCGCTCCATCATACAAGAAAATGGAGTCTTAGTCATTTTACCCATCAGACATGCTTCGCATCTATCAAGTGATTAGAAATCAAGTGATTCAAGAAGTCCATCGGAATGGAGTTTCTTGATATGCTTCACTCCAATGTGACCAAGACGACAGTGCCACATATAGGTCGAGTTATCGCTTGATTTCAAACGTTTAGCCTCAATGTTATTAATATGTGTATTTCCACTATCGAGATTCAACAAGAATAGACCATCTATCAAAGGTGCATGTGCATAAAACATATTACTCGTATAAATCGAACAACCATTATTCTCGGACTTAAACAAGTAACCGTCTCGCAATAAACAAGATCCCGATATAATGTTCATGCTTAACGCAGGCACCAAATAACAATTATTTAAGTATAAAACTAATCCCGATGGTAGATGAAGGGGTAGCGTGCCGACCGCGATCACATTAACCTTTGATCCGTTTCCCACACGCATCGTCACCTCGTTCTTCGCTAGCTTCCGTTTATTCTGCAGCACCTGTTTCGAGTTACAAATATGAGCAACCGAACCAGTATCAAATACCCAGGCACTACTACGAGTACTAGTGAGATACACATCAATAACATGTATATCGGATATACCTTTCTTCTTGATGTTGCCGTTATTCAAATCCGCCAAGTACTTTGGGCAATTCCGCTTCCAGTGACCTTCTCCCTTGCAGTAAAAGCACTCAGTATCAGGCTTAGGTCCAGCCTTGGTATTCTTCGTCGGCGCGGTAACTTTCTTACCACCCTTCTTGAAGTGTCCCTTTTGCTTAGACTTGCCTTTCTTGAATTTGGTGGTCTTATTGACCATCAACACTTGGTGCTCTTTCTTGATCTCCACTTCTGTAGATTTTAACATGGCGAAGAGTTCTGGCAACTGCTTGTTCATGTTTTGCATATTGTAGTTCATCACAAAGTTCTTGTAACTTGGTGGTAGTGATTGGAGGACACGATAAATCCCCAAAGAATTAGGAATCACTATACCCAAGATTTGAAGTTTGTTTGCGTGCCCAGACATTTTAAGCACATGCTCACTAACGGAGCTGCCCTCTTCCATCTTGCAGTTAAAGAACTTTTCAGAAGCCTCATAGCTCTCAGTTGCCGCGTGAGTCTCAAAGATCAATTTGAGATCACGGACAATATCATGTGGGTCTGAATTCCCAAACCTTTTCTGAAGCTCCGATTCTAAACCATACAAGATAGCACACTGAACTGTGGAGTAATGTGTCTTTCGAGCGAGGTAAACATTCTTTACTTCATCGGTAGCAGTATCTGCAAGTGGGTCACCCAGCGGTGCATCCAGCACATAGGTCAAATTACCAGCTGTGAGGACAATCCTCAAATTGCGGAACCAATCCGCGAAGTTGCTTCCATTGTTTTTCAATTTTTCTTTCTCTAGAAACGCATTAAAATTGATGGTAGGGGCCGCCATTGAGCTACACCATATTTGCAATAGTTTAGACTAAGTTTATGACAAATTGAGTTCTAATTAATAGTTAAATTAATCTAGGTGAACTCCCACTCAAAACAATATCCCTCACATTGTTTTAGTGATCACACGAACCAAATCTACCACATCAACACCGATCATCACGAGAGTTCATGTAGCTTCAATGGCGAACAATCGACATGTTCATCATATCTACTATATGATTCATGCTTTACCTTTCGGTGATCCGTGTTCCGAGACCATGTCTGTACATGCTAGTCTTGTCAAGATCAAACCTTAGCTTCCGCATGAGCAAATTTGGCTTGGTCACGTTGTATACACTTGCGGAATCTAACACACCCGATCATCACGTGGTGCTTCGAAACAACAAGCTTTAGCAACGGTGCTTACTAAGGATGAACAATTTAGAACTTGAAATTCATGTGCATGAGGGATCATCTTATAATTCTACCGTTGTTAACTAAGCAATACAAGATGCATAAAGGATTAACATCACATGCAATTCATAATATGTGATATGATATGGCATTTCTTCTTTGTGCTTCCGATCTCCATCTTCAAGCACGAACATGATCTCCATCATCACCGGCATTACATCAAGGTCAATGATTCCGCTCCATGGTTGTCGTCCACCATCTTCAACTATTACAACTACTTTGAATAGACACGTGGGTCTTAACAGAAATTAAAGACAACCATATGGCTCCTGCCGATTGCCAACTTACAATAAGGAACATTTCATACATCAAATATAATCACAATCATGGCCATATCACATCACAACACACCCATGCAAAACAAAGTTAGACGCCTCTACTTTCTTTGCATGTTTTACGTGGTTTGGGGCTTTCAATAAGTGTCGTTCTAACTTACGAACAAGAAACACAACATTGATACTAGCATTGTCAATCACCCGTTGTAAATTGAATCTTAACTATGTTGGGAAAAACAGGCACCCGCAAAGCCACTTATGCAATACAAGTTGCATGTCAAGCGTGGAGCAAGTCTCATGAACGATGTCATGTAAGGTTAGCCCGGGCCGCTTCATCCCAACATCCCGCAAGATGCAAAGTACACAAGAAGCAATCGAGAATAAAAGCATCAACGCCCACAATGACCATTGTGTTCTACTCGTGCAACAGATCTACATATAGACACGGCTCTGATACCACTGTAGGGTTTCGTAGCATGGAAAACAAAAAATTTCTATCGCATACAAACAAACAAGCCAAGATCTATCTACTAGATTGTAGCAACGAGTCGATGGAATAACTCACCCTCGAAGATTCCAAAGTGTTTAATGAGAGCGGATTCTCGTGGGTGATGTAGTCGTACTCTTTCTGATCTCAAGATCGCATAGACGATCCTTCCGGCGCTGCGTTCCGGCAGCGCTTCCGCAGTCGGTCACACGTTCGGTACTCGACGAAGACATTCCTCTCCCTTGTTCCAGCAGGTAGCAGAGGTTGTAGCACTCTCCTCGTGATTCCGGCAGCACAACGGCGTGGTATCGGAAGTAGAGGGGAGATCTCGCAGGGCTTCGCCTTAAGCCGGAGCGAGTATGGTGGACTATGAGAGAGATCCTCGGCGATCTAGGGTTTAGACGCACCAAGGAGGGGGAAGGCCGGCAGCTAGGTTTTGCCTAGGCGGCGGCGGCTTGCCCTAGGCGGCGGCGATAGCAGGAGGTGGCGGCACCGGCGGCTAGGAGCTAGGGTTTTGGGTGGAGGTGTTGTGTCTAGGAGGGGCAGCCCTGCCCCTCCTTATATAGGTGGAGGAGCGCGCCAAGGGGAGGGGAGTACCTCCCCAACTCGGTCTCCAAGTGGGCCGGCGGTGGAGGGAGGGAACTCCTCCCCAAGTAGGTTTCCTACTTCCCCTCCACCTCACAAAATAGCCGTTTGACTTTTCAAATTGGCGTTTGACTTTTCAAACTAGGATTTGATTAAACCCTTTATTTTGTTCAGCGATGACACCTATTACATGATGCAATCATTCCAACTTGTTATGACACATTCATGTACCCTTCCCCTCCGGAGTGCCGGACATTCCGGAACCTTCTAGAACATTCCCGATGAAAACACCGGAACCATTCTCCAACCCCAAAACAGGACTTTCCTTATATGAATCTTATTCTCCGGACCATTCCGGATCTCCTCGTGATATCCCGGATCCCATCGGAGACTCCGAACAACATTCAGTCTCTTACTCATCATTCCATAACTACTCAAACAACGTCGAATCCTTAAGTGTGTCTCCCTACGGTTCGTGAATTATGCGGACATGATCGAGACACTTCTCCGAACAAGAACCAATAGAGGAATCTGGAAATTCATATGGCTCCCACATATTTCTACGATTACTTTGCGATCGAATGAACCAATTACATACGATACCAATTTTCCTTTGTCTCGCGATAGTTTACTTATCCGAGGTTATGATCGTCGGTATCTCTGCATACCTAGTTCAACCTCGTTACTGATAAGTACTCTTTTCTCGTTCCCGTGATATGTGATCCCTTGTGAGCCAGTCACATGCTTGCAAGCTAATTGGATGACATTTCACCGAGAGGGCCCAGAGTATATCTATCCGTCATATGGATGGACAAATACCACTCTTGATCCATGTGTCTCAACCAACACTTTCCGAACACTCAATGTCACCTTTATAGCCACCCAGTTACGGTGTGGTGTTTGATGTCATCAAAGCATCCTTCCGGTGAAGGTGATATGCATGATCTCATGGTCGAAGGAATTAGGTTACTATGTATCAGAAAGCATATAGCAATTGAACTATTAAAATGACTTGATCTTTATGCTACACTTATCTATAGGAGTATGTCCACCATATCATTCTCCTAACGATATAATCTTGTTGTTAATAACATCTCAATGTTCATGATAGGGAAACCACAATCATTTATTAACCAACAAGCTAGTATTATAAAGAGGCTTTACTAGGTACTCTATTTTAGTTTACAAATCACACAAGTATTAATGTTTCCTTGTTAATACTATTATAGCATGAATGTAAACATTTATCATAAACACAAAGATATAATAATAACTACATTTATTATTGCCTCTAGGGCATATCTCCAACAACCCCGAGGATTGATCCAGGTATAGGGAGTATGAGTGATGGCTAATCTGCAGGATGGGAACCCCAGTGATAGAAATGGTAGTACGGTTGTATGTGGGGGATTTACTTAGGATTAATGGTGATGTCACTACGCATATCATTAATTCTCTTTCTTCTATGGATGAGACTAATAGGCTATTGCTATAAGCGGTTGCGGAGGCGATAGCAGTTATGGATGCACTGCCCACATATAATTATCTTGCTCTAACGATTACATGCATATTTTATTATTATATTTTATTCCTATAAGATGTTTTGCACAGCTACAGGTGTAACCGAACGCCCGAGGCCATCTCTCTCCATCATTGACAACAACAAAATATCGCAAACTCTTGGTCCGATAAAACACTAAAAGAATTCTAAAACTCCTGAAGGTCCGTTAAAGTAACTTTACCAAGATTTCTGCTTCCCGAGGATTAGATAACCTTAGGTCTACTAGGGAAAAATAGCTAAAACTCCTGAAGGTCCGTTAAAGTAACTTTACCAAGATTTCTGCTTCCCGAGGATTAGATAACCTTAGGTCTACTAGGGAAAAATAGCTATACTACATCTGTAATCCGGATCGAAGGTATCAACCCTTTTTTCTGGCGCCGTTGCTGGGGAAGCAATAGCTACCCTGGTAAGGTTATTAGGAACCTTGCTAGTTTTAATTGTTGTTTTTAGTTTTGTTAGTTTTCTTTCAATCTTTATTTGAAAAAACCCCAAAAATTAGTTGTTATTTAAATTCTTGTTTTTACTATCATAAGTTTTTGTTTAAGAAAACCCCAAAACATAGGTACTATGGCTGAAAAGAAACTTGGGGAGTTTGCAACTCCCAACAATGATTATTTGCGTACTCCTATTACAAAGCCAGAAATTACTGCCGAGGAATATGAAATTAAGCCCCACTATTTAAGTTTGGTTCAACAGAATCAATTTGGAGGCTCTGCTGCTGAGGATGCAGGTATGCACTTCAACACTTTCACTGAAATATATGATATGATGCGCATTAAAGATGTTGACCCCGATGCGGTCAAGTTGTGCTTATTTTCTTTCTATGATAGAGGAAGAGCAAAAGAATGGTTGCTATCTTTGACTAAAAATACTATTGCATCATGGGTGGAATGTACTTCTTTATTCATGTATAAAATTTTCCCACCTGCAAAGACTATGCAACTAAGATCTAATATTACTTGTTTTAGACAGGAAAATCGTGAGTCACTAGCGCTTGCATGGGAGAAAATGAAAGAATGCATGATAAACTGTCCCAGACATGAGATGGTTAATTCTCCATTTATTTTATAATGCTCTTAACCCTATGTTTAAGTCTATGCTTGATACTGCAGCTAGAGGAATATTTATGGGCAAACAAATTGCCTCAGCGAAGCAGCTGCTAGACAATATGCAAGACAACCATGCCCAATGGCATGTGAAAAGATCAAACACAAAGAAGGTAAACTCCGTCACGCCGCAAGAAAATGAAGAACTCACTGCTAAGCTGGATGAGCTCATATTAGCCGTCAAGGGTAAGAAAACCCAGGTAAGAGCTGTCCCGGAATCAAATATTGAAGAAATATACGTCATAGCTCGTAATGATTATAACCCTACTTGGTAGAAGAACTATAATCCAAATTTCCAAAAACATTATTCTATCCCTATAGGTAACTCTAATAATAATATTGGATCAAGTAATGGTAGTCTCCAAGAATCACTTAAGTCCTTTATGGACTTGAAAACTGAGCAAAACAATATTCTTGTTAAGATAAAAGAGAATCATGATAATATGCTTAGAAAATTGTCTAACCAATCTGTAAGTTTGAGGAATAATTTGCAGGCCCTCCAAGAAAGAACACGGATTATTATGGCACAACTAGGTAAGATAACTGAGAGTCAAACTCTCATTCTAGCTAAATTTGCAGGTAGAACTGAGCCCAATCCAGTTGAATACCTCAACATGATAAGAATCCAAAGGGAGGAGTCTGAAGAACTTTACTATAGCAATGATCCTTCACCAAATTACACGATTGAAGATCTTGTGAAAAGGATCAATATCAAGATTTCCGTAAATGAAAGAAATGATGAAGCTACGTATCAACATTTCATTAATCAGGTAGCAATAAAGGTACATGAGGGTGAATATAATAAAATTGCTAAAAAAACTATCTGTTAAGCTTGATGATATATTTAAGCCTACTATTAAAATTAAAATTGGGACTAATGAGATAGCTACACTTTGTGATTTAGGTGCAAGTGTTTCAATAATTCCAAAAGGTGTTTTTGATAAGTTAAATCTTGGCTCTTTTGAAATCACTGAGTTAAAATTACATTTAGCATATTCTACCTACAAATAGGCTGTAGGAATTAAAGAGAACACTTTAGTATACATTAAAGGCTATCCTGCTCTTATTGATTTTGTTATTATTGACATGCCTGAATATGCTACTGCTCCTATCATATTAGGCCATCCGTTCTTAAAAACTAATAAGACTTTGATTAATCTACATGAAGGGAACGTGAAGCTTCAATTTTCTTCGCGTGGTCTCTTGTTCATTTTCCCTGAAAGAAGAAATCCAAGCATGATGAGAAGGAGGCCATCACTTTGAAGGCCAACTATTTTGGAGTGGGTGTTCCACTCACTTGGCCTAAGTGAGCAACATCATGGTCAAGCTATTGACCATAAAAGAGCGCTTCATGGAAGGCAACCCATTTGAAATAAAGGTTTGAGTAATTTTTTAAGTTTTAGTTTAAGTTTCATGATGAATACAATTGCTAGAAAACTCCAGTTGAGGAGGAGAAGTTCGGTGGTACTGAAATACCTCTCTTATACATGTTGTTGTTGGTCAAAAATTTAAGTTGACATTTTTCTGTCAAAACATGGTGTTTCACTAAGTTTCAGGTTAATAAAAAATTCTTGAAGAAACATGTAAATTTTGGCGACTCCAGAAGGTTTAACAACCAATTATACGACGGGAATAAAATTCCGACTGTATAGTTTCGGTCGTATAGTTGTTTCGACATCACCCCTTCAGTTTTCAAAAGTTACCGTAAATTTAACGACCAACTTTATGACGGGAATAAAAATCCCGGCCGTATAGTTGCGGTCGTATAGATATTAATACCTTTGTCAAATTTCTTTTCCAGGATACCGCAAACTTAACAACCAACTATACAGCGAGAATAAAAATCCCGGCTGTATAGTTTGCGCCGGCAGTAGGAAATCCTACATAAAAATTGAGGAAACCCTAAAAATATTACTGTTAGACCAACTATAAGACAGGAATAAATATTCTGGCCGTATAGTTCGTGCGACCACCAAAAATCTACGGGAAGGTACCCCTAACACCAAAATTTTAATCCTTTTTCTCTCTTCTACCTCCAAACTCTCTCAACACCTCAAGAGATCTTTATCTCTACTCAATTTTGTTCGATTTCCTCGCACACAAGTGATTACAGTATGTTTCTTCTCCAATCCTTCAATTACTTTTTGCAAATTCATCTTCGACTTGTTGTCATTATCAATCTAGGGTGAGATCTATTTTGAACTTATTGCCATGTTTCTCTTGTCTAGATTATTATTTTGAGGAGATTCTTTAGTGTGCTATAATGAGGATATGTTATGTTTATTACTATTAGATTAAAAGTTTTATTTTTGTCTTTCTTATTATTTTAGATGATGAACACAAGGAGCCAATTGCGTGCGCATGCCACCGCGAGTTCTTCTTGGGCTGCCGCTGTAGCTCAGGTCCGCATGGGGATACGTTTTAGGAATGAGCTCCAACGTGATCGCTTCAACAAGATCAAGAACCGAGAAGTGAAGACAACCAAGTGGGCTTGTCCCATTATATTGAATCAACTCGGTATTTCTAATAACTTCAATTTACTTTGCAATAGAGTTGGCCAACAAAACTTTGTATTCGAAGATGCGCCTACTTATCACCGATTAAATCTTAAATTTTTTAAGTTCTTTGAAAAGCACCGTTAAAACATGGCAAGTAGAGGACATGATTTCTTTCCGACTTACGAACAACAATTATACATTATCACTTCATAAATCATGTAATTATTTTAATTTACCAAACAATGATGTTAATGCTTTACGTGCATCTTTTGCTGGCATGCGCCATTCCCCTAATTATTATAATAGAATGAGTTTTACCTCTAGAGTCAACAAGGGAAAGAATATTCAGCATCCCGCTATTTGCTCTTTGTTCTATGTTATTGCTAACACCTTGCAGACACGAAATGAGTTTACAAGACTCAATGAGGAGGACATCTTGGTCCTCGTAAAAGCTTCTTTGAACAACAACAACTTGTCACTCAACTTGGCGCAATTCTTGTGTGCTACTTGGAGCACCAATCCTCCCAAAGCCAAGGGTCAATCACATGTGGAGGCGTTATCACCGTGATTGCCATTGCCTTGGGCGTTGACCTAGGTGAGTTGCAACTAATGCTAGGTGAGCGACGTGTTGCTTTCTCTACTTTAAAAGCTTGTGTAATGCTCACTACGAGAGGTTGTGATTAACTTGCATATTGCTGGAGCTGGGCGTCTCTACCCCGCTCTTTTTCCTAATGGTCTTTTCTCTATCGAGGAATGATGTTTTCTATATGATTTGTAGTTTGAACAACACCAACCCGAGGAGGAGATTATGGATGAGGATGAAGACCAAGAAGAGAAGCAATAAGTTCCTGATCAAGAGGAGCACCCACCAAACTGGTTCGCTACATATCAAGATTTCCAAGAACTTGGGCGAAGTGTGGAAGGGATGCATAATCTCGTCCTGAACCTTCGAGAAACCACTAGTAATTTATCAACTCAATTTGTGAATTGGAGCCACAACCTTTTTCCACCACCACAATGATTTGAAGGGCTTGCAAATACCTAAGCTTGGGGAAGTCTCCCCATTATCTTTATTTGGCATCTGTTTTTAAATATTTCGAGGAATGATTTTAGTTTGAGTTTATAAGCACTCATGTTGGTTTCCCCAACACTTTATCTTTAGTCATTTTTATTTGTTTTCGAGATTTTGTAGCTGAGCTTTGTCGCCAATTTTCTCTTCTTTAACTCCCTCTCTTAAAAAACAACAAAAATATTTTTCCATTTATCTTTATTTTCCCTCTTACTTTTTCTATTCTCCTCGTGGTTCTCGCATATTTGCAGGAGAGTGACCACTTCGAGTTTCCAAGAAACGAATAAAAGGGGAAGAGAGAAGTGGAACCAATCATGAGAGGTATGCCTTATGACTCCCCACTTTTGAAGTTTGAGAAACCCATGCTAGTTAGAGGTAAATAGTAAGATATTATATTGGTGGAGTGAGTCTTTATATTGGAGTAAAATTTTATTTGCATGGGTATTTAGTTGAGTATGTTTTGTTCCAGCTCTTGTAGTTAACCAACCCTTGCCTAAAAATTTGCTAAAGAAAAAGTCTCACAATTGAAGGCTTGGGTGTTGTAGTGTTTAGTCTTGAAAGCTTATTCCTAGAGACACTCAACACCATGGAAATAATGATCGACTTGATAGCTCTTTTTGAAAGGATTTGTTCAATATATTAATGTTTAGCGGTTTTTGTGAGCATGCGAAAGTTTGACTTGTGAATCATAAGAATGATAAAGCTTTATGCGTGTCAAACTTCATGGGATGCCAACAACTCCGCTAGCCTACGAACAATCTTCATAGGGGAAACTCCTAGATTTCGGCTATGAGTTGATTAAACATTTGTAGCAGCAATGCTATAATGGGTAATATTCTTGGTATCCTCGTGTAGATGTGTTCAGGATGGAACCACTGCTCTGGCTGATATGAGTAATCATTATGCAAAAGGAAAAAACCTTGGTAGTTCCACGAGTGTCCATCATAGTCCGATGAACTAATTTTTTTTGGCATGCTCTCAATTACTTAAGAATTGAAATTCTTGAAGAATAATGAATAGAAAAGTAGTGCTTGAAAAGTCTTGACTTATTTATGTGGGAGAATTGTGATACTTTAGTGTATATGCTTTTCATGACAAAATCTTATACTCTCAATTGTACATGATTATACTTTATTGTTCAAAGGCAAGCTTATGAGTTGATTACATGACATGGAATAGAGTTTACTCATTTGAATCATCCATGCTAACAATAATCTTGGTGCTCTATAAGGATTCATTAAAATCCGTATGATATGCTTGCCATTACTCTATCTATGCTTAGTTTTTCATATTATTAAAGTGGAGGACACGTGAGACTACCTATCATGAGTAAGATCATCATCTCCTTATTTCATTTTAAATGTTGAGTTACTTTTTGATTTTGGTTTTTTTGCTCGAGGACGATCAAGTTTAAGCTTGGGAAGGTTGATGGTTGTGAAATATTTCCATCAAAATCCACATTTAAACTAGATATTATTCATACTTTTGATGAAATATCTCTCTAAATCCTGCCACTAATGCCTAATGATCAAAGGATTATGCAATTATGTCTTCCATTTTTTCCTGCGCAGGAAATGACGTTTGATGATGGGAATCATAATATTAAAGTCAAAGATACGAGATTTCCAACAACCCAAAGAAACCAGGGGTCATGAAGAGGAAACATGGGCTTTAACGACCAACTATACGGCGGGAATATTTTTTTGGTCGTATACATCCGGTCGTATAGTTTCCACCGGCACTGTGATGTCAAACAGAACAACTTTCGTGAAGGGACCCCTATAAAAAGAGACATGTCGCGACGAGGAACGGGAGGAGAACACAGAAACACAACATTGAAGAGCCACCGGAGGAATAGATCTAGATCCAATCTCACAAACCCTTATCCACCACCATAGCCATAGTCCACCACTTGTAATGGTAGATCTCATCTTCAATTGACGACATTGTAAGACTATTACTATCGATCTCATGATTTCCAATACAATGTTTATGATTGTTGATCTCATCTCTATGTATGAGTAATCCTCCTTGGGCCAAGGGCTTCGATCTAACCATGTAGTTTGTGCATGATATTTATCATAGATCGGATCATGTATTAGTTTGAATGTCATGATGATTATTGTATCATCTCTTGCCTCAATCTAAAGGACTTGACAGGTACCCAAGACCCCGAGGATTGATCCAGGTATACGGAGTATGAGTAATGACTAATCTGTAGGATGGGAACCCCAGTGACAGAAAGGGTAGTACGGCTGTATGTGGGGGATTTACTTGAGATTAACGGTGATGTCACTGCGCATATCATTAGTTCTCTTTCTTCTATGGATGAGACTAATAGGCTATTGCTATAAGCGGTTGCGGAGGCGATAGCAGTTATGGATGCACTGGCCACATATAATTATCTTGCTCTAACGATTACATGTGTACTTTATTATTATCTTTTATTCCCATCAGATGTTTTGCATAGCTATAGGTGAAACCGAATGTCGCAGGCCCTCTCTCTCCATCATCGACAGCAACAAAAGAATTCAATAAGACTAAAAGAATTCTAAAACTCCCGAAGGTCCATTAAAGTAACTTAAGCAAGCTTTCTGCTTCCCGAGGATTCGATAACCTAGGTCTACTAGGGAAAAAGATCTATACTACATCTATAATATGGATCAAAGGTATCAGGTTATAGTCCTTGTCACAGAGGAGTCAAATGCCTATATGTCTCCACAGGTCGTGTTTATGTCTCTAGAGATGTTGTCTTTGATGAAAATATTTTTTTTCTTTTGCATCTTTGCATACAAATGTTGGTTGTAGCCTTCGCCATGATATCCTTCTTCTACCATCACATTTGACAAACACTTCATCTACTAATGTGGATGTCAATGTTGATGATCATATGCCTTTTCCTATCATACCCGTTGTTACTAACAGTGGCTAGGATACTTTAGAAAATAATGAATAAGAAGGTAGTGCATCAGCTAAGGATCATGCAGAAAAAAGTTCTATGCAAAGCGATGAAGAACCGGAGTCAAACGGGACAGAAACACACTTGGACGACGCGTTGATGCATGTAAAATGCATGCATGAAATTTGTAATTTATTGTCACATATTCCAATATATTTGCATCATATTAGTATAGTAGTTATTATCAATGTTCTTAATGATTTCTGGAATTTTCTAAACAATCCCCTCTCCTTTGGTTCTAACTCCATCTGGAAGAAAACCTTCAATTAGTATTTTTGAGTTTTCAGAAGCTACGAGACTGCAAAAGGGCAAGGTTAGGGAGCATGCTTCAGAATTTTCAGGATAAAAAAATGATCTAAACAGGGCCATCAGGAGGTTAATGGGATGAAAATGGGGGCCCATGGCATGGGATCTAACCCAAGCTGCGCCAGTACCCTCCATGTCCACCTCATTGTTGAAATGTCGTCGATTCCACCGCCATCCACTTCGTATTTACCTAAAACCTTCTATAAAAAAGGGCCCCCTACTAGATTTCAGAACATACAGAGGCAGAGATCAAAAACACATAAACAAAGAGTCTGTAGTTCGTCGCCGACAGAGATCGGAGGGGGAAATGCTGCTAGAATCGCCTCTGGTAGGCTCCACCCCCTCTGGCGTTGTCATTATCAACATCTACAACTATACATCCTCCCCATATCCCTACTATAATCTCTTGGCAAACATGATGTGTGATGCAATCTATTATTTTCTCATGATCTATTGTATCTCTATGTCTATGTTTGAGTAGTGATCTGTTCGTGGCAATTGTGAAATAGTTTGTTGTTGGTTGCATACAAGTATGTTATCTTCTATGATAGTGTTATATACTGATATATAAGTGCACAAATATGTTGGGTAATGCATAAGATCGTCACCATTGCATGTTTCTAAGAGGAGGGATGGCTAGATATTGTCAGCACTAGTGTCCCAAGTCATAAATATGCATGCTATGTTAGTTCATGGTTAAGTAACAGGAGGATAAATTATGGGGACCTTAAAACTTACTGCAATGGTTGGACTTTATGTTTTAATAACTCCCTTGCTTGTCCGGAAACAGCCTTGGGATCAATTACTAGGGGTATAATTTCTCAGTAACACGACTGCATCTATTTATGGCTCCTCTCTAGAAAAAATAATAAACACTATCCGTGTGCTTAACTAATTGTGGCAACCAAAACAATGAAATCACAACTTGCCAAAACATTTACTTCCTTAAGTTAATCACTGTTACTTTTACTTGTTTTCACTTCACTAGTTGTTACTTTTAGTAGTTTTTACTTTATTTACACTTATTTTCTGTGTTTACTTTCAGCACTTTACAATTTTCTAGTTAGAAGTAAAGAGTACCTTACACCATCTATATTGCATTGCACGAAAGGCCGCCATATACGTGAGTTATATGGCTTTAGAGAATAGATAGTTTGCCTTCATCTCCTCGTGGATTCGACACTCAAATACTTATCGAATTGTACTACAATGATTCCCTACTCTTGGAGATTATCACGCGTCACTATGCAATGAAAATGGTGGCATATCCTAGCAGGATTTCCATGCCGCCTCAGATCGCGCGGGCTCCAATCACGACACAAATACGCTGATGGATTCCCTTGCACCACCACATACCGAGGGTGGTATGTCTTCGCAGTCCCGGGCGTGGTCCTACTTGTGGTCGCCATCACCTTAGGCGCGGACACGGTCCCATGCACATGTGGTGGCCTGCCGCGATGTCAGCAGCCAGCCTACAAGCACATGTCTCCTGCTTCTATCACCCGCATGGCGGGACCCCTCTACGGGTGGAGCTGTTGTAGCTGAGTCTACTGCTACCGTCGGTGATGATCCTGTGGGATCCTCTATGCCGCCTAATGTTGGACCGTCTATGCCGCCTGGTACTGTAGTACCACCTTCTTCTGGAGTTTTCACAAGCCTTCAAAAAGGTATCCGCAATCGATAACTTTATAAGGACGGTATTGTTCTCAATGGTCTTCTTGATTTCATAGGTGAAACCCGCTCTTTTACTAAGGCTCTCAAAAATCCACACCGGCGGAAAGCAATATAGGAGGTGTATGATGCATTTCTCCAAAATAAGACATGGAACCTTGTTCCACCAAGGTCAAATAAGAATTTAATTGATTGTAAGTGTGTATATCGTATCAAGCAACGTGTAGATGGTAAAATTGATGGATATAAAGCTATGGCATAGACTATGAAGATACATTTGGTCCAATTGTTAAAGCATTCACTATCAGAACTGTTTGAGCTACGCCAATTTCTAGAGGTTGGAGTTTACGACAGCTACACATAAAGAATGTGTTCTTACATGGTATCATGGAAGAGGAGGTTTACATAAAGCAACCCCCATATTTGAAAATCCTCCATCTCCTCGTCACATTTGCAAGCTTGACAAATATCTCTATGGTTTGAAACAAGCCCCTCAAGCATGCCCTTGTCGTCTTAGTTCTAAGTTGCATGATCTTGAATTCACACCATCAAAGAAAGATTATTCCTGTTTCTCTAAAAAAAATCAGGTATCACTGCTTTTGCCTTGATTTATGTTGGTGGCATCATAGTGACAACCTCATCAGACCAAGCTATTTCTGCTTTACTTCAAGACCTCAATGAAATTTTCTTGTCAAAGATCTTGGTGACTTACTTTTTTCTTGGGAATTGGAGTAAAGAAAATACAAGACGGTTTGTTGTTGCCACACGAGAAATATGCCTCCGACTTACTTGATAAAGTTGGCATTCAACAATGTAAGTCCGCTCCCGTGCCTCTGCTCCCGTGCCTCTGTCTTCTACTGAACTACTCTCCTTTGTCTAAGGAGAGCCTCCTCGTCCTGAAAATAGTACACAATATTTAAGTATTATTAGTGCCTTACAGTATCTTACTTTGACACATTCAGACTTGTCTTTTTCTATTAATTAGGTTTGCGGTATCCTCGTGCACCTCCAACAACTCATTAAACAATAGTCAAGAGAATTCTGAGATATGTTAAGGATACGATTTTAAACAATCCACTTCTATTCTTTTAAGTGCTCTTTCAGAGACTGACTGACTTGATAATAAACACTTCATTCAAGGTTTTGCTATATTCACCGGACCAAATATGGTTTTATGGAATGCTAGAAAACATGCTACAATGTCTTTCAAGTACAAAAGTTGAATGCAAAGCTTTATCTAATGCTACAACTGAGTTAATATGAGTTGAAGCACTTTTTGGTGAGCTTAAAATCAAGTTTCAAGAAAAAAACTTAGTTATGGTTTGATAATTATTTTTATGCACATACAGAAATATAGAGATTGATTTTTCATTTTGTTAGAAAACGACTTAATCTTCGTCGAAGGTTAGATTAGATTAAGTTAAAATTTTAAATATTTTGTACACATACTATAGCACGTATATGGTACTCCCTTCGTTTTAAAATATAAGATGTTTTAGATTTGTAAAAAAATATCTAGACTTTTTTTAGCGTGTAGATTCACTTAAAACCGTACTAAAATTAGTCTAGGTATATTTGTTTCATAAAAGTAAAACATCTTATATTTTAAAACCGAGGGAGTATAGTACAACACTACATTTGGCATTTTCATATACGCCCAGTTGAGCCAATTTTCCACCGCTATATAAGGGTGTGCCTAGATCTCAGTCGCCTGAGAACTTCTTATGTCTAAGTAGCTGATGTTATCCTAATATTTGTGCTAATTCTCAGTTACAACCTAGTTGCAACTTATAAGATTTATACTAATTCTCAGTTGCAACTGGTTGCAACTCATTAAATTCTCAGTTACACCCAAATTGTAACTCATGTGTGACTTTTATTTTACACGAATCATAAGGTAAATCGAACGGTAAAAAAGACGGCTGAGATTTAAGAAGTTCTCGGGCGCCTCGGAACTAGAAAAGTCCCATATAACAAGTACCCCAGCCTTCCAACATAGGCATGGTTTCTAGAATACAACATAGGCATAGTTTCCGCCTACGCTCGACACACGGGAGCAAACTCAAGGATAGAGAGGCAGTGCAGTCAGGAATGAAGATGACGAGCAGCACGACAACGATGTTGAAAGCAGTCTCCTCCTCCCCGCACCCTCTCGCCGGCGAGATGGTTCCGCTGACGCTCTTCGACCGCGCCGCCTTCGACCTCTTCGTCCCTGTCGTGCTTGTGTACCCAGCGCCAACTCCGTCCAACGAGGCGCTCAAGGAGGCGCTGCGCAGGGCCTTGGCGCCGTGCCCTCAGTTGGCAGGACGCCTCGCCGTGGACGAGCGTGGCAGGCGTTGCATCCACTTCAACAACGAGGGCGTGCTCGTCCAAGAGGAATCCATGCCCGCCGATCTGGCGGACGTGCTCCTTGACGGCAGCAACACCGATGGCATGTACCCTACTCTGCCCCTGCCGGAGGTAATCTCGGTAGCATCCATGAAAACCAATGTGGGAGATGACTAAGAGCATCTCTAGCAGTGCCCATAAACATTCTGAAACCATAAAATAACTGTCTTTCAGTTTTCTCTAAAAAAAAATGGCACACATTAGAGTCTGTAAACGTCTTCAAACCATAAAAAAATCTAAGGGGCTCCGAGAAACTCTCGTCCCGAACAGTTAATTCCCAGGCTACGAAGCCCAAACCGAGCGCACCGCATAGGCCGTTGGCGGGAGGGAAATTTCACCAACCATAACCGAAACGGCACCGGAGCCATCGAAATCCGGGCAAATTCTACCATCGTGCACCGAATTTGCTCAAATTTTTCCTAATCTCTAACGAATAGCCTCATTAGGACTGATTTTAGACAGATTTATAACCGATTAACTCTATTGGCCCGCGTATCTCCCATGGCGGCACTGTGTCCATGCGCAGCCAAAGTTTCTGGCCTGAGCTCCTTCGCCCCGCGGGAGAGTGGGTCCGTAAGGTGCGAAGGGGGTGAGGTGGGAGCTGGCGAGGATGGGGAGGCTGCTGCATGCGAGTTGCGGAGAAGCCTAGGAGACGGCCGAGCGGGCCAGCGCTGCCCGAGCGAGCTAGGAGGGGCGGGGTGGAGGTCCAGGCGGGACGGCGGCGGGCCAGGAGGGGTCGGGCGGGGTCTAGGCGGGCGACACGGCAGGCTGCTGGTGCGCCGTCGGGAGGAAGAAGATGAACGAGGCAGGGAAAAAAAGCAATGAACCGAATATTCGATTTTACAGTTTCTTTTTACGATATGATATCTCTGTGCCGGCACAAATTGAAATACAAAACACGTTTTTAGTGCCTTGTACTCATAAAATTTACGGCTCTAGTTTTAAGGACACTGCTAGAGATGCTCTAACTGATACTGTAACTAACTATACGCTTTCACTCGTTCATAATTTCATATAGGAGAACATCGGCGCGGCCCTGCTGCAGATCAAGCTAAGCCGGTACAGGTGCGGCGGCCTTGTGATGGGCATCGCCCTTCACCACCAAGCCGCCGACGCCCACTCCACGCACGCCTTTCTCAGAACCTGGGCCAGCGCGGTGCGCCACGGCAGGGACTTCACCGCCGACCCATTCCCGTTCCTCCCTGCCGCTGCCGTGCATCCGGACATCCGGACGCCAGTGTTCGACCACGGGTCCACCGAGTTCAAGCGCGCAAAGGGAGACGGCGAAGGCGACGGAGACACCGTTATCATTCCCACGTGCAACATCAAGAGTCTCACGGTGAGCTTCACGGCCGAGTTCATCGCGGAGCTCAAGGCCCGCGTCGGCGCCCCTTGCACTACCTTCCAGTGCCTGCTCGCGCACATGTGGAAGAAGACCACCCAGGCTCGCGGCCTGAAACCCGAGGAGTTCACCCAGGTGAGAGTGGCCGTGAACTGCAGGGGCAGGGCCGAGCCTCCCGTGCCGCCGGACTTCTTCGGCAACATGGTGCTGTGGGCATTTCCGAGGCTACAGGTCCGGGACGTCCTCGCCTCCACCTACGGCGGCGTGGTCGGCGCCATCCGTGCAGCTGTCGCGCGTGTCGACGGCGAGTACGTCCGGTCGTTTCTGGACTTCGGTGCCTTGGCGGACGCGCACGGGCTGGAGCTCACCGCCACAGCGCCGGCCGCCGGCACCATGTGCTGTCCGGACCTAGAGGTGGACAGCTGGCTGGGGTTCAGGGACTACCCAATTGACTTCGGCTGGGGGCCGCCCACCGGGCTCCTCCTCCCCGACATACCTGTTGAGGGGTTGATGGTCTTCGTGCCGTCGTCGCCCATGGCCAAGGGCGGCGTCGACGTCTTCATCGCCTTGGCGGAGGAACACGTCACGGCGTTCCAGCAGAGATGCTACTCCATGGATACTCACGATGCGTATAAACAAACTTCCGATGATAATGGACCATCTACGTCTCGTCTATAGTTTCGTTCCCTTCCCACAAATAAAACACGTTCGTCTTTGTTTCAAAGGTCGCTTCAATGTTATTTATGAACTATAGCTAGTACTAGTAGCTTGTTTTCCAGATTACTGCAATCATCTTTATGTAATTGATTGATTGATGATCATATGAGCCAGCTACCAATAAAATCTCTATTTGTCTTGGTTTCTGATGATATTGAACCATTGCCCTTTTTTTGACATGACCATTGCCTTTTTAATTCAATAACGAGGGCAGGTTTTGTTTTGTTTTGTAACAGAGAGAGTAGTTCCGTTGCTTCTATAGGCATTAATTGTGTGCATCACTTTTTTTTGAAAAGGAGCATATATTAGTATTACAGGCGTTGTCGTCACCCGATCAAAGATCTTAGATTTTCACCCTGAAGAAAGTCCTCACTCTCAAAACAATGCCTTCAGCAAGAACATTGTCAGGCAAAACCAATTAAGTCCAGACCGTGGATTTCATCCTGAAAGGCAAGACAATGAACTTCTCCTATGCAGTCGGCCCCACTAGCATGTCATTGATGCAAGTCACAAATCAACCAAGCCAATTCCCCATCGCAGCCCTTACTCGAATCATCATTGCTAGTCCTCAGATCTTGGCTTTCATGACCTTCTTCGCCAGCACCATGGGACGAGAACATGCCCCATGATATTAACAGCCAGCAGAGCTTCGAACCGCTCCCGCTAAAACCAAACGGCCAGATAAGAACATGGGTGCGCATGACTGAATCCCTACCGAACCAGCAATCTCCAGGCATGATATTCCCATGGGATCTCGCCGGCGGAGCCTTCCGAAACGACACGCCACTTCGTCCGGATCAATGAGAACAGGCATCCGACAAATCTTTATGACGGCGCCGAGAAGGAACCCTAGGACGACCTCCTTTATTCAAACCGAGCAAGCAGCCCCCCCGCCACCCGATGGCAACATGCGGGATCTGCTTCCCCAATCCCAACCGACGACCATGGCCAACGGTGCAAACTGAGACGGCAGCGCAGGGACGATCACCACCGAAACCGGCCGAGACACAACGGGGAGATTGAATGCGGCAGGACCACACCGATCACAAGATCTGGGTTCGTCCACGAGAGGCGGTAAAAAACCATCCTGATCCAACGATCTAAGATCGTCCTTGCCCAACCCGACCCGGTCCAGCCCCAACCACCACCGTCGATCCAGCGCCACCGGGAGGACCTCCTCCACCACCCCAGCCAGGGGCGCCTCCCTAGCCGCAGCACGTCGACGCGTCGCCCATCTCCGCCCCAGCAGACCACGATGACGATCTCCAGCGTCCACCGCCCAGACTACCTTAGGCGGCTGGGCTCGCCGCCACCGCGGCGAGGGCCGACGGCAGCGGCGGCGAGAGAGACTCCGACGGCGGCTGTTTGGTGGCGACTAGATTAGCCCCCGGCGTCTCCCTAGGAGAGACGCCAGAGGCTGTTTAGGTCGCTGTAGATGCTCCTACACCCGCTCATTTGCCAGCGCTTGTCTGCATCACACACCCAAAAAATGTTTCGATCTGTCTCGTTAAATTTGCAGTCAGACCCAACGTCATATTTATCAAATTCTCGATCGAATCTAGCCTAGTATTGTACAAAGACAAGCTGATGAGTGGCGTTCCTGCAGGTTTGGCCGAACAGTACTGTACATACACAATCTAGTTGGTCTTCATGTTCAGCAGCCCCATGATCCTGGTAACCGCCTACCTGGGCTTCATGGATCAGATCGACCGTGGTGTCCACGCTGCGGGGCTGGCCGGATTCTGGGTGAATCATAGCGATGCCTATCTCGCTCACTAGCCTCCTCACCCCAGTAATATGGGCCACGGGCCGTTAGATCTCTTTTTCTTTCTTTTTTTCTATTTTTTCTTTTCCTTTTCTCTTTCTTTTCTATTTTTCTTATTCTATTTTTCTTTCACTTTACTTCAGATTTCAAAAACATCAAATTTTAAAAAATGTTCAGATTCAAAAAATGTTTTGGATTTAAATTATTTAGATAAATAATGTTAGTTTTCCAAAATTCAATTTCAGAATATTCAATATTTGAGAATTTTAGATTTTTTAAAAAAGGATTTTGAAATGGTTCTTTCTTGTTCATATAAAAAACATACAAAAAAGAGATAAAGAAATATACCTGCTCAAGGCGATGCCCCCGCTCGCGTCACAGTGAGCATTCGATAGGAGGTCCCCTGTTTCTCCCGTGAAATAGTAAATACCGCCCGCTGCGGCGTGGGCGGCTTGTGCCACACAGGGTGTGCTTCCAGTTGGGCTGGTCCATTTTCGCACTGGTGCAGTTTTTCTTTTTCTCTCTTTTCTTTTTATTTCTATTTCTTATCTTATCTTTTTATATTTTATTTTTTCTTTTCTTTATTGTTTTCCTTATTTGGTTCATGATTTTGAAATTGTTTCATGAATATTAAAAATTGGTTCATGATTTTCAAAAAACTGATTATTATTTTTGGAAAATATCTTGTTGTCTAAAATTTGGTTCATGATTTTGAAATTGGTCTATGAATTTTAAAATTGGTTCATGGTTTTTAAAACATATTTCTTTCTTTTAGAAAATGCTCATGAATTTTTCAAATTGGTTCATGATTTTTTCAAAAAAGTTTATTTTTTTAAAAAAATTCATAATTTTGTTCATGAATTTTGAATAATAATTACTAAGAATTTTTAATCTACCATTTTTTCTTATGTAGTCGTTCGATCGATCTACATTAAAGATGTGGCGTGCATGTTAGCCGGGAGACTCCAGTTGCCGATCGATATAAACGCAACTAAGGAATAAATTAAACCTTATCTAATGGGCCGGCCCATACAAATGTCCTTATGGGCGGTGCGACTCGCTGGTGCCGCAACGATCGGCATATAGCACCTCCCGTTTCCATGATGCTCTTTGACAAGACCACTAATGGGCCAAATGTAAGGCACCATAAGGCCCAGGTGGGAAAGCTAACAAGTAACAACCCCAATAATTGTTCGTCGCTTCGTTTTCTCTCGCTTCTTTTCCCCTTGTCGAGAACGTACTATTTGTCGATATAAATATATGTGGTATTTGTTTTTTTGAACGAGGAAAGGTCCCGAAGGACCTAGATACTGCGATTAATAAAGCGGTGGGTACATTTTACAGAGAGGGCTAAGAGAAAAAGCACAATAACAACAGGCCCCCGCAACTTTGCACATAACACCCTGCAGGAAAGAAAAAACGTGATCAAGTCCCTACGAACCGCATCTAGCTCGCCTCCATCCGCAGCCGCCGGCGTCGGCACCGGGGACGAACCACTTGGGCCAACAATTGGCCAGAGATAGCGGGTGGCGAAAAGCTTCCGCTTGGAGAACGCCGAAGAAGACGCCTTTGCCAGCAGCTTCGGCTTCAGTCCCTCCCTCCTTCTTTCCCTCGCCGCCACGACAAGCCGAGAGAAGGATGGAGATCTTGTCGTCATCGCCACCGCGAAGAAACCCACGAGCTTTATGACCGAGCCGCCCTGGCAGCTCCTCCCACCGTCAGCTCCAACCACTGGAGCATTAAGGAGGAGGAGGCCCAGCGACCTCCTGACGCCGCTCGCCAGCGCCCAAGAGTAACTCGAAGATGCAGTGCCTCGCTGCCGCCCACCAGAACCCAGCCAACTCCCCCCGCCGCCACGGCCGGCTAGAGCGGGCTCCAGATCTAGTTGAAGTAACTCCACACCAACATCCAGCGCAGCTTTATGCAAGGCGACGGTGGTCGCCGCCGTCACCTCCCATCCACCATGGACAAAGAGGAGAGCGACGAGGAGCCCTAGGATGCCAGGGATCTGGCTGCTCAGAACCCTAGCTCCGCCACTAACTACGGGCAAACAGTCCACTACCGGCATAAAGCCACTACACCTACTCCTAGCAACGGTATTGATTGTTAAAAGAAATGCATATCCATGAACAAAACAGCTGGGGCATATATATATTCGACACTGTTTTGCAAAACTGTATACTTATGATAAGCTCGAGCCATGGAGCCTATCCGGTAAAACCGCCACTGCGCACATCTATCCTTCCTAGTACTTGCCGAAGTGGTTAAATTACATGCTTACATACGATTACCCCACCACACTACATATAAATTGCAGCCAGTTACTACCCACCTGGCTAGTGGCCACCTCCCCCTCCCTAGTCTCCACCGTGCATGCCACAGTGGGTGGAGCCACGCAACCATCCTCTTGATCCGACGTGTGAAGGCCAGATTGTCGCCTCTCGCGTAACTAATCATGCCACGCCGCCCTCTAGATAAGAGCAACTCCACTCGTTGGACGTTTCCACGTCAAAATTCGGACGTATTTCGGTCCGAATGAAACTAGTTTTCAGTTTACTCGCGTTTCCAGATCGAGTTCCCACGTTTGGCTAAAATTTAATAAATTTCAGCAAACTTTAGGTGAATATAGGCGGTTTTGGGCAAATTAGTGCAAACTTTGGGCGAATATGAGCGAACTTTAGGTAATATAAGAGGTTTTTGGCGAATATGGGTGAATATAAGCGGTTTTGGACGAATATGGACGAACTTTGGGCGAATATAGATGAACTTTGGGTGAATATGGACGAACTTTGGACGAAATATGGACGAATATGGGTGAACTTTGGACAAACTTTGGATGAATATGCGCTGACTAGACAGGTCCACTCGCCGGCTTATTTTTCCGCCGAATTCGCTTCGTCCGGCGTTTCCAGGGCATTCCCGAGAACCTGGAAATGGAATGAGAAGTTCATATCAAAGTTGATCTAAATCCGAACAAACTTGAATCCTGAGAACGCGACTGCGCAATTTTCGACGTCCAGACAAAAAATCGCCTTGAATTCGTCGTCCTGAAAACGTGAGCGGGGATGCTCTAACACACGAAAGCTCGTGCATGACGCATTTAGTCAGCTGGATAATCATGATCCGATCTTGTTTCTACTTGTACCTAAATGAAGTGACGTCCCCGGGGCACTACAACCGGGTATCAGATTCGGTGGAGCTAGCCACCCGCTTGGCCCAGCCTAGTCAGCAGAACCAAAGCACCTTCGCTTTGGTAGATTCGCATCCGGAGGAGAACCGATGCTGATGCTCGGAATATATGGTGCGTCGCGTGCTGGGTCGAATCAGGAGCTGCGGGCGTCCGGTCGTCGTCGCTGGTTTTTGTCTTACCCCGGTCTCGCCTTCGTTTACATAGATTACATAGCTTCAGTACCTTCCTAGCTCCTTCCAGGAAATCTTCCACTACTCTGTATCATATTATCGGGCACACGACGCATGCAATTGATCTCTTCTCCATACTTCTGCATATCAAATGAAAGAAAGCATGTCATTGAAAATAGGGCTGGCCTGTCCTATCGAGGAGGAAGAAGATATGAAAACTTCTGAAAGCATTACTTTAGCACCACTCATATCTTTCCATCTCATTACTTCCAGATAACTTCTCTGAATGAGACGGCTGCATCAGTTAAAGTTCCTACTACTTCCGAGATATTTCCATCCTGTCCTTTCATTGGATTTCATTTTCACTGCCAGCTTGTTTAAAATTTCGGGTCTTCTAGATATGCCCAGTCACTAGGATACTCAAGATACCGTGTTACTGTGCTTGCTGAAACATAAATTGATTGGCGCAGCTAATTGACCTGGCCAACAGAGTAGCATATATAAGATTTAGAATATTCAGTCCAAGAGTAGTTACCTCGGCTGTCGATTTAGTATTTTGCAGGGTCACAATCCATGGCGTCTAGAGTCAAACTTTTCTAACGTCAGAGCTACTAGCGAAAAGTTACCATCCATGCAATAATAGCTTACCGGAAATATCTTCATACTACTGACAAGATCGACTGAGACTACAATGAAGACAACATTTTTGTTTCCAAGCTCCCCCATCCGCAAGTAGACATGCATCAGCTGACAGAGAAAGAATGTATTAGCACAATGTGAAAGATCAAGAGTAAGCAATATAGATCATCATGCGGACATAATAAATCCGCGACATCTAATTCAGAACAGGAGGAGTAGATTTCTAGTATGTACATATAAATTTTCCTCAAAATATCCGTTCAGCTATTATTTAGACAAAAAAACACAAACGTGAGAGTACAATCTAGTTTTGCTTATTTAGTATTTACAGACACATTTTTGTGGTTTTTTTATAGAAGAAACTACAACATATTATTTAAAAATTTGCACATTTGCGGAAAATATCTTTACGTATCTGTGCAAATACTCGGAGTTTTTTGAAATTTTGTATGCCACATTTGCTCTCTTTTCTTCAAAACACCGAGTTTCCTATAGCCCGGGCTCCAAAATGCCGCACTCAAACAAAGGCCGTCTTTATAATATGGGAACTAGTTTTTTCTAGACGTCAAACCGTCTCTAATAAGATGGATTATTAGCTCTAATTTGTTGGACACCATAGATAAAATTGATAGAAGGCCACTACAAAAAAGGCTTAAGGCGCCGATGGCCATAAGCTATGCCGACGCCCAAATGTCGGGGCCGTCGGCGTAGAGACAGGAGATGGACGGGCCGGCAAACGGGCCGGCGGCCCAGAAAAGCCGCCGGCGTAGGCTGAAGAGGGCCGTCGGCGTACGTGGTCCGTCAACATAGAGAGAGGTGGGCCGACAGCTACCGTCGGCGTAGTTGAGCCTAGCATGGGCCCAGACGGCCGGCCTTGACGGCACAGCGACGACATGGCTCTATGCCAACGGCTTTACCGTCGGCCCTTCGTGTAACCTTACACCGACGGCCGTCGGCATAGTTCTTTCCATTTTTTGCCACAATGAGACGGGCTGCATCAGTTAAGTTGCTACTTCCTAGATATTTCCTTCCTGTCCTTTCACTGGATTTCATTTTCACTGCCTTCTTTAAAATTCCGGGTATTCTAGATATGTTGACACTTAAGATACTACTCCTTCCGTTTCAAAATATAAGATGTTTTAGGTTTGTGAAAAAAATAAATCTAGACTTTTTTTTAGTGTGTAGATTTATCCGTAAGTTGAGTGAATCTATATACTAAAACAAGTCTAGATACATCTCCTTCACAAATCTAAAACATTTTATATTTTAAAACGGAGGGAGTATATGTTACTGCACTTGCTGAACATATATTGACTTGTGCAGCTAATTGACCTGGCCAACTAGAACAGGATTTAGAATGTTCGGTCCAAGAGTAAGTACCTCGCCTGTCGATTTAGTATTTTGCAGGGTCATAATCCATGGTATCTAGAGTCAAACTTTTCTTACGTCGGAGCTAGCCAAGTAAGAGTAACCATCCATGAATAAGAACTTACCGAAAATGTCTTCATATAGTAATAACTAGATCGATAGAGACTGCAACGAAAACACCTTTTGTGTTTCTAAGCTCCCATCACCACAAGTAGACATGCATCACAAGTGAGGAAGAAAGAAGATATTCGCAGAATGTCAAAGATCAAGAGTAAGCAAGTGTATATACTGGATTTCTAGTATGTATAAATTTTCATTGAAATATTTTTCAGGTACTATCCAGGAAAAAATGTGCATAGTAAAATCGAGTTATTTTTGCCTGTTCAGTATTTAGAGCCACATTTTGTGTTTTTTTGTGTAGCACAACCTACGACATATTTTTTAAAATTTCACATATATTTGGAAACTACTTCATGTATATGTGCAAATAATCAAAAAAATAATTTTTAAATGCCATACTTGATATCTTTTATTCAAAATACCAAGCTCCCTAGAGCTTGATCTCCATAATGCCGCACTCAAATAGAGCTCGCCTTTATTTGCAACTGATTTTTTTCTTAAGACATTTTAAAACATTCTCTAATAAGATGGAGTATAAGCTCTATTTGCCCGAGATAGTAGACAAAATCTACAGAAGGCATTATTTATATATACAACCGGTTGAAAAGCCTGGTTTTATATTAGTGTTGCTAAAAAATAGCAACAGTTGGTGTAGTAACTAGGGTCCTTGAAAAAGATGCAAAAGATACAAAATATGTCATGTGTGTAAGGCTGTAAGGTCAAAAGATAACACAAGACGAACAGTGCACAAGGGAACCGTGCAAGGATCATGCAAGATATATAGTACTTCCTCCTATTCATAATAAGTGTCGATAACTTAGTACCATTTTAGTACACAGTTTATACTACATCTTTTGACACTTATTTTTGATTGGAGGGCGTAATATAGATACGTTGCATTCCTCTCAAATGCAGGCACGTTCTTCCTGTCAAAATGCAGATAGATATTCGGAGCGCTCTCAAGAAAATAACCAGTAACCTAACTCAGGCAAATCAGGAACTTCTCATAGTCTAGTTAGCAAGTAGACCTATTATGGGACACTTGTATAGCCTCTCAATTATCAAGTCCTGGTAGGCCCAATGGTCGCCAACTTATTGTAAGTACACACCTTACAGCTTGTCCGATGCCCATGGTTCAATTAATATTGACATTAGGTTAGCTAGCTAGTTGCAACTTGATGAGAAAGGTTCACCCGAAGCCGAATGTTCCTTGTGGATCAAATCAAATCCATGGGATGCCCATGTTAATGCTTGTATTCCGATCAAACCAAGAGTCTGCTTGGAACTAAATAGCTTCCATATAATACCTCATGAGATACACAAAATTGGCCTAGACAAGGATTTAATTTGTTGCGGTTTAGCCAAAAAAACACGCTATAAAGGCGTACATGAACATATGAGTGCCAACCGACAGGCTACCGCAAATTGATCTGTAGCAAATTAAAGTGTCTGAAAGCGAATGAACAGAAATTTGTTTGTGCGGTTTCCTACATGGTCGCAAAGTTTACCAGCTGTTCGAAAACTCTTAAGTTCGGCTCTGATGTACGCCTAGCTAGCTTTAGACAAACATGATCGAGTTAATTAAACACCGTCTTCTCCACTAGGTTAACACAGACGACGCAGTGCCCGAGAAATTCGTACCAGTAAACTAATGGGAAAAGAGGCTTTTGAAAAGGAGGCCTGTCCAAACGCCTGAGTTGGATTCATGCTGTCCTGTCTCCAGCAGCTCGCAGCCTCTCTATCTCTGCTTCATTTCATCCTCCAACTTTAGAGCAAGTATAATAGGCTATAAGAAATAAAATATTATAGTTTTGATGACGTGGAGGAGAGATAAAAGAAGACAAAATATAAGCTGGTTGTAAGTTAACAGCCGGTTCTAGCACGTTCTTCTAAACAGTTTGTGTGAGTAACCACATATTAATTATGTAATAGATTTTTTAAATAACTATTGTACACGTGGACTATAGCACTTGCTATAGATGATATGACACTTTATTATCGCCAACGAACAACTATATTATTAAACTTGCTCACGGCATCTCTCCTGCTTCATTTTGCCTGCAACTTTACAGTGCACACTGAGCCAAACCTGCATGCCGACATGACGGAGAGCACAAGCTGTTGGAGAGGCTCGAGACGAGATGTCCATGACCAGATCGACGATGAATATTAGTTTTCTTTAATTTTCTTGCCGGGTGAGAATGTACTGATGGCAGTGTATGAATGGTGCCCGACTTGTTTAATGCAAGGTGTGCCTGACTGCCTGTCAAGAAAAGGGGAGAAAATCTAGCCAGCGTAGCGGCAACCTAAACAGCAGCCCATGGGAGGCACGAGATCATGGCTCTTGGAGCATTATATATTCCAATTGATTAACTGGAGCCACTGATTTGGCCAGCGGTGCTAATATTGCAAGTCGTCTATCTCTACGTACCAAACCTGGAACTATCCTTTCTTTCAGACCTAAATCCGTCAAGTAGTTTGTTTACAATTGATTGATCTTCCAAAATTCTTTGCGGACGCTTGATGCTTGAACTAAAAGCGTTGCAATGCGGTTGAGACGAATGCGAGTCTTGTGGTCTGGTGATGAGAGCAAGAATCGTTTGAACACATCCCCGCGCCGTCCCATCGCCACCGGAGTGCCAGCGCCACCACATCGTCGAACCTCGGCTGCAGCTGAACCCCTGCTTCCCGAGATGCACCGCAGCACCGTCGCGGGTGGCCACGACCCCGCTCCACCGCTCCACGCACACGGGTGATGACCGGCCGGCACCGCACAGGCAATGGCCAGCGTCCCTAGCCGATAGCGGCAGAGGAGGGAGGAGGAGGGGAGAGGCAGGAGGCTAGGGTTGCCCCTGCTTGCCCACGGGGAACCAGACAGGATAGGGGGTTTCAGTTTTCGTTGATGTCATGGCTCCGATGAAGGTACGCACATCCATCCTAAGTGGTTACATTACTTACCCCCCACCATACTATATATACTCGAGTGAATTGCAAAAAATATCACAATTAGGGCAAAATCATTAAACACCCGCTAAAATGTATGTTTTCCAATGGTTTTTTTTAAGGATTGATAATGTTTTCTCAATTGTGTTTGTTTTTTGCAATTTACTCATATATTCTCCACAAATTGCAGCTAGATACTACTCACCACAAATCAAATCAAAGTGCTCGCTACCCACCTGGCCTGTGGCCACCTCCCCCTCCCTAGTCCCCACCGTGTATGCCGCAGTGGGTGGTGCCACGCAACCACTCTCTCGATCCGACGTGTGAAGGCCAGCTTGTGTCCTCGTAGGATTAATTAACCCGAGAAGCATGCTCCGCGTAACTAACCACGCCACGCCATTACTAGATATGACGCGCAGCTCGCGCGCGGCCCAATTAGTCAGCTAGATAATCATGATCCGATCCTGTTTGTACCTAATGAAGTGACGCACTAGAACCAGGAATCAGATTCCGTGGAGCCAGCCGCTTAGCCCAGCCTAGTCAGCAGAACCAGCTTGGTAGATTCGCATCCGGAGGAGAACCGATGCTGATGCTGATGCCTCGAGATATATGGCGTTGCGTGCTGGATGGAATCAGGAGTTGCGAGCGTCTCTGGTCGTCGTCGCTGAAGAAGATATGAAAACTTCTGAAAGCATTATTTTAGCACCATTCATATCTTTCCATCTCATTACTTCCAGATAACTGCTCTGAATGAGACGGCTCCATCAGTTAAAGTTCCTACTACTTCCTAGATATTTCCATCATGTCCATTCATTGGATTTCATTTTCACTGCCTTCTTTAAAATTTCGGGGTATTCTAGCTAGCTATGTCTTGTCAGGATACTCAAGATACTACTATGTTACTGTGCTTGCTTAAATTGACTGGTGCAGCTAATTAACTTGGCCAGCTAGCATAAGATTTTGAATATTCAGTCTGGAGCAATTACCTCGGCTGTCGATTTTGTATATTGCAGGGTCATAATCCAATGGCATCTAGAGTCAAACTTTTCTAACGTCGGAGCTAGCCAGAGTAAACATCCATGCAATAATAACTTACTGAAAATATCTTCATATTGCTAACAAGATAGAGACTACTACCCGCAAAAAAAAAGATAGAGACTACAACGAAAACACCATTTGTGTTTATAAAGCTCCCATCACCGCAAGCAAGTGGACATGCCTCAACTGACAAAGAAAGAACATATTAGCAAAGTGTGAAAGATAAGAGAGTAAGCACGTAATACATATATGAGTGCTATATAGGAGTACATATATACAAGTAGATATACTCCCTCCGTCACGAATTTGATGTCACGGATTTGTCTAGATACACATGTATTTAGACGTGCTTCATTGTATAGATACATGCGAATATAGATAAATCCGTGACATCTAATTTCAGACAGAGGGAGTAGATTTCTAGCATGTACAAATAATTTTTTATCGAAATGTCTGTACTAACTATTCAGACAAAAAACACAATTGTCAGAGTAAAACCAAGTTTTTGCCTACTTAGTATTTAGAGCCACATTTTTATTTTTTTATGTACAACAAACTAAAACATATTATTTAAAATGTTGCAGATTTGCGAAAAACATCTTTATGTATATGTGCAAATACTCAAAGTTTTTTGAAATTTTAAATGCCATTTGCTCTCATTTCTTCAAAATACCGAGCTTCCTAGAGCTCGGGCTCCAAAATTCCGCACTCAAACAAAACCCATCTTTATAACATGACAACTGATTCTTTTCAGACGATTTAAAACCGTCTCTAATAATTGCTAGAGACCGTAGACAAAATTGACACAAGGCAGTGTTTATACATAGAGCTGGTTGTAAAGTTTGGTTTTATGTTGGTGTTGCTAAATAGAAAAACAATTCGTGTGGTAACCGGGGCCCAATGAAAAAATGCAAAGTACAATGAAAAAAGATCGACAGAAACTACAATGAAAACGCCATTTGTGTTTCTAAGCTCACATCCGCAAGTAGACATGCATCAGTTGACAGAGAAAGAGGATATTAGCACAATGTGAAAGATCAAGAGTAAGCAAGTATGCATAGTTGATTTCTTGTATGTATAAATTTTCATCGAAATATATTTTCAGCTACTATCCAGAAAAAATGTGCATAGTAAATTCGAGTTCTTTTTTGCCTATTCAGTATTTAGAGAACACTTATGTGTTTTTTGTGTAGCGTAACCTAGAACATACTTATTAAATTTTCACATATTTTGGGAAACTTTTTCATGTATATGTGCAGATACTCAAAGTTTTTAAAAATTTAAATACCATATTTGATATCTTTTATTCAAAATACCGAGCTCACTAGAGCTCGGGCTCCAAAATGCCACACTCAAATAGCGCTTGTCTTTATAATATTGCAACTGATTTTTTCCTAGACATTTTAAACACGTCTCTAATATGGTGGAGTATCATCAGCTCTATGAGATGGTAGACAAAATCTACAGAAGGCATTATTTATATATACAACCGGTTGCAATGCTTGGTTTTATTCTAGTGTTTGCTAATAAATGGCAAAGCAATCTGTGTGTCGGGTCCGTGGAAAAAGATGCAAAAGATACAAAAATCTGTCATGTGTGTAAGCTCAAAAGATAAGACAAGACGAATGGTGCACAAGAGAACGGTGCAAGAATCATGCAAGATATATACTAGTCATATAGACACGTTGCGTCCTCTCAGATGCAGGCACGTTCTTCCGGTCAAAATGCAGATAGATATTCGTAGCGCTCTCGAGAGAATAACCAGTGACCTAACTCACGCAGATTCGGAAATTCTCTATAGTAATTAGCAAGTAGACCTACCGTTACGTACGGTACACTTGTATAGCCTTTCAATTATCAAGTCCCGGTAGGCCCAACGGTCGCCAATTTATTATAAGTACGAGTACACACCTTACAGTCCTATGGTTCAATTAATATATTGATATTAGGTTAGCTAGCTAGTTGCAACTTGCAAACATAAAGATGTTCTACTCTGTAACTTGACGATCGAGAAAGGTTCACCTGAAGCCGAATGTTCCTTGTGGATCAAATCAAATCCATGTGATGCCCATGTTAATGCTTGTATTCCGATCAAACCAAGAGCTAGCCTTGGAATTAAATAGCGGCCATATGGTACCTCACGAAGACACACAAAATTGGCCTAGACAAGCACTTAACTTGTTGCGGTTTAGCAAAAAAAAAAAACGCTATAAAGGCGTACCTGAACATATGAGTGCCAACAGACAGACTACCGCAAATTGATCCGTAGCAAATTAAGGTGTCTGAAAAGGAATGAACATATTTTTTTTGTGGGGTGTCCTACATGGTCACAATGTTTACCAGAAAACCCTGAAGTTCGGATCTGATGTACGCGTAGCTGCAGCTTTAGACAAATATGATCGAGTTAATTAAACACCATCATCGCCGCCACTCCCTCCATCTGCAAATAAGTGTACTTCTAACTTTTGTCTAGTTAAAGTTTTTCAAATTTGACAACTTTATAGATAAACACAACAATATATATTACATCTAATTTATATATTATGAAACTAGATTTGAAAACATATCTAGTTATACCAATTTAGTGTCATAATTATTGCTATGTTTTTTTTATAAAATTAGTTAAACTTTATTAATTTTAACTTAAAACAAGACTAGAAGTATATTTATTCACGGACATAAGTGAATAGGTCAACCCAGAGGCGGTGTCCAAGAAATTCGTACCAATAAACTAATGAGCAAAGAGGCTTTTGAAAAGGAGGCCTGTCCGTCCAAGCACCTGAGTTGGATTCATGTCTCGAGCAGCTCGCGGCCTCTCTCCTGCTCCGTTTCGCCCTGCAACTTTACAGTGCACACTGAGCCAAACCTGCATGCCGACATGACGGGAGCACGAGCTGTTGGAGAGACTCGAGGCGAGATGTCCATGACCAGATCGACGAGAACGATGATGATTGGTTTTCTTTAATTTTCTCGCTGGGTGAGAACGTAGTGATGGCCCTGATGGCCGTCTGTGAATGGTGCCCGATTTGTTTAATGCGAGATGTGCCTGTCACTCGCCAGACCCGTAAGAAAAGGGATAAATCTAGCCAAGCGTAGCGGCCACCTAAACAGCAGCCCATGCGAGGCACGAGATCATAGCTCATTGGAGCGGAGCATATTCTGATTGATTACTTGGAGCCACTGATAATCTTGCAAGTCGTCAACAAACATGGAAACCGTTCTTGCTTTCAGACCTAGCTAACCTGTCAAGTAGGTTGTTTACAATTGATCTTTTGAAATTGTTTGCGGACGATTGATGCTTGAACCAAACGCTATGCAATGCGGTTGAGAGTTGAGACGAATACGTGGCTGGTGGTCTGGTGATGAGAGCAAGAATCAATTCGTATAATTATAACAACTATGTATTTAATTGATCTATATATTTGTGTATATTGTATGTACGATCAAATCGTGTACGAACGTATGCTGATCAACGTGAAACAAGCACATTGATCACAAATTGATCTTCTGGAATTGCTCGATGCTTGAATCAAACGCTTTGCAATGCGGTTGAGACGAATACATGGATGGTGGTCTAGTGATGAGAGGAATAATCGATTCATATAACTATAAGAACTATGTTTTGCTGTAAAAATGACAAAAGATATTCAAGAATAATTATATTGGAGCATGCATTTGTTTTTACACGGGACAAAAATTATTATTTTTTCTTATTTTTTTAAACTAGGCAAAAGATTTGCCATTTCACTAATAGAGAGAAATGAGTTTTAAGAGTGTTACAAACCCATGATCCGCCAAGAAGGCAAGATCTGGAAATAAAAACAACAACTATAGCGGCATTACATTACAAATCGCTTTGGCTCCGGCTTTGCACCACAATACCGCTTTGTCTTTGGTTCTTGTAACTACCACTGCGATGGTGGACGAGTGGTTTTAGAATACGTTTGTCTCTTTCCAAACCTCCCATGAGACGACCATGGCAAGGGAAGACGTTACTCTTCTAAAAGGCCCTCTCTTGTGAATAAATGAGCTACACCATTCTTGAACGGTTGACCTATTCCACTCTCCCGGATTAACATCATGGAGGCCTAACCATTCTTTGACGCGTGTCCAAACCCTTCTTGTGAAGCGGCATTTGAAAAGTAGATGGTTGACGGACTCTTGGACTTGGTTACATAGCTTGCAATTGTCACAGTTTTTTCATCCATGCCTTTGGAGCCTATCCAGCGTCAACACTCTATTTTGTAGAATAAGCCATGCCAAGATTCTGCTTTTTGGGGTTGCCCAAGGTCTCCAATCTGCGAGATGCATTGTGGAGTTTGGGGAAGGGGGGTCTTGAATATGCATCTTGTATGCGAGAAGAAGACGAATATTGGCCACTAGTGTTGAATTTCCATATGATTGCGTTGGGAGTGATGATGGAGAGGCTCTCCCAAATCTTTGCAAATTGCACAATATGCTCCGCAGTAAGACCTTCTATGTTATAATTTATGATGCCCAAAGTGCCTTCTTGGGAAAAAATGTGTGAATATAGAATATCCAATGTACATGTGAAAATGTTTTTCTAATTTTTGACATTTTAAATAAATATTCAAACAATGGGTTCATTTACACATGCGAGCCGAATTGGATTTCCGGCTAATGATTTAGTCATATTTGTTTATTTCATATCTTTGGTTGTGTGGTTGTTCCCTTGTTGTGTGGATGCTTTGGTCTCATCGACTTGTACCACGTCAAGAATGAAAGGTCAATCTATTTGTAATTTTTATTTATTTTTGGTCTATTGATGATTATTAAAGATCGATAAAATTTCACAAAGAAAAAGATTGAAAGGTCCATTTTTCAAAAAAAGATTGAAAGCTCTGGGCTTGATCTTCTATTTTAGGGAAGCTCGGGGCTTGATCTTTATGTAAAAGAAAATGGTGGGTGACTGGACCAGACACATCACACGGCGTCACAGCCACATGTGCATCCCCCATGGCACAACCAGCCACAATTCATACACCACGTTACAGCCATACAGGCTGGTCCCACATGGCAACCACCCATACCGCCTGTACCAACGCGGATGTATTTATAGGCCCCACCTTCGCACACCCACGCAGAACCATCCAGCAAAGCAAGAGAGAGACGCGGTGCCACCGCGGGACAGAGCAAGCAAAGCAGCCGAGAGAGAGCCGAGCGACCGACGACGATGTGGAGCTCCGACTCCGACGGCGACGAGACCGTATCAACCACGACGACGGTGGCCTCCTCGTTGTCCCCTCCCTCCTCCGTGCACCCGCAGCCGCTGCCGCCCCCTCGCCGCCGCCGCAACCGTAACCGCCGCCGCCTCCAGCGCCGGAGCAAGAACTGTGCGGATCAGGGAGAGGATTCGGAGGCGGAGGCTGAGGTGGAGGAGGTGTGGTGCGGGGCTCAGTGGGAGGCGGCGTGGCCGCGGAGGGCGGCGCGGCCGGTGGTGCTCGCCGGGGAGGACGGATCCACCGCGGCAAGCGCCGGAGATCCAGGCGTGGGTCGGGCCAGGAGCCTGACCGACGATGACCTGGAGGAGCTCAAGGGGTGCGTGGATCTGGGGTTCGGGTTCAGCTACAACGAGATCCCCGAGCTGTGCGGCACGCTCCCCGCGCTCGAGCTCTGCTACTCCATGAGCCAGCGGTTCCTCGACGAGCACCCGTCGCCGCCAAAGGCCGAACAGGTGGTTCCTGAGCCGACGCCGGCGCAGTCCATCCCCAACTGGAAGATCTCCTGCCCTGGTAAGCTCAAATTAGCTGCTGTTCTTCAATCTTGCTTTCTGATGTGAAAAACATAGTCTGTTCAACATGGGTTTTGTTGATCCATCCGAATTTTCTAGAGTGATCAGTTCCTAGATCGGAACAACATATTGTCTGAGGATTGGATTGCTATCCAGCAACATCTGAACTGACGTAACCTGTTGTTGCACTTGCAGGTGACAGCCCAGAGGAGGTGAAGGCGAGGCTCAAGTACTGGGCGCAGGCGGTGGCGTGCACCGTCAAGCTCTGCAGCTAGTCAATCTGCCTCGTCCAACTCGCGAACGCAGGAGGAAGACGAAGCTAACTCATATTCTTGATCCACGGGCATCTGTTGCTCGCAGTGGAAACCCAGTTCTGATGACTAATCAGAGCACGTCATCGTTACGGCAAGCACAAGACGCAGGATGCATCACGCATTATACAAGTTCCAATGGACCAAGTTACAGGTTGAGAAAGATCAGCTTAAATCAGTCGGCAGACACCGAGACACCACAATATATCGAACCATCGTGGGCAGTCCAAGATATTTGGTGCATACAGCATACCTGATCGGACTTGGCATATTCAGTTAGGATCATGAATCATTTCATGGAGAACTCCATGACGAAACACATGAGCGTCATCAAGCAAATCTTGCGCTTTGTGACACTATCAATTTTGGCTGCACCTACGAAAAGAAAAAAGAAGGATTTACCTTCAAGGCTATTAGACAGTCACATGGTTGACATGGTAGGAGATGATGATTGGAAAAGCACAATGGGTATGGTATTCTACTTAGGTCTAAATTTTATGAGCTGGAATTCTCAAAAATAAAAAATGGTGACACTGTTTTAATGTGACGCAAAGTACATAGCGATGAGCACGGCTGTCAAGGTGTGTGTGCCTGAGAAGACTCCTAGCTAATCTTAATGAAAAATGTGCAGAAGGTATCACTAAAGATTGCCGACCAAGCTGCAATCTTATTGTACAAAAAACCTGATTCATCACGAGAGGAGCAAGTATATAGACACCCAGTTTCGTTACATCCAGGAGTGCATTGAGGAGATGATTGAGGTGCAACATGTGAGTATCAATAATCAGCTTGCCAACATTCTTATCAAGTTTCTCGGAAGACAAAAGTTCACCAAGATGAGTAAGAAAGTCGGGGTAAAAGAAGTGAAGCAATACAATAAGATTAAGGAGATGATGTACAAGAAAACCTTGTTGTAATCCATGTAGGATTAAGTATGTGTCCTAATAGAACTAGAAGTTCTAGTACTAGTCTAATCTTCTAGTCCCGGTGGTATAAAAGCAACATAGGGTTGCACCTTCTAATAATAGAAGTCACTAAAAGAAATAGAAAGGTACTTCCTTTCGTTTTAAAATATAAGATGTTTTAGTTTTGCGGAGTAAATGTATCTATATTGTTTTTAGTATGTAGGTTCACTTAGGTTTAGAGTGAATCTACGTATTAAAACAAGTCTAGATATATTTTCTATATAAATCTAAAATATTTTATATTTTAAAACAGAGGGAGTATACGACAGACATGAGACATACATGTGGCAATCAAAGGATGTGTATTCGGTCTGCGTTTTATTTCCGTCGCCGAGAGTATCCATTGCAAGTGGCAACGGTCTAAAGACTAGAACGAGAGACATGTAGCTTGCCTCCAACACAGTTTCAGCTCCCCTGCCGGTGCTATATGCAACCAGTAACGTACTAGGTGTGGCTAGCCTAGTTTGGAAGCTCCGTTTTTTCTAAACTATAGTATTCTAAAACTAAAGTATTTTAGTCCTTAGGTAATAAATAGTTTAGTTTTACCATATTTAAAAAGTGCAGTTTTATTATGGGTTTTTTAAGGAGCGAAGCGCATTTCTCTGTTTTTAATAAAAAAGAGGTTGGACTGAAGGTTTTAATATGGCAAAAAAAATTATAGTTTTGTTAATACTTTAGTTTACAAAATCACATTATTTCTTGAACTCAAACGCAGTGAAGTATTCAATACTTTGATATTTCTATAAACCGAAGTTTCCTTAAAATACTTTTAAAAAACTGAACTCCCAAATGGAGCCTAAGTCTTTTTCTACGTCGTTTGGTAAGAAAAGAGACCCATAATCACTAACACATAAGGCATTTTTTTTCCATAGCAGTGGCGAGCTGCAAAACTACGGAGGAAGAGCCTCAAAGGTGTGTTGCAAGGCCGGCTGCTTCTCCCTCTATCTAAAAGAAAATAATTTATATTTGTCTAGATTCATATATATATATATATATATATATATATATATATATTTAAATCCTACTTTTAGATAGAAAGTACATAAATTTAGAACCAAACCCCAAATATCCTTTCTATACCAAGAATCGGTAGTTTCACATATTTGTTCTACGATTTATTAGTGTAGTACTACAACAACAACAAAAATGACACCCTTTGTATAAAATCACGATCAGCATGCATTTTCATACCCAACACCCATTTCCCTCCCCCCTCACCCTCTCTCTCTTCGCTACAGTAGCTAGGGCTTCACGATGGACCGGGCCGATCCCAAGCCTCTCTGGCGGCTTTGCCGGCCGGAGATGGCGGAGGAGAGGTGTCGGGAGTAGTTTAGGGTAGGTTTTGGGCCTTATGCCCGTAGTATGGAGCGAGATTCGGATCCTGGCCAGATCTGGATCGTAGGGTTCCGCCGCCGACGGTTTCCTCCTCCGGCCAGAGTTGCTGGTGGTGGTGTGGGCTGTCATCTCCGCTTAATAAGGCTGGGTGGTCCTCCGCTGTTGAGGTTCAACGACCCTATTCTTTCGTGCCTGGCCGGTCGAGGTGGCAAGGAGGTGCGGTGATCTAGGCGGTGAGCGGTGTCTTCGTCTCTCCTGGCCGGCCGTGGTGGCGAGGAGGAGAGATGGAGGCTCTGTTGGTTCTTCAGCGGTGCGAGGACGGTTCGTCGGCTTCTTAGGCTAGGGTGCCTCGGCGGCGTTCGTCTGCTTCAGGGAGCCATGGTGGCTCTTCTGCAGGCGACAGTGTCTGCGGCGTCTTCGGGTGGAGAAGTCCTTTGGAGCTTCTCTCCGACATCTCCTTGGCGGCAGGTCTCGTCAGCGCGCCGAAATCAATGGCAGTAGTGCTGCTGCTGCTCTGCTCCTCTCATCGGTTGCTTCCCGTGGCAAGGATGTTGGCCAACGTCGGAGCTTCGTCGCTGATCTGGAGGAGGATGAGTATGAAGGACTTGATTGCTTTTTCAAGTTCCTTTCAGGGTCCTCAATGCAATTTCCTGGGCCTTCGTGTAATTTTTATCTTTCTAGCCTTTTTGTACTCCAAGGACTAATATGCAGCAATATATGTCGGGTGCAAATCAACGTTTAGAAAAAACATGCATTTTCATGAGCCATGCACGAAGCCTGTGGCTTCTCTGAGCTGTGTAATTAATTGATTAGACAGTTTTTTTGCAGTACAGGTTGAAAATATGCGTAAAAATAATTATAAATTATTCCCTCTGACCCATATTAGTTGACTTGGATTTATCAAGATTTGGATAAACCTATATACTAAATAGTGTCTAGATTTATCTAAATTTAGACAAACTTGAATTAACTAATATGAGTCGGATGAAGTATTATCTTTGTCCAAAAAAGGATTTCGTATTTTTCTAGATCTGTATATATTTATATATGAAAACAATTCTATACATGCGAATTTAGACAGACTTACGACATATAATTCAAGATTGAAGGAGTACATACATGTATAAATACAAGTATTTGACTACACATAAAGTTGATGTCCTAGCTACTAGGAAGGTATGCGCATCCATTCTTCGTACTTTTTTTTCCTATAAAGGATAGATATTAATATCACGAAGATATCAGTTATACCTAGCCTCTACAACAACGCAATGCCTTAATAACTTTATGAATGCACACCCAAAACAAAAAGAAAAATTCCACTATAGTGATCTATTTCTTGTAGCAGCGGTACAAACACCACCAAGACAACACAAAAAGTCTAAATACTACAACAACAATGGGCGTAAGAAGAAAATAGTGTACAAACTCTATCATCGCCCGATCATAGATCATATGTTTTCATCTTGGAAAAATTTCGTGCTCTCAAAAAATGCCTTTAAGAATGTCATTGCTATACAGAACCAATTAATACCAGACCTTAGATTTTTATCTTAAAATGTAAGACTTTGCACTTATGTTGTGCTATCGCCTCTACTTGCCAATGCCGCTGCTACGAGTCATAAATCAGCAAGAAAAATCCTCAATGCCCTGAAGACCCGAACCACTAATACAAGTCCTCAAAACTCGGGCTCCATGATATTCTTCATCTCTGACTTCACCATGGAACGTAAAATACATGTCCCATGATGGAAAGAGACAACAGAACTTTGCGACGCTCCCACCTAAAATCAAACAGTCAGAAAAATAAGGGTGCGTACAATCGAATCCTATCCGCTCAAGCAACCTCAAAGCATGAGGTACCCAATGGAGCTCGCCGGCGAAGCCTTCCGAAATCATCACTGCTAGATTTATGATGTAACATCCCCGGTCACTCCGGACCGATGGCTGTCACTTCTGGAAGCTCAATAGGATCTCTAGACTAATCTCACAGACCAACACTAGTCTTTTTTGCGCACTTTGTCCTCACCCATGCGCACTCGGTACCACTTCCCGGTTGGTCATCCATTCTAGAATTTCTCTAGGCCAATCACGCTTAACCTTAGAGTTTTTTTTTGAACGAGCTTTCGGAAAAAAGTTGCAACTTGTTGATATGGGTTTTCTATCAGTCCTATTGAGCCATGCGTCAGGGTCTCACATATGAGGACAAGCGTCCAGCATATCAATGACTTGGCGCGAGAAGAACCCTAGGACCACCTCCTTTATTAGACAGAACGCCGACACCCACGCCACCATCCGCCGGCTCCCATCAGCAGGCCGAAAATCTCAGCGGGCACCGCCGCCATCACCCGCACCATGCGGAGATGAGGAGCTTCGCCACGCCGAGTCCCCTGAACTAGGCGCCATGCTGACCTTGCGGCCATAACGTTCCCAAGGTCGCCGAAGAAAACTGGAGTCACCGTCCCGACGTCCATCTCCACTGCGTGCATCTCGCCATCCAGGGCCGTTGATCTGCTATAGCCGCAGATCCCGCTGCGTGGTGATGAAAGGCTTGCGCAACCACCCATCGCAAGAGGAGATGAAGTTGTGGTCGCCATTAGGCGCGCAGGCATTGACCGGTGGCTTCCTCCGGTGGTGGAGGGGGTGGGGCTGGCTAGACTAGGGATCATCCAAATCGCCCCCTGAGCGATGCAAACCAAGAGTCCTCCTCAGTTATCTGGGCATAGCCCATCCTTCGTACTCCCTCCATTCATAAATATTAAATATTTTTTAGATTTGTGAAATAAATATATCTAGACGCCTTTTTAATGTATAGACTCACTCTGAACCTGTACCAACCTAGACATAGAAAGATGTCTAGATACATTCGATTTACAGAACTAAAACGTTGTATATTTCTAAACGGAGGAAGTAGTTGCCAACCCCCGCCAGAGCCAGAGCCGGACCATGCATAAATTGCATCCAGATACTACACACCACAAATCAAATCAAAGTGCTCGCTACCCACCTGGCCAGTGGCCACCTCCCCCTCCCCAGTCCCCACCGCAGTGGGTGGAGCCACTCAACCACTCTCTCCATCCGATGTGTGAAGGCCAGCTTGTGTCCTCGTAGGATTAATTAACCCGAGAGACATGCTCCGCGTAACTAACCACGCCACGCCACCCTCTAGATAAGACGCGAAGCTCGCGCGCGGCGCAATTAGTCATGATCTTGTTTGTACCTAATGAAGTGACATCCGGAGAACCAGATTCGGTGGAGCCAGCAGCCTAGTCAGCAGAGAACCAAGCACCTTTGCTTTGGTAGATTCGCATCCGGAGAAGAACCGATGCTGATGCTGATGCCCTCGAATCAGCAGCTGCGGGCGTCCGGTCGTCGTCGCTGGTTTTTGGCCTACGTGGATTACATCACATAGCTTCACTGCTTCAGTACCTTGCTCCTTCCAGGAAATTCCCACGTATGCAGTTGCTCTCTTCTCCATATATACTTCTGCATACCGAATGAGAGAAATCATGGCATTGAAAATTGGCTTGGCCTGTCCTATCGAGGAAGAAGATATGAACTTACTTCTGAAAGCTTTATTTTAGCACCATTCGCATGTATTCATCTCATTACTTTCAGATATCTGCACTGAATGAGACGGGCTCCATCAGTTAGGTTGCTCGATCGTCGTAGATATTTCCTCCCTGTCCTTTCATTGGATTTCATTTTCACCGCCTTCTTTAAAATTTCTGGTATTCTCTTTTAGATAAAAGGCATGGCTGCCCGACTTTAAATTAATAAAGCCCTCCAAGTTCACCACCATTACTACTCACACGACAGAAGTGAAAAGCGAAAGAGAGAGATAACACAGGCATAAGACAACACAGCCATAAGCCCACCAATTTCTAGTATTCTAGATATGTCCTGTCAGGATATTCAAGATACTATGTTACTGTCCTTGCTGAAACATAATTTGATTGGTGGCCTGGCAACCTAGCATAAGATTTAGAATAATATTCAGTCCGGAGCAATTACCTCGGCTATCGATTTAGTATTTTGCAGGGTCATAATCCGTGGGCATCTAGAGTCAAACTTTTCTAACGTCGGAGCTAGCCAGAGTAACAATCCATGCAATAATAACTTACCGGAAATATCTTGATACCACTCACTACGGGAAAAAAGGACGCTGCCGTCGCCTCTCTCCTTTGCCGTGTGCCAAAAGTCCCGGAACACGGCAAAGAGAATCTTTGCCGTGTGTAAACCAACAAGAACACGGCAAAGGACAGGTGCACGGCAAACAGCAGAAACAGAACACGGCAAAGAAAGTAACACGGCAATGGACCGACTAGAACACGCGGCAAAGAAGGGAACCACGGCAAATTCAATAAAGAAACACGGCAAAGTTTTCCTCACGGCAAAGATGTGGGCCCCGTGGCCTCGCAGTGCCACCCGCCGACAGGGGCTGACGGCAGAATCTTTGCCGTGTGCCCTCGCCGTCAGTTACACGGCAAAGATCATCTTTGCCGTGTACTTCCATCTGTACACACGGCAAAGAATTTTTTTCACCTTTTTCTTTTCTTTAATTACCAAGGCTTTTATTACATATATGTTAGGTGATATTATTTCATAGGATCATGAGATCACACATATGATGATAGGTTATTGTGGTCTTGATCACTATATACATGCACCCCCCTGATTCCGACGTTCTCGTGGACTTCCTCCGGTGAAACCCTGATGATCTGCGGGCCTCGGATCGTCTACCCCCTAGACATTCTTCTGACAGGGGTAGCCCGGCGTAGCTCTCTCTTGTCTTGTGTCTGACTAGGTCATAGGATGATGTGAAACCATGTTGGTTCACAAGTTGGGGCACTATACGGCCCGGTTTCACCGTAACGGGGAGATTCCCCCTTATACAGGTCCATAACCTTTCGCTTCTAGGTTAGAGCGCATGCATGCGAGGGGGGCACATGCAATCACCTATACCAATCTTGCACCACACTCACACACATATGCTAGGGACACATGCAAGTTTTCAGATGATTCCGACGTTCTCGTGGACTTACTCCGGCGAAACCCTGATGATCTGCGGGCCTCGGATCGTCTACCCCCCTAGACATTCTTCTGACAGGGGTAGCCCGGCGTAGCTCTCTCTTGTCTTGTGTCTGACTAGGTCATAGGATGATGTGAAACCATGTTGGTTCACAAGTTGGGGCACTATACGGCCCGGTTTCACCGTAACGGGGAGATTCCCCCTTATACAGGTCCATAACCTTTCGCTTCTAGGTTAGAGCGCATGCATGCGAGGGGGGGCACATGCAATCACCTATACCAATCTTGCACCACACTCACACACATATGCTAGGGACACATGCAAGTTTTCAGATGATTCCGACGTTCTCGTGGACTTCCTCCGGCGAAACCCTGATGATCTGCGGGCCTCGGATCGTCTACCCCCCTAGACATTCTTCTGACAGGGGTAGCCCGGCGTAGCTCTCTCTTGTCTTGTGTCTGACTAGGTCATAGGATGATGTGAAACCATGTTGGTTCACAAGTTGGGGCACTATACGGCCCGGTTTCACCGTGTTATCGCCATATTTTGGCCAAAGGAGGAGTTGGGCCGTAATCAAGATGGGCTTAGAAGATACGTATATTCAACGTGTTGTTAATCGGCCTTGTGCGTAGATTTGGGCTAAATTGCCCGTGTATCTTGTATCATAGTAGGTTTCGTTTCAGTTTAGGTAAAGATAGAATTGTAGAGTTATTCCAAAAGTAGAGAGTCTCCGGACTATAAATATGTACCTAAGGTTATCGAGAAAAGGAGGACAATCACGTCCACAACAAACACAATCTCGGCGCATCGCCACCCCTTGTTTCTAGGGTTTTTTCTCGGGTAAGTGCCATGCTGCCTAGATCGCATCTTGCGATCTAGGCAGTATCTACTTATGCGTTATCTGGTGTTACTCGTACTGAAGCCTTGTTGATGGCGAGTAACATCCTTATCATAGATTTGTTTGGGTTAGCATCAGTACTTTTCACTATAATTGTTTAGTTATGCTGCCTATAGCCATATCGCCGCCTTTGCACCTTTTCCCGGGGGTGAAGGTGGCGTCTTGCTTGATCTTTATTTAAGTCGATTTGATCTGTTATAGTTGTGCCTTGTTTTCCAAGGTTTAGTTTGATATCCCCATGATCAGGCCTTGCAAACGGGTTGAACGATCCAGTAATACGTAAGATATAGTTTATCGATCTTAGAGGGGACGTTCCGGGAATTGACGTTATGTTGGTTTTTAGGCTTTCTCTAAGATTAGTTTTCTACTATCTTTTGTATCTACCAGGCTCAATTACGTGTAGGATGTTCCAGTCATGAGGTGAAAACGTTAAACTGTCGTAGATCGATTTATCTTGTATTGATGAAGCAAAACACCCCATGTTATAGTAGATTTGATGCAGAACCATGGGATAATCGGCTCTAAGAGCCGATTCGCAGGAAAACCTGGGAGCCGGTGACGGCTCGAATTTTACATGTGTTTGTTTGCCATGCAGGAAAACAATCGAAGCAATCTTTCACCTTCCTGATCAGGTATAGGTCAGGTGGCACGCCCTCGAACCAAGCCAGGGCGCGTGCCGGAGCTTTGCGGGCCGTTGCCCGAGGGACCAGGGCCCACCAGCCGCTCTGGGAGCCTCCCGACTCTTCGTGTTGCTCGTCGCTGCTCGCCGGTGAGTTTTGGCAGGCAACACACCGTAACGGGGAGATTCCCCCTTATACGTGTTCCGGGCGCAAAGACACACGGCAAAGAGCCTTTGCCGTGGCTGCCGTTGCCGTGTGGCTTTTGCCGTGTGCATGCACACGGCAAAGGCTTTGCCGAGTTCCGGGGGGGCTTTGCCGTGTCTTTTTCCCACACGGCAAAGAGCCTGTGTGCCGTAGTGACTGACAAGATCGATAGGGGCTACAATGAAAACATCATTTGTGTTTCTAAGCTCCCATCCGCAAATAACATGCATCAGCGGACAGAGATAGAAGATACATATATGAGTGCATATATACTCCCTCCCTCCCAGATTAGATGTCATAGATTTGTCGAGATACACATGTATTTAGACGCGTTTCGGTGTATATATACATGTGACATGTTATACTACTAATCAGACGAAAAATTCGGTTATATACTATTCATCAAAATATAAATTTTCACCGAAATATCTGTTCGCTGCTATTAAGACAAAAAAACACAAATGTGAGTAAAGTTGAGTTTTTTGCATGTTTAGTATTTAACGCCACGTTTTTGTGTTTTTTGTGTAAAACAAATTTCAAGATATTATTAAAAATTTCCAGATTTGTGGAAAACATCTTTATTATGTTTCTATGCAAATACTCAGATTTCTTTGAAATTTTAAATGCCAAATTTGATCCCTTTTATTAAAAATACTGAGCTCCTAGAGCTCGGGCTCGACAATACCTCACTCAAACAGAAGCCCATCTTTGTAATATGCAACTGATTATTTTCCCAGAGGGTTCAAAACCTTCTCTAATAAGATGGAGTATCAACTCTAGTTTGCTGGATACCGTAGATAAAATTGATATAAGGCAGTGTTTATACATAGAACCGGTTGTACGTAAAGTTTGGTTTTTATACTGGTGTGGCCAAATAGCAAAACAATTAGTGTAGTAACTAGGGTCTGATAAAAATATACAAAATCTTTCATGTATGTAAGCTCAAAAGATAACACAAAACAAACAGTGCATCCAGAAGATACAATGTCGGCACAACCGCACAAGAGAATATCAAGATGCATATTGCATCCTCTCAAATGCAGGTACGTTCTTCCGGTCAAAATGCAGGTAGATATTCGTAGTGCTCTCAAGAAAATAACCAGTGACCTAACTCACGCGAATCTGGAACTTCTCTACTAGTCTAATTAGCAAGTAGACCTACCGTTATGGGACACTTGTATAACCTCTCAATTGTTAAGTCCCGGTAGGCCCAACGGTCGCCAACTTAATATACTACACACCTTACAGCTTGTTCGATGCTGGCTCATGGTTTAATTAATATATTGAATTATTGACACTAGGTTAGCTAGCTAGCTAGTTGCAACTTGCAAACATGAAGACGTTCTACTCTGTAACTTGACGATCGAGAAAGGTTCACCCGAATGTTCCTTGATCTGGATCAAATCAAATCCATGTGATGCCCATGTTAATGCTTGTTTTCCGATCAAACCAAGAGCTAGAGTTGGAATTAAATAACTTGCCATATGCCCATATAGGACGACCTCAGGATGATACACAAAATTGGCCTAGACAAGCACTTAATTTGCTGCGGTTTAGCAAAAACACGCTATAAATGAAGGCATACATGAACATATGAGTGCCAACCGACAGATTACAACAATTGATCTGTAGCAAATTTGTTTGCCAGCCGCGACTGGCGACCAACTTCAAGAACTCAAAGTTTTAATCTGATGCGCGCCTAGCTGCAGCTAGCTTTAGACAAACATGATCGAGTTAATTAAACACCATCGTCGCCACTAGGTTAACACAGAGGCAGTGCCCAAGAAATTCGTACCAGTAAAGTAATGAGCAAAGAGGCTTTCGAAAAGGAGGCTCGTCCAAGCACCTGAGTTGGATTCATGCTGTCCTGTCTCTGGCCTCTCTCTCTCTCTCTGCTCCATTCTGCCTGCAACTTTACAGTGCACACATGACGGGGAGCACGAGCTGTTGGAGAGCGGCTCGAGACGAGATGTCTGACCAGATCGACGATGATGATGATGATTAGTTTGCTTTAATCTTCTTGCTAGGTGAGAACATACTGCATACTGATGGCAGTCTGTGACTGGTGCCCGACTTGTTTAATGCAAGATGCGCCTGTCACTGGCCAGACCCGTAAGAAAAAAGGGGGCAAATCTAGCCAGCGTCGCAGCCACCAACTGAACAGCGCCCCATGCGAGGCACGAGATCAACCCTGATTGGAGCATATTCCATTTAGTAATTACTTGGAGCCACTGATTTGGCCAGCGATGCTAATCTTGCAAGTCGTTTACCTCTACGCAACAATCCTGGAATCGTTCTTGCTTTCAGACCTAGCTAACCTGTCAAGTAGGTTGTTTACAATTGATGAATTGATCTTCCGGAAATCTTTGCGGACGGTTGATGCTTGAACCAAACGCTATGCGATGCGGTTGAGAGTTGAGACGAATACGTGGCTTGTGGTCTGGTGATGAGAGCAAGAATCGATACGTATAATTATGACAACTATGCTGTGCTGTATTTAATTGGTCTATATTTAGGTATATTGTACTCCAGAACGCGAGGTAATTATTGTGGGAGCCCGGGTAACCGGGGTGCCACGTCCCCGCCTGAGCGAGCTCCGTGCCAGGGGAATTCCTATACACGAGAGGCGGTGCACTTCTGGAAGAGACTCGTCCAATCGGACCTCGCGAGGGTTCCGCCTCGTGAGGGCATAGAGCCTCCTTGGCGAGTCTGCCACGACTTCGCACATTGTCATTAACCCTCGGATACCGTAGAGCACCTTCGGGGTAGGACGGTAATTCTGCATGGCGGAGATCAAACCGCGGTCCCGACAGGAAGGGATGCGTCCCTGCGACGCTAGCTGCCTCAGTAAGAGAAGACTCGGTCCGCCACCCTTTTTGCAGGAAAAGGACGATCGGCCTCGTGGCGATAGACACCTTTGTTGTCATTCTGGTGATAGAAGTGTAGGGTTTGCAGCATGGAAAACAAAAAAATCTATCGCGGGAACACACAAAACCAAGATCTATTCTACGAGATCGGTGCAACGAGATTGTAAAGAACTAATCCTCGAAGATCCAAAGCGTTTAACGAGATTCGGATCTCGTGGCTGACGTATTCGATCACTTGCCGATCTCAAGATCACGTAGACGATCCTTTCGGTGCCACATTCTGGCAGCGCTTCCGCAGTCGGTCACACGTACGATAGTCGCTGAAGACCTTCATCTCCCTTGTTCCAGCAGGGCAGCAGAGGTTGTAGCTCTCCATGGAATCCCAACAACACCACAGTGTGGTGGTGGTGGAGAGATTTCTGCAGGGCTTCGCCTAAGCCGGAGCAGGACGGTGGACAAGAGAGAGAGGCATGGCGGCTAGGGTTTAGGCGCTGAGGGACAAGGGGGCAAGGGGTGGCGCCCTACCCCTCCTTATATGGGAGGGGTGGCGGCCAAGGGGACTCCCATCCCTAGCCGAGTTGCCCCCCCAACCCGGCTAGGAGAGGGAGAGTCCCTCCCAAAATCGGCTAGGAGAAGGGAAGTTGTAAACTTGCCTTTCAAGTTTCCCCTTCCCTTCCCAAACTAGGATTTGACTTTTCAAACAAGGATTTGACTTTTTAAACTAGGGTTTAACCCTACCTCCCTTGTGCTTGGCCGAGTTGGCATAGGGCTTGATGCGGCCAACCCCTTAGGGCATGGTGCATCCAAGTACCACCTCCTGGGTGGTGGACCTTCCAGAACATTCTAGAAGCCTCCGGTCAAAACACCAAAAACATTTGCGAACCCCAAAAATTGACTTTTCTTATATGAATCTTATTCACCGGACCATTCTGGATCTCCTCGTGATGTCCTAGATCCAATCCGAGACTCGGAACAACATTCGGTCTCCAACTCACATTTCATATCTACCCAAACAATATTGAATCCTTAAGTGTGTCTCTCTATGATTCGTGAACTATGCAGACACGATCGAGACACCTCTTTGATTAATAACCAATAGTGGGATATGGAAATCCATAATGGCTCCCATATATTTCTATGATGACTTCGTGATCGAATGAATCATTTACATACGATACCGATTTCCTTTTTCGCGTGATACTTTACTTATCCGAGGTTTGATCGTCGGTATCTCTATACCTAGTTCAACCTCGTTACCGATAAGTACTCTTTAATAGTTCTGTGATATGACATTCCTTGTGACCTAGTCACATGCTTGCAAGCTAATTGGATGTCATTCCACCATGAGAGACTAGAGTATATCTATCTGTCATATGGATGGCCAAATCCCACTCGTGATCCATGTGCTTCAACACATACTTTCAGAATACCTAATGTCACCTTTATAACCACCACGTTACGAAGTGGTATTTGATGTCATCAAAGTATCCACCTGGTGATGGTGATTAACATGATCTCATGGTCGAAGGATTAGGTTACTATGTATTTGAAAGCTTGTAGCAAACGAACTCTAAATGACTTGATTTTACGCTACGCTAACTATAGGAGTGTGTCCACATCATTCTCCTAATGATATGATCTTGTTATTAATAACATCTAATGTCCATGATCAAGAAACCATGATCATATACTAATCAACAAGCTAGTTCAACAAGAGGCTTACTACGGACTCTTTTATGTTTACAAAACACACAAGTATTAATGTTTCCGTTTAATACATTATAGCATGAGATGTAAACATTTATCATAAACACAAAGATATAACAATAATTATTTTATTATTGTCTCTTGGGCATATCTCCAACAAGAAGGTGTAAAGCAGAGAGCATCAGATGAAGACAAGCCTCGCCTGCAAAGGACGCTTTACAGGAGGACGGAGCGAAGTAGGGCGAGCTAGACCAAGTCCACGCAAAGTAGTCCTCTAGACTGGGTCTTCTAGGGGCGGCACTATGGACGCCCTTCCTTTCCAAAGGTTAGGAAAGAGACCCGACGCCGCCCTATATAAAGGCTCACTCTACTACCTTAGAAGGGATTGTTCCTTAGCGATCTAAACCCTAGAGATCTCATCTCCATTGTAGGGGTTTTACCTCCTTACGAGGGTCCCGAACCTGGGTAAAAAACACCGTGTCACCTCGCTCTCTGCCATGATTCTTGCTTCGCCGCCACCATCGTCGCCGAGGCTCCTTTAGAACGTGTGTTCATCCCCCTCTCGAACCTAGGGATAGTTGGACCCGAGTTTCTTCACGGGACAAATCTCTGACAATTATGAACAAAGGGAGTATGTGCGATCAAATCGTGTACGAACATATGCTGATCAACATGAAACAAGCACATTGATCACAAATTGATCTTCTGGAACTGCTCGATGCTTGAACCAAAAGCTTTGCAATGCGGTTGCGACGAACACGTTGTTAGTGGTCTAGTAATGAGAGCAAGAATCTATTCACATAACTATAAGAACTATGTTTTGTTGTAAAACTGACAAAAGATATTCAAGAATAATCATATTGGAGCATCCGAGTTTTTTTTACACATGACAAAAACCGATCTTTTTGTTGGAGATATGCCCTAGAGGCAATAATAAATGTAGTTATTATTATATCTTTGTGTTTATGATAAATGTTTACATTCATGCTATAATAGTATTAACAAGGAAACATTAATACTTGTGTGATTTGTAAACTAAAATAGAGTCCCTAGTAAAGCCTCTTTATAATACTAGCTTGTTGGTTAATAAATGATTGTGGTTTCCCTATCATGAACATTGAGATCTTATTAACAACAAGATCATATCGTTAGGAGAATTATATGGTGGACATACTCCTATAGATAAGCGTAGCATAAAGATCAAGTCATTTTAATAGTTCAATTGCTATATGCTTTCTGATACATAGTAACCTAATTCCTTCGACCATGAGATCATGCATATCACCTTCACCGGAAGGATGCTTTGATGACATAAAACACCACACCGTAACTGGGTGGCTATAAAGGTGGCATTGAGTGTTTGAAAAGTGTTGGTTGAGACACATGGATCAAGAGTGGGATTTGTCCATCCATATGACAGATAGATATACTCTGGGCCCTCTCGGTGAAATGTCATCCAATTAGCTTGCAAGCATGTGACTGGCTCACAAGGGATCACATATCACGGGAACGAGAAAAGAGTACTTATCAGTAACGAGGTTGAACTAGGTATGCAGAGATACCGACGATCATAACCTCGGATAAGTAAACTATCGTGAGACAAAGGGAAATTGGTATCGTATGTAAGTGGTTCATTCGATCACAAAGTAATCGTAGAAATATGTGGGAGCCATCTGAATTTACAGATTCCTCTATTGGTTATTGTTCGGAGAGGTGTCTCGATCATGTCTGCATAATTCACGAACCGTAGGGAGACACACTTAAGGATTCAACGTTGTTTGAGTAGTTATGGAATGATGAGTAAGAGACCGAATGTTGTTCGGAGTCTCGGATGGGATCCGGGATATCACGAGGAGATCCGGAATGGTACGGAGAATAAGATTCATATAAGGAAAGTCCTATTTCGGGGTTGGAGAATGGTTCCGGTGTTTTCATCGGGAATGTTCTAGAAGGTTCCGAAATGTCCGACACTCCGGAGGGGAAGGGTACATGAATGTGTCATATCAATTTGGAATGATTGCATCATGTACTAGGTGTCATCGCTGAACAAAATAAAGGGTTTAATCAAATCCTAGTTTGAAAAGTCAAACGCCAATTTGAAAAGTCAAACGACTATTTTGGAAGGTGGAGGGGAAGTAGGAAACCTACTTGGGGAGGAGTTCCTCCCCTCCACCGCCGGCCCACTTGGGAAACCGAGTTGGGAGGGACTCCCCTCCCCTAGCGCGCCCCCTCCACCTATATAAGGAGGGGTAGGGCTGCCCCTCCAAGGACAACACCTCCACCCGCAAACCCTAGCCCCGGCGCCGCCACCTCCTGCTGCCGCCGCCGCCTAGCTAAACCCTAGCCACCGGCCTTGCTACTCCTTGGTGCGTCTAAACCCTAGATCGCCGAGGCTCTCTCTCATAGTCCACCATACTCGCTCCGGCTTAAGGCGAAGCCCTGCGAGATCTCCCCTCTACTTCCGGTACCACGCCGTTGTGCTGCCGGAATCGCGAGGAGAGTGCTACAACCTCCGCTGCCTGCTGGAACAAGGGAGAGGAAGGTCTTCGTCGAGTACCGAACGTGTGACCGACTGCGGAAGCGCTGCCGGAACGCAGCGCCGGAAGGATCGTCTACGTGATCTTGAGATCGGGAAGAGTACAACTACATCACCCACGAGAATCTGCTCTCGTTAAACACTTTGAAATCTTCAAGGGTGAGTTATTCCATCGACTCGTTGCTACAATCTAGTAGATAGATCTTCGCTTGTTTGTTTGTATGCGGTAGAATTTTTTTGTTTTCCATGCTACGAAACCCTACACTTTTTTCTCAATTTTTTTAAACTAAGCAAAAAAAATTGACGTTTCATTAATAGAGAGAAAGGAGTTTTAAGAGCGTTACAAGCCCATGATTTACCAAGAAGAAAATATTCGGAAATAAAAAGAACTCTCGCGCCACTACATTACAAATCGCTTTGGCTCCGGCTTTGCACCACAATATCGCTTCGTCTTTGATTCTTGTAACTACCATTGCGATTGTGGACGGATCTAAAAAATGGTGCTCGAGTGGTTTTAGAATACCTCCCATGAGACAATCATGACAAGGGAAGACTTACTCTTCTAGAGGCCCTCTTTTGTGAATAAACGAGCTACACCATTCTTGAACGGTCACCCCAATCCACTCTCCCGAATTAAAACCATGGAGGACTAAGAGCATCTCTAGCAGACATTGGGAAATCGCGAATCGGAAAACGCGTTTTCAGGTTGCATTTGGCGGGGTTTTTCAGGCCGCGAGCGACGGGGCGAAACAGACCCGTCAAAACCGAACCAGAAAAGGAAATATTTTCTTTTTATAGTTTTGCGCACACGGTTTCTGTCAGGGCAAAAATGATACAAAATCATAAAATGAAACCACAAATGACATAATTTAAACAAATTCGACCGTTCAACCATGATAATTATCAAGTTTTAAGCAAATTTAACAAAGTATCTCGCTACCACATCGCAGAACATCATCCAAAATATGAATCATCACCATAACCCACGATGATCATCAAGCATCGAAGCCTAAACCTGCACCGTCTTCATCTGCAGCGTCGACACCAACATCCGTCTCGTTGTAAATTTGCGAGCCCTCCCACTCATCTCCATAGCCATCGAGCGGAGCTGTGTCGATGTCCACCGCATTGTCAGTCATCAAATTGACGTAGGAGGTCGGAACCTCGTGCAAATCATTGTTTATAAGCGCCAATTCTAATCAATTGTACTTATCTACTACGCAATTGGCGGCGGATACGCCAGAAGGGGGAGGGGAATTGTTCATACCTAGATCGGTTAGCCGAGGCCATTTTGGCAGATTTCGCATCAGCGGATGGTTTCTTGCGGCCTGCCTTCCGCTTTCCGACCGCGTTCCTCGCCTTGCCCGGCGTCGTCTTTGACTTGGTGGCGGTGGCACTCGCTGGAGCGTGGGGAGCAGCGGGACTGACGGGAGAGGCCGGAGCACCCACGCTGCCATCCTGGATGAGGACGGAGACCTGCCGATTCTGCTTCGTCGCAGCAGCAGCTTTCGCATCAGAGGCGGCGCGGGGACCGGCGACGGGGATGGAGATGATGATGTAGGGGTTCGTAGCATGGGAACCAAAAAATTTCTACCGCATGCACACAAACAAGCCAAGATCTATCTACTAGATTGTAGTAACGAGTCAATTAGAGTACTCACCCTCGAAGATTCCAAAGCGGTTAACGAGAGCAGATTCTCGTGGGTGATGTAGTCGTACACCTATCGATCTCAAAATCGCGTAGACGATCCCTCCTACGTTGCGTTCCGGTAGCGCTTCCGCAGTGTCAACACCCAGATTTTTAATCCCAGATACCTGTTATGCCATACATCGCAATCCCAGGATTACCATTTTTGCGAGACATAACAGATTTGGATATCACAGTACATTATCCATTACAAACCATACATAAGGTCTTACACAAATAAGGATCTCATGATCCAGTTCTTAATACAACTCAAGGAGCGGAATAACGTAATAATAAAGATAGCGTAGGCGAAGCTCCATCTTCGGGATCACAGGCAATGCTGACAATGGGAGATGATCCTAGTTGTTGTAACCTTCCTGCGGTCCACATCCTGATACTCCTCTTTATAGTCTGGCCACGGGAATAGCCAGGGACAAAGCCATGAGTACTCTTTAAGTACTCGCAAACTAATACTAACAAGTTAAGGGGTTTTTTGTATTTAGGACACTAGGCTCTAGGGTTGTTTTGCAAAAAGCCAGATTTACCTCTACTAAGTTCATAAGAAAATAAAACTAGTTGAAAGTTTGATAACACCTAAGTGGGAACTTAAATCTCATATCACAACTCTGTTGTGGTCAAGTCAAAGTCACAATTCATTTCACAAGTCATTTTGAAAACATCTGACGGGGGAACAGTATGGCCACTCCAACTGTCCATAACCGCGGACGCGGCTATTCGAATAGTTTGACACTCTGCAGAGATTATACACTTTTCACCACAACATTCGATACATCCGTCAGGAACAAATCCTAAATTCACCATACTCAGTATGCGGATAATCAATCCTAACCTTTCAATTACACGCCCTAGTATAGGCACCTCTCCTGTGAGTTTGGCCTCCCAACCATGACCAACTGTCATCTTGGGTACTACACAGGTGGACAATCTTCACAAGATAGCCTCAGCTCAGACCTTGGCCGTGAGGGAACCCATACTAAGGTATATAAATTTCCAATCAAGCCCTACCCAATTTTTGGGTATTGTGGTTGTACGGTAAAATTGGAATGGTATCGCATCCAGACAACCATCAGTTTTATAAAGGGCTAAGGCTCATGCCTCAACATTTTCATCATCAAAATCATCTGGTGTTCGAGAACACATGTCAAAACATTTCAGTAGAATGAATCATCATTCTAAGGTTTGCATAACCATTTTCACCAAGTATTCCCATCTAAGTTGATCAAGTTTTATGCTTAGCACTAGCATCTACAAGTGGGATAAGTACTAATGAGGGGTGGTAAGCAAGTGGAGATTAGTTAAGTTCAATCTCATGCCTTAGGATGACATCAAGATTATCTAACTTAGGCCAAATTTAATGCTCTTTATGCAACCTTCAAATATCTTTTTGGCATCTACAATTGACTATGTAAAGTCTAAGAGAAAGCTTTGATAAATAAATAAAGTATAATGCTTGTAAGTAAAAACTAGGTCTGGGTTGTCAAGTGGGTATGATCACATATGCTTAATATATTTGGCATGGTAACAAGCAAGTAGTAGCTTGCATAATTGCAAGTATAAGCTTGCTACAGTAGGGTATCTTGCAAGTGTTAGCTTCCATAGGTCAACTTGGTTAGTAAGGCTTGCCTTGTGCAGAGCAGTGGTTAAAGTTCTCCTCGGCTTTTTCCTCGTAGTATCCTCCTTCTTCCTCGTATCCTTGGTCGGTACTAGCGTCTATAAATAAATACGAGGTACACAATCACCAAACAATACTTAACTATTTTCAATCATCACACAAAGGTGCACTATAGATGATCTAGCATCATCACTAGCATCACAAGGATTAAAGCATTTGTCTTATTTGTTTTAATTTGAGAAAAGTAATTTCTACTCATTGAAAATCTACTTAAGATTTAATATTCTCCAACTCAAACATGGAATCATGTTGACACATGTTATCACCACACATTTCAGTTCATGGGAATGTAATTTAAAGTGGTGTCAAAATTTAATAAGGTTTAACCTTTTTATTTTAAATAAATAAAGTGACTAGAAATGCCTATGTGGCATTCTTTTATTACTTGAACATTATTTCTGTAAGTAAACCCATATGTTTTTATATATTCTGAAATGTATGATCAAATGTGATTTTTGAGAGATGGAATCAACTCAAAATCTTTTATGGTTGAATTTTGAAAAATGTTTGAATGCAGAAAAGCTTCTGCCTTGTTATTTTTACCAAGGTTGATCCACATATCCAAATAATTTGAATCTAACGGTCTTGGATTAAGCATTTCAGTACCTTTCTAACAAAATTGGTTTCATGAAATTTGGTTCATTAGATCGAGCTGGGTTGCTTTTCGAATCTATGTACAGAAATGTGTTTGAATTAAAATAGAAAAATCTAAATTCAAACGGTTGGGTCGCGCGGGAGAGGTTAATGGGCCGGCCTAGTGTCACTTCACAACGCGGGGCTCAGCTAACAGGGGGGTATACCAGTCAGCGGCTCATAACGCGCGAAGCGGTACGAGGCTATGTGGATCATTGGATTAGAAGGGAGATCGACGGCTGGGGTTCGTCGTCGACGACAAACCTGTCACCAAAGAGCTCGAACCCTAGCGGATCAGTGGGGGTGCATAGGGGGCATACCAGGGCTCCACCGACAACAGCGAGGCGTGCAAATTAACGAGTGGTGGACGACGAGCTCAGGGATGGTCGAGGCAGCTCCAGGAGTGGTCGAAATCAGCGGCGCCCTTCTCCTCCAGAGGCGGCCTGATCCGGTGCAATTCCGGCGAGCTGCGGCTCTTCGTGCTCCGGCTAGAGGGTGGAACGATCAGTGAGGTGAGGGGAGTGGGATGGTGTGCTTCAAACGGCTGGGGGTGGCCTCCTTTTATAGGCTCGACGGCGAGACCGAGAGGGATGGGCAGGCGACGGTGGTGACATCACTACGGGCTTCTAGCGGCATGGTTGAGGATGGCGATCGATGCACGGTCTCCTGGCGATGCTCTAGGACTTGAATGCGCGTTTAGGGGCGGTGGCAATCGGTCAGGAACGTGTGGTGCTCTGCGCGGCAGAGGCGGCATCTTCGACGGCGAGCGGTGGCTGTGAGGCACTTGGCGGCGAACGGGGATGTCTGGCGTGTTCCTTGGGTCATGGAGAAGCCGTGGGCACAGGCTGCGGTCGAGGGGCGGCGTGTGCACGCGTGCCGGGTGCGGCGCTCTGGCGCGTGCTCGGCATGTCGTTGTGGCACTGGGCGCGGGGCGTTCTCGGTGGTCCATGGCTTGCCTTGGCTCGGGAAGGGGACAGTAGGATGCGGTGAGGTGCTGGCTAACTCCCAGACATGGCGAGAGAGGGGGTGGTGGTCTGCTGCGGCGGCGACCAAGTTGGCCGGCGGGTGTGCTCGGCTTGCTCACCATTGATGATAATGGTCAGCTTACAGTGAGGCTAGGGGTTTCCAGTTAAGCTAGATGATCTACTAGATGGTTGCTGTGAGCTAGAGAGGGAACAAGTTAGGCCAAAACACTATTAAAAACAGTGAATTTGATTTGGTTTAAATTTGCCTGCCAAGTGTTTGATGAAATGGCCGCAAGCAACTTCTTTTTAAATTTTGAAAAGATTTTTGGTGGGTGTGCTAGGAATGTGCTGGAGACTCTGTGGTTGCTTGGGTTTTGAAATTTGAGTTTGTTTGAGTGGTTTTTGAAATAGTGGGATCTTCCCATATGAGATAGATTCAATTTTAAACTGTCATTTAAACTTAGCATTTGAATGTTTTTGGAAGATCACAAAGTGGGCCTTGGTACCTCATTATGAGTACTAACAAGGGGCACAAAGATCCACAATTGTTTCTGTTAAGTTTTGAGTGCTTGGAATAGCCAAAGTAGGCATGAGAGTTAATTTGGCAAAAATGAACATTCACTTCATTTATTCATTTTGAGTTGTTTTTCTTTCGGAAAAGTTTGGGCATGATTTAGATGATGTTTATTTCACCTAAGAATCATTTTACAAGCAAAGAAACATAGAACCATGGCAATTCGAAAGAATCCTAATTTAACTACACATACATATGAATGCTTTCATATTTTGAGATGGGAAAGTTTTTGTTAACCCTAAATTTGATGATTAGCACTTGATGATCCATGTTTAATATTTTTGGATGTTACACGCAGTCGGTCACACGTTCGGTACTCGATGAAGACCTTCCTCTCCCTTGTTCTAGCAGGCAGCGACGGTTGTAGTTCACCCCTCGCGATTCCGGCAGCACGACGGCGTGGTGTCGGAAGTAGAGGGAAGATCCCGCAGGGCTTCGCCTAAGCTAGTGCGAGTTATGGTGGATCTAGGGTTTACCGGTGATCTAGGGTTCAGAAGGACGGGAGGAGGAGCAGGTGTCGGCAACGGCTAGGGCGGAGGCGACGAGGCAGCGGCGGCGCGACACGGGTGGAGGGCTGGCTCTTGTGTGTTTGGGGCAGCACTTCCCCTCTATTTATGAGAGGGGGCAGCCTTAGGAGGGGAGGGTTTGAATCCAAACCCAAATCCAAGCTGGATTGAAAGAAGGACACTTTCCTTCTTCCACTAGGAAAGCATTGTTCCAGTTAGACTTTTCAAATCTCCCGTTTGACTTTCAGTTTAGAGCTTTAATTCTCTCTCGCAAATGCCCAAACCAAGTGACCTAGGATATGATCCAATCATTCCACTTACCCATGACATATTCATGGACCAGTCCCCTTCCGGTCTGATGAACCTTCTAGAACCTTCTAGAACCTCTCTGATGAAAACATCAAATCATTTCTGAACTCCGGAATCGGACTTTCCTTATATGAATCTTATTCTCCGGACCATTTCGGATCTCCTAGTGATATCCCGGATCCCATCCGAGACTCCGAACAACATTCGGTATCCCTACTAACATTCCATATCTACTAAACAACATCGAATCCTTAAGTGTGTCTCCCTACGGTTCGTGAATTATGCAGACAAGACCGAGAGACTTCTCTGATCAATAACCAATAGAGGAATCTGGAAATTCATATGGCTCCCACATATTTCAACGATTACTTTGCGATCGAATGAACCACTTACATATGATACCAATTTCCCTTTGTCTCGCGATAGTTTACTTATCCGGGGTTTTATCGTCGGTATCTCTGCATACCTAGTTCAACCTCGTTACTGATAAGTACTCTTTTCTCATTTCCTGTGATATGTGATCCCTTGTGAGCCAGTCACATGCTTGCAAGCCAATTGGATGACATTCCACCGAGAGGGCCCATAGTATATCTATCCGTCATATGGATGGACAAATCCCACTCTTGATCCATGTGCCTCAACACATACTTTCCGAACACTCAATGCCACCTTTACAGCCACCCAGTTACGGTGTGGTATTTGATGTCATCAAAGCATCCTTCCGATGATGGTGATTAGCATGATCTCATGGTCGAAGGAATTAGGTTACTATGTATCAGAAAGCTTATAGCAAATGAACTATTAAAATGACTTGATCTTAATGCTACACTTATCTATAGGAGTATGTCCATCATACCATTCTCCTAATGATATGATCTCGTTGTTAATAACATCTCAATATTCATGATCGAGAAACCACGATCATATATTAACCAACAAGCTAGTATTACAAAGAGGCTTTACCAGGGACTCTAATTTAGTTTACAAATCACACAAGTATTAATGTTTTTGGTTAATACTATTATAGCATGAATGTAAACATTTATCATAAACACAAAGATATAATAATAACCACGTTTATTATTGCCTCTAGGGCATATCTCCAATAGACGATGACTGTCAGATCTGGCAGACCCATCGGAGGGGTCACCTGTGCCGGCGCGACCTCGCCAAGCTCAGCGGCGGCTGCTGGATGTCCATGGTGGCCTTTCACGGGGCTCGACGGAGGTGGGAGGGGCGGGGACCAGAGATCGAGCGTGGCGGCGGAAGGAATGGCATGGTTGAAAGTTCCCTCCCGCCAACGAAACCAGAGGATATGGTTCGCGTCCAGGTCGGGCTCGAAAACTAGGTTTTTTTGGTTCCGCGGGGGTGTTTTCTCGGGGGCCCTAGTTTTTTTTCGTTTCGGTCGATAGACGTCTGTTCTGGCCACTTTTATCACATGAAACAGAAGAGTGGCGGTTATTTTCTTGGTTCCGCCCTTTTACGGTATCTGCTAGAGATGCTCTAACCATTCTTTGACGCTTGTCCAAACCCTTTTTATGAAGTAGCATTTGAAAAGTAGATGGTTGGTGGACTCTTAGACCTGGTTACATAGCTTGTAATCGTCACAATTTTTACATCCACGCCTTTGGAGCCTATTCATCCTCAATACTCTATTTGTAGAACAAGCCATGCCAAGATTTTGCTTTTTGGGGTTGCCCAAGGTCTCCAAATCGTGAGAGCCATTATGGAGTTTGACGGGTCTTGAAATTGCATCTTGTGTGCCAGAACAAGATGAATATTGACCACTAGTGTTGAATTTCCACGTGACTGAGTTGGGAGTGATGATGGAGAGGCACCTAAATCTTTGCAAATTGCACAATATGCTCCATGGTAGGACCTTGTGTGATAATTTGTTATGCCCAAAGTGCCTTCTCGAAAAGAAATTGTGTGAATATAGAATGTCCGATGTACATGCGAATATTCTTTTCTAATTTTTTGACATTTTAAATCAGTATTCAAACAATGGGTTCATCTACATGTGCGAATTGAATTAGATTTCCGACTGGTGCTTTAGTCGTATTTGTTTCTTTCATAGTAATATCTTTGGTGGTGTGGTTATTCCATTGTTGTGTGGATGCTTTGGTCTCATCGACTTGTACCGCATCAAGATTGAAAGGTCAATTTTAAAAAAAAGATTGAATGATCAGGGCTTGATCTTTATGTGAAAGAAAATGGTGGGTGACTGGACCAGACACATCACACGGCATCACAGCCACATGTGCGTCCCCCATGGCACAACCAGCCAACAGTCCATACCACGTTACAGCCATACAGGCTGGTCCCACATGGCAACCACCCATACCGCCTGTACGAACGCGGATGTATTTATAGGCCCACCCTCGCACCCACCCAGAACCATCCAGCAAAGCAAGAGAGAGACGCGGTGCCACCGCAGGACAGAGAGCTGAGCGACCGACGACGCAGCCGCCGCGACGATGTGGAGCTCCGATTCCGACGGCGACGAGTCCGTATCAACGACGACGACGATGGCCTCCTCGTTGTCCCCTCCCTCCTCCCTGCACCCGCAGACGCCTCTGCCGCCCCCTCGCCGCCGCCGCAACCGCAACCGCCGCCGCCTCCAGCGCCGGAGCAATAACGGTGCGGATCAGGAGGAGGATTCGGAGGCCGAGGCCGAGGCGCAGGCGGATGCGGAGGAGGTGTGGTGCGGGGCGCAGTGGGAGGCGGCGTGGCCGCGGAGGGCCGCGCGGCCCGTGGTGCTCGCCGGGGAGGACGGGTCCCCGGACGGCACCGCGGCAGGCGCCGGAGATCCAGGCGTGGGGCGGGCCAGGAGCCTGACCGACGACGACCTGGAGGAGCTCAAGGGGTGCGTGGATCTGGGGTTCGGGTTCAGCTACGACGAGATCCCCGAGCTCTGCGGCACGCTCCCCGCGCTCGAGCTCTGCTACTCCATGAGCCAGAGGTTCCTCGACGAGCACCAGTCGCCGCCCAAGGCCGCCGCCGAGCAGGTGGTTCCTGATCCGCCGCCGGTTGTTCCGGCTTCGCCGGCGCAGTCCATCCCTAACTGGAAGATCTCCTGCCCTGGTAAGCTCAGACTGTTTGGCCGTTTCCTCTCTAGCTTCTTAATCTTGCTTTCTGATATGAAGGAAGTAAATCTGTCCAAACATCTTTCCATGCTTTCTGATGCGAAGAAGTAAATCTCTTCAGACATCTTTCCAACACCAACTACCTGATTGCTTGTTCATTTCTGCTTTGTGATTTGAAGAAGTAAATCTGTTGATCTGAATCTCTCAGAAGGACCAGCACCTGATTGCCTGTTCATTTCTGCTCCATTCTTGGTTTTTGAATGCTAGTATTGAACATTTGGATTCATATTCAGGTGACAGCCCAGAGGAGGTGAAGGCGAGGCTCAAGTACTGGGCGCAGGCGGTGGCGTGCACCGTCAAGCTCTGCAGCTAGTCAATTTGCATCGTCCAACGCAGGAGGAAGACGAAGCCAACTCATATTCATTCTTGATCCATGGGCATCTGTTGCGTTTACGATGCTCCCAGCGGAAACCCAGATCTTCTGATGACCAGTCGGAGCACGTCACCGAATTACCTGGAAATCGCACTGCATCGTCACGGCAAGCACAAGATGTAGGATGGATCATCACGCATCATATTCATACTGTCCCAACTGATCTGATCTCGTCGATGCTGATTCGTTCAGAATTGCGCCTCGATCAATCGTAAGAAGCCAAGAAACCAAGATGTCACCAGCCATGTCCGTCTGACTCTGCACTTGCATATGAATCCTTGATCCAAGGTTGTAGCTACTCATCATTCATTCATGTAAACTACTACTCCAAACTCATGTATAATGTATTCTTCTTATTAATCCATTGGAAATAAACAATTGATATACTAGTAGTAGTACCAATCATGGTGAGCTGTGCCTTTGTCTTCTTTTGTGTCTGTTCTCGGACATCCTGCCGTGTGCCAGCTACGTTGCTTGATTAGGAGGCCAGTGGGCGAGCGAAACCAGCTGACCGGATCAACCGCTGAGGCGCCAAAAAAATAAATAACGCGTTTATCGTTCTGTTTCTGATCATCGCTTGAGTCCAGAATTCAGACATGAGATCTGCAGGGTGCTGTTTTCTCTGCTCCACATACATCCAGAAGCATGTGTGATCTTGTAACTGTAAGGGCATCCACTATGTTGTCTATAAGGATGTCTACAAGCAAAAAGTGCACCTTATGGACTTCTATATACATAGTGGAACCTATCTACAAGCTATCCACAAGCTCAAAATCTTGTGGGTGACCTACAAGCTTGTGGACTACCATAAGGAATATATAAATACTTCTTTTAGAGCTGCCCTATCTACTATTGGCTATAAGGTTCACTTTTTGACTACTTTTTCTGACATGTGGAGCCCATCTTAAGGTATGCTTGTGTAACATACATAGTGGAGTACTCCCTTTGCCATAAGACTACCCAGTGGGCCCCAGCTTGTGGTTTGGTTTGGCAACAAACATAGGTGATGCCCTAACTGGACTAAGATACTAGGCTAAGCAGGGCTGGGCATGTGCATCTCTGAATTCTGCAGCTAGATTCGCGCAGGTTTAGATCTTGGCAGGGTAATTTGTCAGTTTCTTCAGACTTGTTCATGGTTAGACGAGTGCGATTTGAACACTTGGTATGGGGTTTTGTAGCATATTCCAGAGTACTCTATCAGCTAGCTATAGCACCATAGCAAAGAGGCTAGATCCAGATGGGGTGATGGACTGAGATTGGTTGAGGAGTCTGCCAACAAGAGAAACAAAAACAAGTAACGAACACATTCAGCTAACAAAGTTCAGCAAACAAAGAGAAAAACAAGTAATGAAGCACTGTCACTCCGGTTCCATATTGACTATTCGGGCGAGGCAACGATACCGTGTCTTCATCAGCTTAATTAGGCTGTGTGACTTATGAGCCGCCTGACGTTGAATATGACCATGTGCGTAACCACTTATGTAGAATCTCATGATTAGTTTCTTCGGACCCTTGACTTCGTCGTGAAAATTGATGAAAATCATCTCGATTGTTTTGATTTAGTTATTACTCTAGAATTCTGCAATTAGCATATGGTGTTGTCTTTCGCGCGAATGGAGGCATGGAGCCTGTCCAACGGGATTAGTCGGAGTCAAGAAACCTGCCGAACAGGGCGTCTTACCTAGAGATGCAAGTGTGATAATCTCACCAAAGTCGCGCTTCTAAATCATTTTGTAATTTCTAGTTTAATGTTTGAGCCAAATTTTAAACTAGAAATCACAAAATGGACTACATGTGTAGGATTCCACTTCCGTAGGCTCACCATTCGGCGTCTTTAGAGTTCAGATGGACAACCTTACGAGGAACTCTTCATATTATTAAAGCAAGAAAAGCATAACCACGAGAAAAGACATGACAAAACTAGCATGTTGGAGCATAAAGACTTGCTTGTTGCTGAATACTACATGTGTGTGTCCTTCCTCCCAACAGATAAATCCAACTAGTTGGTTCATATGAAACAAAGTACAGTTATCGAAAGTCACCGTGATTGTCAAGCTTCATGCACTAGCCAACGCAACCAAAAGTCCGAACTGATGGAAAGGGCTAGTGCAGTCCACTTATACACTTCAACAATCGCGAGCTTAGTCTATATACACGCTTCGCTAGAGCATGACAGTGTCTAGTCCACTGCCCTGCTTGCATCACCAGCTGAAAAAATGTCAAGGCATGGTAGATCAAGAAAGAAGAAGATCGTTTGAGAGACTAAAAATCGAGTAAATTTAATAAACGAAGAGAGCAGAATATATAGTGTAACGTGATGTCGAAGTGCCCTGGTCTTGCAAGTTGCAAAGAACCATGGCCAGCGTAATTAGTAATGAAACCAGAGCTAGGGGACTTGTACTCCGATCGGTGATTAGGGTATCAAGTGGGATTCCATCAAAATTTCATTTCTAATTTATTTGCTAACATTTAGTGCAATTTTTTGTTTAAAATTTAAACTATATTTTGACAAATAAACTAAAGATGGGACTTTAGTGAGATCCCAATCGGTGATTCAGTCAAATGGGATGAGATAGCTTGGGCGCCTGTATTTTTCGTTATACTGTATAACTGACGGGTGAAAAGTAGATCGCCAGTGTTATGTTCAGCATGCACATAACCGCATGTCGGCCAGTTACCACTAACGGGCAGAACATTGAACACTGCCTAGTACTACTACTGTATAATTAACGAAGTAACCACTCACAGGTAGTCGCGATTTCTGAGAGAAGTACGGTAGTACTTTTTCTGATCCATAATAAGTGTAGCTGTTTTAGTTTTTCTTTGAGCGGATTTTAATATTTTCTTATGTTCTTAACACTGTCAAGCCTTAGTATTGGCACAACACAGGTGTGTGACGGGCTTCCACTTCGGCCGATCACGGTGGCCCGGCACATGTAGAACACAATGCCTATGCAGCCCAGCACCTCTAGCTAGCATAAACGGGCTTACTCCAAGTCCGACCGGATCCTCTAGGCTCTAACAATCATTCTACGCAACGACCCCCGATGCCCCGACATTTCCTACTGGCCTGCACGATATTTTCCTTCCACCAACAAACTCTACCTGGACCATCAACCAAAGAATTGCCCCAAGCAATGGTTGTGACTATTGTAGTCTCGGAAAGATGACAGGTGGCGTCTAAAGTGCCAACCCCTGAACCCCACGACCCGCTACGGCCGTTGCATTTACCCCATCACGGTTGAATTAATATTTTTTGGCTTATCCAAATACAACCTAGTTTCTCCTCTTCTGCATTCTCCAATGCGACTTTGCCGTTAAGCGGTGGTGGTAACGCTTGGTCAACGTCTACCACACGAGTCACCGGAAATTTCTTGATTACCCGTGATGAGCATCAAAGTTAGCGAGTGATGATAAAACGAGTTTGCACGTCAAGCAGGGGACGCAAACACGAGATATTTTTCACCCAATGATTAATGCTCGATGTTAAAAGAATCATATTCACTGTTTGAAAAGGCAAGATGGTGACCGACATTCAGTCTTTTGTAATCTATGATATAACTGTCTTTGCAAATCAATAAAGCGCCACCTGGCAAATATTAAAAAAAAAGACCGACATGAGTAAAGGAGGATGTTGTACATTGCCACTTCTTGCCTCGAACCATGGAGTTTAACCGGGACACCCTTTGGTTTCCGAATGTTGACTTATAGAGTGAATTTATAACCCGTTCTCTGAAGATGAGGTGCATGCGGCCATAAAAAAAATGCCCAATTATCAAGCCACCTGGTGCGGACATTGTTTGGGGTTGTTTTTCAAGAAAAGTTGGCACACTACATCTCGACCTCATGGAAGTGATAAACCTTCTATCCAACCAACATTTGAACACTTCCATTTTGAACTCTACAAACATATAGTCCTGGTTACCAAGAAGGATGGTGTTAAGGTGATCGGTGACTATGGACCTATTAGCCCCATCCATGTCATCGCCAAGATTTTTGCAAAGCTCAGTACCAACCTGTTGACTCCTCACATATGGACAATATTGTATCCCACTCTCAAAGTGCTTCCATAAAGCGATGAACATTCATGATAATTCACATATGTGAGGAATCTCCTCGCTGCCTATACAAGAACAAAATCCCGACTCTCATTTTCAAATTGGATATTAGGAAATCCTTCGACACAGTTAGATAGGAGTATAGCTTGGACATTCTCTAGCAATTCATATTCCCGAGTAGATTCTAAAACTGGATTACAACGCATATGTCCACCGCCTCCTCCAGTTTCGGCCTCGATGGGAGCCCCCCCCTCTTTTACGATAGAAGTCTTAGGCAGGGATACCTGTTGTTGCCCCTCCTATATGTCCTTGCAATTGACCCCATGCAGCATCTCTTTGACAAGGTAACATAGTGAGGCAACCTCCACCAGATCTCGGGCCATGGCTTGGGCGTCACGGAAATACAAATTTTACGTTTAGTTAGTTATCTAGAATTGGGTTTTGAAAATTGACTGACTTGAATGGCAGGGTTGGCTAGCTGCCACAATGTTATTTTGATAGTTCTAGAAACACCAAACTGCATCATAAACTAATCAATCACATTTAACCAGTTACGGACATATTTGTGATATTGGTTGGGAGTAGGCAGATTAGAAGTAATATGAACGATTCTCCCTATAAAACAAGTAAATGTAAATGGGATAAATAAATTGTTAAATAAATTCTTCTGAATCACATAACCTATATTTCTTGCACCCGTTTCATCATATGAAACACCATGCATGCATCACTAGTGGGGGTGGAGTGGGGTAAGTATTGGATCGTAGCACTCAGGCCTACGTCTGTGTCATATATATATATATATATATATATATATATATATATATATATATATATATATATATATATATATATATATATCAGATTAGGAGACAATACAAGGTAAGCTATCTATGGTCGGTTATAGAGTCCGAACCGTGTACATGTAGAGTTAGTCTAGCTATATAATATGGAGTTTATCACCCTCCCTCAATCTCAACAGGGGTACAAAAATTGAGATTGCTCCTATATAACTGAAATAGTGGAAGCGGTAGAGGTTTAGTGAAAATATCTGCTAGCTGATCCTTGGAAGATATGAACCGAATCTGCAACAACTTCTGGGCAACTCTTTCTTGAACGAAATGAAAATCCACCTCACTGTGTTTAGTACGAGCACGAAATACTGGATTCGAAGAAAGAAACGTCGCTCCAATATTGTCACACCATAACACTGGTGGACTTCTCTGAGAAACACCAAGTTCAGCTAGGAGAGCTTGTATCCAAATCAACTCTGTGGTAGCATTAGCAAGTGCTTTATATTCAGACTCCGTACTGGAACGGGAGACGGTAGCCTGTTTTCTAGCACTCCATGAAATTATGTTACCTCCATAAAATATAGCATATCTCCCCGTTGATCATCGATCATCAGAGTTGCCAGCCCAATCCGCATCAGAAAAAGCTGAGAGTAGATCAGGAGACGAGACAGGTCGCCTTAACAATAGCCCATGTGATAAAGTACCATGGACATACCGAAGAATCCATTTGACCGCAACCCAGTGAATAGATCGTGGGGCAGACAAATACTGACAAACCTTATTCACTGCAAACGCAAGATCAGGCCTAGTCATGGTAAGGTATTGCAAACCTCCAACAATACTGCGATAACGAGTAGAATCCTCTGCGGAAAGAAGGGTGCCGTCCGTAGAGCACAACTTGTCAGTAGAAGACAATGGCGTAGTAACCGGAGCACACTTCAATAGACCAGCACGTCTCAGAAGCTCAGAAGCATACTTATGCTGACTCGGATGAAGGCAACCAGGAGAGTGCTTCACCTCTATACCAAGGAAAAAATGCAACTCTCCAAGATCTTTAAGCACAAAGGAGAAGCCAAGCTGATGAAGAAGACGATCGGTAGTTGTGGTGGAGGAGCTCACCATAATAATGTTGTCGACATAGACCAACAAGTATACAGTGATTTCAGGTCTCTGTAATATGAAGAGTGATGTATCAGCAGTAGACGCAGACCATGAAGAACAGAACTCAAGCGTGCATGCCAGGCACAGGGAGCCTGTTTCAATCCATAAAGAGCCTTGTCAAGACGACAGATGTACTTAGGACAAGAGGAATCATCAAAGCCAGGAGGCTGTCGCATGTATACCTCCTCTTCAAGAATCCCATGCAAGAATGCATTCTGAATATCTAGCAGTCTGAGACACCATCCGTGAGTAAGAGCCATGGGTAGTAGAAGACGGATCATAGTGGGATTGACTACAGGACTGAATGTATCTTTATAGTCAAGTCCGTAGCGTTGCTTAAAGCCTTTTGCAACTAAACCAGCCTTGTATCTCTCAATAGTGCCATCTGACTTCTGTTTAATTTTGAAGACCCACTTACAGTCAATGATGTTAATACCAGACCGGGGGGGGGGGGGGGGGGGGAACAAGCCTCCATGTCTTGTTTGCTTGTAATGGCCGTACGCTAGTGTGGACTTGTCATGGTCTCTTGATGATTACGAGGCTCAGTGCGAACAAGATCAGTCACGCGAGATGTAGCCCAGGCCACCGTACCATCTGTTCGTTGCTTGGGTTGTCGCACACCACGCATCGGGCGAGTGGTGACACCAGGAGCCGAAGCAGGAGGTGGCGTCGGAGTAGGGGACACGGTAGACTCTAGCGACGTGGAGGACGACGCCGTCCCTGGCGATGTGAATGGGCCAGCAAGGCGCGACCAAGCCGGAGGAGAACCAGGTGGAGATGGGCCGGGGCTGGGGTGGCCTAGGCTGGCCTAGGATGCATGGCCAGCGCCACCGCCATGCATGGAGGTAGCGTGATCGACGTGATCACGTTCCACATGATCCATCTCGTCATCATCGAGTAGTTGAAGACGAGCACCTCTTCCGATACCTGCACCATGGTTAGGCAATAGAGACGGGGTATATGCAGCATCAACAAATTGGTCAAAAGATGGAGGAGTATCAGAAGTGGGCGGTATGGTGGAGTGTTGGGCTAAGTGAGAGAAGGGAAACACTGTTTCGTCAAACACGACGTCATGAGAGATGTAGACTCTATTGGTAGGAATATGTAAGCATTTGTATCCATTGTGAGCGGGGCTGTAACCAAGAAACACACACTGCTTGGAGCGAAATTCGAGTTTGCGTTTATTGTAGGGTAGGAGGTGAGGCCAAGAAGCACAACCGAACACTTTAAAGAAGGTATAATCGGGTACCTCGTCAAGGAGATGCTCAAGCGGTGTTTCCATGTTAATAACACGACTAGGAAGACGATTAATGAGAAAGCAATCCGTGGAAAAAACATCAATCCAAAACCTATATGGGGCAGAAGCATGCGCTAAGAGAGTCAAGCCAGTTTCGACGATATGTCTATGCTTATGTTCAGCGGTGCCATTTTGTTGATGTGTATGTGGGCAAGAAATTCTATGAGAGATGCCTAGGTCAGTAAAAATATTGTTTAGCCGGTGGTACTCGCCACCCCAATCCGATTGAACATGTAGAATTTTCTTATTTAGGAGACGTTCAACATGCTTTTGAAACTGAATAAAGACATGAAACACATCAGATTTTTGTTTGAGCAAATAGAGCCAAGTAAAGCGACCGTAGGCATCAACAAAAGCTAACATAATACTCATGTCCACTTGTAGAAATGGGAGCAGGACCCCAAACATCTGAATATATAATCTTCAAAGGAGAAGCAGTAACACGAGTGGACAAAGAAAAAGGTAATTGATGACTTTTGCCTTGCTGACAGGCATCACACACTACAACGTCATTAACTGACACTCAAGGAAGCTCATGACGATGGAGCACATGCTGAACTATGGGGGTGGCTGGATGACCTAGGTGTGAGTGCCACTGCTCACGGGAAACTCTGACACCACTGAAAACTTGTTTGGCTGAAGACTCATGGACGTTGTAGAGGCCACCACGGGTACCTCCACTAAGAAGAACGTTTCTCGAATCCCGATCCTTAATAAGAAAATACCATGGGTGAAATTCAAAGAAAATGTTATTATCACGTGTGAATCTTTTAACTGATAGGAGGTTACGAGTAACAGATGGAACATGTAAGATGTTTTTAAGATGGAGTGATGTGATGATGACGGAATAGTAGAATGACCAATATGTGTAATGCGCATACCTGCACCGTTTGCGGCCTAAACCTGGTCTTGCCGTAGTAGGACTCCTGAACGTTGAGCTTGGCGAGGTCATTGGTGAAGTGGTCCGTGGCCGCTGTATCTGCATACCAAGTAGGATCGATCGGGTAGGACGGTGTAGTGCCGTACTGAACGTTGTTGACGGAGCGGGAGTTGTTGTTGGTGACGTTGTTGGCGGTGCGAGTAGTGAACGCAGCTAGCTGGCGTTCCTTGTACCTGCCATCATTGCCAGCTCCGTGAAAATCAGGGGCATAGCGCTTGAAGCAGCAGGAGGCCACGTGTCTGACCTTGGAGCAGATCTGGAACAAGGGCCGACTTTCGCCGCCACCAGAAGAACCGCCACTAGAGGATTTCCCACCGCCTCTTGAAGATCCACCGTCGCTGCGCTGGTTGGAGGGCAGGCTAGGCGGTGTGTAGGAAGGCGGCGGAGGTGGCGGGAAGGCACCATCGCGTGTTCTGAAGTTGATGTTCTCCATGTGCACGTCCGTGCCGATCTCAGCATGCCGCGCGTTCATGCGCTGCTCGGTGGCAATGAGCTGTGCATAAACATCTCGAACATGCATAGGGTCGCTGAGAGCCCGAGCTGAGACCATCTGGACGAGCGCATAGTAGTCACCATCGAGCCCTGCACACAAGTAACCGATGAATTCATCGGGTAGCAGGGGTTGGCCTATGGAGTCCAGGACGTCAGCCATTGACTTGATCTCGTTGAAGAACACCGAGGCCGACTTGTCAAGCTTCTTGGCCTTGTTGACCTCGCCACGGATCTGCATCGCTCGTGCAGTGGACTGCGAGGTGAAGCTGGAGCCTAGGGTTTCCCACGCTTCCCCGGACGTGGAGACCAGCGTCATCATCCCGAGAACGCTCTCATGAAGGGAGCAGACAAAAGGCAGAGAGGATCGCCTGGTCCTGCTGATGCCAAGCCGAGAACTACGGGTTGGGGATGGTAGGAGGAGCGCCGGCCGTCACAGCCGCAGGGTTGGGGATCGTGCTCGACGGGCATGGGAGAGATCCATCAACAAAACCAAAAAGGAGATTGCTCCGGAGTATGGGGACGACCTGCGTCCTAAAATAAGTGACTTGGATTTGTGTACGCGAATGTATCTATACACATGAATGTATCTAAGGACATAATTTGCGTGTACATAAGGACATTCTATTTGACACAAAGTTTTGCGATACAAGATTATTGTTATTTGTCCTTGGTAAGAAAGAATTTTTTTGATGCTCCACCATTCACGAGCATTTTTTGTGTTTTTTTACCCATGCCACAATTTTTCCCGAATGTGCGATCATAGAATGCCGGAATATACGAATGAAGCTTTTATTTTGGGAAAATTTATAATAGTAAAATAAAATTTATACAATTGGTGCATCTACACCTATAACCCATAAGTGAATCTCCCATATCTAAAGACGTACTACAATAGAGTGTTGCACAAACATATGATTGTATAAACGAATACATACCAGCCGATTAATTCACTATAACCGCTTGAAAAATGATACTCCTTTCGATCCAAATTAATAGACTCGGTTCATTTAGATATATATGTATATCTAGTACTAAAATATGCTAGATATGTCTATTAATCGGGGGAGTAACAGAAATGGAGTTTATTGTGAGACATCTGATAGGGCCTTGTCAATTTTCACACTGTAAAGATAGTGTGTGCGCGTGATTGCACATACTTTCTCCGTTTTAGATTTGTGAAGAAAGTAAATTTAGACTTTTTTAGATGTAGATTTATTTCAAATATGAGTAAACCTACGTACTAAAAATAGTCTAGATACATTAGTTTTACAAAGCTAAAACATTTTATATTTTAAAACAGAGTGGGTATTTAAAAAGAATACTACTACTCGATAGCGGATCGCACTGTTCTTATGATGGTTGGTGTGGTGCCGTCTCACTGACCTCTCCGACTTTCTGTGCGTCGGAGCCGGTGGCGATTGCTCCGCCCCCTGCTCAATTGGACAGTGCCTTCTTTTTCGTCTGCCTCCTACATACGCCAGCACGTACTACGCCCTTTATTACCACCAATCGGCTGACAAACCTGGAGAGACACAGACAGAGCCATTTCATCGGCAGCCACCCACGAGAGGGAGAGCAGAGCAAAGAGCAGAGAGGAGAGCACTGGGAGCATGGGGAACTCATCGCGTCTCGTCGACTGGAGGGGGAGGCCGGTGAACACCAAAAAGCATGGCGGAGTAAGAGCTTCAATCTTCATTCACGGTAAGTAATTGAACACCAGCAGACTGGATCGATGTTGCCTTCGTTCTTATCGGTTCCTCCTATGCCCATGCTTAATTTGCTCACTCCAATTGTCTTGGCCCAGCCGATTAGTCAACAGTTATAACATTCTTTAGTACACTAGTGTTGACTTGCTGCGTCAAAGTGGCTGTGGGAAGATATTTTTTCCTGAGATTATTACTAAATAAGTACATACTCGACTCACCCATATGAAAACAAGGATCTACCTAGCTTAGAATTTTCTTGCACCCTTTTATCCTGCTACCTAGCTTCTTAGACTAGCTTACCTTACCTAGTCGCACCTCACTCCCGCCTTTGTTACCTAGCGTGGGTTTCCATAATCCAACTCACCAGTCATGGAGCTTAATTGTTTATCCGGCTATGATCTACTGCAGCTCTGGTGCTGCTCAGCAACGCCGCCAACATAGCCACCATCATGAACCTGGTGAGCTACCTTCGGGGCACGATGCACATGGAGGTAGCCGAGGCGTCCACTACGGCGAGCAATTTCTTCGCGGCGCTCCAGATGTTCTCCATCCCCGCAGCGTTCCTCGCCGACTCCTACATCAAGCGCTTCTACACCGTCCTCATCTTCGGCCCCATTGAGATTCTGGTACATATACTCCAATTCCTACTATTTAGGAGATGATGATCTTGCTGTTAGCTATAGCTTCCCACGGCAACGTTACAGTGCGTAACACACTAAGTTTTGTCTCTAGCTTTTGTACAAATCAAAGCATCATCAGCTGGTTGGTACGTATCTCCCAAGATAGCATTTTGAGTTCAATGATACGTATGGCTAGCTAGGTATTGGAGTCTCTATCAAGCACTTCAAACCTGGTCTATTCTGGCAATCATGCCAAAGGTGAGATAGGTGCTATGAGAATACGCAAGCAGGAGCGACAATGAAAGCTGATAGGTAGGGTTTCACATAGTGGGAAGGGGAGTGGGTGGGACTGTGGGGATTTGATCCACTTCTTTTTTTCATATGAAACAAAACAGCAACAAGTTTTCTAGAAGTTTTGGGACTATTTAGTTTTGATTTAACTTCAGCTACACGCCTTTCTTTAGAGTTGATGCCAATACAATCCTTTTGGCAAATAGGCTGCCACATAGTATACCGAGTTGGCATAAAACATGAAGTAACTCATAATAAGAATTTGATTTGAATACCCACAAAGACATATAGAAAAAGTTGTGGGATGGTTAAAATATTAAAAAACAATGAAAATTATCTTTTTAGATTTTTTATGTTTTTGTTTGGGTAAAAGAAACTCCATGAGATCTCCTGAATTGCTCCATCTCGTTAAAGAACTACCACAACAAAGGATGGAGGGGGAAAAGACCGACCCGGAAGAGAGTGCAGCGCCCTTCGGAGGTCGACATCACCAATCGAGGAACCCCTAGCCCTAGGGACGAGTCACTGGGAGGGTACTTCTGCATCCACGGCACGTCGAGGCAACGGAAGTGGCTGCCACTGTCGAGGAGGATGTGGGGGGCCTGCGTAGCATGGGAACCACCGGGAGGAACACCACAAAAAATGTAAACCGTTGAAGATTTTTTCTCTTCGAAATAGGGAGAAAGCCCCGGACTCTACATCAATTGATGCACACAACCTAATTTATTTCATCATCTCAAACAGTATTCGAAATCTCAATTATTACAATCAAGAATAAGAGAAGGTCGAAACAAATATCAACAATCTTAAAATGAAAAGCAAACAGAAGCTATCTATTTTGGAGTCTACTAGTATGCCGCCATCTAGTAGCCAGGAAAAAGAAGTCATGTGCAACAATAAGCAATCGGTGATATCCAGCATTCATAGGCTCTCGCTGATTCGCTAGAAGAAGGAAGGACTACGGCTGTATCCAATACGCCTCAAGTCGAATAACCCGCAAAATGTTTGTACCCGTTTATTTATTAAACACAATATTATTTCACGTTGTCCATATGGACCAACATAAAGCAGATACTCCAATACGTAATCTAGATTTTTTTATCAACTCCATTTAATCAATTTCCAAACATATTTGTAACATTGAATGGTGGAGAAATATTGTATGTGAAGTAGATAACTTGCCAAATTATCTTAGCGAAAGGACAAGACATAAATAAATGATCGATAGACTCTATTAAATCACAGAAACAATATTTCTGAAAGTCCTTCCATTTGTGCTTAACCAAGTTATCTCTAGTCAACAGAACCGTTGAAGAGTGGGTCCCATGTTATTAATCTTCGGCCCCATTGAGATTCTGGTACATATATACTCCAATTCCATGTGTTTTTAGGAGATGATCTTGCTGTTAGCTATTGTTTCCCACGACAACGTTACAGTGCGTAACATTAAGTTTTGTCTGTATAGCTTTTGTTCAAATCAAAACATCAGCTGGTTGGTACGTATCTCCCAAGATAGCATTTTGAGTTCAATGCGTACGGGTAGCTAGGTATTGAAGTCTTTATCAAGCACTTCAAACTTATAGTCTCTTTTTGGCAATAATGCCAAAAGTGAGATAGGTGCTATCAGCACATCTCAGCAGGAGCGAGGATGAAAGGCCATTGGCAGGGTTGACACAGTAGGAAGGGGAGTGGGTGGGAATGGGATCCACTTATTTTTCATAGTATGAAATAGAACACCAACAACCGTTCTAGAAGCCTTGGGAATATTTACTGACTTTTAATTTAACTTCAGCTACACACCTTTTTTGAGTTGATGCCATTAAAATCCTTTTGAAAATTGGCTGCCACATACTATGTCGAGTTGGCATAAAACATGAAGTAACTCATAAGTAGTTGATTTGAATACTTACAAAGACAGAGAAAAATTTGTGGGATAGTTAAAAGATTTTAAAAAAATCAATGACAATTTTTTTTGTTTTTGCTTGGCTAAAAGAAACTAAATGATAAATCAAAGACCAACTATTCCCGTCCTTTCCTCTCGCGATAGTAAGAGGCTAAAGGACGGCGGCCCTCATCCCCACGTTCCCGATCTTCGCCGGAGTGACAGTGGGTCCCCTCTTCCTCCGTCTGCTGTTCCGACGGTGGAAGGGGCGGGGACTCCTGTTCTCCGCCATGGCGTTATAGATAGGGTAGTTAGGTTTACGGTTTCTAGCGGCGGTGCTTCGGTGGTTGCAGCGACAGTGTAGGGAGTAATCTTTCCCCAACTCCAGCACAACTACGTCGACATCCTTAGTGACAGCAATGAGGGGTTCATGGGAGGCGCCTTTCCCCTTGCTCCGGTGGGGTGGGGGATCTTGTGTTCCTTGGTTCTATGGAGGAGGTCTGGTTCCCAGGTTTGACTGGCGAGGCGGCGCTAGTGGTCAGGCAACGGGATTTGTACTAGTTCTTCTTCCCCGCTTCATTGGCGTGCGCTCCGACGCTTGCGATGAAGACTCCGGGGGTTTGTGTAGGAGCGGCTTCAATTTTGTGAAGTTCTTGCCAGCTTCGTCGATGACGACAATGGCTGACAAGAAGTTGAAGGTGATGATGTTGGCTTAGAGACGACTTCGACGTTACAAGGTTTTGGTTCTTTGGAACCGAAGATGGGTGACTTCCCGGCTGTGGAGGGACTGCTTCTAGAACAAAGCTTGAATAGGAGCAGCGACAATGTCACGCGACCATCTCGTCATGTTCGCCGACATAGTCGGGATCCAGAGGGATGTCTTTGTGATTTTCTTTGTGTTCTGGGTCTCATTGTAAGGTTGTTTCTTTAATATCATCATCTTCTTCCCACAAAAAAGCAAATCTATGATATCTACTAAATCTCTCCATCATGTAAACCAATTGACACAAGAAAGTAAAGAGGGGGAAAAGACCGACTCGAAGAGAGTGCAGCGCCCTTTGGAGGTCGCCATCACCAATGGATGACACCCTATCCCTATGGACGGGTTGAGGGGGAGGGGGGCTTCTGCATACATGACATGGGACACAACTAAAGTGGCTTACAATGTCGAGGAGGATGTGGAGGGACTGAGTAGCATGGGAACCACCGAGAGAAAACACCAGAAAAGCATCAACCATTGAAGAGTGGGTACCATGTGGTTGGAGAATATAAAGGTTGTGCTTGTAGGGTGACTGGTCTAGAAGATCACCCCATGACCGTTAGAATTTGTTAGAACACACTTTGTAAAACCTTTCAAAATATCTTTCTGAGTTTGCTAGAGTTGTTCTAAGAGGCTTATATCGCTTTTGGGAGCTCCTACAGACACTATATGTTGCAGCACCACGTAGGACGAACCACAATGTCGCTGGAGTGGCTTGCAAAAGTGTTACTCCTTTTTCCTTGAGTGAGCAAAGTTTTTGCTCGTGTTGCCTGCTATTAGCCAGGACACATGAGCCATTTTGTGGTAGTATTTTTTTATTTTACCGCTTTCTATTTTTAATTTATTTTTTGCGTTCTGGTGATTATTTTTATTTTATTTTGTAACAATCAATAAAATTGGTAAATAACAATTAAATCATGACATTAAACTCCAAAGTAAATAGATACATTTATAACATATCACCCACCACTTGTGGCCATCATGGTTTCATGCTTCTTGTGATGCTCGATTTGGAGCAAGGTTTCCTCAACTTTCAAGGGAACGGATGGATCTCTGTTGCACTATGCCGTCTTGCAAGGGTGGTTTATGGTAATGTATATGGGTGGGGATATTGATGTGCTCAGTGTTATTTTCTAGGGTGGCTGCCTCACACAACTAGCTCTTTTTTTCGGATGCTAGGGTGGTTGTCTTGGTTGGCGGGAGTCATGGTACTTTGGTAGGCTCCCACCTCATGTGATGCCTGATGGTCATCGTGGTGAGGATTGGTGAGCAGCGAGACGTGGCGGTGGTACACATTGGTTATCTTGCGGCCAACCAACTCAGTATAGAGGTAGGATCTTCTTTCTAGTGTGAAAACATGTCCGACTTTGCCGTGTCTGACAGAGGCAATTCCCTTCTTGAAGATGTCATTGTGATTTTTCTCATTTTGTCTCCAATGTTATGGGTGAAAAAACCATGATCCCTCCGGATTGGGGCGACGATGGAGCTCTGGTGTCATTTCCTTTCTGAAGGTGTTGTCTGTGGTTCAATCCTCGTTTGGCACACAAGAAATCGTTAAAATAATCAACCAGTATCGGTAAGAGTACCAAAACCAGTATTTCAGGGAAAAGCAACCGAATAGCCTGGTCAATGTCGTTGGGGAGCCGCGAATATGGATCACCATTGATAAGAACATAGAGGCTGGGACAAATATTGCGAGGACAATCCTTCTCACGTAAAATATGACAAAAACTTCAACTAGTGAAGCAAAATCTTAAGGACCTTACCTAGAAAAATTTAATCTTTCAACAACATCATTGATGTCGTGAAGGAAATCCCTCCGACGAACAAAGAGACGAAGATCACGTATTGTAGACGATGACATCTCCATCAGCGTAGAGGCTGTAAAGAAGACAACTTATTGAAATCACTACTTTTATTAAACGATTATTCTACTAATCACATGTGTCCATGGAATTGTTTGTTTCCGGTGGAGGGAATTAGCATTTGGCTGACGCTCTACATGCATTGTAGAAAATATTTCCATAATCAGAAAATTTAAAACAAATTATCTCTAAAACCGTCAATCCAATTGATGATCATTTTCACCGTTTGGTTCGTATCGACGAGTAGTTTAAAACAAGTTTCCACCTTAATATGTTTTTCAGGAATTTTTTCATTGTTGATTGCTAGATTATTATACTATAGCTATCAGGCTACTAGTTAACAGTTACCAGCCAAATAATACATTGTCATCTGATTTATTTACATGTTTTTCGTCATACAATGACCTACATGTAGAGAAAGTGAGTATTTGATCAATTCAAAACACGTAAATTGTGATACTACCATCATGCAAGCCTTATATCAGTGAGGAACGAAGTTTAGAAAATCTAGCAATTTGATTCTAACCTGGTAACCCACGTCACTCCCCCTAGTGACCAAGTTTAGAAAGTGAGTATTTGATCAACTCAAAACACTTAAATTATGATATTACCATCATGCAAGCCTTATATCAGTGAGGAACGAAGTTTAGAAAATCTAGCAATCATTTGATTCTAACCTGGTAACCCGTGTCACTCCCCCTAGTGACCAAGTGACTATAATCTCACAAGTAGAGTCAGAATTTTTTTATCAAAAAATATATATCAACATGATATCTAGTTTTGAATATCTCGTCGCGACAAAACCAAAACGTGAAAATAGGTCTGAATTTTGACTTACAGTTTGAAAGATAAAACATTTGCAAGTTTGAAAAAAACCGAAAAAAAATCCCACATGAATGCATGCATACTTGACTTAGTTTCCATATTTCATTCTGTGTTTACAAGACCATGCTCTTATTAGTACAATCCCTTATTAAAAACTCAAATGATAGAAGAGGTCCCAAATCCTCCGAAAAGGCCAGCCGGAGGAGAGGCAGCCGACTGAAGGTTTTCAGAAGAGAGAGACGGCGGTTGTTTTCATAGGTATATCATCTCGAGGAGAGAAGGATAGAGCAACGTCAAGTGATAACCCGTGGTCTGATCCTATTTGCACTAGAGATGGATAACACGTGGTCGACGTGGAAGGAGTTTGCTTGAGCACCCGCCTTGGGATGAGAACTCCCATTGTACTGTTGGATGTACCAGGCCATTAATGTACGAGCCACATTCCTTTCTTGAAGGTGTTGAGTTGAAGTATCGTGTGGTCTGCTCGCTCCTCGTGTGGTCGCACTGGTGGATTTTTCTCTGTGGTAGATACGCAGAAGAAGAGCCTGTCGACACAGGTTAGATGTGAGTTACAAAAGAGTAACGCTACACCTACAAACTAATTCTTACGGAAACGGACTTACGGACTGACGTGGAATCATGTCTCGTGTTCACAGCTCGAAAATCACGGAAGAGAAAAAAACTAAACCAACAGGCTATTAGCACATCCGTCCGTAGAAGTTTTCTGTAAGCATAATTCCGTAGGTCTAGCTTTTCCGGTTACAAAAACAATGGCCTCGTGACCTTTTTTCCCTGCAAGCCCATTTGTGAAGATAGTACGAGTACACAATTAGCGCACAAGAAGCCAATTGACACAACTGTAATTAGCATGATACTACGACAGAGCAGTGAAACGCTTGATACATCTTCATACAAAAATGTTTAATGATCTTGGTGTGAATAAATCTTCAAATTTAACTCTACATTGCTCTGGTTTCTGAACGCGCCAAAAACTTGCCACCAGATCATTGCAATTTGAGTTCGACAACTATCTATGCGGTAATCGGTGTAGTAGTGGGAAATCGTTGGCCAAGTCCCATCTCACATTCAGAACACTTACGATCCTAAACGTCTGATCGATTCCATGGATTACATCTGCAGGGCTACATCCTACTAGCAGTCCAAGCGCACGCCCCGTCCCTGCACCCGCCGCCGTGCAGCCCCACAGCCACAGGCCAGCAGACCTGCGAGCCGGTCCGTGGCTCCAACCTGAGCCTGCTCCTCCTGGGCCTCTACCTGATCCCCATCGGCGACGGCGCGGCGCGCGCGTGCCTGCCGGCGCTGGGAGGCGACCAGTTCGACACCGCCGACCCCGTCGAGAAGCGGCAGGAGACGAGCTTCTTCAACTGGTACACCTTCGCCGTGTCCTCGGGCGGGTTCGTCGGCCTCGTGCTCATCGTGTGGGTGGAGAACAGGAGGGGATGGGATATCGGCTTCACCCTGTGCGCTCTGTGCGTGCTGCTCGGGATGCTCATATGGATCGCCGGCTTCCCGTTCTACCGGAATCAAATGCCTGGTGGAAGCGCCATCACCAGAATCATGCAGGTAATGTTAGCCCCAATTGCAATTTTGCAAAACGGCAGGGACGATAATAATTTGACCATATTCCTGGCATCAGGTTCTTGTGGTCTCATTCAAGAACAGGAAAGTTCAGTTCCCTGACAACACGAGCGAACTGAAGCAAGTGAGCCCAGATGATCAGGATGTCCTTGAAGAGTTGCAGAGGACAGAGGGCTTTCGGTAAGTAGAAATCTGAACATTATACAGTTCCTCTAAAACCGGACAGATCGTTACAGGTAAAAAAGATTCCTGTGACATTTCTTATTCAGGTGCCTCGAGAAATCTACGGTGGACACCGGAGAGACAGGGCCGTGGTCGCTCTGCACGGTAACCCAGGTGGAGGAGACCAAGATCGTGCTCCGGATGGTGCCCATCTTCCTGAGCGCCATCCTCGGGTACATCCCGGTGCCGCTGATCCTCAACTTCACGGTGCAGCAGGGGAACACCATGGACACCAAGCTGGGCAGCATCCACATCTCCCCGGCCACGCTCTTCGTCATCCCGACCGTCTTCCAGATGGTGATCCTGGTCCTCTACGACCGGTTCATCGTGCCCTTCCTGCGCCGGATCACGGGGTACGTGGGCGGCGTCACGCACCTCCAGCGCATCGGGATCGGGTTCCTCTCGGCGGCCCTGGCCACGGGCGTCGCCGCCATAGTGGAGGCGAAGAGGAAGAGGGTCGCGGAGGAGACCGGTCTCATGGACGCGACCACGGGGATTCCGATGTCCGTCTTCTGGCTGACCGTGCAGTTCTTCCTCCTCGGGGTGGTGGACGTCACCTCCTTCGTGGGGCTCCTCGAGTTCTTCTACAGCGAGGCGTCGGACGGGATGAAGTCCGTCGGGAGCTCCATCTTCTACTGCATCCTCGGGGTGTCGGCTTGGCTGGGGAGCCTGCTGATCCAGGTGGCGAACCGGGTCACGAGGCGTGGAGACGGGACGGGAGGCTGGCTGGATGGAAGCAACCTCAACATGGGCAGGCTTGATAGGTTCTATTGGCTGCTGGCTGTTCTTGAGCTCGTCTCGCTCTTCATCTACATGTTCTTCGCAAGGAGGTATGTGTATAGGAATAACCAAAGAGCTGTGGACGAAAAAGACACGAAGGCTCCATTCGAAGGTGCAGCGGGTGATCTGATTATCTAGATGTATGCATATGCTTCTTCTTTTTTGCAAACAAGATGTATGCATACGCAAACTTCATTTGTAATGTAAAAATGAACCTAGTAAACTACTCCCTGTGCTCCGTAATGTAGTATGTTTTGGCAAACTACGTTATGGAACATATAGGATGTACTACCATAGTTTTCTCGTATTTGTTTTGAGAGAACTACCTACGGTACTTTGATTGGACAAGTGTGACTTAGCTGAAATGTATATGCCTTGCTTTTTCACCAGCAATCTTTTTGATTCACATGATTCTCAAAATACTGAAATATGGAAAATTCAAGACTGAAATACCATGTGATCTTCAATCCTATATGATTCAAGAACTATAGGAATTGTTTTTCGACATTATTGGAAACCCATACAAAATGCGAAAAATAATATTTGAGTCGGTATTTTTTTCTTTGAAACTGTGTGCAAAGGAATCCAATTCCTTTAAAGTTTGGTAAATGTTTCAATCATGCGATTCAAGCGATTTAGCAAACTGTGGAAGTTACTCAGGATCCAAATCCTAAAAACTAAGATGAAATTCCTTTGAATAAAAGAAGACTATGGTCGTAAGTGAGAGAAGTTTATTTATCCTCCTAAATTATGGTCCTCCAAATTTTAGTGTTGCTCAACAAACTTTCTCGAAAGCTAATCTTAGATAAAGGTTCATTAGATATTTAAAGTTTCTTTCCAGGAAATGTTCAGATACATTTGAGGAAATGGAATTTAGTGACTCTTCATCAAATCAATAATGTAGTTCATTCACGTTCTTCACATAGGGGGAAAAGAAACACTACACACAATTTCTAATAATAAAGAATTTTAAAAAGTACTAAATTTCCTTGTACTAGTTAATATAGCATCTATGGTAAAGATGCCCTTTTTAATGCAGTTAAGTGTAACTTATATAAGAAAGGATACATATTTTTCATAATAAAATTCTGCACACTACAATAGGGCAGAGATTTGTAAACACATTCTTGTGTTACTATAGGTGCATAACAATGTTACTAGGGAATATAGTAACACATTTTTTTGGATGCTTTACGTTAGTATGCCATGTTACTAGGAGTTTTTCACAGTCACAGATAATAATTGTTACTTTATGTGAAAAATCTGATACAATTACATTGTAGTAACATGCATACTGTGGGTTACTAAATTTGTAGTAACACATTTTGTACCCACAGAAACACAATTAGTAACATATGCTTGCACATATAGAGCATTGGTTGCAACATATTTTTCAAATTGTTAACACCTTTTTTCAACTTTAGTAACACAAACAATAACATAATATTCAGAATATTGTAAAATTATGATTGATGGTTCCCGCATACCCTAGTAACACATATGTCCAACCATAGTAGCACCATCACTAGCGCCTCCCTATTAGCAAAATTACAATATTTGTAATTAAATTATTAAATAAAAAAGTAGGCACCAAATTGTGGAATACATATTTATTGAGAATACAAATCATGTCAGATGGTAAACTAATTAGTTATTAGTTGAATGCCCGTGCGCTGCCACGGGTTATCAAGTTTCTTTTCCTGCCACATATTTAAACACAATGCACAAAATATTCTAAATTTTAATGGAAACACTGCACAATGGCGAAAGGACATGCAATTTTGGTTATCAAACTCGGATCAAGCTTTTATTCATTGCTTTATCACCCTTCTTTCCAACCTAACTTGGGTTTTCTTTAGCCATTGTGCCGTTATTCTGATTCCGTCACAGGCAAAAGGATCGAGATAAAAGGCGACATTGTAGGAACTCCAAACTGTTTCAAGCAGTAAAATGATATATGTTGAGGCTCTTCTCGGAAATGTTCCTTTTTCTTGTAATCTTACATTATCGTGGGGCAATGCTTGAAATCTGTCACACTTCAGACAACAATTTGGAAAATCACCTACTATTACTGCCACGACATGATTATTTACTTTGCAATACATTTGAATTTTGGATACCAACACAATTAAAAAAATATGGAACTCATGTTGACTCCAAAGAGAGAGGCCAATAGTTCACCAAGTTCTCTCCTTCGCCATCCACCATGCCAGTCTCCTAATACTGGTGGCCTACTTACGCAGCGGGGACTCAAAGGCATGAGGCACGACTCATTTAATTGTCACGAAGAACCTGCCAATTGCAAAATAAAAGTATACATTAATTAGCAATACAATAACAACTAGTAATCGCTCACGAGTAAGAGTTGCAGTAGATAGCACACAACACCTAAATCACACATCAGCAACAACAAGTAAAGCATGCTAACATAAATTAATATTTATCGGGTAGTGAACCACAGATCAGCAACACAAATCTAAGCACAACAACAGTACACTCAAGCATCAGAAGCATCTACTCCGATGAGTCTTCTCAAACCAAGCAGCAACAAAAGTAAAGTAGCAATGAGCAACGAAAACACATGCCTTTAAACATAATCCTTTTTTCTCTCAAATCAAGCAGCGTAGCGGTAGCAATGAGAAACTAAAACACATGCTTTTAAACATAATCATTTTTTTCTCGAAACAAAAGCATAGGAATTGATTATAAAGATCCTATACACATGTTAATTTGCAGATCTCCTCTAACTATTCTCCTTCTGCCCAACAATATTTCAAAACATGTCATACACCTCCAAACTTTTAGAAATTTCGTATCTTATAGGAAAACTGATGTTATTCAGTACCGATGATACTTATGATTATTCTAATGGCATAGATTGTAGTGGTGTTCCAAGAATAATAAAATCAAATCAACCAAAGACATGTTGCTTATTCACTTTACCTGTTTCTGCAAGAAATTTCTTAAATTATGAACATCAAATTTTAATTAGGCATATTCCAGCATAATAATTACTGTTTGCTACCAATTTAAAAATCCACTTATGAAGGATGCCACAAATTTTATCAACCAAACAAGCAAAGGATTACCTTAGAAATTTCAGGTTGGATTAATACTGATTCTATTAGAGATAACATTTGGTGCCTGGTTGAAAAATAATAATCAGGAGCGACAATGACTTCAAAGAATTTGTATGGAGTTTTGACCAACTTGTTGGCCTATTTTTCAACTTTGGGCTCGAAAAGGTTGATGCAGGTGACGGTTAGCATCGTCTTCAGCACACCTACTTAAGAAATAATAATGAATATATGCCAATGTGTTCTGTCATACAAGTGACATGCTTACCTTCGATATTCTCATTTACAATACCCCTTCCAATCAGAGGACGGGTCGGCCTACAACTACACACAAATGTTCATACAGAGATGGTTCGTGTAGCATAAATAAAAAGAGATGGCTCACTTCCCTTGGATAGCAGGAACAAAGATAAGAACAACAACATATTTTGTTAAATCGTCTAGCTTCTTGGTCAAATCACCCGAGTAAGACCGCAAAAAAAAATTTCAGGCCAGAACTACTAAATAAAGCAGAGGGAAGGCAACTTCAGAAAAAAATATGGTTCATTCATATAATAGTGCAATTTAAGTACTCCCTCCATCCTGAAATAACTGACTTGGATTTATCTAGATTCAAATGTATCTATGCACTAAATTACGTCTAGATACATGCAAATCTAGACAAACTCAAGCCACTTATTTCCGGACAGAGGAAGTATTATAATCAGTCAGGACCTCCATGTCATGCAAAATTAAGAGAACAAATGTGAGAGTGCTTGCCACTACTATGTTGTTAAGTTCACATACATAAATAGGAGATCTATGCACTGAATTTATTGATCACTGTGTTATATGCCAATAATGAAGGGAATATGCCCGAGAGGCAATAATAAAGTGGTTATTATCGTATTCCTTATTTATGATAAATGTTTATTTTGCATGCTATAATTGTATTAATACGAAAACGTTAATACATGTGTGTTTAATAAACAAAAAGGAAGTTCCTAGTTATGCCTCTCTCATAAACTAGCTCGTTGATTAACAAGATGATCAAGGTTTCCTGATCATGGACATTGGATGTTGTTAATAACGAGGTCACAACATTAGTGTAATGGTGTGATGAACATTTATCCGAAGTATAGCATTTCGATCAAAGTCATTGAGTTTATATTGCTATAACAACTTACGAAGTGATCCTAATCCTTAGACCATGAGATCATGTCAATCACTAACACCGGAAGAGTTTCTTGATAACATCAAACGTCACACCGTAACAGGGTGATTATAAAGATGGATTCAGAACTAATAAAGTGTTATGTTGAGGCCCATGGATCGAGAGTGGAATTTGTTCATCCCGATGACGGATAGATATGCTCTGGGCCCTCTCGGTGGTATCACATTGATTAGCTTGCAAGAAAGTGATTTGATCACTAGAATGTTATATCACGGGAACGAGAAAAGAGTACATGTCGGTAATGATATCAAACTAGGTATGGAGATACCGATGATCGAATCTCAGACATGTAATATATCGCGAAACAAAAGGATTAAGATACTAGCGTAAAAGGTTCCGACGATCACAAGAAAGTCATCGTTGAATGTGTGGGAGTCAGTATGGGTCTCCAGATCCCGCTTCTGATTATTGATCCGAGAGGGGTCTCGATCATGTCCACATTATTCGTGAACCGTAGGGTGACACACTTAAGAGACACCGACATCCATTTGGAGCAAAAGTTTCATGCCGAAAAGAATAACAAGCGCAGGAATTTATTTCACTAGATACCGAAACGGGTTTTCGGGTGAAATTGCAGAAAGTGTTTCTGCATGTGAAATGAAATACTAGCAAAGGGTTATATGTGAATGTTTGTCATTAAAGTAATTGACAAAATTCTGAATAAATAAAAGGAGTTTTATTTAATGAGAGTTTGCATTAAATTTGGTGGAAATTTAATGGGAATTTGAGTGGGTTTTTGAGTGGAGGGAATTGAAAGGCATTTGAGTGAGTGGAGTGTCCACCCACATGAATGTGGAAGAGGTGGGGGCAGCCCCATGGCTGGGCGCATGGCCCCTTGGGTGCCCCTTCTCCCTATAAAAGGAGCCCCCTTCCCTCTCTCTCACTCACACCTCCTCGTGAAGGATCTCTCTCCCCCTCTAGAATTTATCCCCATGGTCTCGGACTAGCGAGATACATGTTCCCGGTGTCTATTCGGCAAGAAAGAGTTGTGCTTCCGCTACATCGCTGGAGCGAGGAGGCGGAGGTTGCTCGGTGCCTCGAACGTGTGTGCAAGCACGGATGCGCTGCTGTTTTACGGCGCTAGGACTTCATCTCGATCTTGAGATCGGCAAGAGATCGTCTACATCAACCACGAGTTTGGACTTGTTAAGCTTTGTCGGTCTTCAAGGGTATGTTCTCTACGGATATACATCTGCCCGTTGTTTGTATCTAGTAGATAGATCTTGGTACATAGTTGTTCCCATCGTAGGAATTTTTTTGTTTTCTATGCTGCGAACCCTACAGTGGTATCAGAGCCGGATCTATGCATAGATATTTTGCACGGGTAGTACACATATGAGTATGTGGGCGATGATGATCATTTTATTGCTTCTTAGTTGTACTTTGGATATTGGTGGCATAGTGGGATGAAGCGGCCCGGACAAACTTTACATGTCCTCGCACATGAGACCTGTTCCACGCTTGACATGCAACTAGTTTTGCATAAGTGGCTAGCGGGTGTCTGTCTCTCCTACTATAGTCAATATCTAATTTGCAACGAGTTGTAAACAAATTGGTTATCCTCATTGTGGTTCATGTTCGTAGGTAAGAACGGTTCTATCTTCGAAAGCCCTAAGCCACGTAAAACTTGCAATGGATAAATTAGAGGCGTCTAGTTTAGATTGTTGCTGGGCTAGTGTTATGATATGGTGATGTTGTAAGTAGAAGTATGAGATGATACTCTTACAACACACATAGCGTGTAAGTTCCATAGACCTTGGCCTTACACATAAAGGTATGATAGAGATCATACCACGGTGCACATGATGGAGATCATATGCGGGAACCATATCATTTCACTAATAATCATGTGATGTTTGATAGCATCTTATACTGCTTGTTTAGCGCTTTATTAGAATAATAAGATGATCCCTCATTTAAATATCAAGATAAGAATGTGTTCTTCCTTTAGTATGCACCGATTATGTTTTCGTCGCTCCAAGACATCACGTGATGATCGGGTATTCTTGGATCCACGACCATATTTCGGGTGTAAAACAGTTACACACGCGAATACTAAAGTTCTAACTTGGTGAGCCTAGCATGTACAGACATGGCCTCGGAACACAGACCGAAAGGTTAAGCATGAGTCATATAGTAGATATGATGCCCATTTTATGCTCGCCTTTGAAGCTACACCGACTCACGTGATGATCGGACTTGGTGTAGTGGATTTGGTTCATGTAATCACCAAAAAGACACGAGGGATGTCGTTTTTGAGTGGGAGTTCATTTCTAATTTGGATTAGTAGAACTCAATTTATCATAAATTAAATCAAAGTGAATTTGCATAATTTGTTGTAGTCATTGGCATTCGTTCACCACCTTATGCATAGTTGTAGTTGAGATAATAGAACTATAGAATTCTGGATATATACTTTACGAACTGGTATCGTATTGTGTTGAGTGTCAATCTAAAGTTTAAAGTCCTATTGCAAACTTTCAGCAAAATTCTATTTACTCCGTGAAATTTAATAATTGGTATTAAATCGAGAGTAAAAATTCCAGTGTTAGTATCTTAAGTATCATGTTTGCCTCCATGATTCTTGATTATTTTAATATCAAGTTTATCTAGGAGCTGAAAGAATTGTTTCAGAAACCATCATGTGTGGCAGATATAACGATATCTGAAACAATGTTTTGGTTGCAATATGATGGAGTATAATATGTGTTCTCATATAGGATGAGAATTTACGAAGGTTGGAGATGCTAGACATCCTAATCATCCAAAAGGGTTTTGGAAAGTAATGTTATACTCACGATTCACCTTTATAAGCTACAGTAGCTTAATCATGAAAGTCGTCATGATAAGGGTGAATAGAAGATGTATGTAAAGTGTTTACTACACTAAGAGATTACTAAAGAATGGATTTTGAAAGAATACCGATCATTTTGATGATGGTGATCTACTTCAAAGTGCAAGTCCAAAGGTATTATTATTTGAATATACACGCTTTGGACTATGTGTCATGTATATGGCGCCACTTTTGATGTTGATAGATTCTTTTAAAAAGGAAAAGGAAATGCTGAAATAGAATCTATAAAATATATTTGGCAGAAAATAAAAGATTGGAAATATCCAATTTAGGTATATATATGATATACATGTTATGGTTGTATTCTTTGCTTGTTAAACAATGTGGTTCTTGGGTATTGGATACCGAATTGGTTGGTATGAAATTTCATACAGAACGATGCAATTCATGAACCACAATGGCCTAAGTAACTAGCAAGAGAATATGTGATGATGTTCATCGAAAACAAACAAACCGGTGTTTGTATTTCTCGTTGACATCAAAGCTTGACTTCAAGATTTGTTTTAATAATTGTTATTTGAATCAGGTATTATGAGAACAAAGGTTGTTCAAATAATTACCGTATTCCATATAAGATGGATGATTTGCAAATCTAGTTGGAGAAATCACATCCATAAAGCCTAATGCTAAAATGTTGCAAGACAAATGATTGAAAAATCACTTACGAAGTGACATCGCCGTTTAAATTATATTGGAAATAAAACATGAAGAATTTCCATATTCATGGATTTTTGGAGTCTTTGATTTGATCAAGTGACGCTTGTGAGACTTTCCACGTGATAATTAAAACTTCGTTCAAAGGCCAAAGAAGAACGAACGACTAAATTATTGGAATTTATACATATCGATGTATGTAGTCCATTATGTGTAGTCGTAAGCGATGGGTTTCAACTTCATATGCTTTCTCCGGAAATTTGAGTGAATATTCACTTAATGAGAAAGAAGTATGGAATATTTGAAAAATGTTTCAAAGACTTTCAAGATGAAGTGAAAAATCATTGTAACAAGAAAATAAATGGTTTATGATTTTATCATAAGGGATTTATTTGAGTTACACGTGTAACAAGAAAATAAATGAATTATGATTTTATCATAAAGGGATTTATTTGAGTTGCAAGTTTAGCAAAACACCTAGATTTACATCTCCCGGAACACCATAGGAGTATGGAGTGTTTGAGATTTGTAATGAAACCTTGTTTGACATGGTTGGATCAAAGGTGTTATTTATAAAACTGCCATTATGTTTTAAAAGATTAAAGCTTTAGAGACTACCGCTTTTACACTGAAAAGAGCTCCATATTGATCCGTTGAAATGACACCATGGAAGTTATGGTTTGGGGTAAACCCCAAGTTGTCATTTCTTAAATTTTGGTATGCTAAACATAAGTAAGATGTTTACAACCGAAGTCGGATGAGCATGTCTTTGTAGGTTATTTTGAATAACAATTGGTTATTTCTCCATAACACCAAGGACAAAAGCGTTTGTCGCTTGAAACATAAAGTTTCTTAAAGAAGGAATTTTTCGCAAAAGTTAAGTGGGAGGACAATAGAACTTTGATAAGGTTAACGAACCTTAGCTAAATGTGCTGAGTTGCGCAGCGCCGGAAATCGTTCCGGAGGCTGCCATAATTCTCATAGATTATGTGCCTCAAAGGTTGTGGTCACGGAGATCTAAGTTCTTATTGAACCAAGTAGGTCGAATAAACAATCAAATACTAAGATTTGAAGAGTAAATTATTATTGTTTGATAATAATGAACCGACTATATGCAAAGAAGCGATGATGGGCCCTAACTTCGTCAAATGGCTTGAAGCCATAAAGTCCGTGATAGTTCCATACACGAGAAATCAAGTTTTGAACTTGGAAGACCCTCCAGAAAGGTGTAAAAACCTATCGGTCGTATTTGGATCTATAAAGAAACATACATGGATGTCTCACATCTATGAAATATTCGACATGTCGTAAAATATTTTATGACAATGTTCAAGGAGTTGACTATGACAAGATTTGATCTTTCATAGCGATATTTAGTCTGGACGGATTAAAGTAGCAACCACTACATATAATTTGGTATATGGTAGATGAATAAACAAAACAAAGTTCTTTTAATAGAATGGTTACCGAGGACGTGTACATGACACGATCCAAAGGGTTTTGTTAAATTCAAAGGATGCTAAAAGGGCATGCAAACTTCAATGGTTGAAGTAAGCATCGCGGAGTTGGAATCTTCACCGTGATGAAAAAGGAGTTTTTGATCTGGAGACGATGAAGATGCTTGCATTTGCAAGAAATTAAGTGGGAGCGCTGAGACATATTTCTAATACATTATGTGGAGGACATCTTGTTGATTAGAAATGATGTATCTTTTATTGACAAAGGTTAAGAATTTCATTTCGATGAAAGACTTAGGCAAAACCCGAATATTTAGCATGAATGTCTATAGTGGATAGACTGTGACGCTAATATGGTTGTGTCAAACGTACATATATGAGATATTGAAGGAGTTCAATATAGAAATGACAAGAAACCGTTCTTGTCGCATGGAAAAAGAATTGAATCAAGATTCAAGTGTATCGACACTTGATAAGTGAAACAAGATTCAAGTGCTTTGACACTTGATGAGTGAAATCACGAGAATGTTTTGATCAATCATACCATGATATGTACACATCCAGATATGTCCTATGCTCTAAGTGTTATGAGCATATACCAGAATGAATCATAAAATGATCATTGGACGATAGTAAGGATATTCTTATTATCTTTTGGAAGAACTAAGAATATATTTGTGTAGAGGTGACAAACAATTACAAATAGTTCATTGTAAAGAGTTACATTGATACTAAGTTTTGTCACAAGATACAAATTAAGTTTATCTCAATTTAAACTATGGTTGGCACAATGTAATGGAAAGAAGATTCCATGATGGATTTGGATGAATTCCAAAGTTAAGACATTGTGACGGATACTACAACAAAAAGGCTAAGTATATGACTGCTATAGTAGCAGCAAAGGAGGGAATTTGTGTCAAGTAGTTTGTTATCAAACTAAGGTGTGGTTCGGAACGGGCTAACACTAAAGATATATTGTATGACAATAGTATCGACGTGTTTTAACCCCAAGGAACTAAAGGTCTCACCAAAAGACCAAATTTATACAATGCCATCTCATTGGAGAATGAGTGATGCGTGAAGACGCAAAGACATGCAAATACACACGGACCTGAAGCATCAGATCCGTAGATTATGTTAACCACTTGCAATTGCGTATATGGAACACCGGAAAGACATAAGTGTTCAATACGCAAAGTTCTCAAACTAGATTATTGTCTCTAGTGCAAGTGGGAGACTGAAGGGAATATGCCCGAGAGGCAATAATAAAGTGGTTATTATCGTATTCCTTATTTATGATAAATGTTTATTTTGCATGCTATAATTGTATTAATACGGAAACGTTAATACATGTGTGTTTAATAAACAAACAGAAAGTTCCTAGTTATGCCTCTCTCATAAACTAGCTCGTTGATTAACAAGATGATCAAGGTTTCCTGATCATGGACATTGGATGTTATTAATAACGGTAATGGTGTGATGAACATTCATCTGAAGTATAGCATTTCGATCAAAGTCATTGAGTTAATATTGCTATAACAACTTACGAAGTGATCCTAATCCTTAGACCATGAGATCATGTCAATCACTAACACCGGAAGAGTTTCTTGATAACATCAAACGTCACACCGTAACAGGGTGATTATAAAGATGGATTCAGAACTAATAAAGTGTTATGTTGAGGCCCATGGATCGAGAGTGGAATTTTTTCATCCCGATGATGGATGGATATGCTCTGGGCCCTCTCGGTGATATCACATTGATTAGCTTGCAAGCAAGTGATTTGATCACTAGAATGTTATATCACGGGAACGAGAAAAGAGTACATGTCGGTAACGAGATCAAACTAGGTATGGAGATACCGATGATCGAATCTCGGACATGTAATATATCGCGAAACAAAAGGATTAAGATACTAGCGTAAAAGGTTCCGACGATCACAAGAAAGTCATCGTTGAATGTGTGGGAGTCAGTATGGGTCTCCAGATCCCACTTCTGATCATTGATCCGAGAGGGGTCTCGATCATGTCCACATTATTCGCGAACCATAGGGTGACACACTTAAGAGACACCGACATCCATTTGGAGCAAAAGTTTCATGCCGAAAAGAATAACAAGCGCAGGAATTTATTTCACTAGATACCGAAACGGGTTTTCGGGTGAAATTGCAGAAAGTGTTTCTGCATGTGAAATGAAATACTAGCAAAGGGTTATATGTGAATGTTTGTCATTAAAGTAATTGACAAAATTCTGAATAAATAAAAGGAGTTTTATTTAATGAGAGTTTGCATTAAATTTGGTGGAAATTTAATGGGAATTTGAGTGGGTTTTTGAGTGGAGGGAATTGAAAGGCATTTGAGTGAGTGGAGTGTCCACCCACATGAATGTGGAAGAGGTGGGGGCATCCCCATGGCTGGGCGCATGGCCCCTTGGGTGCCCCCCTCTCCCTATAAAAGGAGCCCCCTCCCTCTCTCTCACTCACACCTCCTCGTGAAGGATCTCTCTCCCCCTCTAGAATTTATCCCCATGGTCTCGGACTAGCGAGATACATGTTCCCGGTGGCTATTCGGCAAGAAAGAGTTGTGCTTCCGCTGCATCGCTGGAGCGAGGAGGCGGAGGTTGCTCGGTGCCTCGAACGTGTGTGCAAGCACGGATGCGCTGCTGTTTTACGGCGCTAGGACTTCCTCTCGATCTTGAGATTGGCAAGAGATCGTCTACATCAACCACGAGTTTGGACTCGTTAAGATTTGTCGGTCTTCAAGGGTATGTTCTCTACGGATATACATCCGCCCGTTGTTTGTATCTAGTAGATAGATCTTGGTACATAGTTGTTCCCATCGTAGGAAATTTTTTGTTTTCTATGCTGCGAACCCTACACAACCTCGTTACTGATAAGTACTCTTTTCTCGTTCCCGTGATATGTGATCCCTTGTGAGCCAATCACATGCTTTGTCACATCCCAAGATTTTCCAAATCTTGTTATGTGAAAAATATTGAATAAAATAAAACTTTGTTTGATTTTCAGAGTGAGAAGAAACTTTTTGAATCCAAATGGAAATCTTCAAACCAATTTGGATCAAATAAAATCCTAAAGGGATTTAAAAAGTTAAATAAACAATAAACTTCAAAATGTTTACAATTATTATTTTGGATCTTTTTAATAAAAGATTTTGGGTTCTCAAAAGAAAAGGTGGAATTATAAATAAGGATTATTTTACAAAGCCAAATTAAACCTTGGCCAAAGCTTTTGAAATAAAACATTTTGTTTTTATAAAAATAGTAAAGGTTTATTTAAATAAATTAATAAGGATTTAGTATCCAAGTTTTATAAATAAAAGTTTTACTATTTTAAATTAACCATCAAAACTTATTTATTTACTTAAAATAAGTTTTCCAAGTATTTTATATTTTCAAATAAAACCTACTGATTTGGTTTTGAAAATAATCAGATTTCAAAAGGAGTATTTAATTAAAACAAACCCTATTTTATTTTAATAACAATGGTCTATTTATTTAATTAATAATGGACCCTAAAATAAAATTATTATTTTGGTTTTGGAATTTTGGTTTATGTTACTAAACATAACCAAATTCAAAGTTTCAAAGTTTGGTGATTGTTTGAATTGATTTGAATGTTGTTTGTTTGTTTGAATTTCAAAACAGAAATTAGATTCAGAAAAAGAAAAGGTTTCAGAAAAGGAAAAAATAAAGTTTTGGACGACCCAACCCAGCAGCCCAACAAGGCCCAACTCCAGCCCACCTTTCTTTCCCTCAGCGAAACGTTTTCGCACTCGAACTCACACCCACTAAGCCAACGACTGGTGGACCTCTTTTCCCTCTCACTTTCTCGCTGACAGCAAGACCCCACCCCTCCAGCTCATCTTCTTCCTCCTCGCGTTAAACTCGCCACCGTTGCTGCCATTGATTTCTCCGATTGAATACACCTTAATGCAGCATTAATCTCTCGCCGCGAGCATGATGTCTTAATCGCCTCGCCCTTCTCCTCCTTTCCCATCTGTCTCCTCCCCCAAATGCGCCCCAGGCTGCCTGAATCGAGCTTGCACACCCTCTGCTCCGACCACCGTCTCCGACCAATTCCGGCCAAGCCTCGCCACCTCCTGCCTCCCCGAGCACACGAGCACGCTCACCACTCCCAGACGCTCCTCCCAGTACCCTCCATTCAACCGCGGGCGCCCCAGAACGCCGTCTTCGACAAGCTCTGAGCGCCGCCGCGTCTATCTTCTACTCCGGCGAGTTCCCCAGGTGAAATCCGACCGCCCCTCTGCTTCTCGATCATGCGAGCATCTTCTTCGTGATCTCCTGCATCTGACCATGCCCTCTGTTTGCCTCCTCGTGACCTACAGCGTCGCCTCCAACCACGACCAGAGCCGCTTGACGCCGTCCGTGACTCCGGTGAGGAATTCCGACGAACCCTGAGCGCCCCTCGCCAAGCCAACGCCACCTCGAGCTTCACCTCGACCCTGCGAGCACTGTAAGCCATTTCCCCCTCTCCCTCGCTTCCTAGCTTCGCCGGAAACCTCCTGCCCGAGCGTGCGCCGCCACCCGCCGCCGCCAGCGCCGCCGTTCTTTGTCAAGCATGCTAGCAACCATAGGATCTTGATCTAACGGATGCGATAGAACGTAGGCGAAAGGGTAAGTAGTGCCTCTGCACCGCACGATCTCACTTAGATCCAGAGAGATTAATCCGACCGAACCGGTACCAGCGAATAGGAAAGCGACGCGTGGCCAGTTTTGTTTAAAACAGAAATTTGAAAACAGAATTGTTTGTAGTTTTGAAAACACTATAACTTTTGATCCACACGTCCAAAAATTACAAACTTTATATAGTTGGAATCAGTGGAACAAACCCTAGCCAACCATGGAATTTGTTTAGCAAATAGTATCTGTTAGATTGGTTGATTTTGCAGAAACATTTTATATGCTTGTTTAGATTAGAAAAATTGTTCAAAAATGTTTTTGAGTTTGAAACCTTGGCAAATTGGTTTGTTGTGAACTTACTGACTCTAGGAACCAACCCATGGTTTTGAAAATGAATTTGGTGAAGATTAGGATGGATTAATTGATTTAGCCCATTTCTAGCCAAATAAAAAGAATGGATTTTGTTATGAAAATGTTTTTGGAGTAAAAACTTTGGGAAAATGTTTTGGATCAAACCTACTGACCCTAAACACCAAGTTTTGAGAAACAACAACTTATTTGGTGAACCACTTAAAGTTGTTGCTTTGATAAAAATATTTTCCACCACATAAAATAATGATTGATTTTAAGAAATGGTCTATGAACAAAACCCTTTTGCAAATGACTTTGCCACTTAGGAAATGACAACTTTACAAATCTTAGAAGCCTAGTGGAGACCATCTTTGCAAATAGAACCACTCCTTGCATGCTTGCAAGCATAACTTAGATCCCATTGTTTTATGTGTGTGAAATGTTTGATTGATTATTGGTTTGGAATGCTAGTTGATATTGTGTTTGCTTGGTTGATTGTAGTGAAGTTAGAAAAGTGTGAGACTAGCAAGATCAAGGAGTGAACCATCATTCCCCACCAAAAAGGCAAGTTACACTATCATCTAAAAGTCCTAATATTTTCATTATACTTAGTGGATTTTAAAAACATGCATGAAAAGAATTTCTATACTTATGCTATGCTAAATCCTAATAGGATTCCCTATACATTCCTTAGTGAAAACAATGTAGTTGTTACATGCTTAGCCATGCTATATTTTGAAAAGAGATACATGTTGAGATTTTATGAAGTTGAGAAAAGGACTTGTGATTTTATATAATAAAACAAGGACTCAATGAACCACCTGGGTGGCCAAGGACACTTTGAGTTTTGGAGAAGGTGGCAACAAAAGGAACCATGTCTATGGCAATCTCTTTGTGTTGTGCTCCAAAGGAAAACCACCCAGGAAACTTAGAGATTGAACATGTTTCTCGTACAGTGGCTTCCGTGTACAGCCACATGCTAAATGGGATCTGGCTTAGTCAACTACATAGTGGAAGTCCCATGCATTGGCATCTTCAGGTTAACTAGATTTGTGTAAGGGAGCAACCCTACATTTGTGCCTGGTAGACAAGCTAGCATTTTGTATTGGGAGGACTCCTATGGAAAGACTTTGTCACATTCTCAATCTGCCGGTACTCCATCTTGGTGAGTACTTATCTAGCGACCACTGGTGGCATCAAGATGAGATTGTGTCATGTGGGTAAAGTGTATAACTTCTGCAGAAGATCAAATTCTAAGTACTTAGCCGTGTCCCCGGTTATGGACAATACTGAGCAACTAAGGCCTGAAGCTATGGGAGATCTCGACATTCTAATTTCTAAAAGAAAACTTTTAAAGACTTGATGCACTTGGGGGTACCAAGGAACTCAAGAGACTTTGATAAAACTTGATGCACTTGGGGTTACCAAGGAACTCAAGAGATTTTGATGAAAACATGAACACTTGGGGTTACCAAGGAATTCATGAGATTTTTGATAAAACTTGATGCACTTGGGGTTACCAAGGAGCTCAAGGGATTTTGACAAAGACTTGAACACTTGAGTTTCTACCAAGGAGTTAAAGAAATTTTGAAAAGGAGATTTGACAAAGGACCAAAACCATTTTGAAAATATAGGGTAAAGTATTGCTTTATGCAAATGAGCCTAAAACTCTCTACTTAGCCAAATATGCATGTAATGATAGGATCCACTTATATTTTACATAGTAGTGAAACTTGCTAATACAATTCAAATGTATTGACCCTTGTGGCTGTAACTTGTAATGTTGCAGGTTTGATTGATTTTAGTGAAGATTGTTTGATTAGGATTACAAAGTCTACAACCAACATCTGCCTGTGGCACTTTGAAGATGAAGGACCCCATGACTATAGATATTCCGCAGCAATGTAATGTAATAGCCAAAAGAGCTATGTATGATGTAATAAAATTATTTTATTCCTGGTTATAAAGTTATATTATGACCTTTGTTTCTTGATATTACATCTTAACTGTGGATGCTAGCTATTGATCCAGGGACTAGCATTGTAAACACAGGGGACTCCACCTTATATTGTGTAAAGGTTGGGACACTCCCTCTACATGCTTGCAAGCTAATTGGATGACATTTCACCGAGAGGGCCCAGAGTATATCTATCCGTCATATGGATGGACAAATCCCACTCTTGATCCATGTGTTTCAACCAATACTTTCCGAAGACTCAATGCCACCTTTATAGCCACCCAGTTACGGTGTGGTGTTTGATGTCATCAAAGCATCCATCTGGTAAAGGTGATATGCATGATCTCATGGTCGAAGGAATTAGGTTACTATGTATCAGAAAGCATATAGCAATTGAAATATTAAAATGACTTTATCTTTATGCTACGCTTATCTATAGGAGTATGTCCACCATATCATTCTCCTAACGATATGATCTTGTTGTTAATAACATCTCAATGTTCATGATAGGGAAACCACAATCATTTATTAACCAACAAGCTAGTAATATATAGAGGCTTTACTAGGGACTACAATTTAAGTTTACAAATCACACAAGTATTAATGTTTCCTTGTTAATACTATTAAAGCATGAATGTAAACATTTATCATAAACACAAAGATATAATAATAACTACATTTATTATTGCCTCTAGGTAATATCTCCAACAGTCTCCCACTTGCACTAGAGTCATCTAATCTAGATTACATGGTAATATACCGAACACCCATGGCAGTTTGGTACTGGTCATGTTTTGCCCTCGGGAGAGGTTTAGTCAACGGATCTGCCACATTCAGATCTGTGTGTACTTTGCAAATCTTTATGTCCCCATCTTGGACATGTTCTCGAATAGCGTGAAAACGTAGCTTGATGTGCTTCAACTTCTTGTGTGACCTTGGTTCTTGCGCATTGGCTATGGCGCCCATGTTATCACAGTAGATAGACATTGGGTCCAGCGCACTAGGAACCACACCCATCTCTGTAATGAACTCTTTCATCCATATCGCTTCTTGTGAAGCCTCCGAAGCAGCCATGTATTCCAATTCAGTTAAAGAACTCGCCACAACGCTTTGCTTTGCACTCCTCCAGCTAACCGCTGCACCATTCAAAGTAAATACGTATCCAGATTGTGATTTAGAATCATCCGGATCGGTGTTCCAACTAGCATCGGTGTAACCATTAACAACGAGCTGTTCATCACCTCCATAAGAAAGAACCATATCCTTAGTTCTTCTCAAGTACTTAAGGATGTTTTTGACCGCTGTCCAATGATCCACTCCTGGATCACTTTGATATCTGCTAGTTAAACTAACAACATATGCAATGTTGGGTCTAGTACATAGCATGGCATACATTAGAGATCCTATGGCTGAGGCATAGGGAGTCTTACTCATCCTTTCTCTATCTTCTGCCGTTGTCGGACTTTGAGTTTTACTCAACGTCGTATTGGGCAACATGGGCAAGAACCCTTTCTTGCTATCTTCCATTCCAAACCTCTTTAGAACTTTGTCCAAATATGTACTTTGTGACAATGATATTAGGCGTCTCGATCTATCTCTATAAATCTTTATGCCTAATATGTAAGCTGCTTCGCCAAGATCTTTCATTGAAAAACTATTATTCAAATATTCCTTGACACTATTAAGAAGGTCTACATCATTCCCAATCAACAATATGTCATCTACATATAGTATTAAGAATGCTGCAGAGCTCCCACTCACTTTCTTGTAAATACAAGATTCTCCATAAGTTTGTATAAAACCAAAACTTTTGATTACCTTATCAAAACATTGATTCCAACTTCGGGATGCTTTCTTCAACCCATATATGGACCGTTGAAGTTTGCATACCTTGTTAGCATCTTTAGGATCGACAAAACCTTTGGGTTGCATCATATACAACTCTTCATCAATGTCTCCATTGAGGAACGCCGTTTTGACATCCATATGCCATATCTCATAATCGTAATATGCAGCGATTGCTAACATAATCCTCACAGACTTTAGCTTCGCTACTGGTGAGAAAGTCTCATCGTAGTAAACTTCTTGAATTTGTCGAAACCCTTTTGCGACAAGTCGAGCTTTATAGACAGTTACATTACCATCAGCATCTGTTTTCTTCTTGAAAATCCATTTGTTCTCGACAGCCTTCCGGCCATCCGGTAAGTCCACCAAAGTCCATACTTGGTTTTCGTACATGGATCCAATTTCGGATTTCATGGAATCTTGCCATTTATTGGAATCTGGGCTCATCATCGCTTCCTCATACGTCGCAGGGTCATCAGTGTTGTCCACCAACATGACACTCATAACGGGATCATACCAATCAGGAGTGGTACGAGTTCTCATTGACCTGTGAGGTTCTGTAGCAACTTCAACCAAAGTTTCATGATCATCATCATTAGCTTCCTATCTTATTGGTGTAGGCACCACAGGAACTTCTTCTGGTGCGGTGCTACTCGCAAGTTTGAGAGAAGGTTCAACAACCTCATCGAGTTCTACTTTCCTTCCAGTCACTTCTTTCGAGAGAAATTCTTTCTCTAGAAAGGATCCATTCTTGGCAACGAAGATTTTGCCCTCGGATCTATGATAGAAGGTATACCCAATAGTTTCCTTCGGGTATCCTATGAAGACGCATTTTTCCGCTTTGGGTTCAAGCTTGTCCGGCTGTAACTTATTTACATAGGCTTCGCAACCCCAAACTTTAAGGAACGACAATTTAGGTTTCTTCCCAAACCATAATTCATACGGTGTCGTTTCAACGGATTTAGATGGTGCCCTATTTATAGTGAATGCGGCTGTTTCTAATGCATAATCCCAAAATGATAGCGGTAAATCTGTAAGTGACATCATAGAACGAACCATATCTAAGAGAGTTCGATTACGACGTTCGGACACACCATTACGCTGTGGTGTTCCCGGCGGTGTCAATTGTGAAAGTATTCCGCATTTCTTTAAATGCTCGCCAAACTCGTAACTTAGATATTCACCTCCACGATCAAAACATAGAAATTTAATCTTCTTGTTACGTTGATTCTCTACCTCACTTTGAAATTCCTTAAACTTCTCGAAAGTTTCGGACTTATGTTTCATGAAATAGATATACCCATATCTACTCAAGTCATCCATGAAGGTAAGAACATAACGATAACCACCGCACGATGCTACACTCATTGGACCACAGACATCGGTATGTATGATTTCCAATAAGTCCGTAGCTCGCTCCATCATACTAGAAAATGGAGTCTTAGTCATTTTACCCATTAGACATGCTTCGCATCTTTCAAGTGAGTCGAAATCAAGTGATTCAAGAAGTCCATCGGAATGGAGTTTCTTCATACGCTTCACTCCAATATGACCAAGACGACAGTGCCACATATAGGTCGAGTTATCGCTCAATTTCAAATGTTTAGCTTCAATGTTATTAATATGTGTATTTCCACTATCGAGATTCAATAAGAATAGACCATCTATAAAAGGTGCATGTGCATAAAACATATTACTCATATAAATCGAACAACCATTATTCTCGGACTTAAACAAGTAACCGTCTCGCAACAAACATGATCTAGATATAATGTTCATGCTCAACGCAGGAACCAAATAATAGTTATTTAAGTATAAAACTAATCCCGATGGTAGATGAAGAGGTAGCGTGCCGACCGCGATCACATCAACCTTTGATCTATTTCCAACGCGCATCGTCACCTCGTTCTTCGCTAGTTTCCGTTTATTCTGCAGCACCTGTTTCGAGTTACAAATATGAGCAACCGAACCAGTATCAAATACCCAGGCACTACTACGAGTACTAGTGAGATACACATCAATAACATGTATATCGGATATACCTTTCTTATTGATGTTGTCATTCTTCAAATCTGCCAAGTACTTTGGGCAATTCCGCTTCCAGTGACCCTCTCCCTTGCAGTAAAAGCACTCAGAATCAGGCTTAGGTTCAGCCTTGGTTTTCTTCGCCGATGCGGCAACTTTCTTACCACCCTTCTTGAAGATTCCCTTTTGCTTAGACTTGCCTTTCTTGAATTTGGTGGTCTTATTGACCAACAACACTTGATGCTCTTTCTTGATCTCCACTTCTGCAGATTTCAACATGGAGAAGAGTTCTGGCAACATCTTGTTCATGTTTTGCATATTTTAGTTCATCACAAAGTTCTTGTAACTTGGTGGTAGTGATTGGAGGACACGGTAAATCCCCAAAGCATTAGGAATCACTATACCCAAGCTTTGGAGTTTGTTTGCGTGCCCAGACATCTTAAGCACGTGCTCACTGACGGAGCTTCCCTCTTCCATCTTGCAGTTAAAGAACTTTTATGAAGCCTCATAAATCTCAACTGCCGCGTGAGCCTCAAATATCATTTTGAGTTCACGGACAATATCATGTGGGTCATGGTTCTCAAACCTTTTCTGAAGCTCCGATTCCAAACCATACAAGATAGCACACTGAACTGTGGAGTACTGATTCTTTCGAGTGAGGTAAACATTCTTTACTTCATCGGTAGCATCAGCTGCAGACGGGTCACCCAACGGTGCATCCAGCACATAGGTCAAATTACCAGCATTGAGGACAATCCTCAAATTGCGGAACCACTCCGCGAAGTTTCTTCCATTGTTTTTCAACTTTTCTTTCTCTAGGAACGCATTAAAATTGATGGTAGGGGCCGCCATTGATCTACAACATATTTGCAATAGTTTAGCCTAAGTTTATGACAATTGAGTTCTAATTAATAGTTAAATTAATCTAGGTGAACTCCCACTCAAAAAGATATCCCTCACATTGTTTTAGTGATCACACGAACCAAATCCACCACATCAAAACCGATCATCACGAGAGTTGATGTAGCTTCAATGGCGAACAATCGACATGTTCATCATATATACTATATGACTCATGCTTTAACTTTTGGTGATCCGTGTTCCGAGAACATGTCTGTACATGCTAGGCTCGTCAAGATCAAACCTTAGCTTCCGCATGAGAAAATATGGCTTGCTCATGTTGTATACACTTGCAGAATCTAACACACCCGATCATCACGTGGTGCTTCGAAACAACAAGCTTTAGCAACGGTGCTTACTAAGGATGAACACTTTAAAACTTGAAATTTATGTGCATGAGGGATCATCTTATAATGCTACCGTCGTTAACTAAGCAATACAAGATGCATAACGGATTAACATCACATGCAATTCATAATATGTGATATGATATGGCCTTTATTCTTGTGCTTGCGATCTCCATCTTCAAGCATGAACATGATCTCCATCATCACCGGCATAGCGTCAAGGTCAATGGCGTCGTTTCATGGTTGTCGTCCATCAGCTAAAACTATTACAACTACTTTGAATAGACACGCGGGTCTTAACAGAATTTAAAGACAACCATATGGCTCCTGCCGGTTGCCAACTTACAATAAGGAACATTGCATACATCAAATATAATCACAATCATGGCCATATCACATCACAACACATCCCTGCAAAACAAAGTTAGATGCCTCTAATTTTCTTTGCATATTTTACGTGGTTTGGGGCTTTCAATAAGTGTCGATCTAACTTACGAACAAGAACCACAACGTTTATGTTTGAACTATCAAGTGCCCGTTGTAAATTGGATCTATACTATAATGGGAGAGACAGACACCCGCAAAGCCACTTATGCAATACAAGTTGCATGTTGAGCGTGGAGCAAGTCTCATGAACGATGTCATGTAAGGTTAGCTCGGGCCGCTTCATCCCATCATACCGCAAGATGCAAAGTACACAAGAAGAAATTGATAATAAAAGCACCACCGCCCACAATGACCATTGTGTTCTACTCGTGCAACAGATCTATATATAGACACGGCTCTGATACCACTGTAGGGGTTCGTAGCATGGAAAACAAAAATTTTCTATTGCATGCAAACAAACAAGCCAAGATCTATCTACTAGATTGTAGCAACGAGTCGATAGAGGAACTCACCCTTGAAGATTCCAAAGCGGTTAACGAGAGCAGATTCTCGTGGGTGATGTAGTCGTACTCTTGCCGATCTCAAGATCGCGTAGACGATCCTTCCGGCGCTGCATTCCGGCAGCGCTTCCTCAGTCGGTCACACGTTCGGTACTCGATGAAGACCTTCCTCTCGCTTGTTCCAGCAGGCAGCAGAGGTTGTAGCACTCTCCTCGCGATTCCGGCAGCACGACAGCGTGGTACCGGAAGTAGAGGGGAGATCTCGCAGGGCTTCGCCTTAAGCCGGAGCGAGTATGGTGGACTATGAGAGAGGCCTTGGTGATCTAGGGTTTAGAAGGCACCAAGGGGAGAGTGTAGCCGGTGGCTAGGGTTTGGGATCACCCCAACTCGGCGAGTTGGTGGTGCCTTAGGTGTCGGTGGCGGCAGCAGCAGGGGTGGTGGCGCTGGGGCTTAGGGTTAGGGTTTTGGGGTGTGAGAGGTGTAGGCTAGAGGGGCACCCTTGCCCCTTCTTTTATAGGTGATAGGGCGCCGGTTGGGAGGAGGGAGTCCTCCCCCAACTCGGCCTCCTTGGCCGGCGGGTGGAGGGAGGAGGACTTCCTCCCCAAGTAGGTTTCCTACTCTCCCTCCACCAAGAAAACTTGTCGTTTGACTTTTCAAATTGGTGTTTGACTTTTCAAACTAGGATTTGATTTCTCCCTTTATTTTGCCCAACCATGATACCTAGTACATGATGCAACCATTACACATTGTCATGACACATTTATGTACCCTTCCCCTCCGGAGTGCCGGACCTTCTGGAACCTTCTAGGACATTCCCGATGAAAACACTGGAATCATTCCCCAACTTCGAAACATGACTTTCCTTATATGAATCTTATTCTCCGGACCGTTCCGGATCTCCTCGTGATATCTTGGATCCCATCTGAGACTCCGAACAACATTCGGTCTCTTACTCATCATTCCATAACTACTAAACAACATCGAATCCTTAAGTGTGTCTCCCTACGGTTCATGAATTATGCGGACATGATCGAGACACTTCTCCGAACAATAACCAATAGAGGAATCTGGAAATTCATATGGCTCCCACATATTTATACGATTACTTTGCGATCGAATGAACCACTTACATACGATACCAATTTCCCTTTGTCTCACGATAGTTTACTTATCCGAGGTTTTGATCGTCGGTATCTCTGCATACCTAGTTCAACCTCGTTACCGATAAGTACTCTTTTCTTGTTCCCGTGGTATGTGATCCCTTGTGAGCTAGTCACATGCTTGCAAGCTGTAAGATCCCTCTCTTTATAAAGGTAAGGATCCTTGTGATTGCAATGCTAGTCCCTGGATCAATGCTAGCATCCACAGTTTAAGATGAAGTACACATAAACAAAGGTCATTATTACATATCATTCCAGAGACAAACATAGTATTTTACAAACTCCATGGCCACAGATAGCTGCAGGTTCAGTTCATCGTTCAATCCTTCAAGGAACTTCTCTTTCCTCTTAGCATCAGTGTCAACTTCATCCGGTGCATAACGCGCCATATTGTTGAACTCCTCAATATATTCAGCCAGGCTGCGGTGGCGCTGCTTCAATTTATGAAATTTCTTCTTCTTCAAACTCATCACTCCAGATGAGATGTGAGTAGTATGGAAACCATCTTCAAAGATAGCCCATGTCACATACTCAATGGGAGTGGTGATCTGGAAGTTATCCCACCAAGTAGCTGCTGGTCCTTCCAACAAGTGTGCTGCAAATCTGACTTTCTCCTCATCAGTACAGCCAACAGTTACCAAATCCTTGTTCACCGAGCGTAGACAATCATTGGCCACCATGGGATTAGTAGTTCCTGAGAACTTTGCTGGCCTCAGTCTTAGGAATCTGGTGAGCATGTCAAAACCCGGTGGATTGTTCTGATTGTTGTTATTTTTATTATTATTGTTGTTGTTGTTGTTTTTGTTGTTGTTGTTGTTGTTGTTGTTGTTGTTGTTGTTGTTGTTGTTGTTGTTGTTGTTGTTGTTGTTGTTGTTGTTGTTGTTGTTGTTGTTGTTGTTGTTGTTGTTGTTGTTGTTGTTGTTGTTGTTGTTGTTGTTGTTGTTGTTGTTGTTGTTGTTGTTGTTGTTGTTGTTGTTGTTGTTGTTGTTGTTGTTGTTGTTGTTGTTGTTGTTGTTGTTGTTGTTGTTGTTGTTGTTGTTGTTGTTGTTGTTGTTGTTGTTGTTGTTGTTGTTGTTGTTGTTGTTGTTGTTGTTGTTGTTGTTGTTGTTGTTGTTGTTGTTGTTGTTGTTGTTGTTGTTGTTGTTGTTGTTGTTGTTGTTGTTGTTGTTGTTGTTGTTGTTGTTGTTGTTGTTGTTGTTCTGATTCTGCATAAAGGTGGTCATCATCTGCATCAGCTGTGTCTGAGATGTCATCAGCTGCTACATCTCTGGGGTGACATTGTTGTTGTTCGGGTTGGGATTGGCACGTCGAGGAGGCATCTGTGGTGGTCAATAAGGATAAGAATGAGATACCCATATATGCTTAACATGCACAATACATCACATAGACAATCACCAAACATGCATCAAAATGACATAAAGTTCAATGACATAACAACAATTTTGAAAAAGTAAACACGCCAATAGCAAGCCATCCACATGTTGGATGGTCATTGCGACTCAATAATCAAAGGTATGGTAAATGATAGATAAATGAGTAGTCATCACTACTCCTCTGCATCAACCTCCTCATCAACAAGTGTAAGACCTACATTCTCCATAGCGGTCTTTTATTCCTCGACATTGGTGGTCAAGGCCTCTACTTTGGCTTTGAGAGCCCTCTTCTGTGAACGAAGTCTCTCAATCACCACCTGCTGATGCTCGAGCTCGAAGTCCTTGGCCTCTAGTTCTGCAGTCATCTCCTGAATCCTCTTGTACCTATCTTGGACTCTTTTCTCTTGACTCTTGAACTTTCTATCCTGACTCTCAAACTTGGCCTCCATCTCCTTGACTATATCATCTTGCTCCGCGAAGAGCTTGTCCTTCTCATGAAGCTGCACCTGGAGTTCGTCATTTCTAAGCATGACGTTGGTCCTATCAGTATCTAGGTGCCTAAGAAGAACCTCTAAGTCCTGGAGGTATAGACGAATTGGCTCTGCCGTCTCTCTAGCAGTATCCTCGAAGTCAATGGCCTCACCATCCTCGTCACGTCTACCGAAGGCGTGGAAGTGAGTACCTCTAATCTCCCGACAGTGTCTCCCTAGCAAACGTCCAAGCAAATCCTGCATGACTACCTCTAGGCCTCTCTCCTTGTCATCATGCATGAGCTTGAAGGTGATGGCCTCCGTGGCTGGCTCAGTCTGGCGTCCTGGCTGAGTAACCTTAAAGCCCCAAAGGTCCTTCCTCTCGAACTTGGTGAGGGGAAGCATCATGATGGTAGGAAGTGGGAGATTGAGCACACTAGTGAGCTCAATAAGACGGGTGCCAAAACGAGTTCCATTGAACTCTTCAGCCGTGCTGATAGTAACATTAGGCATCTATTTTATAAGATAGAGAAAGTTAGAAATAACATCAATAGAAAACACAAAACAAGGTAGCACAAACATATCATTTGCAAACCAAACACAAGTCATGGCATACATAAATCCATTACAAGCATCCAAGGTTCAACATAACTTAGACAAAATTTTGGAAATAAAATGATAAGTGTGGTGGTCCAACTAACGAAGTACGTTACAACTCTCACTCACTAGACAAAATGTCTATCAAAGCATCCTTAGTAGCCATCTGCCTATCTTGTTCACAAGATTCCAAAATCAAGTCTGTGATGTCTTCCCTTAGTTGTTGGTTGATAGTTTCCAACTCTTGGGTATGTTTATTTTCCTCTCTAAGGTCATTCTGGGTGTTGAGAATTCTGCACTTGAGTCTATCACCAAGATCTTTGATGGCCTTCCAAGCTGCATCCCTTGCAGAATCAAAGAATGTGGTGTGCATCACTGAGTTGGTGACCATGCAGAATCCTGATTCTTTGTGGTTGTCTTCCTTGTTTTTGTACAAGTGAAGTTGCAACCACCACAATGGAAGTGGAAGTGGTAGTGGAAGCCAGCCTGTCAAGAAGGATCTTAGTCAGGTTGAATGTTTCAAGTGCAAGAATATGGGGCATTATGCAAATGAATGCCCAGAAAAGAAAGTTGAAGGACCCAACAAGCCCAACCCTTTTCAGAAGGGATAGGTGAACCACATCAATGTGGAAGAGATCTATGAGGAACCTGAAGCTGTTGCTGGTAAGTTCAAACTCAATTCTGTTCCAGCATTTGTTCTCTTTGATACTGGTGCATCTCATTCATTCATATCAAGAGCATTTGTTGAAATAAATGAACTACCGGTAGAAACTATTGGGTGTTCTATAAAAGTAAGTTCTCCTAGCGGAGAAATGATAGTGAACTCGGGATGTCATGATCTAGTCATAGAGTTTGGGAAATATAAGTTTCCTGTTAATCTGATAATCCTAAATTCCCAAGGATTGGATGTCATTTTTGGGATGGACTGGATGACTAAGCATAAAGGAGGGCTAGATTATGCCAACCATACTGTCACACTCACAACTCCAGGAAACAAAAGGATCAGATTCAAGACCAACTTTGAATCGAAAGGGAGTAAGCTAAATTCTCTTAGGGGGGTTAGCATAGACAATGTGCCTATTGTGAGTGAATATCCGGATGTGTTTCCGGAAGAATTGCCAGGAATGCCACCAGATAGAGATGTGGAGTTTCTTATTGACTTGCTACCAGGATCTGGACCAATAGCAAAGAGACCGTACACGATGTCAGTGGATGAGTTGAAAGAACTCAAGAAACAACTTGGAGAACAGTTGCAGAAATGATTTATCCAACCAAGTTCTTTGTCTTGGGGAGCACTAGTTTTGTTTGTGGAAAAGAAGGATAGAAGTCAAAGGTTATGCATAGATTACCGCTCACTCAATGAGGTGACTATCAAGAACACATACCCTTTGCCTAGAATCAATGACTTGTTTGACCAGTTAGAAGGAGCCTGTGTGTTCTCAAAGATTGATCTTCGATCAGGTTATTTCCAGCTCAAAATAAGGGAACAAGACATACCTAAGATAGCTTTCACCACTAGGTATGGATTGTATGAGTATACCGTGATGCCATTTGGTTTGACCAATGCACCAGCATACTTCATGAATGTGATGAACAAGGTGTTCATGGAGTTCCTTGATAAGTTTGTTGTCGTATTCATCGATGACATTTTGATCTACTCCAAGAGCAAAGAAGAGCATGAAGGACATTTGCGTTTGATACTTGAGAAGCTAAAAAGCATAAGCTGTACGCCAAATTCAGCAAGTGTGAATTCTGGTTGAATGAAGTTGGATTTCTTGGACACATTGTGTCAGGATATGGTGTAGCAGTTGATCCTGCTAAAGTGTCAGTTGTAACTGAATGGGAATCTCCTAAGTCAGTAAAAGAGGTTCGTAGTTTCCTTGGCTTGGCAGGATACTACAGAAGATTTATTGAGAATTTCTCCAAAGTAGCTAAACCAATGACGGAGTTATTAAACAAAGACAAGAAATTTGCTTGGTCTGAAAGATGTGAACTCAGCTTACAAGAATTGAAGAAGAGACTAGTGACAGCACCAGTCTTATGTTTGCCAGATTTGGAGAAAGATTTCCAAGTATATTGTGATGCATCTCATCATGGATTAGGTGCAGTGCTAATGCAAGAAGGGAAAGTTGTGGCTTATGCCTCGAGACAACTCAAAACTCATGAGGTAAATTACCCTACTCATGATTTATAGTTAGACTCTGTTGTCCATGCACTCAAAACATGGAGACACTATCTTTTGGGAAAGCGATGTGAAGTGTTCACAGATCACAAAAGTTTGAAGTATATCTTCACCCAGAAAGAGATCAACATGAGACAAAGAAGATGGCTAGAACTCATCAAGGACTATGACTTGAGTTTGCAATACCACCTCGGTAAAGAAAATGTTGTAGCGGATGCTTTAAGCCGTAAGGTTTTGTGAATGGCCTTACAAAGGGAGGGATATTACACAAGCTAATTGGATGACATTCCACCGAGAGGGCCCAGAGTATATCTATCCGTCATATGGATGGACAAATCCCACTCTTGATCCATGTGTTTCAACCCATACTTTCCGAACACTCAATGCCACCTTTATAGCCACCCAGTTACGGTGTGGTGTTTGATGTCATCAAAGCATCCTTCCGGTGATGGTGATAAGCATGATCTCATGGTCGAAGGAATTAGGTTACTATGTATCAGAAAGCTTATAGTAATTGAACTATTAAAATGACTTGATCTTTATGCTACGCTTATCTATAGGAGTATGTCCATCATACCATTCTCCTAATGATATGATCTTTTTGTTAATAACATCTCAATGTTCATGATAGGGAAACCACAATCATCTATTAACCAACAAGCTAGTATTATGAAGAGGCTTTACTAGGGACTCTAATTTAGTTTACAAATCACACAAGTATTAATGTTTCCTGGTCAATACTATTATAGCATGAATGCAAACATTTATCATAAACACAAAGATATAATAATAACTATATTTATTATTGCCTCTAGGGCATATCTCCAACACGGACAGGGGTCTCGATCATGTCTGCATTATTCGCGAACCGTAAGGTGACACACTTAAGGGATACCGACACCATTCAAAGCAAATGATATGCCAGAAAAACAAAAGGAAATTGTCACATCCCAAGATTTTCCAAATCTTGTTATGTGAAAAATAAATGAATAAAATAAAACTTTGTTGATTTTCAGGGTGAGAAGAAACTTTTTGAATCCAATTTGAATCTTTCAAAACCTATTTGGATCAAATAAAATCCTAAAGGGATTTAAAAAAATAAACAATAAAGTTAAAGATATTTGGAATCACTATTTTGGATCTTTTAATAAAAAGATTGGTTTTATAAAACAAAGGTAGAATTATAAATAAGGATTATTTTATAAAGCCAAATGAAAACTTGGCCAAGCTTTTGAAATAAAATATTTCTATTTGATAAAATAGTAAAGGTTATTTAAATAAAATAATGAGGGTTTATTAATAAACCATATTCATTAAAGTAAAGGCTTTTCCCATTTTAAATAAACACTAAAACTTATTAAATTATTTTAAATAAGTTTTCCAAGTGTTTATTATTTTCAAATAAAACCTACTGATTGGTTTTGGTACTATTTTAGATTTCAAATAGAGTTTTAAAAATAAATAAATCAAACCCTATTTGATTTAATAACTAAGGTCTATTTTATTTAATTATTAAATGGACCCTAAAAAGAATAAAAATATTACTCAATTTTGGACATTGTTTTTTGTTGTTAAACAGAACTAAAACCCAATACAAAGTGTGGTGGAAGTTTGATTGATTTTGAATATTTGAATTGTTTGATTGAATATCAAAACAGAAAATCAAATGGAAAAAGGAAAAAGTTTCAGTACAAAAAAATGAACTAAGCCTGCCCAGCCAGCAAGCCCAGCCCATCCCAGCCCAGCAGCCCACCTCTCTCCAGCGAACCGTTCTTTTCTCACTCAGGAGCTTACCCGCACAGTGGATGACGACTGGACCCCACTCCCTCTTCCTCTCTCTTGCTGACCAACCGACCCCACAACACTGTTCGTCGTTTCCACCCGCCGCGACTTCTTCTCCCCCAAACCTCGTCGCCGTTTCTGCCGATTGATTGCGCGTTTGATTCCTCATTAACCACACATTGATTCAGCCCGTGACCGCGTGCACTTAAGCATCCCTCTCCCCTCTCTGATCTCCCTCACTCGCCATACCCTCTTCACCCCCAGGCCATCGTAATTTCGAGCTCGCGCAACACTGCTCCGACGAGCTCGTCGACAAATTCTGACAAACTCGACCCACCCCACCATCCCTGCTTCACACTTTCTTGCTCACCAGATCCTTGCGCACCTGCCCGTATCATCTGCTCGGCCGCGCTTGCCCAGAAACTCGCCCACGTCTTCGACCGAGCGCCACCGTCGACTGCCACTTCTCCGGCGACTCTTTCCCGTAAGTACTGTCCACCCCTTGACCTCCTTTCGATACTCACTTGTCTACGTCACGCGTGCGAAGCTAACAGCAGACCCCGTTTGCTCTCTCGTGTGCCCCGTAGCGTCGCCCTCGACGACGACTGACCGCACCCGACGCCGCCACCCACTCCGGCGAGGAATTGTCGCTGTCCCTGAGCGCCCCTTGCCAAGCCGAGCACACGTTGAGCATCACCTCGACCTCGCGAACACGGTGAGCACCCCAGTTTCCTTCTTTGCTTCCTGTATCGCCGGCTCCGCCGTAGCCAGACACGCCGCCGCCGCCAGTCGCCGTCAGTGCCGCTCGAGTATGGTCAATTAGATTTACACCCTTAGATCTTGATCCTGTGGCTGAAAATAGAACTTAAGCGAAAGGGTAAGAAGCAGTCTGAGCCGCGCGATCTGTTTAGATCCAACGGCTGTAGTTGCGCAATCCACGCGAACCGGTATTAGCGAACCAGAAACAGACGCGTGGCACTAGTTGATTTAAATCAGATTTTTGAATCAGATTGATATGCAAATTTGTAAACCTTGTAACTTTTGATCCACACGTCAAAAAATTGCAAATTTTATATCAATGGAATCAGTGGAACAAGCCCTAGCAACCATGCCATTTGTTTAGTAAAAAGTTTCTGTTAAATGGTTTGTTTTTGCAGAAACATATGTATGCTTGTTTAGAATGTAAAAATTGTTCAAAATTGATTTTAGGGATAAAATCTTTTGCAAATGGTGTATTTTGAACCTACTGACCCTAGGAATCACTTTGTGATTTCAAAAATATATTTGGTGATGCAAAAGAATGAATCTTGGATTTAAAACCAATTCTAGTCAAATAAAAATATGGTTTAATTGTTAAAAATGGTTTTGAAGGAAAACCTTTGAGAAATGTTTTGGAAATAAACTCTCTGACCCTAAACACAAAGTTTTGTGGCTTGAAAACTTATTTTGTGAATCCTATAGATTAATGCCTTAGTAAAAACATTTCTACACCACATAAAATGATACCTTGTTTTGAAAATGGTTTATTGAAGTGAAATCTTTTACAAATGACTTTGCCACTTTATAAAATGACCATTAGGTGTTTTCAAATGTTTATGATCCATTAGGAACCACTTTTTCAAATAAAACAAGCTTGGCATGCTTGCATGCATTACCTTGACTTTATCATTTTATGTGATGTTTTGCTTGATTGATAGTATAAGATTGTGCCTTGCTTGATTCAATTGTAGTGACTTGAAGAGTGTGATTGTTGCAAGGACAAGGAGTGAACCTATACTCTACCAAAAAGGCAAGTGATGCTCCATACCTTTGTCCCATTATTTTCACTATGCATTAGTGATATTTCTAAGTAAGACTTGCATGGAATTTTGCTAAGTATAAACCATGCTATGGGAAAACCTAGTAGATGAAAACCTTAGTAGAATTTCCTAAGTTAAGATTCCTACTACTATCATGCTTAGCTTAGCTAATAGAAAACAAGGGTGGAATACATACATTCATACTATGGAAAAATTTCTAAGTCTGAGGACTTGTGTTTTTGTTAATAAAACAACTAAGTTAATGAATCACCTGGGTGGAAAGGGACTTGCTTGGTGGTTTTTGGTTGAGTGGTTACACAAGGCCCATGGATATGGTTTACCTTGTGTATCACACTTGTGGATTGCCACCCAGGAACAAAGATATTTGAGATGTCAAATGTTGAGAAGCTTCAAGTGCAACCACTTGGCATTATGGGCTCTGCCTGGATCATATAGGTTGCTAGAACTTAACCATTTGGACAGTTGGTGGTAGTGGGATGATAGGTTGGAACGCGTCCATTTGGTCTAAGGGAAGGCTTCTGAAAGATCTTGTCTTGGGAAACCAAGTCTTGTGGGGAAAGTGCACCACCTCTGCAGAGTGTAAAATCTAAGTACTTAGCCATGTCCCTGGCAAAGGACAATTTGAGCATCAAGACATGGAAGCTATCAAGAATCTCATCATCCAAATTTCTAAGTTAAAAACTTGTGGGTTGAACAAGGGTTAAAGGATCTTCAATCTTTGATTGGTAGATGCCTTGGGTGTTTTTTGTCAAGCAAAAACTTAGTGTTTTCAAATGATAAGGAAAAATCTAGTTTGAGCAATGCAAGCCTCAACTCCACTTAGCCAAAAGCATATAGATGATAGACTCCACTATACTACCATAGTATCACTTGCCAATACAATTCAAATGTATTGACCCTTGTGGCTATAACTTGTTATGTTGCAGGTTTGATTGATTTAGTGAAGTGTGTTGATTAGGATTACAAAGTATACAACCAACATGTCTGCCTGTGGCACTATGAAGATGAAGGACCCCATGCTTATAGACATTCTGCTGCAATGTATTGTAATAGCCAAATGAGATATGAAAGATGTAATAAATTATTTTATTCCTGGTATAAAGTTGTATTATGACCTTTGTTTCTTGATATTACATCTTAACTGTGGATGCTAGCTATTGATCCAGGGACTAGCATTGTAAACACAGGGGACTCTACCTTATTAAAGGTTGGGAACCTTACAGAAATCGCCGGAATTTATTTCACTAGACACGGGAACTGTTTCGGTTGAAATTGCTGAAACTGGTTCTGCATGTGAAATCGAATACTAGCAAGGGGTTTATGTGAATGTTTGTTAATTAAATTAATTAACAAAATTATGAATAAATAAATAAAAGAGTTTTATTTAAATGATAGCTTGCATTAAATTTGGTGGAAATTTAATGCATGTGAGTGGATTTTTGAGTGGAGGCTCTTTTATGGGAATGGAGGCTTTTCATTTTGAGTGGGAGCTCCACCCACATGAATGTGGGAGAGGTGGGGGCAGCCCCCATGGCTGGGCGCCATGCCCCTTGGGTGCCCCCCTCTCCCCTATAAAAAGCCCCCCTCTCATCCTCTCAATGCACACCTCCTCGCGAAGGATCTCTCTTCCCCTTTAGAATTTCCCCATGGTCTCGGATCAGCGAGATACATGTTTCCGGTGGCTTTTTCTGGAAGGATTTGTTGCTTCCGCTGCTTCGCTGGAGCGAGGGCGCGGAGGTTGTCGGGGTACCCGTACGTGTGTGCAATCACGGATGCACCACTACTTTGCGGTGCTGGACTTGATGGTGCCGGACCGGCTGGACCAGATGGACTTCATCACGATCTTTAGATCGGCAAGCGTTCGTCTACATCATCCACGAGTACAACCTTGTTAACGCTATTTGGTCTTCGAGGGTATGTATTCTATGGATGTATATCCACCCGTTGCTTGTATCTAGTAGATAGATCTTGGCACTTAGATGTTTCCATCGTAGGAATTTTTTTGTTTTCTATGCTGCGAACCCTACAAATAATACACCTTCGCAAGTGAATGCCAAGAACTAGAGCAAGAGCTTGAATGCCAAGACCTAGAGCAAGATCTTGAATTGCAGGATAGTAGTCATTCATCATCTGAACATGACCAATTGTAAGAAATTTATGCCAGATCAAAAAAGAATTCAATGATGTGCAACAGTTCAAGGATGTTAGTATTTTGGAAAACAAACTTATAACAAAATGAAGATGCGGCGGATGGCTGGAAGATCACGCTCACTCCAGCGAATCCAAACCTCCATTTCCCACGGAGTGCAGATTCGTATTGGCCAAGAAGAAGTACAACTGAACCAATAGACAGATAAATCCCCTTGCACCGCAAGCTCTGCATCAGTGAACCATAACAGATCCGACTGTTATAGTAAACAAAAAAGAGCTCCCAATTTAGTGAGTAAAATAATACCCTCAATTCAAAAGAATATATGAATATATATTACCGAACTAATAGTCAGCTACCTTTTTTTTTGAGACAATGGGCAGCAGCCCCTCATTCATTCATTCATTCATTTATAAGCTTCTCATTACAAACTATGATCCTGATAACTTCAGGTACCTCATTATACATCAGGTCCCAACTTATTGTTCTGCAGATTTTGCAAGAACGTGAGCTGCCACATTACTAAAACATTTTACATCGACAAAATTACAACCTAAAAACATTAGGGATCTAGTTTTGATATCTTGGACAATGGCTCAAGTTGTGGATCCATAAAACTCTGAATTTTGCACCTTATTTACCAGAGAGAGGCAGCTCTGAGGCTACATGAATACTCTAGTATACGAATTGTTGCAAAGACAAGAGCCTGTCGCTACTTCAGAAATATAATGATGTTTGAATGACTTAATTCAAAAAATGGTTACACTATAATCTAGATACAAAAGATAATAATCTGTGTGTGCAGAATTGCAGATGGATGTTTAGATGCCTTGCATTAGGTACTTATCTAAATAGTCAGATCCCACACAGTAATTGTAAAAGAAACTTTATAGATCTTGAAGTAACAATCACCAATCAGGTATCTGAAAAATGCAAAAAATGTAAAGGATGATGTCTGACTACCTTATCAAAGTATGGGAGGCGAAGTAGGTCCTGTAGGTGGTGCTGTGGTGGTGTGGAAGCGCAACAATAATGAATGTGTCAGCGTGGTACCAGAAGGGGAGGTGGAGGGCTTCATCGCCATGCTTGAGAGATCATACCTAGAGGCGTACGCGGAGACACGGTGAAGCAGCATGGCAGTTGGCGAGAGCCTCTTCACCTTGGGGATGAGACCGAGGTCGCAGATAGGAGCAGGGCGGATGACGGCGGCATTCTCACTCGCACACGCAACTCGGTCGATCTGAAACCCGAATCCGCTGATTCGAAAGATGGGTAACGACGAAGGAGTGACCAAGGGTGCGGGTGGCCTCGACGGAATTGGGACGCGCGTGTGCTGCTCATCCACGCTATGAGGAAAGATATACAGTGGGGCGGTGTTTGCGTTGACTGAGGGGACATTTTTCCCAATGCGTTTTTTCACAAGGCATGGTATGCGTTAATGACGAAGCGACAGACCAGAAGTCACACGATGGACGAAGCCTTCGACGCATTGGTTGACAAAGGAACACAATGTTCTTTTTAGATAGTTGAGATTCAGCTGCTTGACGACATGAAAATAATAGAAAAAGTGAAGTGTGTCACATGAATAAATTAAAAAAAATCAAAATATTAAAAATGTAAGAGTGTAGGACAGATATGCACTACAATAAATATATTACAATATTTTGGTACAACTCCCTAATATTAGTATCAATTTGACTATACAAAAATACTTCTATGGATAATATTGCGCCATCGTGTTAGCACCAATTCAACTAAAGAAAATATCATTGTGTATTTGTGAGTAATATTACATTCTTCAGTCTATTAGTCTAAACTTGTAAGGCCAAGTCCGATGAAGAATCCTAAAGTAAAAGCTTCACCAACTCCCTTGCAATCACACACTTTCCTTACCAAGTCCTCATTATCCTGAGCTAGACCATGGTGGCGCACATTTCGGACCCATCCATGCTGATGATAGAATGATATTCTCATTAGATGCCAAGAATTATATTTTATAGGTACTTGGGTCCAAATAGCAAATTGTTTTTCTGTATAGATAGAAATTTATTTCAAGAAAATAGAAAAATCGTCCAACACTAATCACTTTAAGTAGATGTAGAATTACTTGGCCAATGAGAATGGGTTGGAACTATGAATGATCCATAGGAAGTGTCATACATCAACATAAGACTAGGTTGATGGAGCAACTAATTACCAAAGGAGCCAAAAAAATTCGTTTCATTTAGTCATGGAACATAGGGGAATTAAGCCTTGTGTCTGGGCACCATGACCTAGCTAGGCAATGTATAAATGAACCCAAAACAAAGAGTTAAGTGAACACAATTGGGCGTTGTGTTGCGTCCGAGGACTTCTATCTAGGTGGGCAAAGCCCCATTATAAAAAATAATATAGATGTAGAGGACATCCTACTGCAGTACAACCCATTTATTACGGCCCGATATGCTCTCATAGTTTCAATCACAAATTCATTCTTTTCCAAAAGGAAGGTGCTCTCACGTTTTCAGTCACCAAATTTATCCTTTTCTAATTTGAACAAACAACAAAACACCTTAGAATTCACTACATTGTGCTTTTGATAGGATGAAATAAGATGAATAAATACAATGATTGCATGCTAAAATTTGTCTTAAAAAAATCATTTTCTTCAAAAGTCATATTTAATTATGCTTATGCCATGGTCCTTTAATGACATAATACAAATCAATCTTTTTATGTTTCAAACTGTCATGATATTCTGAACTAGCTTAGTTCTTTGATCTCACCCTTCATTTTTACCTAGAGTCGCCACTACGCCTGATTGTAAATACATCATAATAAGTATTTAAAGAATTTCATGTTAGCATGTTGGTCCCATATGTTATAGTTATGGTTATTAAAAACACAATTGATTTAAGATTTTCTCTTTTCCTCTATAATAGAGCTTATAACAATATGTATCAATACATTATTATGCGTCACTAGCAGTAAATTTTGTAACACATTCCTAATGATAAATTATTATTTTGTTACAAAGTCAACAGATGTGCAACGTATTCCCACTAACACATACATATTCTCGGGTCTAATTTTGTTTGCTATTGTTCATACTTGGAACACAAATGATGTGTTATTGTAATTTTAGTTGTAACATCTATTCCTTTGTGTTACATGATTCTGTTACCAAAGCTCCGTCATGTTGTAGTGGCAATAGAAAAATACTAGCTCATAAATCACATAGAGTATGTCAATAATATTTATCTATTTAATTTTCAAGATAATATTCCTTACTTCTCCTATTTTTCTTGGTACTGAAGTGTGAAAGAGCATGTGTGCTCCCATGTATGGTTTTGGTAATTAATGACAATCTCTATGGACTAATGTTTGCATTGAGTTGTACTTGTAGGAATTGTCCATTGGCATCGCTTGGACCATGTGTTGTCTCCAAGGTAGAAGAAATGAAGAAGAAGCAATTTCCAAGGGCTTTGGGCCTATTGGAATCATGTTGAATAAGGAAGATGATTCAAGGTTGACCAACACGAAGAATGGGTCAATACTCAAGAAGAAATGAAGTTGTGCAAGTTCAAGATGCCCCATCTCCAGAAGATCACATGCTTGAATCTTTCCATCCTCGGTGATCATGGATCGATGAAGACAAGCTCAAAGAAGAGGTTTCCCCATGGTGTATGGGGAGCAAGTCGCAAGTCTTTATCAAACAAGTGCGAGCAAGAGCAATCAAGAAAGGTGTTCCATCTTGAGGAGGGCAACATCACCTACATCAAGCTCAAGTGGGAGGTATCTCACATAATCATTCTTGATAATTCTATCCCTTGGTGGTATCCAATATTTACAACAAAATTGGTTTCATCCTATTTGGAGTTTAGATGCCAGAGTTATTTTGTTTGTTGTTGCTGCTGCCAGAACTGTCTATCGTGACTGGTAGCACCGGACTCTTTTGTCCGGTAGTACCTGTAAGATCCCAACATTAGAGCTTAGAAATAAGCTGAGCTCAGGTGTGTGCATTGCATTCATGCATAGAAAATCTAAATAATTTTCGCGCTTTTGAATAAAATTTGTCAAAGTGATTGAAGGTTCTATTAACTTGGTGGAACTAAAGTAGACCATCAAGTTAATTGCGATAAGTTTCAATATGACCTTTGCTAAAACCATATTTTGGGTAAAGGTGATTTGATCTAAGGGTAGATCAAATGTAATAAAACTAAACCACAACATATTACTTAATTATAAATAACTGATCTTTTAAATATCATATCATGGTATTTAATTTAACAACTCAAGGATACCAAGTTAAATATATAACTCAACTAACAAGAAGTCAATAAGTAAATGTTGATCAATCTTATTCTTATATATCTTTACCATGAGCATTATGGTAATATTGAAACCTAACTCTTTAGTTATATTGAGTAGGAAGGAAACTAAGTCAAAACCATTCTCCACATATCTTCCTTTCGATACCAATCTTTATCATCTCTTTTGAACCAGCTTCTAATATCTGTTGTTCATCAATGATTAGTGATCAATCCTTGATCTATCAATTATTAACCTATCAATCCTTGATCTATCAACTCTTGTCTTATCATAGCATTAATTTCAAAAGCCTTTAAAGGAAGAAGTAAGAAGAGATAAGTAGTTATGCTAGTTTTAGATACCATCTATTGGATGAGAGTGTTTGCAGATAATTACATCAATATGGTGACTGGTGGAGTTAGTCACTCCTAAAGGGAATAGAAGAGTTATCTGGAATACATATTTATATGGTAACAAATAAGATTATAAGGATGAATTCTAAAGATAGTTACCAAGGAATAATCTTATTGGATCAAGTAGGCATAGTCAATGAATCATATCTCTTAGTTAAATGGAAATTCTAAGAAGATGATTATAATAGAACTGTAATGTTGTATTAATGAAAGCCTTGATTAGCCAACTGGAAACCTGGGCCATAAATGATCAAAGGATTATCATGGTCATGCTTAAGTGACTAAGAGTGATTGATTATATGATGCATAAGTGTCATTGGTGGATAGAATATGATTAAACCCTAGTGTAGATATATTATATTAAGATTATCCATGACAAGATATAGTGATGAAAGATGAAGTGGAAGTGTGAGTTACTATAGGATTACTAAAGGGAAGATAGTATAACCAAGCTCATACTAGAGCAACATTGAGTTGTATAAGTAGTATTATTCCTCTTAAAGAATAGTAAACACATGAGGAAAGTATTATTTGATATATACATATATTGGAGTAATATTAGTGATGGATGATAAAGGAAGTGTATGAATAGAGTTAAAAGTGACTGCTTGATGAATGGAGGTCATAATTTGTATATAAGTGAAGAAAGTATAACTATGATGAGTATATGTAAAGCTTTAGTGACAAGCTTCTGAGATTCATATGTGAGATTACTAAGTAATTTATAAAGGAAGAGAGTAAGCACTCAAATGAATTTTGATTCATTAGAAGTATTCTAGAAGTGGGAGTATCTCTATGAGGACATCATGTTGAGATTTAGTGTCAAGCTCATTGGATTTACAAATTGATTTAAGTAGAGAAGTATCAGTGAGGGAATATATATGAAGTAAGTCTATCTTGTTAAGGTGTGATGGTTGATGTGAAACAGTAGTATATCTTGAAAAGGAATTCCTTAACTAGGAATAAAGAATTAGGAAGTAGGGAAGGTAGGAATTCCTAAGAAGCTATTAACCAAGACTATATCAATACATATCAAAATCCATGTCTGTATCACTACTCTAAACCCTAAACAATTTCCACATGGTAAATGAACTACATTTATCACATGAGTAATGCTCATTATCAACCATTATATGGTAACTTGTCACTAGGAGTCAACCACACTAAGGAATAAAATATATAGAATAAGAGGTAATCGTTGGTTGTTTAAGTAGAACAAGTGATTTTTCTCCTACTTAGTATCATTGCGAAAGGTATATAGGTAAAGCCTAATTTTATTCTATATTTATTATAATTTTAATAATAAAGTCACTTAACATCCTTAAAGAATCACAAGGGAAATTGCAAAGGATAATTTAAAAACCTAAAGTCAAGAGGATTTAAATAGTTAGATCTCAACATTAAACAACTCCAATATTTAGAGTCATTATGGTAAAGTTCCAAGTATCAAACATATTTTAAGTCTAACTTTCGTCTTTACAAATAATTTAAAGTTTCACTAATCCAAATAAATGAAAAACATATTTGGATCATTCTCTAAGTAATAAACCAAACACCCTAAAACCCTAATTCTTAACAAAACTATTTAATAAAGAGAACCTTTTAAATAAATATAAGGTATGAAATTAACAAAGAATATAAAAGTTGATTAGCTACAATAAACCTGGGATATTTTAATGTCTTACAAAAGTTTAGGACATTTTAAATACTGAGATAAACATATTTGAAAAGGTTTTGTGAAAACATAAAATATAAAATGATAAAGAACTAGGAAAAAAACAGAAAAAGATAGCTTATGGCTCAAAGCCCATCCTCTTTTCTCCCTATCTGACGCTCGAGTGCAGCAGCAGTAGCTTTTCCGCTCGATCGGCTATGGCCCATCAGGGCCATTCCATGGGGCCATCGAAGCAAATGGACGCTGGGTCCATCATGTGGGGTCATCGAAGCCAATGAATGATGGGGCCGTGATGTGGAGCTGGAGGGGGGATTTGCATATTCGCCATGTTTTGCATTGCAACTTGCATATTTTCCATTTTGTGTGTCACTGACATGTGGTGGTCATGTGGCAAATATGCAAATTTCAAAGAAAATGTTCGTTCCGTGGGGCCATCGAAGCCAATGAACGATGGGGCCGTCATGTGGGGCCGTCGAAGCCAATGACTGATGGGGCCATGATGTGGAGCTGGAGGGGGGATTTGCATATTCGCCACGTTTTACGTTGCAACTTACATATTTGTCATTTTATGTATCGCTGACATGTGGTGGTCATGTGGAAAATATGCAAATTTCAAAGAAAAGGTTCGTTCCATGGGGCCATCGAAGCCAATGAACGATGGGGCCGTCATGTGGGGCCGTCGAAGCCAATAACTGATGGGGCCGTGATGTGGAGCTGGAGGGGGGATTTGCATATTCGACACGTTTTATGTTGTAACTTGCATATTTTCCATTTTGTGTGTCGCTGACATGTGGTGGTCATGTGGCAAATATGCAAATTTCAAAGAAAACGTTCGTTCCATGGGGCCATCGAAGCCAATGAACGATGGGGCCATCATGTAGGGCCGTCAAAGCCAATGACCGATGGGGCCGTGATGTGTGGCTGGAGGGGGGATTTACATATTTTCCACGTTTTATGTTGCAACTTACATATTTGCCATTTTGTGTGTCACTGACATGTGGTGGTCATGTAACAAATATGCAAATTTCAAAAAAAAGGTTCGTCCTGTGGGGCCATCGAAGCCAATGAACGATGGGGCCGTCATGTGGGTCCGTTGAAGCCAATGACCGATGAGGCCGTGATGTGTGGCTGGAGGGAGGATTTGCATATTTTCCACGTTTTACGTTGCAACTTGCATATTTGCCATTTTGTGTGTCGCTGACATGTGGTGGTCATGTGGCAAATATGCAAATTTCAAAGAAAAGGTTCGTCCTATGGGGCCATCGAAGCCAATGAACGATGGGGCCGTCGAAGCCAATGACCGATGGGGCCGTCACGTGTGGCTGGAGGGGGGATTTGCATATTTTCCAAGTTTTAGATTGCAACTTGAATATTTGCGACTGTGTGTCACTGACATGTGGTGGTCATGTGCCAAATATACAAATTTCAAAGAAAAAGTTTGGTAGATATGCAAAATTGGCAAATATGCAAAAATCCTGGAGCAGCTACTCCCCCAAACATTGACAGGTGGGGTCATGTATGACACACGTGAGGTCGGCTCTCTCTCTCTCTTATCCGCTCCCAGCCCCAGCCCCGAGCAGCTCCTACCGCACCGGCGGTCAGAGCAGCCATCGTCGGCGCGTCGGCGGCTCCGTCCTACGGTGGCGTCGGACCGACTGCCGCGCTGCACCTCAACCACGGCTCCAGCACCTGTTTCGTCCGCACGCATTGTACGTTGAGGCAGTACCGACTACAGGCAGGTCTGCCGCCCATGACGTCTGGGATTTTGTTCCGCCGCCATAGCTCGACGCACGGTCACAACAATTGCTAGTAGTGCTTGGTAAGACCTTCGCTCCTGCTCCGCCCATCCTAATCGATTCGGTTCCCGTAATTTCCTCGATATTGCAGGGGTAAATTAGTCTTCAATGTCTAGTCATAGCGGGTACACCGGCGAGGGTGGGGATTCGATCATGTCGTGGCCATGTTCTCCTTCTCCCACCATGTCGGAAGTGCAGGTAGCTCCTTATATTTGTACTACCGTTGAATTTGAAGTGCCGCCATGGCTTGTCAGGCTGATTTTAATTGGGTTTGTTTTGGGATTGTTACAGTGTGCTATGCAGGCCGATGATCCATGGTACATTGCATACCAAGATGAATCAACCCAGTGGTCTAGCCAGAGGATGGATTTGGAGATGGTTGCCAATTTAGGTGATGAATTGGCCCTAAAAACCTATTGATATTAGAGCTGAAGCGTACTGTCGAGGAAGAAAAGAAGAACTCAGAGGTTATTCGCAAAGAGAAGTTGACACTTGAGGCTGATCTTGTCGTATCTGATCAAGTGGTAGAAAGTCTAAAACATGAACTTTAAGTGAAGGGGGATGATAATAGTAGATTCATGTGGGCAGTTTTAGTAGTTGTCATCCCCGTCCTAACATTTACACTATGGGGTTGTGGTGAAGGTGGCACATGTAATGATTAGTTGAATTGATAGCTAATTTATATAGTAGAATTGCTATTCAACGGATGGTTGTGAGTTCCTTTAAATTTAGTCACTTTGATGTCCCAAAGTTGTCATGAGATTGCATTCGGGGCCCGAGTTACTTGCCATTGGATCTAGTTGCCCATAGTTGGCGTGCCAAATGCCATTGCGGGTCCCGAGTTGCTTACCATTGGATCTAGCTTCCCATAGAGGTGATCTGTCAAAGAAAGTACTACTCCCTCCGATCCAATTTAGTTGACTCAAATTCTTCAAGATACAGATAAATCCAATACTAATTCATGTCTAGGTACAATCAAATCTAGACAAATCTAAATCAACTAATACAAGCCCACCGGAGATTGTCAAAGCAAGTACTGCTACTTATGAATCAGCTTTAGAGCATATCCACCGGTCTCACGTCTCAAATACATACTCCCTCCGACCCATATTAGTAGTAAAACTTGACTAGATACGTTTCATATCTAGATGAATCCAAGTCAACTAATATGGGTCAGAGGAAGTATCAAATTTATTCAAATCGGTTCACAGGAGCTTGATCTACGTCGTCGCGGTGATGTTGCGGATGATGGCTTCAATCATCGTCGCATCGATGACCACTGTCGGCACCCCCGCCGCCTCGGTGTCTTTAATCAGCAACATGATCTCAGGAGGTGAACAGGAGTGAGACGGACAAAGACAGAAATTTCAGACGCTTAGATCCTCACCACTACACGACGTTCCAGCCGCCATGCTTGGATCCGCGCCGCTGCAAGCCGTTCCGACCCCCACGCTTAGGTCCACGCTGCCGCACGCTGTTCCGACCGCCAGGCTTAGATTCGCGCCGTTGCACGCTGTTCCGAACCCCATGCTTAGGTCCACGCCAGCGCACGCCGTTAAGACCGCCAGGCTTATGTTCGCTCAGCCGCATGCCATTCGGACCGCTAAGCTTAGAACCGCGCCGCCGTACATCGATAGGAGGGGAGGAAGATGCGGCTGGTATACGTGCGACAGTGAAAGGGAGGGAGAGACATCAAGCCCATCGGGCTCTCCTCTCCATACAAGGTAGGTGCGCCCATCGGGAGAGAGAGACCTCCAGCCCGTCGGATCATGATGTATCCAACGGTGGTTGGCCAAGATCCGTGTGTGACATACATCTCGACCAATCAGAGCGCAGCAGTCAAACTGAGCAAGTTGAGCTGTTGTGATGGTTTGAGTCAGGGGAGAGGGGAAAAGTGAGGAAAACTTTACCGGGAGGGGAAAAGTGAGGAAAACTTTAGAGGGAGGGGAAAACTGAGTAGAGCTAACGAAAACAAGGGCACTCAGATAAAAAAAGAGTAAGGGAAATTCAAGCTTTTGGCATAAAAATGGAAAATTTGTTATTTGAACAAAATAATTTGTCTTGGCCGACATTATATTGTTTACAACTCAGATATACACAAGTGTTCCAAATTTGGTCTCATTTAGACAATGTATGTTTTGGAATGGGTTATTTTGGAGGCCGATCGAAAACATGCATCTTCATAGCTAGTAGCTCATTCCAACAAGGGTTTAAGAAGTGGTTTAGGGGATAAGTCCATTTCTCTTTATTTCCTTTTCCTTTATTATTCATGCTAGGTTGTAGGCAACATAACAAGACTCCATTTGAAGTTTGCACTATGTTTTGACTTTTTTTTGAATTAAACTAACCCTAAAACCATTTTTTGAATTTAATCACTTAGAAAAAAAAATATGGCTGATTACAAGTTAATACAAAAATTTCCAATTTCATATGGTAAATCAATCCAAGTTACACAAGTGTGCCAATTTTTGGATCAATTGGTCAACGTTTAAGCCATGAACTAGCTAAACCCCATGTGTTGACCACATGTAGAGGGCAAAACTGAGCAGTGCTAAGCAACTAGGTGCATGACCATAGAAACTTGCAATAACACATACATTATGGGATTATCCAATATAAAAACTTGGGAGCGTCACACTAGTTCGAATTAAATACAAACATTGACAGTAGTTCAAATTTATTATACAAATTCAAATTAATAATTCAAATCCATTTTTCTTGTTTCTAGTGTTTTTCGCTGGGTTCACCACCTTTCTCCTGGTGATCCTAGCTAGAATATTCTTGGAGTCCACCATCAGCTTCTTTCGTTTTTTCCCTTTGTTCTTTTTCTCTGCATCCAATGAATCAAGTGCTTCAGTTTGTCATACAATTAGTTCAATCACGTTTCGACCCGCTGGTTAATATGGTTCAAAAAGCATTGTCCCCATTTCTGCCTTATCCGCTGGTGTAATTCCTTTACGCTTGAACTCCGCTTCAATCTCCCACGTGGTTGATATAATATCATCTCGATCGACTGGTTCAATATCCCCTGCATTTGGTTCAATCACCTCTCGATCGACTGGTTCAATCCCCCTGCATTTGGTTCAATCTCCTCTCGATCGACTGGTTCAATCTCCCCTGCATTTGGTTCAATCTCCTATGCATTTGGTTCAATATCCTCTCAATCGACTGGTTCAATCTCCCCTGCATTTGGTTCAATCTCCTCTGCATTTGGTTCAATCTCCTCTCGATCCATTGGTTCAATATCTCCTGCATTTCGTTCAATCTCCTCTCGACCCATTGGTTCAATCTGCAATGTATCCATTGCTTCATTCTCCTCTCGTTCAAATGCTTCATTCTCATCTACATTTGCTGCTCTCGCCTAATCATCCATTCCATAAGCTGGGTCCACTGCATTTTTATAAAGCCTAGCAATGTGCCCTAGGATCCCACAATGTTTGCACTTACATTGTCGAGGTGGTGCACCACCCTCTGCACTAGCTCTAATCCTATTCTTCCTTGGCCTACCTGCTGGTCTAGTAAAAACTAGAGGGTATAGCTTGAATCCTGGATCCACTTCCATCCATTGGTCTTTTCCCAATAAGGCTGGAACATTCTGAGCATATGCTGCCCTAAATTTGGCAACGGAGAAATACTCCGACACATACTGATCAACTTCACCCTCTTCACCTCCTAGAACACCCATGAAAAACAATGCATGTATGCAGGGTTTCCCACGGAGCTGCCATTGCCTACAATGGCATGTCCTACCAACCAAACTCACTGGATATCTCCATTGCCTACATTTACTATCAGTGTATGTTACCTCAGCCTCCATTCCTCTTCTAATGCATTTCATCTTCAATTGTTTGGCCCTGGCATGCAAAGCCTTAATCAAAGATGGGAGGATGAGATGGCCAGCATATACTGTTGATGCAATTCTTTGACGCAAATCGATCTTTATCATGATCATCTGCCTAATCTTATCAAATATTTGCCACAACATAAGCCCTTTCAATGACTTGACCTTTGCATTGAAACTCTCTACAAGGTTACTTGTTACATATCTACCTTGAAAATTTCATTGAATTGGCTTCTTGACCACACCATTCCATGATGTGCATCCAAGTACTCCTTCACCGCAGGTTTTTTTATACAACACTTCCAAATTATACAAATGCTTCCTCAAACTGCATGTGTATTAAGCTGGCCATAGGTTGTCAGTATAAACTTTACCCTTGAATTTCTTTGTAAAATTCTGCACTAAGTGTCGCATACATTCCCTATGTTCCACTCCGGGGAATACTGCTTCTATAGCTTTCTCCAAACCTTTGCAAGAGTCCGTGTGGATAGTAAGTCCTGGTGGATGACCTATAAGGTCACGCAAATTCTCCAAAAACCAAGTTCAACTTTCCTCTGACTCAATCTCCAAAACTCCATAAGCAACAGGGAACATCCAATTGTGGCCATCAACTGCAGTAGTAGCTACTAGCTTTCCTTTAAATCTGCCATGAAGAGTCGTTGCATCCACGGCCAAATAAGGCCTGCAACCATCCAGAAACCCTTGCCAGCAAGCTTTGAAACAAACAAAAGCCCTTCTAAAGCACTCCATCTCCATTGTCTTCCCTATTATATTGTACTAAACTTTATTCCTGTCTATCTATACAACACTACATGGACTAGCCATCTCCACTTCAGCTTTGAAGATGTAAAGCAACTGAAAACTTCCATTTCATGGACCATTGACCCTCTCAAGAGCCATTTCCTTTGCATAGAACATTCTCATATAGGGTACTATAATAGTAAACTTTTTAGAAACTTCTTTTATGAGTGCTGTTGCACCAAGTGATGGGTTCGCTCTCATCCAATCCATGATTGCATCTGCCAACCACCTAGTCTTTTCTAGTTTTGTTTTGTCCTTTGGTTGTCCCCCTTGAGGTGGACAAGTATGTTCGAACCGGCTAATTTTTATCTGAAACATAATTGAAATGTCAGGTACAGCTAACAAACTCTAAACAGTGATCTAATATACACAAGTGGCTGTAATACCTAAACCAAACTGCTCCTAAGCATAGTGGATGCATGCATCCTCCACCTACACCTCTTGTATGGGCACTTTACTGTGAACCTTGCTGGTTCACTATTAATAACATCATAATCATTATTGATGCGAATGCAATATGTAGTAAGGACATTACAACAGTCTCGCATCGTTTCAAATATGGTGCCTTCTGAAATCTTAGGATCGTCCCTATCCCACTCAATTACTGGCAAGTCCTCACCATCGTACTCGGCTAAAACGAGGCTGTCATTGTTCTCCTCGTTATTTTCGTCATCAGTGTCATCAAATCTAGCACCCTGGGCAATTTCATCCGTGTATCGATCATCTAGTGCATGTTTACTGAATCTTTCTACAAATTTAGGAAACATCAACTCATCCTCATCATCTAGTGGAGGCACTCCCTCGCCAGGCTCTGCCTCATCCTCCACATCGGCCACATGAGCAGTTTGGCTTACACTCGCAGTGCGAACAGATGGTATTGCTGTGGACCTACAAGGATCACTGGAGCGCACACTATTAGCAGAGACAGCAGAGACACATGATGTCTGACCACCTGATGATGCATGACCACCAGATGGTGATTTAACACTCTTTCCAGTGTACTCGACTTTAGGTTGCACATGGATACGAATTCGACCAAAACGTTCGGCAACATGCAAAGAGAAAAGCATTACCAGGTCATCTTCGCTAGTTAGTGGGAGCAATCTTTGCTCGCTAATGTTGAAATATTATAAATCAACTGAATCGCCACTGCTCCAGGGGAATTTATAATAGATTTTATCTATAAAATCTCTACGAGTTATGGAGGTTGCAACCACTGGTGGGAAGTAAAATTTAGAGAGATATTGTTCACAGCCACGAATTACGCTAGTATATCTAGTCTAATCGCCAGCCAAAATGCCCACACTGGATCAATCCTATTCAAAAAGCAAGACATTTAGTTGAGCACCAGCGATTCACGCTCAAATACTGCCAATAATCAACCCACAAAAGGGAAACGATGCTTACCTAGATGGAATCCATGCGTTAGATCCCTGCAATTCCACCCAATCTTCTCTTTGCTCGACGCGGATGGACGGTGCACCAGCCGGCGTTGCATACTGTTCTGTGAAAGGGGTTGATCTAGCGGGGGAGGGAGCAGAGCCGGAGGTGGAATGGGCTCCGCGACTAGGGGGAGGGGGTGGCTCTAGGGCCGAGGAAGACATAAGATATGAGGGCACGACGACGGGGCAACAGAGGGGCGGTGTGGGGGATATTCTAGGCCAGGGTCAAGCGAATGCTCTGGGTGAGCGAGAATGGCCGGTCCGACATGTCTCCATGCGGGCCCACCCTTCAGCACGTATGCAAACCCGTTCCAACACGGCTCCACCCTTCACCACGTATGCAGGACCTGACCTACACACGACCCCACCCGTCAGGCATGTAATGGTCGAGGCCTCGTAACGTAATGCTCAACGCCCGACCCGCCCCAATACGGTCCCACCAGTCAGCATGTAACAGTCAAGCCTTTGATCTAACGGCATCCCTCCGTCCGAGCGCCCGCGAGTTCCTGCGAGGGTTTCTTAACATGACGAGGGTAAAAGTGAGGAAAAATTAAGAGGCTAGGGAAAATTGAGTACAACTAACAAACTAGGGGCATGAAAATAGAAATCCCTAAACTTTACCCCTTTTTAGATGGCGCCCTCTTAGGTAATGGACAACACATAGCCTCAACATGTTGCGCATACCTAGAGACAACAATGCTCCCTAGATGTAAGTGTAGTATTAGAGGAGGTGGGTTCTCTATGCTAGAATGAAGAAAAAAGTGAGTAAACGGGAAAAGGAGGAGAGATGGAGATCCATGCGCTAACATCACCTCACTTGAATCAATAGAGAGAGCGCTAGGGGGACTACAATGATGACATGATAGGCCGCAACAAAAAAATTCCTTGGGGAGAGGAAGATCTACGTCCATTGCTAGCAAAGTGAGGAAGAATGACTTTAGTGTCAATGGGATTTACTCCATGTTGGAGAGCATAATTTTTGCGACGTCATAGATCTAGAAGGCATACTTGAAAGGAATTTTTGGAGGAAGGACAGAGAGACTAGCTAGCTCTGTCGAATTGTTCTTTAGAGGCAATCATGTATGTGAGGGAGTTAATGACCTAGAGGCAATAATAATTGATTATTGATGAACTTTAAGTTCATTATTACTATTTATTCTTTATGCTATAACTGCTATGTGTCTGTTATTGATTATTGATGAACTATAAGTTCATTATTCTTTATGCTATAACTTTAAGTTCCCTAGAGGGAATCATGTATGTGAAGGAGTTAATGCCCTAGATGCAATAATTGATTATTGTTGAAATTTAAGTTCATTATTAATATTTATTCTTTATGCTATAACTACTATTTGTCCGTTATTGATTATTGATGAACTTTAAGCTCATTATTCTTTATGCTATAACTTTAAGTTCGCTAGAGGCAATCGTGTATGATCACGCATGTCTGTGATTAACTCCATCGTCCATTGCCGGTGTCATCACCAAAGGGAGCTTGTTGCTAACCGCGGAAGTGAGGCGACACACCGTACTTTTTTCGGGAGAGAGATCTTTGCGTGGAGAAATGATCGGAAGGCATGCTTTATACATGAAGAGCTCCTATAAAAGCTAGAGGGGACGAGGCACAATTTGCAGTCGAAACCCAGACGACACGGGTAGACACGCGGCATGTCTAATGAAGGCATGGCATAGACCCTAAATCGTGCGGTTGTTCATCATATTTGATATCCGTTCTGCCGAGCGAATGGGACCCACCGCATGACCATGTCGCGAGAACCCACGGACGGTGAGAGTTTCCGCTGCTGCCTCGGCCCTAGGCGAGTCCCACCACCCGACGGGTGCAGAGGTCTCCCGCATCTCGAACACGTCTGGTGTAGCGCGGCCCTGGCCACATCCGATGGTTAGCGGGCCCAGGGAAACACGCGTGGTCCACCATACAGCGATGTGGGGCATGACAGGAGCAAGTAGAACACGACCGCAGGGTGGATCTCACGCCCGGCCCCGTGGTGGTCCCATCTTCTGGAAGAAGGGGGCTCCACCGCAATGGCATCACGCGTCCTCCTGATGCCCAACCCACGGCTCTAAATAATTAGGACGGTGTGGTTAGCTGTGGTTAGCAGATTTATCTGAAACTTTCAATAACTATTATTAATTATTGACTCTGATTTGCGTTAGCTGAGATGATGTGTTTTGCATTGTGCATGTTTACTAGCCTGTAAGAAATAAGAAGGGAAGGATCTCCGTCGGGGTTGCACCTCGTCATTTTTGCCGGAGCAACCCGGCTGGTAGGGTATTTTTTTTTGCTAAATCTGACCTTTTTACGAAACTTTAATCGAATCTGACCCCTCCCCGGAATCTGACCCATAGGATCGGCGCCATTTTAAATGAAACCGAAGTTATACAGGTCGGTGCCAACACATGACAATAGGAGGACGTCCTAGGGAGGTCGGCGCCGTTTAACATGGAGCCGGCGTCAGCGCCGTTTTAAATGGAGCCAACCTTTTTCGGTTCGGTTTTCTAATGTGTTAGCGCCAACCTTTACAACTTTGGCTCCATTAAAAATGGTTCCGACTCCAGGGGTCAGATTCCGAATTAGTTTTAAGAAGAGGTGAGATAAGGTTGAAGTTTTCAGATTTGTGCAGGTTTGCCAAAAAAATACGCCGGTAGGCATCCCAGCATCCGAAAATTTTCAAACACGTACACAGTGAACCTTCTCAATGGTGACCCGCCGTGTTTTCCCAACACATTTCGGTACTGTACTAGCTTTCTCCAGTTAGCTAGTTATACATACATGGTATAAAGCGCCGGATGCGTTTTGCCGAAGCAAGCACAGCTGTAGGCGTGCCATAGTACACTGCTGTACTGCTTTATTTTGAATGGACGAATCGGTTGTTAGTGACACACCTAACGAACTAGCCGCGCAGCATGCAATCAATTATTGTCATCGTCAAGTTGATTCCGCGTCCCCTCCACTGTCCTTAATCATTACATCCATTAAAAAAGATTAGAGGAGAAAATAGAAGAAATTGGTCTATAATTCTATACATAAAGATTAGCCGCTATATATAGCTTGATCTGATTACATATGGCCTTAATTATAGGTGTCGATAACAGGTCGATCGATGCCGATACGTGTGACACGACGGCGCGAGTGCAACCTTGTCTCTGTTAGTTAAGCTGGTCGTCTAGCTGCAACCTCACATCACTCCTAGTGACCTAGCTTTATGCGCCTGTGCTCTGAATCATGCATTTCTCTCAAAAGGATGTGGACACGAAAAGCGCTGCGATCGATATATCCTAAAGAGAGGTCCATCTTCCACTCAGAAAAGATCCCATGCTAGTGATTGAAATCTCTGGCGTCTCCCCTTGTCATGCACTCTTATCCTCTACTACGTACCTCCAGTCAGGGCCTAGAATGGATTTCGTGACATGAGAGGCTACCTGCAGCGAAGGATAACAATGTCGACGTGTGCGTGGCCCCGCTTCACATGCTACCGTCAGTCTCGGCTTGCATGAAAAGGAAGTGGTAGCGGCGTCGCACGGCGTCGAAAGAAACCTCCGCCGGCGCCATTGCATCGGAACGAAGCCGTGCTTTTCAGTTGTCGTCAAGGCGAGTACTGGATTTGGCTGGCACGTACCCCGTACAAGCTATCTAGGACCCTCTGGATCGCACGTTCGCACGTCGCCACAAATTCCTTGTTTTTTCTCTAAGCCAACACCGGGACAAACCTTAGCCAACACTCGGTGGATGCACATCCGGATATGGATTGGATTGGAGTGGAGTGGAATAGAGTAAACCATGTGGCATGTGTGTAAACTAGAGAGCCTGCTGGGATATGGTGTTTCATCGGAATAGAGTAAACTAGAGAGCCGGCTGGGACATGGTGTTTTTTGATGCATCTATCTATTATTAAAAATGTACTTTTAATGCATTTCAAACTGTAAAAAAAACTGGAAACAAATCTGAATGTACACCCGGATATTTATGTTCTCATCACACAAAGTATGGTGAAAAAATAGATTTTATGTGGCATGTGTAAAAAAAGTCTTGTGAAAAGTCATATTCGAGCATCAAAACTAGTCTTTTTATATTGGTCATGAATTTTTTTAAAGCAAACATAGAATGTCCTAATGTACATGCGGATATTATTTTGGTATTTTTGATATTTTAAAATATATTTTCAAACAATAGGTTCATGTGCACCCGTGAGCCGAATTGGATTTCTGAGAGAGCCTCTTCATCCGATTATCATTTTAGTGAAACTTATATTAATGATAATCAATAGAACTACAAAGATCCTCCAAAAAAACAATAAATGTAAATATATCCTTAGAACAGTTAGCGACGATTGCAAGTACTAAAGAAGGCAAAAGACATGCCATCCTCATCACCCCTTCCCCCCCTCAACGAAGCTTTGCTAACCTTGTTCTAGAATGCAGCCAGGAAGTAATGCAGCTAAGGCCCCAAAGGACCACAGCAGCGATAGCCGAGGAAGATGAGAAACGTAGAAGAAGGGCCATACCTACAACCACACCAAAAAAAATGAACGCCTTCACAATCCAAGTAGATCCACCGGAAACCAAGGCCGACGGGATTTCAGGGAGACCTCTGAAAACATAACTCCATACCCTTTGTCGGTGCTAGGCGCGAAGCTAGGCAGGGAGGGTGGAGAGAGCCCTATTTTGAATCTAGGATGTCGTTGCTGCCTCACCGCCCGAAACAAGACATTGTAACTACCTAAAAACGACGAAGGCCCTCTTATCGGTGAGATGCTAGGGTTGGCAGCACCTCCAAGGTCCAAAGGGCCACCAAAGGCGTGGCACACCGGCGACATCGCTCACAAGGGGGGTGGATACCCTTATCGCATTGAGATCGCCTTTCCTCTTTTCCTTGCGGGACACGTGTGGATCAGTTCTAAATTCTCATAGGGTTTTCCTTTGTGTGCATGAAACAGAAGGCCGAATGATGCTCTAGAAATATGTGTTGCAAGGTCGCAGAACACTTTTTGTGCGCACATATTTCGACAACATTAACAGAACTGCAATCCTGCCATTTGAACCTCATGTGGGACAGTTACAATAATAGTATGCCCTCCTTGTCAAAATATAGTGCATATTAATTTTTTAAAAGGCAAACAATATAAATTTTGGCCATGCATGTAGAAACAATTGTCAACATTCAGAATATCAAATCAATTATATATCTATTACATTCATCTTTATGTATATTGTCGTTTAGTATATATACATTCCTAGATATTCATAGTTTTTCTACATACTCGGTCAAGTAAGCTTTACATCGTTTAACTTTCCTATATATACATTCCTAGAAATAACTAACTTTGTCTAGATTCAAATGTATTTAGACGCATTTTAGTGTATAGATAAATTCGAATTTAGAAAAATCCAAGTCAGTTATTTTTGAACGGAGAGAGTACATTTTTTTGACATGTGAAAAAACTACATTTCGACAATGAGGGGAAGTGCTAATTAATTATACTTAGAAGAAATACAATCATACCATTTAATCAAGAGAGTACGTAGTTTCTTAAAGATCTCATTCTTCTTTTTTGAGAATAAAGATATCTCATTCTTCTTTTTTTAGAATAAAGATATCTCATTCTATGTACGGACCTTCTATGTAAGCACACGGGCAAACTGGAAACGTGGCACAACATCATTAGCCAGGAACGCCTATTTAAGGAACCGCCCTTAGCTAGTCCCATGGCTGCTCACGTCCCTTCCTCCCGTACGTCTGTCCATCGTCCTCCTCAAACTCGCCATGAGCATCTTCTCGTACCACAACGCTGGCACGGTACTACTACTCACACTGCTAGCTATTCCGGCCTTGCTGCGGACGGCGGTTGCCGGTAACCCGCCGTTCTCATGCGGTGCGGGAGCGCCGACGCAAGGGTACGCGTTCTGCGACTCGCGGCTGCCGGCGGAGCGGCGCGCGGCGGACCTGGTGGCGCGGCTGACGCTGGCGGAGAAGGTGTCGCAGCTGGGCGACGAGGCGGCGGGGGTGCCGCGGCTGGGCGTCCCGCCGTACAAGTGGTGGTCGGAGGGGCTGCACGGGCTCTCCTTCTGGGGCCACGGCATGCACTTCGACGGCGCCGTCAGACGCATCACCAGCTTCCCGCAGGTGCTGCTCACCGCCGCCTCCTTCGACGATGGCCTCTGGTACCGTATCGGGCAGGTATGCGACGTATCCACGTATGTATGTACTGTTGCTGCACGTGTGTACGTATGGGCTGGTACTCATGCACGTATGTGGAACTATTACACATGTATATACGCGGCCCTGTACGTGCGTACTGGGTTGAACAAAGTCACGTAATTTACAGTTGCACGTACGTGAAATAAGGTGATCGTTTCCGTACGTCTAGTAGCATCGAGATTCTATATGATGCACACACACACACACACACACATAAACGTTCTACTATGTACAAGAGTATCTCTACCGAACGTTGTGTAACGGGCCCACTAGAGTGTAGGGGCTAGAACCACAACCACACGAGAGAACGTTGCTGTTTTGTTGAGTTCGGTGCATTATTTGTACGTGTTTACTGAAATATTTTCAACAATTTCGTAAGTTATAAAGGAATATTTGTAGTGCACCTTCGTCATTTTTATTAACCTTTTGTGTTGTGAAAATGAATGTACGTAGTGGTGTATCTAGGGGTGTGCAAAAATACAAACCGGTTAAACCTGCGGCTGAAAGCATAGTTCATTTTTTTCATATATATATATCCATTCCGAACCTCTAAACTAGTGCAAAAACATGAACTAGGTGAAACCGGCTAAACTGTTCAAACCGCTTTTGCACAGGCCTAGGTGTATTTGCGTCCAGTGTTTGGTATATACGTGAACTATATATGACAAAATGCAGTGAATAAAAAGGGTATAAATCACACACGCACAAAAAAAGGGTACCAATCGTGTAAAATTAGCTGCTAAGGCATAACTTTGGAAAGGCTAATGTTTTTATTGTCTCCTTCCTAAAATAAGTGACTTGAATTTTTAGTCTAAATTCGCATGCATTTATTTTAGTGTATAGCTACATAAGAATGTAGAAAAATATAAACCACTTATTTGAGGACATAGGGAGTATGATTGCGAAGATAGAGAGTATCTAATATGAAATCATGTCCAGATACAAACGAATCTAGACAAATCAAGTCAACTAATTTGGGTCGGAGGAAGTACATGAAAAGGCTAGTGAGCGGATGTTCAATAATTTGATTGTGGTTACCTATAGCGGGTCATCAGGCTTCAAATCGCTACCTATCGATAGGAAAAATGAATGAGCGAACATGTAGGTCTACATGTCCACAGCTAGCCTTTTGTGCATAACCAACAACCCTACGTTCATTCTTCTCCCGGCCGTGGTTGTGTTGTACCTTCCGTATCTTGGACAGACTGTGCGTGTCCATGCTGGTACAGAGACGCCGGTCATGTGACTTGCTTTGGGCCTGCTTCAATATTCATTAATGTTAGTGCTACAACTAAATCTGTACAGGTTGCTGGGTCAGATCTAGATGTTGTGTTTGATCTATCAAATGCCTCTTGTTGTTTATTGTACGTAGTAGTTTGTCATGGCAAAACTTGTATATTCTAGCTGGATGAAATTCCTTTGCATTTTAAACTGCAAATATATAACTTTTTGGATGGTTTACAATTAAGTACTAACACATGTGCTTCAGAAAATAGAAGACGAGATCCAGCTTTGTACAAAAAAACAAGCAAGTAGTATAAGGAACGGTAGTACGAGTACTAGGTTATCTTGTCCTCTCTTACCTTTTGAGATCTCTATCGAAGATGGCAGTATGTGTAGTACATTGAAATAAGATGGACTAACTGGCACTTAGCGACATGATCATTGTCCTGGTAGTGATCATACAGATGGTTCATTCCCGCCACACGTGCCCGTCTTTTTCAGTTGCCACTGTGTGGCCTCCATGCATGATCTTTCTATCACAGTGGGCAGTAGGCCTACATTTGATAAATTAAAGAGAACAGTACAGCTCAATAAACTTAATGGGTAGGTACTTTTGTACCGCAAACGTGACCCACTTAGCTAGCTGGGCGCGCACCAAACGTTGTTGTATCAGCAGCATCTGTCCTGTCAGCTGGTAGACGTTTGGTGATACTAGAGTCTAAATTGCCTGCCTTGTGAAACAGTAGTACAGTACTAGTAATAAATTGTGTGCCTGCTATCATGAGTAACGCTACATCTACAGACAAGTTTTACAAAAAATTCTTACGGACTCATACATGGCACATCACCTGGGGCTGAAACGGAAACGTGCCCCGACTTTTAAGCAAATTCAACCAACCAATTTTATCCACGTCTGTCCGTAGAATTTCCGTAGCTAAATCAGTCCGTAAATCTAGTTTTATTGTGCTATCATCATCATCTGATGATTACTGGATGCTTGCTTGCTTGTTCGTGATGCAGGCAATCGGCACGGAGGCCAGGGCGCTGTACAACCTTGGCCAGGCGGAGGGGCTCACCATCTGGTCTCCCAACGTGAACATCTACCGCGATCCCCGGTGGGGTCGCGGCCAGGAGACCCCTGGGGAGGACCCCACCACGGCGAGCAAGTATGCCGTGGCCTTCGTCAAGGGCCTGCAGGGCACGTCGGCGACGGCTCTGCAGACCTCGGCTTGCTGCAAGCACGCCACGGCGTACGACCTGGAGGACTGGAACGGCGTCGTGCGGTACAACTTCAATGCCAAGGTGAGAGCTTACAGCCGTCGTGGGAAGAAAAGGAGGCGTACGTGCGCGATGATGATCTATGTGTTCTCATCATGCCTGAATTTGGATTAGGTGACAGCCCAGGATATGGAGGATACGTTCAACCCGCCGTTCAAGAGCTGCGTGGTGGAAGGGAAGGCGACGTGCGTCATGTGTGCCTACACCACCATCAACGGCGTCCCTGCCTGCGCCAACTCGGACCTCATCACCAAAACATTCAAGGGAGATTGGGGATTAAATGGGTAGGATATCGATAATAATGGTACTACTACTACCTACTAGAATTTAGTTGGGCTTCAAGTTGGTTTATAATTGAGTTTGTCCCTCACTTGTGTTGTGCAGGTACATTTCTTCTGACTGTGATGCGGTGGCGCTGATGCGTGATGCCCAGCATTATAGGCCCACGCCAGAGGATACTGTTGCTGCTGCGCTCAAGGCTGGTACGGATCTTTTAGTAATAGTGTCTGCACATACTGTATTTAGCACTGCACGATGGCAATTTGTTGGAGAAAAGATGAAAAGAAACCTGCAATTTGTTTCAGGTCTGGATTTGAACTGCGGGAACTACACGCAGGTGCACGGCATGGCCGCGCTCCAGGTCGGAAAGATGACGGAGCAGGACGTGGATAAGGCGCTCAAGAACCTCTTCGCCGTCAGGATGCGGCTCGGACACTTCGACGGTGACCCCAGGAACAGCGCCCTGTATGGCAGCCTCGGCGCCAAGGACGTGTGCTCGCCTGCACACAGGGACCTCGCCCTCGAGGCGGCGCAGGATGGCATCGTCCTGCTCAAGAACGACGCCGGCATCCTCCCGCTCGGCCGGTCGGCCGTCGCGTCCGTCGCCGTCATCGGCCCCAACGCCGACGACCCCGATGCGCTCAACGGCAACTACTTCGGCCCCCCGTGCGACACCACGACGCCACGCCAGGGGTTGCAGCGGTACGTGAAGGACGTCAGGTTCCACGTCGGGTGCAGCTCGGCGGCGTGCAACTTCGCCGCGACAGACCAGGCGGCCAGGATAGCGGGCTCGGCGGACTACGTGGTCATGTTCATGGGGCTGAGCCAGAAGCAGGAGCAGGAAGGGGTTGACAGGACGAGCCTTCTGCTCCCCGGGAAGCAGCAGAGCCTCGTCACCGCCGTCGCCAGCGCCGCGAAGCGGCCGGTGATACTGGTGATCCTGTCCGGCGGCCCGGTTGACGTGACATTCGCCAAATCAAACCCGAAGATCGGTGCGATCCTGTGGGCCGGCTACCCTGGTCAGGCGGGCGGGCTTGCTATCGCCAAAGTCCTCTTCGGAGACCACAACCCCAGCGGCAGGCTGCCGGTGACGTGGTACCCCGAGGAGTTCACCAGGGTGCCCATGACGGACATGCGGATGCGCGCCGACCCCGCGACCGGCTACCCCGGCCGGAGCTACCGCTTCTACCAGGGGAACACCGTCTACAAGTTCGGCTATGGCCTCAGCTACTCCAAATTCTCTCGACGGCTAGTGGTCTCTGGAACCAGTAGAGAAACACCAAACACGAGTACTCTACTCTCTGGGATGACGGTGACGCCAACTGCGAACGGCGGCGCAAGCTACGACGTCGAGGAGATTGGGGTCGACGGGTGCGAACAGCTCAAGTTCCCAGCAATGGTCGAGGTGCACAACCACGGTCCCCTGGACGGAAAGCACTCGGTGCTCATGTTCCTTCGCTGGCCCAACGTGACGGGTGGGCGTCCGGTCAGCAAGCTGGTTGGGTTCCGAAGCCAGCATCTCATGGCCGGTGAGAAGGCCAGCCTGAGGTTTGACGTCAGCCCATGCGAGCACTTCAGTAGGGCGAGGGAGGACGGCAAGAAGGTGATCGATAGAGGCTCACATTTCCTCATGGTTGACAAGGATGAGAGCGAGATCAGTATGGAGTCCTGAAGTATTTGATAGCATTTGGGATGGGTTAAAAAAAAGAATTACAGGCGACATTATTTAAGATTGGTTACACAATTTATGCCAAAACGTCTTAAGTTTAGGAATGGAGAGAATATAAATTATGTCAGTTGCCTCAAACGTAGCACTTGTTCATGAAATAAGAACATTTATTTTCGGTTATAGTATAAATATCGGTTTTGCTAGTTTTCATGCGCACGAGAACTTCTTAGATCTCAGTCGTTTCTTTCACCATTCGATTTACCTCGTGATTCGTGCAAAGTGGAAGTTATATATAAGTTACAACTAGGCTGTAACTGAGAATTTAATGAGTTGCAACTAGGTTGTAACTGAGAATTAGTACAAATCTTATGAGTTGCAACTAGGTTATAACTGAGAATTAGCACAAATATTATGATAACATCAGCGACTTAGACCTAAAAAGTTCTCGAACGCCTGAGATCTAGACACTCCTTATAAATATACGGGAAATCTATGTACCGGTCTGAAAAATCCAACCTACGCCGGGTGTTCCCATCACATGCATGAATGCATGCCTACACATGACCGTTGCCTCTCTCCTTCATAATTCTCTACCACCGTAGGGCTACAAAATATAAACCAAAACTGCTGATATCATCAGTATTTAATACAAAAATCCGAATATTTATAAAGATTTGTAGCTTAAATCGTTTATCTGATGGAACATCCGTTTTTATCATTGGCCTAGTCACGGCGAGATCTTTGAAACTAGATCTCATGTTGATATATTTTGATTACTTTTTTAGACCTAAAAATTATCCACCTCTAACACGTGGCTTATCCATATTATAGTATTTAAGTTATTAAATTACCTATACTATAAACAGACCGATGGAGACAATTTGCATTAGGCAATACTACATTCATAGCATTGTGGAAATATTTAAGGGGTTAGTGTAAGGAGACTTCGTCGTTGTCGTCGATGAGCGATAAAGACTCGGTACTCTAACACTTCTCAAGGTTTTTTTCACCTGTACATTACAACAGCGACGACGAACGATAAAACAGGGTCGCTAGAATACTGTTTGCGCTTTACACTACGACTTAGTATAGTATGGTGGGTGTAGCATAAGACCCTATTAATTATACGGGATTTATATTCTCAGGCCTATTTGGATTGACTAAATTTGTCGGACTGCGTTTATACTCAACGCAGCCTAAATAGAAAAGGACAAAAATTAAGGTCGCATGCATACATAAGATCGTACGAGGCCCATTGTCTAATAACAAAACGACAAAAAAAACTAACGTTATCAGTGTTAGGAATAGACAAGTTGTATTCCTCTGGGGGCCGAAGGCCACAATATATAGTACAGGTATATGGCAAATATGCAGGAAGCCCCCTAACATATGGGGGAAATACAATATACAGATATATATACATCTAACACCCCCCCCTCAAACTCATGGTGGATCCACAACACTGAGTTTGGAGAGTAAAAAATCATGCTGCGCTCTGGTCTGTGTAAAAAATCATAGCACGCAACTCAGCCTCAACACTCGAACGGGAAACCGCTGTCTGTTTATTTGTCTTCCAAGCAATGAGCGAACCACCAAGAAACACACAGTAAGCAGAAAGTGAACGGCGATCCGAAGAATCACTCACCCACGTAGCATCCGAATAGCACTAGAGCTGGAACGAGGAAAGAAAAGGCGACGAGTGATCGTACCACGAAGATAACGAAGAACACGAAGAAGATGACTATAGTGAACAGTGGTAGGAGCAGAAACAAACTGACTCAGAATATGAACAGGATAAGAGATGTCAGGACGAGTGACAGCAAGATAAACAAGACTCCCAACTAGATACCGATAACGCGTCGGATCAGAAAGAGGATCACCATCAGTAAGTTGAAGCTTAACATTAAGCTCCATAGGGGTCTCAACAGTGCGCTCATCCTCAAGAGCAGCACGAGCAAGAAGATCCTGAATATACTTTTCCTGAGAGATGTAAAAGCCATGAGAAGCGGAGGAAACCTCAATCCCAAGAAAGTATCGAAGAGGACCAAGATCATTCATAAGAAACTAATCACGAAGACGAGCCTTAACAAAGACGATATACTTAGAATCATCACCAGTAATGATCATATCATCAACATAGAGAAGAAGAAGAGTGCGTCCACGAGGAGAAGTGTGAACAAACAATGTTGGATCATGAGCACTCACTACTGCAGAAAGGCTTATAGGTGTCAGGTGGTTAGTGACAGGTAAAACTAGGCCCGTCAATAATAAGTATTACTAGCGACAGACAAGGATAAACCTGTCATTAGTACAAAACACTAGTGACAGGCGTATGAAATTGACTGTCACTAGTATTTTTTATGGAGGCGTACAAAACACTAGTGACAGACATATATACATGCCTGTCACTAGTAAAACTATGATTAATGACAGTCCCAAAATATGCATGTCACTATTATTTTTTCGTGAGGAAGGATGTTTTTAGACCGGTGTCAACACAAATAGGCATACAACAACACATAACCTGCATCGGTAAGGATATATATATTTGTATCTATATAGCTAGTAATAGTGATGTAATAATGGATGCAGTGTTTCTCCTCCTTTCTATGCCTTTTAGGATGATTTTGTCCTGCTTGTTTCGGAGATACTATATGCCATCCATAGTCAAGCGGATGGTTATCTTTCTTTTTTTGCATAAAGTCAGAAAACGCTCTAACCACTGACCCAGAGGAAAGGAATATATAGGAAAAAGAGTCTGCTTGGGATTTCTTCCCCCACCTCTCGATAAAAACGACAGACGCCACCACCGCAACGATCACGCCCATGCGCCCCTCGTGTCGGCGACCGCCGCCGCCGCACATACTCCTCTTACGACCGGCGCCCCCTACTCCTTCCAACCGACGACCTCCGGCCCCGCGCACCCTCCTCCGACGACCGGCGCGGCCACCGCATTCTTTCCCTCCGGCGACCAGAGCGGCCTCCGCACACCTACCTCGACGACCGCCGAAGCCCCGCACACCTTCCTCTAGTCATCGATGTAGCTCCGCAGACCCTCCCTTCGGTGATAGGTGGGTGTAGGTTCCTCTGCCCAGATCGGGATCCCGTCGTCGCCCCGTGACCTCGCCACCTCCCACCGCCGATGTAAGCCCTCCTCGCACCTCCGGAGCCAAGAGGCGATGTGTGAAGCCTGGATGGAGGATCGAGTAGTGGCCCCTGTCTCGTCGGCTAACCACCGACCGAGTATGTCTGGCTGCGCTTCTCCCGGGCGATGGTGGGGCATGCAGGTGAGATGGTCCGCCGCGGAGGGCAGGGGAGCCTTGCGGTGGCGGGGGCATGTGAGTTTGCTTCCTGGCAAAGGGGGCGGGCGCGTAGGAACCTACCGGCGGGGATTCCTTGGTTTGGATCAGTAGCGACGAGCAACTGTCGGTCCACCGCCCTCAGATGATGCTATGTGGTTTCTTAGCTTTTGTGCAGTCTGAATTGTTTCACAGCTCCTCATTTGTGATTTTGCAGGACCGTAAAGCATGCTAGGACCGTGGTATGAAAGGCATCTATGGTGTTTGCCAAATTCTTTGGTAATGGCATATATCTCTGAGCTCCACTTTTCAGTTTTGCAGTTTGGAAGCCTGATTTGTAGCAGAAAATTTTGTTAGAATACTTAGTAGTCATGCATGCAAAATTTCTATGTGTTCTTTCGATGGAATATTGTTACCACACACTATTGTTTATTCGGTTATAGTTGTTTTTTCATGACCCATGTTTATATGAGGATTCCTTTTTTTATAAATCTATACTAAATATTGTGTTATCTGCATAGTATGTCTCTCAACATTAAGAAAAGGTACGATCCCTAGACTTTGAAATATTTTCCTATACATCTGTTAATTAACTTCTACCAACTTTGCAAATTTCCCAATATATTTTATAGTACGGCATATATAATCAGTGGTTAATTTATCTGGCAATCATTTAAACCTGTTGGCAATGCAAAATTTAAGCGATCCGTGTGAATGTGACATACTTGAGATTTGCAATTTGAATATGCTTTATGTCTGAATGGCTTCAAGAATGTCTAAATATAAACCAGAATATTCACATGACATTTACTCCAATTGTAACTATAGTTGGAATAAATACTTATTTTCTGCTTATCTGAATATTTATAGGCTAAATTAAATTCACTAGAGTGATTGTATGTGTTGCGTGATGTATAGTAGTGTGCTAATCTGTTATTTGCGTACTTACAGAAAGTTGATTATTTAGTATTCGTCAACATGCAAACATTTCAACTAGCCTTTATTTGTATGGCTCCTTAGTCCAAATTATTTGCTGTCGGTGCAGGTATAGAGTCTAATATCAGACTTGCTTGCCACCCTTTTAGTAGCCGTTGATTAGTTAGTAGCAGACGAGCAACTTTTTTTTTGCTTTACCGTATTTGGGAATCCTTGAGATGTGGTATGTTACTAATGCATGCACATGTTTTAAGCAGGTTTCTCATCTAGTTTGGCAGAAGCAAATAGTGTTCGTACTATAGAAGAATATGTATTTGGTGAATACTCTCGGAAGGTTACTTTAGGAACTTGTCGTGCTCTTTTTTTTATAATAGAATAGTGAAAGGAAGATATGCATATGACCATAATAAATATATCGTGGTGGTGTTATTCTTTGGATTTCAGACTGTTTGCTAGATAAAGGATGAAGAAACTATGCATCGCTAGTCTATGATAGAATGCATGTTCTTATGCCTATGCAAATATTAGGCCATATTGGGTTATGTGTGTGTATCATTGGTGGAACATATTATTGTGCTATTTGAAATATTTATGAAAAAATTATTTAATTTTTTATAACATCCTATTGTGCTATCTGTAATATTTGTGGAAACATATTTAATTTTTTTATTACTAAAATTCAAACCTCACTATAAAACCCCAGAGTGTTATATGTTTGATCGGAACTAGTGACATGCATCTCTTTTGCCTGTCACTAGTACACGCATAGTAGTGACAAGCATATATAAATGTCCGTGGCATAGTAGTGACATGCATCTCTTTTGCCCGTCATTAATAGGCATTTGAGTCTGTCGCTGGTAGTCTATTCTGCAGGAGTGACTAGGGAGAAACCAGCAGCGGTCACTACAGAAGCAAAGCGCTCAAACCAGGCACGAGGGGCCTATTTGAGGCCATAAAGAGAACGTCGAAGACGACAAACCATCCCCTCGGGAACAGAATACCCAGGAGGAGGCTGCATATAAACCTCCTCACTCAACTCACCATTGAGAAAGGCGTTCTGAACATCAAGCTGGGACACCGACCAGTGACGAACAGAAGCAACATCAAGAAGAGTACGCACAGTGGTCATATGAGCCATAGGAGCAAAGGTCTCATCATAGTCACGACCATGCTCCTGCTGAAAACCACGAGCCACAAGACGCGCTTTATAACGCTCAAGAGATCCATCAGAGCGAGTCTTAATCTTATAGACCCACTTACACGTGATAGGACGAACACCGGGAGGGGAGAAACAAGATCCCAGGTGCCAGTGCGCTCAAGCGCAGCAATCTCCTCAGCCATGGCCAGCTGCCATTCAGGATGATGCTCAGCATCCCGATAAGAAGTCGGCTCGAAGGCAACAGAAAGACCATACTGACTATGAGAGTAACGGTTGGGGGCACGACCCTGACGAACAGGACGAGTAGAGGGAATATCATCAGAGGAAGACGACGCAGGAGACGACGATGAAGAAGAGGGAATAGTAGAGGAAGACTCCGGAGAACGAAGATAACTAGGAGAACTAGACAGAGCAGAGGAGGACGGTGTCAAAGAAGAGACATCAGGGGGAGGAGATCCTGAAGAAGACACAATAGGGGTAGAAGGAGGTATGTCAGGAAAGAGAAGAAAAGAGATATCTTCCACCGGGTAAGTACCAGCGGTGGGATGAGGATAGAAAGGACGCGTCTCATCAAAATTAACATGATGAGAGATACGCATCCGACGACCAACAGGGTCCCAACAGCGATAGCCCTTATGCTCATCATTGTATCCAAGGAAGACACACTCAACAGACTGAGCGGTCAGTTTGGTGTGTTCGCGAGGAGAAAGGAGAACATAGCAAACACAACCAAACAAGCGAAGCATGGAGTAGTCCGGAGACTGTCCAGATAGGCTCTCAAGAGGGATACCACCCTGCAAGGCGGCAGAAGGCTGAATATTGATGAGGTAAGCCGACGTAGCGACAGCCTCAGCCCAGAAATGCGGCGGGAGAGAAGAAGCAATCATCATAGCACGAGTGGTCTCAAGAAGATGGCAATGCTTACGCTCAGCAACGCCATTCTGGGCATGTGCGCCAGGACAGGAGAACTGAGCAAGGGTGCCCTGCTCAGCAAGAACACCTCGCAACATCTGGGAGATATACTCACCAGCAGAATCAGCACGAAAAACACGGATGGGGTAGAATACTGAGTACGGACCATGGCCGCAAAACGCTGATATATGGAAAGCACTTCACTACGAGAGCGCATAAAATACAACCAAGTGTACCAAGAAAAATCATCGATGAATAAAATATAGTAGCGATGGCCCCCTTTCGAAGCGAAAGGAGCCGGACCCCAAACATCGGAATGAACTAAATCAAAATGTCGCTGAGATACAAACGCGCTAGTAGGATAGGGAAGGTGAATCTGTTTACCCAACCTACATCCCTGACAATGCAAAGACCCATCTCCTAAGACAGACCCCAGAAAACCACGATGAACTAATGACGACAGGCGAGAGTCACAGAGGTGACCAAGACGATGATGCCACTGCTGAAAGGAGCTGGTAGTAGAGGCGACAACCGGAGAAAAACTGGCAGCGAAAGGAACACGAAGCCAGTCTAACTCCCAAAGTCTTGAAGAGTCACAGCTGCGAGGGCCAGCTCCAACCAGGGCCTGTGTGCGACGGTCCTAGACAACACAAGAATCAGCATCAAGAATGACGCGACAACCAGAGTCAGTAAGCTGGCTAGCAGAGAACAGATTCATCTTAAGAAGAGGGACATAAGAAATATCAGGAACAAAAAAAGAAGAAGTAGAAAGGGTGCCCCGACTAGAAATAGGAAGAGAGGTACCATCAGCCGTAAAAACACGGACATGAGAAGGGAGAGAACGAAGAGCGGACAGAAAAGAAGACTCAGAGGTCATATGAAAGGAAGCTCCAGAATCTAGATACTACGGAGACGTACCTGACTGTGTAGAAGGTGGTGGGCGCACAGTGCCTGAAGAGTCAGTCACAGAACCAGCAGTACCCATTGAACAAGAGCCTGTAGCAGCAAGCACACCGCGAAGACTCCTGATAATGTCCTGATCAGAGAGAGCAACTGCTGAAGACCCGGAAGGAGCCGTCTGCCCACGAGCCTGGTGCTGCTGACGTAAACTGGGGTCCTGTGTATAACAGGTGGCGCAAGTGTGGCCATCCCTGTTGCAGTAAGAGCAGTGACGAAGAGAACCACAACGACCCTGACCACGATCCTGCTGGTGCTGACTCTGACCCTGAGGCTGCTGGTGCTGACTCAGACCCGGAGACTGTTGGTGCTGACTCTGACCCTGACCTGGAGGAGTGGGTAGTATCGGCGGCGGCACAGAGGACCGCGGCTGAGTCGAGGGACCAGACGACATAGGAGGACCACGGGTAGCAAGCACAGATGGAACCGCAAGAAGACCAGCACCACGGAGGCGGGTCTCCTCAGCCCGAAGCTCAGACAACACCTCAGAGAGCGGAACACGACCACGAGCATTCAACTGAGCACGCCGGGGCTCAAACTCCTGGCGGAGCCGAGACAGAAACTCATAGACGCGGTGAAACTCCAAATCCGAGCGCACAATCTGGCAACACGAGCATGTGCCACAAACAGCAGTACAAAGAGAATCAAGCTGACGCCAGATAACAACACTCTGAGTATAGAACTCATCAATAGTAGAATCACCCTGCTGGAGAGCATGCTCCTGACGAACCACAGACAGATAAAGAGCATCCCCAGACGGCTGATAGCACTAACGAAGATGGGCCCACTGAGCGGCAACAGTAGGGAGACTCATGAACTTAGCGGCATACTGGGGCAGAACACTGGAGGTGAGAACAGCAGTAGCACGCGCATCCTTATTAACCCACTGAGTGTAAGCAGTCAGAGCGTGTCGATAGGCCTCGAGATCAGAAGAGTACTGCTTGAACTTCAGGTCATAAGCAGCAACAGCACTATCATCAGCACTCTGAGCAGCATCCTTGGCCTCCTGAGAAGCATCAGCACCGAGAACAATTGACGTCGGCGGAAGATGGACCATAGGAGCAGGGGGGCACGGCGGACAGGAGACCTCGCCGGAGAGCACACCCCAAAGACGGAGACCGCGCATGTGAACACGCATAAAGGCAGCGAAATCAGGATAATTCGCGCCATCAAAAACCACTAGGCAGCAAGGAATCGCAACATAAGCCAATGAAGAAGACATTTTTTTTGTTTGGACACAGATCAGATCTAGATCAGATCGATCTGACGCAAGCAGACGAAATCAGCATCGACGGAAGCGCCGAGCGGGCGGCAGGCTTCCTGCAGGTGGCAGGCCCCAGGTGGCAGTGGGAGGTTATGCAGGAGGGTAAGTCAGGTGCTGGTGTAGAAAGTTTGTAGCAGGTGGTGTATGTATGTGTGTAGATGCAAGATGTAAAGGACGAGGATAGTGGGTAAGTCAGGTGCTGGTGTAGAAAGTTTGTAGGAGGTGGTGTATGTATGTGTGTAGATGCAAGATGTAAAGGACGAGGCTAGTGTATGTGTGGCAGACGCCGTGCAGCCAGGAGGTGGCGGCAGGGGGGCCCGTGCGCGCGCAGACGCGGGTGATGCAGATGGCGGGGCCCTCGCGCGCAGGGCAGACGCGCACATACGCAAGGCAGAGGATCGGCGGGGCCCGATCGGTGGTGGCGGGGGCCGATCGGCAGTGGGAGAATTGCAGGAGGGTAAGGGCGGACGAAGGTGTAGATCCGATCGGAGGTGCTGATCGGATCAGATCGAAACTGGAAACAGAGGACACGGACTGGCAAAGAATCGAAAGGACTTCTCGCAAGCGGCCAGAACGAGAACCAGCGGGTGGCCGGGACGAGCTGACGGCGGCGATCACAAGCAGAGGACTGGTGGGCACACGGACCCTAAAACCGGCTCGGATACCATGTTAGGAATAGACAAATTGTATTCCTCTGGGGCCAAAGACCACAATATATAGTACAGTTACATGACAAATATGCAGAAAGCCCCCTAACATATGGGGGAAATACAATATACATATATATACATCTAACAATCAGCATTTAATATGCAAATACAAATATTTAAAAACCTTTGTAGCTTAAACCATTTATCCGATTTAGGATCTGTATTCACCATTAGACTAATCGTGATGAGATCTTTAAAATTAAATTTTTTTGAACCCAAACGTTATCCACCTCTAACACATGAATTATCCATACAATTGTATATAAGCACCGTGCAAAGACACTTTTGCATGGGATAAGACTACATTCAAGGCATCCTGAAAATACATAAGGTGTTAGGGTATCGAGACTCGACGGCGGCTAAGTCTCGGTACCTTAACACCTTTCGAGGCTTCGTCAACCGTACGTCACGGTGAAAACGGATTCTAAATCGGAGGAGTTCATATTTGTGTTTTCACATGCATATAAAAATTCAAAGACAACATGTTCATAGGGGTCCGATCTCTAACCGCTAGAATTTGTGTTTTTCAGAACGGTATAAACGTAGAACGATCCTAAATATATATGCGAATCTATACAAATCACCAATATTTTTCATCCGGACAAGGACCTTCACTACAGGAATCGAGTCATATGCAGAGTGATTTTTATCAGGGGCACTCGACAAAGGCCTCTAAACCCAGCGTCCTGAAAAAGCTCCCGGCAACAAAGGCCTTCCTAAGCCCAGTGCAAAGACAATTTACAACAACTATATGATGATGTCTTTTTTCATTTCTACCAGGAAACATGTTCGTATCGATTGCAACGGTTTTACAAATCAAATTGATTCAAGAGAAACAACTTATTATGCTTTAAACCATTTGAATATCTTTTCCTCCAACCTAATTTTAGTTGGATACCACATTTCAATCTTCTTCGTGTGCATTGTCGATATCAAAAAGTACAAAACATAATGCAGAAAATTTTGAGTTCATGACAAAATAAGGTATAATATTTATATTTGCTAAACTACATTGTAAGATCTCTAAATAAATATTTTGGTGAATTATAAAAATCTACTTTACATGCTACTGTTGTACTGTATGCTGAGAAGCTATGCCAACACACTGGACTATACTATATATGCACTTGCACAACCATCAAAATAGAACCATCTTAGTTTCATGATCTTACTAGGTCCACGAGCTCATAAAAGAATACCCTAGACTCTCCAGATCCTATTTGCTAGGGGCAACAAGAAGCTGAAAAGAAAACCTTTGTCCCAAGTAGTATATATCTACCAGCTGACCGTCGTGTAAGATGGAGTTGCAAAAGAACAAGTCCCACATGATCCACCAATATCCTAGCCAGTTGTTGCCTGGAAAGTGTTAACCCATCATATGCCACCACAGGTGTTGAGAGTAAAATGAGTCATCATACATACTATTTGGCCGTTATGATGACCCAACAATTGACATTGTCAGCTCTGAATGTGTACATTCACCTTTTCGTAGAGATCATTGACGGCAACTTTCATGAAATCTTCTCTTAGGGAGCTAATATCCAGGTAACCATTTGTTTGAGGGATGAGATCTTAGTAATATACAATGTTTGGCATGGTGACTATAATATCAAATTCAGGTGAGGAATCTGGTTCACACTCAATGCCATTACTTTCTAGCAGGAAAAATTCAAAACCATAGTTGACTTGCATGAGTGTGAAAGCAACAACAAAACGAATGCAGCAAACAAACCTTGAGAATCAGGTACCGGAAGTGGGATTTAACCCATCCATCCCAATCACTTAGTTTTTCTAAAGTTGGAGCAATAGAGCAACTAGTTCTCTTGGAGAAGGCCAGCTGAAAGCTTCATCGAGGTGATATGCAGCTGCACCACCACTCGCTCTGGCAACACAGTCCCGCGTGACGACCCCGCGGGCTGTGCGTCCTGGCTAGGTAGGTAAGGTGTGGGGGACTGGAGTCGATAGTGGGTGGCGGAAGGAATCACTGGAGGTGGCCGAAGGAGGACACGCTCTGGCAAGTATGGTGTGTCGTGATGGGAAATCACTCTGCATAATAACAAGGAAAGGAAGCCCCAATCTGGATCCAAAAGTCAAGGCCTCATCAATCCCATACTGCATCCCATCACCAAAATTATTTTACAGAGGACAGTTGGACCAGGACAACTCCATGTGGGCCTACCGGAGGGAGGTCGAGGACAACGGGGAACAACCTCCATGGGAAGGCACTCTGGCAGCAGACTAAGAAATCCCCGCCGCACTGGGTCTCCTCAACCAGCCTGTGGTGCACCGTCTTGCCAGCCTCTGGCACCAATAAACAACACACTTTGTATACTGGAGCAATTAATTAGGAGAGATTTCTCCTATACCTGGGCAGACTTCCACCTTCATGTGAATCAAAGCAAGATGATTCTTGAAATTTTTAGGCTTTTCATATTACTTCTTTCTTTTGTCTAAGCTTTCACGGGATCACTTTGTATTCATGGAGATGGAGGTGGTGTATAAAGCAGGGTAAGATATACATGTGGGCCGTGAATGTATGAACAAAATATAGTGGTATGCCCTTGTGAACAAAGATGAAACCAAACATTGACATGAAAATAACAAGCAGGCCCGGGCCAACCATGGTGCCAAGTGCGCCAACGGCACAGGGCCCATGATTTTGAGGGGCCCAAGTTTTTTATACATATACTATACTGCTGGGGCATCTCTCGCGCGGCCACGCGCGCTAGGCTGCTGTGCTGCTGGGCTCGCTGTGTACGCTCCTGGGCTGCAAAGCACGCTGCGCTGCTGCTGCTGGAGGTCTTTGTGATCGATTCGATGGACTAATCAAATTGCCAGAATTAAAAAAAGAATAATCAAATCGCCTACTATTTCTGGCTGTTCCCACGCACGCGAACAAAACCGACACGACAAGTCGGCGACGGCACGGGCGCGGCTCAAGAAAACAGTCGATCGCGTTCATAGCCACGCCACGGCGAGCGGCGACGAGCAATACCACGACAGGTGACCAACTGGCTGCAGTTCCTCCAACTCTTCATCGCCTCAATCCTTGTCTGCTGATCTAAAAAACAAGCACTTCTAATTTCTTATCATATCCATACTTTAATTTTATTTTATTTATTTCTTGTATCTCCTGTTTCAATATTACATATTCGATATGGGGAAATATCAGTCCGATTCTTAGAAGCGTTGGAGAAAAGAGAAGGAACAAAAATTAATTAAATCTCAAAAAGGTGCTATGGACAAGTTTATTCAGTCTGCTGATCCTTCTACCACCCTTGCATCGGCGGAACGAAGCTTTCCTAAGTTGAAACTATTTAAGTCCTATATGCGTACTATAATGATACATCAAAGACTCAACAATTTGGCCACGATAGCACTTAAGTGCGAAGTGTTGGAGAAGATTGATTATAAGAATATCATTGAACATTTTATTTTAAATAACACAAAAAGAATGATGATGTTCAAATAAATATTATGCAACTTCGAGTTATACAAATATGATTCTCAATATATGCAATTGCTACGCAAAATATTTTGTCATATATATTAGAATGATTCATTTGTTCAATTTTTTATACGAGACAGAGCCCCATTTTAGATTTCTGCACAGGGCCCCGGATTTTACGGCCCGGACCTGATAACAAGCATGCGATTCAGTGATCTAAAATACTCACTATTGGTCTAATTATGTTATATTGAGCCTATACATTAGCAAACAACTTTAGAGGAAGGGATAAAATCTACTTAAGATGGGGATTTCTGGGCGTGGGGGTTAATTAAAGTAGACATCACAAAACTCGATGTTGCCTTGTACTTAAGAATGGTTTCATGTTAATTAAAGTAGACATCACAAATCTACATAAGGTACAACCATACTGGTTTCAGTAGAACTTGAACGGCCTATCATGTTATAGAGTCTGTATGCAGCTATTCATGGTTCCGCAAAGGAATAGAAGTTTGTTGCTGCTTGATTAAGTCCACTGCAAACAATTAAGAGCATTGTATAAGATGATTAGTAGTGTACAAAGATGTAAGGGAATCTCTTAAAATTAACATGGTGACAGTTCACTCAGAATAATAGCAAAGAGCGCAATCACAATTTCACCACCATTTGCTCTTAAATGAGAGATAAGGAATATGTCGACCCAAAGTTGTAAGGCACAAAAACAGAGGCAAGCCCATATGTAAATCCAAGACAATATCTTGCACCAGACTAATCAGAATCCCATAGCATAGAGTTGCTTGAAGCGAAGTAGCATAGGAATATTTTTCCGGTGTCTCGTTTGTGAAGGAGTATAGAGTCTTAATGTATAAGATTGTCTGATAAACAAGCACTGCTCAGTTGGATTTACCGATTTCATTTACATCTAGCTGATGGATGCAACTCTAAGAACCAAGCATGCTTTATTTTGCAACTGAAGTGCCCCATGGCTACATGACTTGTTCTATTTTTCTTACCGGTTCACAAGAAAACTCATGTACTAATCAAATTCAATGTAGTTGTTCAACAATGCTTGTTGCCTCACCATACACATCATAAATATTATGCCAGCCTATGGAGACAAACATGAACACCAAGCATATCATCCAATATGTGAACCAAGTAGGCTTTCAAGTCGAAGGAGTTGCCCATCCTCTTTTCACACTAGGCATATCAGCCAATCTGACAAAAAACAAGCGATTCAGAATTTGCAAAAGGAACAAACTGGCCAGCAAACTGCTACTGTTTTGCGGGTTGCAAATTGCTACTATAACTGTGTTTTTCGGAATCAGAGCGACATGAGAATTGGACAAGTATGATCTATCCCAACTGAGACTACACAAACTTTATGTCTAAAGGGAATGGAAGTGTCCAGCCATTTAGAAACGTGAATTCTAATGCTCATATGCAAAAAAGGGCTACAAAGTTAGAAAAAATATATGTGTTCTAGTAACAAGTAGTAGGTAAGAAAATAGCACTCACATGTTCAATATCGGATGAACGGCCAAAGGAAAACAAAAAGATCTAGGCCATCCGTTCTATGGTGGATGATGTCAAGTAGTCCAACTGGCACTAGTAGAAAAAGGGTCTTCGGTTCGGTCCAGAGTCTAACACTAGTCCCGATTTGTTACGGGCCGGGACTAATATGATCACTAGGCCCGGTTCGTAACTTTTTTCGTGGCTAGGAGCCCGAGGAAACTTTAGTTCCGGGTCGTTTCGGACCTTTAGTCCCGAGTCGTGATACGGCCCGGGACTAAAGGGGTTCGGACACGGGCAACACCCTTTAGTCCCGGGTCGTGATACGGCCCGGGACTAAAGGGGTGCGGGTCGCGACAAGAAAACTTAAGATGGCTATAACTTTTGCGTACGAAAAACATACAACCTATCAAAATATGCGGGAAAAAAATTGTGAGTTCGATTTTAATGGCCTTAGGCCGTTTTGGATTATTTTAGATTTTTAAAATTCGAAAAGGAAAAAAAATTATTTAAATTTTTTTTTGCAATTTTTTTATTTCATATTCGGATTCCTCACATTTTTCTGATAATTATGGATATATTATTTGTCGAATTTCGATTTAAAGATTTAAAGATATTATTTATGCCATATTAAATGAATAAATGACAAAAAATGAATAAAATATTATTTTATTTAGTTTTTTACTTTCATTGGATTAAAATATAATTATTACTTATTTATTGTTGTTTACTAAAATAGTTGTTTGTAATTTCAAAAAATAAAGATGTATGGTATATTGATATGGACTAATAAGATTGATATGATAGTGTTGACAACGAGGTACAAATGGGTTTCCCGCAAGGACATCCTGATGGAACAGAGAAGTTAAGCATGCTGAGGATGGAGTAGTGCTAGGATGGATGACCGACTGGAAAGTTTGACCACAAGTGTTATTTGACCTAAGATTAAATATACTTAGTGCTAAAAATGTTCCAAGTGAGAGGATTACGAGTCAAAAAATTCAAAAATTCAAGAATTTTTTTTGAAAAATAAAAAAATAAAAAATCTTAGTCCTAGGCCGTATTACGACCCGAGACTAAAGGTTCTTCGTCCCCTGCTGCAAAAAGGCCATGCAATGGCCTCTAGTTCCGTTTTATAACAAACCAGGACTAGAGATAGGAGTCTTTAGTCCTGATTTCGTAGTCTCGGTGTAAAAACAGGACTAAAGGCCCTTACAAACCGGGACTATATTCCCTTTTTCACTAGTGTGGCCTTGGCACAAGGCTCCATCATATTACTTAGGCCTAGGAGTAACATCAGACCAGACTGAGAGAGATGTTTGATAAATTGAGTGTTACCAAAGATCAAGATGGTTGCATAATCTCCTACCAGGTCGCTAGCTACCGTTTCATCTCCTCTCCTGTTCATAGGGGACCAATTCCTCTCTCCTCTCCCGTTCCTTCCTCATAATGAAATCAGCAGCCAAGAGACCTACAAAGATGAGAGATGGAGGGCCAAGTAGGAGAAAGAGAGGATCAAAGAAATAAAGAGAGAGGAGAGCGGTATCCGGTGCTGCACATCCGACAATCGTAGAGGTAACCAAGGGTACTGAGGTGAGATTAAACCGATGGCGGCACTGATATTGCTAGGTTTCACATGCCCCCGATCTTCTCGGGATCAGCTTGACCTACACGTCGTGCAGCTGTCCGGGGAGCACATCCATGTGATCGCCTTCCTTGCGCCTGACCTCTATCGCTGCTAGATCAGCGGTCGGCGTCGCCGCCCGAGACTTTTAGGGCATGTTGTGGGGCAGATGTGGGGCCCAACATGGTGCCTGTGGAAGAGCTTGGGAGATCGGCGGGATTCATCGACGCTGTTGTGGGAGATGTGATGAGGATGAGATGCGAGCGGGAGGGATCCATGGAAAATTGGAAACTGTAGCTAGCAGGTGCGATGGCATAGTTTTGGGGTGGAGCGGGACAGAGCGAGGGAGGCACGCGGAAGGACAGGCGAAACATGGTGAAGCGCAACGAAACGGATGACGTAGCGCGATGTGGCAGAAACGGAACATCAAAATTCTTTTTATATAGTAGAGATAGAGATAATTTGGTAGTCCCGGAACTATACCTCACATTGGTTTGTTTGGATGATAAATTTTTATTCTGGATAAAAGCTACTCCAATACATAATAAATATTGCAGCATTAAATCATCGACACTTATTATGTATTTGAGGGAGTATCTTGTTGTAACGTGTGAGTTAGAGAATTTATGGCTCCCGGGTGCCTAGGAACCCTTTTAAACAATTAAATAAAAAATACTAAAAGTACAAAATCAAATGTGGCATAAATCATGGGTAGATAATATATGTAGGTATGTGTATGTGAAGTTTGAATCTAAAATATAAAGTATGTAACCTACACAAAAAATGAAAAATTATACAAGTAGACATGTACCGTTCACAATATAGCAATTTTCCAGTTTCTATTTTTTGTGTAGGTCGGTGCGATCGTTTTTTTCTTGAAAATTTGCACGAGTAAGTATCAAGTGACATGTATGTGCATGAATTATTTAAAAAAAAATTGAAAATATTTAAATAGCATTTTTTGATTTAAAAAAAAACAGGGTGCATCGGTACCCAGGGTCTCCACCATAGTTTCCAGACTATTTACAATCATTACTAAGGTGCAACCTACATCTAGTTTGGAGATGATTCGACAAATTTTTTTTGAGATAAGAAGTTATCGGCTACTGATGTATATGTTAAGACATTTTGCACACGTGCCAACATATAAAAAACTAGTTTAGGGTTCCTTGGGGAAATTGCCTCACCACATGTCTCTTTATATAATGATCAACATAAGTTATAAGACGTACATACATACAAGTATGTGTGACAAAAACATAACAACTAGACCTATTTCTAACACACACTCTCAATCTTCTACTATGAGCAAGATTCAGATTGGCCTTGAAACGGTCTAGCATCTGTCAAGTGGCTAGTCTAGTGAACACATCAACCAACTGATCATTAGAAGAGATAAACCTGACCCCCATGACTCCAGAGACAACACGCTCACACATAAAATGGAAATTGATCTCAATGTTTTTGGTTTGCGCATGAAACACTGGGTTGGCAGTTAGGTAAGTAGCCCCTAAATTATCACACAATAATATGGGGGTGTATGAGAGAAACTCATAGCTCCTTGAGTAGTGACTCTACCCAAATGGCTTCGGCTGCTCCATTTGCAAAATCCTTGTACTCTACATCGGTACTAGACCTCGAGACAGTGGGGTGTTTCTTCGAACTACAAGAAATAAGGTTTGGTGCAACAAAGAAAGCAAAACCTCAGGTGGATCGACAATCATCAACATAGCCTGCCCAATCTGCGTCAGTGAAGATACGGATACCAGTGGAAGTGGAATCAATGTTCCCTTCACATATCATAAGATGCATTTCATAGCTTCGCAATGAAGATTAGTGGGCTGTAAGAGAAATTGGCAAACCTTCTTTACCGCAAAGGAAATATCTGGGTAAGTGAGAGTCAGGTACTGAAGACCTCCAACAATACTGCGGTACCGGAAGGAATCATCAGTACTAAGTGAAGTACCGGACTCACACGCAAGTCGATCTTCTGTGGCCAGTGTTGTGGAAGTAGCTTTACAATTCTCCATACTTACACGATGCAAAAGATCTGATGCATACTTCTATTGAGTAATTGTTATCCCCTTAAATTGTAGTATGCTTCCAATACCAGAAGGTACTCCAGTGTACCAAGATCCTTGATAGGAAAATTAGCAGAAAGAGATCGAACCATACCACAACTTCTCTTGGAGTAGATCCTGCAATTAGGATGTCATCAACATAGACCAGCGTATATATGTGAATGCCATTCTGGGAGAATATGAACAAGGAGGTGTCGGCCTTGGAGGATACGAAGCTAAGTAAGGATGGCAGTGGGTACTCTTTACCCTACTTAGTACAAAAAATAACTAAGTTTTGTCAAAACATCACTTTTTGAGAAAACTAGTTCATCTGTTTGAATTAGGCTAAACTAGAGGGTACCTAAAGGTTCCAAAGTTCCATATATAAAGCCAATCTCATGGAGAGTACCCAACTGAGCATGCCAGGCATGAGGAGACTGTTTGAGACCATAGAGAGCCCGTTGCAGCTTGCACACATGAGGGGGATATCACTCATCCTCAAAACCCGGTGACAGCTGCTGCATATACACATCCTCCAAAAGAAAACCATAAGGAGTGCATTACTGACATCAAACTGTCGTGGACTCCACCCTTGAGACATAGCAAGAGATAGTACCCGACAAATTTTGGTTGTCTTCATGACCGGACTGAAAATGTCACCATAGTCAATGTCGTGCTACTGAGAAAAGCCATGGGAAACAAGGCGTGCGTTGTATTTATCAACGGATCCATCTGGACGGTTCTTGGTCTTGAAGATCCACTTGCTCCCTACTATATTAACACCAGGTGGGTGAGGAACAAGCACCCATGTCTTGGTTTTTTGGAGAGCATCAATGCAGTGACCCAACATACCACTTCATGTGTAGTACACTATATTCGTTGACATGCCACTTACAGAACATCGTTTAGAAAATCCCACATCCCTTAGAGTAGTACAACAGAAACATTGAGGGTCCAAATTACAAGCATACACACATTATTATTATAATACCAAAAGATCAGTACTTTAAGTTATTCAAACTTACAAACCAAACTTATAGTGTATCTCGTAGTTTCAAACTCATAACCAAAATTGAGCTCAACAACTTATTATATAAAGTTTGTGTTGCTCGGCTCATCTGGACTACTATATAATTATAGGCAACTAATCGGACTCTTTGCCCTCCACTCCATAGTGTATCTTGTAGTCCACTCTTTCCACTCCTCCGAAAAGGTTTCGTTCCTCGTAGTAGACATCTTCTTGTCCTTCAGTAGCATACAATGGAGTGTCTTCTGACTCCTCAGAGTCTAAGTAGGGGATCCAAGGAAAGAGTAAGTAACAACGTTACCCAGCAAGTTCATTATATGTAAGGTGGGAAGTTTCCTGCTCTATCTACCACCTCGGACTATCAGTCCTTGGCACTATGCATTTTTCGTAAAAAATACTTCAAAGTTTGATTTTAATACCCAAAACTATGCCCATCAGCCTTCACAGATTGACTAGAACTTCATGGAGTTCTTTTCCTGCCGCGTTCGCAGTTCCTTCTCGGGACAAGGAGCAACAAGTTATAGTTCCTACACTCTACAGAGGTGCATTGCTTTACCCATGAGAGATCAAATCCTTGTTGCACAACCGGGCGTACTTTCCCGTCCACAATTATGTGATGTGGGGCCCAGTAGATGATCCAAGACAATCATTGCCTTTCTCTATGACCCCATATGTCTGCATGATCCTTCGGGCTAGACTACATCTCCATTAAGCCCCCTTCCGGCCAATCTATAACCCTGATGAGTTCCCGAAGACTCTATGAGCCGGTTATGCCCCTGGCAAGCTCCATAAAGGTCTAACTATACCTTCGACAGCCGCTCATAGATAATCTAGACACCAAAATTTTGGGGCCTAAGGGTGCCACCCATATGCTGGATCCACATAAGGAATCCCTGCGTCACATTAAGGTCGTCTTGCCTACATACGAAAGGAAGAAGATCCAGCAGACTTCTCCGTCCCATTCCAAATCTCATGGTTAACGCATATTATATGGCGCTAGAATCACTGATGTCATGGGTTATTAATTCCTATGTGATGAATCTCACTACACATGGAATCCTAAATTCCAAGGCTAATCATATATTTATCATCACTTAGGATGGTAATAGAATTTTATTTATTTGAGAAAATAGTATTTTCTTTATTTTCTTTAGAACATAGGTGATAACACACAATTTGCAAATACTTTGATAAAACTCATCAAAGGACATGAGCAAGTGATAAACTTGCCTTGTGATTGCAAGGTAGTGAAGTCGTATGCTTGCACTCGACCTTGAGCCTCTATTTCTACAAAACACCATTATTGCCTGGTAAGGACAATATTTAAAGAAGCAATAATGAACATGCATAGTAATGCAATGCATCATTTATTATTTATCTTCTTTGCGTGTTTTACCCACATTATCAAAGTTTTAAAATTTCTTTATTAATAAAAGAAAGCTAGTAGTTGATAATTCCTAAAATCTTGTAAACTCTATATTTAATATTTTTATGGTATAATACATTAATGTAAGAGTTTAAAACTAATTTTTATTTAATTTTTAACTCTTATTAATATTTTCGTAAATTATTTTTAAGAATGATTATTTCAATTTAGGAAATTTTATTTTATTAATCTAATAATACAATTTAGTATTTTTAAATACTATACCTATTTAGGATTATAAAAGTGAATTTTATTTAGTTTTAGGTATTTCATTTATTTTTATTAAATTCCATAAGGAATATATATTATAAAAACAATTAACTTAAATTTCTTCTATTAAAATAGAATCCATTAATTCTATTGGGTAGCTTATATTTTTCTGAACTCATGGATATTTTATTTGTATTTTTTGTGGATTTTTATTATTTTTCTTAGAGCTTATTAAGTTCTAGGTGGTATTTTGGTCTTTTAATTAATAGATTAGGGTTTAGTTTTTCTTTAAAACTTGGGCTGGCCCGTTTGGCTGGCCCAACTCAACTCGACCCAGCGGGTTGGGTGAACCCACTGCGTTGCCTGGTACTGGCCACGACCGACCCAGTACCTAGCACTTCCTCTCTCTTGCGCGCACGAATCTGCTCCTCCTCGCTTGTGGGTGCCGCCGCCGTCGCCGCTCGATTTTGTTCGCCCTGGATCTCCGCTGCCACTGTCATGGTGCAGGGTGAAGATATTGGTGATGCCGTGTTTCCCTATCCACTTCGATTTGTCTCTCGTGCCCTCTGTTGGTGGTTCTGTCACCTCTCTGGATCCTAGGGTTTGTGACCCGCCGGTGCCCTAGCGTTCCGACGCCCCTGGTGCTCTCCTGGTGCATTGACGACAATGTGGTGCCTCCCCTCCTCCATACTCTCCATGGATTCGGCCTGGTGCGGGTTGCAGCGCCTCCTGGGTGCTCCCCGTGCCTCCTTGTTCTTCCCCGACGCTGGCAACTACTTCCTCTTCAATTTTCTTAACGAGGACCTCGGGTGAGTTAATATCTTATCCCTCTTACTCTCTCTGTGATCCCACACTATTTTGTTGATTGCTTCAGATAGCCCCATATTTGGTTCTAGGGTTCTCTGATGTGTAATCCTACTAGTGGATTATGGCTGGATTGATATATGATTGATGGTTTCAGACTTGATCCTTAATTTCTGAACCTTTTACTAGGCTCATGTTTGATAGGATCCATTATTGTCACTATCTAGTGATAATATGAATATGGGCTTAAATTCTTTGGTTAAAAATGGTTGCAGTGCTATTGATGATGATCTGTTTAACTATTTAGCTCTATTGTGAATCTCTGAGCGCTAGTGTTTCTGGTACTGCTATTGATGATGATGTATACTGAATCTAATGTGATATACTAGATATCCTGAGGTGTCACTAGTTGTTTATCAAATGAATTGAACTAATGATTCTTGAAATATTTAGGAAGATGATTTATTTGTTTTCTTGAGAAGATATGGTTGAAATTACCACGATGATAGCAATAATCTGATTACTAGAGAGGTGCTACCCTATATTGGGATGTGCCATGTATCCTGATGGTGTTTGATATGTTGCTATCTAGCTTAGGATAGATAATATGGTCTATGTTGTTGTTCTTAGCTTGCTATCCAATAACTTCTGTGTTCTATGCTCAGTACATCATGCACTTGTATGAAAACAGATACTTGTAAAATGATTAATGGATAGATCTGAATGTCACATCCCAAGATTTTGGTAATTGGGACTAGATTTTTTTTTGCATTTGCATGACATTCATGAGAATTGCATTGCATATTTGCATCAAGAAAAATCCCTAAATAGGAATAAAGGACTAAAACCCTAAATAGTATATGTCACTTTGTTCCTAAAGGGAATTAAATTGGCTTTATAAAACCCCACTATTACTAAGGCAACAATTATTGCCAAATATTAGCCTAGAATAATCTACTCGAATTTAGAAAATTTTAAAAACAAGTTTAAACTCATTTGGAGTTTGTATGTGAAAGTTATGAGGGAAACAAATAAATAGAAAATGAAAAAATAAAAAGAAAAACGAATAAAAAAACTAACTGGGCCAGCCAAGCCAGCCGGCGGCCCAGCTAGGATGGACCAGCTAGGGTGGCACTCACGATCGATACCGTCGTTGCTTTAATTTGCGTGCAAACTCGGTTTTTTTCAAACCTATCTCTATTCAAACACTGATATCTCTTAATCCACAACTCCGAATCGACTTCCGTTTGTTTCTACTTGTTCCCTACTCCAAGACCTATCTCCTCACCATCCTAAATCTCCATATAAACCCGTGAAGCCACAACTATATGAGTTTTCCTTCTCGAAATTCCGAATCTACACATGCCCAAAACTTATTTCGTTTATTCACCCATCTAGACTTCGTCGTTTGCCTTCGGCGAAAACACGAAAGTTGTAAATCTCGTTGAAATCTATCAATCCCGAAAAATATCACCTCTTTTCATCCACCACATCTGGAGAATTTCGCACCACAATATTTCTGATATGACGGTGTAAATCCAAGATTTACTCGCGCTCGTTTCTTCAAATCCAACTTCTTTTGGTGAAAAGGTAGCACTAATGATTCACTACAACTTTCATGTTTAAAGTTTTTTGATTTTATGTACGGATTTGTATCTTTAACGCAGATCTTTTTCTTATCTATTATGAACCAAAATCGAGCCGATCTTCTCTCCTAGCCACCGGATCCCAACCCGACGGCCAGGATTAGATCTAACCACGAAGCGGTACCGCCCAACCTGATCGCGCCACGTGGTCGTCGCCTCATCACCCTTCCACGTCGCCTGCCAGGTCAGCCCCGCGTCCAAGTCAGCGCCCAGTCAATATAGAATATTCCTAGGGAATATTCCCTGTAGATTTAAAATTGAATTTAAATTGCAGGAAATTGTATAAACTTGTAAAAATCATATAAAAAGTTCGTAGATCCAAAAATAGAAAATTATATATCAATGGATTCATAAAATTGAGTAGAATAATAATATCTAATTGTATCTAACTTTTACAGTAAGTATTTACTGTTATAATTTAATTTGGTTTAATGGTCTTTTAGGTTAATAAATTCATAGGAAATTATCTGTAACTCCGAAAAATATGAACAATATGTCGAAAGAAAGCTACTGTAATGTAGATTAATATTGTCAGATTAGATTTAACCTTTACAGTACATATTTACCGTAATTATTTAATTCGTGTTAAATGGCTTTTTAGATCATTAAATCTATAGTAAATTATTTATAGATCAAAAAAATATAAATAATATACTGATGGAAAGCTAGTTCCAAGTAGATCATCAATATGCAATTGGTTCAGATAAATACTGTAAGGTACTGTTGTAGATATTTAAACAAGCTAGTACCCTTTTCTAGTAATAAATTCATTAGAAAATAAATATTGTTTAGAAAATTGCAAGTAATATGTCCCTGGAATCACAACCCCGTGTAGATTACAGATCTGATTTTAGTTTGACTTGTAGGCAATAGAAACTATATAAATGATTTAAAACTCATTAAATACTATTTCGTATTAACATCGTCTATCCAGTAAACACCAGAAACGAATTTAATTCAGCAGTTAAGACAGGAGTTACAACAGAACTATGAAAACCCCTATATTGGCAAGTAATTATTAATAACAAATACTTCATTGCATTAATTGATCTCCTGCATGCATCATATACTTCAGTAATGTTTAGAGAACTAAGTACAACCATTGTGACTTATTAAATTGTCATGCATGCATTTGTGCACTTGTTTATGATTGTATGGTTATTTATGTTGTATGCAATTGTTTGATCGATAGATTACGAGGAGTGCAGCGTGTGTGATTGCAACGAGTGCTTGAACGACTACAGATGCAACCAAGGTAAGTAGATGCTAATTTGTTCATGATTATTGTTCTACTATTTTCAATGCATTGTGGTGTAGTTTGTAGTTGCATGAATAGGAACTACTATCGCTATGCTATGTCCTATTATATTGTAGGGATCTTTTGTAGTTGAGCCATCGTTGGTAGATGTGCTTAGCCGTGCTATTATAGATGAGGGATGGGTTACATCACTGAAAGTTGTTTCTAAAATTGTTGGTTTGCGAAAACTAAAAACAACTTAATCAATGAACCTCCTAGGTGTGATGGGATTGACATTTTTTGGTGGTATAATTGCGGAAAGGCACCCAGGTATCAAGAGAAAATGATTGGCTTCTCTATTAGGTATCTTACGTGTACACCATGTGCCAATAATGAAATGGGCGGTTGGTTGGACTCAGTAGGTTGTGGTAACTCGAGCCCACGTATCCAGAGATGTAGAATTTTAGTAGGTTGGTACGATGTGTGTCGGGTTTGGGGAGCCACTTCCTGAATGGCCCCTTCTTGGACTTCTCCCTATCATCACCCAATATGAGAGTGGTGGTATGAGCTGGGCTTGCCAAGTCACATGGGTAAAGTGTACTAACCCCTGCAGGGTGTATAAACTAATCGATTAGCCATGTCCCCGATTATGGACATCTGAGTTGCTTGATATTGAGTTCATGACATGTTTCACGCTCATTCTAATTTCCTAATTACTTTAATATTGATGGGTTAACTTAATTGGGATCTTTTCATAGAAAATAAAAAAACTGATTATGAAAGTAGGACAAAGGTATTTGAAAATGCAAGCTAGTCACAGCTCCACTTGCCAAATAAGCATGTAGATCATGGGAATATTGTCTCCTTATTTAGCTCTACTTGCCATACATTCCAAGTTTTGACCCTTCGGGGCTGCTACGTTTTATGTTGCAGGTTATTATTCCGATTCTGAGTGATCGAATAGGTCGCGATACCCCACTCAACAGTTATTCGCCTGTGGCACAATTGAAGATGGAGCCTATCAATTTCTTATGCTTCCGTATGCTACTTGATATTGAGCTAGCCTTGAGCTAAGCATTATTGTAATAATTAAAAATTCTGGATCAATTCGTTATTTATGATGCACTGTTAAATTCTTTGGTATTCATCTGTACTGTGTGTGCCAGTGAATCGATCTAGGGATTGGCACTATACACATGAACTCAGCCTTATCAGGCGAGGGTGTTACACTGAAGCCTTGAGAAATACCATGATACTGGATTTGATTATGGTAGCATGATGTTGCCTGCTCTTATGGTTCTAGTGGTTGTTCTCCTTGATCTACTATCTTGACCTGATGTAGTTGCTTCCCTTGATCTTGTCCTTCTCCTCCTGGTGTTGCTATTCCCACCTCCAGCTTGTCCTTGTTGTCCACCTAATCCACCCCCTCCATCCTGTGACCATCCTGTGTGGTTTCCTACTGATTCCTATGGTGGATTTTGGTATGATCTAGTGGAAAGCTTACGAAATTGGTTGTTGTTGTTGGGGGGGTGTGTGTTCTTGAGAGATAGAATTGTTGTTGTGTTTGTGAAGTGGTGAGCAGTGCTGCTGTGTTGTGTGCAAGTGTGGTTTTGTTACTTACCTTCTCTCACTGCTGGTCGATAGCACATTGCATGCAATTAGATGAGTGAGATGCTTCACTTTGCTCCTCTTCTTTGGATCAGATCAAGTGAATTTTATTTATTGCCTATTCTTTTACTATTTTCTGATCTGGTGAAACTTGCCCCTTTTACTTTGGCTTATGATGTTGTTCTAAAGATTTTTTATTTGAAAGAACAGATACTTCACATTGGTGAAATTTTCCAATTTTATTACTCAATGAGGTAAAAGTGAATAGTGCACTTCACTGTTCCAAACTGTGAGTAAAACTAACAAAATAATTTCTTTGTTTTTTTTGCAGGTACAGAAGCTTTGTTGATCAAGATTTAGTTTAGGAATAGATAGATAGTTTAGGTTTTCTTTATTTAACTTCTTTGTAATTTTTCATTTATTCAATTTGTAAAGATCCGTGTAAGAATATTCTGTATTCAATAAATTTTCTGATTTTTCTTAGAGAATTTTTCCTGTAAAATACTTATTTGTTATATATTTGTATTTGGATTGTTTTATTTGAATAAAGGAAAGAAATAAGAAATACTTTCTTATTTATGTTATTCTTTTTGTATTATTTTAATTATCATTATTGTTTATAAATATTAAATATTCAAACAATATTAACTAAATCATTTTGGAAATCAAATAAATACCAATTACTTCTAATTTTTAAATCTTTTCCAAATGATTCAAATTTAAACTTGAATTCAAATTATTCACCCCAAAATATTTTTGAATTCCTAGAGGTCATGTCAAAATTTATAGCAATCACTGTAAAGAACTAAACTTACCTCAAAATAAGGAAAGAAACTCTGATCTCTCTAGGATTTTGTTTGGTAAAAAATTTACCCCAATTTTATAGATGAATGCATGCAAATGCACAAATTCCTATTTCTACCCTTTGTTGGTTCCTAAATGCTGGGATGTTATAGTATTCCTCCCTTAAATTACTTCATCCCGAAGTTTGTTGATGTGTACATTTATAATTCTGGATAAGCTTTTCGTAGATCATCCTCTTTCTCCCAAGTTGCTTCTAGCTCAGGATGATGTTCCCATTGTACTTTGCAGTACTTAATAGCTATGTTCCTTAACTTCTTCCAGTTTTCTTCTAGAATTTTGCATGGCTTCTCGACATAAGTCAAGTCTTCTTGTAGCTCAATCTCTTGATGTGTAATTGCATCATATGGAACTTTAAGAGAATTTCGGAGTTGTTGTGACACATGGAAAACATTGTGAAGTTGATCCAGCCTTTTTGGTAACTCTAAAGCATAGTCTATTGTTTTGTTTTGACTTAGTATCTTGAATGGTCTGATATACCTTGAACTCAATTTTACTTTTAATCAGAATCTCTTGACTCCCTTCATTGGACTAACCTTGAGATATACCATATCTCCCACTTCTGGATGCCATGGTCTTCAACTTTGATCTACATAACTCTTTTGATGACTTTGAGCTATCTTCAATCAATCTTGAATGATATCGATGATATCCTGCTTCTCTTTGACATAATATGGTGCAAATTATTTGCTACTTCCAGGTTCATACCAACAAATTGGTGATCTGCACTTTCTTCCATAAAGTACTTGATATGACGCTGCCTTCAGATTACTCTGATAAGTATTGTTGTAGGAAAACTCTACCAAAGGTAGATGACCTTCCCATGAACCTCCAAAATCTAAAACACACACTCTAAGCATATCTTCTAAGATTTGTTCTGTCTGACCTCCAGTCTCTGGATGAAAGGTTGTACTAAAATCCAATTTGGAACCAAGTGCTTTATGTAGTTTTTTACAAAATGTTGAAGTAAACACATATCCTCTATCTGATACAATCGTCTTGGGTACTCCGTGCTTACTCACGATCTCCTTGACATTATCCTTTTGGTTTATGGGAATAAAATGTGCACTTTTTGTAAGTTTGTCCACAATCACCCATATCCTTATGCTTCGGTGTCATGGGTAATCCTGTGATAAAATCCATAACAATTTCTTCCCACTTCCATTCTCGAATCTCCAATGGTTTTAATGGTCCCGCTCGACTTTGCAATAACTCTCTTTGTACTGTCTTCAAACACATATTATGCAATAACTCTCTCCATGTTATTCCACTAGAATAGTTCCTTACGATCCATGCACATATTTGTACTCCCTGGATTTATAGAGTATGGTGTCTCGACATGTTCTACACTCCGTTTCTCCTTATGCCTTCCCTTCCAGCTCCATTCTACGTGATTCCACTCCACGGTCTTCACCCAACGTGAAACCCCAATTCACCACGGCATAAAACAACCACCGGCCATCCAAAAAAATAAAAATAAAATAAAACTTCACCCATACCCTGTAATTGCGTGACACAATAAAAAAAGAGGGATGCGACACGAGGACTTCCCAGGAGGTCGCCCATCCTAGTACTACTCGCCCAAGAACATTTAACTTTGGAGTTTTGATGGGATCCGGTGTTTTAGTGCTGGTATGATCGCATTTGACATGTTCTGCACTCCGTTTGTCCTTATACCTTCCCCTCTAGCTCCATTCTCTGTGATTCCACCCCTCGGTCTTCACCCAATGGGAAACCCCAATTTACCACGGCATAAAACGATCATCGGCCGTCCAATAAAATAAAATATAAAATATAACTTCACCCATACCTCGTCGTCGTGTGACGCAATAAAAAAAGAGGGATGCAACACGAGGACTTCCCAGGAAGTCGCTAATGCGTGCACCCAGTGTTGACGTGGGACACTTCGTTGGAACCCCAAGATGAAGGTGTGATGAGCACATCAACAAGTTACCCTTAGTAGAGACCGAGGTTATCGAACTTGAAGGAGGAAGGAAACATCTCAAAGGTGTTGCAAGCAATGTAGAGACCTGCATAACACAAATTCAAGACTTTGTCCCAACGAATCGGTGAGGTTGTCAAGCTCACCGGTTTGCTGTAACAAATGATTAAACGTATGGTGTGGAAGGTAATGGTTTGCAGCAAGTAAACAAGTAACAGTGGAAGATGTAGCAATGGTAAAGATTGGACCGGGGTCCATAGTTCACTAGAGGTTCTCTCCTTAGATAAACAACATGGCATGAAGGGTAAACAAATTACAGCAGGGCAATTGATAGGAACTGAGCAAGGCATAGCAATGCAATTACTAGTCAGAAAGATCCTATGAGATTCGATTGGGAAATACAACAAGATACATAGACCACCATACAACTGCATCTATGATTAGAAGTCACCATCAGGTTATCATCAGAACCCCCTCCAGTATTAAGTTGCAAGCAACAGACCACTGCTTTAAGCAAAGTGTGTAAGGTAAACAGTCCACATGTTCCATGAACAAGCGACAGTTGTTTTCTCCCTAGTATCAACAGCACATCTACAACCGAAGAGAGTATTGTCACTTCCCTTGGAAACTAGAGGCATGAACCCACTATCGAGCATAAATACCCCCTCTTGGAGTCACTACCAACTACTTGGCCAAGATAACTACTAACAACGGAGAGCATGCAAGATCACAAACAACACAGACATGATAGAATCATAAAGACAAAACCATTAATCAAACCAACATAATAATCTCAATATCCATCGGATCCCTGCAGACACAACATGCATGATTACAAATAGATTAGATCTTGATCATGAACGGAGCTCACAAGATCTACACATGAAAGCACAAAGGAGGAGATACAACCATCTAGCTACTACATGGACCCATAGTCCAAGGTGGAACTACTCACGCATTATACCGGAGAGAAGGCCTCCGGGATGATCTCCCCTCCGGCAGGGTGCCGGGAAGAACTTCAGATCCCCCTGATCTAGAGACGATGGTGGTGGCGGCTATAGACTGTTTCTTGGAGATTTGATCGGGTTCTTAGGGTTTCTACATCGGGGGATTCTTATAGGCGAAGGGGGAGGCCGAGGCGGCTGCCAGGGGCCCCACACCCCTCCCTGGCGTGGGGCAGGGCCCACCCACGCCTAGGGTCGGTCTGGATGCCCTGGCCATCCTCTCCGGCTCCCCTCTGGACTTATTATTCCTCACGGAAAGTAATTGACTTTAAAGTTTGTCCCGTCCAATTCCGAGAATATTTCTTTACTAACTTTTCTGAAACCAAAAACAGCAGAAAACAGGCATTTGGCACTATTGCAACTTGTTAGAAGGTTAGTACCAGAAAACATGTAAAAAGCACCTCAAAGTGTAGACAAGTAAAGCAAAGTAGATACTAAACAAGAATGGAACATCAAAAATTATAGATACGTTTCTGACATATGAAGCATCCCCAAGCTTAACTCCTACTCGTCCTCAAGTAGGTAAGTGATAAAAAAATAATTTTTGAGGTGACATGCACCATCAAAACCAATATCAAACCATTTGCAAGCATTGAAAGCTGGGATCAAAGAACTCTAAACATGTGCATGAAAGATAGAGTTATAACAATAGGACATATTAACTATGCATGCAACATGTCAAGCTACAAACAAAGATCATGAATAACATGCATTGAAAAATGTTTGTTTATTTCACATACATAAAACATAGCATAGTGGCAATTAGCTTGTCCCTCATAGAGTAGCAATATAGATGCATAGGACACCTTCAAAGTTCACAAGGGTGACTAGAAACGAATAGCACAAGAACAAGTAATATCACAATATGCATCAATCAATAAGCTTTGGAACGCTGCAAACAGAATGATAACTATGCTCTCTTAATGGTGCCTAAAGGTAGAAGGTGGAGACTGATGACTCCTTGGTGGCGCCAGAGAACTTGGTGCTTGATGTGGAGTCTTTTTGGGAACCCCAAGATCAAGGTGTGAAGAGCACAACAGCAAGTCTTCCCTCAGTTGAGACTGAGGTTATCGAACCAGAAGGAGGAAGGAAACATCACACAAGTGTTGCAAGCAACGTGGAGACCTGCACAACACAAACTCAAGACTTTGCCCCAACGAATCAGTGAGGTTGTCAAGCTCACCGGTTTGTTGTAACAAAGGATTAAACGTATGGTGTGGAAGGTAAGTTTGCAGCAAGTAAACAAGTAACAGTGAAGGATTATAAATGATAAAGATTGGACCGGGGTCCATAGTTCACTAGAGGTGCTCTCCTTAAATAAACAACATATCATGAAGGGTAAACAAATTACAGCGTGGCAATTGACAGGAACTGAGCAAGGCATAACAATGCAATTACTAGCTAGAAAGATCCTATGAGGTTGATTGGGCAATACAACAATATACATAGACCATCATCCAACTGCATCTATGACTAGAATTCCACCTTCAGGTTATCATCCGAACCCCCTCTTGTATTAAGTTGCAAGCAACAGACAAATGCTTTAAGCAAAGTGTGTGTAAAAAGTCCACATGTTACATGAACAAGAGACCGTTGTTTTCTCCCTAGTATCAACAACACATCTACGACCGAAGAGATTTCTGTCACTTCCCTTGGAAACTAGAGGCATGAACCCACTATCGAGCATAAATACCCCCTCTTGGAGTCACTAGCAACTACTTGGCTAAGATAACCACTAGCAACGGAGAGCATGCAAGATCACAAACAACATAGACACGATAGAATCATAAAGATAAAACCATTAATCAAACCAACATAATAATCTCAATATCCATCGGATCCCCGCAAACACAACATGCATGATTACAGATAGATTAGATCTTGATCATGAACGGATCTCACAAGATCTATACATGAAAGAACAAAGGAGGAGATACAACCATCTAGATACTACATGGACCCATAGTCCAAGGTGGAACTACTCACGCATCATACCGGAGAGAAGGCCTCTGGGATGATCTCCCCTCCGACAGGGTGCCGGGAAGAGCTTCAGATCCCCCCGATCTATGTACGATGGTGTCACATCCCAAGATTTTCCAAATCTTGTAATTTGAAAAATAAATAAAATAAAATAAATTATTGTTGAATTTTAGGGTGAAAAGAAACTTTTTGTTTTTAAAAGGAAACTTAAAATCCCATCTTGAACAAACTTTGGTAAAATTTGAATTCAACAAAATACAAATCAAAAGAAAATGCATTCCTCAATGAATGTATCTGGAAATTAAAACACTTGGAAAATAAATCCAAATCCTAAAACCCTAATGGAATAAAAATCATTTCCAAGGTATCTCCAAGCCTATGGATTTGATCCATATAAGATTTGTCAACAAACATTTACAAATGATCAAGAAAGACAAATAGAAATATTATAAGACCATAGAAATTGGTTTCACTTAAATTGGAACCATGGATAAAATCTTATGAATATAATAAGATAAGGAATTAAATTCCCAAAGATAATAAAGCACCTATCTGGAAATCCATACCAATTGGTGAGCAAATAATACTAAAGATCTTTAAAAGGGTAAACAAATAATAAACAAGATTTCACAAATTGGAATCACCAAGTTTGGATCTCTAAATAAAAAGATATGAATTTTATAAGTTAAAGAAAGAAAATTTTAAATAAAGAATATTTTGAGACCAAATAAAATCTTGGACCAAACCCATAAACAAGTGGAATAGGTTATAATCCAAATCCAAATAAAGTTAGTGGATAAAGAATTTCCAAAATAAAATAATGGCATAAACCAAATCCTTTTGGATTAAAGACAAACCCAAATTTTAAATGATTAATAAATCTTATTAAAAACTTTCCCAAATAATTCAAGATGAATTATTTGACACCCTTTTAAGTAATCAAAACTTACTGAAAGGTTTTGGAAGAATTTAGAAGTCAAATGGAAATTAAAAACATTATTAAATCCTATTTTGATTTAAAACAAGGAACATTTTTATTAATTAAAAAGACCCCAAAAAGAATAAAATAAATTCCAAAAATTAACATCAGAATGTTTTATTAATCAGTACTTAAATCTACACAAACTTTGACAAAGGTTTGAAATCAAATGAGGGTTTGAATTGCTTATTCAAAATCAAAACAGAAAAATCAAAAGAGAAAAAGAAAAAGAAATAGAACAGAAAAAATAAGAAAAGGACCCAGCCCAACTAGCCTAGCCCACTAAGCCCAGTTAGCCCAGTTCCTCTCCTCCCCGCAGAAAACGGTTCGAACCAGTGAACTAACCCACAAGGCCGCTGACAGATGGACCCCACCGCACCCCTTCTCTCTCTCGCTGCTTGACGACCCCACGCCCACGTCACCTTCTTCCTCCCCGCGTTGAACTCGCCCTGCCGTTGCTGCCTTTGATTGCGTTGTTGAATTCGCGTTACTGCCGCCGTTATACCTCGCCGTGACCACGTCCATTTAATCGCCTCTGTCTCCTCTTACTTTCCCCTCAAACCCCGCTGCAAGTGAGCCACCAGGCTGCCCCTAATTCACCTTGCTTTGCCGCTGATCCGACGAGCTTCACGAGCAAATTCCGGCAGCCCTGCATCGCCCCTTGGCTCCTCGACCAAGCTCACGTACTCCCCACCTCCTGGCGCACCTCCTAGTGTCGTTCGCTTGGCCGCGCGTGCCCTGTAGCATCGACAACCTCGACGAACAGAGCTCCTCCGCCGTCTGCCTCCACTCCGGCGAACCCCTCTGGTATTTTCTGACCGCACCTCCTCCTCTCTTTGATGCTCGTGTCCTTGCCGCTTCTGTGCGCAGCTAACACCCCCTTTTTCGTGCCTTAGCGTGGACCGTACACTCGCCTCTGACGATGAACAGAGCCGCCAGACGCCGACGACAACTACGGCGAGGAATCACCGGTGGTTCAGAGCGCCCCTCGACAAGTGACGACCACATTGAGCATCAGCGAAGCAAGGAGAACCTGGTAAAGCCCTCCCCCATCACCCTTGCTTCCTAAATCGCCGACTCCGCCACCGTCTGACCACGCTGCCACCAACCGCCGCCGCTAGCGCCGCCACTAGTTGGCAAGTGTGCTCAGCATCGTCCGATCTGGATCTGACGATTAGGATAGAATCACTTAACGCCGAAGAGGTACGCAACCTGTGCCGCTCGATCTGAATTGATCCAACGCACCAGAGAGCATGATCCGAGCGAAGCGGTATCTGCAAATAGGAATAGGACACGTGTCGCTGTTGATTTGTTTTAAAACAGATTTGATCTATTAGATACAAGATTTTGTAAATTGCATAACTTTTGATATACACGTCCAAATTTTGCAAACTTTATATCAATGGATTCAGAAAAACAAGCCCTAGCCAACCATGCACTTTGTTTAGTAAAAAGCTTATGGTAAAATGTTTGTTTTTGCAGAAACTTATGTATGCTTGTTTAGGTTATAAAAATTATTCTAAAATTATTTGGGGGATAAAATCTTTGGCAAATGGTTTGTTTTGAACCTACTGACCCTAGGAAACAAATTGTGGTTTCAAAAATGTATTTGGTGAAACAAAAGAATGAATCTTGGATTTAAACCAATTCTAGTCAAATAAAAATATGGTTTAATTATTAAAAATGGTTTTGGAAGAAAACTTTGAGAAATGTTTTGGAAATAAACTCACTGACCCTAAACACAATGTTATATAGTTTGAAAACATATTTTGTGAAACCTATAGAATTTTGTCTTATTAAAAGAATTTCTACACCACATAAAATAATGACTTGATTTAAAAATGGTTTATGAAGAAAAATATTTTGCAAATGGTTTTGACACTTTATAAAATGACCATTAGGTGCTTTCAAATGTTTATGAACCATTATAAACCAATTTTACAAATAAAACAATCTTTTGCATGCTTGCATGTATTACTTTGATTTTATCATTTTATGTGGTGAATTGCTTGAATGGTAGATTGAAATATTGTTTGCTTGATTGATTGATTTGTAGTGAATTGAAGTGAGTAAACATTGCAAAGACCAAGGAGTGAACTTATACTCTCTACCAAAAAGGCAAGTGATGCTTCATACTTTGTCCTACTATTTTCACTATGCATTAGTGATTTTTCTAAGTAAGACTTGCATGGAATTTTTGCTAAGTATAAACCATACTATGGGAAATCCTAATAGATGAAACCTTAGTAGAAATTTCCTAAGTTAAGATTCCTACTAATATCATGCTTAGCTTAGCTAGTAGAAAACAAGGGTGGAATATATATTCATGTTATGGAAAAATTTCTAAGTCTGAGGACTTGTGTTTTGTTTAATAAAACAACTAAATGAATGAATCACCTGGGTGGAATGGAAGGAATGGTTTATGTTGAGTGGTTACACAAGGCCAGAGGACTGGTGAACCTTGTGTATCTCACTTGTGGATGGCCACCCAGGAATAAAGAGATTTGAGATGTCAAATGTTGAGAAGCTTCAAGTGCAACCACATGGCATTATGGGCTCTGCCTGGATCATATAGGTTGCAATAACTTAGCCAAATGGACATTTGGTGGTAGGGGATTGATAGGTTGGTGCGCGTCCATTCTGGTCTAAGGGAAGGCTTCTGAAAGATCTTGTCTTGGTGAAACCAAGTCTTGTGAGAAAAGTGCACCACCTCTGCAGAGTGTAAAATCTAAGTACTTAGACATGTCCCTGGTAAAGGACAATTTGAGCATCAAGACATGGAATATATCAAGAATCTCATCATCCAAATTTCTAAGTTAAAAACTTGTGGGTGAACAAGGGTTGAAAGGATCACCAATTTCTATTGGGAGATGCCTTGGGAATATTTTGTGAAAGCAAAAACTTAGTGTTTTCAAATGATAAGGATAATCTATTTTGAGCAAAGCAAGCCTAAGCTCCACTTAGCCAAATGCATATAGATGATAGACTCCACTATACTACCATAGTATCACTTGCCAATACAATTCAAATGCATTGACCATTGTGGCTGTAACTTGTTATGTTGCAGGTTTGATTGATATTAGTGAAGTTTAATGATTAGGATTACAAGTCTACAACCAACATGTCTGCCTGTGGCACTTTGAAGATGAAGGACCACATGCTTATAGATATTCTGCTGCAATGTAATGTAATAGCCAAATGAGCTATGTAAGATGTAATAAATTATGTTATTCCTGGTTATAAAGTTGTATTATGACCTTTGTTTCTTGATATTACATCTTAACTGTGGATGCTAGCTGTTGATCCAGGGACTAGCATTGTAAACACAGGGATCTCTACCTTATTAAAGGTTGGGAACCTCACAGATGGTGGCGGCGGCTACAGACAGTTTCGTGGATTTCTGATCGGGTATTCAGGGTTTCTGCATCGGGGGCTTCTTATAGGCGAAGGGGCGAGACTGGGAGGCGGCCAGGGACGCCAACCCCTAGCAAGGCGCGGGCCCACCTGCCCCCGCGCCTGGGGTGGGTTTGGCCTCCCTGGTCGGCCCCTACGTGTCTCCTCTGGACTTCTTGTTCCCCACAGAAAGTAATTGACTTTGACATTTGTCCCGTCCAATTCCGAGAATATTTCTTTACTAACTTTTATAAAACCAAAACAACAGAAAACAGGCATCTGGCACTGTTGCAACTTGTTAATAGGTTAGTACCAGAAAACATGTAAAAAGCACCTCAAAGTGTAGACAAGCAAAGCAAAGTAGATACAAAACAAGCATGGTGCATCAAAAATTATAGATACATTTCTAACGTATCAGCATCCCCAAGCTTAACTCCTGCTCGTCCTTGAGTAGGTAAGTGATAAACAGAATAATTTTTGAGGTAACATGCACCCTCACAATAAAGATCGAACCATTTGCAAGCATTGAAAGCTGGGATCAAAGAACTCTAAACATGTGCATGAAAGATGGATTTCTAACAATAGGACATAGTAACTATGCATGCAACCTGACAAGCTACAAACAAAGATCATGAATAACATGCATTGAAAAACGTTTGTTTGTTTCACATGCAGAAAATATAGCATGGTGGTAATCAGCTTGTCCCTCATAGAGTAGCAATATAATGCATAGAACACCTGCAAAGTTCACAAGGGTGACTAGAAACAAGTAGCACAAGAGCAAGTAATAACACAATATGCATTAATTAATAAGCTTTGGAACACTGCACACAGAATGACAACTATGCTCTCTTAATGGTGCCTAAAGGTAGAAGGTGGAGACTCAATAATGGTGGAAGAAAAGCCTTTTTGTAAAGGAAGCAGGGATTACAAGTTTCAAAAAGAGCTTCCAAAAATTATGGTACTTGTTAGCTTTCAGCCCTCATTGCCCCTATCATAAGCATCTTGAAGTGGTTAAGGTTAAAGTGTCAAAGATGGAATATATGCTTGACGAATTATAAGTGTCACATCCCAAAATTTTCCAAATTTTGTAATGTGAAAAATAAATAAACAAAATAAATAATTATTGAAATTTAGGGTGAAAAGAAACTTTTGTTTCTAAATAGAAACTTAAAATCCCATCTCGAACAAACTTGATTAATGTTTTAATACAACTAAATTCAAATCAAGTGGAATGCTTCCTTCATAAAAGCATCTTAAAAATTTAAACACTTGGAAAATAAACCAAAACTCTAAAACCCTAATGGAGGGAAAACAATTCCAAGTTATATCTAAGCCTATGGATTTGATCCATATAAGAATTGGTCAAACAAACAATTATAAATGATCAAGAATGACAAATAGAAATATTATAAAACCATATGAATTGGTTTCACTTAATTTGAAGCCATTAATAAAATCTTATGAATTTAATAAGATAAGGGAATTGAATATCCAAAGCTAATAAAGCATCTATCTAAAAATCCATACCAAATGGTGGGCAAAAAATATCCTAAAGATATTTAAAAGGATAAACAAATATTAAATAAGATTATACAAATTGGAATCACCAAGTTTGGATCTATAAATAAAAAGATATGGATTTTATAACATAAAGAAAGAAATATTAAATGAGGAATATTTAAAGACCAAATTAAATCTTGATCTAATCCATAAGCAAATGAAAATACTCAAAGTTTGGTTGAAGTTTGAATTCAAATAGTTGTTTGAATTAATAAAACAAAATCAAAACAGAATAATGAATACAGAAAAAGAAAAATGATCAGAACAAAAAAAAGCAGAAACCAGCCCAACCAGACCAGGCCCACTAAGCCCAGCAAGCTCCTCTCCCCCACGAACCGTTTTCTTCTACTCGCGAGCGAACCCGCGCAGTCACTGACCGATGGCCCCCACCTCCTCTCTCTTTCTCTCGCTGACAGCAATGCCCCACCCGTTAGTTTTCTCTCCTACCCCGCGACGACCTCGCCCCTCACCTCGCCGGCCGTTTCAGCCGATTAAAGCTCGATTTAATTCGCGGCATTGATGCAGCCTTTTCCCCCTGTGACCACGCTCGTTAAAGCGCCTCGACGCCCTCTCTCTTTCCCCTCCGTCGCCACACCATCCCCGCCACCAGGCTGCACGAATTACTCACCCGAATCTCACTGCCCCGACACACTCCGGGACAATTCCGGTGAGTACATGTCGCCCCATCCTCTCAAGTACACGCTCGATTGTTCACCGTCACTATGCGCATCCATTAACCCCAACCGCATGCCTTCTCGTGACCCAGAGCGTCGGCAACCACCTCGACCGAGCGCCGCCACGGTCTGCTTCAACTCCGGCGAGCAGTAGCCGAGAAACTAGCGCGCCCCTTTCCCTCTGGTGAGTTCTTTCACAACCTAGGAAACCTTGTGCACCATCCTGATGCGTTTACTTGATCAATTGCGACCCAGACGCTCGCCTTCGACCACAGCCGTGCATGCCCGTGCCAGTGAGCTACTCCGGCGAAGAATCCCAGTCGACTCTGTGCGCCCCTCGACAAACAACGACAACCTTGAGCTTCAGCGCGACGAGGCGAACTCGGTGAGCTATTCCTCCTTCTCCCGTGCTTCCTGTATCGCCGGCACCATACACGGCAGACCACGCCGCCGCCAACCACCGTCGCTGCGCCGCCAACCTTTGGTCGAACGCGTGTGAGCCGTTAGATCCTCATCCTGTGGCGTAGACAGAACAACTTAAACGAATGGGTATGAGAGCATCTGTGCCGTGCGATTCGCATTAGATCCAACAATCCTCAGTGCGTGATCCGAATGAATCGGTATCATCCAGTAGCAAGCAGCCACGTGGCCCAGAGTTTGTTTTAAAAACAGAATTTGATCTATTAGATGATCAAATTTGTAAATTGCATAACTTTCAAACCACACGTCCAAATTTTGCAAATTTTATATCAATGGAATCATCAAGACAAGTACTTTCTGACCATGCACTTTGTTTAGTAAATTGCTTCTGTTAAATTGTTTGTTTTTGCAGAAACTTGTGTAGGCATGTTTTGAATATAAAATTCATTCTAAAATTATTTTTGTGATAAAACCGTTGGAAAATGGATTTTTTTGAACCTACTGACCATATAAACCAACTTGTGGATGCAAAAGCATATTTTGTGAAGCAAGAGAATAAATCTTTGAATTAAAGCATTTCTAGTCAAATAAAAATGTTGTTTATATGTTGAAAATACTTTTTGAGAAAAACCTTTGGGAAATGTTTTGATTTAAACTCTCTGACCCCAAACACCAAGTTTTAGTATTTAAAAATGTATTTGGTGAACCCTATAAAGATTATTTCTTTGTTAAAGACATTTTCAACCACATAAAATATTGATTTGGTTTAAAAATGATTTATAAGTAAAATCTTTTGCAAATGATTATGCCACTTTTATAAAATGACCAATAGGTGTTTTCAAATGTTTATGACCCATTAGAAACCACTTTTCCAAATAAACCATCTTTGGCATGCTTGCATGCATTGCTTTGTTCTATTATTTTATGTGATGTTTGCTTGAATGGTAGATTGAAATTGTGCCTTGCTTGATTGAATTGTAGTGATTTGAAGAGTGTGAATATTGCAAGATCAATGAGTGAACTCATATTCTCTACCAAAAAGGCAAGTGATGCTCAATACTTTTGTCCCATTATTTTCACTATGCATTAGTGATATTTCTAAGTAGGACTTTCATGAAATTTTTGCTAAGTATAAACTATGCCATGGGAAATCCTAGTAGATGAAACCTTAGTAGAGATTTCCTAAGTTAATATTCCTACTACTATCATGCTTAGCTTAGCTAGTAGCAAACAAGGGTGGATTATATTCATGCTATGGAATATTTCTAAGTCAATGACTTGTGTTTTGTTTAATAAAACAATTAAGTGAATGAATCACCTGGGTGGAATGGAAGGAATGGTTTGTGTTGAGTGGTTACACAAGGCCCATTTCTATGTTTTACATTGTGTATCTCACTTGTGGTTGGCCACCCAGGAACAAAGAGATTTGAGATGTCAAATGTTGAGAAGCTTCAAGTGCAGCCACTTGGCATTATGGGCTCTGCCTGGATCATATAGGTTGCAATAACTTAGCCAAATGGACAGTTGGTGGTAGGGGATTGATAGGTTGGAGCGCGTCCATTCTGGTCTAAGGGAAGGCTTCTAAAAGATCTTGTCTTGGTGAAACCAAGTCTTGTGGGGAAAGTGCACCACCTCTGCAGAGTGTAAAAATCTAAGTACTTAGCCATGTCCCTGGTAAAGGACAATTTGAGCATGAAGACATGGAAGCTATCAAGAATCTCATCATCCAAATTTCTAAGTTAAAATTTTGTGGTTGAACAAGGGTTGAAGGATCACCAATTTCTATTGGGAGATGCCTTGGGTGATTTTGTCAAGCAAAAACTTAGTGTTTTCAAATGATAAGGAAAATCTATTTTGAGCGAAGAAAGCCTAAACTACACTTAGCCAAATGCATATAGATGATAGACTCCACTATACTACCATAGTATCACTTGACAATACAATTCAAATGTATTGACCCTTGTGGCTGTAACTTATTATGTTGCAGGTTTGTTTGATGTTAGTGAAGTTTATTGATTAGGATTGCAAGTCTACAACCAACATGACTGCCTGTGGCATTTTGAAGATGAAGGACCCATGCTATTGCTATATTCTGCTGCATTGTAATGAGATAGCCAAACGAGCTATGTAAGATGTAATAAATTATTTTATTCCTGGTTATAAAGTTTTAATATGACCTTTGTTTCTTGATATTACATCTTAACTGTGGATGCTAGCTATTGATCCAGGGACTAGCATTGCAATCACAGGGATCTCTACCTTATTAAATGTTGGGACCTTTACAATAAGTTGGCAATCTCATGCCCCTTGAATACGAGGGCCACACCTCATGCATACTCAACTTTGGGTCCAGGTAATTTCTTGTCACTGTAAGTATTTGCATATCATTGAGAACCGCCAACGGGGTACCCCTTGCACATGGTACAGGAGCTTTCCCATAACCAAAATGACAAGGCAAGCAGACAATGAGCATCTCAGCAATTCTTCTTATGTACCATGGGAATATGGTGCTTATTCTCTCTTTCCTCTTTTCTCAATGTGTCTCTTTTTAAGAAGAATGCTTCATAGATGTCACTATGGTGATGTTGCAAGTTTCCACCATGATTAGGCATGGCTTAGGCTAGCGGCCCAGGCGTTTCTCTAACACATGATACAAACTCCATGGACTTACAAGTTCCCTCTTTATTTCACACCGGTGACATCCATAGACAAAAGAACATGATATCAACTGAGTACAACAAGGTACAAGTGCAATGTTGAAAACGTTCCCCATGACAACACGATTATGCTAATTCCAACTTATAAGTGCAAGCATATACAACAAATTTGTCACAATGTTTCAAGTTTATTAGGGGCAAATAATAAAGTGTGCCATCAAGTTCGTCAGGGCTTTGATCACTAAGTTTTCACATAAAAAATAGTTTTTAATTGGAAGATAGCTGAAAACAAGAATATACTTGGAATGGTGTGACACACCATGCATAGGAATTTATAGTGGACACTTTGGAATAACTTGGTTTCTTGGGAGTTGGAGGCATGAGTAGAACTTACTCATACAAGTGGAGGCTAGCAAAAGACTGGGAGCAACCAACTAAGAGAGCAATAATGGCCAAAATCATTCAGTGCAACAAAGCATACTAATCAAATCAAAGAGTGGTACTACAAGTCAAGGACTAAATGATCATAGAGGCTAATGGTGACTTGTCATAGTCATAACATGGTGTGAGCATGTGCCAAGTCAACCCAAGCAAAACATCAAAGGAGAATACCACGATACTATGCTTTTGCATGCTAAAACAATGCATAATTTCTTCAAGGCACAATAAGCAATCCCAATTGTTTGGAACAAGACATGCTACAACAATAATCACTAAGCATAATGCTAAAACAACACCTAGCATGTCATGCTAAAGTCTAAGTCACAGTCAATGCAAGCTCCTCTTGCACTTCAAGCAAGAACTTACTACTCCTTTCCAACACCAAGCAAACTTATTTGCAAAACAAAACAACGAGAACGGGGGTCCAAACTAATTTATTTAAGCAAACTATACAACCCAAGCAAAGCAAACGAAAACTAAGACGCTCCAAGAACAACACAATTGTGCATGAAACAATAAAAACAAAGTGTCTAGACAGACCTGAGCTTTTTATTGATGAAGAAGGGGATACCTTGGGCATCCCCAAGCTTTGATCCTTGTACCTCTTGGATATTTCTTGGGGTGACACCATGGTGGAATACCCAAGCTTGAGCTTTTGTCCATTCTTCATCTCATTACATCATTCTCTCTCTACACCTGGAATTTTTTCTTCATACAAAACTTCACACAATCTTCATTAGCAACATTAGCTTATTCAAAAGATATTAGAGCAATGGTAAAGCTTTGGAATAGCAAGGATTTTCACTAAAAACACAAGATACTATAGTAACTCCTTCAAAAATCTCAATTTACCTGAAGAGAACTCAAAAAGATATCAATAAGAAGCAAATGCAAATAATGGCAGAAATCTGTCAAAATAGACCAGCAGGTAGAAACAAATTTTTTCGAATATCTTCTGTTGCTCAAATCAAGAAGTGTTGAACTAACTAAAGTTAGCTAACATACCGGGGGATTATTCGTATATTTTGATCTCAATACGAGTTAGATAGCCTCCTCACGAATTTTTTTGGTGGAGGATAGAAATCGTTTTCGGGACAACAACAACACCCCAAATCTTACTTCCCTCTTATTAGAGGTCATTCTTGGCACAAAAAGCAAATAAAAAGGATAAGAAGAGGTCATTACATAAGTAATAACTTCCAAGACTCAAGGAAACTCTTGGGTTATCTTCCAACAAGTACTTTTCTTTAACGCCTTTAAGTTAGGCTTGATAGCTTGAGAAGATGCTCACATAAGAATTATGAATTGAAGTCTAAGAGAGCATCAAGAAGCAAATTCAAAACACATTTAAGTCTAACCCACTTCCTATGCATAGGAATCTTGTAAGAAAATAAATTCTCAAAGAACAAAGTGACATGCATAGGAAGATGAAACAAGAGCAACTTCAAAACTTTCAGCACATAGAGAGGTGTTTCAGTACCATGAAAACTTCTACAACCATATTTTCCTCTCTCATAATAATTTTCAGTAGCCTCATGAATAAACCCAACAATATAGCTTATCACATAAAGCATGCTTCTCATGATCTACAAACTCATAATTTCTATCAAGCTCAAAAACAGTGGGATTAAAACCTCCACAGGTTTTATCCAAAGTAGATATTTCAAAAGGATACACAGGAACATAACATTCATCCTCCTTTGGTAAGAATGGGGACAATCAAATAATGTAAGGGATAAAGAGTTACTCTCATTAGAAGGTAAGCATGGGTAGATAATCCATTCTTCCTCCTTTTTTCATCACTCTCCCCCTTTTTTTTTCATCTAATGAGCTTCCAGTTTCAACAATTTCTTCTTCCATAGGCTCCTGCAAGGCATTAGTCTCTTCCATTTGTGGAAAACGCCTATTAAAATATTCAAGAATATATCCATTTTATTCCCTGTAATTATCAAAGAAAAATTTAAGTATCTCATAAACCTCAGATTCATAAGGTGCATCATCAGTATTTTCAAGCAAAATGGCAAGTTCAAATGCAGCCTTGAAGGCAATAAATTCTTCAATTTGTTCCACATCATCAAAGTCATAATTTGCTTTAACATAATAAGATATGGTAACATTATCATTATACTCACATTGAAAGGGTAGGTGTTTATACCTCCTGCAGGAACAAGCTTTATCAAAGCAATAAGTAACATTATAAGTGGAGCACAACTCTCTAGCAATAGTATTCAACTTATGAATTTGTTCCCATAAGTGTTTCCCTTTTGTGACAAACGGTGTTCCTTATAATAATACTTTTGTTCTTCTGTGAACCCACCTTGCCAATAAGAACTAGTTTCAAAGAAACCATCCATTGATAGAAAACATGACCAAGCAAGGCAATAACAGACCACCAACTAGAGTAGGAACTAATTTTTTTGTGTTTTTTGGAAAGAGGCAAAAAAAACCAAAAAAAATAAACAAATCAAACTAAAAACAAAGTAAAGAGAAAGGAAGTGAAGGACTCCCCTAGTGAAGACGTCCTTGGCCTCCCCGACAACGGCGCCAGAAAACTTGTTGATGACTCCTTCGTGGCGCCAGAGAACTTGGTGCTTGATGTGGAGTCTTGTTGGGAACCCCAAGAGCAAGGTGTAAAGAGCACAGTAGCAAGTCTTCCCACAGTTGACACCGAGGTTATCGAACCAGAAGGAGGAAGGAAACGTCACACAGGTGTTGCAAGAAACGCGGAGACCTGCGCAACACAAACTCAAGACTTTGCCCCAACGAATCAGTGAGGTTATCAAGCTCACCGGTTTGCTGTAACAAAGGATTAAACGTATGGTGTGGAAGGTAATGGTTTGCAGCAAGTAAAAAAGTAATAGTGAAGGATGTATAAATGATAAAGATTGGACCGGGGTCCAAAGTTCTCTAGAGGTGCTCTCCTTAAATAAACAACATGGCATGAAGGGTAAACAAATTATAGTGGGGCAATTGACATGAACTGAGCAAGGCATAACAATGCAATTACTAGACAGAAAGATCCTATGAGGTTGATTGGTCAATACAACAATATACATAGACCATCATCCAACTGCATCTATGCCTAGAAGTCCACCTTCAGGTTATCATCCGAACCCCCTCTAGTATTAAGTTGCAAGGAATAGACAACTGCTTTAAGCAAAGTGTGTAAGGTAACCAGTCCACATGTTCCATGAACAAGAGACCGTTGTTTTCTCCCTAGTAGCAACATCACATCTACAACCGATGAGATTTCTGTCACTTCCCTTGGAAACTAGAGGCATGAACCCACTATCGAGCAAAAATACCCCCTCTTGGAGTCACTAGCAACTACTTAGCCAAGATAACCACTAGCAACGGAGAGCATGCAAGATCACAAACAACACAGACATGATAGAATCATAAAGATAAAACCATTAATCAAACCAACATAATAATCTCAATATCCATCGGATCCCCGCAAACACAACATGCATGATTACAAATAGATTAGATCTTGATCATGAACGGAGCTCACAAGATCTATACATGAAAGCACAAAGGAGGAGATACAACCATCTAGCTACTACATGGACCCATAGTCCAAGGTGGAACTACTCACGCATCATACCGAAGAGAAGGCCTCTGGGATGATCTCCCCTCTAGCAGGGTGCCGGGAAGAGCTTCAGATCCCCCGATATAGGGACTATGGTGGCAGCGGCTACAGACGGTTTTGTGGATTTCTGATCGGGTACTCAGGGTTTTTACATCGGGGGATTCTTATAGGTGAAGGGGCGAGACCGGGAGGCGGCCAGGGCCGCCAAACCCTATCCAGGCGCGAGCCCACCTACCCCCGTGCCTGGGGTGGGTCTGGCTCCCCTGGCCGGCGCCTCCGGCTCTCCTCTAGACTTCTTGTTCCTCATGGAAAGTAATTGACTTTGACGTTTGTCCTTTCCAATTCCGAGACTATTTCTTTACTAACTTTTCTAAAACCAAAAATAGCAGAAAACATGCATCTGGCACTGTTGAAACTTGTTAATAGGTTAGTACCAGAAAACATGTAAAAAGCACCTCAAAGTGTAGACAAGCAAAGCAAAGTAGATACAAAACAAGCATGGAGCATCAAAAATAATAGATACGTTTCCAACGTATCAGAGACTCAATAGTGGTGGAAGAAAGGCCCTTTTTTGTAAAGGAAGCAGGGATTGCAAGTTTCAAAAAGAGCTTCCAAAATTTATGTTACTTGTTAGCTTTTATCCCTCATTGCCCCTATCATAAACATCTTGAAGTGGTTAAGGTTAAAGTGCCAAATATGGAGTATATGCTTGACGAAGTATAAGTTGGCAATCTCAAGTCCCTTGAATACGAGGGACACACCTCATGCATACTTAACTTTGGGCCCAGGTAAGTTCTTGTCATTGTAAGTATTTGCATATCATTGAGAACCGCCAACGGGGTACCCCTTGCACATGGTACAGGAGCTTTCCCATAACCAAAATGACAAGGCAAGCAGACAATGAGCATCTCAGCAATCTTTTTATTTACCATATGCATAGCTTTTCATTGAGGATGGTTCATAGATAGCTCATTATGGTGAAGTTGCAAGTTTCCACCATGATTAGGCATGCCTTAGGCTAGCGGCCCAGGCGTTTCTCTAACACAGGATACAAGCTCCATGGACTTACAAGTTCCCTCTTTATTTCACACCGGTGACATCCATAGACAAAAGATCATGATATCAAATAGTACAAAGTACAAGTGCAATGTTGAAAATGTTCCCCGTGACAACACGATTCTGTTAATTCCAACTTATAAGTGCAAGCATATACAACAAAGTTGTCACAATGGTTCAAGTTTATTAGGGGCAAAGAATATAAAGTGTGCCATCAAGTTCGTGAGGGCTTTAATCACTAAGTTTTCACATAACAAAATAGTTTTTAATTGGAAGATAGTTGAAAACAAGAATATACTTGGAATGGTGTAACACACCATGCATAGGAGTTTATAGTGGACACTTTGGAAAAACTTGGTTTCTTGGGAGTTGGAAGCATGAGTAGAGCTTACTCATACAAGTGGAGGCTAACAAAAGACTGGGAGCAACCAACTAAGAAAGCATAATGGCCATAATCATGCAGAGCAACAAAGCATACTAATCAAAGCAAAGAGTGGTACTACAAGTCAATGACTAAATGATCATATAGGCTAATGGTCACTTTTCATAGTCATAACATGGTGTGAGCATGTGCCAAGTCAACCCAAGCAAAGCATCAAAGGAGAATACCACAATACTATGCTTTTGCATGCTAAAACAACGCATAATTTATTCAAGGCACACTAAGCAATCCCAATTGTTTGGAGCAAGACATTATACAACAATAATCACTAAGCATAAGGTCAAACCAACACCTAGCATGTCATGCTAAAGTCTAAGTCGCAGTAAATGCAAGCTCCTCTTGCACTTCAAGCAAGAACTTACTACTCCTTTCCAACACCAAGCAACTTATTTGCAAAACAACACAACAAGAACGAGGGTCCAAACTTCTTTATTCAAGCAAACTAAACAACCTAAGCAACAAACGAAAACTAAGACGCTCCAAGAACAACACAACTGAGCATGAAACAATAAAAACGAAGTGTCTAGACAGACCTGAGATTTTTATTGATGAAGAAGGGTATGCCCAAGGCATCCCCAAGCTTTGAAGCTTGTACGTCTTGGATATTTCTTGGGGTGACAGCATGGTGGCATCCCCAAGCTTGAGATTTTGTCCATTCTTCATCTTATTGCATCATTCTCTCTCTACACCTGAAAATTTTCCTTCATACAAAACTTCACACAATCTTCATTAGCAACATTAGTTTATTCAAAAGATATTAGACCTCTGGCAAAGCTTTGGAACAGCAAGGCTTTTCACTAAAAAAACAAGATACTGTAGTAACTCCTTCAAAAATCTCAATTCACCTAAAGAGAACCCAAAAATAAATCAATAAGAAGCAAATGCAAATAATGGCAGAAATCTGTCAAAACAGACCAACAGGTAGAAACCGATTTTTTCGAACATCTTCTATTGCTCAATCAAAAAGTGTTGAACTAACTAAAGTTATCTAACATACTGGGGGATTTATTCATAAATTTTGAGCTCAATCGGAGTTACAGAGACTCCTTACGAATATTTTTGGTGGAGGACAGAAATCTGTTTCGAGACAGCAACTCTCCAAATCTTACTTCCCTCTCATTAGAGGTCATTCTTGGCACAAAAGGCAAACAAAAAGGATAAGGAGAGGTAATTACTGAAGTAGTAACTTCCAAGACTCAAGGAAACTCTTGGGTTATCTCCCAACAAGTACTTTTATTTAATGCCTTTAAGTTAGGCACAAGAAGCAAGGAGAATCAAGTATTTTCAAATGAAGAAGCATTAACATCAAACCTTGCTTTCAAAGGAGGAGAAAAATAAACTTATCTCTCCTCATAGGGAAGTGTTCAATACCTTTCTTGAATGGAAAATGATATTTAATGGTGCTTTCTTTCATATCAATAATGGCACCAACTGTTCTAAGAAAAGGTCTTCCCAAAGTAATAGGACAAGAAGCATTGTATTCAACATCCAAAACATAGAATTCAATAGGGACATAAGCATTGTTAACCATAATGATAACATCATTAATACTCCCCATGAGTTTCTTCTTAGCATTATCATTGAGTGGAACATCTAAATAACAATCTTCCAATGGTGGCAAATCAAGCATTTCATAAATCTTCCTAGGCATAATAGAGACACTAGAACCAAGATCACATAAAGCTTTGAGATCAAAGTCATTCACTTGCATATTAATAATGGGTTCCCAACTATCTTCTACTTTCCTAGGAATAGAAGCTTTGTGTTTTAGCTTTTCTTCCTTAATTTTCACAAGAGCATCTGTAATATGTTTAGTGAAAGCAACGTGCATATCACTAGCATCAGGACTTCTAGCAAGCTTTTGCAAGAACATAATCACTTCAGAAATATTGCAACCATCAATATCAAAGTCAAACTTAGCATCACTAGTAGTGGGCTCCATAGGCTTAGGCATAGTAGGAGGAGGAATAGGGACTACTTGTGGTTTAGTGGTGATGGTGCACACACTATTTTTTCTATCAATTTCAGCTTCCCTTTCCCACTTAGCATGAAGTTGAGCTAACAGCCTAACATTTTCATCAATAGTAACTTGTATGGCATGAGCAGTAGCAAAGGTGTTTTCCATAGTTTCAGGTTTAGCAGCCATTTTATTAATCAAGGAAGACTGAGCTTCAGACAAAGAGGATATATTTTTCTCAGCACTCAAAATTTTTGACTGTAAACTAGGAATTTCTCTATTCAGATTCTCAAGCTGATGGCTAATGTTTTTCAAGATGATAGACTGTTCCTCCATAGTTTTAGTGAAAATCTTATTTTTCTCATATTGCATCTGCATAAAATTCTTAGTGAATCTCTCTACTTCTAGAATTATTTCTTCACTAGGCATTCCAGATCTACCATGACAAACATTTCCACTAGGAGGATAAGGCCTATAATTACCATAAGTATTGTTGCCAAAATTGTTGTTTCTAATGAAGTTCACATCAACTTGCTATTCTTGAGAAACCAAAGAGGCTAAGGGAACACTATTAGGATCTAGAGGAGCTTTCCCATTAACAAGCATAGCCATAATAACATCAATCTTTTCATTCAAAGAGGAAGTTTCCTCAACAGAATTTACCTTCTTACCATGCAGAGCTCTCTCAACATGCCATTCCGAGTAGTTAACCATTATATTATCAAGGAGCCTTGTTGCAGCACCCAAAGTGAGGCCCATGAAGGTACCTCCAATAGCTGAATCCAACAGATTTCTTGAGGAGAAGTTCAAACCTGCATAAAAAGTCTGGATAATCATCCAAGCAGTGAGTCCATGAGTAGGGCAATTCTTAACCAAATATTTCATTCTTTCCCAAGCTGGATCAACATGTTCACTATCAAGTTGTTTAAATTTCATAATTTCACTTCTCATAGATATAATCTTAGCAGGAGGATAGTACTTTCCAATCAAAGCATCTTTGCACTTAGTACAAGAATCAATACTATTTTTAGGCAAGGATAGCAACCATTCTTTAGCTTTTCCCCTCAAGGAGAAAGGAAAAAGCTTGAGCTTAATAATATCTCCATCTACATCCTTATACTTTTGCATCTCACAAAGTTCAACAAAGCTATTGAGATGGGCAGCAGGATCATCAGAACCAGCACCAGAAAATTGCTCTCTCATCACAAGATTCAGCAAAGTAGTCTTAATTTCATAAAAGGTAGCATCAGGAGCAGGTGGTGCAATAGGAGTGCTTAGGAAATCATTTTTGTTGGTGCTAGTGAAGTCACACAACTTGGTGTTCTCAGCAGAGTTAATTTTGGCAAAGGTGGGCAAGCCAAAACTAGCAGCAACAGCTAGAGCAGGAACTAATTTTTTTGTGTTTTTGAATAAAGAAAGCAAACCAAACTAGACTAATTTTTTTTGGGTTTTTTGAAAAGAGGCAAACAAAATCAAGAAAAAGAAACAAATCAAACTAAAAACAAAGTAAAGAGAAAGGAAGTGAAGGACTCCCCTTGTTAAGACGTCCTTAGCCTCCCCGGCAATGGCGCCAGAAATCTTGATGCGTGCACCCAGTGTTGACGTGGGACACTTGGTTGGAACCGCAAGAGCAAGGTGTGATGAGCACAGCAGCAAGTTTCCCTTAGTAGAGACCGAGGTTATCGAACCTGAAGGAGGAAGGAAACGTCTCAAAGGTGTTGCAAGGAACGTGGAGACCTGCGCAACACAATCTCAAGACTTTGTCCCAACGAATCAGTGAGGTTAAACGTATGGTGTGGAAGGTAATGGTTTGTAGCAAGTAAACAAGTAATAGTGGAAGATGTATCAATGGTAAAGATTGGACCGGGGTCCCTAGTTCACTAGAGGTGCTCTCCTTAGATAAACAACATGGCATAAAGGGTAAACAAATTACAGCAGGGCAATTGATAGGAACTGAGAAAGGCATAACAATGCAATTACTAGTCAGAAAGATCCTATGAGATTCGATTAGGCAATACAACAAGAGACATAGACTGCCATCCAACTGCATCTATGACTATAAGTCCACCTTCAGGTTATCATCCGAACCCCCTCCAGTATTATGTTGCAAGCAACAGACAACTGCTTTAAGCTAAGTGTGTAAGGTAACCAGTCCACATGTTCCATGAACAAGAGACCGTTGTTTTCTCCCTAGTAGCAACATCACATCTACAACCGAAGAGATTTCTGTCACTTCCCTTGGAAACTAGAGGCATGAACCCACTATCGAGCATAAATACCCCCTCTTGGAGTCACTAGCAACTACTTGGCCAAGATAGCTACTAAGAACGGAGAGCATGCAAGATCACAAACAACACAGACATGATAGAATCATAAAGATAAAACCATTAATCAAACCAACATAATAATCTCAATATCCATCGGATCCCCGTAAACACAAAGTTGCATGATTACAAATAGATTAGATCTTGATCATGAACGGATCTCACAAGATCTATATATGAAAGCACAAAGGAGGAGATACAACTATCTAGCTACTACATGGACCCATAGTCCAAGGTGGAAATACTCACGCATCATACCGAAGAGAAGGCCTCCGGGATGATCTCCCCTCCGGCAGGGTGCCGAGAAGAACTTCAGATCCCCCCGATCTAGGGACAATGTTGGCGTCGGCTACAGACTGTTTCATGGAGATTTGATCAGGTGCTTAGGGTTTCTACATCGGGTGCTTCTTATAGGCGAAGGGGGAGGCCAAGGTGGCGGCCAGGGGCCCCACACCCCTCCCAGGCGTGTGGCAGGGCCCACCGTGCCTAGGGTGGGTCTGGACGCCCTGGCCGGCCTCTCCGGCTCCCCTCTGGACTTCTTGTTACTCACAGAAAGTAATTTACTTTGACGTTTGTCCCATCCAATTCCAAGAATATTTCTTTACTAACTTTTCTGAAAGCAAAAACAGCAGAAAAAAGGCATCTGGCACTGTCGCAACTTGTTAGTAGGTTGGTACCAGAAAACATGTAAAAAGCACCTCAAAGTGTAGACAAGTAAAGCAAAGTAGATACTAAACAAGCATGGAGCATCAAAAATTATAGATACGTTTCCGACATATCAGTCGCCTGTCCTAATACTACTCTCGCTCAATGTCACATCCCAAGATTTTCCAAATCTTGTAATGTGAAAATAAATGAATAAAATAAAACTTTGTTTGATTTTCAGGGCCAGAAGAAGATTTTTGAATTTAATTGGAAACTTCAAACCAATTTGAATCAAATAAATCCTAAAGGGATTTATAAGGATAAACATTTATTAAAGGAAATTAAAATGTTTTGGAATTACTCTTTAGGATCTTTTAATAAAAGATTTGGTTTTCAAAAGAAAAGGTGGATTCATAAATAAAGATTATTTTATAAAGCCAAATTAAACCTTGACCAAGCTTTGGAATTAAAACATTTTGTTTTGAATAAAAATAGCAAAGGTTTATTTAAATAAATTAATGAGGATTTAATATCCAATTTTATTTAAATAAAAGGTTTTACCATTTTAATTAAAACATCAAAAACTTATTAAATTATTTTAAATAAGTTTTCCAAATATTTTATATTCTCAAATAAAACCTACTGAAGTGTTTTGGCTTTATTTTAGATTTCAAAATAAATATTTTAAATAAAATAAATCCTAGTTGATTTTATAATGAAAGTATATTGTATTTAATTATTAATGGACCCTAAAATAAAAGGTTATTTTGTTTTAAACATGTTTCCAAGTAATCATTATTTCCAAATAAAACCTACTGATTTGGTTTTGAAAACATTTGGATTTCAAATGGAGATTTTGTTAATTAAATCAAACCCTATTTTATTAAATAACTAAAGATCCATTTTATTTAATTAAGGAATGGATCCTCAAAAGAATATAAATTATTATTTTATTTTGGGATTTGGTTTATGTTGATAAATAGAACCAAATTCAAAGAACAAAGTTTAGTGATTGTTTGAATTGGTTTGAAAGTTGTTTGATTGTTTGAATTTCAAAAACAAAAAAAGAACTAGAAAAGGAAAAAGGTTCCAGGAAGAAAAATAAAATGGAATTAGACCTAGCCCAGCCGGCCAAGCCCACAAGCCCAGCAAACCAGCCCAGCTTTCCCCCGAAGAAAACGATTCGTACTCAAGTTCTAACCCATGCAGAGGCTGACCAGTGGACCCTCCCCTCACTCTTTTTCTCACTGACGACTGGACCCCACTCCTCCTGTTCTTCCTCCTCACCCGCGCGACCTCCTTCCCCCAAACCTCGCTGCCGTTGCTGCCATTCAATCCACGCGTTCAATTCGCCATAATACTGAGCTTTAATCTCTCCGCGACCACGCACGTTCAAACGCCAGCGTCTTCTCCTCCTTTCCCCTCTGTCACTCCATCTCGACACGCCCCCAGGCCGCCCCAATTTCTCCCCGAGTAGCTCTATCTCCGACGAGCTTCCACCTTCAATTCCGGCCAGTACTTTCCACCTCCATCCTCACCGGCCACGCACACACACTCACCACTCCCTGGCACATCTCCCAGTACCCTCCGTTCGACCGCGGGCGCCCCAGGGAGCCGTCTTCGACAAAGCTCTGAGCGTCGCCGTCTGTCTCGTCTCCGTCGAGCTCCTCCGGTAAGTCCAGACCACCCCAAGCCTTCTCCTTCACGCTCGCGTCATCTCCGTGACCTCCTGCATCTCACCACGCCCTCTGTTTGCCTCCTCGTGATCGACAGCTTCGCCTCCGACCACGACCAGGACCACCCGACGTTGTTCTCTACTCCGACGAGCAATTGCGACCGTTCCCGTGCGCCCCCTTCCTCATCGACCACACGTTGAGCTTCCCCAGCCTCCTGCGATCTCGGTGAGCACCCCCTCTGTCTACCTTGCTTCCTAGAACAGCCGCTAGGCCGCTGCCTGACCGTCACCGCCGTCCACCGCCGCGCAGCGCCGCCAGTTAGTGGTCTGATTGATTGCGTCCGTTAGATCTAGATCGTAAGGCTGTAATAGAACATAAGCGAAGAGGTATCATATGCCTCTGCGCCGCTCGATCTAAATGAGATCCTACGGTCTGCAGCGCGTGATCCACCCGAACCGGTACCGCCCAATGAAATCATGCCGCGTGTCACCAGATGGATTAGAAATAGAATTTGAATCTGATTTAGTTGTGATTTTGAAAACACTATAAATTTTGATCCACACGTACAAAAATTACAAACTTTATACCGTTGGAATCAGTGGAACAAACCCTAGCCAACCATGCCATTTGTTTGGTAAATAGTATCTGTTAGATTAGTTGTTTTTGCAAAAACATTTGAATGCTTGTTAAGACTAGAAAAATGATTCAAAAATGTTTTTAAGTTTGAAACCTTGGCAAATTAGTTTATGGTGAACGTACTGACCCTAGGAACCAACCCATGGAGTTAAAAATGAATTTGGTGAAATTTAGGATAGATTAATTGAATTGGTCCATTTCTAGCCAAATAAAAATAATAAATTTTGTTATGAAAATGTTTTTGGAGTAAAAACTTTGGGAAAATGTTTTGATCAAACCTACTGACCCTAAACATCAAGTTTTGGGAAACAACAACTTATTTAGTGAACAACTTGAAGTTGTTGCTTTGATAAAAATTTTTTCCATCACATAAAATAATGATTGGATTTAAAAATGGTTTATGGATAAAACCCTTTTGCAAATGACTTTGCCACTTTTGAAAATGACCACTTTGGACCTTACAAGGTTTAGAAGCCTAGTGGAGACCATCTTTGCAAAAAGGACCATCTCTTGCATGATTACATGCATGATTTAGGTCCCATTGTTTTATGTGTGTGAATTGTGGTTTGATTGATTATTGGAATGCTAGTTGATATAGAGTTTGCTTGATTGATTGTAGTGAAATTAGCAAAGTGTGAGACTAGCAAGATCAAGGAGTGAACCACCATTCCCTACCAAAAAGGCAAGTGACACTATCATCAAAAGTCCTACTATTTTCATTATACTTAGTTGATTTTGAAACATGCATGAAAATACTTTTTGTACTTATGCTATGCTAAAATCCTAATAGGATTCCCTATCCATTCCTAAGAGAAAACAATGTAGTTGTTACATGCTTAGCCATGCTATATATATATTTTGAAAAGAGATACATGTTGAGATTTTACAAAGGTTGAGAAAAGGACTTGTGTTTTACATAATAAAACAAGGACTCAATGAACTACCTAGGTGGAGGATACTTTAAGTTTTGGAGAGGGTGGCAACAAAAGGAACGATGTCTATGGGAATCACTTTGTGTTGTGCTCCAATAGAAAACCACCTAGGAAACTTAGAGATTGAACATGTTTCTCCAATTGTGGCTTTCGTGTGCAACCACATGCTATTATGGCTCTGGCTTAGTCAACTACATTGGGAAGACTCATGCACTGTCCTCAGTTAACTGGACATGGGGACCTGGAATCCTACATGGGTGCTGAAGGCAAGCTAGCAATGGTGTATGGGAGGACCCTTTGGAAAGACTTCGTCACATTCTCAATCTGCCAGTACTCCATCTTGGTGAGCACTAATCCAGTAGGTCACTGGTGGCAAAAGGATGGGATTGTGACATGTGGGTAAAGTGTACTCCTTCTGCAGAAGATAATAAAATCTAAGTACTTAGCCGTGTCCCCGGTTAAGGACAATACTGAGCAACTAAAGTTTGAACTATGGGAGATCTCGACATTCTAATTTCTAAAAGAAAAAATTTAAGGACTTGATGCACTTGGGGTTACCAAGGAGCTCAAGAGACTTTGAAAAAACTTGATGTACTTGGGGTTACCAAGGAACTCAAGAGATGAAAACATGAACACTTGGGGTTACCAAGGAACTCATGAGATTTTATAAAACTTGTTGCACTTGGGGTTACCAAGTAGCTCAAGGGAATTTTGACAAGGACTTGAACACTTGAGTTTCTACCAAGGAGTTCAAGGGACTTGGAAAAAGAGATTTGACAAAGGACCAAAACCATTTTGAAAAGATAGGATAAATTATTGCTTTAAGCAAATGAGCCTAAAACTCTACTTAGCCAAATATGCATGTATTGATAGGATCCACTCATATTATACATAGTAGTGAAGCTTGCCAATACAATTCAAATGTATTGACCCTTGTGGCTGTAACTTGTAATGTTGCAGGTTTGATTGATTTTAGTGAAGATTGTTTGATTAGGATTACAAAGTCTACAACCAACATCTGCCTGTGGCACTTTGAAGATGAAGGACCCCTTGACTATAGTTATTCCGCTGCAATGTAATGTAATAGCCAAATGAGCTATGTATGATGTAATAAAATTATGTTATTCTTGGTTATAAAGTTATGTTATGACCTTTGTATCTTGATATTACATTTTAACTGTGGATGCTAGCTAGTGATCCAGGGACTAGCATTGTAAACACAGGGGACTCCACCTTATGTTGTATAAAGGTTGGGACACTCCCTCTACACTCAAGAACGCTTAACTTCGGAGTTCTGATGGGATCCGGTGCTTTAGTGCTGGTATGATCGCTTCCGACATGTTCCGCACTCTGTTTCTTATTATGCCTTCCCCTCCAGCTCCATTCTCTGTGAATCCACCCCTCGGTCTTCACCCAACACGAAACCCCAATTTACCACGGCATAAAACGACCACCGATCATCCAAAAAAATAAAATAAAATATAACTTCACCCATACCCCGAGGTCGTGTGACGCAATAAAAAATAGAGGCATGCAACACGAGGACTTCCCAGGAGGTCACCCATCTTAGTACTACTCTCGCCCAAGAACTATTAACTTCGGATTTCTAATGGGAACCGGTGATTTAGTGCTAGTATGATCGCATCCGACATGTTCTGCACCCCGTTTCACCTTATGCCTTTGATGCGCCAAATTTGCATCACCATTCTATATCATAATTTACCTCTATTCATTGATATTTGTTTTATTATGAGGTATTACTTATGGATTTTAATATGTTTATGCATGTTGGATGATTCCTGGAGGATGAACTGCCGGAGTCTGGATTCTGATGGAAAAGAAGGCGTTTCGGTGCAATTTTGCGAAGATCAGAAAAATACCAGAAAAATATGGAAACATATTATTTTACCAGAAGACGAAGGAATCCGGAAGGAGGGACGAAGATGGGCCTCAGGGGGCCCACACCCCCCTAGGCGCGGTCCCACCTGACCCCACGCCTAGGGCAGGTGTGGCCCACCTGCCTGGCCTCCGACTCCGCCCCTTCGTCTATATCTTCCCTACGGAACCCTAAGCCTCAGAGAGCGACCACAGATAGATTTCCGCCGTTTCTAGGGGGCAGAAAACACCGAGAGAGAAAGATCTCTCCGGCATATAGATTTCGGCCGAGGGAGTTCCTTCCCGGATAGGGGAGACCGTCGCCATCAACACCATCATCAACCTAGGCTTCATCGGGATCATCATCATCCACACCATCATCTCCACCAGCACCATCATCACCACTCCATCTCGTTGTAACAATTGTGTTGGATATTGCTTAGTTCATTAGGGGAAACTTTCCCGATGTTAATTACTATTGTATAGTTGATGCTTGTGAGTGGAACCATTGGATTATTGTTTATGTTCAGATTGTTATCCATTATCATATCATCTTTGATCTTGATCCATATGATGTCTTGTGAGTAGTTCGTTTTGTTCTTGAGGACATGGTAGAAGTCATGTTGTTAGTAGTGAATCTGTGATGAGTTATTATTCAATGGTTTAGTATTTAAGTTGTGGTGCTATTCTTCTAGTGGTGTCATGTGAACGTCGACTACATGACACTTCACCATTTATGGGCCTAGGGGAATGCATTGTGTATTTGTGTAACATCCCAAAAATACTAAGCTTGGATCATACAACTCTAATCATCAAAATTAGGGTTAACAAAAACTTTTCTAAATAAAATTATGAATGCATGCATATGTGTATGCATTGATTTTGAATTCTTTTAAAACCACCTTGTTTGTTTGTTTGTTTGTTTCATTGCTTGTAAAATGTTTCTTAGGTGAAATAAACATCATCTAAAACATTTCCCACACTTTTCCTAAAGACAAGTAAATCAAAACACATATATTAAATGAATGGTCACTTTGACCAATTTAACTCTCATGCCTACTTTGGCTGTCTCAAACTTTAAGAACCTAACAGAAACTTTCCTGGATCTTTGCACCCCTTGATTGTACTCATAACAAGGTATCAAGGCCCACTTTGTGATCATCCAGAAACTTTCAAATGCATAGTTTAAATGACAATTCAAAATTGAATCTTTATCATATGGGAAGATCCCACTTTTTCAAAAACCACTCAAACAAGCTCAACTTTCAAAACCCAAGCATCTGCAGACTCACCAGCACCAATCTAGCAAACCCACCAAAAATCTTTTCAAAATTAAAAACTTGATTTCATGCGGCCATTTCATCAAATAGGTGCAGACACAAATCAAACCAAACATCAAACACTATTGTGAGCAGTGATTCTTGCCTAAATTGTTCCCTAGTTAGCTCACACCCAGCTCAGTAGATCATCTAGTAAGATTAACTAAGCACTAGCACCACTGTGAGCTTGCCATTGCCATCAATGGTGAACAGCCGAGCACCCCCTTGCCACCCCATAGTCGACAACAAGCTAGGAGCAGCAGCAAGCCTAGCCAGCATGTCTGGGAGGCAGCCCACCGTCCACCGCCACTCACTGTTCCAGCCGCGAGCGTTGCCAAGCCCTGGACCACGCGCAAGAGCCGCGCCTAGAACGCCAGAGACCATGCCGAGCGTGCGCCAGAGCGCCACCGTCGACCAGCGCCCACAGATCGCGCGCCGCCCTCACCACGTGCACACACGATCGCCACCGACCCAGGAGACCGCCAGACATCCCCGTTTGCCGCCCCGTGCCGCACAGCCACCGCCCGCCATCGAAGACGCCACCTCTGCCGCGTAGAGCATCGCCCGTTCCAGACCAAGCCGCACCACCCCACGCCTCGAAACCATGTAGTTGAGCATCGCCAGGAGACACAACACCGTCCCCTACCCTTGCCCATGCCATTAGCCGCCTGTAACATCGCCCCCGACAAGCTCACCATGCGCCCCGACGGTCCCCTCGCTCGACTATAAATAGAGGCCACCCCCGCTCGATTTCTTCACACCATCTCACTCCCCTCTCCTCACTAATCGTGCCACACCGTTCTCAGAGCAAGGCGAGCACCACCCCGTCGTAATTTCACCGAAGCCCGCCGCCTCTGGAGAAGAAGGGAGCCATCGATTTCGTCCACCCCAGGAGCTGTCGCGACCACCCCTGAGTTCGCCGTCATCGACTTCGTCGTTCGCCCGCCTCGCAGACCCTCGCCCGTACCCCGGTGAGCCCCCAGCACCCCTCACTGGCCGCGCTAGGTTTCATTCTCGCCGGCGTTGTCTCACGTCGACGATGACTCCCAGCCATTGGATTAGAACTAGATCGAACGATCCACGTTGCCCCATACCGCTTAGCCCAGCCCCGTGTCACTGACGAGTGGGGACACCCACTTAAGCAGCCCGCGGGAGCACTGCGCGTAGCAGGCCGGCCCGTTAACTTTTCTCGTGCAAGCCCAGTTATTCAAATTAAACTTTTTCCATTTCAATTCAAACACACTTCTGTACCCAACTTCAAAAATCAACCCAGATCGATTCAGTACACCAAACTGAATGAAACCAATTTTGTTGGAAAGGCCTGTGAATGCTGAATCCAAGCCCGTTGGATTCACCTCATTTGGATCTATAGATCAGCCATGGTGAAATATAACAAGGCAGAAGATTTTCTGCATTCAAACATTTTTCAAATTTAAACCATAATAGATTTTGAGTTGATCCCAACTCTCAAAAATCACATTTAACCATACCTTTCAGAATATATAAAAATATATATGTTTACTTGTAGAAATATTGTTCAAGTAATAAAAGAATGCCCCATAGGCATTACTAGCCACTTTAATTAATTAAGATAAAAGGGTAAAACCTTATTAAATTGTGACACCACTTTAAATCACATTCCCATGGACTACAATATGTGGTGATGACATGTGTCAACATGATCCCATGTTTGGTTTGGAGAATATTAAATCTTAAGTAGTTTTTCAATGAGTAGAAATTACTTTTCTAAAAATAAAAGGAATTAAACCAAGCCTTAAACTTGTAATGTTAGAGATGATGCTAGATCATATATAGGACCCTTGTGTGTGATGATTGCAAGTAGTTAAGTATTGTTTGGTGATTGTGTACCTCGTATTTATTCATAGACGCTAGTACCGACCAAGGATACGAGGAGGAAGGAGGATTCTACGAAGAAGAAGCCGAGGAGAACTTCAACCACTGCTCTGCACAAGGCAAGCTAACACTTGCAAGATACTTACCTGTGCAAGCTAAAACTTGCAAGACACGCTACATTAGCAAGCCTAATAATACTAGTGAATTTGCAAGCTGATGCTATATCTATACAAGCTTATATTGACATTGATGCAAGCTAACCCTTGCAAGATACCCTACTGACGCAACAAACCCCTACTTATTACTATACCTACTATATGCCTTAAGCATATGTGATCATATCCACTTGATAAACCAATCCTAGTTTTATTTGCAAGCTTCTTACTTTATTTCTTTATCAAATCTTACTTAGAGTTTACTTAAGTGAATTATAGATACTAGAAAGATATTTGAAGGTTGCATAAAGAGCATAAAATTTGGCCTAAGCTAGAAACCTTGATATCAGCCTAAGATATAAGGTTGTACCTCGTTGAAACTCCACTAGTTTACCACCCCTCATTAGTACTTACCCCACTTGTAGATGCTAGTGCTAAGCCTAAAACTTGATCAACTTTAGATTGGGAATACTTGGTGGAAAAATGGTTATGAAAACCTTGGAATGATGGATCATTCTATTGAAATGTTTTGGACATGTGTTTCCAAACACTTGGTGATTTTGGTGATAAAAATGTTGAGGCATGAGCCTTAGTCCTTTATAAAACTGATGGTTGTCTTGACGCGATACCATTCCAATTTAATCGTACAACCACAATACCCGAATATTGGGTAGGGCTTGACTGGAAATTTATATACCTTAGTATTAGTTCCCTCACGGCCAAGGTCTGAGCTGAGGCTACCTTTTGAAGATTGTCCACCTGTGCAGTACCCAAGATGACAGTTGGTCATGGTTGGGAGGCCAAACTCACAGAAGAGGTGCTTATACTATGGCGTGTAATTGAGAGGTTAGGATTGATTATCCGCATACTGAGTATGGTGAATTCAGGATTTGTTCTTGACGGATGTATCGAATGTTGTGGTGAAAGTGTACAATCTCTGCAGAGTGTCAAACTATTCGAATAGCCGCGTCCGCGGTTATGGACAGTTGGAGTGGCCATACTGTTCCCCCGTCAGACTTTTCAAAATGACTTGTGAACTAAATTGATACTTTGACTTGACCACAACAGAGTTGTAACATGAGTTACAAGATCCCACTTAGGAGTTATAAAATTGTGACTAGCTTTGGAACCTAGTAGAGATAAATCTAGCTTTTGCAAAACAACCCTAGAGCCTAGTGTCCTATTATCCAAAAACCCCTTTACATGTTAGTATTAGTTTGCGAGTACTTAAAGAGTACTCATGGCTTTGTCCCTGGCTATTCCCATGGCCAGACTATGAAGAGGAGTACCTGGAAGATGGACCCCAGGAAGGTTACGACAACTAGGATCTTCTCCCATCGTCAGCATTGCCTGTGACCCCGAAGATGGAGCTTCACCTACGCTACCGTAATTATTACGTATTCCGCTGCTTGAAGTTGTATTAAGAACTGGATCATGAGATCCCTATTTGTGTAAGAACTTATGTATCGTTTGTAATGGATGATGTACTATGGTATCCAATTCTGTTATGTCTCGCAAAAATGGTAATCCTGGGATTGCGATGTATGGCATAACAGGCATCTAGGATTGAAAAATCCGGGTGTTGACAATTTGGCTACTAATTGTGGGGTTGTCGGAGTGACAGAAACCTGAACCCCCGTTAGGACACCTTTGCACAAGGGAGCGTAGGATCTCAGAGTTTAAGGTTGTGGTTAGAGTTATATCTTAATTACTTTCCTATAGTTATGGATGTTTGCAGGGGGTTTAATCACAAGTATGTATTAGTCCTAGGAAGGGCAGTATGTTAGCACAGGTTCACCCACTCAACACTTACAAACACAAGAGAAGAGTACTCAGCTATTTGAAGCGAAAGCACTTGACAGAATTCCCATGTGTCCTCGAGAACATTTGGTCCTTATAAGTATTTCCACCGGCTTGTCCTTTGCTAAGAAAGGATTGGGCTGTAGGGGTTCCTAGCATGGAAAACAAAAAATTCTACCGTATGACCACACAATCAAGATCTAATCTATGATCAATCCAGGATCTATCTACTAGATCGGTGCAACAAGTTGATAGAGTACTAACCCTCGAAGATCCAAAGCGGTTAACGAGATCAGATTCTCGTGGATGATGTAGTCGTTCACTTGCCGATCTAAAGATCGTGTAGACGATCCTTCCAGCGCCGAGTTCCGGCAGCGCTCCCACAGTCGGTCATACGTACGGTACTCGATGAAGACTTTCCTCTCCCTTGTTCCAGCAGGCAACGGAGGTTGTAGCTCTCTCCTCGCGATTCCGGCAGCACGACGGCGTGGTGTCGGAAGTAGAGGGGAGATCCCGCAGGGCTTCGCCTAAGCCGAAGCGAGTATGGTGGAGTAGAGGGAGCCCCAGCGATCTAGGGTTTAGAGGGCCGAGGTTTAGAGGTAGCTAGCAACTAGAGTTTAACTAGTCGGTAGCGGTTTAGAGAAGATCTAGATTGGTCGCAACTAGAGAGGGGGCGGCGGCCAACCAAGGGTTTCTTGGGCGCCTAGGGCAAGGGGGATACCTTGGGGTGTGCCCCTACCCCTCCTTATATAGGTGGGGGGGCGTCCAAGGGTGTTCCCAACCCAGGTGGAAACCCTCCCTAACTCAGGAACCCTCCCTAACTCGGAAACCATGTTGGTATTTGACTTTTTCAAACTGCCTTTTTGACTTTCAAATTAGAGTTTGATTTCTCTCTTCCAAGTGTCCAGAAAAGTGACCTAGGACATGATGCAACCATTACACTTTGTCATGACACATCCATGTACCCTTCCCCTTCCGGATCGGTGAACCTTCTAGACCCTTCTAGAACATTCCGGTGAAAACACCGGAATCATTCTTGAACTCCAAAATTGGACTTTACTTATATGAATCTTATTATCCGGACCATTCCGGATCTCCTCGTGATATCCCGGGTCCCATCCGAGACTCCGAACAACATTCGGTCTCTTTACTCACATTCCATATCTACTAAACAACATCGAATCCTTAAGTGTGTCTCCCTACGGTTCGTGAATTATGCAAGCATGATCGAGACTCTTCTCCGATCAATAACCATTAGAGGAATCTGGAAATTCATATGGCTCCCACATATTTCTATGATTACTTCGCGATTGAATGAACCATTTACATACGATACCAATTTCCCTTTGTCTCATGATACTTTACTTATCCGAGGTTTGATCGTCGGTATCTCTGCATACCTAGTTCAACCTCGTTACCAATAAGTACTCTTTTCTCGTTCCCGTGATATGTGATCCCTTGTGAGCCAGTCACATGCTTGCAATCTAATTAGATGACATTCCACCGAGAGGGCCCAGAGTATATCTATCCGTCATATGGATGGACAAATCCCAATCTTGATCCATGTGCCTCAACACATACTTTACGAACACTCAATGCCACCTTTATAGCCACCCAGTTACGGTGTGGTGTTTGATGTCATGAAAGCATCCTTCCGGTGATGGTGATTAGCATGATCTCATGGTCGAAGGAATTAGGTTACTATGTATCAGAAAGCTTATAGCAAGTGAACTATATTAAATGACTTGATCTTTATGCTACGCTTAACTATAGGAGTATGTACATCACATCATTATCCTAATGATATGACCCTGTTGTTAATAACATCTCTATGTTCATGATCAGGAAACCATGATCATATATTAACCAACAAGCTAGTTTAACAAGAGGCTTTACTAGGGACTCTTTTATGTTTACAAATCACACAAGTATTAATGTTTCCGGTTAATACAATTATAGCATGGTATGTAAACATTTGTCATAATCATGAAGATATGATAATAACCACTTTATTATTGTCTCTTGGGCATATCTCCAACAGTCTCCCACTTGCGCTAGAGTCAATAATCTAGTTTCAAACCTTTGTGCATTCAACACCTATGGCTTTCCGGTGTTGTGTTCACATGATTGCTAGTGGTCAGCTGATCTCCGGATCCGAAACTTTCAGGTCCGTGTGTAATTGCATGTCTTTGCGTCTCCACGCATCACTCATTCTTTAATGAGATGGCTTTGTATAAATTTGGTCCTTTGGTGATACCTTTACTTCCTTGGGGTTAAAACATGTTGATAATATTGTCGTACAATATATCTTCATAGTACTATCCCTGCGATGAACCAACATACCACTACATGATGTAGTATACTATAGTCATGGACATAACACCAATGAAGCACCGTTCACTAGTATTACATCCCTCAGAATGGCACAATAGAAACACATCGGGTCCAATACATGGCTAAAGGTTACAACTCACTCTTTACATAAGATCCAGAGAATACTCTAGGTTTAAGATAGAGAAAGAACTTCTTATGAAGAAGAATCAAGGATAAAAAACGCAAAAACAATTATACTACTAGAACTAATATTTTAACTACGGTTTTGGTGTTGCGGCTTTTGCAACGCACTCTAGAGATAGGTTCTTTGGCTAGAGATTATATTACTATCTAATTAGTAACTTCGTCTTCACTTGAGTTGAGGTAAATGTTGACTTCCTTATCTTTATTGAAAAACCTTTGGCTGAGCAAGATAAGTCCTGGAGCATAACTTGATGTGGTTGTTGTCTACTCCGGCTTGAGAATCTAGCAAGGGTTAAGAAGATACTTTGAGTACGAGCGTACTCAGCAAATTCACTAGAAAAGGAGTGTTTGATGCACTATAACTATAGCCACATACCGTAGGTCGTAGGCAATGCAAGTTTTCATAAACATTTCTTCAAAGGTTGCTTTTATTCTGAAATCTATGTCCGTCAGCCTTCACGGGTTTACTAGAACCTTCATGGGGTTCCTTTCCCGCCACGTTCGCAGCTCCTTCCCGGAACAGGGAGTAACAAGTTACAGTTCTTACACTCTACAGAGGTGCATTTACTTTACCCATGAGAGATCAACTCTTTGTTGCACAACCGGGCAGCTTATTCCCGTCCACAATTCCATGATGTGGGGCCCAGAAGATGATCCAAGCCAATCACTGCCCCCTTCGCGACCCCGCATGCCTCCTTGGTGTACACCATGCCCACATAAAGAATTACGGCAATGGTTTGTACAAACCGTTAGATGCCAAAACTATCATGGGACGTTGAGGGTTCCCACCCATATGCTGCATATCCTCTATGAATTACCAATTATTATGCACGCTACGAGGATAACAGCCACGACCTGCACATCCGGCTTCATGCGAGAGGAAGAAGATACAGCTGACTTCTCCGTCCCATTCCAAATCTCATGGTTAACGCGTGATATACGGCGCAAGAATCACTGGCGACATTGGTTGTTAAGTCCTAGGTAATATTGTCCCTTTACCACCGGAACTTTTATAGTAGGTTATTACCTCATGGTAATAAACCTATAATCTTATTATTATGAAAATAGTCAGAACTTTTTCAAATGCAGATGATGACAACACTGGATTTGTAAAATACTTTACAGAAAATAATCAAAGGACATGAACAAGTGTGAACTTGCCTTTTGTGATTGCAAGATTATGCACTCACGGTTCGAGTCAATGTATAAGATCCAAAATCTGAAATCAGCATCATTGGTCCGGTAAGGACTAATGTTTAAAGAAGCAATATGCTTTTATGCATAAGTAACATGTTGCACGTTCTAAGCGCAAATCTTGAGAATAACGTTGTCCTAGGGTTTAGATTTCGAAGGGAATTTCTTTGGAATGTGTGATGCTTTAGGATCAAGTTCGTAGTTGTACTTTTATTATAGTTTAGGAGTGGTTGTAAACAATGCATATGTAGGAGTAAAGTGTACATACTTATGGCATACTAGTTAGGATTACTTATACAAGGTTTCTGTTTAAAAGTGGCAAAAAGGATAACCTTCAAAGAAAAGGTTTCACTTCTAAGGTCTAAGCAAACTTTGTGGTTATTTGGTTAGTTAGTGGTGGTTCATATCATTTGTTTGCTCACATGGTTTGGCTTGAGTTGCTTTATAGTTTAACTATCTCAGACCAAAGTTAACTATAAAACATATAATAAGGCTTATAGTGTTATATTAAGATTCCGTAGACTAAAGTTAACTTTAAAGTATAGATAGTTTTGAAAGTATCGTACTTATACATTGGTATCTTGTATATCTGAAATGTGTTCTTTAAGTTACTTAAGAATTACTTGAGTAATGGTTTCTTGATGTGAGTATGGAGTAATATCATTTATCTTTTGTAGACAAGTGGTATAGTTTATAAACCCAACACAATATTATTAAATTACTCATGGATTTATATGGGGTTGTAGTAGTTTTTGTAATTTGGTAGTTAATATGGTTTAAAAAATATTTGATTGTTTACAAGTTGTTCTTGAGGGATTTATTATTAGTGTAATTCTTTTTAGAGATAGTCTTCATTTAAGGTTGAGGATTCTTCTAAAATAAGAATATTTATAATGTTTTAAACTATTATGGCATTAGATTATTAATTTTTAAGACTAATACTATTAAGTAGACTTATTTGACTCATTTTAGGAATATTAATTAATTTTATTTATCTTTATATGAATTATTAATGAAGTAAATAAGTTTAAATTGGAGTTATTAAAGTGTTTAACCTTTTTCTTTAACACAAAAGTGGAATATTATATTTTGATCATAGAGGTATTATTTTTGTGGACATTTTGGTATATTACATTTATTTTTGTGATTTAAAAATAGTAAGATATGATTTTTATAATTCTTATTACTTTATAATTACTTAATAAATAATAAATATTTAATTAAGTGAAATAATAATACATAATTATATTTTAGTTTAGAATTCTTTATTTTTCTAGGATTTTTGGTATTTTATTTATATTATAAACATTTATCATTATAGGACTATGAATTATTAAAGTTTCATTACTTATCAAACCTTTATTAAATGATATACATTTAAATAATTATCTCAATAATATTTAGTAATAAGTTTAAGTTATAGATTTTATTTTTCTAAAAAAATTCATATATTATACATATTTGTCTGAATTATGAATCAAAAGTTATTAATTAAACAAGATTTAATCCTTTATTCGATTTCTGGAATATTATTAATTGAATTATAACATTTGATTTTAATTCTTAACAGAAAAATACTTTTTACACCGAACCCGGAACTAGCCCCCAGTCACTGACTAGTGGGCCAGTGTCCACCTCAGCTCTCAGACAAAAGAAATGCACAAGTTACAGACCTCCTCTCTACTCACTGTCGATGACATGTGGGCCCTGGGCCATGTCATTCACCACGCGAGGCAAAGACTAGTCAAATGGCTGACGTGGCTCGATCATGAGGTAAGTGTGGCGTCAACATCACCACCGCCGTTAGTGAGTGGTCACCGGCGACGATCTACAGTGCCCTAGCAAGCGAGATTAGCTTAGTTCGAATCAGCGCAACCTACTGAACCTAAGAGTGGCAGCGCCGCTCGGAAATGGTCATCGGAGCCTCAGCTCCGATGAGCTCCAACGGTGGCCGATGGTGGCTTACAGTGAAACGGTGATTTACAACGAGATCAAACGATTTAGGGATGCTGGAAGATTCAGGAACTCACCCTGATGATGACTGAGTGGTTGGCGAGGACAGGCGCGACCGGAATCGAGCTTCCCGGTGAGGATTCCGACGAACTGCCGCGAAGGAAAATGATCAAATTCGTCCGCTCCAGTGCTCCCCTTGATGCACGCTTCTACCCAGAGGATCTACGGAGGCTGGCGCTTCTCCATGACGGCTCAGAATGGTGTGGGGAGGCGTGGTTCGATGGCGAGGAGTGACTCCGGCGAGCTAGGGTTCGGTCTTACTCGTATCTGAGAGGATAATGAGGGATTGGGGATATGGATTAATACGATGCGTCGCAGTGGCCTTCTTATCCCCTCCTGGCAACGGCGTAGAGTATCTTGGCGCAACGACGAAGATGACGGCATCGGGCGGCGACGAGCTCTGCCAGCGAGCTTCCTGTGTGCGTGACGGTGACGACGATGGTCATTTTGCGGATAACCCCCTAGCAATTTCTTTAGCTCAACCCGTGGTCCTCTCCTGACCCTACTTGTCAGTCTCAGATAGAAAAGGAACTAGGCTCGTTACTAGGCTGTTCTGGGCTGCACCTAGGCGTCAGATAGGAATAGGGTGTTGGGCTGCGGCCAGGTTTAGTTTTTTATTTGTTTTAACCTTTTTTCTATTTTCTGTTTTCTAATTTAGATTTAAATTTGAATTAGATTTTTGAACCTTTCCTTGTATGTTTAATTTGCTCGATATTGGCAGTAATATTAAAATATATTTGGCAACCTTTGTGAAGCTTTATTATGCCTTCTTTTTATATTTATTTTATTTACTAATTAAGAACTCCTTTTTAATATTTGGAAGAAACTTCTTCTTATTATTTTTCTCTTCTATCTTTAATTAGAGATTTATTGAATGATATGTTCTTATTTGTTTATAAATTTAATTTTAATGAGCTCATAGTTTTAATAGAAACTTTATATATAAGTTTAATGATTTTATACCATTATTTGATGCATGAAATATAAAGACATTAATATGGTAATTATTACTCCCATTAATTTTGAAAATAGCAATATATGTGGATAACAAAGAAGTTTAGGGTTTTGAATCTGGGAATATTATCCTTGGTTTTAGGATTTTATATAGGTTTAGATTCTCTTTAAGATTTAGGATTTATCAACTAAGTGTATTGCCTATTGTGTATAGTATTGGATGAAATCTCCCTTTTAAATTGGAAAATTATAATTAGAGTGTTTTATAGAAGTGAATATACTTAAGCACATATAGTGAGGATGGTTGAAATTAACAGAGATATGCTTATGTAATTTGCTATAGGAAACTATCTCTATAAAGTGTGATAGACATCAGATGGTGAATCAATGGTATATGATGGAAAGTATGTTTGAGTTGAGATTTAGAGTTGAATGCTTACCATGATTAAAATAGGAAAATGATTTATACATATAACTATATTTCTCCACCTTGGGTTTCTAATTAAGGAACTCCTTTCCTAGATATAATACCTTTTCAATTCATTATCATGGTTAGTTTGAAGGATTTACTTATTAAAATCTTATTATTTAATATCTCATTCTTCTAAACTTTGGAATGAATCCAATGAGTTTGATATAAATATACTTCATAGCTTTCTCAATCCTTGCTTGGTTGAATCTACTATTTTTTACTGTTGACAATCTTCCATCCCACCAGTAGTTCCTTCAAACTCTACTCCCAACCTTCCTTAATCCCCAACACTATTCTTTCTCTAAAGTAAACTATCCTTAAAGATGAATACATCACTTTTCATGAATCTATGCTATACTAGCTTTAGTTGAATAACACCATCTTATAATTACTTAACTCTTATGACTTGCACTTCAATTCCTGAATTATATTTATGTGGGTTGCAAAGGCTTCTCTAGAATCACTTATCTTTACTAAGGTTCCACTCATGTTCTACCCACCAGTATTACCTTACTAAATATAAGAATTTCATGTTGGTGGCCAAAACATTACCATTATAATACTTTAATCATTTATTATTGCAGTTCTTAGCTAGCTAAGCAGGGCTTTATCAATCCTACCTTTTATTGTCTGGAAATTATCTTCTTAGTATCTTATATTGAATTAAGGTTATTAATGGACTATGTCCTCATTAGAAGATTTGAATAGATGTTCTGATAAGATCAAATAATAGACCAAAGATTAATAGTTAAAGAAGTTGTGAATCAATGGGGAATTATCCAACATTGATGAACAACAGATATTGAGATAAGTTCCATAAATATTCTATAGAAAGAAGAATATCTATACATATAGTGGATGATCTTGACTGAATCTCCTTCCAACTCCAACTCATCAAAAGTGTTTTAGGATTAAGTGTTACTGTGATTCTTAGAATGTATGCAGATGGAATTTAAGATACAATGGTTACATTCTTATTATTGGTTTTATATCTTTAACTAGGTATTTATGAGTGGTTATAATGAATACTATAACATGATCACCAATGATCAAATATAATTCACATTATATTAAGGTTTAACTTATGGTATATTTTGATATACCCTTAGATCAAATCTCTCCTTAACTGAGACTTTAACAAAGGTCTTATTGAAACTTATTACGGTCAACTTGATGATCTACTTTAATTCTATCAAGCTAAAAGAAGCTTCAATCACTTTGACAAGTTTTGTTTAAAAGCGCGAAAATTACTCGGATTTTCTATGCATGAAAGCCATGCAAACATCAGGGTTCAACTTATTTCTAGGCTCTAATGCTGGGATGTTACAATCCCGCTGTGAACCACACCTAGTTTGATAACAAACTACTTGACACAAATGCTCTCATTTGCTGCTATTATAGCAGTCATATACTTAGTCGTTTGTTGTAGTATCCGTCACAGTGTCTTAACTTTGGAACTCATCCAAATACATTATGGAACTTACTTTCCATCATATTGTGCCACCCTTAGTTTAGATAGAGATAAACTGAATTTGTACTTTGTGATAAAACTAGTATCAATGTAATACTTTTACAATGAACTAACCATCTATTTGTCACTTCTACAAAATAATATATTCTTAGTTCTTCTAAAAGATCATAAGAATATCTTTACTATCATCCAATAATCATCTTATGAATCATTCTGGCATATGCTCATAACATTTAGAGCATAGGACATATCTGGATTTGTACACATCACAACATGATTGATAAAGTACTCTTTGTGATTTTATATATCAAGTATCAAAAATACTTGAATCTTTATTCAATCCTTCCTGTGCAACAAGAACCTTTCTTGTAGTTTCTATATTGAACTCATTCAATATCTCATCTATGTACTTCTGGCACAACCATATTAGCGTCTCAATTTATCCATATAGACATTGATGCCAAATATTCGGGTTCTGCCTAAGCCTTTCATCGAGATGAAATTCTTAACATGTGTTAATAAAAAGATACATCATTTCCAATCAACAATATGTCTTCCACATAATGTATTAGAAACATGTCTTAGCGCTCCCACTTAATTTCTTGCAAATGCAAGCATCTTCATCGTCTCCGATGAAATTAAACTCTTTTAACAGTTTCATCATAGTGAAGATTCCAACTCCGCGATGCTTACTTCAACCATTGAAGTTTGCATATGATTTTAGCATCCTTTGAATTAACAAAACCCTTTGGACCGTGTCATGCACACGTCCTAGGTAACCATTCTATTAGAAGAACTTGTTTTGTTTATTCAACTACCACATAACAAAATTATATGTAGTGGTTGCTACATTAATCTGTCTAGACTAAATACCTCTTAATGAAAGATCAGATCTTGCCATAGTCAACTCTTTGAACATTGTCGTGAACTCTTTCCCGACATGTCGATAATTTCATAGATGTGAAACATCCATGTCTATTTCTTTATAGATCCAAATACGACTGCAAGGTCTTGCACCTTTTCAGAGGGTCTTTCAAGTTCAAAGCTTGATCTCTCGTATATGGAACTATCACGGATTTTATGGCTTCAAACCATTTGACGGAGTTAGGGCCCATCATCGCTTCTTTCCATGTAGTCCGATCATTATTGTCAAATAATGATTTAACTCTCAAATCTTGGTATTTGATTGGTTACCCGACCTACTTGTTTCAATAGGAACTTAGACCTCCGTGACCACAACCTTTGAGGCACGTGAGCCATGAGCATTGTTGCTGCCTCCGGAACACTTTTCAGCGTTGCCCAACTTTGCACATATAGCTAAGGTTCTTTTAACCTTATCAAAGTTCTATTGTCCTCCTAGTTAACTTTTCACGGAAAATTCCTTTCTCAAAGAAACTTGACGTTCTAAGCGACAAACATTTTTGTCTTTGGTGTTATGGAGGAATACTCAATGATTATTCAAAATAACATACAAAGATATGTTCATCCGATTTTGGTTGCAAACATCTGTCTTATGCATAGCATACCAATGTTTAAGAAAGGACAACTTGGGTTTTATCCCAAACCATAACTTTATATGGTGTCATTTCAACGGATTATGATGGAGATCTTTTCAGTGGAAAATGGTATTCTCTAAAGCTTTAATCTTTAAAATATAATGGCAGTTTTATCAATTACACCTTTGATCTTACCATGTAAAACAAGGTTTCATTGCGTATCTCGATTATTCCATACTCATATGGTGTTTCGGGAAACATAAATCCATGGAACGATTCCTCAAATATTAGGTGTTATGCCAAACTTTATAACTCAAATATCTTCCTTTATGATCCTATCATAAATTCTTTATTTTCTTGTTACATTGATTTTGCATTTCATCTTGAAAGTCTTTCAACTTTTCAAATGTTTCACACTTCATCCTTATTAAGTAAATATTCATATATTCACTCAAATTTTCGGAGAAAGCATATGAAGTTGAAATCTATCGCTCTTGACTACACATAATGGACTTCATACAACAATATACAAGTTCCAATAAGCTAGTCATCCGTTCCCTTTGGCCTATGAGCGGAGTTTAAATTATCTCTAGGAAAATTTCACAAGCGTCATTTGATCAAAAATCAAAAGACTCCAAAATTCCATCCACATGGAGTTTCTTCATGTTTTCTTTCCAATATAATTTAAACGACGATGTCACTTCCTAAGTGATCTTTCTTATCAATTATCTTTCGATATTTTTAGCAATAATTTTATGAATGTGATTTATCCAACGAGATTTGTAAATCATCCATCTCTTATGGATTATGAAAATTATTTGAGCAACCCTTTGTTCTCATAATACCTGATAAAACAAATGTTGAAGGCAAGCTTTGATGTCAATGAGCAACACAACAACCCTTTATTTGTTCTCGATGAACATCATCACATATTCTTTTGCTAGTTACTTTGGCCATTGTAGTTCATGAATTGTGTTGTTTCATATGATGATTCACACCAGCAAATTAAGTATCCAATACTTAAGAACCACATTGTTTAATAAGCAAAGAATATAGCCATAACATATATATCCTCTATATACCTAAGCTGAACAATTCTAGTCTTTTCTTTTCTGCCATATATTTCTGAGATTCTCTTTCAGTATTTCCTTTTCTGTTCAAAAGAATCTATCAACATCAATAGTGGAGCCATACACATGACACATAGTCCAAAGCATGTATAGTTAAATACCAATGTCTTTGGACTTGCACTTTGAAGTAGATCACCATCATCAAATACTTGGTGTTCTTTCAAATTCCATTCTTTAGTAATATTTTTGTGTAGTAAATATTTTATCAAATATTCACCCTTATCATGGAACTATTCATGATCAAACTATTTTTATCTTATAACGGTGAATTGCGAGTATATTTTTTCTCTCCAAAACCTTTTGGAGGATTAGGATGACAAGCGTCTCCAACCTTTTTCAAATTCTCATCAAATATGAGAACATAAACTTTGCCATATTATACTCTCTCATGTTGCAACCAAAACATCATTTCAGATATCGCAATATCTTCCACACATCATGGTTTTTGAAACAACTCTTTCAGATCCTATATAACCTTGATATTAAAACAATCTTTTGAATATCAAGAATCATGGCGACAAACATGATACTTATATACTTACACTGGAATTGTCACTCTTGATTTAATACCAATTATTAAACTTTACATAGTAACCGGAACTTACTGAATGTTTGTAATAGGACTTTTAAACTTTAGATTAACACTTCAAAACAATATGGTACCAGTTCGTAAAGTAACTAACCAGAATTCTATAGTTCTATTATCTCAATTATAACTAAGCACAAGGTGGTAAACGGATGCCAATGACTACAACAACTATGCAAATTTACTTATATTTAATTTGTGATAATCAGTGTTCAACTTTTAATCATATTGCTATTGAGCTCCCACTCAAAACAATATCCCTCTCATTGTTTTAGTGATCACACGAACCAAATTCACTACACCAAGTCCGATCATCACGTGACATTATATAGTTTCAAAGGCGAACAATCATCATATCATCTATATGACTCATGCTTTACCTTTCGGTATTCCGTGTTCCGAGACCATGTCTGTACATGCTAGGCTCTTCAAGATCAAACATTAGCTTCCGCATGAGCAAATCTGGCTTGCTCCCATTGTATACATTCGCAGAATCTAACACACCTGATCATCACGTGGTGCTTCGAAACAATGAGCTTTGGCAACGGTGCCTACTAAGGACGAACACTCTATAACTTGATATTTTTTGAGAGGGATCATCATATAATGCTACCGTCGCGAACTAAGCAATACAAGATGCATACAAGGATTAACATCACATGCAATTCAAAATATGTGATATGATATGGCCTTTCTTCTTGTGCTTCCGATCTCCATCTTCAAGAACGAACATGATCTCCATCATCACCGGTGTGGCGTCAAGGTCAATGGCGCCGCTCCATGGTTGTCGTCCACCAGCATTAACTATTACAACTACTTTGAATAATAGACACGCAGGTCTAGACTAAATTAAAAGACAACCATATGGCTCCTGCCGGTTGCCGACTTACAACAATGAACATTGCATACATCATATTTAATCACAATAATGGCCATATCACATCACAGCACACCCCTGCAAAACAAAGTTAGACGCCTCTAATTTTCTTTGCATGTTTTACGTGGTTTGGGGCTTTCAATAAGTGTCGTTCTAACTTACGAACAAGAACCACAACGTTGATGCTTGAACTATCAAGTGCCCGTTGTAAATTGAATCTTTACTATGATGGGAGAGACAGACACCCGCAAAGCCAATTATGCAATACAAGTTGCGTGTCGAGCGTGGAGCAAGTCTCATGAACAATTTCATGTAAGGTTATCCCGGGCCGCTTCATCCCACCATACCGCAAGATGCAAAGTACACAAGAAGCAATTGATAATAAAAGCACCACCGCCCACAATGACCATTGTGTTCTACTCGTGCAACAGATCTACATATAGACAAGGCTTTGATACCACTGTAGGGGTTCGTAGCATGGAAAACAAAAAAATTCTACCGCATGAACACACAATCAAGATATAATCTATGATCAAGCCAAGATCTGTCTACTAGATCGGTGCAACAAGTGAAGGGAATATGCCCTGAGAGGCAATAATAAAGTGTTTATTATGTGTATTCCAAGTATATGATAGATGTTTATTTTGCATGCTATAATTGTATTAATACGGAAACGTTAATACATGTGTGTTTAATAAACAAACAGAAAGTTCCTAGTTATGCCTCTCTCATAAACTAGCTCGTTGATTAACAAGATGATCAAGGTTTCCTGATCATGGACATTGGATGTTGTTAATAACGGGATCACAACATTAGTGTAATGGTGTGATGAACATTCATCCGAAGTATAGCATTACGATCAAAGTCATTGAGTTTATATTGTTATAACAACTTACGAAGTGATCCTAATCCTTAGACCATGAGATCATGTCAATCACTAACACCGGAAGAGTTTCTTGATAGCATCAAACGTCACACCGTAACAGGGTGATTATAAAGATGGATTCAGAACTAATAAAGTGTTATGTTGAGGCTCATGGATCGAGAGTGGAATTTGTTCATCCCGATGATGGATAGATATACTCTGGGCCCTCTCGGTGATATCACATTGATTAGCTTGCAAGCAAGTGATTTGATCACTAGAATGTTATATCACAGGAACGAGAAAAGAGTGCATGTCGGTAACGAGATCAAACTAGGTATGGAGATACCGATGATCGAATCTCGGACATGTAATATATCGTGAAACAAAGGGATTAAGATACTAGCGTAAAAGGTTCCGACGATCACAAGAAAGTCATCGTTGAATGTGTGGGAGTCAGTATGGGTCTCCAGATCCCGCTTCTGATTATTGATCCGAGAGGGGTCTCGATCATGTCCGCATTATTCACGAACCGTAGGGTGACACACTTAAGAGACACCGACATCCAATTGGAGCAAATGTTTCATGCCGAAAGAATGAACATGCGCAGGAATTTATTTCACTAGATACTGAAACAGGTTTTCGGGTGAAATTGCATAAAGTGTTTATGAATGTGAAATAGAATTCTAGCAAGGGGTTATTTGTGAATGTTTGTCATTAAAGTAATTGACAAAATTCTGAATAAAATAAAAGAGTTTTATTTAATGAGAGTTTACATTAAATTTGGTGGAAATTTAATGGGAATTTGAGTGGACTTTTGAGTGGAGGGATTTTAAAGGGCATTTTGTGAGTGGAGTGTCCACCCACATGAATGAAGGAGGGGAGGGGGCAGCCCCCATGGCCGGCGGCCACCCCCTTGGCTGCCCCCCTCCTCCTATAAAAGGAGCCCCCCTCCTCACTTGTCTCTCACACCTCCTCGTGAAGGATCTCTCTCCCCCTCTAGAATTTATCCCCCATGGTCTCGGACTAGCGAGATACATGTTCCCGGTGGCTATTCGGCAAGAAAGAGTTGTGCTTCCGTTGCATCGCTAGAGCGAGGAGGCTGAGGTTGCTCGGTGCCTCGAACGTGTGTGCGAGCATGGATGCGCTGCTGATTTGCGGCGCTAGGACTTCCTCTCGATCTTGAGATCGTCTACATCAACCACGAGTTGAACTCGTTAAGCTTTGTCGGTCTTCAAGGGTATGTTCTCTACGGATATACATGCGCCCGTTGTTTGTATCTAGTAGATAGATCTTGGTATATAGTTCACATCGTAGGAAAATTTTTGTTTTCTATGCTGCGAACCCTACAGTGGTATCAGAGCCGGATCTATGCGTAGATACTTTACACGGGTAGTACACATATGAGTATGTGGGCGATGATGATCATGTTGTTGCTCCTTTGTTGTAATTTTGGATATTGGTGGCATAGTGGGATGAAGCGGCCCGGACAAACTTTACATGTCCTCGCACATGAGACCTGTTCCACGCTTGACATGCAACTAGTTTGCATAAGTGGCTAGCGGGTGTCTGTCTCTCCTACTATAGTCAATATCTATTTTGCAAGCGAGTTGTCAACAATTTGATTATCCTCGTTGTGGTTCATGTTCGTAGGTAAGAACGGTTCTATCTCGAAAGCCCTAAGCCACGTAAAACTTGCAATGAATAAATTAGAGGCGTCTAGTTTAGATTGTTGCTGGGCTAGTGTTATGATATGGTAGTGCTGTAAGTAGAAGTATGAGATGATACTCTTACAACACACATAGCGTGTAAAATCCATAGACCTTGGATTTACACATATAGGTATGATAGTGATCATACCACGATGCACATGATAGAGATCATTTGCGGGAACCATATAATTTCACTAATAAACATATGATGTTTGATTGCATCTTATATTGCTTGTTTAGCGCTTTGTTAGCATAATAAGATGATCCCTCATTTAAATATCAAGATAAGAATGTGTTCTTCCTTTAGTATGCACCGATTATGTTTTCGTCGCTCCAAGACATCACATGATGATCGGGTGTTCTTGGATCCACGACCATATTTCGGGTGTAAAACAGTTACACACGCGAATACTAAGGTTCTAACTTGGAGAGCCTAGCATGTACAGACATGGCCTCGGAACACGGACCGAAAGGTTAAGCATGAGTCATATAGTTGATATGATGCCCATTTGATGCTCGCCTTTGAAGCTATACCGACTCACGTGATGATCGGACTTGGTGTAGTGGATTTGGTTCATGTAATCACCAAAAAGGCACGAGGGATGTCGTTTTTGAGTGGGAGTTCATTCGATTAGTTGAACTCAATCTATCATACACTTAGTCTAAACTTTACAAATTCTGTTGTAGATGGCACCACCTGCTTTTAATTTCAATGTGTTCATGGAGAAAGAGAAACTTGCAACGAACGGTAGCAACTTTACCGAATGGGCCATGAATTTGAGGATTCTCCTCTCTGCTGCACAAAAGCAATATGTGCTAGAAGCGCCGTTAGGCCCCCCACCTTTTGATGATGCCCCTGACGAGGAGAAGAATGTCTATCAGACTCGTCAGGAGGACCACAACTTAGTTCATTGCGGCATATTGTATGGGCTAGAGCCGGAACTTCGAAAGCGTTTTGAAAACAGCAATGCATTTGATACAATGGGTGAGTTGAAAATGATTTTCGACACACATGCTGTTGTAGAGAGCTAGAACGCTTCAGAAAAGTTCTTTAGCTGCATGATGGAAGAGCACAGCTCCGTTAGTGAGCATGTACTCAAGATGTCGGGTTATGCCGATAAGCTTGTGTCCTTGGGAATATCGATTCCCATTGACTTAGGCATCCATCGTGTTCTGCAGTCTCTGCCACCTAGCTATAAGAGCTTCGTGATGAACTATAATATGCAAGGCATGAAGAAGTCTCTCCCCGAGCTTCTGTCAATGCTTAAAACTGCAGAAGTGGAGATCAAAAAGGAACATCAAGTGTTGATGATCAATAGGAACACTGGTTTCAAGAAAGACAAGAAGGGAAAACGGAAGGGAAGTAAGGGCGGCAAGCCTGTTGCCGCGCCTGAAAAGAAACCCCGAGTTGGACCTAAGTCTGATTCCGAGTGCTACTATTGTAAGGGGACTGGCCACTGGAAGCGCAACTGCCCCAAGTATCTGGCAGACAAGAAGGCCGGCAAGGCAAACAAAGGTATATATGATATACATGTTATTGATGTGTACTTGACTAGTGCTCGCATTAGCACCTGGGTATTTGATACCGGTTCAGTTGCTAATATTTGTAACTCGAATCAGGGGCTGCGGAACAAGCGACCGCTAGCAAGGGGTGATGTCAAGATGCGTGTCGGCAATGGATCAAGCGTTGATGTGATCGCCGTCGGAACGCTGCCTCTCCACTTGCCGTCGGGATTAGTTATAAACTTGAATCAATGTTATCTGGTGCCTGCACTGAGCATGAACATTGTATCTGGATCGTGTTTGATGCGAAGTGGTTATTCATTTAAATCCGAGAACAATGATTGTTCCATTTATATGAATGAAATCTTTTATGGTCATGCACCGATGATGAATGGTTTATTTCTATTAGATCTCGATGATAATGTTACACATATTCATAATGTTGATGCTAAAAGGATTAAACTTAATGATGATATATCCGCATATATGTGGCACTGCCGTCTAGGTCATATTGGCGTTAAACTCATGAAGAAGCTCCATTCGGATGGACTTTTGGAATCACTTGATTATGAATCATTTGTTACATGTGAGCCATGCCTTATGGGCAAGATGACTAGAACGCCGTTTTCCGGTTCAATGGAACGGGCGACAGATTTATTGGAAATCATACATTCTGATGTATGTGGTCCAATGAGTGTGTCGGCGCGAGGTGGATATCGTTATTTTGTTACTTTCACGGATGATTTGAGTAGATACGGTTATATCTACTTGATGAAACACAAGTCTGAAACCTTTGAAAAGTTCAAGGAATTTCAGAATGAAGTGGAAAATCATCGTAATAGAAAGATCAAATTTCTACGGTCCGACCGTGGAGGTGAGTATGTAAGTTACGAGTTTAGCACTCACATGAAAGAGTGTGGAATTGTTTCACAACTCACACCTGCCGGAACACCACAGCGAAATGGTGTGTCGGAACGTCGTAATCGTACTTTATTAGATATGGTTCGATCTATGATGTCTCTGACGGACTTGCCGTTGTCATTTTGGGGTTATGCACTAGAAACTGCTGCATTCACTTTAAATCGGGCACCATCTAAATCCACTGAAAAGACACCGTATGAATTGTGGTTTGGAAACAAACCTAAGCTTTCATTTCTTAAAGTTTGGGGATGCGAAGTTTATGTGAAGAAACTTCAACCGGATAAACTCGAACCCAAAGCGGAAAAATGCGTCTTCATAGGATACCCTAAAGAAACTATTGGGTATTCCTTCTATCACAGATCCGAGGGCAAGGTTTTTGTTGCCAAGAATGGATCCTTTCTAGAGAAAGAGTTTCTCGCGAAAGGTGTGAGTAGTCGGAAGGTAGAACTCGAAGAGGTTGTGGAACCTTCTCTTCAAAGTATGGCGAGTAGCGCAGCGCCGGAAGTTGTTCCGGAGTTGGCTCCACCTGTTGAAGAGGGAACTAATGATAATGATCATGAAACTCCGAAAGAGAGTACTACCGAACCTCGCAGGTCAAACAGGACGCGTGCAGCTCCCGAGCTGTACGGAAATCCTGTCATGAATTTCATGGTTGATGAAAATGATGACCCTGCGACGTATGAAGAAGCGATGATGAGCCGGGATTCCAACAAATGGTTAGAAGCCATGAAATCCAAGATGGAATCCATGTATGAAAATCAAGTTTGGAACTTGGTGGAAATACCTCACGACCGAAAGGCCGTGGAGAACAAATGGATTTTCAAAAGGAAAACTGATGCTGATGGTAATGTGACCGTCTATAAAGCTCGACTTGTCGCAAAGGGGTTTCGAAAAATTCAAGGAGTTGACTACGATGAGACTTTCTCTCCCGTAGCGATGCTAAAGTCAGTTAGGATTATGTTAGCAATTGCTGCATATTTCGATTATGAGATATGGCAGATGGATGTCAAAACCGCGTTTCTCAATGGTAATATTGAAGAAGAGTTGTATATGATACAACCAAAGGGTTTTGTCGATCCTAAGGATGCTAACAAGGTGTGCAAGCTTCAGCGATCCATCTATGGATTGAAGCAAGCATCACGAAGTTGGAATCTCCGCTTTGATGAGGTGATCAAAGAGTTTGGATTTGTCCAAACTTATGGAGAAGCTTGTATTTACAAGAAAGTGAGTGGGAGCAATGTGGCATTTCTGATATTATATGTGGATGACATATTATTGATCGGAAATGATATAGATCTTTTAAACAGTGTTAAAAGTTATCTAAACAGCAAATTTTCAATGAAGGACCTAGGTGAAGCGTCATACATATTAGGCATAAAGATCTATAGAGATAGATCTAGGCGCCTAATAGGGCTATCGCAAAGTACATACCTTGATAAGATTTTAAAGAAGTTTAAAATGGACGGAAGTAAGAAGGGGTTATTACCTATGTTGCAAGGCAAGACATTGAGTAAGACTCAAAGTCCGGCTTCGGTGGAAGAAAGAGAGATAATGGACAAAGTCCCCTATGCTTCAGCCATAGGCTCTATAATGTATGCCATGCTATGTACAAGACCGGATGTGGCACATGCTAGTAGTTTGACTAGTAGGTACCAATCGGATCCAGGTTCGAAACACTGGATAGCGGTCAAGAATATCCTTAAGTACTTACGAAGAACTAAGGATATGTTTCTTGTATACGGAGTTGAAGAAGAGCTCGTCGCTAAGTGTTATGTCGACGCTAGCTTTGACACCGATCCGGATGACTCTAAGTCTCAATCCGGATACGTATTTCTCATGAATGGCGGAGCGGTTAGTTGGAGGAGCTCCAAACAACCTGTGGTAGCGGGATCAACAACGGAGGCCGAATATGTTGCTGCTTCAGAAGCGGCTCAGGAAGCAGTTTGGATGAAGGAGTTCATATCCGAACTAGGAGTAGTGGCAAACGCGTTCGACCCAATGGTGATCTATTGTGACAACAATGGTGCCATTTCCAATGCCAAAGAGCCAAGGTCTCACAAGCATTCCAAGCATATTAAGCGCCGGTTTCACTCCATCCGCGAGCATGTCAAGGATGGAGATATAAAGATTTGTAAAGTACATACGGATCTCAATGTAGCAGATCCGTTGACTAAAACTCTCCCTAGAGCAAAACATGATCAACACCAGAACTCAATGGGTGTTAGATTTATCACTATGTAACTAGATTATTGTCTCTAGTGCAAGTGGGAGACTGAAGGGAATATGCCCTGAGAGGCAATAATGAAGTGTTTATTATGTGTATTCCAAGTATATGATAGATTTTTATTTTGCATGCTATAATTGTATTAATACGGAAACGTTAATACATGTGTGTTTAATAAACAAACAGAAAGTTCCTAGTTATGCCTCTCTCATAAACTAGCTCGTTGATTAACAAGATGATCAAGGTTTCCTGATCATGGACATTGGATGTTGTTAATAATGGGATCACAACATTAGTGTAATGGTGTGATGCACATTCATTCGAAGTATAGCATTATGATCAAAGTCATTGAGTTTATATTGCTATAACAACTTACGAAGTGATCCTAATCCTTAGACCATGAGATCATGTCAATCACTAACACCGGAAGAGTTTCTTGATAACATCAAACGTCACACTGTAACAGGGTGATTATAAAGATGGATTCGGAACTAATAAAGTGTTATGTTGAGGCTCATGGATCGAGAGTGGAATTTGTTCATCCCGATGACGGATAGATATACTCTGGGCCCTCTCGGTGATATCACATTGATTAGCTTGCAAGCAAGTGATTTGATCACTAGAATGTTATATCACAGGAACGAGAAAAGAGTGCATGTCGGTAACGAGATCAAACTAGGTATGGAGATACCGATGATCGAATCTCGGACATGTAATATATCGTGAAACAAAGGGATAAAGATACTAGCGTAAAAGGTTCCGACGATCACAAGAAAGTCATCGTTGAATGTGTGGGAGTCAGTATGGGTCTCCAGATCCCGCTTCTGATTATTGATCCGAGAGGGGTCTCGATCATGTCCGCATTATTCACGAACCGTAGGGTGACACACTTAAGAGACACCGACATCCAATTGGAGCAAATGTTTCATGCCGAAAGAATGAACAAGCGCAGGAATTTATTTCACTAGATACCGAAACAGGTTTTCGGGTGAAATTGCATAAAGTGGTTATGCATGTGAAATAGAATTCTAGCAAGGGGTTATTTGTGAATGTTTGTCATTAAAGTAATTGACAAAATTCTGAATAAAATAAAAGAGTTTTATTTAATGAGAGTTTACATTAAATTTGGTGGAAATTTAATGGGAATTTGAGTGGACTTTTGAGTAGAGGGATTTTAAAGGGAATTTTGTGAGTGGAGTGTCCACCCACATGAATGAATGAGGGGAGGGGCAGCCCCCATGGCCGGCGGCCACCCCCTTGGGTGCCCCCCTCCTCCTATAAAAGGATCCCCCTCCTCACTTGTCTCTCACACCTCCTCGTGAAGGATCTCTCTCCCCCTCTAGAATTTATCCCCCATGGTCTCGGACTAGCGAGATACATGTTCCCGGGGGCTATTCGGCAAGAAAGAGTTGTGCTTCCGCTGCATCGCTGGAGCGAGGAGGCGGAGGTTGCTCGGTGCCTCGAACGTGTGTGCGAGCACGGATGTGCTGCTGATTTGCGGCGCTAGGACTTCCTCTCGATCTTGAGATCGGCAAGAGATCGTCTACATCAACCACGAGTTGAACTCGTTAAGCTTTGTCGGTCTTCAAGGGTATGTTCTCTACGGATATACATCCGCCCGTTGTTTGTATCTAGTAGATAGATCTTGGTATATAGTTCACATCGTAGGAAAATTTTTGTTTTCTATGCTGCGAACCCTACAACAAGTTGATAGAGTACTAACCCTCAAAGATCCAAAGCAGTTAACGAGAGCAGATTATCGTGGGTGATGTAGTCGTTCACTTGCCGCTCTCAAGATCGCGTAGACGATCCTTCCGGAGCCGCGTTCCGGCAGTGCTCCCGAAGTCGTTCACACGTATGGTACTCTATGAATTCCTTCCTCTCCCTTGTTCCAGCAGGAAGCGGAGTTTGTAGCTCTCTCCTCGCGATTCCGACAGCACGACGGCGTGGTGTCGGAAGTAGAGGGGAGATCCCGTAGGGCTTCGCCTAAGCTGGAGCGAGTCTGGTGGAGTAGAGGGAGCCCCGAAGTTCTAGGGTTTAGAGGGCCGAGGTTTAGAGGTAGCTAGAAACTAGAGTTTAGCTAGTCGGTAGCGGTTTAGAGAAGATCTAGATTGGTCGCAACTAGAGAGGGGGCGGCGGCCAACCTAGGATTTCTTGAGCGCCTAGGGCAAGGGGGATACCTTGGGGTGCACCACTACCCCTCCTTATATAGGTGGGGGGATGTCCAAGGGTGTTCCCAACCCAGGTGGAAACCCTCCCTAACTCAGAAACCCTCCCTAACTCGGAAACCATGTTGGGATTTGACTTTTTCAAACTGCCTTTTTGACTTTCAAATTAGAGTTTGATTTATTTCTTCCAAGTGTCCAGCCAAGTGACCTAGGACATGATGCAACCATTACACTTTGTCATGACACATCCATGTACCCTTCCCCTTCCGGATCGGTGAACCTTCTAGACCCTTCTAGAACATTTCGGTGAAAACACCGGAATCATTCCCGAACTCCGAAATTGGACTTTCCTTATATGAATCTTATTCTCCGGACCATTCCGGATCTCCTCGTGATATCCCGGATCCCATCCGAGACTCCAAACAACATTCGGTCTCTTTACTCACATTCCATATCTACTAAACAACATCGAATCCTTAAGTGTGTCTCCCTACGGTTCGTGAATTATGCAGACATGATCGAGACTCTTCTCCGATCAATAACCAATAGAGGAATCTAGAAATTCATATGGTTCCCACATATTTCTACGATTACTTCGCGATCGAATGAACCATTTACATACGATACCAATTTCCCTTTGTCTCATGATACTTTACTTATCCGGGGTTTGATCGTCGGTATCTCTGCATACCTAATTCAACCTCGTTACCAATAAGTACTCTTTTCTCGTTCCCGTGATATGTGATCCCTTGTGAGCCAGTCACATGCTTGCAATCTAATTAGATGACATTCCACCGAGAGGGCCCAGAGTATATCTATCCGTCATATGGCTGGACAAATCCCAATCTTGATCCATGTGCCTCAACACATACTTTCTGAACACTCAATGCCACCTTTATAGCCACCCAGTTACGATGTGGTGTTTTTTCAACACCCAGATTTTTAATCCCAGATGCTTGTTATGCCATACATCGCAATTCCAGGATTACCATTTTTGCGAGACATAACAGAATTGGATACCATAGTACATCATCCATTACAACCATACATAAGTTCTTATACAAATAGGGATCTCATGATCCAGTTCTTAATACAACTTCAAGCAGCGGAATACGTAATAATAACGGTAGCGTAGGCGAAGCTCCATCTTCGGGGTCACATGCAATCTGACGATGGGAGATGATCCTAGTTGTCGTAACCTTCCTGGGGTCCATCCTCCAGGTACTCCTCTTCATAGTCTGGCCACGGGAATAGCCAGGGACAAAGCCATGAGTACTCTTTAAGTACTCGCAAACTAATACTAACAAGTGAAAGGGGTTTTTGGTAATAGGACACTAGGCTCTAGGGTTGTTTTGCAAGAAGCCAGATTTATCTCTACTAAGTTCAGAAACAAGAGAGCTAGTTGAAGTTTATACTCCTAAGTGGGAACTTGTATTTCATATCACAACCCTGTTGTGGTCAAGTCAAAGTCTCAATTCATTTCACAAGTCATTTTGAAAAGTCTGACGGGGGAACAGTATGGCCACTCCAACTGTCCATAACCGCGGATGCGGCTATTCAAATAGTTTGACACTCTGCAGAGATTGTACACTTTCACCACAACATTCGATACATCCGTCAGGAATAAATCCTGAATTCACCATACTCAGTATGCGGATAATCAATCCTAACCTTTCAATTACACGCCCTAGTATAAGAACCTCTCCTGTGAGTTTGGCCTCCCAACCATGACCAACTGTCATCTTGGGTACTGCACAGGTGGACAATCTTCACAAGGTAGCCTCAGCTCATACCTTAGCCGTGAGGGAACTAATACTAGGGTATATAATTTTCCAATCAAGCCCTACCCAATTCTCGGGTATTGTGGTTGTACGATAAAATTGGAATGGTATCGCATCCAGACAACCATCAGTTTTATAAAGGGCTAAGGCTCCTTCCTTAACATTCTCATCACCATAAATCATCTGGTGTTCGGAAACACATGTCCAAAACATTTCAATAGAATGATCCATCATTCCAAGGTTTCCATAACCATTTTCCACCAAGTATTCCCATCTACAATTGATCAAGTTTTATGCTTAGCACTAGCATCTACAAGTGGGAGTGAGTACTAATGAGGGGTGGTAGACTAGTGGAGTTTTTAGCTAAGTTCAATCTCATGCCTTAGGATGACATTAAGATTATCTATCTTAGGCCAAATTTTATGCTCTTTATGCAACCTTCAATTATCTTTGTAGAATCTACAATTCACTTAAGTAAGCTCTAAGTAATAGCTTTGATAAAGAAATAAAGTATAAAGCTTGTAGGTAAAACTAGGATTGGGTATCATCAAATATGTCTAACCAAGCATGCTTAGTGCATTGCATAGGTTATCTAACTTTCATAATTGCAAGTGTTAGCTTGCACATTCAATTAGTAGCATTAGGCTTGCCTTGTGCAGAGCAGTGGTTGAAGTTCTCCTCAGCTTCTTCTTCGTGGAATCCTTCTTCCTCCTCGTATCCGTGGTCGGTACTAGCGTCTATAAATAAATACGAGGTACACAATCACCAAACAATTCTTAAATACATGCAATCATCACACAAAAGGGTCCTATAGATGACCTAGCATCATCACTAACATTCCAAGATTAAAGCTTGGTTTAATTCCTTTTATTTTTAGAAAAGTAATTTCTACTCATTGAAAAACTACTTAAGATTTAATATTCTCCAAACCAAACATGGGATCATGTTGACACATGTCATCACCACATATTTTAGTCCATGAGAATATGATTTAAAGTGGTGTCACAATTTAATAAGGTTTTACCATTTTATTTTAATTAAATAAAGTGACTAGAAATGCTTATGTGGCATTCTTTTATTACTTGAACATTAGTTCTGTAAGTAAACCTATATATTTTTATATATTCTGAAAGGTATGGTTGAATGTGATTTTTGAGAGTTGGAATCAACTCAAAAGCTATTATGGTTTTAATTTGAAAAATGTTTGAATGCAGAAAAGGTTCTGCCTTGTTTTTTTACCAAGGATGATCTACAGATCCAAATGACTTGAATCCAACGGGCTTGGATTCACCACTTCCAGACCTTTCTAAAAAAATTAGTTTCATTCAATTTGGTGCACTGGATCTACTTGGGTTAATTTTTGAAACTAGGTACAAAAGTGTGTTTGAAATAAAATGGAAAAGGTTAAATTCAAATAGCTGGGCTGCGCGGGAAGTGATACTGGGCCGGCCTGCTAAGCACAGCGCTTACGCGGGCTGGTTAAGTGGCTATCCCCACGCGTCAGTGAGACGAGGGGGTGCGAAGCGGTATGGGGCGATGCGGTGCGTTCGATCTGGTTCTAATCCAACGGCTGAGAGTCATCGTCGATGTTGGGCAACGTCGGCGAGACAGAAACCTAGCGCGGCCAGTGGGGGTCGTTGGGGGCTCACCGGGGCTCAGGCGAGGGTCGGCAAGGCGGGCGAACGACGAAGTCGACGACGGTGAACCTCCTGGTACCGGCAGCTTCTCCTGGGGCGGCTCCAATCGCTGGCCCCCTTCTTCTCCAGAGGCGCTGGGCTCCGGCGAAATTCCGGCGATGCGCTGCTCGCCTTGCTCCGGGACTGCGGCGGTGTGGTTCTGGGTGAGAGGGGAGTGGAATGGTGTGAAGATTTCGAGCGGGGGAGGCCTCTATTTATAGTCACAACGGTGAGACCGAATGGCATGGGCAGGCGATGGTGGCGACCGGGCTACGGGCTGCTAGAGGCATGGCAGGCAGTGGCGATCGATTGGTGGTCTCCTGGCGATGCTCTACGGCTTTAATGTGCTTGTTGGGGCGATGCGGTTTGGTCTGTAACACGCAACGCTCTGCGCGGCAGAGGTGGCGTCTTCGATGGCGAGCGGTGGCTACGGGGCACGGGCGGTGAAATGGGCATGTCTGGCGTGTTCCTGGGATGGTGGGGAGCATGTTGGTGGGCGGAGAGGGCTCGAGGTGGTCGGGTTGCGTGGGAACGGTGCGTGCTCTGCGGCGCATGTCGGCATGGTCGACAGCGGCATGGGAGCGGCGTTCCTGACGGTTCTAGGCATGGTCTGCGATGAAGGGCTGGTCGAGAGGGGGCGGTGAGGCATGGGTGATCTCCCAGACAAGGTTGGCACGTCTAGTTTCTTTCCTAGCTTGTTGTCTACACTGGGGTGGCAAGGGTGCACTCGGATGTTCACCATTGATGACATTCGCAAGCTCACAGTGGTGCTAGTGCTTGGTTTAACTTACTAGATGATCTACTGAGATGGTTGTGAGCTAGAGAGGGAACCAGTTAGGCTCAAATCACTGCTCCAAATAGTGTTTGGATTTTATTTGATTTGCATCTGCAAGGTGTTTGATGAAATGGCCGCAAGAATTCAAGTTTTGAATTTTGAAAAGATTTTTGGTGGGTGTGCTAGGTTGGTGCTGGTGAGTCTGCAGATGCTTGGGTTTTGAAAGTTGAGCTTGTTTGAGTGGTTTTTGAAAAAGTGGGATCTTCCCATATGAAATAGATTCAATTTTAAACTGTCATTTAAACTATGCATTTAAATGTTTTTCGATGATCACAAAGTGGGCCTTGATACTTTGTTATGAGTGCAATCAAGGGGTGCAAAGATCCAGAAAAGTTTCTGTTAGGTTCTGAAAGTTTGAGACAGCCAAAGTAGGCATGGGAGTTAAATTGGTCAAAATGACCATTCCTTTATTTTATTTGTTTTGATTTACTTGTCTTTGAGAAAAGTTTGGGGATTGTTTAGATGATGTTTATTTCACCTAAGAATCATTTTACAAGCAAGGAAACACATAATTATGTCAATTCAAAAGAATCCACATTTTAATACATACACATATGAATGCTTTCATATTTTAATTGGAAAAGTTTTTGTTAACCCTAAATTTGGGGATTAGAGTTTGATGATTCTAGTTTAATATTTCCCTTCCCCCCTTAAACAAAATCTCGTCCCGAGATTTGAAAAAGGACGAAAAGATTACCTAGGATTTGAAGAGGTCGGGAAACTCCGTCCTGATGCGATCTTCGCGCTCCCAGGTAGCTTCCTCTTCTGTGTGGTTGCTCCACTGAATCTTGAGAAACTTGATGCTTCGGGTTCAGGTAGTTCGGAAAGCTTCTTCCAAAATACGGATGGGTACTTCAGGATAGGTCAGGTCATCGTTGATCTCTATGGTCCGGTGATCGATATTCTTGAACACTTCGGTCTTCTCTGGGACTTCGAGACACTTGCGAAGTAATGCGATATGGAACACATTGTGCACGGCTGACATCTCTTCGGGCAGTTCCAATTGATACGACACTTCTCCTCGACGGTTCAAGATTTGAAGGGTCCGATATATCTGGGGGCTAACTTTCCTTTGAGTTGGAAACGTTGCATTCCCTTCAATGGCGACACCTTCAGATAAACAAAATATCCTATGTTGAAGGCGAGGTCTCGACGTCTCTTGTCGGTGTAACTCTTCTGTCTGGACCGGGCGGTCTTGAGGTGCTCACGAATCTTGTGAACCTTCTCTTCTTCTTCTCGTAGGATGTCGGGTCCAAAAATCTGACTCTCTCCTACTTCCGACTAGTTCAAAGGGGTGCGGCACTTCCTTCCGTACATGAATTCAAATGGGGACATTTTCAAACTAGCTTGATAACTGTTGTTGTATGAAAATTCTGCAAACGGTAGACAGTCTTCCCACTTGGATCCATATTCTAATACACAGGCTCTCAGCATATCCTCGAGTATTTGATTTACTCGCTCCGTTTATCCATCGGTCTGAGGGTGATAAGCGGTGCTGAAATCTAGGCGGGTTCCTAAACCTTCTTGGACTTTCTTCTAGAATCTCGAGGTAAACTGAGTTCCTTGATCCGATACGATGTTCTTGGGGACTCCATGCAAACTAACGATTCTAGCGATGTACAACTCCGCTAGCTTCAAGCTCTGATATGTGGTCTTGATGGGTAAGAAATGGGCGACTTTGGACAATCGGTCCATTATGACCCAGATAGAGTCATTTCCCCTACTAGAAGTAGGCAGTCTAGTGATAAAGTCCATTCCAACGGAATCCCATTTCCATTCCGGAATCTGCAAGGGTTGCAACAATCTAGCGGGTCTTTGATGTCCTGCCTTGACTCGCTGACATATGTCACATTTGGCGATATAACTTCCGATTTCTCTCTTCATCTTATGCCACCAAAATTGCTCTTTCAAATCCTGATACATCTTAGTTCCTCCGGGATGGATAGAATAAAGAGTATCATGAGCCTCCTTAAAAATAACTTCTTTCAACTCTGAATCTGCTGGTACACAAAGGCGTCCTTTGTACCACAGAACTCCTTCGTTGTCCTCGGTGAATCCGGGTACTTTGCCTGTACCAATACGACGCTTGATTCCGTCGATACTAGCATTTCCTTTCTGCGCCTCTTTGATCTGGCTGATCAAAGTGGGCTGAAGTTCTATGCTAGCCAAAAGTCCTTCACTCACTAATTCCATTCGGAAATCTTCCATTTCCTTGTGCAAACTTGGTTGCTCCTTCAAAATCATGGAGTTCAAGCGGCACGGCAATCTGCTAAGGGCATCGGCTACCACATTGGCTTTACCAGGGTGATAGTGAATGTCCAGATCATAATCCTTGATTAGCTCAATCCATCTTCTCTGTCTCATATTCAGCTCCTTCTGAGTGAATATATATTTCAGGCACTTGTGATCCGAATAAATCTCACAACAGTTTCCCATCAGGTAATGCCTCCATGTTTTTAGGGCTAGAACTACGGCTGCGAGTTCTAGGTCATGGGTTGGGTAATTTTTCTCATGTTTCTTCAGTTGTCGAGATAGATAAGATATATTTTGCCTTCTTGCATTAGCACACATTCGAGACCAATCTTGGATGTTTCACAATACACATCGAAAGGCTTAGTGATATTTGGCATGATCAAGATTGGGGCTGAAATCAATCTCCTCTTGAGTTCTTGAAAACTCGCTTCACATTTTTCGGTCCATTCAAACTTCTTGTCCTTCTTCAGCAATTGGGTCATAGGTCTGGCGATACTCGAGAATCCTTCTACGAATTTGCGGTAATATCCCGCCAATCCGAGAAATGCGCGAACTTGGGTTTGAGTGGTTGGGGCTTGCCAATCTTCTACATCTTTCACTTTGGCAGGGTCAACGGCAATTCCTTCGGCTGATACAATGTGACCGAGGAATCCTACCTCCTGTAACCAGAATTCACATTTGCTAAAATTTGCATACAACTCATGCTCTCTAAGGGTTCCAAGAATGGTCCTTAGGTGTAGCTCATGTTCTTCTTCTGATTTGGAATATATCAGAATGTCATCGATGAAAACAACGACAAATTTATCCAGGAAGTCCATAAAAATCTTATTCATGAGATTCATGAAATAATCGGGGCATTGGTTAATCCAAAAGACATGACTGTATACTCGTACAATCCATATCTGGCGGTAAAGGCAGTCTTGGGAATATATTCTGCATGAATCTTGAGTTGATGATAGCCAGTTCTAAGATCAATCTTAGAAAACACTTTGGCACCGGTCAACTGATCAAACAAATCTTCTATCTTGGGCAAGGGGTATTTGTTCTTGATAGTGACATCATTCAGCTTCCGATAATCCGTACACAAACGGTTACCTCCATCCTTCTTGTCCACAAACAAGACAGGTGATCTCCATGGTGACGCACTTGGTTGAATCAATCCAATTTCCAACATGGAATCCAGTTTCTTCTTCACTTCTGCTAATTCCGACGGGTTCATACTATAGGGTCTCTGAGCTATGGGTCCAGTTCCGGGGATTAGTTCGATGATAAACTCGATATACCGATCTGGGGGCATACCGGGCAAAACATCTGGAAATACATCGGGGTATTCACAGACTATCCGGACTTGGTCAAGGGTAGGTTGGGCTATACTCTTGTTGCACTTGAATTGACGAGGTAAGGTTTCAGATATATGCTCGACGGATATTCCGGCTGTACTGGTCATGGTTATGGCTTTCTTGGCATAGTCAATCAATCCTTTATGTTTGGACATCCAATCCATTCCTAGTACTACTTCCAAACCTTTAGTTCCGAGTACTATCAGATTTGCATAAAAATCTATGCCATGGATTCAGATAGGGAAGGCTTTGCAAATTTGCCTAGCCTTGGTGGTTGATCCGGTAATTTGAACTATCATAACATGCTTCAGTTTGGTTGGTTGGATTTTACTAGTGCATGCAAATTCTTCGGTGACAAATGAGTGTGATGCACCAGAATCAAACAACACTCGTGCAAGTACTGAATTAACAGAAAACATACCCAGCACGACGTCTGGCGCTTCCTGAGCTTCTTCAGCATGCATGAGAAAAAGACGACCGTTGTGGTTGAGCGAATTCCCTGGGGCAAATCTCCTTCCTGGCTGAACACGACGTTGTTGCTGAGCTGGGGCATTGGTATTGGGTGCTGCGGCATTCTTCTTGTTGGGGCACTCGTTGGAATAGTGTCCTTTATTTCCACTATCATAACAAGTCACCTACGACTTGTCCTTAGCTGCTACAGGCACAACATTGCTTCCAGTTCTCGGGGCAGTGTTGGTGTTAGCGGTAGCATTGTTGGTGTTGAACTTGGGTAGGGCACGGTTGAAATTGATAGAGTTGCCGGGGTTGTTGTGATTTCCTCCGGGCCTAGGGTTTCCACGGTTGGGATAGGTCGGACGGTTCATCGGGGGTCTGTTGGTTCTTGGGGCAAATCCGAGAGATGGGTTAGGGCGATACTTTGGGGTCTGATGGGTTCCTGGTTGATGCATCATGCGACGCTTGCGGTTCTCATTGGCTTGGTTGATCTTTCCTTCCATCTGGATAGTTGAGTCGGCAAGGGCTTCAACATCAGCAAAGGGGATATTGACTAATACCGTCTGCATCTCATCATGCAGACCATTCAGGAATCTTTCTTTCTTCTTGGTTTCGGTGTTGATCTCATCCGGGGCATACCTAGCTAATGACAAAAATTTGTCACGGTATTCCACTACAGTCATTCTCCCTTTCTTCAGTTCTCTGAATTCGTCTCTCATCATCTTGATTAAACCAGGTGGCACATGGGTTCTGCTGAACTTGACCTTGAATTCCTCCCAGGTCATCATCTGGCCTCCGGTCATTGCGCGAACACTGTTCCACCATGCCCTGGCATCTCCAGCTAGGTAGTGGGTGGCGAACAGAACTTTCTCGTTGGCTTCCACTCCAGCGACTTCTAGGTTATTTTCCATGGTCTGTAGCCAATCATCGGTGTCTAGGGGTTCTTCTAACTTAGTGAAAACAGGTGGGTTGGTATTCTGGAAATTCTTGAGCTTAGATCCATGGTTGTCCTGATTTCCGTGGCCTTGGTTGTTGTGGGCTAGCTGGGCTATCTGTTGCAGGGTGGCTAGGTTGGCTTGACGTTCCGCTCTTTCAGCTTCACGGTCAGAGGTCAACGTTTGCAGGATCTGCAACATCGGGTCCGGGGATGAACCACTTCCTCCGCGTGGCATCTGAAGATTGAGATATATCGTGAGAAAAGAGGGAAATTTATAAGGTTTTGGGACTTTGAAAAGTTTTTAAAGTTTGACTCAGATTTTCTCGTAACTTGCTTTTCATTCATTCATAGCACACGATACAACACACACCACAAAAAAGAAACACAGATGGTTTTAAGAACCATTCTGGAAACTACGATACATTGGGACCGAATACTACTCACTACGCTAGTGCTCAAGTGCTACTACTCCTCGGAGTCGGTGCAGTCGTCATCCTCATCATCCTCGTCCTCATCGGTGAATAAATCCATAGCCTGATCCTCCAGAAAATCATCATCATCGCTGAGGTAGGAGTAGGGGTCTCCACGAAGATCCTCTCCGGCATTCTCCCTTTCCTCCAACTGCATATCTCTCTCGTGGATGGTCTCCTCCAAAGACGAGATACGGTGGCGAAGACGGGCAATAATGTGCTCCCTCTTGTCGAGCTAACAGCGGCAAGACTTGCGATCCTTTGCTAGCATGGCGATGGTTTGATCCTTCGTCTTGATGATGGCAGACTTGTGGTTGGAGTAGTCACGGCAGTTATCCAACTCCTGCTGACGATCGTACATCATGAAGCTAAGGTGGTCCAATTGGGTCTTCAGCTCGTGATGGTATGGGGCTTCCAGTGGTTGTCCATTAGCATCACGCCTTGGGCAAAACTCAAAGCGGGTTCCCTTGATCTGCCCACACAGACGGGAAAGAGCTTCCTGCATGGCCCTGGCAAGTCCATCGAGCCAGTTGTTCTCTCGTAAGGTAAACTGAATTCCTTCCGCAATGGGAGGTTCAATCTTTCCTCGAAGACTTGCAACAATTAGCCACTGCAGATCTTCTCCTCCTTGATCATTGAGCTGAGCTCCAGAGAACTCGGGGTGCGGACGCTCCAGAAGTTCCGAAATTTGGTCCAAATCCCTCTCAAAGATAAGGTCTCCTCCATTCCCCAACTGATAAAACTTGCTGTACTTCACGTCCATCTAGAAGAATATAAGATGAGTAAGTTAGTAGAGTGATTAAGTGTGCCAAATTTTTATGTATTTTGCAAGAGTTTTTGAGGAACATGAGTTTTTATGAAAGAATCAAAGGGATAAGAATGAGAATAAGTTTTTGTAAATATTTGCTTCCTTTGGTTTTGAAACTAAGTTTTTTTTATTCAAACGTCCAGTCTAACTAGGGTCTCCTATGGTCAGGATGGCTCTGATACCAACTTGTCAACACCCGGATTTTAAATCCCAGATGCCTGTTATGCCATACATCGCAATCCCAGGATTACCATTTTTGCGAGACATAACAGAATTGGATACCATAGTACATCATCCATTACAACCGTACATAAGTTCTTACAAAAATAGGGATCTCATGATCCAGTTCTTAATACAACTTCAAGCAGCAGAATACGTAATAATAACGGTAGCGTAGGAGAAGCTCCATCTTCGGGGTCACAGGCAATGCTGACGATGGGAGATGATCCTAGTTGTCGCAACCTTCCCGGGGTCCATCCTCCAGGTACTCCTCTTCATAGTCTGGCCACGGGAATAGCCAGGGACAAAACCATGAGTACTCTTTAAGTACTCGCAAACTAATACTAACAAGTGAAAGGGGTTTTTGGTAATAGGACACTAGGCTCTAGGGTTATTTTGCAAGAAGCCATATTTATCTCTACTAAGTTCAGAAACAACCCTAAGTGGGAACTTGTATTTCTAGTTGAAGTTTATACTCCTAAGTGGGAACTTGTATTTCATATCACAACCCTGTTGTGGTCAAGTCAAAGTCTCAATTCATTTCACAAGTCATTTTGAAAAGTCTAACGGGGGAACAGTATGGCCACTCCAACTGTCCATAACCGCGAAGGAGGCTATTCGAATAGTTTGACACTCTGCAGAGATTGTACACTTTCACCACAACATTCGATACATCCGTCAGGAATAAATCCTGAATTCACCATACTCAGTATGCGGATAATCAATCCTAACCTTTCAATTACACGCCCTAGTATAAGCACCTCTCCTGTGAGTTTGGCCTCCCAACCATGACCAACTGTCATATTGGGTACTACACAGGTGGACAATCTTCACAAGGTAGCCTCAGCTCATACCTTGGCCGTGAGGGAACTAATACTAGGGTATATAAGTTTCCAGTCAAGCCCTACCCAATTCTCGGGTATTGTGGTTGTACGATAAAATTGGAATGGTATCGCATCCACACAACCATCAGTTTTAAAAAGGGCTAAGGCTCCTGCCTTAACATTCTCATCACCATAAATCATCTGGTGTTCGGAAACACATGTCCAAAACATTTCAATAGAATGATCCATCATTCCAAGGTTTTCATAACCATTTTCCACCAAGTATTCCCATCTACAATTGATCAAGTTTTATGCTTAGCACTAGCATCTACAAGTGGGAGTGAGTACTAATGAGGGGTGGTAGACTAGTGGAGTTTTTAGCTAAGTTCAATCTCATGCCTTAGGATGACATCAAGATTATCTAGCTTAGGCCAAATTTTATGCTCTTTATGCAACCTTCAATTATCTTTCTAGAATCTACAATTCACTTAAGTAAGCTCTAAGTAATAGCTTTGATAAAGAAATAAAGTATAAAGCTTGTAGGTAAAACTAGGATTGGGTTTCATCAAATATGTCTAACCAAGCATGGTTATTGCATTGCATAGGTTATCTAACTTTCATAATTGCAAGTGTTAGCTTGCACATTCAACTAGTAGCATTAGGCTTCCCTTGTGCAGAGCAGTGGTTGAAGTTCTCCTCGGCTTCTTCTTCGTAGAATCCTTCTTCCTCCTCGTATCCGTGGTCGGTACTAGCGTCTACAAATAAATACGAGGTACACAATCACCAAACAATTCTGAACTACTTGCAATCATCACACAAAAGGGTCCTATAGATGATCTAGCATCATCGCTAACATTCCAAGATTAAAGCTTGGTTTAGTTCCTTTTATTTTTAGAAAAGTAATTTCTACTCATTGAAAAACTACTTAATATTTAATATTCTCCAAACCAAACATGGGATCATGTTGACACATGTCATCACCACATATTTTAGTCCATGATAATATGATTTAAAGTGGTGTCACAATTTCATAAGGTTTTACCATTTTATTTTAATTAAATAAAGTGACTAGAAATGCTTATGTGGCATTCTTTTATTACTTGAACATTATTTATGTAAGTAAACCTATATATTTTTATATATTCTAAAAGTTATGGTTGAATGTGATTTTTGAGAGTTGGAATCAACTCAAAAGTTATTATGGTTTTAATTTGAAAAATGTTTGAATGCAGAAAAGGTTCTGCCTTGTTATTTTTAGCAAGGATGATCTACATATCCAAATGACTTGAATCCAACATGCTTGGATTCAGCACTTCCATACCTTTCTAACAAAATTAGTTTCATTCAATTTGGTGCACTGAATCGACCTGGGTTGATTTTTGAAACTAGGTACAGAAGTGTGTTTGAAATAAAATGGAAAAGGTTAAATTCAAATAGCTGGGCTGCGCGGGAAGTGATACTGGGCCGGCCTGCTAAGCACAGCGCTTACGCGGGCTGGTTAAGTGGCTGTCCCCACGCGTCAGTGAGATGAGGGTGTGTGAAGCGGTATGGGGCGATGCGGTGCGTTCGATATGGTTCTAATCCAACGGCTGAGAGTCATCGTCGATGTTGGGCAACGCCGGCGAGGCAGAAACCTAGCGCGGCCAGTGGGGGTCGTTGGGTGCTCACCGGGGCTCAGGCGAGGGTCGGCGAAGCGGGTTAATGACGAAGTCGAAGACGGCGAACCTCCTGGTACCGGAAGCTTCTCCTAGGGCGGCTCCAATCGCTGGCCCCCTTCTTCTCTAGAGGCGGCGGGCTCCGGCGAAATTCCGGCGACGCGCTGCTCGCCTTGCTCCGGGACTGCGGCGTGGTGGTTCTGGGTGAGAGGGGAGTGGAATGGTGTGAAGAATTCGAGCGGGGGAGTCCTCTATTTATAGTCGAGACGGTGAGACCGAACGGCATGGCCGGCGGTGGCGATCGATTGGTGGTCTCCTGGTGATGCTCTACGGCTTTAATGCGCTTGTAGGGGCGGTGCAGTTTGGTCTGGAACACGCGACGCTCTGCGCGGCAGAGGAGGCGTCTTCGACGGTGAGCGGTGGCTACGAGGCACGAGCGGTGAAATGGGCATGTCTGGCGTGTTCCTGGGATGGTGGGGATCATGTTGGCGGGCGGCGAGGGCTCGAGGTGGTCGGGTTGCGTGGGAACGGTGCATGCTCTGCGGCGCACGTCGGCATGGTCGACAGCGGCACCGGTGCGGCGTTCCTGGCGGTTCTGGGCATGGTCTGCGATGCAGGGCTGGTCGAGAGTGGGCGGTGAGGCATGGGTGATCTCCCAGACAAGGTTGGCACGGCTAGTTTCTTTCCTAGCTTGTTGTCTACACTGGGGTGGCAAGGGTGCACTCGGATGTTCACCATTGATGACATTCGCAAGCTCATAGTGGTGCTAGTGCTTGGTTTAACTTGCTAGATGATCTACTGAGATGGTTGTGAGCTAGAGAGGGAACCAGTTAGGCTCAAATCACTGCTCCAAATAGTGTTTGGATTTTATTTGATTTGCATCTGCAAGGTGTTTGATGAAATGGCCGCAAGAATTCAAGTTTTGAATTTTGAAAATATTTTTGGTGGGTGTTCTAGGTTGGTGCTGGTGAGTCTGCAGATGCTTGGGTTTTGAAAGTTGAGCTTGTTTGAGTGGTTTTTGAAAAAGTGGGATCTTCCCATATGAAATAGATTCAATTTTAAACTGTCATTTAAACTATGCATTTAAATGTTTTTCGATGATCACAAAGTGGGCCTTGATACTTTGTTATGAGTACAATCAAGGGGTGCAAAGATCCAGAAAAGTTTCTGTTAGGTTCTGAAAGTTTGAGACAGCCAAAGTAGGCATGGGAGTTAAATTGGTCAAAATGACCATTCCTTTATTTTATTTGTTTTGATTTACTTGTCTTTGAGAAAAGTTTGGGGATTGTTTAGATGATGTTTATTTCACCTAAGAATCATTTTACAAGCAAGGAAACACATAATCATGGCAATTCAAAAGAACCCACATTTTAATACATACACATATGAATGCTTTCATATTTTAATTGGAAAAGTTTTTGTTAACCCTAAATTTGGGGATTAGAGTTTGATGATTCTAGTTTAATATTTTTGGGATGTTACATGTTTGATGTCATCAAAGCATCCTTACGGTGATGGTGATTAGCATGATCTCATGGTCGAAGGAATTAGGTTACTATGTATCAGAAAGCTTATAGCAAGTGAACTATATTAAATGACTTGATCTTTATGCTACGCTTAACTATAGGAGTATGTCCATCACATCATTCTCCTAATGATATGACCCTGTTGTTAATAACATCTCTATGGTCATGATCAGGAAACCATGATCATAATATTAACCAACAAGATAGTTTAACAAGAGGCTTTACTAGGGACTCCTTTATGTTTACAAATCACACAAGTATTAATGTTTCCGGTTAATACAATTATAGCATGGTATGTAAACATTTACCATAAGCATGAAGATATGATAATAACCACTTTGTTATTGCCTCTTGGGCATATCTCCAACATGGGCCACTTGCTCCGTTTATTAGTTACTTATGTTACTTGCTCTTTGCTTTGTTGCCTGGTCAGAAAACCACTAAAAACCCATTTCCTCAGTATTCACAGGGATTTCCTGCTCCATACCACTGTTCAGCACCTTCTGCTCCTCGTTGGGGTCGACACTCCTATTTATCAAAAGTGCTACAATACACCCCCTATACTTGTGGGTCATCAAGACTATTTTGTGGTTCCGTTGCCGGGGAGTGAAGCGCTATTGAAGAGTGGAGCTGGTAAGGGAAACTTTCACTGTGAGTATTGCTTTTGTTACTGCTTGTTACTTTGTTTCCAATATGGACAACCCACTTGGTTTTCTGTTTGGGAAAACTACACCACTGCTATGGTGGTAGATGAAGCACCTCCTGTTGAGATAGATCCTTTTAAGATACCTACTAGTATTGTTAATCGTGTTATGGATAATTATTATTTTGGGGATGGAACTGTCCATCCTGGTGATCACTTGATTTTTATCCATGAATTATGCAGGTTGTTTAAGTGTGTAGGTATTACAACTGAACAAGTGAAGAAGAAGTTACTCTACATATCTTTGAAAGGGAGAGCTGAAGCATGGTATAAGCTGATAAAGAATGGACAATGCATGGAATGGGAGGAGAAAGCATCTCTCTTTTACTCTAAATTTTATCCTCCTAGTGAAATCCATAAGGATAGAAGTCTTATATATAACTTTTAGCCTCTTGATGGAGAGAATACAACTCAAGCTTGGGGGAGATTGAAGTTACTAATGCTTAAATGTCCTATTCATGAACTCCCTAACAATATTATTCTCAATAACTTTTATGCTAGGCTTTCTCTTCATGATAAAGATTTACCAGATGCTTCTTCTGCTGGATCATTCACACGTATGAAGGAAGAAACTAAAAGGGATCTCTTAGACTGTATCCAAGATAACACTAAGGCTTGGGAGAATGACAGAGGAAGAAACTCAGGTATAAACTATGATTATGAATGCATTAAATCTTTTATGGGTACTGATAAATTCCATGATATTCGCAATGAGTCTGGTCTTGATTCCCAAAGTATTGCCAGCTGTTTTAAGGCCTTTGCCTCTTACATAGAAATTCCCAAGAAGAAGTGGAATAAGTACCATGCCCCGTATAAAGATGTTGTTGATCATGTTCCAGCTAGAAGTACTCAAGTTTGTACCACTAAGCATATTGTGCATGAACCTCATGTTGAGAAAATGCCTTTCCTAGCTAAGGTAAAGGAGTATTCTATGATTATTAGTGCATATAATAAAGTTACAATGAAAATTGTGGAGCCTGGTAAGCAATTGAATGTTGAACCTGTGGTAGCTATTGTGAAAGACACTATCACTAGAAATAGAGGGGATGAGCACATTGTCTTCTGTGAAGATTCTTCTAATATTATTTCTCATCCTAGTAAGGCTAGAAAAGCTAGTGTTCCTGTGCTTTCTATTAAAATTGGTGATCATTGCTACTATGGTTTATGTGATATTGGTGCTAGTTCTAGTGGTATTCCTTATGAGCTTTACAGGGAAAGTATGCATGATATTGGTCCTTGTGATCTTGAGGACATTGATGTGGTTATCACCTTGATAATAGGGAAACCATTTGACCCATTGGCATTGTAAGAGATATGGAGGTTCTTTGTGGTAAGATTAAATATCCTGCTGATTTTCTAGTGCTTAATTCAGCAGCTAGCAAAACTTGTCCTATCATTTTTGGTAGACCTTTCTTAAATACTTGTGGAGCTATTATTGATTATAGGAAGGAAAAAGTTTTGACTAAGTTTGCTAGAGATTCTTATGAGTTTAACTTTTCCAAATTTACTAAAGCTCCTTGTGAAGATATCTTGCTAATAAATTTTTTAGGATGGAACAACTTACTTCTATTGATCCAGTATATGACCTTGGACCTCTTTTTGATGACTGTAAGTATGCTTATTCTGATGATAAAGTTGTTTCTAGTGACAGTTATATTGTCAAATTTATTCAAAGTTCTACTAAAAGTTATTATGAGAGAGGGAAACATGGTTTTATGCATCTCAATGATGTTAAGTTTCCCCGTTTTATGTTGAAAGCTTTAAAGTTGCATCTGTTTTGTCTTCCTATGGTTGTGGTCTTTTGTTTCAACAATTCGTTTTCTCATGATACCCCCATGCATAGGAAGTGGGTTAGACTCAAGTGTTTTAGTTATTTGCTTCTTGATGCTCTCTTTCACTCCAGATATATATATCCTATGTGAGCATCTTTGGAAGTTTCAGGCCTAACTTGAAGGCATTAAAGAAAAGTACTTGTTGGGAGATAACCCAAGAGTTTTGTCGAGTCTTGGAAGTTATTACCTTAGTAATGAACGCTCCTTATCCTTTTTGTTTTGGTTTTTTGTGTCAAGTTCAACTACTTTTGTGAAGTAGAGGAGTTGTGAAAATTGGTTGTCCTAGGACAGACTTTTGTGATATATTGTAAACATTCGTGAAGAAGCTTAGTACTTCAGATGCAGCTGCATTTTTATGTGCTTGTTCTCCAAGTTGTTACCCGACTTTCATCAGTTCTGAACATTTTGATTTGAGCAATATAAAGTCTTCGAAAAAATCAATCTTTACATGCTGGTCTGTTTTAACAGATTTCTGCCATCATTTGCATTTGCCTCTTACAGAAGCTTTAGTTTTGATGGGTTTTAGGTTGAAATGTTTACCAAAGGTTTATTGTTTTTTCTTACACTAATGTTGTCATTGAGTTTGTGCAAAAGTTTTGTATGAAGGAAATTCGAAGGAGAAAGAGAGAAGGAATCTACAGAGTTCGTATTTGAATAGGTAAAAGTGGTGAAAACGGAAGGTTCGTGAAACCCCAATCTTTTTATATTTTTGATGTTGGGAAGTTACGAGACGAAACTGAAGAGGAAACGGAGCCCCGGGTGGACAAACCCACCCCAGGCGCGGGCCCAGCATGTCCGCGCCTGGAGGGGGTTAGCCACCCTCGAACTTCGTCTCCGCTTCATTTTCGTGTCAAAACCTACCTTATGCATTGAAACTTTGTAATATATAACCCCCCGGATCCCCCGAGGTTCATGCATCGTGTTCTCGTAATGTTTTCGTTTCAATCTGTTTCTGTCTGGAAATCTTCTCAAGTTTAGAGCACCATGGCCTCCGCCAACGACAAAGGCAAGGAGCCCGAGAAAGAAGAACCTCAAGTTCCCAAGGAGGAGGAGATTCCGGTAGGTTATGAAGGAGACATGGAGGAGGACAAGCAACCGGACAACCGCACTACCGTCGCAAGCATTGGTTTGGTGGCACGACCTACCAAGCTTAAGAAGACAGCACGGATGTCTACAGGAGGGAAACCTCCACGTCTCTTCTACAATCCACAGCCATCTCATCCACGTAATAAGAGACCCTTCCATACACTTATACATGAATATCAATATCAACATGTGACCAAAGGAAATTTGCCTTCGGTTTTGGATATGCGTCCTTCTAACAATGCAGAGAAGGATCATGCTAAGGATGAAGAGTGGGTAAAGAATAACAAGAACTGGGATTCTAAGACTGACATGATCATGAACCGTATAGATAAAAACTCGGAGCTAATCTGTACTCTTACTTTTGAGTTCAAGGAGTTGAAGAAACTTATTGGGGAGCTTATCAAGAGAACACCACCACCACCAAAGGAGTAATTCGTCATCAGGTTTGGCATCCCCTTGGCTTGTTCCAAGCTTGGGGGAGTGCCGCGGTATCACCACCATTATCTTTTATCTTTTACCTTTTTAGTGGATTCATATCTGTAGTAGAGGGGTTATCTTATCATTTGGTTTGCATGCGGAAGTATCTCTCCTTTAGTTGATTATCTATGTATCCCTTGGTGTGAGTGCCTTTATTGGAATATTAATGAGAAGTCTCACCTTTTACTTTTTGCACTTCTTATTTTAGTTTGCAATCTCTATTATATGATGGATCTTGTTGATCAGTATTGGCACCACTTTGGGATCATCAAGTGGATCTAAATTGGTTTTGGCAAACCTAGTCCTGGTCAGTAGCAACACTTTTTGAGGTTTGAAAGAAAAAGAGAAAAAGCTTACAGGTATTTTGTATCATTTACTTTCTTTCTTGTTGGATCATAAGCTTAGTATTCTTTATTTAAGATCCTTTTGTGTATTCAAGGAAGATTGCATGTTTGGCTTTATTACTTGTATGTTTGCCTGTTTCTTTCAACTCTCTTGCTTGCTACCCAGCCTTGCTCGCCAAAAACCTGTTTTGAGAGGGCATACTTCTCATTTTTCCAAATCCCTTTGAACCAAAACTTTTGACATTTGTGTCCACCATATCTACCTAGTATCTTTTGCTATTCCTAGAAAAATCTCAAGCTTCATCTACCTTTCAAATTTAAAAGTATTTTGTTATGTGAAAACTAGTTAGTAAAGCTCTCACGAACTTGATGGCACACTTTATTTACTTGCCCCTAATAGACTTGAACCATTGTGAACATCGAATTTTTATATGCTTGCTTGCATCTATACGTTGGGATTAGCAGAACCGTGCTGTCATGGGGAACGTTTTCAACATTGCACTTGTACTCTGTACACAGTTGATATCGTGCTCTTTTGTCTATGGATGTCAACGGTGTGAAATAAAGAGGGAACTTGTAAGTCCATGGAGTTTGTATTTTGTGTTAGAGAAACGACTGGGACGCTAGCCTAAGCCATGCTTAATCATGGTGGAAACTTGCAGCATCACCATAGTGAGTCATCTATGAAGCATCCTCAATAAAAAAGCTATACACATAGTAAATAAAAAGATCGCTGAGATGCTCATTGTCTGCTTGCCTTGTCATTTTGGTTATGGTAAAGCTCATGTACCATGTGCAAGGGGTACCCCGTTGGCGGTTCTCAATGATATGCAAATACTTACAATGACAAGAACTTACCTGGACCCAAAGTTGAGTATGCATGAGGAGTGGCCCTCATATTAAAGGGACATGAGATTGCCAACTTATATTTCGTCAAGCATATAATCCATCTTTGTTCACTTTAACCTTAATCATCTCAAGATGCTTATGATAGGGGCAATGAGGGCTCAAAGCTAGTAAGTACCATAATCTTTTGGAAGCTCTTTATGACTTGTAATCCCTGCTACCCTCTAAGAAGGGACCTTTCTCCCAGTTACCAGTTTGAGTCAGTAAACCTATTTCCTCTCTTTCCCCAGCAAGCTTTTGAGTTGTTGTTGTCACATCCCAAAATTTTCCAAATTTTGTAATGTGAAAAATAAATAAACAAAAATAAATAATTGTTGAAATTTGGGGTGAAAAGAAACTTTTTGTTTCTAAATGGAAACTTAAAATCACATATTGAACAAACTTGAGTAATGTTTGAATCCAACTAAATTCAAATCAAGTGGAATGCATTCTTCTTAAATGTATCTTGAAATTTGAACACTTGGAAATTAAACCAAAACCCTAAACCCCTAACGGAAGAAAAACATTTCCAAGTTATATCTAAGCCTATGGATTGGATCCATATAAAAATTGGTCAAACAAACATTTCAAAATGATCAAGAATAACAAATAGAAATATTATAAAATCATATGAATTGGTTTCACCTAATTTGGAGCCATAGATAAAATCTTATGAATTTAAAAAGATAAGGAAATAGAATTTCCAAAATAAATAAAGCACCTATCTAGAAATACATACCCCAAATGGTGAGCAAATAATCCTAAAGACATTTAAAAGGATAAACAAATACTAAATAAATATATACAAATTGGAATCACCAAGTTTGGGTCTATAAATAAAAAGATATGGATTTTATAAGATAAAGAAAGAAATATTAATTGGGGAATATTTGAATACCAAATTAAATCTTGGCCTAATCCATAAACAAATGGAATAGTTATAATCCAAATCCAAATAAAATAATGGATAAAGAATTTTCCAAATAAAATAAAATGGCATTAACCAAATTCTAAATTCTATATGAATAAAAACAATCTCTAATAAGAATGATTAATTAAATCATGGGAAACTGGTATTTAGAATTTACCCAAGTGGATTAAAAGTCATTTAATTAACTTAATTGGAATCAAGGAAAACTCCTAAATAAAAATTATGGAATTAAAACCATAATTGACTTCATTGGAATAAAAACAAATACCAATTTAAATGGTTAATAAATCATATTAAAAATATTCCAAATGACACCCTACTAAATAAATAAAACCTACTGAATAGGTTTGGTAAAAATATGGATTTCAAATAAAGTTTTAAAACACATTAAAACCTATTTGAAATAAAAGCAAATGTCTATTTATAAAATAAATAAAAGACCCTAAAAGGAATGAAAGAATTATTCTAAATTTGACTCTAGAATGAACTTATAATCAGTATTTGAATATACTCAAAGTTTGGTTGAAGTTTGAATTCAAATGGTTGTTGAAAATATTAAACAAAATCAAAACAGATAAATAGAAAAGGAAAAATAAAAACATTCAAAACAAAGAAAATGAAACGAAGCAGCCAGCCCAGCAAAACAGCCCACCGGTCCAGCATCAGCCCACTCCCCCTCTCTCTACGCACGAATCGTTTTCACCGCAGAAGAAACCCGCAACGTCACTGATTACTGGACCCCACCTCACCTCACTCTCTCTCTCACTGTCAATCAGACCCCACCCCCCAGTCTTCTTCCTCACCCACGCGACGACCACGCCTCGCCGGCCGTTTCTGCCTCGCGTTAACTCGTTTCAATTCGCGTAAATGGCTCTCTTAAACCTTGCCGTGATCGCGTGTACTTAATCGCCATGCTCCCCTCTTCCTTTCCCCCAATCATCGCCCCACCGGAGCCCCCAGGCTGTCCTAATTCATCCACACACCGCCACTGCCTCCGACAAGCTTTGCGAGGAATTCGCCTCCTCGACCACAGGAGCATGTTCCCCATCAACCACTGCATCTCCCAGTAGCCTCGGCTTGCTCGCGCTTGACCCACAGCCTCGGCAACCTCAACATCTGAGCGTCGCCGTCGTCTGCCACTCCTCCGGCGAACTCCCCAGGTATCCTCCGTCCGCCCCTGTTTTCACTGTCGAAGCTCCTCTAATCTACGCTCTTGCCCGCATCTAAATGTACCCTCCTCTTACCTTCTGGTGGCCTACAAGCTCGCCCTTGATGACGAACAGAGCCGCTAGACGCCGACGACAACTACGGCGAGGAATCGCCAGCAGCTCTGTGCGCCCCTTCAGCTACGACGACCGCCTCGAGCTTCAGCACGACGAGGCGAACCCAGTGAGCATATTCTCCCCCTCCCGTGCTTCTTGTTCCGTCGGCAACGTCACTGCCAGAGCACACTGCCGCCAGCGCCACCACTCGATGGCCAGTGATTGTGCACCATAGGATTTAGATCCAATGCACGCGATAGAACTTAAAATGAAGAGGTACATTTCAATCTGAACCGTGCGTTGCAGCTTAGATCCAACGCGCCACGTTGCTTGATCCGTGTGAACCGGTACCGACGAATTAAAACACGACGCGTGGCCAGACTCTGGTTTTAAAAACTGAATTTGATCTATTAGATTTGTAAACTTGCAAAATTCATAACTTTCAATCCACACGTCCAAATTTTGCAAATTTTATATCAATGGAATCAGCAGGACAAGTAATTTCCAACCATGCGCTTTGTTTAATGAATTGCTTCTAGTAAAATGGTTGTTTTTGCAGAAACTTATGTAGGCATAATTTGAATATAAAATTCATTCTAAAATTATTTTTGTGATAAAACCTTTGGCAAATGGACTGTTTTGAACCTACTGACCATAGAAACCAACTTGTGGTTTCAAAAACATATTTTGTGAAGCAAAATAATAAATCTTTGTTTTAGAACATTTCTAGTCAAATAAAAATATTATTTATATGTTAAAAATACTTTTTGGAGAAAATCTTTGGGAGATGTTTTGATTTAAACTCTCTGACCCTAAACACAAGGTATTATGATTTAAAAATATATTTTGATGAGCCCTATTTATTACTTTGCTAAAAAAACATTTTCAACCACATAAAATATGGATTTGGTTTAAAAATGGTTTATAGGTAAAATCTTTTGCAAATGGTTTTGCCACTTTTATAAAATGACCAATATGTGTTTTAGAATGGTTATAACCTATTAGAAGCCACTTTTCCAAATAAAACAATCTTTAGCATGCTTGCATGCATTGCTTTGTTTCTATTATTTTATGTGATGATTGCTTGAATGGTAGATTGAAATTGTGCCTTGGTTGATTGAATTGTAGTGGAAATTGAAGAGTGTGAATATTGCAAGATCAAGGAGTGAACTTATATTATCAACCAAAAAGGCAAGTGATGCTTCATACTTTTGTCCCATTATTTTCACTATGCATTAGTGATATTTCTAAGTAGGACTTGCATGGAATTTTTGCTAAGTATAAACTATGCCATGGGAAATCCTAGTAGATGAAACCTTAGTAGAAATTTCCTAAGTTAAGATTCCTACTACTATCATGCTTAGCTTAGATAGTAGAAAACAAGGGTGGATTATATTCATGCTATGGAATATTTCTAAGTCAAGGACTTGTGTTTTGTTTAATAAAACAACTAAGTGAATGAAACACCTGGGTGGAATGGAAAGAATGGTTTGTGTTGAGTGGTTATGCAAGTCCAGTATGCTGGGGAAAACTTGGGCATCACCAAATCCAGTATGCTGGGGAAAACTTGGTATCTCACTTGTGGAATGCCACCCAGGAACAAAGAGATTTGAGATGTCAAATGTTGAGAAGCTTCAAGTGCAGCCACATGGCATTATCGGCTCTGCCTGGATCATATAGGTTGCAATAACTTAGCCAAATGGACAGTTGGTGGTAGGGGATGATAGGTTGGAACGCGTCCATTCTGGTCTAAGGGAAGGCTTCTGAAAGATCTTATCTTGGTGAAACCAAGTCTTGTGGGGAAAGTGCACCACCTCTGCAGAGAGTAAAAATCTAAGTACTTAGCCATGTCCCTGGTAAAGGAAAATTTGAGCATCAAGACATGGACGCTATCAAGAATCTCCTCATCCAAATTTCTAAGTTAAAAACTTGTGGTTGAACAAGGGTTGAAGGATCACCAATTTCTATTGGGAGATGCCTTGGGTGATTTTTACAAACAAAAACTTAGTGTTTTCAAATGATAAGGAAAATCTATTTTGAGCAAAGCAAGCCTAAGCTCCACTTAGCCAAATGCATATAGATGATAGAATCCACTATACTACCATAGTATCACTTTCCAATACAATTCAAATGTATTGACCCTTGTGGCTGTAACTTATTATGTTGCAGGTTTGTTTGGTGTTAGTGAAATGTGTTGATTAGGATTACAAGTCTACAACCAACATGATTACTTGTGGCACTTTGAGGATGAAGGACCCCATGCTATAGTTATTTCTGTTGCATTGTAATGAGATAGCCACATGAGCTATGTAAGATGTAATGAATTATTTTATTCCTGGTTATAAAGCTGTAATATGACCTTTGTTTCTTGATATTACATCTTAACTGTGGATGCTAGCTATTGATCCAGGGACTAGCATTGTAAACACAGGGATCTCTACATTATTAAAGGTTGGGACCTCTATAGTTGCGTTTCAAGCATTCATATGGTCATTTATTCAATCATGTTCTTTATCTTCCTTGTTTGCACAAAACTCTTATCTATTGAGTATTACTTTGAAAGCCTTCACTTGTGAAAAACCTTTTTGAGCAAAGAGTGCTCATGTCTTGAAACTTCTACAAAAAGATTTTTTTGAAACTGTTTGCCAGGTGTTCTCTGACTAAGAACAAAGTTTGCCAATTCCAATTATGATTTATCTGTATGGATCTCTATTGTGACTGCTTTACTTGGTGGCAAGCTAAGTTATATAATGGTAAGTTGCTTTCTTCTATGAGTTGTGCAATGATAAGTGTGATGCTTCTTGTTCGTATTCTCTTGTCGACACTTCACTCCATAAACCTGTGGACATGTTTACTGAGCTCAATATTCGCTTGGGGACAAGCAAAGTCTAAGCTTGGGGAGTTGATACGCCCAATTTGCATCACCATTCTATATCATAATTTACCTCTATTCATTGATATTTGTATTATTACGAGGTATTACTTATGGCTTTTCATCTGTTTATGCATGTTGGATGATTCCTGGAGGATGGACTGCCGGAGTCTGGTTTCTGATGGAAAATAAGGTGTTTTGGTGCAATTTCGCGAAGATCAGAAAAATACCAGAAAAATATGGAAACATATTATTTTACCAGAGGATGAAGGAAGCCAAAAGGAGGGACGGAGATGGGCCTTAGGGGCCCCACACCCCCCTAGGCGTGGGCCCACCTAACCCTGCGCCTCTAGTGGGCGGAAAACACCGAGAGAGAAAGATCTCTCCGCCAGACAGATTTCTGTCGGGGGAATTCCTTCCCGGAGAGGGGAGACCGTCACCATCAACACCATCATCAAGCTAGGCTTTATCGGGATCATCATCATCATCCACACCATCATCTCCACCAGCACCATCATCACCACTCCGTCTCGATGTAACAGTTGTGTTGGATATTGCTTAGTTCATTAGGGGAACTTTCTCGGTGTTAATTACTATTGTAGTTGATGCTTGTGAGTGGAACCATTGGATTATTGTTTATGTTCAGATTGTTATCCATTATCATATCATCTTTGATCTTGACCCATATGATGTCTTGTGAGTAGTTCGTTTAGTTCTTGAGGACATGGGAGAAGTCATGTTGTTAGTAGTGAATCTGTGATGAGTTATTATTCAATGATTTAGTATTTAAGTTGTGGTGATATTCTTCTAGTGGTGTCATGTGAACGTCGACTACATGAAACTTCACCATTTATGGGCCTAGGGGAATGCATTGTGTATTTGGCTACTAATCGTGGGGTTGCCGGAGTGACAGAAACGTGAACCCCCGTTAGGACACCTTTGCACAAGGGAGCGTAGGATCTCAGAGTTTAAGGTTGTGGTTAGATTTATATCTTAATTACTTTCCTATAGTTACGGATGTTTGCAGGGGGTTTAATCACAAGTATGTATTAGTCCTAGGAAGGGCAGTATGTAGCACAGGTTCATCCACTCAACACTTACAAACACCAGAGAAGAGTACTCAGCTATTTGAAGCGCAAGCACTTGACAGAATTCCCATGTGTCCTCGAGAACGTTTGGTCCTCCTAAGTATTTCCACCGGCTTGTCCTTTGCTAAGAAAGGATTGGGCCACTTGCTCTGTTTGTTAGTTACTTCTGTTACTTGCTCTTTGCTTTGTTGCCTTGTCAGAAAATCACTAAAAACCCATTTGCTAAGTATTCATAGGGATTTCCTGCTCCATACCACTGTTCAGCACCTTCTGCTCCTCGTTGGGATCCACACTCCTATTTATCGAAAGTACTAAGATATACCCCCTATACTTGCGGGTCATTAGCCTTCCCCTCCAGCTCCATTGTTTGTTATTCCAACCCTCGGTCTTCACCCAAAACGAAACCCCGATTTACCACGACATAAAATGACCACCGACCATCCAAAAAATTAAAAATAAAATATAACTTCACACATACCCTGTCGTCATGTGACGCGATAAAAAAAGTGGGATGCAACAAGAGGACTTCCCAGGAGGTCACCCATCGTAGTACTACTCATGCCCAAGCACGCTTAACTTCAGAGTTTTGATGGGATCCAATGATTGAGTGCTGGTATGATCGCATCCGACATGTTCTGCAATCCGTTTTCTCCTTATACCTTCCCCTCCAGCTCCATTCTCTGTTATTCGACCCCTCGGTCTTCACCCAACGCGAAACCCCGATTTACAACGGCATAAAACGACCATCGACCATAAAAAAAATATAACTTCACTCATACCCCGTCGTCGCGTGACGCAATAAATAAAAGAGGGATGCAACACGGGGACTTCCAAGGAGGTCACCCATCCGAGTACTACTCTCTCCCAAGCACACTAAAATTCGGAGTTCTGATGGGATCCGGTGCTTTAGTGCTGGTATGATCGCATTTGACATGTTATGCACTCCGTTTCTACTTATGCCTTCCCGTCTAGCTCCATTCTCTGTGATTCCACCCCCGGTCTTCACCCAACGTGTAACCCCTATTTACCATGGCATAAAACGACTACCGACTGTCCAAAAACTAAAAATATATATAACTTCACCCATACCCCGTCGTTGCGTGATGCAATTAAAAAAATAGGAATGCAACACGAGGACATCCCAGGAAGTCAACCATCCTAGTATACTACTCTCACCCAAACATGCTTAATTTCGGAATTCTAATGTGATCCGTTGATTTAGTGCTGTTATGATCGCATTCAAAATGTTTTGCACTCCGTTTCGCCTTTCGCCTTCCCGTCCAGCTCCATTCTCTGTGATTCCACCTCTCGTTCTTCACCCAACGTGAAACCCCGATTTACTACGGCATAAAACTACCACCGACCATCCAAAAAATAAATTTAAAATATAACTTCACCCATACCCCATCGTCGCTTGATGCAATAAAAAAAGAGGGATGCAACACGAGGACTTCCCAGGAGGTCACCCATCCTTATACTATTCTTGCCCAAACAAGCTTAACTTCGGAGTTCTGATGGAATCTGGTGCTTTAGTGCTGGTATAATCGCATCCGACATGTTCTGCACTCTGTTTCTCCTTATGCCTTCGCCTCTAGCTCCATTATATGTGATTCCACCCTCGGTCTTCACCCAACACGAAACCCCGATTTACCACGGCATAAAACGACCACCAGCCGTCCACAAAAATAAAAATAAAATATAACTTCACCCATACCCCGTCGTCGCCTGATGCAATAAAAAAGAGGGATGCAACATGAGGACATCCCAGGAGGTCACCCATCCAAGTTCTACTCTCGCCCAAGCACACTTAACTTCGTAGTTCTAGTGGGATCCGGTTCTTTAGTGCTGGTATGATCGCATTTGACATGTTCTGCACTCTATTTCTCCTTATGCCTTCCCCTCCCACTCCATTATCTGTGATTCCACCCCTCAGTCTTCACCCAACGCAAAACCCTGATTTATCATGGCATAAAATGACCACCGACCATCCAAAAAAATAAATAATAATAACTTCACCCATATCCCGTCGATGCATGATGTAATAAAAAAGAGGGATGCAACACGAGGACTTCCCAGGAGGTCACTGATTACTAGGTACTGTAGGTGTTCGTAGCATGGAAAACAAAAAAAAATCTACCGCATGCATACAAACAAGCCAAGATCTATCTACTATATTGTAGCAACGAGTCAATTAGAGTACTCACCCTTGAAGATTCCAAAGCGGTTAATGAGAGCAGATTCTCGTGGGTGATGTAGTCGTACACTTGCCGATCTCAAGATCGCGTCGACGATCCTTTCAGCGCTGCTTTCCGGCAGCGCTTCCGCAGTCGGTCACACGTTCGGTACTCGATGAAGACCTTCCTCTCCATTGTTCTAGCAGGCAGTAGAGGTTGTAGTTCTCCCCTTTCCGGCAGCACGAGGGCGTGGTGTCGGAAGTAGAGAGAAGATCCCGCAGGGCTTCGCCTAAGCCGGTGTGAGTTATGGTGGATCTAGGGTTTTCCAGCGATCTAGGTTTAAATGGTCAGAGAGGAGGAGGTGGTGTCGGCGGCGGCTAGGGCGACAGCGACGGGACGACGAAGGCGCTAGGCAGCAGCGCGGCGGCGGCGCACGGTGGGGAGGGCTAGGTGTTGTGGTCTTTGGGCAACCCTCCCCCTCTATTTATGAGAGGGGAGGCAGCCTTGGGAAAGGGGAGTTTGAATCCATACCCAAACCCAAGTTGGATAGAAGGAACGACTCTTTCCTTCTTCCACTAGGAAACTATTGTTCTAGTTTGACTTTTCAAACCTCCCTTTTGAATTTCAATTTAGAGCTTTATTTCTCTCTCGCAAATGCCCAATCAAGTGACCTAGGACATGATCCAATCATTACACTTACCCATGACACATTCATGGACCATTCCCCTTCCGGTCCGATGAACCTTCTAGAACCTCTCCGATGAAAACATTGAAATCATTCCTGAACTCCGGAATCGGACTTTCCTTATATGAATCTTATTCTCTGGACCATTACGGATCTCCTCGTGATATCTCGGATCCTATCCGAGACTCCGAACAACATTCGGTTTCCCTACTTACATTCCATATCTACTAAACAACATTGAATCCTTAAGTGTGTCTCTCTACGGTTCGTGAATTATGCGGACATGACCGAGACACTTCTCCGATCAATAACCAACAGAGGAATCTGGAAATTCATATGGGTCCCACATATTTCTACGATCACTTTGCGATCGAATGAACCACTTACATACGATACCAATTTCCCTTTGTCTCGCAATAGTTTACTTATTCGAGGTTTGATCGTTGGTATTTCTGCATACCTAGTTCAACCTCGTTACAAGTACTCTTTTCTCGTTCCCGTGATATGTGATCCCTTGTGAGCCAGTCACATGCTTGCAAGCTAATTGGATGACATTCCACCGAGAGGGCCCAGAGTATATGTATCTGTCATATGGATGGACAAATCCCACTCTTGATCCATGTGCCTCAACACATACTTTCCGAACACTTAATGCCACCTTTATAGCCACCCAGTTACAGTGTGGTGTTTGATGTCATCAAAGCATCCTTCTGATGATGGTGATTAGCATGATCTCATGGTCGAAGGAATTAGGTTTCTATGTATCAGAAACTTATAGCAAACGAACTATTGAAATGACTTGATATTTATGCTACGCTTATCTATAGGAGTATGTCCATCATACAATTCACCTAATGATATGATCTTGTTGTTAATAACATCTCAATGTTCATGATCGAGAAACCACGATCATCTATTAACCAACAAACTAGTATTATAAAGAGGCTTTACCATGGACTCTAATTTAGTTTACAAATCACACAAGTATTAATGTTTCCGGTTAATACTATTATAGCATGAATATAAACATTTATCATAAACACAAAGATATAATAATAACCACTTTTATTATTGCCTCTAGGGCATATCTCCAACACGACCATCCAAAACAATAAAATTAAAATATATATTCGCCCACACCCCGTCGTCGCATGACGTAATAAAAAAATAGGGATGCAACACGAGGACTTCCCAGGAGGTCACCCATCCTAGTACTCCTCTCGCCCGAGCACGCTTAACCTCCAGCTCCGTTGGGTGCTGGTATGATCGCATCCAACATGTTCTGCACTTCGTTTCTCCTTATGCCTTCCCCTCCAGCTCCATTCTCCGTGATTCAACCCCTCGGAGCTCACCCAACGTGAAACCCCGATTTACCACGGCATAAAACGACCACCGACCGTCCGAAACAATAAAATTAAAATATTTCTTCACCCATACCCCGTCGTCGCGTCATGGAATAAAAAAAATAGGGATGCAAGACGAGGACTTCCTAGGAGGTCACCCATCCTAGTACTACTCTCGCCCAAGCACGATTAACTTCGGAGTTCTGATAGGATCTGGTGCTTTAGTGCTGGTATCATCGCATCCGACATGTTTTGCACTTCGTTTCTCTGTATGCCTTCCCCTCCAGCTCCATTCTCCGTGATTCAACCCCTTGGAGCTCACCCAACGAGAAACCCCGATTTACCACGGCATAAAAAGACCACCGACCGTCCGAAACAATAAAATTAAAATATTTCTTCGCCCACACCCCGTCGTCGCGTGACACAATAAAAAAAGAGGGATGCAACACGAGGAATTACCAGGAGGCCACCCATCCTAGTACTACACTCGCCCAAGCACGCTTAACTTCGAAGTTCTGATGGGATCCGGCGCTTTAGTGCTGGTATGATCGCATCCGACATTTTCTGCACTTTGTTTCTCCTTATGCCTTCCCCTCTAGCTCCATTCTCCGTGATTCAACCCCTTGGAGCTCACCTAACGCGAAACCCTGATTTACCACGGCATAAAACGTCCACCGATCGTCCAAAACAATAAAGTTAAAATATTTCTTCGCCCACACCAAGTCGTCGCATGACGCAATAAAAAAAAGAGGGATGCAACACGAGGACTTCCCAGGAGGTCACCCATCCTAGTACTACTCTTGCCCAAGCACGCTTAACTTCGGAGTTCAAATGACATATGTTGCTTTAGTGCTGGTATGATCGCATCCAACATGTTCTGCACTTTGTTTCTCCTTATGCCTTCCCCTCTAGCTCCATTCTCCATGATTCAACCCCTCGGAGCTCACCCAACGCGAAACCCCGATTTACCACGGCATAAAACGACCACCGACCGTCCAAAACAATAAAATTAAAATATTTCTTCACCCACACCCCGTCGTCGCGTGACGCAATAAAAAAAGGGATGCAACATGAGGACTTTCCAGGAGGTCACCCATCCTAGTACTACTCTCGCCCAAGCACGCATAACTTCAGAGTTCTGATGGGATCCGGTGCTTTAGTGCTGGTATGATCGCATCCGACATGTTCTGCACTCTATTTCTCTTTATGTCGTCCCCTCCAGCTCCATTCTCCGTGATTCAACCCCTCGGAGCTCACCCAACGCGTAACCCCGATTTACCATGGCATAAAACAATCATCAACCGTCCAAAACAATAAAATTAAAATATTTCTTCACACACAGCCCGTCGTCGCGTGACGCAATAACAAAAGAGGGATGCAACACGAGGACTTCCAATATTAGGTCACCCATCCTAGTACTTCGTCGCGTGACGCAATAAAAAAAGGGATGCAACATGAGGACTTTCCAGGAGGTCACCCATCCTAGTACTACTCTCGCCCAAGCACGCATAACTTCAGAGTTCTGATGGGATCCGGTGCTTTAGTGCTGGTATGATCGCATCCGACATGTTCTGCACTCTATTTCTCTTTATGTCGTCCCCTCCAGCTCCATTCTCCGTGATTCAACCCCTCGGAGCTCACCCAACGCGTAACCCCGATTTACCATGGCATAAAACAATCATCAACCGTCCAAAACAATAAAATTAAAATATTTCTTCACACACAGCCCGTCGTCGCGTGACGCAATAACAAAAGAGGGATGCAACACGAGGACTTCCAATATTAGGTCACCCATCCTAGTACTACTCTCACCCAAGCACGCTTAACTTCGGCGTTTTGATGGGATCCAGTGCTTTAGGGCTGGTATAATCGCATCTGACATGTTCTGCACTCCGTTTCTCCTTATGCCTCCCCCTCCAACTCCATTCCTCGTGATTCAACCCCTCGAAGCTCACCCAACGCGAAACACAGATTTACCACGGCATAAAACGACCACCGACCGTCCAAAACAATAAAATTAAAATATTTCTTCGTCCACACCCCGTCGTCGCGTGACGCAATAACAAAAGAGGGATGCAACACGAGGACTTCCAATATTAGGTCACCCATCCTAGTACTACTCTCGCCCAAGCACGCTTAACTTCGGCGTTCTGATGGGATCCAGTGCTTTAGGGATGGTATAATCTCATCCGACATGTTCTGCACTCCGTTTCTCCTTATGCCTCCCCCTCCAGCTCCATTCTTCGTGATTCAACCCCTCGGAGCTCACCTAACGTGAAACACAGATTTACCACGGCATAAAACGACCACCGACCGTCCAAAACAATAAAATTAAAATATTTCTTCGTCCAGACCCCGTTGTCGCGTGACGTAATAAAAAAAAGAGGATGCAACACGAGGACTTCCCAGGAGTTCACCCATCCTAGTTCTACTCTCGCCCAAGCACGCTTAACTTCAGAGTTCTGATGGGATCCGGTGCTTTAGTGCTGGTATGATCGCATCCGACATATTCTTCACTCCGTTTCTCTGTATGCCTTCCCATCTAGCTTCATTCTACGTGGTTCAACCCCTCGGAGCTCACCCAACGCGAAACCCCGATTTACCACGGCATAAAACGACCACCGACCGTCCAAAACAATAAAATTAAAATATTTCTTCGCCCATACCCCATCGTCGCATGACGTAATAAAAAAAGAGGGATGCAACACGAGGACTTCCCAGGAGGTCACCCATCCTAGTACTACTCTTGCCCAAGCAAGCTTAACTTCGGAGTTCTGATGGGATCCGGTGCTTTAATGCTGGTATGACCGCATCCGAAATGTTCTACACTCTCTTTTCCTTATTCCTTCCCCTCCAGCTCTATTCTCCGTGATTCAACCCCTCGGAGCTCACCCAACTCGAAACCCCGATTTACCACATCATAAAACGATCACCGACCGTCCAAAACAATAAAATTAAAATATTTCATCGCCTACACCTCGTTGTCGCGTGACGCAATAAAAAAAGAGGGATGCAACTCGAGGACTTCCCAGGAGGTCACCCATCCTAGTACTACTCTCGCATGAGCACGCTTATCTTTGGAGTTCTGATGGGATCCGGTGCTTTAGTGCTGGTATGATCGCATCCAACATGTTCTGCACTTTGTTTCTCCTTATGCCTTCCCCTCTAGCTCCATTCTCCATGATTCAACCCCTCGGAGCTCACCCAACGCGAAACCCCGATTTACCACGGCATAAAACGACCACCGACCGTCCAAAACAATAAAATTAAAATATTTCTTCACCCACACCCCGTCGTCGCGTGACGCAATAAAAAAAGGGATGCAACATGAGGACTTTCCAGGAGGTCACCCATCCTAGTACTACTCTCGCCCAAGCACGCATAACTTCAGAGTTCTGATGGGATCCGGTGCTTTAGTGCTGGTATGATCGCATCCGACATGTTCTGCACTCTATTTCTCTTTATGTCGTCCCCTCCAGCTCCATTCTCCGTGATTCAACCCCTCGGAGCTCACCCAACGCGAAACCCCGATTAACCACGGCATAAAACGACCACCGACCATCCAAAACAATAAAATTAAAATATTTCTTCACCCATACCCCGTCGTCGCGTGACGCAATAAAAAAAGAGGGATGCAACACGAGGACTTCCCAGGAGGTCACCCATGCTAGTACTACTCTCGACCAAGCACGCTTAACTTCGGAGTTCTGATGAGATCCGGTGCTTTAGTGCTGTAATGATCGCATCCAACATGTTTTGCATTCCGTTTCACCGTATGCCCTCCCCTCTAGCTCTATTCTCCGTGATTCAACCCCTCGGAGATCACCCAACGCAAAACCCCGGTTTACCACGGCATAAAATGACCACCGACCGTCGAAACAATAAAATTAAAATATTTCTTTGCCCATACCCCGTTGTCGTGTGACGCAATAAACTTCCCAGGAGGTCACCCATCCTAGTATTACTCTCGCCCAAGCACCCATAACTTTGGAGTTCTGATGGGATCTGGTGCTTTAGTGCTGGTATGATCATATTCGACATGTTCTGCACTCCGTTTCTGCATATGCCTTCCCCTCCAGCTCCATTCTCTGTGATTCAACCCCTCGGAGCTCACCCAACGCGAAACCCCGATTTAACACGACATAAAACGACCATCGACCGTCCAAAAAAATAAATTTAAAATATTTCTTCGACCATACCCCGTCGTCGCGTGACGCAATAAAAAAAAGAGGGATGCAACACGAGGAGTTCCTAGGAGGTCACCCATCCTAGTACTACTCTCACCCAAGCACGCTTAACTTCAGAGTTCTGATGGGATCCGGTGCTTTAGTGCTGGTATGATCGCATCCGACATGTTCTACACTCCGTTTCTCCTTATGCCTTCCCCTCCAGCTCCATTCTCCGTGATTCAACCCCTCGGAGCTCACCCAACGAGAAACCCCGATTTAACACGGCATAAAACGACCACCGACCGTCCAAAACAATAAAATTAAAATATTTCTTCGCCCATACCCGTCGTCGCGTGACGCAATAAAAATAAGAGGGATGCAACACGAGGACTTCCCAGGAGGTCACCCATACTAGTACTACTCTCGCCCAAGCACGCTTAACTTCGGAGTTCTGATGGGATCCGGTGCTTTAGTGCTGGTATGATCGTATCCGACATGTTCTGCACTCTGTTTCTCCTTATGCCTTCCACTCCAGCTCCATTCTCCGTGATTCAACCCCTCGGAGCTCACCCAACGCGAAACCCCGATTTACCACGGCATAAAACTATCACCGACCGTCCAAAACAATAAAATTAAAAATATTTCTTTCCCTACACCCCGTCGTCACGTGACGAAATAAAAAAAGAGGGATGCAACTCGAGGACTTCCCAGGAGGTCACCCATCCTTGTACTACTCTCGCCCAAGCACGCTTAACTTCGAAGTTTTGATGGGATCCGGTACTTTAGTGCTGGTATGATCACATCCGACATGTTTTGCACTCCGTTTCTCCTTATGCCTTCCCCTCCAGCTCCATTCTCAGTGATTCAACCCCTCGGAGCTCACCCAACGCGAAACCCCGATTTACCACGGCATAAAACGACCACCTACCGTCCAAAACAATAAAATTAAAATATTTCTTCGCCCATACCCCGTCGTCGCATGACGCAATAAAAAAAGAGGGATGCACCACGAGGATTTCCCAGGAGGTCACCCATCCTAGTACTCCCTCCGACCCATATTAATTGACTCCAATTTGGATGTACTAGATACATCCAAATTGGAGTCAACTAATATGGGTCGGAGGCAGTACTACTTTCGCCCAAGCACGCTTAACCTCGAAGTACTGATGGGATCCGATGCTTTAGTGCTGTTATAATCGCATCCCATGTTATGCATTACGTTTCTCCTTATGCCTTCCCCTCTAGCTCCATTCTCCTTGATTCAACCCCTCGGAGCTCACCCAACGCGAAACCCCGATTTACCACGGCATAAAACGACCACCGACCGTCCAAAACAAAAAAATTAAAATATTTCTTCGCCCATATGCCGTCGTCGCGTGACGCAGTAAAAATAGAGGGATGCAAAACGAGTACTTCCCAGGAGGTCACCCATGCTAGTACTACTCTCGCCGAAGCACACTTAACTTCAGAGTTCTGATGAGATCCGGTGCTATAGTGTTTGTATGATCGCATCCGACATGTTTTGCATTCCATTTCACCATATGCCTTCCGCTCCAGCTCCATTCTCCGTGATTCAACCCCTCGGAGATCACCCAACGCGAAACCCCGATTTACCACGGCATAAAATGACCACCGACCGTCGAAACAATAAAATTAAAATATTTCTTTACCCATACCCCGTTGTCGCGTGACGCAGTAAACTTCCCAGGAGGTCACCCATCCTAGTATTACTCTCGCCCAAGCACGCTTAACTTCGGAGTTCTAATGAGCTCCGATGCTTTAGTGCTGGTATGATCGCATTCGACATGTTCTGCACTCCGTTTCTCCATATGCCTTCCCCTCCAGCTCCATTCTCCGTGATTCAACCCCTCGGAGCTCACCCAACGCGAAACCCCGATTTACCACGGCATAAAATGACCACCGACTGTCTAAAACAATAAAATTAAAATATTTCTTCGCCCATACCCCGTCGTCGCGTGACGCAATAAAAAAAGAGGGATGCAACACGAGGACTTCCCAGGAGGTCACCCATCCTACTACTACTCTAGCCCAAGCATGCTTAACTTCGGAGTTCTGATGGGATCCGGTGCTTTAGTGCTGGTATGATCGTATCCAACATGTTCTGCACTCCGTTTCTCCTTATGCCTTCCCCTCCGTCTCCATTCACTGTGATTTAACCCCTCAGAGCTCACCCAACGCGAAACCCCGATTTACCACGGCATAAAACAGCCACCGACCGTCCAAAACAATAAAATTAAAATATTTCTTTGCCCATACCCTTCGTCGCGTGACGGAATAAACTTCCCTGGAGGTCACCCATCCTAGTACTACTCTCGCCCAAGCATGCTTAACTTTGGAGTTCTGATGGGATCCGGTGCTTTAGTACTAGTATGATCGCATCCGACATGTTCTGCACTCCGTTTCTTGAAGGTTCGCAGCATAGAAAACAAAAAAATTCTTCGCCCATACCCCGTCGTCGCTAAAAAAAAGAGGGATGCAACGAGGACTTCCCAGGAGGTCACCCATCCTAGTACTACTCTCGCCCAAGCACGGTTAACTTCGGAGTTCTGATGGGATCCGGTGCTTTAGTGCTGGTATGATCGCATCCGACATGTTCTGAACTCTGTTTCTCCTTATGCCTTCCCCTCCAGCTTCATTTTCCGCGATTCAACCCCTCGGAGCTCACCCAACGCGAAACCCCGATTTAACAGGGCATAAAACGACCACCGACCGTCCAAGACAATAAAATTAAAATATATCTTCGCCCATACCCCGTCGTCGTGTGACGCAATAAAAAAAAGAGGGATGCAACACGAGGACTTCCCAGGAGGTCACCCATCGTAGTACTACTCTCGCCCAAGAACACTTAACTTCGGAGTTCTGATGGGATTCGGTTCTTTAGTGCTGGTATGATCGCATCCGACATGTTCTGCGCTCCGTTTCTCCTTATGCCTTCCCCTCCAGCTCCATTCTCCGTGATTCAACCCCTCGGACCTCACCCAACGCGAAACCCCGATTTAACACGGCATAAAACGACCACCGACCGTCGAAAACAATAAAATTAAAATATTTCTTCGCCCATACCCCGTCGTCGCGTGACGCAATAAAAAAAGAGGGATGCAACACGAGCACTGCCCAGGAGGTCACCCATCCTAGTACTACTCTCGCCCAAGCACGCTTAACTTCGGAGTTCTAATGGAATCCAGTGCTTTAGTGCTGGTATGATCGCATCCAACATGTTATGCGCTCTGTTTCTCCTTATGCCTTCCCCTCCAGCTCCATTCTCCGTGATTCAACCCCTCGGAGCTCACCCAACGCGAAACCCCGATTTAACACGGGATAAAACGACCACCGACCGTCCAAAACAATAAAATTAAAATATTTCTTCGCCCATACCCCGTCGTCGCGTGACGCAATAAAAAAGACGGATGCAACACGAGGACTTCCCAGGAGGTCACCCATCCTAGTACTACTCTCGCCCAAGCATGCTTAACTTCGGAGTTCTGATGGGATCCGGTGCTTTAGTGCTGGTATGATCGCATCCGACATGTTCTGCGCTCCGTTTCTCCTTATGCCTTCCCCTCCAGCTCCATTCTCCGCGATTCAACCCCTCGGAGCTCACCCAACGCGAAACCCCGATTTAACACGGCATAAAACGACCACCGACCGTCCAAGACAATAAAATTAAAATATTTCTTCGCCCATACCCCATCGTCGCGCGACGCAATAAAAAAAAGAGGGATGCAACACGAGGACTTCCCAGGAGGTCACCCATCCTAGTACTACTCTCGACCAAGCACGCTTAACTTCGGAGTTCTGATGAGATCCGGTGCTTTAGTGCTGTAATGATCGCATCCAACATGTTTTGCATTCCGTTTCACCGTATGCCCTCCCCTCTAGATCTATTCTCCGTGATTCAACCCCTCGGAGATCACCCAACGCGAAACCTCGATTTAACACTGCATAAAACGACCACCGACCGTCCAAAACAATAAAATTAAAATATTTCTTCGCCCATACCCCATCGTCGCGTGACGCAATAAAAAAAAGAGGAATGCAACACGAGGACTTCCTAGGAGGTCACCCATCGTAGTACTACTCTCGCCCAAGCACACTTAACTTCGGATTTCTGATGGGATCTGGTGCTTTAGTGCTGGTATGATCGCATCTGACATGTTCTGCGCTCCGTTTCTCCTTATGCCTTCCCCTCCAGCTCCATTCTCCGTGATTCAACCCCTCGGAGCTCACCCAACGCGAAACCCCGATTTAACACGGCATAAAACGACCACCGGCCGTCCAAGACAATAAAATTAAAATATTTCTTCGCCCATACCCCATCGTCGAGTGACGCAATAAAAAAAAGAGGGATGCAACACGAGGACTTCCCAGGGGGTCACCCATCCTAGTACTACTCTCGCCCAAGCACGCTTAACTTCGGAGTTTTGATGGGATTCGGTGCTTTACTGCTGGTATGATCACATCTAACATGTTCTGTGCTCCGTTTCTCCTTATGCCTTCCCCTCCAGCTCCATTCTCCGTGATTCAACCCCTCGGAGCTCACCCAACGCGAAACCCCGATTTAACACAGCATAAAACGACCACCGACCGTCCAAGACAATAAAATTAAAATATTTCTTCGCCCATACCCCGTCGTCGCGTGACGCAATAAAAAAGAGGGATGCAACACGAGGACTTCCCAGGAGGTCACCCATCCTAGTACTACTCTCGCCCAAGCACGCTTAACTTCGGAGTTTTGATGGGATTCGGTGCTTTACTGCTGGTATGATCACATCCAACATGTTCTGCGCTCCGTTTCTCCTTATGCCTTCCCCTCCAGCTCCATTCTCCGTGATTCAACCCCTCGGAGCTCACCCAACGCGAAACCCCGATTTAACACGGCATAAAACGACCACCGACCGTCCAAAACAATAAAATTAAAATATTTCTTCGCCCATATCCCATCATCGCGTGACGCAATAAAAAAAGAGGGATGCAACACGAGGACTTCCCAGGAGGTCACCCATCGTAGTACTACTCTCGCCCAAGCACACTTAACTTCGGAGTTTTGATGGGATCCGGTTCTTTAGTGCTGGTATGATCGCATACGACATGTTCTGCGCTCCGTTTCTCCTTATGCCTTCCCCTCCAGCTCCATTCTCCGTGATTCAACCCCTCGGACCTCACCCAACGCGAAACCCCGATTTAACACGGCATAAAACGACCACCGACCGTCCAAAACAATAAAATTAAAATATTTCTTCGCCCATACCCCGTCGTCGCGTGACGCAATAAAAAAAGAGGGATGCAACACGAGCACTTCCCAGGAGGTCACCCATCCTAGTACTACTCTCGCCCAAGCATGCTTAACTTCGGAGTTCTAATGGAATCCAGTGCTTTAGTGCTGGTATGATCGCATCCAACATGTTCTGCGCTCCGTTTCTCCTTATGCCTTCCCCTCCAGCTCCATTCTCCGTGATTCAACCCCTCGGAGCTCACCCAACGCGAAACCCCGATTTAACACGGGATAAAACGACCACCGACCGTCCAAAACAATAAAATTAAAATATTTCTTCGCCCATAACCCGTCGTCGCGTGACGCAATAAAAAAGACGGATGCAACACGAGGACTTCCCAGGAGGTCACCCATCCTAGTACTACTCTCGCCCAAGCATGCTTAACTTCGGAGTTCTGATGGGATCCGGTGCTTTAGTGCTGGTATGATCGCATCCGACATGTTCTGCGCTCCGTTTCTCCTTATGCCTTCCCCTCCAGCTCCATTCTCCGCGATTCAACCCCTCGGAGCTCACCCAACGCGAAACCCCGATTTAACACGGCATAAAACGACCACCGACCGTCCAAGACAATAAAATTAAAATATTTCTTCGCCCATACCCCATCGTCGCGCGACGCAATAAAAAAAAGAGGGATGCAACACGAGGACTTCCCAGGAGGTCACCCATCCTAGTACTACTCTCGACCAAGCACGCTTAACTTCGGAGTTCTGATGAGATCCGGTGCTTTAGTGCTGTAATGATCGCATCCAACATGTTTTGCATTCCGTTTCACCGTATGCCCTCCCCTCTAGCTCTATTCTCCGTGATTCAACCCCTCGGAGATCACCCAACGCGAAACCCCGATTTAACACTGCATAAAACGACCACCGACCGTCCAAAACAATAAAATTAAAATATTTCTTCGCCCATACCCCATCGTCGCGTGACGCAATAAAAAAAAGAGGGATGCAACACGAGGACTTCCTAGGAGGTCACCCATCGTAGTACTACTCTCGCCCAAGCACACTTAACTTCGGATTTCTGATGGGATCTGGTGCTTTAGTGCTGGTATGATCGCATCTGACATGTTCTGCGCTCCGTTTCTCCTTATGCCTTCCCCTCCAGCTCCATTCTCCGTGATTCAACCCCTCGGAGCTCACCCAACGCGAAACCCCGATTTAACACGGCATAAAACGACCACCGGCCGTCCAAGACAATAAAATTAAAATATTTCTTCGCCCATACCCCATCGTCGAGTGACGCAATAAAAAAAGAGGGATGCAACACGAGGACTTCCCAGGAGGTCACGCATCCTAGTACTACTCTCGCCCAAGCACGCTTAACTTCGGAGTTTTGATGGGATTCGGTGCTTTACTGCTGGTATGATCACATCCAACATGTTCTGTGCTCCGTTTCTCCTTATGCCTTCCCCTCCAGCTCCATTCTCCGTGATTCAACCCCTCGGAGCTCACCCAACGCGGAACCCCGATTTAACACAGCATAAAACGACCACCGACCGTCCAAGACAATAAAATTAAAATATTTCTTCGCCCATACCCCGTCGTCGCGTGACGCAATAAAAAAGAGGGATGCAACACGAAGACTTCCCAGGAGGTCACCCATCCTAGTACTACTCTCGCCCAAGCACGCTTAACTTCGGAGTTTTGATGGGATTCGGTGCTTTACTGCTGGTATGATCACATCCAACATGTTCTGCGCTCCGTTTCTCCTTATGCCTTCCCCTCCAGCTCCATTCTCCGTGATTCAACCCCTCGGAGCTCACCCAACGCGAAACCCCGATTTAACACGGCATAAAACGACCACCGACCGTCCAAAACAATAAAATTAAAATATTTCTTCGCCTATATCCCATCGTCGCGTGACGCAATAAAAAAAGAGGGATGCAACACGAGGACTTCCTAGGAGGTCACCCATCGTAGTACTACTCTCGCCCAAGCACACTTAACTTCGGATTTCTGATGGGATCCGGTTCTTTAGTGCTGGTATGATCGCATACGACATGTTCTGCGCTCCGTTTCTCCTTATGCCTTCCCCTCCAGCTCCATTCTCCGTGATTCAACCCCTCGGACCTCACCCAACGCGAAACCCCGATTTAACACGGCATAAAACGACCACCGACCGTCCAAAACAATAAAATTAAAATATTTCTTCGCCCATACCCCGTCGTCGCGTGACGCAATAAAAAAAGAGGGATGCAACACGAGCACTTCCCAGGAGGTCACCCATCCTAGTACTACTCTCGCCCAAGCAAGCTTAACTTCGGAGTTCTAATGGAATCCAGTGCTCTAGTGCTGGTATAATCGCATCCAACATGTTCTGCGCTCCGTTTCTCCTTATGCCTTCCCCTCCAGCTCCATTCTCCGTGATTCAACCCCTCGGAGCTCACCCAACGCGAAACCCCGATTTAACACGGGATAAAACGACCACCGACCGTCCAAAACAATAAAATTAAAATATTTCATCGCCCATACCCCGTCGTCGCGTGACGTAATAAAAAATACGGATGCAACACGAGGACTTCCCAGGAGGTCACCCATCCTAGTACTACTCTCGCCCAAGCATGCTTAACTTCGGAGTTCTGATGGGATCCGGTGCTTTAGTGCTGGTATGATCGCATCCGACATGTTCTGCGCTCCGTTTCTCCTTATGCCTTCCCCTCCAGCTCCATTCTCCGCGATTCAACCCCTCGGAGCTCACCCAACGCGAAACCCCGATTTAACACGGCATAAAACGACCACCGACCGTCCAAGACAATAAAATTAAAATATTTCTTCGCCCATACCCCATCGTCGCGCGACGCAATAAAAAAAAGAGGGATGCAACACGAGGACTTCCTAGGAGGTCACCCATCCTAGTACTACTCTCGCCCAAGCACGCTTAACTTCGGAGTTCTGATGGGATCCGATGCTTTAGTGCTGGTATGATCGCATCAGACATGTTTTGTGCTCCGTTTCTCCTTATGCCTTCACCTCCAGCTCCATTCTCCGTGATTCAACCCCTCGGACCTCACCCAACGCGAAACCCCGATTTAACACGGCATAAAACGACCACCGACCGTCCAAAACAATAAAATTAAAATATTTCTTCGCCCATACCCCGTCGTCGCGTGACGCAATAAAAAAAGAGGGATGCAACACGAGCACTTCCCAGGAGGTCACCCATCCTAGTACTACTCTCGCCCAAGCATGCTTAACTTCGGAGTTCTAATGGAATCCAGTGCTTTAGTGCTGGTATGATCGCATCTGACATGTTCTGCGCTCCGTTTCTCCTTATGCCTTCCCCTCCAGCTCCATTCTCCGTGATTCAACCCCTCGGAGCTCACCCAACGCGAAACCCCGATTTAACACGGCATAAAACGACCACCGACCGTCCAAGACAATAAAATTAAAATATTTCTTCGCCCATACCCCATCGTCGCGTGACGCAATAAAAAAAGAGGGATGCAACACAAGGACTTCCTAGGAGGTCACCCATCGTAGTACTACTCTCGCCCAAGCACACTTAACTTCGGATTTCTGATGGGATCTGGTGCTTTAGTGCTGGTATGATCGCATCTGACATGTTTTGCGCTCCGTTTCTCCTTATGCCTTCCCCTCCAGCTCCATTCTCCGTGATTCAACCCCTCGGAGCTCACCCAACGTGAAACCCCGATTTAACACGGCATAAAACGACCACCGACCGTCCAAGACAATAAAATTAAAATATTTCTTCGCCCATACACCATCGTAGCGTGACGCAATAAAAAAAAGAGGGATGCAACACGAGGACTTCCCAGGAGGTCACCCATCCTAGTACTACTCTCGCCCAAGCACGCTTAACTTCGGAGTTCTGATGGGATCCGGTGCTTTTTGTGCTGGTATGATCGCATCCAACATGTTTTGTGCTCCGTTTCTCCTTATGCCTTCCCCTCCAGCTCCATTCTCCGCGATTCAACCCCTCGGAGCTCACCCAACACGAAACCCCGATTTAACACGGCATAAAACGACCACCGACCATCCAAAACAATAAAATTAAAATATTTCTACCCCCATACCCCGTCGTCGCGTGACGCAATAAAAAAAGAGGGATGCAACACGAGGACTTCCCACGAGGTCAACCCATCCTAGTACTACTCTCGCCCAAGCACGCTTAACTTTGGAGTTCTGATGGGATCCGGTGCTTTAGTGCTGGTATGATCGCATCTGACATGTTCTGCACTCTGTTTCTCCTTATGCCTTCCCCTCCAGCTCCATTCTCCGCGATTCAACCCTCGGAGCTCACCCAACGCGAAACCCCGATTTAACACGGCATAAAACGACCACCGACCGTCCAAAACAATAAAATTAAAATATTTTCTACCCCCATACCCCGTCATCGCGTGACGCAATAAAAAAAGAGGGATGCAACACGAGGACTTCCTAGGAGGTCACCCATCGTAGTACTACTCTCGCCCAAGCACGCTTAACTTCGGATTTCTGATGGGATATGGTGCTTTAGTGCTGGTATGATCGCATCTGACATGTTCTGCGCTCCGTTTCTCCTTATGCCTTCCCCTCCAGCTCCATTCTCCGTGATTCAACCCCTCGGAGCTCACCCAACGCGAAACCCCGATTTAACACGGCATAAAACGACCACCGACCGTCCAAGACAATAAAATTAAAATACTTCTTCGCCCATACCCCATCGTCGCGTGACGCAATAAAAAAAGAGGGATGCAACACGAGGACTTCCTAGGAGGTCACCCATCGTAGTACTACTCTCGCCCAAGCACACTTAACTTCGGATTTCTGATGGGATCTGGTGCTTTAGTGCTGGTATGATCGCATCTGACATGTTTTGCGCTCCGTTTCTCCTTATGCCTTCCCCTCCAGCTCCATTCTCCGTGATTCAACCCCTCGGAGCTCACCCAACGTGAAACCCCGATTTAACACGGCATAAAACGACCACCGACCGTCCAAGACAATAAAATTAAAATATTTCTTCGCCCATACACCATCGTAGCGTGACGCAATAAAAAAAAGAGGGATGCAACACGAGGACTTCCCAGGAGGTCACCCATCCTAGTACTACTCTCGCCCAAGCACGCTTAACTTCGGAGTTCTGATGGGATCCGGTGCTTTTGTGCTGGTATGATCGCATCCAACATGTTTTGTGCTCCGTTTCTCCTTATGCCTTCCCCTCCAGCTCCATTCTCCGCGATTCAACCCCTCGGAGCTCACCCAACACGAAACCCCGATTTAACACGGCATAAAACGACCACCGACCGTCCAAAACAATAAAATTAAAATATTTCTACCCCCATACCCCGTCGTCGCGTGACGCAATAAAAAAAGAGGGATGCAACACGAGGACTTCCCACGAGGTCAACCATCCTAGTACTACTCTCGCCCAAGCACGCTTAACTTTGGAGTTCTGATGGGATCCGGTGCTTTAGTGCTGGTATGATCGCATCTGACATGTTCTGCACTCTGTTTCTCCTTATGCCTTCCCCTCCAGCTCCATTCTCCGCGATTCAACCCCTCGGAGCTCACCCAACGCGAAACCCCGATTTAACACGGCATAAAACGACCACCGACCGTCCAAAACAATAAAATTAAAATATTTCTACCCCCATACCCCGTCATCGCGTGACGCAATAAAAAAAGAGGGATGCAACACGAGGACTTCCTAGGAGGTCACCCATCGTAGTACTACTCTCGCCCAAGCACGCTTAACTTCGGATTTCTGATGGGATCTGGTGCTTTAGTGCTGGTATGATCGCATCTGACATGTTCTGCGCTCCGTTTCTCCTTATGCCTTCCCCTCCAGCTCCATTCTCCGTGATTCAACCCCTCGGAGCTCACCCAACGCGAAACCCCGATTTAACACGGCATAAAACGACCACCGACCGTCCAAGACAATAAAATTAAAATACTTCTTCGCCCATACCCCATCGTCGCGTGACGCAATAAAAAAAGAGGGATGCAACACGAGGACTTCCCAGAAGGTCACCCATCCTAGTACTACTCTCGCCCAAGCACGCTTAACTTCGGAGTTTTGATGGGATCCGGTGCTTTAGTGCTGGTATGATTGCATCCAACATGTTATGTGCTCCGTTTCTCCTTATGCCTTCCCCTCCAGCTCCATTCTCCGTGATTCAACCCCTCGGAGCTCACCCAACGCGAAACCCCGATTTAACACGGCATAAAATGACCACCAACCGTCCAAAACAATAAAATTAAAATATTTCTACACCCATACCCCGTCGTCGCGTGACGCAATAAAAAAAAGAGGAATGCAACACAAGGACTTCCCAGGAGGTCACCCATCCTAGTAATACTCTCGCCCAAGCACGCTTAACTTTGGAGTTCTAATGGGATCCGATGCTTTAGTGCTGTTATGATCGCATCCGACATGTTCTGTGCTCCGTTTCTCCTTATGCCTTCCCCTCCAGCTCCATTCTCCGCGATTCAACCCCTCGGAGCTCACCCAACACGAAACCCCGATTTAACACGGCATAAAACGACCACCGACCGTCCAAAACAATAAAATTAAAATATTTCTACCCCCATACCCCGTCGTCGCGTGACGCAATAAAAAAAGAGGGATGCAACACGAGGACTTCCCACGAGGTCAACCATCCTAGTACTACTCTCGCCCAAGCACGCTTAACTTTGGAGTTCTGATGGGATCCGGTGCTTTAGTGCTGGTATGATCGCATCTGACATGTTCTGCACTCTGTTTCTCCTTATGCCTTCCCCTCCAGCTCCATTCTCCGCGATTCAACCCCTCGGAGCTCACCCAACGCGAAACCCCGATTTAACACGGCATAAAACGACCACCGACCGTCCAAAACAATAAAATTAAAATATTTCTACCCCCATACCCCGTCATCGCGTGACGCAATAAAAAAAGAGGGATGCAACACGAGGACTTCCTAGGAGGTCACCCATCGTAGTACTACTCTCGCCCAAGCACGCTTAACTTCGGATTTCTGATGGGATCTGGTGCTTTAGTGCTGGTATGATCGCATCTGACATGTTCTGCGCTCCGTTTCTCCTTATGCCTTCCCCTCCAGCTCCATTCTCCGTGATTCAACCCCTCGGAGCTCACCCAACGCGAAACCCCGATTTAACACGGCATAAAACGACCACCGACCGTCCAAGACAATAAAATTAAAATACTTCTTCGCCCATACCCCATCGTCGCGTGACGCAATAAAAAAAGAGGGATGCAACACGAGGACTTCCCAGAAGGTCACCCATCCTAGTACTACTCTCGCCCAAGCACGCTTAACTTTGGAGTTTTGATGGGATCCGGTGCTTTAGTGCTGGTATGATTGCATCCAACATGTTATGTGCTCCGTTTCTCCTTATGCCTTCCCCTCCAGCTCCATTCTCCGTGATTCAACCCCTCGGAGCTCACCCAACGCGAAACCCCGATTTAACACGGCATAAAATGACCACCAACCGTCCAAAACAATAAAATTAAAATATTTCTACACCCATACCCCGTCGTCGCGTGACGCAATAAAAAAAAGAGGAATGCAACACAAGGACTTCCCAGGAGGTCACCCATCCTAGTAATACTCTCGCCCAAGCACGCTTAACTTTGGAGTTCTAATGGGATCCGATGCTTTAGTGCTGTTATGATCGCATCCGACATGTTCTGTGCTCCGTTTCTCCTTATGCCTTCCCCTCCAGCTCCATTCTCCGCGATTCAACCCCTCGGAGCTCACCCAACGCGAAACCCCGATTTAACACGGCATAAAACGACCACCGACCGTCCAAAACAATAAAATTAAAATATTTCTACCCCCATACCCCATCGTCGCGTGACGCAATAAAAAAAGAGGGATGCAACACGAGGACTTCCCAGGAGGTCACCCATCCTAGTACTACTCTCGCCCAAGCACGCTTAACTTCGGAGTTCTGATGGGATCCTGTGTTTTAGTGCTGGTATGATCGCATCCAACATGTTCTGCACTCCGTTTCTCCTTATGCCTTCCCCTTCAGCTCCATTCTCCGCGATTCAACCCGTCGGAGCTCACCCAACGCGAAACCCCGATTTAACACGCCATAAAACGACCCCCGACCGTCCAAATCAATAAAATTAAAATATTTCTACCCCCATACCCCGTCGTCGCGTGACGCAATAAAAAAATAGGGATGCAACACGAGGACTTCCCTGGAGGTCACCCATCCTAGTACTACTCTCACCCAAGCACGCTTAACTTCGGAGTTCTGATGGGATCCGGTGCTTTAGTGCTGGTATGATCGCATCCGACATGTTCTGCACTCTGTTTCTCCTTATGCCTTCCCCTCCAGCTCCATTCTCCGCGATTCAACCCCTCGGAGCTCACCCAACGCGAAACCCCGATTTAACACGGCATAAAACGACCACCGACCGTCCAAAACAATAAAATTAAAATATTTCTACCCCCATACCCCGTCATCGCGTGACGCAATAAAAAAAGAGGGATGCAACACGAGGACTTCCCAGGAGGTCACCCATCGCAGTACTACTCTCGCCCAAGCACGCTTAACTTCGGAGTTCTGATGGGATCCGGTGCTTTAGTGCTGGTATGATCGCATCCAACATGTTCTGCACTCCGTTTCTCCTTATGCCTTTCCCTCCAGCTCCATTCTCCGCGATTCAACCCCTCGGAGCTCACCCAACGCGAAACCCCGATTTAACACGCCATAAAAAGACCACCGACCGTCCAAAACAATAAAATTAAAATATTTCTACCCCCATACCCCGTCGTCGCGTGACGCAATAAAAAAAAGAGGGATGCAACACGAGGACTTCCCAGGAGGTCACCCATCCTAGTACTACTCTCGCCCAAGCACGCTTAACTTCGGAGTTCTGATGGGATCCTGTGTTTTAGTGCTGGTATGATCGCATCCGACATGTTCTGCACTCCGTTTCTCATTATGCCTTCCCCTCCAGCTCCATTCTCCGCGATTCAACCCCTCGGAGCTCACCCAACGCGAAAACCCCGATTTAACACGCCATAAAAAGACCACCGACCGTCCAAAACAATAAAATTAAAATATTTCTACCCCCATACCCCGTCGTCGCGTGACGCAATAAAAAAAAGAGGGATGCAACACGAGGACTTCCCAGGAGGTCACCCATCCTAGTACTACTCTCGCCCAAGCACGCTTAACTTCGGAGTTCTGATGGGATCCTGTGTTTTAGTGCTGGTATGATCGCATCCAACATGTTCTGCACTCCGTTTCTCATTATGCCTTCCCCTCCAGCTCCATTCTCCGCGATTCAACCCCTCGGAGCTCACCCAACGCGAAACCCCGATTTAACACGCCATAAAACGACCCCCGACCGTCCAAAACAATAAAATTAAAATATTTTTTCGCCCATACCCATCGTCGCATGACGCAATAAAAAAAAGAGGGATGCAACACGAGGACTTCCTAGGAGGTCACCCATCGTAGTACTACTCTCGCCCAAGCACGCTTAACTTCGGATTTCTGATGGGATCTAGTGCTTTAGTGCTGGTATGATCGCATCTGACATGTTCTTCGCTCCGTTTCTCCTTATGCCTTCCCCTCCAGCTCCATTCTCCGTGATTCAACCCCTCGGAGCTCACCCAACGCGAAACCCCGATTTAACACGGCATAAAACGACTACCGACCGTCCAAGACAATAAAATTAAAATATTTCTTCGCCCATACCCCATCGTCACGTGACGCAATAAAAAAAGAGGGATGCAGACTTCCCAGGAGGTCACCCATCCTAGTACTACTCTCGCCCAAGCACGCTTAACTTCGGAGTTCTGATGGGATCCGGTGCTTTAGTGCTGGTATGATTGCATCAAACATGTTTTGTGCTCCGTTTCTCCTTATGTCTTCCCCTCCATCTCCATTCTCCGCGATTCAACCCCTCGGAGCTCTCCCAACGCGAAACCCCGATTTAACACGGCATAAAATGACCACCGACCGTCCAAAACAATAAAATTAAAATATTTCTACACGCATACCCCGTCGTCGCGTGACGCAATAAAAAAAGAGGGATGCAACACGAGGACTTCCCACGAGGTCAACCATCCTAGTACTACTCTCGCCCAAGCACGCTTAACTTTGGAGTTCTGATGGGATCCGGTGCTTTAGTGCTGGTATGATCGCATCTGACATGTTCTGCACTCTGTTTCTCCTTATGCCTTCCCCTCCAGCTCCATTCTCCGCGATTCAACCCCTCGGAGCTCACCCAACGCGAAACCCCGATTTAACACGGCATAAAACGACCACCGACCGTCCAAAACAATAAAATTAAAATATTTCTACCCCCATACCCCGTCATCGCGTGACGCAATAAAAAAAGAGGGATGCAACACGAGGACTTCCTAGGAGGTCACCCATCGTAGTACTACTCTCGCCCAAGCACGCTTAACTTCGGATTTCTGATGGGATCTGGTGCTTTTAGTGCTGGTATGATCGCATCTGACATGTTCTGCGCTCCGTTTCTCCTTATGCCTTCCCCTCCAGCTCCATTCTCCGTGATTCAACCCCTCGGAGCTCACCCAACGCGAAACCCCGATTTAACACGGCATAAAACGACCACCGACCGTCCAAGACAATAAAATTAAAATACTTCTTCGCCCATACCCCATCGTCGCGTGACGCAATAAAAAAAGAGGGATGCAACACGAGGACTTCCCAGAAGGTCACCCATCCTAGTACTACTCTCGCCCAAGCACTCTTAACTTTGGAGTTTTGATGGGATCCGGTGCTTTAGTGCTGGTATGATTGCATCCAACATGTTATGTGCTCCGTTTCTCCTTATGCCTTCCCCTCCAGCTCCATTCTCCGTGATTCAACCCCTCGGAGCTCACCCAACGCGAAACCCCGATTTAACACGGCATAAAATGACCACCAACCGTCCAAAACAATAATATTAAAATATTTCTACACCCATACCCCGTCGTCGCGTGACGCAATAAAAAAAAGAGGAATGCAACACAAGGACTTCCCAGGAGGTCACCCATCCTAGTAATACTCTCGCCCAAGCACGCTTAACTTCGGAGTTCTAATGGGATCCGATGCTTTAGTGCTGTTATGATCACATCCGACATGTTCTGTGCTCCGTTTCTCCTTATGCCTTCCCCTCCAGCTCCATTCTCCGCGATTCAACCCCTCGGAGCTCACCCAATGCGAAACCCCGATTTAACACGGCATAAAACGACCACCGACCGTCCAAAACAATAAAATTAAAATATTTCTACCCCCATACCCCGTCGTCGCGTGACGCAATAAAAAAAGAGGGATGCAACACGAGGACTTCCCAGGAGGTCACCCATCCTAGTACTACTCTCGCCCAAGCACGCTTAACTTCGGAGTTCTGATGGGATCCTGTGTTTTAGTGCTGGTATGATCGCATCCGACATGTTCTGCACTCCGTTTCTCCTTATGCCTTCCCCTTCAGCTCCATTCTCCGTGATTCAACCCCTCGGAGCTCACCCAACGCGAAACCCCGATTTAACACGCCATAAAACGACCCCCGACCGTCCAAATCAATAAAATTAAAATATTTCTACCCCCATACCCCGTCATCGCGTGACGCAATAAAAAAATAGGGATGCAACACGAGGACTTCCCTGGAGGTCACCCATCCTAGTACTACTCTCACCCAAGCACGCTTAACTTCGGAGTTCTGATGGGATCCGGTGCTTTAGTGCTGGTATGATCGCATACGACATGTTCTGCACTCTGTTTCTCCTTATGCCTTCCCCTCCAGCTCCATTCTCCGCGGTTCAACCCCTCGGAGCTCACCCAACGCGAAACCCCGATTTAACACGGCATAAAACGACCACCGACCGTCCAAAACAATAAAATTAAAATATTTCTACCCCCATACCCCGTCATCGCGTGACGCAATAAAAAAAGAGGGATGCAACACGAGGACTTCCCAGGAGGTCACCCATCGTAGTACTACTCTCGCCCAAGCACGCTTAACTTCGGAGTTCTGATGGGATCCGGTGCTTTAGTGCTGGTATGATCGCATCCAACATGTTCTGCACTCCGTTTCTCCTTATGCCTTTCCCTCCAGCTCCATTCTCCGCGATTCAACCCCTCGGAGCTCACGCAACGCGAAACCCCGATTTAACACGCCATAAAAAGACCACCGACCGTCCAAAACAATAAAATTAAAATACTTCTACCCCCATACCCCGTCGTCGCGTGACGCAATAAAAAAAAGAGGGATGCAACACGAGGACTTCCCAGGAGGTCACCCATCCTAGTACTACTCTCGCCCAAGCACGCTTAACTTCGGAGTTCTGATGGGATCCTGTGTTTTAGTGCTGGTATGATCGCATCCGACATGTTCTGCACTCCGTTTCTCCTTATGCCTTCCCCTCCAGCTCCATTCTCCGCGATGCAACCCCTCGGAGCTCACCCAACGCGAAACCCCGATTTAACACGCCATAAAACGACCCCCGACCGTCCAAAACAATAAAATTAAAATATTTTTTCGCCCATACCCCATCGTCGCATGACGCAATAAAAAAAAGAGGGATGCAACACGAGGACTTCCTAGGAGGTCACCCATCGTAGTACTACTCTCGCCCAAGCACGCTTAACTTCGGATTTCTGATGGGATCTGGTGCTTTAGTGCTGGTATGATCGCATCTGACATGTTCTTCGCTCCGTTTCTCCTTATGCCTTCCCCTCCAGCTCCATTCTCCGTGATTCAACCCCTCGGAGCTCACCCAACACGAAACCCCGATTAAACACGGCATAAAACGACTACCGACCGTCCAAGACAATAAAATTAAAATATTTCTTCGCCCATACCCCATCGTCACGTGACACAATAAAAAAAGAGGGATGCAACACGAGGACTTCCCAGGAGGTCACCCATCCTAGTACTACTCTCGCCCAAGCACGCTTAACTTCGGAGTTAAGATGGGATCCGGTGCTTTAGTGCTGGTATGATTGCATCAAACATGTTCTGTGCTCCGTTTCTCCTTATGCCTTCCCCTCCATCTCCATTCTCCGCGATTCAACCCCTCGGAGCTCACCCAACGCGAAACCCCGATTTAACACGGCATAAAATGACCACCGACCGTCCAAAACAATAAAATTAAAATATTTCTACACGCATACCCCGTCGTCGCGTGACGCAATAAAAAAAAGAGGGATGCAACACGAGGACTTCCCAGGAGGTCACCCATCCTAGTACTACTCTCGCCCAAGCACGAATAACTTCGGAGTTCTGATGGGATCCGGTGCTTTACTGCTATTATGATCGCATCCGACATGTTCTATGCTCTGTTTCTCCTTATGCCTTCCCCTCCAGCTCCATTCTCCGCGATTCAACCCCTCAGAGCTCACCCAACGCGAAACCCCGATTTAACACGGCATAAAACAACCACCGACCGTCCAAAACAATAAAATTAAAATATTTCTACCCCCATACCCCGTCGTCGCGTGACGGAATAAAAAAAGCGGGATGCAACACGAGGACTTCCCAGGAGGTCACCCATTCTAGTACTACTCTCGCAATAAAAAAAGAGGGATGCAACACGAGGACTTCCCAGGAGGTCACCCATCCTAGTACTACTCTCGCCCAAGCACGCTTAACTTCGGAGTTCTGATGGGATCCTGTGTTTTAGTGCTGGTATGATCGCATCCGACATGTTCTGCACTCCGTTTCTCCTTATGCCTTCCCCTCCAGCTCCATTCTCCGTGATTCAACCCCTCGGAGCTCACCCAACGCGAAACCCCGATTTAACACGCCATAAAACGACCACCGACCGTCCAAAACAATAAAATTAAAATATTTCTACCCCCATACCCCGTCGTTGCGTGACGCAATAAAAAAATAGGGATGCAACACGAGGACTTCCCAGGAGGTCACCCATCCTAGTACTACTCTCGCCCAAGAACGCTTAGCTTCGGAGTTCTGATGGGATCCGGTGCTTTAGTGCTGGTATGATCGCATACGACATGTGCTGCACTCTGTTTCTCCTTAGGCCTTCCCCTCCAGCTCCATTCTCCGCGATTCAACCCCTCGGAGCTCACGCAACGCGAAACCCCGATTTAACACGGCATAAAACGACCACCGACCGTCCAAAACTATAAAATTAAAATATTTCTACCCCCATACCCCGTCATCGCGTGACGCAATAAAAAAAGAGGGATGCAACACAAGGACTTCCTAGGAGGTCACCCATCGTAGTACTACTCTCGCCCAAGCACACTTAACTTCGGATTTCTGATGGGATCTGGTGCTTTAGTGCTGGTATGATCGCATCTGACATGTTTTGCGCTCCGTTTCTCCTTATGCCTTCCCCTCCAGCTCCATTCTCCGTGATTCAACCCCTCGGAGCTCACCCAACGTGAAACCCCGATTTAACACGGCATAAAACGACCACCGACCGTCCAAGACAATAAAATTAAAATATTTCTTCGCCCATACACCATCGTAGCGTGACGCAATAAAAAAAAGAGGGATGCAACACGAGGACTTCCCAGGAGGTCACCCATCCTAGTACTACTCTCGCCCAAGCACGCTTAACTTCGGAGTTCTGATGGGATCCGGTGCTTTAGTGCTGGTATGATCGCATCCAACATGTTCTGCACTCCGTTTCTCCTTATGCCTTTCCCTCCAGCTCCATTCTCCGCGATTCAACCCCTCGGAGCTCACGCAACGCGAAACCCCGATTTAACACGCCATAAAAAGACCACCGACCGTCCAAAACAATAAAATTAAAATATTTCTACCCCCATACCCCGTCGTCGCGTGACGCAATAAAAAAAAGAGGGATGCAACACGAGGACTTCCCAGGAGGTCACCCATCCTAGTACTACTCTCGCCCAAGCACGCTTAACTTCGGAGTTCTGATGGGATCCTGTGTTTTAGTGCTGGTATGATCGCATCCGACATGTTCTGCACTCCGTTTCTCCTTATGCCTTCCCCTCCAGCTCCATTCTCCGCGATGCAACCCCTCGGAGCTCACCCAACGCGAAACCCCGATTTAACACGCCATAAAACGACCCCGACCGTCCAAAACAATAAAATTAAATATTTTTTTCGCCCATACCCCATCGTCGCATGACGCAAAAAAAAAAGAGGGATGCAACACGAGGACTTCCTAGGAGGTCACCCATCCTAGTACTACTCTCGCCCAAGCACGCTTAACTTCGGATTTCTGATGGGATCTGGTGCTTTAGTGCTGGTATGATCGCATCTGACATGTTCTTCGCTCCGTTTCTCCTTATGCCTTCCCCTCCAGCTCCATTCTCCGTGATTCAACCCCTCGGAGCTCACCCAACGCGAAACCCCGATTTAAACACGGCATAAAACGACTACCGACCGTCCAAGACAATAAAATTAAAATATTTCTTCGCCCATACCCATCGTCACTGGACACAATAAAAAAAGAGGGATGCAACACGAGGACTTCCCAGGAGGTCACCCATCCTAGTACTACTCTCGCCCAAGCACGCTTAACTTCGAGTTAAGATGGGATCCGGTGCTTTAGTGCTGGTATATTGCATCAAACATGTTCTGTGCTCCGTTTCTCCTTATGCCTTCCCCTCCATCTCCATTCTCCGCGATTCAACCCCTCGGAGCTCACCCAACGCGAAACCCCGATTTAACACGGCATAAAATGACCACCGACCGTCCAAAACAATAAAATTAAAATATTTCTACACGCATACCCCGTCGTCGCGTGACGCAATAAAAAAAAGAGGGATGCAACACGAGGACTTCCCAGGAGGTCACCCATCCTAGTACTACTCTCGCCCAAGCACGAATAACTTCGGAGTTCTGATGGGATCCGGTGCTTTACTGCTATTATGATCGCATCCGACATGTTCTATGCTCTGTTTCTCCTTATGCCTTCCCCTCCAGCTCCATTCTCCGCGATTCAACCCCTCGGAGCTCACCCAACGCGAAACCCCGATTTAACACGGCATAAAACAACCACCGACCGTCCAAAACAATAAAATTAAAATATTTCTACCCCCATACCCCGTCGTCGCGTGACGCAATAAAAAAAAAGCGGGATGCAACACGAGGACTTCCCAGGAGGTCACCCATTTAGTACTACTCTCGCAATAAAAAAGAGGGATGCAACACGAGGACTTCCCAGGAGGTCACCCATCCTAGTACTACTCTCGCCCAAGCACGCTTAACTTCGGAGTTCTGATGGGATCCTGTGTTTTAGTGCTGGTATGATCGCATCCGACATGTTCTGCACTCCGTTTCTCCTTATGCCTTCCCCTCCAGCTCCATTCTCCGTGATTCAACCCCTCGGAGCTCACCCAACGCGAAACCCCGATTTAACACGCCATAAAACGACCACCGACCGTCCAAAACAATAAAATTAAAATATTTCTACCCCCATACCCCGTCGTCGCGTGACGCAATAAAAAAATAGGGATGCAACACGAGGACTTCCCAGGAGGTCACCCATCCTAGTACTACTCTCGCCCAAGCACGCTTAACTTCGGAGTTCTGATGGGATCCGGTGCTTTAGTGCTGGTATGATCGCATACGACATGTGCTGCACTCTGTTTCTCCTTAGGCCTTCCCCCCAGCTCCATTCTCCGCGATTCAACCCCTCGGAGCTCACGCAACGCGAAACCCCGATTTAACACGGCATAAAACGACCACCGACCGTCCAAAACAATAAAATTAAAATATTTCTACCCCCATACCCCGTCATCGCGTGACGCAATAAAAAAAGAGGGATGCAACAAGAGGACTTCCCAGGAGGTCACCCATCCTAGTACTACTCTCGCCCAAGCACGCTTAACTTCGGAGTTCTGATGGGATCCGGTGCTTTAGTGCTGGTATGATCGCATCCGACATGTTCTGCACTCCGTTTCTCCTGATGCCTTCCCCTCCAGCTCCATTCTCCGTGATTCAACCCCCGGAGCTCACCCAACGCGAAACCCCGATTTAACACGCCATAAAACGACCACCGATCGTCCAAAACAATAAAACTAAAATATTTCTACCCCCATACCCCGTCGTCGCGTGACGCAATAAAAAAAATAGGGATGCAACACGAGGACTTCCCAGGAGGTCACCCATCCTAGTACTACTCTCGCCCAAGCACGCTTAACTTCGGAGTTCTGATGGGATCCGGTGCTTTAGTGCTGGTATGATCGCATCCGACATGTTTTGTGCTCCGTTTCTCCTTATGCCTTCCCCTCCAGCTCCATTCTCCGTGATTCAACCCCTCGGAGCTCACCCAACGCGAAACCCCGATTTAACACGGCATAAAACGACCACCGACCGTCCAAGACAATAAAATTAAAATATTTCTTCGCCCATACCCCATCGTCGCGTGACGCAATAAAAAAATAGGGATGCAACACGAGGACTTCCCAGGAGGTCACCCATCGTAGTACTACTCTCGCCCAAGCACGCTTAACTTCGGAGTTCTGATGGGATCCGGTTCTTTAGTGCTGGTATGATCGCATACGACATGTTCTGCGCTCCGTTTCTCTTATGCCTTCCCCTCCAGCTCCATCTCCGCGATTCAACCCCTCGGACCTCACAACGCGAAACCCCGATTAACACCCATATTAAACGACCACCGACCGTCCAAAACAATAAAATTAAAATATTTCTACCCCCATACCCCGTCGTCGCGTGACGCAATAAAAAAAAGAGGGATGCAAACACGAGGACTTCCCAGGAGGTCACCCATCCTAGTACTACTCTCGCCCAAGCACGCTTAACTTCGAAGTTCTGATGGGATCCGGTGCTTTAGTGCTGGTATGATCGCATCCAACATGTTATGTGCTCCGTTTTCTCCTTATGCCTTCCCCTCCAGCTCCATTCTCCGCGATTCAACCCTCGGAGCTCACCCAACGCGAAACCCCGATTTAACACGGCATAAAACGACCACCGACCGTCCCAAACAATAAAATTAACATATTTCTACCCCCATACCCCGTCGTCGCGTGACGCCATAAAAAAAGAGGGATGCAACACGAGGACTTCCCAGGAGGTCACCCATCCTAGTACTACTCTCGCCACAGCACGCTTAACTTCGGAGAGTCTGATGGGATCCGGTGCTTTAGTGCTGGTATGATCGCATCCGACATGTTCTGCACTCGTTTCTCCTTATGCCTTCCCCTCCAGCTCCATTCTCCGCGATTCAACCCCTCGGAGCTCACCCAACGCGAAACCCCGATTTAACACGCCATAAAACGACCACCGACCGTTCAAAACAATAAAATTAAAATATTTCTACCCCCATACCCCGTCGTCGCGTGACGCAATAAAAAAATAGGGATGCAACACAAGGACTTCCCAGGAGGTCACCCATCCTAGTACTACTCTCGCCCAAGCACGCTTAACTTCAGAGTTCTGATGGGATCCGGTGCTTTAGTGCTGGTATGATCGCATCCGACATGTTTTGTGCTCCGTTTCTCCTTATGCCTTCCCCTCTAGCTCCATTCTCCGTGATTCAACCCCTCGGAGCTCACCCAACGCAAAACCCCGATTTAACACTGCATAAAACGACCACCGACCGTCCAAAACAATAAAATTAAAATTTTTCTTCCCCATACCCCGTCGTCGCGTGACGCAATAAAAAAAAGAGGGATGCAACACGAGGACTTCCTAGGAGTCACCCATCGTAGTACTCTCTCGCCCAAGCACGCTTAACTTCGGAGTTCTGATGGGATCTGGTGCTTTAGTGCTGGTATGATCGCATCCGACATGTCTTCACTCCGTTCTCCTTATGCCTTCCCCTCCAGCTCCATTCTCCGCGATTCAACCCTCGGAGCTCACCCAACGCGAAACCGATTTAACACGCGATAAAACGCCCACCGACCGTCCAAGACAATAAAATTAAAATATTTCTTCGCCCATACCCCATCGTCGCGTGACGCAATAAAAAAATAGGGATGCAACACGAGGACTTCCCAGGAGGTCACCATCCTAGTACTACTCTCGCCCAAGCACGCTTAACTTCGGAGTTCTGATGGGATCCGGTGCTTTAGTGCTGGTATGATTGCATCACGACATGTCTGTGCTCCGTTTCTCCTTATGCCTTCCCCTCCAGCTCCATTCTCCGCGATTCAACCCCTTGGGGCTCACCCAACGCGAAACCCCGATTTAACACGGCATAAAATGACCACCGACCGTCCAAAGCAATAAAATTAAAATATTTCTACCCCCCATACCCCGTCGTCGCGTGACGCAATAAAAAAAAGAGGGATGCAACACGAGGACTTCCCAGGAGGTCACCCATCCTAGTACTACTCTCGCCCAAGCACGCTTAACTTCAGAGTTCTGATGGGTTCCGGTGCTTTAGTGCTGTTATGATCGCATCCGACATGTTTTGCACTCCGTTTCTCCTTATGCCTTCCCCTCCAGCTCCATTCTCCGCGATTCAACCCCTCGGAGCTCACCCAACGCGAAACCCCGATTTAACACGCCATTAAAACGACCACCGACCGTCCAAAACAATAAAATTAAAATATTTCTACCCCCATACCCCGTCGTCGCGTGACGCAATAAAAAAAGAGGGATTTAACACGAGGACTTCCCAGGAGGTCACCCATCCTAGTACTACTCTCGCCCAAGCACGCTTAACTTCGGAGTTCTGATGGGATCCGGTGCTTTAGTGCTGGTATGATCGCATCCGACATGTTCTGCACTCCGTTTCTCCTTATGCCTTCCCCTCCAGCTCCATTCTCCCGCGATTCAACCCCTCGGAGCTCACCCAACGCGAAACCCCGATTTAACACGCCATAAAACGACCACCGACCGTCCAAAACAATAAAATTAAAATATTTCTACCCCCATACCCCGTCGTCGCGTGACGCAATAAAAAAAAGGGATGCAACACGAGGACTTCCCAGGAGGTCACCCATCCTAGTACTACTCTCGCCCAAGCACGCTTAACTTCGGAGTTCTGATGGGATCCGGTGCTTTAGTGCTGGTATGATCGCATCCGACATGTTCTGCACTCCGTTTCTCCTTATAATTATGCCTTCCCCTCCAGCTCCATTCTCCGCGATTCAACCCCTCGGAGCTCACCCAACGCGAAACCCCGATTTAACACGCGCCATAAAAACCACCACCGACCGTCCAAAACAATAAAATTAAAATATTTCTACCCCCTACCACCCCATACCCCGTCGTCGCGTGACGCAATAAAAAAAAGAGGGATGCAACACGAGGACTTCCCAGGAGGTCACCCATCCTAGTACTACTCTCGCCCAAGCACGCTTAACTTCGGAGTTCTGATGGGATCCGGTGCTTTAGTGCTGGTATGATCGCATCCGACATGTTCTGCACTCCGTTTCTCCTTATGCCTTCCCCTCCAGCTCCATTCTCCGCGATTCAACCCCTCGGAGCTCACCCAACGCGAAACCCCGACTTAACACGCCATAAAACGACCACCGACCGTCCAAAACAATAAAATTAAAATATTTCTACCCCCATACCCCGTCGTCGCGTGACGCAATAAAAAAAAGAGGGATGCAACACGAGGACTTCCCAGGAGGTCACCCATCCTAGTACTACTCTCGCCCAAGCACGCTTAACTTCGGAGTTCTGATGGGATCCGGTGCTTTAGTGCTGGTATGATCGCATCCGACATGTTTTGCACTCCGTTTCTCCTTATGCCTTCCCCTCCAGCTCCATTCTCCGCGATTCAACCCCTCGGAGCTCACCCAACGCGAAACCCCGATTTAACACGGCATAAAACGACGACCACCGACCGTCCAAAACAATAAATTAAAATATTTCTACCCCCATACCCCGTCGTCGCGTGACGCAATAAAAAAAGAGGGATGCAACACGAGGACTTCCCAGGAGGTCACCCATCCTAGTACTACTCTCGCCCAAGCACGCTTAACTTCGGAGTTTTGATGGGATCCGGTGCTTTAGTGCTGGTATGATCGCATCCGACATGTTCTGCACTCCGTCTCTCCTTATGCCTTCCCCTCCAGCTCCATTCTCCGCGATTCAACCCCTCGGAGCTCACCCAACGCGAAACCCCGATTTAACACGCCATAAAACGACCACCGACCGTCCAAAACAATAAAATTAAAATATTTCTACCCCCATACCCCGTCGTCGCGTGACGCAATAAAAAAAAGAGGGATGCAACACGAGGACTTTGTCACCCATCCTAGTACTACTCTCGCCCAAGCACGCTTAACTTCGGAGTTCTGATGGGATCCGGTGCTTTAGTGCTGGTATGATCGCATCCGACATGTTCTGCACTCCGTTTCTCCTTATGCCTTCCCCTCCAGCTCCATTCTCCGCGATTCAACCCCTCGGAGCTCACCCAACGCGAAACCCCGATTTAACACGCCATAAAACGACCACCGACCGTCCAAAACAATAAAATTAAAATATTTCTACCCCCATACCCCGTCGTCGCGTGACGCAATAAAAAAAAGAGGGATGCAACACGAGGACTTCCCAGGAGGTCACCCATCCTAGTACTACTCTCGCCCAAGCACGCTTAACTTCGGAGTTCTGATGGGATCCGGTGCTTTAGTGCTGGTATGATCGCATCCGACATGTTTTGCACTCCGTTTCTCCTTATGCCTTCCCCTCCAGCTCCATTCTCCGCGATTCAACCCCTCGGAGCTCACCCAACGCGAAACCCCGATTTAACACGCCATAAAACGACCACCGACCGTCCAAAACAATAAAATTAAAATATTTCTACCCCCATACCCCGTCGTCGCGTGACGCAATAAAAAAAAGGGATGCAACACGAGGACTTCCCAGGAGGTCACCCATCCTAGTACTACTCTCGCCCAAGCACGCTTAACTTCGGAGTTCTGATGGGATCCGGTGCTTTAGTGCTGGTATGATCGCATCCGACATGTTCTGCACTCCGTTTCTCCTTATGCCTTCCCCTCCAGCTCCATTCTCCGCGATTCAACCCCTCGGAGCTCACCCAACGCGAAACCCCGATTTAACACGCCATAAAACGACCACCGACCGTCCAAAACAATAAAATTAAAATATTTCTACCCCCATACCCCGTCGTCGCGTGACGCAATAAAAAAAAGAGGGATGCAACACGAGACTTCCCAGGAGGTCACCCATCCTAGTACTACTCTCGCCCAAGCACGCTTAACTTCGGAGTTCTGATGGGATCCGGTGCTTTAGTGCTGGTATGATCGCATCCGACATGTTCTGCACTCCGTTTCTCCTTATGCCTTCCCCTCCAGCTCCATTCTCCGCGATTCAACCCCTCGGAGCTCACCCAACGCGAAACCCCGATTAACACACGCCATAAAACGACCACCGACCGTCCAAAACAATAAAATTAAAATATTTCTACCCCCATACCCCGTCGTCGCGTGACGCAATAAAAAAAAGAGGGATGCAACACGAGGACTTCCCAGGAGGTCACCCATCCTAGTACTACTCTCGCCCAAGCACGCTTAACTTCGGAGTTCTGATGGGATCCGGTGCTTTAGTGCTGGTATGATCGCATCCGACATGTTCTGCACTCCGTTTCTCCTTATGCCTTCCCCTCCAGCTCCATTCTCCGCGATTCAACCCCTCGGAGCTCACCCAACGCGAAACCCCGATTTAACACGCCATAAAACGACCACCGACCGTCCAAAACAATAAAATTAAAATATTTCTACCCCCATACCCCGTCGTCGCGTGACGCAATAAAAAAAAGAGGGATGCAACACGAGGACTTCCCAGGAGGTCACCCATCCTAGTACTACTCTCGCCCAAGCACGCTTAACTTCGGAGTTCTGATGGGATCCGGTGCTTTAGTGCTGGTATGATCGCATCCGACATGTTCTGCACTCCGTTTCTCCTTATGCCTTCCCCTCCAGCTCCATTCTCCGCGATTCAACCCCTCGGAGCTCACCCAACGCGAAACCCCGATTTAACACGCCATAAAACGACCACCGACCGTCCAAAACAATAAAATTAAAATATTTCTTCGCCCATACCCCGTCGTCGCGTGACGCAATAAAAAAAGAGGGATGCAACACGAGGACTTCCCAGGAGGTCACCCATCCTAGTACTACTCTCGCCCAAGCACGCTTAACTTCGGAGTTCTGATGGGATCCGGTGCTTTAGTGCTGGTATGATCGCATCCGACATGTTCTGCACTCCGTTTCTCCTTATGCCTTCCCCTCCAGCTCCATTCTCCTCGCGATTCAACCCCTCGGAGCTCACCCAACGCGAAACCCCGACTTAAACACGCCATAAAACGACCACCGACCGTCCAAAACAATAAAATTAAAATATTTCTACCCCCATACCCCATACCCCGTCGTCGCGTGACGCAATAAAAAAAGAGGGATGCAACACGAGGACTTCCCAGGAGGTCACCCATCCTAGTACTACTCTCGCCCAAGCACGCTTAACTTCGGAGTTCTGATGGGATCCGGTGCTTTAGTGCTGGTATGATCGCATCCGACATGTTCTGCACTCCGTTTCTCCTTATGCCTTCCCCTCCAGCTCCATTCTCCGCGATTCAACCCCTCGGAGCTCACCCAACGCGAAAACCCCGACTTAACACGCCATAAAACGACACCACCGACCGTCCAAAACAATAAAATTAAAATATTTCTACCCCCCATACCCCGTCGTCGCGTGACGCAATAAAAAAAGAGGGATGCAACACGAGGACTTCCCAGGAGGTCACCCATCCTAGTACTACTCTCGCCCAAGCACGCTTAACTTCGGAGTTCTGATGGGATCCGGTGCTTTAGTGCTGGTATGATCGCATCCGACATGTTCTGCACTCCGTTTCTCCTTATGCCTCCCCCTCCAGCTCCATTCCCGCGATTCAACCCCTCGGAGCTCACCCAACGCGAAACCCCGACTTAACACGCCATAAAACGACCACCGACCGTCCAAAACAATAAAATTAAAATATTTCTACCCCCATACCCCGTCGTCGCGTGACGCAATAAAAAAAAAGAGGCATGCAACACGAGGACTTCCCAGGAGGTCACCCATCCTAGTACTACTCTCTCGCCCAAGCACGCTTAACTTCGGAGTTCTGATGGGATCCGGTGCTTTAGTGCTGGTATGATCGCATCCGACATGTTCTGCACTCCGTTTCTCCTTATGCCTTCCCCTCCAGCTCCATTCTCCGCGATTCAACCCCTCGGAGCTCACCCAACGCGAAACCCCGACTTAACACGCCATAAAACGACCACCGACCGTCCAAACAATAAAATTAAAATATTTCTACCCCCATACCCCGTCGTCGCGTGACGCAATAAAAAAAGAGGGATGCAACACGAGGACTTCCCAGGAGGTCACCCATCCTAGTACTACTCTCGCCCAAGCACGCTTAACTTCGGAGTTCTGATGGGATCCGGTGCTTTAGTGCTGGTATGATCGCATCCGACATGTTCTGCACTCCGTTTCTCCTTATGCCTTCCCCTCCAGCTCCATTCTCCGCGATTCAACCCCTCGGAGCTCACCCAACGCGAAACCCCGACTTAACACGCCATAAAACGACCACCGACCGTCCAAAACAATAAAATTAAAATATTTCTACCCCCATACCCCCCCGTCGTCGCGTGACGCAATAAAAAAAAGAGGGATGCAACACGAGGACTTCCCAGGAGGTCACCCATCCTAGTACTACTCTCGCCCAAGCACGCTTAACTTCGGAGTTCTGATGGGATCCGGTGCTTTAGTGCTGGTATGATCGCATCCGACATGTTCTGCACTCCGTTTCTCCTTATGCCTTCCCCTCCAGCTCCATTCTCCGCGATTCAACCCCTCGGAGCTCACCCAACGCGAAACCCCGACTTAACACGCCATAAAACGACCACCGACCGTCCAAAACAATAAAATTAAAATATTTCTACCCCCATACCCCGTCGTCGCGTGACGCAATAAAAAAAAGAGGGATGCAACACGAGGACTTCCCAGGAGGTCACCCATCCTAGTACTACTCTCGCCCAAGCACGCTTAACTTCGGAGTTCTGATGGGATCCGGTGCTTTAGTGCTGGTATGATCGCATCCGACATGTTCTGCACTCCGTTTCTCCTTATGCCTTCCCCTCCAGCTCCATTCTCCGCGATTCAACCCCTCGGAGCTCACCCAACGCGAAACCCCGATTTAACACGCCATAAAACGACCACCGACCGTCCAAAACAATAAAATTAAAATATTTCTACCCCCATACCCCGTCGTCGCGTGACGCAATAAAAAAAATAGGGATGCAACACGAGGACTTCCCAGGAGGTCACCCATCCTAGTACTACTCTCGCCCAAGCACGCTTAACTTCGGAGTTCTGATGGGATCCGGTGCTTTAGTGCTGGTATGATCGCATCCGACATGTTCTGCACTCCGTTTCTCCTTATGCCTTCCCCTCCAGCTCCATTCTCCGCGATTCAACCCCTCGGAGCTCACCCAACGCGAAACCCCGATTTAACACGCCATAAAACGACCACCGACCGTCCAAAACAATAAAATTAAAATATTTCTTCGCCCATACCCCGTCGTCGCGTGACGCAATAAAAAAAAGAGGGATGCAACACGAGGACTTCCCAGGAGGTCACCCATCCTAGTACTACTCTCGCCCAAGCACGCTTAACTTCGGAGTTCTGATGGGATCCGGTGCTTTAGTGCTGGTATGATCGCATCCGACATGTTCTGCACTCCGTTTCTCCTTATGCCTTCCCCTCCAGCTCCATTCTCCGCGATTCAACCCCTCGGAGCTCACCCAACGCGAAACCCCGATTTAACACGGCATAAAACGACCACCGACCGTCCAAAACAATAAAATTAAAATATTTCTACCCCCATACCCCGTCGTCGCGTGACGCAATAAAAAAAGAGGGATGCAACACGAGGACTTCCCAGGAGGTCACCCATCCTAGTACTACTCTCGCCCAAGCACGCTTAACTTCGGAGTTCTGATGGGATCCGGTGCTTTAGTGCTGGTATGATCGCATCCGACATGTTCTGCACTCCGTTTCTCCTTATGCCTTCCCCTCCAGCTCCATTCTCCGCGATTCAACCCCTCGGAGCTCACCCAACGCGAAACCCCGACTTAACACCATAAAACGACCACCGACCGTCCAAAACAATAAAATTAAAATATTTCTACCCCCATACCCCGTCGTCGCGTGACGCAATAAAAAAAAGAGGGATGCAACACGAGGACTTCCCAGGAGGTCACCCATCCTAGTACTACTCTCGCCCAAGCACGCTTAACTTCGGAGTTCTGATGGGATCCGGTGCTTTAGTGCTGGTATGATCGCATCCGACATGTTCTGCACTCCGTTTCTCCTTATGCCTTCCCCTCCAGCTCCATTCTCCGCGATTCAACCCCTCGGAGCTCACCCAACGCGAAACCCCGACTTAACACGCCATAAAACGACCACCGACCGTCCAAAACAATAAAATTAAAATATTTCTACCCCCATACCCCGTCGTCGCGTGACGCAATAAAAAAAAGAGGGATGCAACACGAGGACTTCCCAGGAGGTCACCCATCCTAGTACTACTCTCGCCCAAGCACGCTTAACTTCGGAGTTCTGATGGGATCCGGTGCTTTAGTGCTGGTATGATCGCATCCGACATGTTCTGCACTCCGTTTCTCCTTATGCCTTCCCCTCCAGCTCCATTCTCCGCGATTCAACCCCTCGGAGCTCACCCAACGCGAAACCCCGACTTAACACGCCATAAAACGACCACCGACCGTCCAAAACAATAAAATTAAAATATTTCTACCCCCATACCCCGTCGTCGCGTGACGCAATAAAAAAAAGAGGGATGCAACACGAGGACTTCCCAGGAGGTCACCCATCCTAGTACTACTCTCGCCCAAGCACGCTTAACTTCGGAGTTCTGATGGGATCCGGTGCTTTAGTGCTGGTATGATCGCATCCGACATGTTCTGCACTCCGTTTCTCCTTATGCCTTCCCCTCCAGCTCCATTCTCCGCGATTCAACCCCTCGGAGCTCACCCAACGCGAAACCCCGACTTAACACGCCATAAAACGACCACCGACCGTCCAAAACAATAAAATTAAAATATTTCTACCCCCATACCCCGTCGTCGCGTGACGCAATAAAAAAAGAGGGATGCAACACGAGGACTTCCCAGGAGGTCACCCATCCTAGTACTACTCTCGCCCAAGCACGCTTAACTTCGGAGTTCTGATGGGATCCGGTGCTTTAGTGCTGGTATGATCGCATCCGACATGTTCTGCACTCCGTTTCTCCTTATGCCTTCCCCTCCAGCTCCATTCTCCGCGATTCAACCCCTCGGAGCTCACCCAACGCGAAACCCCGACTTAACACGCCATAAAACGACCACCGACCGTCCAAAACAATAAAATTAAAATATTTCTACCCCCATACCCCGTCGTCGCGTGACGCAATAAAAAAAAGAGGGATGCAACACGAGGACTTCCCAGGAGGTCACCCATCCTAGTACTACTCTCGCCCAAGCACGCTTAACTTCGGAGTTCTGATGGGATCCGGTGCTTTAGTGCTGGTATGATCGCATCCGACATGTTCTGCACTCCGTTTCTCCTTATGCCTTCCCCTCCAGCTCCATTCTCCGCGATTCAACCCCTCGGAGCTCACCCAACGCGAAACCCCGACTTAACACGCCATAAAACGACCACCGACCGTCCAAAACAATAAAATTAAAATATTTCTACCCCCATACCCCGTCGTCGCGTGACGCAATAAAAAAAAGAGGGATGCAACACGAGGACTTCCCAGGAGGTCACCCATCCTAGTACTACTCTCGCCCAAGCACGCTTAACTTCGGAGTTCTGATGGGATCCGGTGCTTTAGTGCTGGTATGATCGCATCCGACATGTTCTGCACTCCGTTTCTCCTTATGCCTTCCCCTCCAGCTCCATTCTCCGCGATTCCATTCTCCGCGATTCAACCCCTCGGAGCTCACCCAACGCGAAACCCCGACTTAACACGCCATAAAACGACCACCGACCGTCCAAACAATAAAATTAAAATATTTCTACCCCCATACCCCGTCGTCGCGTGACGCAATAAAAAAAAGAGGGATGCAACACGAGGACTTCCCAGGAGGTCACCCATCCTAGTACTACTCTCGCCCAAGCACGCTTAACTTCGGAGTTCTGATGGGATCCGGTGCTTTAGTGCTGGTATGATCGCATCCGACATGTTCTGCACTCCGTTTCTCCTTATGCCTTCCCCTCCAGCTCCATTCTCCGCGATTCAACCCCTCGGAGCTCACCCAACGCGAAACCCCGACTTAACACGCCATAAAACGACCACCGACCGTCCAAAACAATAAAATTAAAATATTTCTACCCCCATACCCCGTCGTCGCGTGACGCAATAAAAAAAAGAGGGATGCAACACGAGGACTTCCCAGGAGGTCACCCATCCTAGTACTACTCTCGCCCAAGCACGCTTAACTTCGGAGTTCTGATGGGATCCGGTGCTTTAGTGCTGGTATGATCGCATCCGACATGTTCTGCACTCCGTTTCTCCTTATGCCTTCCCCTCCAGCTCCATTCTCCGCGATTCAACCCCTCGGAGCTCACCCAACGCGAAACCCCGACTTAACACGCCATAAAACGACCACCGACCGTCCAAAACAATAAAATTAAAATATTTCTACCCCCATACCCCGTCGTCGCGTGACGCAATAAAAAAAGAGGGATGCAACACGAGGACTTCCCAGGAGGTCACCCATCCTAGTACTACTCTCGCCCAAGCACGCTTAACTTCGGAGTTCTGATGGGATCCGGTGCTTTAGTGCTGGTATGATCGCATCCGACATGTTCTGCACTCCGTTTCTCCTTATGCCTTCCCCTCCAGCTCCATTCTCCGCGATTCAACCCCTCGGAGCTCACCCAACGCGAAACCCCGACTTAACACGCCATAAAACGACCACCGACCGTCCAAAACAATAAAATTAAAATATTTTCTACCCCCATACCCCGTCGTCGCGTGACGCAATAAAAAAAAGAGGGATGCAACACGAGGACTTCCCAGGAGGTCACCCATCCTAGTACTACTCTCGCCCAAGCACGCTTAACTTCGGAGTTCTGATGGGATCCGGTGCTTTAGTGCTGGTATGATCGCATCCGACATGTTCTGCACTCCGTTTCTCCTTATGCCTTCCCCTCCAGCTCCATTCTCCGCGATTCAACCCCTCGGAGCTCACCCAACGCGAAACCCCGACTTAACACGCCATAAAACGACCACCGACCGTCCAAAACAATAAAATTAAAATATTTCTACCCCCATACCCCGTCGTCGCGTGACGCAATAAAAAAAAGAGGGATGCAACACGAGGACTTCCCAGGAGGTCACCCATCCTAGTACTACTCTCGCCCAAGCACGCTTAACTTCGGAGTTCTGATGGGATCCGGTGCTTTAGTGCTGGTATGATCGCATCCGACATGTTCTGCACTCCGTTTCTCCTTATGCCTTCCCCTCCAGCTCCATTCTCCGCGATTCAACCCCTCGGAGCTCACCCAACGCGAAACCCCGACTTAACACGCCATAAAACGACCACCGACCGTCCAAAACAATAAAATTAAAATATTTCTACCCCCATACCCCGTCGTCGCGTGACGCAATAAAAAAAAGAGGGATGCAACACGAGGACTTCCCAGGAGGTCACCCATCCTAGTACTACTCTCGCCCAAGCACGCTTAACTTCGGAGTTCTGATGGGATCCGGTGCTTTAGTGCTGGTATGATCGCATCCGACATGTTCTGCACTCCGTTTCTCCTTATGCCTTCCCCTCCAGCTCCATTCTCCGCGATTCAACCCCTCGGAGCTCACCCAACGCGAAACCCCGACTTAACACGCCATAAAACGACCACCGACCGTCCAAAACAATAAAATTAAAATATTTCTACCCCCATACCCCGTCGTCGCGTGACGCAATAAAAAAAAGAGGGATGCAACACGAGGACTTCCCAGGAGGTCACCCATCCTAGTACTACTCTCGCCCAAGCACGCTTAACTTCGGAGTTCTGATGGGATCCGGTGCTTTAGTGCTGGTATGATCGCATCCGACATGTTCTGCACTCCGTTTCTCCTTATGCCTTCCCCTCCAGCTCCATTCTCCGCGATTCAACCCCTCGGAGCTCACCCAACGCGAAACCCCGACTTAACACGCCATAAAACGACCACCGACCGTCCAAAACAATAAAATTAAAATATTTCTACCCCCATACCCCGTCGTCGCGTGACGCAATAAAAAAAAGAGGGATGCAACACGAGGACTTCCCAGGAGGTCACCCATCCTAGTACTACTCTCGCCCAAGCACGCTTAACTTCGGAGTTCTGATGGGATCCGGTGCTTTAGTGCTGGTATGATCGCATCCGACATGTTCTGCACTCCGTTTCTCCTTATGCCTTCCCCTCCAGCTCCATTCTCCGCGATTCAACCCCTCGGAGCTCACCCAACGCGAAACCCCGACTTAACACGCCATAAAACGACCACCGACCGTCCAAAACAATAAAATTAAAATATTTCTACCCCCATACCCCGTCGTCGCGTGACGCAATAAAAAAAAGAGGGATGCAACACGAGGACTTCCCAGGAGGTCACCCATCCTAGTACTACTCTCGCCCAAGCACGCTTAACTTCGGAGTTCTGATGGGATCCGGTGCTTTAGTGCTGGTATGATCGCATCCGACATGTTCTGCACTCCGTTTCTCCTTATGCCTTCCCCTCCAGCTCCATTCTCCGCGATTCAACCCCTCGGAGCTCACCCAACGCGAAACCCCGACTTAACACGCCATAAAACGACCACCGACCGTCCAAAACAATAAAATTAAAATATTTCTACCCCCATACCCCGTCGTCGCGTGACGCAATAAAAAAAAGAGGGATGCAACACGAGGACTTCCCAGGAGGTCACCCATCCTAGTACTACTCTCGCCCAAGCACGCTTAACTTCGGAGTTCTGATGGGATCCGGTGCTTTAGTGCTGGTATGATCGCATCCGACATGTTCTGCACTCCGTTTCTCCTTATGCCTTCCCCTCCAGCTCCATTCTCCGCGATTCAACCCCTCGGAGCTCACCCAACGCGAAACCCCGACTTAACACGCCATAAAACGACCACCGACCGTCCAAAACAATAAAATTAAAATATTTCTACCCCCATACCCCGTCGTCGCGTGACGCAATAAAAAAAAGAGGGATGCAACACGAGGACTTCCCAGGAGGTCACCCATCCTAGTACTACTCTCGCCCAAGCACGCTTAACTTCGGAGTTCTGATGGGATCCGGTGCTTTAGTGCTGGTATGATCGCATCCGACATGTTCTGCACTCCGTTTCTCCTTATGCCTTCCCCTCCAGCTCCATTCTCCGCGATTCAACCCCTCGGAGCTCACCCAACGCGAAACCCCGACTTAACACGCCATAAAACGACCACCGACCGTCCAAAACAATAAAATTAAAATATTTCTACCCCCATACCCCGTCGTCGCGTGACGCAATAAAAAAAAGAGGGATGCAACACGAGGACTTCCCAGGAGGTCACCCATCCTAGTACTACTCTCGCCCAAGCACGCTTAACTTCGGAGTTCTGATGGGATCCGGTGCTTTAGTGCTGGTATGATCGCATCCGACATGTTCTGCACTCCGTTTCTCCTTATGCCTTCCCCTCCAGCTCCATTCTCCGCGATTCAACCCCTCGGAGCTCACCCAACGCGAAACCCCGACTTAACACGCCATAAAACGACCACCGACCGTCCAAAACAATAAAATTAAAATATTTCTACCCCCATACCCCGTCGTCGCGTGACGCAATAAAAAAAAGAGGGATGCAACACGAGGACTTCCCAGGAGGTCACCCATCCTAGTACTACTCTCGCCCAAGCACGCTTAACTTCGGAGTTCTGATGGGATCCGGTGCTTTAGTGCTGGTATGATCGCATCCGACATGTTCTGCACTCCGTTTCTCCTTATGCCTTCCCCTCCAGCTCCATTCTCCGCGATTCAACCCCTCGGAGCTCACCCAACGCGAAACCCCGACTTAACACGCCATAAAACGACCACCGACCGTCCAAAACAATAAAATTAAAATATTTCTACCCCCATACCCCGTCGTCGCGTGACGCAATAAAAAAAAGAGGGATGCAACACGAGGACTTCCCAGGAGGTCACCCATCCTAGTACTACTCTCGCCCAAGCACGCTTAACTTCGGAGTTCTGATGGGATCCGGTGCTTTAGTGCTGGTATGATCGCATCCGACATGTTCTGCACTCCGTTTCTCCTTATGCCTTCCCCTCCAGCTCCATTCTCCGCGATTCAACCCCTCGGAGCTCACCCAACGCGAAACCCCGACTTAACACGCCATAAAACGACCACCGACCGTCCAAAACAATAAAATTAAAATATTTCTACCCCCATACCCCGTCGTCGCGTGACGCAATAAAAAAAAGAGGGATGCAACACGAGGACTTCCCAGGAGGTCACCCATCCTAGTACTACTCTCGCCCAAGCACGCTTAACTTCGGAGTTCTGATGGGATCCGGTGCTTTAGTGCTGGTATGATCGCATCCGACATGTTCTGCACTCCGTTTCTCCTTATGCCTTCCCCTCCAGCTCCATTCTCCGCGATTCAACCCCTCGGAGCTCACCCAACGCGAAACCCCGACTTAACACGCCATAAAACGACCACCGACCGTCCAAAACAATAAAATTAAAATATTTCTACCCCCATACCCCGTCGTCGCGTGACGCAATAAAAAAAAGAGGGATGCAACACGAGGACTTCCCAGGAGGTCACCCATCCTAGTACTACTCTCGCCCAAGCACGCTTAACTTCGGAGTTCTGATGGGATCCGGTGCTTTAGTGCTGGTATGATCGCATCCGACATGTTCTGCACTCCGTTTCTCCTTATGCCTTCCCCTCCAGCTCCATTCTCCGCGATTCAACCCCTCGGAGCTCACCCAACGCGAAACCCCGACTTAACACGCCATAAAACGACCACCGACCGTCCAAAACAATAAAATTAAAATATTTCTACCCCCATACCCCGTCGTCGCGTGACGCAATAAAAAAAAGAGGGATGCAACACGAGGACTTCCCAGGAGGTCACCCATCCTAGTACTACTCTCGCCCAAGCACGCTTAACTTCGGAGTTCTGATGGGATCCGGTGCTTTAGTGCTGGTATGATCGCATCCGACATGTTCTGCACTCCGTTTCTCCTTATGCCTTCCCCTCCAGCTCCATTCTCCGCGATTCAACCCCTCGGAGCTCACCCAACGCGAAACCCCGACTTAACACGCCATAAAACGACCACCGACCGTCCAAAACAATAAAATTAAAATATTTCTACCCCCATACCCCGTCGTCGCGTGACGCAATAAAAAAAAGAGGGATGCAACACGAGGACTTCCCAGGAGGTCACCCATCCTAGTACTACTCTCGCCCAAGCACGCTTAACTTCGGAGTTCTGATGGGATCCGGTGCTTTAGTGCTGGTATGATCGCATCCGACATGTTCTGCACTCCGTTTCTCCTTATGCCTTCCCCTCCAGCTCCATTCTCCGCGATTCAACCCCTCGGAGCTCACCCAACGCGAAACCCCGACTTAACACGCCATAAAACGACCACCGACCGTCCAAAACAATAAAATTAAAATATTTCTACCCCCATACCCCGTCGTCGCGTGACGCAATAAAAAAAAGAGGGATGCAACACGAGGACTTCCCAGGAGGTCACCCATCCTAGTACTACTCTCGCCCAAGCACGCTTAACTTCGGAGTTCTGATGGGATCCGGTGCTTTAGTGCTGGTATGATCGCATCCGACATGTTCTGCACTCCGTTTCTCCTTAT